>CM056726.1:55527547-56777547 GCA_029844215.1 Przewalskia tangutica
AACACTCAAAGTACCGGGTCATAACCCGTCTCAAAGTTGACTAAAACCCGTCCGAAACAATCCGTCAACCTATCTTTCGAAAATATTAAGTCTTACTCCCTTTCGTACGCTCTCATACGCATGACCTGAACTACGGGGTGTAACAGCTCGCATCATGGGTAGAAAATTCATGGAGATGTATAATATCTTGGGGGTTTACCCCGCAATTATACTCAGAAGGTGTATAACGTCTTGGGGGTTTACCCCGCATTTATACTCAGGAGGTGTATAACGTCTTGGGGGTTTACCCCGCATTTATACTCAGGAGGTGTATAACGTCTTGGGGGTTTACCCCGCATTTATACTCAGGAGGTGTATAACGTCTTGGGGGTTTACCCATCATTTATACTCAGGAGGTGTATAACGTCTTGGGAGTTTACCCCACATTTATACTCATAACACTAGCACCAAAGGCTATCATGAACAATATATGCAAGTTAAGATAATCTTTGACTCTCAACATCATAAAATGAATAAACCATCATTTTAACAAACCAAGACAATTTCCATGCCTTCTTTTTCAACAATTCAAGACAATACCATGCCTTTCCTTTTTAAAAAATCAAGACAATACCATTTAGGCAAGCCGAAGTACTATCAAGGCACAAAATAGAATAACTATCATTTAAGCAAGCCAAAGTACTATCAAGGCACTAACACACCTTGCATTACTAAGGATTAAAGTCCATTACGACAATGTACGTGAGTCGTACATTTACTTTATGAACTAAATTTCCATTTTAGGAAAGCCCAAGTACTACATGTATCGCTAGGAAGTAGGATCCAATACGTGTATCATTTTGAAACCATCATTTACAAAATCGAGACACTTATCGTACCAAGTATCCTTCTAAGACATGGTTTTGGCAAATCAAGGCACTAGACCTCACGTGTTACTTTAAAACATCTTGAACATCAAAGTGCCACATATCATGTATTATATTAAGGACTTAATCATGGACATTCTCACACGATTCCATTAAAACATTTTAAACCATCCCTTGACTTTTCACTAAAACTTGTTTTAACAAACTTCCCATAAAGCCGTTATAACCACTTCATTTTTAGACAACTAACGCACCATTACCTCTTTCCTTTTTATCAAAACCAAGGCATTATCATGCTACGTAAGGGAATTGAACCCAAAGTATTTTGTACATCTATTCTTTATAAAAGAATCGTTTCATGGAATATTAGGGCGTTGGACCCAAAAGTACTTTCACCATTAAAACCAAGTTACTTACTTTTTAAACTCAAGTAACTTATACTTTTAAGACCAAGTAACTTATACTTTTTAAATCGAGTTACTACACATTTTCGAAATTCAAGTCCCAAGTACTTTCAAAAATCAAGCCTCATATACTTACAAAATTAATACTTTTATGAGCCATGAATAGGTTATTCTCGTTTATAACGATCTTGTTAAATCAGCCATGATCTAGAAAATGTAATACAATTTTGTCTTATCTTAGTTTCTATACAGATGGAGAATTCTACTCATTTCAATATAATTGATTGTCAATACATTTTCATTAACGTTGCAATGACTTGTTTGATACCTATTCTCATTAGTATAGTAATTTACCAAGGTCAACTCGACTCTAATACTTCCTAACGACTCTTACCAACATCCCCCATAAGACTTGGTAAGAACTTAGGAATATTCTAGAGATGCCTTTAACATAAAATTAATAACATGAATACTTCCTATAACAAGGCAAGTATACTTCAAGAATAAATCATGTATACCCCAATAACAAGGCAAGTATACTTCAAGAAAATAAGTCAAGTATACTCCAAATAACAAGGCAAGTATACTTCAAGAATAAGTCATGTATACCCCAATAACAAGGCAAGTATACTTCAAGAAAATAAGTCAAGTATACTCCAAATAACAAGGCAAGTATACTTCAAGAAACAAGTCAAGTATACTCCAAATGATAAGGCAAGTATACTTCAGGGATAGTCATGTCGATAGAAGAAAGGAGTTCACATACCTCGTGACGACTAACCCATACGACAAGTAGCAATACGCTCCAAAGTACTTCATCCTCATCGGCTATTCCTTAAGCCAAGTAGATCATGCTACACGTGGTACTTCAACCTATAATGACGATCGCACTTCTATCAATATCCACACCCCTATTTCCTTAGGACTTTCATTAGCAACTACTACACTTAAACATGCATATTAGGGCTGATTTTCCAGCATAACCACACCCCCAAAACAGTCCATAAAATGATACGACAACGTCTAACAGTTTTGGGCAGTTTTTCGGCTAAAACAACTACAATCCGATAACTCTTTCCTAAATCCATTTTATTCCAATTCGAGTTCCAACACTTCCATATATGACATACCAACTTATAAACAACCATATTACCTTATTTTAACATGCGACAAGTGTGGATAACAACAACCATATAACAAACGAAACCAAGGGGACAAAATTGTCTCAAATCGGCCAACAACATATCTACCTCATACACATCTTATTTTCAATTTCTTCCTTAACATGAATTCATCTATACATTATAACAATAAGTAATATCCAATTACTTTAATTTTAGAGGAACTATTACCTCATTTTTGTGCCCAAAAATGTCCCGGGCAGAATGCTCAACAATGGCCCGTAGTTTTCGTTTCGTTCCACTTCTTCAAGATCCAATCACATATATGTATCCCCTACAACCTTAGGAGCAACTTCCCTTCACATTCCATCACCAAAAAGTCGACGGAACCCCTAGGGTTTCACCCTCTATTCTCGGCCTAGTGCAGCGTTTTTGCTCACTGTTTTGTCAGCTGAACTTGTGACGTCCATACCTCTTTACTCCGATGTCCGATCGACGAACGGTTTGTTGAGTCGGGAACTAGACTCGACGAAATTCATTTTAGGCTTTTGAAACACCTAAAAACTCCTCGTATACCATGAGATATACCTCTCCATATTTGGCTGAAATCTGCCAACCTTGGCCGAGAGCATAAGAGAAGAGGGAAAGAGATGGAATATTTCTAAGTTTTGTGCAAATGAAGTCTTGCAATGTCTCTAAGTATACATATATAATGTATCACAATGGGTAAGATGAGGACAAGTGTAGGGACTAAGTGTAGCAAGACAAGTGGAGTGGGACCCACATGACCCACTTGTCCACTTGTCTCTAAAATATTTAAGGTCAAAGTCTTCCAAGACCAAGACAAGTGGGGTGGGGGGGTGTGCCATGTGTCACCCTCTCATTGGTCTAAAAATATTTCATCTCTCAAAAATCCATAATTGGCCAAAATATCTCAAAAATATTGTGGGCCCCATAAAACCGTAAAATTTTCCCGTGGGCTCCACATGACCAAATCCGGAATTTAAAATCCAAAATTCCAATATATTCAAAAAGTGTCAAATACCAACTTTGAGAACCAAATTCCATTTAACAAACCTTTTTCCTTCACGAGGTTCGAAAGATTTTCCTTAGGAAACACAATTCTTTCTTTCGTTCCAACTTTCAAAATTATTTCCATACGTTCGTTCTCATTTCAATCTCTTGGAAATACGGGGTGTAACAATATCACAGAAGCATGCTCGTGGAATACAACATCACTGTCAGCATGTAACAAATATAATATACCACCATCATCAGATAAGCATGCCCGTGGAATTCCAACATCACCGTCGGCATGTAAAAAGTACAATACTCAAATATCAGTATACTGTGTCTTTTTTAAAAAGTAGAGTAAACTTTACCGCTTTAAACTAGGAAGCTTATGATCAATCTAGGGCCACCCGCCCGTAGTATCATTATGCAATCCTACTCCTGGGACTATTTCACCCGCATAGGTCTTGTGGACCCGCATGAGGTAATTTCCTCGCATAGGACTATTTCACCCGCATAGATCACGTGGACCCGCATGAGGTAATTTCCTCGCATAGGACTATTTCACCCGCATGAGACTATTTCACCCGCATGAGCCCTACAGACTCGCATGAGGTAGTTTCCTCGCATCGTGGGGAGCAAATCCACAGAATATGTATAATGTCTTGGGGGTTTACCCCGCAATCATACTCAGGGGATGTATAATGTCTTGGGGGTTTACACCACAATTATACTCAGGGGATGTATAATGTCTTGGGGGTTTACCCCGCAAATTATACTCATAACACTAGCACCAATGGCTATCATGAACAACTTATGCAAGTTAAGTAATCTTTAACTCTCATTAGAAAAAATGAAGGCACCATCTTTTTGAACAACCAAGGCAATACCATGTCTTCCTTTTAAAACAAACAAGACAATACCATGTCTTCCATTCTGAAATAACCAAGACAATACCATTCCTTCCTTTTAAAACAAACAAGACAATACCATGTCTTCCTTTCTAAAATAACCAAGACAATACCATGCATTCCTTTTAAAACAAACAAGATAATACCACGTCTTCCTTCCTAAAATAACCAAGACAATACCATGTCTTCCTTTTCTAAAACAAACAAGACACTAACAAGTCTTTCATTTTATAACACCAAGGCACTATCACACTTGCATCACTAAGGATTAAAGTCCATTACAACAAGGTACGTGAGCCGTACATTCACTTTATAAACTAAATTTTCATTTTTAGAAAAGCCCAAGTACTACATGTATCACTAGGAAGTAGAATCCAATACATGTATCATTTTGAAACCATCATCAAGACACTTATCATACAAAGTATCTTTCTAAGACATGGTGTCACGACCCGACCTCGGGCCCGCGACTGGTGCCTTACCCCGGGTACCCTAGTGATAAAACATCAGAGAAAATCAGCGGAAATAAAAACTCAAAGATAAGAACAATATGAAATAAGAAACAAGCTAACCAAAACGGTCACCTTTCTGCAGATATATAAAACCCGAACAGTTACATCCTTTAAAAACCCTGCCCACAACAGTACTACATACCTCTGAGAGTTTTTATAACAACTATGACGGGACAGGGCCCCGCCATACCCCTGAATGTACAAGTACCTACAATGACAGGGGACCATACAAAAAGATAAGCCTCCGGAGAAACGGAGCTTCCCAAAATGCTGAACTGTGATCCTATGAGCGAGGATCAACAATCGTGTACTTACCGCAAAGATGAACGCACTTCGGCGAGGTCAAGACAACAAGTACCAAGTATGTGAAATCAAAATATCAGAAATGAAATCATAATAAATATATAAAACAGAGACATGTATGATAACCAAACTACAGTCCACAATATATAAGCAGTCATGTCAAGTCAGGGACTCACGCCCTCAAAGTCATCACTCAAATATAACTATGGGTCTCACGCCCACAATATCAATCATGCCCGTGGCATTCCTTCCTCACTGCCGGCAGTCTATGATATGACAACACCAAGGAGTACATATGAACACTGTCCCACTGCCACGACCCGCTCTGTGGCCCGTGGATCGTGCTCACGGGCACCCAAGTAGTCATACATCGAGTAATCGGAAATATAAAGCAAGACATGAAACAGCTTTATAAAATAGAATACGCTTTAAGTGAGAAACATCGCTTTCAGATATATATAAAAACATGGTTTAGCGCTACATCCGACATCGCATAACAGACTACACTTCTAAGGAAATATACAACTATGGCGACAGTTCCCGCCATACCTCGATCAGATAAAACTATCTACAACAGTGAGATCATACCTAAAAGTAGAGCCTCCGAAAGGACGGAGCTCCCGACACCAACGTAGAGATCCTAGGAATGTGGATCTAGCACTGCTTGCCCTTACCGCAGATTTAACGCAGCCCCGGGCGAGGTCAAGATAACAGTACCAAGTATGTGAAACTATAAAGAATCAAATAAAATCAAAGTATTTAAAACCTTTTCACAAATACAATCCGCCCAATTGCACATGTGTCACATCACAAACAACAACAAAGAATAGGAAAATCAGAATGTGTCTATTCTAGGCCGCGAATGATCGGGCAAGGCCAATCGCCCATAGTATCATTCTCAAGGTGCCTAGTCCTCGGCTTCCGCAGCTCGCATAGTCACACAGCACCGCATGAGGTATTCCTCGTGATCGGGGCAGCTAACCCCAGATCCGCCTAGGCTCCCGCAGCCCGCATAGCCTCAAAAGACCGTGATAGTCTCAACAGACCGCATAGGAATCCCCGTGATCGTGCTAAACACCCGAATGATCAATCCCGAGCATACCGCTGCCCGCATAGTCTCACTGACCGCATAGCCGTATAGACCAAGATCTGTGGGCAAGCCCTGTGATAACAAATGGGGTAGGTGATACAATAACAAGACAACTGACTTACCTGCTAGCAACGTAAGCACAAAGAAGAATGACCCTTTACACAAAGAATTCAAGACACTAACCTGTAGCATCATAATATGTCTACTTATCACACAAATCTTACTACACTTAATGTAAATCAATACAAGGCTTTTATAAACAAACAAGTAAACAATTCCTTTTATCTTCTTAAGTTGTTATACCTAACTTCCCATAAAGCTGGTATAACTCTTAAGCTTTTGTTTTAAAACCAAATATTTATCTTCATAAAAAGGATTCAGATTCTTTAAAATGTTTTCGCTTCTTTGTTATTCAAAGCTTAAGCCAGGCATCACTGAAGTATTATTCAGCTTAAGTCAAAGACATTGCCGTAGTTATTATTCGCTTAACACACGTACGCCTACCGCACTATATATTGTAAAATATCATGCTTTAGGAAGAATCACATACCTTCTCAAATAAAACCACCGCCAAGTCAATATGTCGCAAGCAGAGTCACCATAATAGTCACAGATATCTATCAAAGACTACTCAAGGTCATTCTAAACAGAGGGTTCATAATTCTACTGTAAGTCGGGCAAGACTTCCCTACCCATGAGCTATATAAGTCTATCAGGAAAACAAATTCATGTGAGTATAGTTTGATTATTCTTCTTTAAACCCTTCTACTGTGGTAATACCAATTCTATTCTCATGATATTCTTCTAAGTATTTAATACTTATTCTAATACTACTACAGATGCATTCTCTAATTCAAAAGAGGTTAGGATTAGTTACCCTGTAAGCCCAAAAATATCCTAGAAAAGTCGTGCTCGAGCAAGGTTTAGCTCCTAAGTTGTACGCTCCAGAGTCTCAGAAACCCTGAAGTTCTTCACAACTTCTACTAAGTACTATGGGATTTGGGCTGGTATTTTGGGCATTATAACGATACTAGAAGACAACTTTTCTACCAAGGGAGGGGGTAGATTTCTGCCAGGCTAGTGGGTAGGCCTCGCCAAGCTCACTCTGGGGTAGAGGTGTTAGACGAAGGCTAAGGAGAGGAGAGGATTTTTTCAAGACTTGAAGATTTGTGGACGAAGAACTCTTCATCTCTAAGGGGTATTTATAGCTCAAGCCTTGGCCAACCAACGCCAAGATGAAGACAAGTGCAAGGCAAGTGTAGTGAGGATTAACTATACACAAATATCCTACCAACTCCTCGACTTGTGCACAAGGCACAAAAACGTGCTAAGGCATTCCAATTCGCCCAAATGGACGATTCAAGTTCACCAATGGGAGGTGCCAAGTGTCGCCTCCCGCTGGTCCAAAATGTTTCGCCTCTAAAAATCCGCAAAATTAGTAATGGCATAGCCGAATTTTCCCTACGAAGTCGTGGGAAACGCTTCGCCTGAAACGATTCTTTTAGTGTGTCAGGTACAAAAGAAAACGCCCAAGGCTAACTAAGGCCAAACTTTTCAGACGTATTCCCTCACGCATATACTCCGAAATATGGGGTATAACATTCTCTCTCCTTAGAAACATTCGTCCCAATGTTCCTTCTCAAGACGCTTAACGATAAGATTCTTCATAACTTAAACAGCTTTGCAAATGCCACACGCGCCACAAAACAACACTTAGGCATAAACGATAACGAAAATTTACAAGTAGGAAAGTGAATTACCCGAGGTGTGGGAATAGGTGAGGATACTTCGCCTCATGTCCTCCTTGGCTTCCCACGCCATCTCCTCTCGAGCTCGCTCCGCCACAAGACTTTGACGGAAGCCACGCCCTTCGTCCGCAGACGCCTAACTCCGACGATCGACTATCGCTATGGAAATCTCCTCATACGATAACCCCACACCGACATCGCCAATCGTGTACCCTAGATGGATCCCCGATACATCTCTCAAAGATAGATACGTGAAAACCGGATGCACCGCTTCCGACGGACGGCAGATTCAACTCATAGTAACCTTGCCTACCTCGCGACAACTGAAACGCCCAATGTACCTAGGGCCGAAGTTTCCCTTCTTCCCAAATCTCATCACACCCTTCATGGTGACACCTTTAGGAAAACCCAATCATGAACTCGAACTCAAGATGCCGACGACGATGATCTCGCATACGACTGGCCGACTCGAAATGTCAATAGCCGCTTCTGATAAGCTTCACCTTATCCATCGCTCGCCGCACCAACCGTCCCACTAGCCGCACTCTCGCCCACATCGAACCAACCTATAGGCGATCCGCACTTCCTCCCATACAAGGCCTCATAAGGCGCCATCTCGAATACCGAGTGGTAGCTATTATTATACGCAAACTCAACTAGAGGCAAATGATCCTCCCAACTACCACCGGTCAATAACACAAAGCTCGCAGATATCCTCAAGAGTCCGGATAGTGCGCTCGCCGTCCGTCTGCTCGTGGATGAAATGCAGACTGTGCTCACCAAGGCCCCTAAACTCTCGAAGGACTCTCTGCTTAGCCAGAACCGGGCCTCTCGTCGATATGATCGGCAGGGACTCCATGCACCGACGATCTCCGATGTAAAGTCCGAATAATCTCACCAAAAGTCGCCCGACGGAAGAAAGTGGGCTGATTTCACACCGCCGACGATAACCCATATAGAATCATGTCTCCTCCGAGTGCGAGGTAATCCCGTGATGAAGTCCATGTTGATTACCTCCCACTTCCGTGCTCGATCTCAATCGTCAGAATAAACCACCGTGCCTCGTGCTCTACCTTCACCGCCGACAACACGCACCGAGCTACGAACTCGCAACGCCTCTTCAAGCCATCCCACCAATACACGGATCTAAGGTCGTGGTACATCTTGGTCGACCCGACGGATAGAGTAACGCGCGCTGTGTGCTTCCCAAGAACTCACAAGTCCTCAAACATCCGAACACATACCGCTTCTCAAACCTTAGCACCCCATCGTGCTACCTCAAGCGACCCTTGCCCTCACGAAGAGTCAGATCACGATATCGAATCAAAGCCGATCTCGAATCGCTGCTCTTCACCTCTCGACGATGGAAGACTCGCAACCTCACGAACTCTAACCCCACCGCTATCGTAATCAATCAAACGGACACCAAGGCTCGCTAATCGATGCAAATCACGAACCATGTCCTCCTCTCTAGTCGCACATCCGATAGGCTCCCATCGACCTACGACTAAGAGCATCCGCCACAACATCGCCTTCCCGTGGTACAGATATCAACATCGTAATCCTTAAGCAACTCTAACCACCGCCTCGTAAGTTCAGCCTCCTCGTCAAGATGTACCGAGGCTCTTGTGGTCTCAGATAAATATCCACGTGAACCCCATACAAATAGTGCCTCCAGATCTTCAAAGCGTGAATCACTACCGCTAACTCCAAATCACGCGGGTAGTTCCTCTCGTGTTTCTTCACCGCCGACGATATGCTATAACTCGCCATGCCGCATCAACACACATCCCAACCCGATGCCCGACGATCACAATACACAACATAACCGTCTGACCTCCGGAAGAGTAAGAACGGGGCCGCCAATCTCTCCTTCAAGAATCGGAAACCCCGCCACAAGCATCAGTCCATCGAACTTGGCCGCTTCCGAGTCACCTAGTCAATGGTGCGTAGATAGAAGCAAACTTCTACGAACCGATAATATCCTCGCAAGGCCTGTAAAATCGCGAACCTCTGGCTGAGTAGTAGGTTCAGGCCAAGTCCCGATCGCTTCGATCTTGGCCAGATTCACTGAATGCCATCACCCGACAATATGCCCAAGAAACGCCATCAAGTCAACCAAAACTCACATTTGGAAAACTTGGCGATACCGCTGTCCCGAGAATCACAAGATAGCCTCAAATGCCCGCATGCTCCTCGCTCCGAGCGAATAAACCAAGATATCATCAATGAACACTATCACAAACGTGTCCAAAATGGTTTGAACACTCGTTCATCAAATCCATGAATACCGCACGAGCATCGTCAACCCAAAAGACATGACTCAACTCATAATGCCCGCATCGTCCCGAATGCAAATTTAGGGACATCCACCTCTCGACTCGCACTGATGATAGCCCGATCGCAGATCAATCTTGAGAAACATCTCGCACTCTCGCAACCGGTCGAACAAATCATCAATCCCGGAAGGGGTATTCGTTTAATGGTCACCTTGTTCACCGCTCAGATCAACACACATGCGCTGGCCCCGCCCTTCTTCTTCACGAACAATACCGGGCGCTCTCAGTGAGAAACACTAGGCCCGATGGCCATTCTCCAACAAATCCCTGCCGATCCTTCAACTCTCTCAACTCGGCAGTGCCATTCTCAGTATGGCGAATGGAAATAGGCCGCGTGTCCGCAATATGTCAATACAAAACTCAATCTCCTCTCGTGAGGGATACCCGAGGTCGCCCGAAACACGCCTGGGAACTCTCTCACCACCGAATCGACGGAAAATCTGGTACCGCAGCCTTCAAAGATCAAACACCCGAACGAGATGGTAGATATACCCCTTCGCATTATCTTCCTAGCCTTGAGGTAGGAAATAAACCTACCCTGCCGATACCGTGCTCCTCCCACTCAACAACCGGCCTCAGAAACTGGAACTGCATTACTTTCTCTCAGCCTACATTGGCGTAGCAAGAAGCTAGCCAATCCATCCCCATAATCACGCCGGTCAATCATCTCCAACTCTATCAAGCTCGGCCAGGTCCGACGATCAGAATGGTCACAGACAAGCTCTATATACCCGCCGAGCTACCACCGAATCACCCATCGCGTAGCTACCTCGAAAGTGGTCTATGGACTCGTGCTCTATCCCTATCCTACTAGCAACAAGTGGGAGATATATAGACAGAGTAGAACCCGATCTATCAAAGCATACACATCAAACCAGAACCGATAAGGTACTCGCGATTTACATCGCGAGGCCTCCCGATCCCGCTTACCGACAAAGCATAAATGCGCTCGAGGACCGCTAGAATCGACTCGCGCCACGACCGCCGCGACCGCTGATCCACGTGGTACCTTTGTTCTCCGGCGAGTAATCGCTTGGGATGAAGAAGCGCAATGCACTTCGTAGATCGGGCCCTACTACCGCCGCCCCGGCCGGACAAACTTCGCGAAATGACCTCGCCGCCACAAGTATAGCAGCTCCCGAGTACGCCTCCTGCACGGTATTCGCCACAACGCACACCGAAAGCAGACTCAACGGTTAGCACCTCGCTACTCGAAATCAAGTCCCGGGCCCCGACCGCCCCGATCGCTCGGGCCAGACCGAATGAGGTAGAGCGCTCGCCTGGCCGTGGTGCAACCGACTTCACGATGCCGCCACCCCGAGGACCACCAAAAGAACCGCCGCTCGCCTTCTTCTCGCCGCTGATATCGCTTACCCGCGGCGTCTCTACGCCTCACATCCTGCACGAGCTCGCATACGGTTATGTCCATGCTCGGGTCAAGGACACACCCGCACAAGACTCGCCATGTAATCATCTAGCCCAGCTGACATAGCGATGCACTCGCCCTCCATCTCTCGCTACCAACGCGGGACATATCGAGCCAAAGAATCAAACTCGACATTGTACTCCTCACCGGCGCCCTCCCCGCCTCAAAGAATAAGAATCTATCACTGTGCCTCTCATCCGCGGAGGCAAGAAGGTGTGAGAAAAGCCTCAAAACTCATCCCATTCCGCGGAGGTGCATGCTCTCCCTGAAAGCTCCCATGAATCAAAACCAATCGATCGCGTATCACGCAGCCGATGCGAACCGAATGTCACAGCACTGGCCTCAAGCCCCGATCACCCGTGATAATCCTTCGCACTGACGGATGAACTCCTCGCGATCATCTTCCGCCGACCAGAAACTCGAGGGCTACAACTAAGGAAATCCCAAGTCTCAAACTATCTCGCCTCGTGCACTACGCGTGGATCGAGCCGAGCCGGAATCGAATCGCCGTGATCCAGCCTTCTCTCAGACGCCACAACTTTAGCCAAAAGTCGGGCCATCTCTCAGACTCCTAACTCTCCGCCCAGCCGCGGGACAGGAGCGGGGTACTGTGGTCTCGCTGGGCTGGGCGGCGCCATAGAACTCGCCGCCTCGTATAGATCGGCTCGAGCCTCGTGACTGGGTGTCTCGCTAGCAGCCTCCTACGCTTTGCCTTCTCGGGCCCTGCCGCTTTACGCGAGGCATAATCACATAGAAAGGAATACGTTAGAGGGTCCAACCTATAACATGCCTCTAAAGCACGATCTCGTAATGAGAAGAATGGAAACCAATCCTAAATATCCTATAGCCTCCCTCACATTGGTGTGGTACAACACACCGATAATCAAGACTTACTAGATACGGCTCAGACACTTTCCGAGGATTAATCGCTCGATACCACTTTTGTCACGCACTGCCTGTGGCCCGTGATCGTGCCTTACGGCACCCAAGTAGTCATACATCGTAGTAATCACGGAAATATAAAGCAAGACATGAAACAGCTTTATAAAATAGAACACGCTTTAAGTGAGAAAATATCGCTTTCTAAGATATATATAAAAACATGGTTTAGCGCTATATCCGAGCATCGCATAACAGACTACTGCACTTAAGGAAATATACAACTATATGACAGTATTCCCGCCATACCCTCGATCAGATAAAACTATCTACAACAGGAGATCATACCTAAAAGTAGAGCCTCCTGAAGGACGGAGCTCCCGACACCAACGTAGAGATCCTAGGAATGGATCTAGCACTGCCGCTCTTACCGCAGATTGAACGCAGCCTCGGGCGAGGTCAAGATAACAGTACCAAGTATATGAAACTATAAAGAATCAAATAAAATCAAAGTATTTAAAACCTTTTCACAAATACAATCGCCTCAATTGCACATAGTGTCACATCACAAACAACAACAAGAATAGGAAAATCAGAATGTCTATTCTAGGCCGCGAATGATCGGGCAAGGCCAATCGCCCATAGTATCATTCTCAAGGTGCCTAGTCCCGGGCTTCCGCACTCGCATAGGTCACACATGCACTGCATGAGGTATTCCCGTGATCGGGGCAGCTAACCCCAGATCCGCCTAGGCTCCCGCACTCGCATAGCCTCAAAAGACCGCATAGTCTCACAGATCGCATAGGAATCCCCGCATCGTGCTAAACACCCGAATGATCAATCCCGAGCATACCGCTGCCCAAGATAGTCTCACTGACCGCATAGCCGTATAGACTGCAAGATCGGGGCAAGCCCTGTGATAACAAAGGGGGTAGGTGATACAATAACAAAGACAACTGACTTACTGCTAGCAACGTAAGCACAAAGAAGAATGACCCTTTACACAAAGAATTCAAGACACTAACCTGTAGCATCATAATATGTCTACTTATCACACAAATCTTACTACACTTAATGTAAATCAATACAAGGCTTTTATAAACAAACAAGTAAATAGCCTTTTTATCTTCTTAAGTCATATACCTAACTTCCCATAAAGCTAGTATAACTCTTAAGCTTTTGTTTTAAAACCAAATATTTATCTTCTCGTTAAAAAGGATTCAGATTCTTTAAAATGTTTTCGCTTCTTTGTTATTCGTGCTTAAGCCAGGCATTGCCGTAAGTATTATTCAGCTTAAGTCAAAGACATTGCCGTAGTTATTATTCGCTTAACACACGTACGCTTCACCGCACTATATATTGTAAAATATCATGCTTTAGGAAGAATCACATACCTTCTTAGCGAAACCACCGCTAAGTCAATATGTCGCGCAGAGAGTCACCATAATAGTCACAGATATCTATCAAAGACTACTCAAGGTCATTCTAAACAGAGGGTTCATAATTCTACTGTAAGTCGGGCAGACTTCCTACCCTGAGCTATATAAGTCTCATGTGAAAACAAATCCTATGTGAGTATAGTTTGATTATTCTTCTTTAAACCCTTCTACTGTGGTAATAGCTCAATTCTATTCTCGCGATATTCTTCTAAGTATTTAATACTTATTCTAATACTACTACAGATGCATTCTCTAATTCAAAAGAGGGTTAGGATTAGTTACCCTGTAAGCCCAAAATATCCTAGAAAAGTCGCACTGAGCAAGGTTTAGCTCCTAAGTTGTACGCTCCCAGAGCTCTAAGAAACCCTGAAGTTCTTCACAACTTCTACTAAGTACTATGGATTTGGGCTAGGTATTTTGGGCATTATAACGATACTAGAAGACAACTTTTCTACCAAGGGAGTGGGTAGATTTCGCCAGGCTGTGGGGTAGGCCCTCGCCAAGCCTCACCTGGGGCAGAGGTGTTGACGAAAGGCTGGGAGAGGAGAGGATTTTTCAAGACTTGAAGATTTGTGGATGAAGAACTCTTCATCTCTGGGCGGGTATTTATAGTTTCAAGCCTCGCCAACCAACGGCCAAGATGAAGACAAGTGCAAGGCAAGTGTAGGGTGAGGATTAACTATACACAAATATCCTACCAACTCTCGACTTGTGCACAAGGCACAAAAACGCGCTAAGGCATTCCAATTCGCCCAAATGGACGATTTATCTGTTCACCAATGGGAGGTGCCAAGTGTCGCCTCCCGCTGGTCCAAAATGTTTCGCCTTCTAAAAATCCGCAAAATTAGTAATGGCATAGCCGGAATTTTCCCTACGAAAGTTGTGGAAACGTTTCGCCGGAAACGATTCTTTTAGTGTGTCAGGTACAAAAGAAAACGCCCAAGGCTAACTAAGACTAAATCTTTAGACGTATTCCCACGCATATACTGAAATACGGTATAACACCACCGTGTCATAAGAATCAGACGGCAAGTAACGGCGCATAGCTACCGTAACTACCAGATTATCAATCGACGGCAAGTACGAAGCCAACTACCGTAACTCTACCGTACTCAACTATGCTATAAAATCAACCGGCAAGTAAGGCATAGCCACTGTAACCAACTCGCCGCGCATCCGAACGGCAAGTACGAAGCCAACTACGTGACCACTCGCTTCACCAACCTCATTCCACCGCTTCACGGCGACCGGGCGAGTACGAAGCCAACTACCGTAACCACGCGCCACGCCACGACCGGCAAGTACGGGCTAACTACCGTAACCTCTCGCATCACGAAACTTCGCGGAACTAGTCCGTGGAATGACACTATAAAGAACCGACCGGCAAGTACGAAGCCAACTACCGTAACCAACTCGCATCAAGAACGATCGGCAAGTACGGAGGCTAGCTACCAGAACCAACCTGCATCAGTAACCCTCATGGAGAGCTAGTCCATGGCAAAATAACATACCGGGTTTTAACCCCAAAGTACTACGTATTTTAACTACTTAAAAAGGTCCATTTCTTTCACAAAAGTCACACGATACTAATACCCCTAGTATCAAAGTAGAGTAACTATCTTTTCAAGTAAACCAAAACAATTTCCATACCTTCCTTTTTAAACAAATCAAGACCATACCTTGTCTTCTTTTAAACCAAAACAAGACAACACCATGCCTTCCTTTTAAACCAAATCAAGACAATACCATGCCTTCTTTTTACATAAAACACTTCTTCTTTTTATAGTCAAGTTACAATTTTAAATCCAATTATAAAACCATTCTTTCGCTTTCATAAAGTCGTCATAACCAACTTCCCATAAAGCTGTTATAACACTTTACATTTTAAACCAACCAAGGACAACTACTCACATTTCTGAAATCAAGATAACTTTATTCTTTTAAAGACCAAGTAACCATTACTCACGAATGAGGTTTCACAATTTTTTAACACAATTCACGTTCTTAACATTTCATATCAAGTCACTTAACTTTAGAATCAAGTCAAGGACACAAAAAGGAAATCAAACTTCTTTAACACACGTGCGTCTACCGCACTATATATTGCTCAAATAATCATGCTCAAGAGGATAGGAAAAATCACATACCTCGCGACAACTAACCCTTACGACACGTAGCAAAATGCTCCAAGTACTTCAACTTCTTCGGCTACTCCTTAAGCCAAGTAGATCATGCCACACGTTGTACTTCAAATCCTAAAATGGCCATAGTATTTCTATCAAACCTTACTTACCCTTGAAGACTTATACCAATTAAAAGCCCTCTAATTCTACGAAAAATCGGGCAGCACTTCCCCTGTATTTACATACTTTTCCACCTTTTTCAAGGCCCGAAAACAATAACCAACATGCCACATTTAAGGTGCAACAATTTAACAACTAAAGAAGGGGATCACACTCCTAAACGGACGTGTTAAACAATCTTCCCCTTAAAACAACAACAACTTAAAAACCGAAATGGAACAAGTCCATAGTCCAAAGTAAAGACAGTCCAATGTAAATACAGTCCAAAGTAAATACAGTCCAATGTAAATACAGTCCATTAGTCCTTTAGTTGGTGTTCTTGGCCAACTTACAATAATCACACTTATCCAATTTTTCGGCTAGTATGCCAGAATTACTTCTTTAATCCTCCAACTTATATTTCAATCTTCATATAAGTTATAGTTACTTTGTTATTAACTTTCAACAAGTAATAGATACGTTTTTACCATTTTAATGGCTAACATGCCAATTCTCCATTTAACAAGTTAACAAGATCCAAATCTTTCCAAACCTTATTCCACATATCTCATACTCCATAATATACTTCCAACATACATAATATCCAACTTCACAAAGAGGACAAGGTTCATTACCTCAAAGAGCCCAAAAATATCCAAGGACTTAAAGTCGCTCCTTAGCAAGTTTAGCTCCAAATCCTTACGTTCCAATCCGCTATAAGCAACCCTTAGAAGCTCCAAACCAACTTCTCGTTAAGAATCAACTCCAAAAAGTGATGAAGACTTAGGTTTCAAAGATGGCAAGTTTCGGCCACGGCATCCCTTTTAGGCTAGGGGTGTGAAATCTTGTCTAACTCTTGGTTCACAATCTTCCTAACACTCTAAGGAAGAAAACTTAAATGTTTAAGAATTGTTGGACAAATTTTGCTCAAGAAATTGCACCATTGCCGAGAGCACACAAGAGAAAGAGGAAGGGTTTTTCAAGTCTTGAAATAACCTAAGTGTGGAAGATTTCATCAACTAAGGGTGCATATATAAGACAACCAAGGGCTAGGATGAAGGCAAGAGTGTGGTTGAGATAGAGACAAGTGTGTGTGGGTCCCTCAAGCCACTTGTCCTACACAAAATATCTTGCAAGACAAGGCCACTTGTCTTGCCACTTGTCACATGGATTTCGGACAAGAGCCACCTAGGGGGGTGACACGTGTCTCCCTCCTATTAGTCCAAAATATTTCATCTCCCAAAAATATCCATAATGGCCAAAATCTCGAAAACAAAGTGGGCCCCACATGACAAATTCTGGAAAATAAAATCCATAATTCTCTAATATTCCAAGAAGTCCGAATACCAAAACTGGGAATCCAATTCCCATTAACGAACCTTTTTCCTTTACAAATTCCGGAAAATTTTCCGTCGGAAAATAAAATCTTTATTCCTTTCCAATTTTATGTCTATTATCGTACGTACGTCCTCACATACATACTCTGGAACTACGGGGTGTAACATTCTTCCCCCCTTAGAAACATTCGTCCTGAATGTTCCTTCAAAGTCTCCAAACATACATGCGCCGGTATAGTCTTCACTACTATACTTACAGAACCAATTATGCCACACATGGCCATAATATAACACACGCGCAATGGCCACACCGAGGTGGGGGTGGTCTCATCTGACTAACATCCTCGTTTCCCGAAAACTCAAACTCGAGCCCCGACTGCACTGAATATCCCGAACGCCCCAAGATCGCGCGAGCACTCAGATCGGGCGGAGGCGCATAACTAGCCTGCTGCTGAGGTGGTCCTCCTCGAATGTTACCAAAAGCACTTTGCCGCTCGCCTCTTATGCCGATCTTGGTCCCTAAGTCGGTCTCACGTTTCCTCGTCACGCATAAGCTCGACGCGGCAATGTCCATGCCCGGCTGAAGAGCTACTCCTGTGCAACCCTCCGCTAAATAATCATCGAGCTCTGTGACATAACTGTGTACTCTATCCTCCATGTCTGCCACTAAAGCGGGGACATACCGAGCCAACGAGTCAAACTCTACGTTGTACTCCCGAAGCGTTCGCCCGTTCTGTCGCAACATCATAAATCTATCTGCCCGAGCTCTCCTCATCTGCGAGGGCAAGAAGTATGTAAGAAATGCCCCTGAGAACTCATCCCAACCAGCTGGAAGCGCATGTCTCCCCGGGACAGTTCCCATGAATCAAACCAGTCGACTCCAGTATCACGCAACCGATGTGAACCCAATACCACCGACTCTGTCTCTGAGGCCTTGATCACTTTCATGATCCGCTGCAACTGTCGAATAAACTCCTGAGGATCATCCTCAGCTCCCGATCCATAGAACTCGTGGATCGCAACTCAAAAGTCCCAAGTCTCTAACTATCGGCCTGGGTGCACTCACGGCATTTCACCGGCTCCCGTCTATCCTCATGTCTCGCCATAAGCCTAGATAGTAACTGGGCCATCTCCTTGTAGTCCATATCCTCTGTTCCTGGCCGTGGGACTGGAGGCTTAGGTATCGTGGTCTCTGTAGATACTGTTGCTGCTCTATACTCTCCTGAGGCCGGGCGCGCCAGAAACCCGCCGCCCAATCTCGTAATGATCGGGCTCGTGCCTCGTGAACCCTCTCGGTTTCTACTCGCAGCCTCCTCATCGCTTTGCCTTCGGGCTCGTTGCCTTGCGTAGAGGCATAACTGGCACATAGGAATACGTCAGAGGGAGTTCAACTTATAACACAACTTTAAGGCACGATCTTAGAGTGAGAAGAATGGAAACCAATCCTAAATATCCTGCAGCCTCCTGATTATAGGTGTGGTGCACAACACGCCGATAATCAAGACTCTACTAGATACGGTCTGTAGACACTTTCCGAGGATTAACTGCTCTAATACCACTTTTGTCACAACCCGACATCGGGCCCGCGACTGGTGCCTTACCCCGGGCACCCTAGTGATAAAACATCAGAGAAAATCAGTGGAAATAAAAACTCAAAGATAAGAACAATATGAAATAAGAAACAGGCTAATCAAAACGGTCACCTTTCTGCACATATATAAAACCCGAACAGTTACATCCTTTACAAACCTGCCCACAACAGTACTACAGACCTATAAGAGTTTTTATAACAACTATGACGGGACAGGGCCCCACTATACCCCTGAATGTACAAGTACCTACAATGACAGGGGACCATACCAAAAGATAAGCCTCCGGAGAAACGGAGCATCCCAAAATGCTGAATTGTGATCCTATGAGCGAGGATCAACAACCGGTGTACCTCTACCTGCGGCATGAACGCAGCCCCCCGAAGGAGGTCAGTACAACAGGTACCAAGTATGTGAAAATGAAAATACTATAAATGAAATCATAACAGTCTATATAAAACAGGAGACATGTATGATAACCAAACTACAGTCCACAATATATAAGCAGTCATGTCAAGTCAGAGACTCACACCCTCAAAGTCATCACTCAAATATAACTATGGGTCTCACGCCCACAATATCAATCATGCCCGTGGTATTCCTTCCTCACTGCCGGCAGTCTATGATATAACAACACCAAGGAGTACACATGAACACCAGGTCCCACCTGTGTCATAAGAACCGTACGGGGCAAGTACGAAGGCATAGCTACCGTAACTAACTCAGATCATCAATCGACCGGCAAGTACGAAAGCCAACTACCAGAACCTACCGTACCAACTATGCTATAAAACTGACCGGGGCAAGTACGAAGGCATAGCCACCAGAACCAACCTACGCCGCTGACCGGCAAGTACGAAGCCAACTACCAGACCACTCGCCACCAACCTCATTCCACCGCCACGGCCGACCGGCGAGTACGAAGCCAACTACCGTAACCACTCGCGCCACGTCACGACCGGCAAGTACGGGGGCTAACTACCAGAACCTCCTGCATCACGAAACTTCGTGGGGAACTAGTCCGTGGAATGACACTATAAAGAACTGACCGGGGCAAGTACGAAAGCCAACTATATATTTCTCCAAAGTCCATGGCATAATAACATACCGGGTTTTAACCCCAAAGTACTACGTATTTTAACTCCTTAAAAAGGTCCATTTCTTTCACAAAAGTCACACGATACTAATACCCCTAGTATCAAAGTAGAGTAACTATCTTTTCAAGTAAACCAAAACAATTTCCATACCTTCCTTTTTAAACAAATCAAGACCATACCTTGTCTTCTTTTAAACCAAAACAAGACAACACCATGACTTCCTTTTAAACCAAATCAAGACAATAACATACCTTCTTTTTACATAAAACACTTCTTCTTTTTATAGTCAAGTTACCATTTTAAATCCAATTATAAAACCATTCTTTTGTTTTCATAAAATCGTCATAACCAACTTCCCATAAAGCTGTTATAACACTTTACATTTTAAACCAACCAAGGACAACTACTCACATTTCCGAAATCAAGATAACTTTATTCTTTTAAAGACCAAGTATCCATTACTCACGAATGAGGTTTCACAACTTTTTAACACAATTCACGTTCTTAACATTTCATATCAAGTCACTTAACTTTAGAATTAAGTCAAGGACACAAAAAGGAAATCAAACTTCTTTAACACACGTGCGTCTACCACACTATATATTTCTCAAATAATCATGCTCAAGAGGATAGGAAGAATCACATACCTCGCGACAACTAACCCTTACGACACGTAGCAAAATACTCCAAGTACTTCAACTTCTTCGGCTACTCTTTAAGCCAAGTATATCATGCCACACGTTGTACTTCAAATCCTAAAATGGCCATAGTATTTCTATCAAACCTTACTTACCCTTGAAGACTTATACCAATTAAGAGCCCTCTAATTCTACGAAAAATCGGGCAGCACTTCCCCTGTTTTTACATACTTTTCCACCTTTTTCAAGGCCCGAAAACAATAACCAACATGCCACATTTAAGGCGCAACAATTTAACAACTAAAGAAGGGGATCACACGCCGAAACGGACGTGTTAAACAATCTTCCCCTTAAAACAACAACAACTTAAAAACCGAAATGGAACAAGTCCATAGTCAAAAGTAAAGACATTCCAATGTAAATACAGTCCAATGTAAATACAGTCCAATGTAAATACAGTCCATTAGTCCTTTAGTTGGTGTTCTTGGCCAACTTACAATAATCACACTTATCCAATTTTTCGGCTAGTATGCCGGAATTACTTCTTTAATCCTCCAACTTATATTCCAATCTTCATATAAGGTATAGTTACTTTGTTATTAACTTTCAACAAGTAATAGATATGTTTTTACCATATTAATGGCTAACATGCCAATTCTCCATTTAACAAGTTAACAAGATCCAAATCTTTCCCAACCTTATTCCACATATCTCATACTCCATAATATACTTCCAACATACATAATATCCAACTTCACAAAGAAGACAAGGTTCATTACCTCAAAGAGCCCAAAAATATCCAAGAACTTAAAGTCGCTCCTTAGCAAGTTTAGCTCCAAATCCTTACGTTCCAATCCGCTACAAGAAACCCTTAGAAGCTCCAAACCAACTTATCTTTAAGAATCAACTCCAAAAAGTGAAGAACACTTAGGTTTCAAAGGTGGCAAGTTTCGGCCAAGGCATCCCTTTTAGGCTAGGGGTGTGAAATCTTGTCTAACTCTTGGTTCACAATCTTCCTAACACTCTAAGGAAGAACACTTAAAAGTTTAAGAATTGTTGTGTCATGCCACGAACCCCGGGCCCGTGACTGGTGCCCTACCTGGGCAACCTTCTACCTTAACAACTAAGCAAACTGCGGAATTTAAATAACACCTCTTTTTTTTTAAAACCAACGTACGTGCAAGGGAAAAGCCGACAAGGCTGCCATATAATATACATAATAAAAAGACACTACACTGCACATGAGTCCAATCCCACATATGAATACAGAACTCTAAGAGTTATACTGAACTATGACGGGACAAGGCCCCGCCGTACCCATAACTGTGCAAAAACCTGTACTGAAAAAAATTATACCAAAAAGATAAACTCCCGAACAGAAGGAGCTATCCAAAACTCGAAAGGTGGTCCTACACCGCCGATCACCAAACATCGTACCTAAACTCGCGGATGAACGTAGCCCCGAAGGAGGTCAAGACGGGAATGTACCAAGTATGTGAAATGCAAGATCAGTAATGAAATCATAACAGTCTAAACAAAACAGGAGGCATGTATGATAGCCAACCTACAGTACATAATACATAAGCAGTCATATCAAGTCAGGGACGCATGCCCTCAAAGTCATTACTAAAATGTAACCATGGGTCTCACGCCCATAATATCAATCATGCCCGTGGAATCCTTCCTCACTGCCAAATCCATGATATAATATAACACCAATAAGCATACATGAACACCAAGTCCCACTCGTGTCCTAACATCAGACGCCAAGTAGGAAAGCGAACCATCAGATCCAACCTGTATCATAAAACGGACGGGGGCAAGTACGAAAGACAACTACCAGATCCAACCTGCGTCAACAACTGACGGGGGCAAGTACGAAAGCTAACTACCAGATCCAACCTGCAGAACGAGATATGACCGGGGCAAGTGCGCAAGCTATCTACCGGAGCCTATCGTACCAAATTGTGCAATAGCACTGACGGGGAAAGACGAAGCTATCTACCGATCCAACTCGCTATCAATCGAGAGGGCAAGTACGAGCTAACTACTGATCCAACTCGCCATCAATCGAAAGGGCAAGTACGAGAGCTAACTACCAGATCCAACCTGCGTCACTAAATCTCATAGAGGGCCAATCCGTAAAAATATCCCACGTGGTCGCATGCCCCGGAATCCCACATCGTATAAGCATAACCATAGGGTAACACAAACAAATCCGGGAATCTAACCCGCCTCCTGGTCACATGCCCCGGAATCCCATATCGTATAAGCATGTCCAAAGAGTATCCCTCGTGGTCGCATGCCCCGGAATCCCACATCGTATAAGAATGACCATAGGGTAACACAAATAATGGAAGCATACCCGTGGAATACCACATCACTGTCGCTACGTCCAAGTAAACTTACAACAAGACAGCCGACCCTCCAACCGAGAGTCGCGGCAACGTAATAAAACATAATACTTGCACTCAAAAGCTATCACCATCACACATTGGCAATTCTCAATTAAACAAGCCAAAGTACTTATCAAGGCACACATAGAATAATTCTCAATTAAACAAGCCAAAGTACTTATCAAGGCACACATAGAATAATTCTCCATTAAACAAGCCAAAGTACTTATCAAGGCACACATAGAATAATTCTCCATTAAACAAGCCAAAGTACTATCAAGGCACACATAGAATAATTCTCCATTAAACAAGCCAAAGTACTACGTACGTACATTCTTTTCAAAAGACTCCTTTTAATGTAAAACCCCAAGATACTAACACCCATAGTATCAAGGTGTGTCTATTTTTCAAAGTAAGTTACTACACTTTTAGAAAACTCATTTCAAAGCTTGAAATCAAGTAACTTCAAATTTTCACAATCTAGGCAACTTATGCCTAATAATAAAAATAGACAACTTTCTTAACCTTCCATAAAACCGTTATAACCAACTTCCCATAAAGCCGTTATAACCCTTTATGGTTTTAGACATATCCATTCCTTTTATAACCAAGAGACTTATACTTAAAACCAAGTATCACATACTTACAAATCAAGTTTCTTAACTTTCAAAATACTTCAAGTCTCTTAATATTTAGAAAACAAGTTTCTTCTACTTTTATGTTATACCCCGTAGTTCCAGGGTATGTATGTGAGGACGTACGTACGAGAATATGACATAAATTTTGGAAAGAAAGAAAGATGTGATTTTTCGACGGAAAAGTTTCCGGGTTTTGTGAAGGAAAAAGGTTCGTTGATGGGAATTGGATTCCCAGATTGTTGGGCTTCTTGAATTATATTAGAATTATGAGATTTTATTTCCGGAATTGGTCACGTGAGGCCCACGGGAGAAATTTACGGTTTTGTGGGGCCCACTTTGTTTTCGAGATTTTGGCAATTATGGATATTTTCGGAAGATGAAATATTTTGGACGAATAGGAGGGCGACACGTGTCACCCCCCTAGGTGGCCTTATGGCCGAAATGTGCTAGACAAGTGGCAAGACAAGTGGCCTTGTCTTGCAAGATATTTTAGTGTGGACAAGTGGCTTGTGGGACCCACACACACTTGTCCCCAATCTCAACCACACACTTGCCTTCATCTTAGCCCTTGGTTGTCCTATATATACACTACTAGTTGATGAAATCTTCCACACTTAACCATTTCAAGACTTGAGAAAACCCTCCCTCTCCCTTCATTGTTGCTCACGTTTTTGGGCCCTCATCTTGACCTAAATTTGTCCAACAATTCTTAAACTCTCAAGTGTTCTTCCCTAAGGTGTTAGGAAGATTGTGTACCAAGAGTTGGAAAAGATTTCACACCCCTAACCTCTATTTGTTGCCTTGGCCGAAAGTTGCTAGTTGGAAACCCTAAGTGTTCTTCACTTTTTGGAGTTGAATCTTGAAGAGAAGTTGGTTAGGAGCTTCTATGGGTTGCTTGTAGTGGATTGGTACGTAAAGATTTGGAGCTAAGACTTGCTTGGAGCGACTTTAAGAACTTGGATATTCTTGGGCTTTTTGAGGTAGTAAACCTTAACCTCTTTGTGAATTGGTTATTATACATATATTATAAGTATATTATGGAGTATATAATATATGGAGTAAAGTTTGGAAGGATTTGGATCTTGTTAAGTTGCTAAAATGGAAATTGGCAAGAAAGCCACAAAATGGTAAAAACGTATCTTACTTGCTAAGAAGCTAATAACAAAGTAACTATAACTTATATTAAGAATGGAAATATAAGTTGGATGACTAATGAGTAATTTGGATAAGTAAAATGGACAAAGTTGTCCAAGGACCCCAACTTAAGGATCAGATTTACTTTGGATCAGATTTACTTGGATCAGATTTACATTTCATTAAGGGAAGATTGTTCAATCGCGTTCGCTTGGCGTGTGATCCCCTTTTTAATTGTTGTATTGTATTATTATGAAGGCGTGATAGTAAACCGCGCACGGCCGCGTAATCCCCTTCTTTTACTTATTGTTATTATGAAGGCGTGATAGTAAACCGCATTACCGTTTGGGCGTGTAATCCCCTTCTTTATGTTGTTTAATTATTACTCCTTATTTATGGCATATAATTACGGTTATTCGGGCCTTGGAGAAAGATGGAAAAGTGAGTAAAAACGGGGGAAGTGCTGCCCAATTTTCCGTAGAATTAGAGGGCTTTTTATTGGTATAAGTCTTCAATGGTAAGAAAGGTTTGATAGAAGTACTATGACCATTTTAGGAGTGGAGTACTACGTGTGGCGTGATCTACTTGGCTTAAGGAGTAGCCGACGGGTTGAAGTACTTGGAGCGTTTTGCTATTTGTCGATAATCGTCGCGAGGTATGTGAACCTCTTCCTATATTTTCTAGCATGATTGTTGTGAACTATGTAGTACGGTAGACGTACGTGTGCTAAACGAGTTTTGGTTGGTTTAAAACATAAGGTGTTATAATAGCTTTATGGAAAGTTAGTTATAACGACTTTATGTAGGTAAAAGAATGGTTTATTGATTTTAGAAGTTAAGAGAATTGATCTTAAAAGATAAGAGACTTAACTTATAAATGACGCTTATGAAATGTTAAGGACTATGAATTTTGTTAAAAGTTGTGAAACCTCATTCGTGAGTAATGAGTACTTGGCTTTAAAGAATAATGTTTTCTTGATTTCGAAATGAGAATAAGTATCGAACAAACCATTGCAGCGTTAATAAAGGAAATGTATTGACTAATTAATTATATTAAAACCAAGAAAACCTCCATCCGCATGTAAGCTAAGATAAGACAAAATTGTATTACATTTCCTAGATCATGGCTGCTTTAATAAGATGGTTATAAACAAGAACAAGCTACTCACACATAAGGCATATGTTACTCAATTGTTTTAAAAGGAGATTACGTTAAGTGATTAAGACTATGATCTATGGAATCTTTCGAAAATAAGAGACTTGAACATTTGAAACTAGGCAAACTTGAAAAAGAATGTTGTTACTTGATTTTAATAAGGAAAGTGTTTTGGTTTACTTATAAATGTTAGTCACTCTATGTTAATACTACGGGTATCGGGTGACCTTTGTAAAAGAAATGGATCTTTTAAAAGAATTTAACGTATGTAGTACTTTGGGGTTAAAACCCGGACTTTGACATAAAATGAAAGTACCTTGAGTTGTGTGTAACTTGCCTATGTTTGCGTGTGATAGCCTTGTTGTGCATGTACTGTATTTCTATACCGCCGCGTCTCTCGATGGAGGGCCGGCTGATTGGTTGTGAACGATTCCTATCGAGTCCCATGAGATGGGCCGAGACATGTATTCTATACGATTCCTATCGAGTCCCATGAGATGAGCCGAGACATGTATTCCATACGATTCCTATCGAGTCCCATGAGATGGGCCGAGACATGTATTCCATACGATTCCTATCGAGTCCCATGAGATGGGCCGAGACATGTATTCCATACGATTCCTATCGAGTCCCATGGGATGGGCCGAGACATGTATTCCACACGATTCTTATCGAGTCCCACGGATAGCCGAGACATGTATTCCACACGATTCCACCTCGAGTCCCGTGGGATGGGCCGAGACATGTTATACGATAATACGTCGATTTATACCTAGATCGCTTCGGTGAGGAAGGAGTTCCACTGCATGAGGGATGACTTCAAGGGTGTGAGTCCCTGACTTGACATGACTACTTTTATGTTGTAAACTGTAGTTTGGCTATCATACATGTCTCCTGTTTTATATAGACTGTCATGATTTCATTTACAGATTTCGCCACATACTTGGTACTGTTGTATCGACCTCCTTCGGGGCTGCATTCATGCCGCAGTAGAGGTACATCGGTTGTGGATCCTCGCCATAGGATCACAGCCAACAGATTGAAAGCCCCGTTTCTCCGGAGGCTTATCTTGTGGTATGTTACCCTGAGTCTGTAGGTTCTTGTACATTCAGGGGTATGGCGGGGCCCTGTCCCGTCATAGTTGTTGTCACTTTCTTAGAGGTCTGTAGTACTATTGTGGGCAGGGTTGTAAAGGATGTAACTGTTCAGATACTGTATATATGTAAGAAGGCAACTGTTTTGGTTGGCCTGTTTTTTTTTTATCATATCTCTTGTTTCATGTTCATGTTTTTATTTCCACTGATTTTCTCTGATGTTGTATCACTAGGGTGCCCGGGGTAAGGCACCAGTCACGGGCCCCGGTTCGGGTCGTGCCATTTTAAACCTCAAGTAACTCACACCTTTAAAACAAGTTACTTCTCTTAAATCATGTCATTTCTCCTCTCTTAAAACAATTAAGTAAATCACTCATTTGACTCCCCTAAAGTCATTATAACGACCCTTAGGTTTTGGAACTAAGGCACTAGCCAAAAGATTTGGAAACCACTTCCTTTTCAAGACTCTATGTACTTTAAGTAAAATACTTTCACTTTTAAGAATCCAACTTCACTAAGGCAATGGATTATACAACTTACAATTTAAACATCAAAGTACAATCAAGGAAGTACATAGAACAAATTCTATTTTAGGCAATCCAAATACAACCAAGGAATGGATCATTTAAGGAGTAGGACATACTTTCTTTATCTTAAGGAATCATGCTAGAAGAGGAGATAGTTCACATACCTTTTCGGCTAAATCCACAAGCTAAGCCGAATACGCCGTACGTAGAAGTGTCAACCTATAATGGTCACAACAAGACTATCAACTTCTAGTCTCTAACGTAGAATAATACTAAGTATACGGTCTCTAATTCTACGGAAAATCGGGCAGCACTTCCTTTGTTTCTACTTACTTTGCCACCTTTTTCAAGGCCGAATACAATAACCAAACATGCCACATTTAAGGCTCAAAACAACAACCAACCAAAGGGGATTACACGCCTTACAATACGTGTAAAATTCCACCCCACAATTAATACCAAGTAGTTTAAAATCCAAGCCATTCTCGGCCAACTTATAACCAACAACTCAAAGTCTTTTCAAATCCTTTTCCAATTCCAAGTTCTAAGGTCTAACATGTTATATAGTCTTAAACAACTTCAACAACTACAATTTCCTTCTTTATACAACATGCGACGACTTAAACTAATAATCAACTCGAATTGTAATCTTAAGGCTAAACATGCTAGTTTTTGGATTAGGGTTCCAATAGCCAATATACTTATCAAACATCATACTATATAACTCATGCTTGCTAATATCCATAGCTACAACAATAAGTAAGTCTTAACTACTAAAACGACAAAATTTATACCTTTATAAGCCCTTAAAAATTCCAAGATTCAAAGTCGCTCCTTAGCAAATTCTTAGCTCCTTTCCTTTACGCTCCAATCCACTATTTGAAGCCTTTAGAAGTTCACAACCAACTTCTCTTCCATTTCCAATCCAAAACTAGGAAAATTACTTAGGTTTTCGCCTTGCGACTAACGTGAAAACGTCGTTTTTCCGCAATCTTTCTATAGAGATAACCTTACAACACTCTTAGGAACCTTGGTTTAAAGTCTTGTGAACAAAGGATCAAAACTACAAATTTTTGTGTGTGGGATATGTGCAAACCCGAGAGCACTTCTACAAGAACAAGAGTGAGTGAAATAATTCTAAGTGTTGGAAGACCTTGTATTGCACTAGTGTGTATATATAAAACAATGGAGGGTCAATATTATAACAATTATGTGGCTAGGATGAAGGACACATGGATAATAGCCAAGTGGACAAGTTGACTTGGTCAACAATCTCAAGCTTTGAAGACTTTCATCCACAATGGTCAAATGACCATCCAACCCTTACAAAATTCGTCCAAGACCATATGTGGGGGGTGCCACATGTCGCCCTCTCATTCGTCCATAAAATTTCGTAACCCTCGTGGGCCCCGCAAAACGTAAAATTCCTCGGGTGGGCCCCACGTGACCAAATCCGTAAAAATAAATTTCCATAATGTTAATAAGTTCCATACTCTTCAAATAATGCATTTTGAGAATCCAATTCTCAACAACGAACATTTTTCCTTTCCGACGTTCGGAAGATTTTCCGTCGGAAAAACAATTCTTCCTTTCATACCAATTTCCAAGTCTTGATTCCTTACGTACATTCTCTTATACATGTCCTGGACTTACGGGGTGTAACATGTTGGACAAATTTTGCACAAGAAATTGCACCATTGCCGAGAGCACACAAGAGAAAGAGGGAGGGTTTTTCAAGTCTTGAAATAACCTAAGTGTGGAAGATTTCATCAACTAAGGGTGCATATATAAGACAACCAAGGGCTAGGATGAAGGCAAGAGTGTGGTTGAGATAGAGACAAGTGTGTGTGGGTCCCTCAAGCCACTTGTCCTACACAAAATATCTTGCAAGACAAGACCACTTGTCTTGCCACTTGTCACATGGATTTCGGCCAAGAGCCACCTAGGGGGGTGACACGTGTCGCCCTCCTATTCGTCCAAAATATTTCATCTCCCGAAAATATCCATAATGGCCAAAATCTCGAAAACAAAGTGGGCCCCACAAAACCGTAAATTTCTCCCGTGGGCCCCACATGACCAATTCCGGAAAATAAAATCCATAATTCTCTAATATTCCAAGAAGTTCGAATACCAAAATTGGGAATCCAATTCCCATTAACGAACTTTTTTCCTTTACAAATTCCGGAAAAATTTTCGTCGGAAAATCAAATCTTTCTTCCTTTCCAATCTTTATGTTGTATTCTCGTACGTACGTCCTCACATACATACCCTGGAACTACGGGGTGTAACACATGGTTTGGTAAATCAGGGTAATAGACATCACGTATTACTTTAAAACATCTTTGAAAATCAAAGTGCCACATATCATGTACTATATTAAGGACTTAACCATGGACATTCTCACATGATTTCCTTACAACATTTTCAACCATCTCTTGATTTTTCACAAACCTTGTTATAACAAACTTCCCATAAAGCCGTTATAACACTTTCATTTTTGAAAACTAAACCACTACCATATCATGTACGGGATTTGAACCCAAAGTACTATGTACGTCTATTCTTTACAAAAGAATCGTTTCATGAAATATTTAGGGAGTTGAACCCAAAAGCACTTTCACTATTAAAACCAAGTTACTTACCCTTTTAAACTCAAGTAACTTACACTTTTAAAACCAAGTAACTTATGCCTTTAAATCAAGTTACTTCTACTCTTTAAATTAAGTAACATATACTTTTCAAATCAAGTTACTTATTCTCTTTGAATCAAGTAACATATACTTTTCAAATCAAGTTACTTATTCTCTTTGAATCAAGTAACATATACTTTTCAAATCAAGTTACTTATTCTCTTTGAATCAAGTAACATATACTTTTCAAATCGAGTTACTACACCTTTTTCAAAACTCAAGTCATTTCTACTTTCGAAATCCAAGTCTCGTGTACTTTCAAAATTAATACTTTTATGAGTTGTGAATAGGTTATACTCGTTTATAACGATCTTGTTAAAGCAGCCATGATCTAGAAAATGTAATACAATTTTGTATTATCTTAGTTTCTATGCAGATGGAGAATTCTATTCATTTCAATATAATTAATTGTCGATACATTTTTATTAACGCTGCTGTGGCTTGTTCGACACCTATTCTCATTAGTGTAGTAAATTAGAAAGGTCAACTCGACTCCAATACTTCCTAACGACTCTTACCAACATCCCCCATAAGACTTTGGTAAGAACTTAGGAATATTTTAGACATGCTTTTTGCATAAAATCAATAACATGAATACTTCCTAATGACAAGGTAAGTACTTCAAGAAAAAAAGTCACGTATACTCCAAAACAAGGCAAGTACACTTCAAGGATAGTCATGTCGATAGAAGGAAGAAGTTCACATACCTCGTTGGCGACTAACACAAATGACAAGTAGCAATACGCTCCAATGTACTTCAACCTTATTGGCTATTCCACAAGCCAAGTAGAATGTGCTACACGTAGTACTTCAACCTAAAATGACAATAACACTTCTATCAACTACAAGCTATAAAGTGTAGGACTTATACCAAATAATGGCCCTCTAATTCTACGGAAAATTGGGCAGCACTTCCTTTGTTTTGTACGTACTTTTCCACCTTTTTCAAGGCCCGTATTCATCAACCAACAAGCCACATTTAAGGCACAATAAAATCAGCAACCAAAGGGGATCACACACCTACCTTACGTGCAAAATTCGGCCCCTTAACTTATATAAAACAGTCCATAATTCAGCCCATAAAAACAGTCCACAATCCAACTATAACGAGGGTAAAATGTGAGGCCTTTTAACGCATTTCCACACCCTTATTCCCTTAGGACTTTCATTAGCAACTACTACACTTAAACATGCATAACAACAACTAAATTTCCAGCATTTAATGTTATACCCCGTAGTTCCTGGGTATGTATGCGAGGGCGTACGTACGAGAATACGACAGAAAGATTGGAAAGGAAGAAAGAGGTAATTTTTCCACGGAAAAGTTTCCGGTTTTTGTGAAGGAAAAAGGTTCGTTAATGGGAATTGGATTCCCAGATTTGGTATTCGGACTTCCTGGAATATTAGAAAAATATGGAATTTTATTTTCGGAAATGGTCACGTGGGGCCCACGGGAGAAATTTACGGTTTTGTGGGGCCCACTTTGTTTTCGAGATTTTGGCCATTGTGGATATTTTCGGAAGATGTTTTATTTTGGGCCATTAGGAGGGTGACACGTGTCACCCCCTGCGTGGCTAGTAGATTGACATGTGGGCACAAGTGCCGATGAGAGTCGTTTTTCGACGAAACGTTTTACATAACTTGCGAGGGGAAAATTCCGGCTATGTCTTTTCTTATTTTTGCGGATTTTTCCGAGAGATGAAATGTTTTGGACCAACGAGAGGGCGACACTTGTCACCCTCAAGTTGGTGGAGTCGACTACCACCCTCGACGCCAGCGGTGAAGTTGATGAGATATTTTGTGAGGGATTTGTGGAGTAGGGACTAGGGGGCACTTGGGCACATCTTGGCCCTACACTTGCTTAGCACTTGGCTAGATCTTGGCCCTTGGTTGGCCTTTGCTTACCCTATAAATACCCCCCTCCCTTTGAAGACTTCTTCATCCCTCAAATCTCTAAGTCTTGAGAACCCCTCTCCTCCCTCTTGTTGACTCTCGTCCAAGAGCCTCCCCTCCCCCTTTCATGTGGCCTTGTGGCCGAGAGCACCCTCTCCCCTTCCTAGTAGGCCCTTCGGCCGAGAGCACCCCCCCCTGCGGGTGTTCTCGTGGGGTACCCCCCCCATTGGTTGAGAAATACTCTCAAAAGTATTGTTATTATGCCCAAATACCTTAGCCTTATACCTGGTAGTATTCTAAGGTTATATCTATCTGAAAAGCCCAAATACTATCATACTTCCCGTCACCACAAACCGAAACCCTAAGGAAAATCTCAATGTTTAGTTGGTGTTCTTTGTAGAAGTTGGTTTGAAATTCTAAGGGTTGTTTGTAGCGGGACGAGCACCGGTGTAGAGCGAAACATTGCTAAGGATCGACTTTAAACTCGGATAATTATGGGCTTATCGAGGTAATTATCTTGTCCCCTATTGTAATTGGATATTACATGTTGTTAGAATATATAGTTGAAGTATACTATATAGAATCGAACGTAGTTGTTGCAATGTCTTTTGACTTAAGCTCAAGAATAAGGAATCGAATCAATCAGTAATTACATAGGACGTATCAGACATGAGACTTGTGTAGTATTGCGGTATAGTAGAATTGTACCCGCTCGAGTTAGATGTATAACCCCACTGGTTGGCTTGGTAGCCTACTCGATAGAGGAGGAGATTTACTGTTGTGGCGGGAGGTCTTTGCCGAATTTTCTGTAGAATGTTCTACGATGTTAATAAGCGCCTTGTGGCCTTATAGGTTGAAGTACTACGTGTGGCGCGTTCTACTTGGCTTAAGGAGTAGCCGACAGTTGGGAGTACTTGGAGCGTTTTGCTATTAGTCGATACTCGTCGCGAGGTATGTGAACCTCTTCCTATCTCTTCTAGCATGATATGTGTGAACTATGTACGGTGACGCGTCATGTACTAAATGTATTTGATTGGTGTAAAACATAAAGTGTTATAACGGCTTTATGGGAAGTTGGTTATAACGGCTTTATGTTGGTAAGAAAATACATGTGGTTTTTAAAAGGTAACTGATTTGAACTATAACTGGCTTGTTATGTGTTAATAAAGAACTTGAAGTATTTCAAAAGAGTTTTGAATCATTTTGAGAGGAGAAGTAATACTTGATTTGTTTTGAAACTTAAGAGTTATACTAGCTTTATGGAAAGTTAGGTATAACGGCTTAAGAATGTTTTACTGATTTCGGAAATCAGAATGTGTATCGACAAACCACTGCAGCGTTAATAAAAGGAAATGTTTTGACAGATTAAGTATTATTAAAACCAGTAGAAACTTCCATCTGCATAGAAGCTAAGATGAGACAAAATGATATTCCTAGATCATGGCTGCTGTAATAAGATTGTTATAAACAAGAATATCCTACTCACATAAGACTTATGTTTCTCAGATAGTTTAAAGGAGAATTATATTCTTAATTGAATAAGACTATGAACTACGAAACCTTTCTAAAATGAGAAACTTGAACATTGGAAATTAGGCAAACTTGATCATTGGAAAAGAATGTTGCTACTTGATTTTACAAAGAGAAGTAATTGATTTACTTTAAAAGGATAGTCACTCTATTTATACTACGGGTATTGTGTGACATTGTGAAAGTAACGTATCTTTTAAAGAGTTAACGTATGAAGTACTTTGGGGATAAAACCCCGAACTTGTTAGCATATAGTAGAAAGTACCTGTGTGTATAACTTGATTGTCTTTGGTTGTGATAGCACAGTAATACTTTCTTGTTGATTGATAAGTAAACATGCTAGGATGCTACGTGTGTTAGTATCTTGTGATGTTGTGTAAAGGGGTTTCCTTCGTTGTGCTTATGTTGCTTAACGATAAGCTGTTGTGTTAGTATTTTACATCACTCATCTCTTGAGATGATTCCGAGTTAAGTCGCCTCCGACGCGGGGTAGACTCAGCGGGTCGATGGACCTATGATTCGAGAGTACCTACGCAGTCCCGGCTATCGCGGAACTACGAGTTCCGAGTTAGTATCGTCCTTTATGGGCATGCGGTCCACGTGGCCATGCGATCGCGAAGTCGTGACGTTGCCGGGAGTAGCTACCGATGCGGGAATACCTCATGCGGGCGATGAGATTGGCCTATGCGAGTGCGGAGTTCGAGGTTAGACGCGCATATCGATATCGTGGGCAAGTGGCGGCTTTGATCATTTGACGGTCTAGACAGATCTTATGTAACAGTTCATGACCTGGTTTGTAATGTGGTTGTTAGTAGTCGGCTATGCCTTCGCATTACCCCGCACGCTTTATGATGACACAGTGGGACACGTGTTCATATGTGTTCCTTGGTGCTTTTATATCATGATCGCCGGTGAGGAAGGTATTCCACGCATGATTGATGTTGTGGGCACGAGACCCATTGTTATACTTGAGTGATGACTTGAGGCGTGAGTCCACGACTTGACATGGCTTGTTGTAAACTGTAGATCGGGTATCATACATGACTCCTGCATTATATGACAGCTATGATTTCATTTACGATGTATTTTCGCTGCATACTAAACTTTGTTCGACCTCGCCGGGCTGCGTTCATGCCGCAGGTAAAGGTACACCAGTCGTTGATCCTCGCTCTTAGGGTCACAGTTCAGCTTGTGGGAAGCTCCGTTTCTCCGGAGGCTTATCTTGGTATAGTCCCCTGTTGTTGTAGGTGCTTACGTTCAGGGGTATGGCGGGGCCCTGTCCCGCCATTGTTGTCGTATCATTTCTTAGAGGTCTGTAGTACTGTTGTGGGCAGGGTTGGTAAAAAGGATTAAACTGTTCAGTTGTAAAAGTTGTTATTTATATATGCCGAAAGGCAAGTTTTCCTCAGATTACTGTTTTGTACTTCACTTGTTTCATGTATATGTTTTATGTTCCGCTGATTACTCTGATGTTGTGTCACTAGGGTGCCCGGGGTAAGGCACCAGTCACGGGCCCAGTTTCGGGTCGTGACAGAGTGGTATCAGAGCAGTTAATCCTCGGAAAGTGTCTACAGGCCGTATCCAGTAGAGTCTTGATTATCGGTGTGTTGTGCACCACGCCAATAATCAGGAGGCTATAGGATATTTAGGATGGTTTCTATTCTTCTCACTCTGAGATCGTGCCTTAGAGCGGTGTTGAAAGTTGGACCCTCTGACGAAATTCTTTCCCTTATCGTTATGCCTCCGCGTAGGGCAACCCGGGCCCAGGAGGGCTAGCAAATGAGGAGCTGCGAGTTGAGTTCGGAGGGTTGCGTGGGCACAAGCCCAATTATCACCTTGGATGGTGCTTCATTCGGGGATTTCTGCGACGTCACTAGCCCCAGCAGAGTTTAGCACGGCGGCAGCAGTTCCTACTGCGGCCATGATATTTGAACCTTCAGTTCCACGATTGGGAACAGAGAATATAGATTGCAGAGAGACGACCCTGTTACTAGCTATGGATGTGGCTACCAGAGAATATACCGATGTACCGCGAGTCTTGATGACTATCTAAAGAGAGGGTTGTACAAGAGTAATTCTTCAGCTAGGCGTGAGCATGGCCTATGAACGGGCTTATACGCAGCAGGCCGAGAAACGTAGAGATCGACGGGTTAACGAAGGACATCAGAAGGGGGCCAGAGCAGCTAGGTCCTTTGGTAACTTCGAGGCAAGTCGCCTCACCAGCAGATTAGATTATGCACATCCGCCAGTGCAAAGAGGTCCCCCACGGGATTCAGTACGTTCGGGGTATGCAGGAGTTGGTCAGGACTCCAGGGTTTTCGATTCATCAGGCGAGACGTCATCCCGGGGAATGTCGTCTTTTTAGATTGATACTTGTTGTACCTGTGGCCGTCAGGGCCATATGTCGAATAGGTGACCTAGTAGAAGGATTTTGTCTTCAGTACCGGTGGGTAGTTCGTCACCTTCCTTAACTATGCGCCCTACGGGGCAGGTTCGATTAGAACGACATAGGGGAGTGAAGCAGTAGATGCAGGCATATCCTAAACCCTCTAGAATTTTGTTTATGTGATAAGGTGAGTATACCTTAAGTGCTATGTTCTGGTAGCAGTATGTTAGTTGTGATTAGAAATCATGGTTGTTTAACCGAGTAAGATGTTGGGGGATAGAGAAAGTGTGAGCCTTAGAGTTTTACGCGTAGAGACCTTAGAGGTAAGGCCATCTCGAGTAAAAGACATATATTATGTTTGACCCTTATAGGAGTGCATAGTGCACGTGAGCTATGTTCGTGGGATAAGTCCCTGAGTAGTGTGGAAGGAAAGAGGGTAGTTGAGCTAAGAATACCGCTAGGTTTTCGTAACGTGTTTTGAGAGATTGTTCCTTCGGGGAGATAGTATTTGCGCGCTCGGGCTTGAGGCCACGCCATGGTCAACCCGCGGCATGTTTGGTGGTGGTCCGTTGTGGTGGTCCCGCCTTGTGGAAGGGTCACGAAGGTGTTAGGCCCAAGTTTAGTTAACCAGCGTACGAGTTCGTGGATGCGTTCGACCAGTGGTCGGTCGATGGGGGCAGCCCATCGTGTTCTTCGGTCGGACCGCTCACTCAGCGATGTTGATTTATCGAAGGTTGTAAGGTCGCACGGGGTGCCTACCTTCACCTTATGGCGCAGTGGAGCCTGTGTTACTGTTTTTGTTTCGGAAGTTTTACCAGCAGGTTAAGGACTCGGTGAGTCTCGACCGCATTCGCCGGGCGATGTGGAATTCGTGGTAGTTGTGAAGATTGTTGTCTCTCGTGGAGGAGCGCTTAAGCTACCATTTCGGTGTTCGAGGTCGCCTTATGAAGCCTTGTAGGGGCGGAAGTGTAAGTTGCCGGCCGATTGGTTCGATGTTGGCAAGGTTCGATACTGGTTCGAGCTTGTTCCACAGACCGTGGATAGGAAAAGCTCATCTAGAAGAAGTTACGCGGCTCGGAGGAATCGTGCGGATAATCGGCGACGACGCTTAGAGTTCGAGTTGACGGTCGGTCTTCTGAAAGTACCACCGGACAGGTGTGACGATTTTTGGAAACTAAAGCGATCGTAAATGTGGTGCGGTTCGAGTGTACGACAGCTTCGGTGATCATGGCAGTTGTACCATTTGTTGGGTCATCGGAGCTAGGCTCGCGGCAAAGTGACAAAAGTGTATTTGTGGTGATATTAGAGGTGTTTCCTCGTAGACTTGGATATAAGTATGTTGCGCAGGTATTTTTACGTGGCGGTATGGCAGGATTGTTTCGTAAGTATAGAAGTGAAGACTATACTGGCGCACGTATGTTTTGAGACTTAGAATGAACATTCGGGACAAATGTTTCTAAGGGGGGAAGAATGTTATACCCCGTAGTTCCCGGTATGTATGCGAGGCGCACGAGAATAATGACGTAAAGATTGGAAAGGAAGAAAGAGGTAATTTTTCCACGGAAAAGTTTCCGGTTTTTGTGAAGGAAAAAGGTTCGTTAATGGGAATTGGATTCCCAGATTTGGTATTCGGACTTCCTGGAATATTAGAAAAATATGGAATTTTATTTTCTGAATGGTCACGTGGGCCCACGGAGAAATTTACTGCTTTGTGGGGCCCACTTTGTTTTCGAGATTTTGGCCATTGTGGATATTTTCTAAGATGTTTTATTTTGGGCCATTAGGAGGGTGACACGTGTCACCCCCTGGTGGCTCGCCGAATGACATTTGGGCACAAGTGCCGACAGAGTCGTTTTCGACTAAACGCTTTACATAACTTCATAGGGAAAATTCCGCTATGTCTTTTCTTATTTTGCGGATTTTTCCGAGAGATGAAATGTTTTGGACCAACGAGAGGGCGACACTTGTCACCCTCAAGTGGAGTTCGACTACCACCCTCGACGTTTGAAGGTCAAGTTGATGAGATATTTTGTGAGGGATTTGTGGAGTAGGGACTAGGGGGAACTTGGGCACATCTTGGCCCTACACTTGCATAGCACTTGGCTAGATCTTGGCCCTTGGTTGGCCTTTGCTTACCCTATAAATACCCCCCTCCCTTTGAAGACTTCTTCATCCCTCAAATCTCTAAGTCTTGAGAACCCCTCTCCTCCCTCTTGGTGACTCTCGTCCAAGAGCCTCCTCCCCTTTCATGGCCTTGTGGCCGAGAGCACCCTCTCCCTTCCTAAGTAGGCCTTCTACGAGAGCACCCCCTACCTGGGTGTTCTCGTGGGGTACCCTTTGTTGAGAAATACTCTCAAAAGTATTGTTATTATGCCCAAATACCTTAGCCTTATACCTTGTAGTATTCTAAGGTTATATCTATACGAAAAGCCCAGAAATACTATCATACTTCCCGTCAGTCACAAAACCGAAACCCTAAGGAAAATCTCCATGGTTAGTTGGAGTGCTTTGTAGAAGTTGGTTAGAACTTCTAAGGGTGGTTTAGAGCGGACTGAGCACCGGTGTGTTATACCCGTAGTTCCGTGGTATGTATGTGAGGACGCACGTCGAGAATACTGCAAATTTTGGAAAGAAAGGAAGATGTGATTTTTCACGGAAAAGTTCCGGTTTTGTGAAGAAAAGGTTCGTTAATGGGAATTGGATTCCCAGATTTGGTATTTGGACTTCTTGGATTATATTAGAATTTTGAGGTTTTATTTTCGAATGGTCACGTGGGACCCACGGAGAAATTTACGATTTTGTGGGCCCGCTTTGTTTTTGAGATTTCGTATTTTGGATATTTTCAAGACGAAATATTTTGATTTAATCGGGGCGACACGTGTCACCCCCATGTGGCACTTGGTCGAATGGGTGGATGGCTAGCCATCCCTGGCCGATTTGGCCTCACACTTGGCACCATTTCGTTTGGCCATGTGGTGTGGTGGGACCCACACACATGGCCCAATCTTGACCCTACACTTATATTGATCTTGACCCTTGGTTCTTCTATAAATACCCTGCTTGAAGAGTAAAATCATCCTCACTAAAGCTTTCCAAAGCAAATGTTTCCCTCCCTTTGTGTAGATTTCGCCCTCTCCTCTTGTGTAGAAAATACTTGGTGTATTGTTGTATAATCCAAAATACCTTGTCCTAGTATCCCTAGTAGTGTTCAAAATTTATTTAAATACTATGAGCCAGTAAATACTACTTTATTCCAATAGACTTAAAACGAAACCCTAGAAAAATCTTCCTAGCTTGGTGGAAGTATTTAGAGGTTGTTTAGAAACTTCTAAGGGTCGCTGGAGCGGTTGGAGCGTAAGGATTGGAGCTAAACGTTGCTCGGGATCGACTTATAACTTGGATAATTTTTGGGCTTATCGAGGTAATGATCTATGTCCCCTATCAGAATTGGATATTACATGTTGTAGTAGTTATACTTGAGTATATTATATTGGAAGGATGATTATAAAGGATTGAATCAGTATTTACATTGACTGCATTTACAGAGAGACTTGTGTAAGTATTATTGTGAAGATATTTGAACACGTCAGGTTAGGCGTGTAATCCTGAGTTGTTGGCACAGTAGCGGCCCGGTTAGGAGGAGATTTATGTGATAGCGGGGAGGTGTCACTTGCAAATTTACGTAGAATAAGGAATCTTGTGTTTAGAATATTCTACGAGAGTGCTAGAAGTTGATTTATATATGTGGTTGTTATAGGTGGATCTTTCTACGCCGCATACTTGACTTGGCTTGTGGTTTAAGCTAAAGGTATGTGATTCTTCCTATACTCTTGAGCATGATTGTTGTGAACTATATAGTACGGTAGACGTACGTGTGTGAAACGATTTTTGTTTGTTTTAAAACATAAAGTGTTATAATGGCTTTATGGGAAGTTAGTTATAACGACTTTATGAAGATAAAAGAAAGATTTGGTTTTGACAGTAAAACGACTTGATTTTGAAAGTTGAGAGACTTGATCTTGAAAGATAAGAGACTTGACTTATAACGACTTGTTTTCGGAAAAGGAGAAGTAACTTGATTTAAGTATAGGTTACTTGTTTTGAAAAGAGTAAGTTAATTGGGTTTTAAAAAGAGTATACTTGATGTTGTTCTAAAAGAAAAGCACTTGGTTTATAAAGTATAGAGTACTTGATTTTAAAAGCCTTGTAAAGATTTTTACGAAGGTGAAGTAATTTGGTTTTATAAGTAAAACGTGTTTTCTTTATATACTACGAGTATTAGTATCATGTGGCTTTTACGTAGAAAGAGGTCTTTTGAAAGAAGGAAAGTATGTAGTATTTTGGGTTTGAAACCCGGATTGTTGATTAAAATGAATGTATGTTAAACTTGCCTATGCTTGTTGTGATAGTCTTTGATGTGCAAGTGTTTTGTTGATGTCTTCCGTGACTCTGGGAGGGCCGCTATCCGATTGATTGACCGACATACCGACGTTGGGTGGTCCACGAGTATCGTCCACTTTGAGTATCGATCGTTGTTTCAGATCGCCGCGTGACTCTCCGAGGGCGGCCATTATCCGATTTATTTCCTTTGGACATGCTGACGTGATGGATGTTCCACGGGCATGCGTCCAGTAGGATGGTTTCATGGCCATGACTTCCGAGGTAAGATGCCGGGGCATGCGGTCATTGTGAGGTTCAGACTGTTAGTCCATGGACCGCTAATCCATGAAGCTTCGCCGCGACGAGCGATCACGCTTGGTTTGTACGTGTGGTTCGTGCACACTTTAGATACTTGTTCTCGTCATTTTCTCGCACCAGAGCTCTCGGTAGATAGCTTAAGATACTTGCCTCGGCCATATCTTGTGAGACGGTAGGCTATTAGACGTTAGCTTAAGATACTTGCCTCGGCGATTGCGTGGCTAGCTTTTGACCGGTAGTTGCTTCAGTACCTTGCGTGATGGGATATGACTAGCTTTTGGACCGTAGTTGGCTATTCTACTTGCCCGACGGTTTTGATGACGCAGCGTGATCTAGTGTTCAGTTCACATACGGGTGTTGTTTTACATCATGTATCTGCCAGTGAGAATGAGTTCCACGCATGAGTGGTATTATGGGCGTGAGACCCATAATTATGTGCGAGTGATTATTCGGGATATCGTCCCCCTTACTTGACATAACTGCTTTACTTATTGCGAAATGGTTTTATAAAATGATGAAATGTGATTTCATTACGATTTTCGCCACATACTTGGTACCGTTGTATCGACCTCCTTTCGGCTGCGTTCATGCCGCAGATGAGGTACACCGATTGGTTGATCCTCGCTCATAGGATCGCAGTCAGCGTTGAAGCTCCGTTCCTCCGAGGCTTATCTTTTAGTATAGTCCTCGTCATCAGAGGTACTTGTACATCTGGGTATGGCGGCCCCGTCCCGTCATAGTTGTTGATATCTTAAGTGCAGAGCACTGTTGTGGGCAGGGTTTGTAAAAAGGATAACTGTTCGGGTTTTATGTATATATACTGAAGGCAACGGTTGGGTTGGCCTGTCTATTTATTTATGACTCTCATTTCATGTGTAAAGTTTTTATTTCCGCTGGTTTTCTCTGATGTTGTATCACTAGGGTGCCCGGGGTAAGGCACCGCGACGCCCGGTTTCGGGCGCCAAGTGGTATCGAGCGATTAATCCTCGGAAAGTGTCTACGCACGTGTCTAGTAGTCTTGATTATCGGTGTGTTGTGCACCACATCTATAATCGTGAGGTCGCAGGACATTTAGGATTGGTTTCTATTCTTCTCACTCTGAGATCGTGCCTTAGAGCGATGTTGTAAGTTGGACTCCTTCTGACGTGTTCTTTTCTGCCAGTTATGCCTCCGCGCAAGGCAACCCGGGCCCAGAAGGGCAAGGCAGCCGTGGAAGCTGCTAGTGGGACACAGAGGAGTACGAGGGCGCAGGCCCGGTCATTACCTGAGATAGTTCTTCAGACGGCGAGTGTTGCGACGCCGCCAAATGCCAGAGGTTAGAGCCGCGAAGCGGTCGCAGAGACCACTGCACTGAGCCTCCACCCCACACCGAGCAGAGGAGATGGGTTACAAGGAGATGGCCCGATTCGCCGTGATCGTGGCCGACACGGCGAGAGGCCGGACGCAGCAGCCCAGCCCAGTAGCCCCGTAGTTCATCCCGGATCGGATAGTTTGAGGCTACGGATTTTCTCGAGTTGTATCCCGCCGCAGTTCTACGGTCGAGGCACGAGGATGATCCGCAGGAGTTCATCCGCCGATTCATGAGGATCATGCGAGTGATCAAGGCTTCGAGACCGAGTCCGTGATTTTCGGTTCAGATCGGCCGCGTGATACCGCCGATCGTTTGATTCATGAGCTGTCCCCGGGGAGCATGCGCCTCACCGTTGGGACGAGTTCTCGAGGCATTTCACCATTTCTTGCCGCCGCATGGCGAGGGCACGCCGATGTTTCGATGCCGAGACGAGGACGCATACCGGGAGTACAACGTAGAGTTCGACTCGTTGGCTCGATATGTCCCTGCGTTAGTAGCTAATATGGAGGACGAGTGCACCGCCACGCCACAGGCTTGATGACTACTGGCGTAGTCTTGTTCGTGTATCGCTCACCGCATGGACATCGCCCGCACGCAGCTCATGCACTGTGGTGAGGCACGAGAGACCGACGGATTGACCAATATCGCCAGAAGAGGCCGGGACAGCAGGTCCTTTGGTAACTTTCAAGGCGGACCGCCTCGCCAGCAGACTAGTTATACGCGCCGCCAAGACAGAGTGGTCCTCTGGCCTTCGTGGCCTCCAGAGTATTCGTGAGCAGGTCGTGGCTCCAGGTTCGAGTTTTCGAGGAGTCAGGGGTCTTGGCGTATGAAGCCACCTAAGTGTAACCGGTGTGGTAAACCCCATTCGAAGTGTCGAGGACTTGTTTTACATGTGACGGTGGGCCATTTTATGAGAAATTGTCCTACTGCAGGTAGCGCGGATGTTGAGACTCACCGGGATCATTGCGGGTTCTTCGCCCGATAGCTAAGCGGTGTTCATATACGGCAGCAGCGAGCGGTCGGTGGAAGTTCCCGCTATAGCGGTCCTTGAAATCGCTATTTGTTTTTGTGATATCGTATATCCTTGACCTCTAAGAGACTAGTATGCATTTGTATTAAGATAAGTACATTTTAATTATTATGTTCGATAGCATTATGTGGTGTGATAATTCCATGGGTAGTGTAAGATGGAAGTGGTAGCTTTCATGACGTGAATTAGTAAGATTGTTCCGGATCGGGAACGAGAATCGGGCGCGATAGCGGGTCGCCGAGGTTGAGGCGGGTCAACCCGCAGCCGGATTGAGGTGGGTCGGTTCGAGGTGGTCCCACGGTGGTAGGTCACGGCGGTGCTAGCCCAAGTTTAGGTAACCATCGTATGAGTTCGGGACGTGTTCGATCGAATCGGATCGTGAAGGCCGAGATAGGCCTTAGAGTAAATTGAAGCTAGTAGGAGTTGTGAGATTAGAAATGATTTCGTTAGCTTGGATTTGTATGTTATACTATGGCCATTGATGGCGTGATTGGTTTCGTAAGTATAGTAGTGAAGACTATACCAAGACACGCTCGTTTGGAGACTTAGAAGGAACATTCGGGACGAATGTTTCTAAGGAAGAATGTTATACCCCGTAGTTCCGTGGTATGTATGTGAGACGCACGCATTTGCGAGAATACGATGTAAATTTTGGAAAGAAAGGAAGATGTGATTTTTTCGACGGAAAAGTTCCGTTTTGTGAAGAAAAAGGTTCGTTAATGGGAATTGGATTCCCGATTTGGTATTTGGACTTCTTGGATTATATTAGAATTTTGAGGTTTTATTTTCGAAATGGTCACGTGGGACCCACGGAGAAATTTACTGCTTTGGGCCCGCTTTGTTTTTGAGATTTCCGATTTTGGATATTTTCGAAGACGAAATATTTTGATTTAATTGGGGCGACACGTGTCACCCCACGTGGCACTTGGTCGAATGGGTGGACAAGTGGCTAAGCCACTGTCCCTCGCCGATTGGCCTCACACTTGGCACCATTTTCGTTTGGCCATGTGGTGTGGTGGGACCCACACACACATGGCCCAATCTTGACCCTACACTTATATTGATCTTGACCCTTGGTTCTTCTATAAATACCCCTTGGCAGAAGAGTAAAATCATCCTCACTTGAAAGCTTTCCAAAGCAAATGTTTTCCTCCCTTTGTGTAGATTTCGTCCTCCTCTTGTGTAGAAAATACTTGGTGTATTGTTGTATAATCCCAAATACCTTGGCCTAGTATCCCTAGTAGTGTTCCAAAGTTATTTCAATACTAGAGCCCTAAATACTACTTTATTCCAATAGCCGTAAAACGAAACCCTAGAAAAATCTTCCTAGCTTGGTGGAAGTATTTAGAGAAGTTGTTTAGAAACTTCTAAGGGTCGCTTGGAGCAGGTTGGAGCGTAAGGATTGGAGCTAAACGTTGCTCAGGATCGACTTATAACTTGGATAATTTTGGGCTTATCGAGGTAATGATCTATGTCCCCTATCAGAATTGGATATTACATGTTGTAGTAGTTATACTGAGTATATTATATTGGAAGGATGATTATAAAGGATTGAATCAGATTTACATTGGACTGCATTTACGAGACTTGTGTAAGTATTATTGTGTAGCATTTTTGCACACGTCCGGTTAGGCGTGTAATCCTCGGGAGTTGTTGGCACAGTAGCGCCCGGTTAGTGAGGAGATTTATGTGATAGCGGGAGGTGTCACGAAATTTCGTAGAATAAGGAGTCTTGTGTTTAGACTATTCTACGGTGAGTGCTTGAAGGTGATGTATATATTGTGGTTGTTATAGGTGGATCTTTCTACGCCACGCATACTTGACTGGCTTGTGGTTTAAGCTAAAGGTATGTGATTCTTCCTATACTCTTGAGCATGATTGTTGTGAACTATATAGTACGGTAGACGTATGTGTGTGAAACGATTTTTGTTTGTTTTAAAACATAAAGTGTTATAATGGCTTTATGGGAAGTTAGTTATAACGACTTTATGAAGATAAAAGAAAGATTTGGTTTTGATAAGAAACGACTTGATTTTGAAAGTGAGAGACTTGATCTTGAAAGATAAGAGACTTGACTTATAACGACTTGTTTTCGGAAAAGGAGAAGTAACTTGATTTAAGTATAGGTTACTTGTTTTGAAAAGAGTAAGTTAATTGGGTTTTAAAAAGAGTATACTTGATGTTGTTCTAAAAGAAAAGCACTTGGTTTATAAAGTATAGAGTACTTGATTTTAAAAGCCTTGTAAAGATTTTTACGAAGGTGAAGTAATTTGGTTTTATAAGTAAAACGTGTTTTCTTTATATACTACAGTATTAGTATCACGTGGCTTTACGTAGAAAGAGGTCTTTTGAAAGAAGGAAAGTATGTAGTATTTTGGGTTTGAAACCCGGATTGTTGATTAAAATGAATGTATGTTAAACTTGCCTATGCTTGTTGTGATAGTCTTTGATGTGCAAGTGTTTTGTTGATGTACTGCCGTGACTCTCTGGGAGAAGCTATCCGATTGATTGATCGACATACCGGCGTTGGGTGGTCCACAGTATGCGCCCACTTTGAGTATCGATCGTTGTTTCAGATCGCCGTGACTCTGGGAGGGCTTATCCGATTTATTTCCTTTGGACATGCCGACGTGATGGATGTTCCACGCACGCGCCCGCAGGATGGTTTCATGGCCATGACTTCCGAGGTAAGATGCCGGCACGCGGTCATCGTGAGGTTCGATCGTTAGTCCATGGACCGCTAATCCATGAAGCTTGCCGCGCGACGAGCGATCACGGGCTTGGTTTGTATGCGTGTGGTTCGTGCACACTTTAGATACTTGTTCGGTCATTTTCTCGCACGTAGCCTCGGTAGATAGCTTAAGATACTTGCCTCGGCCATATCTTGTGAGACGGTAGGCTATTGACGTTAGCTTAAGATACTTGCCTCGGCCATTGCGTGGCTAGCTTTTGACGTAGTTGGCTTCCGCATTTGCCCGTGATGGGATATGACTAGCTTTTGACCGGTAGTTGGCTATTCTACTTGCCCGATCGGTTTTGATGACGCAGCGGATCTAGTGTTCGTGTTCACATACGGGTGTTGTTTTACATCATGTATCGCTGGCGATGAGGAATGAGTTCCACGGGCATGAGTGGTATTATGGCGTGAGACCCATAATTATGTGTGAGTGATTATTCGGGATATCGTCCCTTACTTGACATAATCATTTACTTATTGCGAAATGGTTTTATAAAATGATGAAATGTGATTTCATTACGATTTTCAGCCACATACTGTACTGCATCGACCTTCCTCGAAGGCCGTTCATGCCGCAGATAGAGGTACACCGCTTGGTTGATCCTCGCCATAGGATCGCAGTCAGCGTTGGAAGCTCCGCCTCCGAGGCTTATCTTTTGGTATAGTCCCTGTCATTGTAGGTACTTGTACATTCGTGGTATGGCGGGCCCCGCCCCGTCATAGTTGTCAGATATCTTAGAGGTGCAGAGTAATGTGGCAAGCGTGGTTTGTAAAAAGGATAACTGCTCGGGTTTTATGTATATATACCAAGGCAACGGTTGGCCTGTCTATTTATTTATGACTCTCATTTCATGTGTAAAGTTTTTATTTCCGCTGGTTTTCTCTGATGTTGTATCACTAGGGTGCCCGGGGTAAGTCACCGTGACGCCCAGTTTCGGGCCACACTGCAGAGCGAAACATTGCTAAGGATCGACTTTAAACTCGGATAATTATGGGCTTATCGAGGTAATTATCTTGTCCCCATTGTAATTGGATATTACATGTTGTTAGAATATATAGTTGAAGTATACTATATATAGAATCAACGTAGTTGTTGGCAATGTCTTTTGACTTAAGCTCAAGAATAAGGAATCGAATCAATCAGTAATTACATAGATCAGACATGAGACTTGTAGTATTGCGGTATAGTAGAATTGTACCCGCTCGAGTTAGATGTATAACTCGGTTGGCTTGGTAGCCTACCGATAGAGAGGAGATTTACGCTGTGGTGAGGTCTTGCCGAATTTTCTCGTAGAATGTTCTACGATGTTAATAAGCGCCGTGGCCTTATAGGTTGAAGTACTACGTGGCGCGTTCTACTTGGCAAGGAGTAGCCGACCGTTGGGAGTACTTGGAGCGTTTGCTATTAGTCGATACTCGTCGCGAGGTATGTGAACCTCTTCCTATCTCTTCTAGCATGATATGTGTGAACTATGTAGTACGGTGAGACGCATGTACTAAATGTATTTGATTGGTGTAAAACATAAAGTGTTATAACGGCTTTATGGGAAGTTGGTTATAACGGCTTTATGTTGGTAAGAAAATACATGGTTTTTAAAAGGTAATCGATTTGAACTATAATCGCTTGTTATGTGTTAATAAAGAACTTGAAGTATTTCAAAAGAGTTTTGAATCATTTTGAGAGGAGAAGTAATACTTGATTTGTTTTGAAAGTTAAGAGTTATACTAGCTTTATGGAAAGTTAGGTATAACGTCTTAAGAATGTTTCTTGATTTTGGAAATCGAATGTGTATCGACAAACCACCGCTGCTAATAAAAGGAAATGTTTTGACAGATTAAGTATTATTAAAACCGAGAAACTTCCATCCGCATGTAAGCTAAGATGAGACAAAATGATATTCCTAGATCATGGTCATTGTAATAAGATTGTTATAAACAAGAATATCCTACTCACATAAGACTTATGTTTCTCGATAGTTTAAAGGAGAATTATATTCTTAATTGAATAAGACTATGAACTACTAAACCTTTCTAAAATGAGAAACTTGAACATTGGAAATTAGGCAAACTTGATCATTGGAAAAGAATGTTGCTACTTGATTTTACAAAGAGAAGTAATTGATTTACTTTAAAAGGATAGTCACTCTATTTATACTACTGTATTGTGTGACATTGTGAAAGTAACGATCTTTTAAAGAGTTAACGATGAAGTACTTTGGGGATAAAACCCGAACTTGTTAGCATATAGTAGAAAGTACCTTGTGTGTATAACTTGATCTTTGGTTGTGATAGCCAGTAATACTTTCTTGTTGATTGATAAGTAAACATGCTAGGATGCTACGTGTGTTAGTATCTTGTGATGTTGTGTAAAGGGTTTCCTTCGTTGTGCTTATGTTGCTTAACGATAAGTCGTTGTGTTAGTATTTTACATCACTCATCTCTTGAGATGATTCCGGGTTGCCGCCTCCGACGGGGTAGACTCAAAGTGGTCGATGGACCTATGATTCGAGTACCTCACGCAGTCCCGGCCTTGCGGAACTACGAGTTCCGTGTTAGTATCGCCCTTACGGGCATGCGGTCCATGTGGCCACGCGATCGAAGTCCGGGGCGTTGCGGGGAGTAGCTACCCTCGATGCGGGAATACCTCATGCGGGCCGATGAGATTGGCCTACGCGAGTCGCGGAGTTCCGAGGTTAGACGCGCATTGATCGACATGGGCAAGTGGCCGCCTTTGATCATGTGACGGCTTCAGACAGATCTTATGATACGCTTCATGACCTTGTTGGTACCGTGGGTTGTTAGTAGTCGGCTATGCCTTCGCATTTACCCCGCAGATTTTATGATGACACAGCGGACCCGTGTTCATATGTGTTCCTTGGTGCTTTTATATCATGATCGCCGGTGAGGAAGGTATTCCACGCATGATTGATGTTGTGGCCCGAGACCCATTGTTATACTTGAGTGATGACTGAGGCGTGAGTCCACGACTTGACATGATCGCTTTGTTGTAAATCGTAGTTCGGTTATCATACATGTCTCCCGCTTTATATGATCGCTATGATTTCATTTACGATGTATTTTGTTCGCATACTAAATTTTGCACTGATCGACCTCGCTCGGGCCGTTCATGCCGCAGTAAAGGTACACCGCCGTTGATCCTCGCCTGGGTCACGTTCACTGGGAAGCTCCGTTTCTCCGAGGCTTATCTTGGTATAGTCCCTGTTGTAGGTGTTTACGTTGGGGTATGGCGGGCCCCGTCCGCCATTGTCGTATCATTTCTTAGAGGTCTGTAGTCCCGTGGCGGGGTTGGTAAAAAGGATTAAACTGCTCGATTGTAAAAGTTGTTATTTATATATGCCGAAAGGCAAGTTTTCTCGACATCGCTTTGTACTTCACTTGTTTCATGTATATGTTTTATGTTCCGCTGATTACTCTGATGTTGTGTCACTAGGGTGCCCGGGGTAAGGCACCAGTCACGGGCCCAGTTTCGGGTCGTGACATTTAATACCTCAAAACAACAACTACTACACTTAAACATGCATAACAACAACTACTACACTTAAACATGCATAACAACAACTAAATTTCCAGCATTTAATACATCAAAACAGTCCACTAAACGACACAACAACGTCTAACAGTTTTGGGCAGTTTCTTGGCTACAACAACTACGACCCGATAACTCGTTCCTTAATCCATTTTATTCCAATTCGAGTTCCAAAAATTCTACATAAGTTATAACAATTTATTAACAAAAATATTAATCCATTATAACATGAAATAGGTGAAGATAACAAGGACAATAACCAACGAATTCTATTTGCACCAAATCTGTCCCAAATCGGTTTTGGCCCCAAAAATGGCTCAAACGCTTTTTATTCTTCATTATTTTTAACACAAGTTCATCCATACATAATAAAAATAAGTAATATCCAATTACTTTAAAATAAGAAGGACTTTTACCTCATTTGTTTGCCCAAAAACGCCCCAACACAGTCCAGTCTTTATTGGTCCGCAGTTTTCGTTTTGCTCCACTTCTTCAAGTTCCAATCACATATATGTACCTCCTACAACCTTAGGAGCAACTTCTCTTTGAATCTCACTTCCAAAAAGTCGACGGAACTCCTAGGGTTTTGGCATAAACTTTCGGCCAAGACAAGTAAAAATGTGTAGAATATTAATCTAGGCTTAGCACTTGGTTTAAGGGCTTAATCATGGAGAAATAAATTGATCAACAATGGTTGTTCTTAGCCAAGGGGATCTCGAAATTATGGAGCTAAAGGGGAGAAAATGAGAGCTTATTTTTTGATCTAAGTGTATAATGAATCCAAGTCTTCAAGACTTGGATATATATCAACCTATAATGCCAAGTGGAGTGCGCCCCACATGCCCACTTGGCCTCAAAATATCTTACAGACTTGTCATCTTGCAAGACCAAGTGTAGGGGTGACACGTGTCGCCCTCCGATTGGTCCAAAATATTATAATTTTTTGAAGGTCTCCGCAAAATTGTGAAATTCTCGGCGGACCCCATATTATTAGTCTCGCGTCTTCACAATAGTATTCTACGCTCGTATCTCAAATTTGGAACGAAACCAACCCCTCGTGAAGAAATTATGGCGTCACGTTCGTTGTGACCAAATTTGCTCTAAATCGAAAATGTAACTACACTTACTTTCCAACATTCCAATCTTATTACCTTACGTACGTTCTCATCTCATTCTCTTGGAAATACGGGATGTAACAACAACCATCAGAGTACTTAATGGATGTGATTCATCCATATAAAATCGTTTCAACACTTTTTCTGTATATGTAGATTGATGGACAAAGATACCATTTGTCAAATGTTCAATTTGTAAACCAAGACATAATTTTGTCTTTTCAAGATCTTTCATCTCAAAATCCTTCTTTAAATAATCACCATTTTGAGCTCTGCAGAAGTTCCAATGAGGTTTATGTCATCAACATATACAACAAGTACTACAAACTCCGATATTGTTTTCTTTATAAAAACACATGGGCAAATGACATCATTTGTATAACCTTTCTTTAACAAATACTCACTAAGGTGGTTATACCACATATGTATGGATTGCTTTAAACCATACAATGATCTTTGCAATCTGATTGAGTTCATTTCTCGAGACTTTGAACTACATGCTTCAGGCATCTTAAATCCTAGGAATTTTCATGTATATTTCATTTTCAAGTGTTCCATAGAGATAGGCTATAACTACATCTATTAAGTTCATCTCAAGTCTCTCACGGACAGCAAAACTGATGAGATAACAAAATATTATTGCGTCCATAACAGGTGAATACATCTCTTCATAGTCGACACAGACCTTTGTGAAAATTCTCGTGCAACAATGCATGCCTTATATCTTTGTATCTCATTTTCTCATTTCTTTCGCATAAAAATCCATTTATAACCAACAGACTTAATACCATTAGGTGTTTGGATTACATGTCCAAAAACTTCCTGTTTGGTAAGTGAGTTTAACTTTGATTGAATTGCCTCTTGCCATTTTTGCCAATCATATCTTTCTCGGCATTCTTTAACAAATTGAGGTTCAATATCCTCACTATATTGCATAATTCTAGTTGCGACATTATAAGCAAAAAACATAATCCATATTTATTTTCAAGCGATTCAAATTAGTCCTAACCTTACTTGGATTTATTGATATTTCTTCATTTTTTTGAGGTTGAGACTCATTGATTTCTTCAAGAATATCAGGATTGATCAAATCTTGCATTTATTTATGAGATTATTTCTTAGTGTCATCTTGACCATTTCTTTTTCTTTTTCTAGGATTCCGATCCTTAGAACCAAATGGTCTACCACGCTTCAGGCGTGCTTTGGACTCATTTGCCATGACACTAGTAGATGGTCCTACATGGATATAAATCCTATTTGGGACATTCTATGCAGAGATATGTGATTTGGTAATTCTTTTCAAATCTGTAAATGCATATGACATTTGATTTGCTATTTTCTGCAAGTGAATAATCTTTTTAACCTCTTACTTACAAATAGAAGCACGTGGATCAAGATGAGATAATGGACTATTCCACAAAATTTTCATTTTTATTTCACTATTTTCTCCCCCTAATTTTGGGAAAATTATCTCATCAAATCGACAATCAGCAAATCAAGCAGTGAACATATCTCCTATAATGGATCAGGATAGCGAATAATGAAGGGGGATTCAAACCCAATATATATCCCTAATCTTCTTTGGCGGCCCATCTTGGTGCGATGTGGTGGTGCTATAGACACATATAAGACGCATCTAAAAATTCTTAGATGAGATATATTAGATTCTTGACCCAAAACCAATTGCAACAAAGAAAATTTATGATAATTATCGGTCTGAGATGCACAAGTATTGTTGCATGCAAAATAGCGTGACCCGAAACAGACGTGGGTAACCTTGTTTTCATAAGTAATGGTCTTGCTATCAATTGCAGACTTTTAATTAATGACTGCCATTTTGAGTATGATCATGAGCTACATAATGTTCAACTTTTATCCCAATTGATAAATAATAATCATTAAATTCTTGAGATGAAAACTCTGCAACATTATCAAGGTGAATAGACTTTATCGGATTATCGGGAAACTGTGCCCGTAATAGAATTATTTGTGCCTGTAATTTCACAAACGCCAGGTTGCGAGATGACAATAGGCACACATGAGACCATCTAGAAGAAACATCTATTAGGACCACAAAATATCTAAACGATCTACTAGGTAGGTGAATAGGTCCACAAATATCCCCATGTATACATTCCAAAAATTCAGGGGATTCAAACCCAATCTTTGTAGGTGATGGCCTAATAATTAACTTGCCTTGATAGCAAGAAGGACAAGAAAATTCATTATTTAAAAGAATCTTCAGGTTCTTTAATGGATGACCATTGGAAGTTTCTATAATTCGTCTCATTATTATAGATCCAGGGTGTCCAGCCGATCATGCCAAAGTACAAACATATCAGAGGCAATAAACTTCTAGTTTACGAGAGAGTGTGCATCCATCACACCAATTTTTGTATAATATAAGTTAATGATGGCTATTTAAGAGGTCAAATACATTATCAATTGAATTGCTACAAATTCAAATGATATGTTAGAAACTGACAATATAATGTTCATTAAAAATAACATATGACATTCAATTATTTGAAGAAAATCATCTGGCAAACGGATCAACTATTCTCATAATAAATGTCATTAGGACAATTCACATTTGTATCAATTCAATTAAATCCAAAAATAATATTAAGACTCATAATTGTATGGTATTAGAATAAAAACATGTTTAACTTATTTTTGAGATATAATAGTTATTTTATTAATAATTTCCCATTCAGTTTAAATCAAAGCAGTAAGTAACATATGAGTTCAATCCAAAACAAAATTATACACACGAAATGAAGTATCAGCAGTACAAATTTTAATAGGAGATTACAAGCACAATTTAAGTGATCACATAAATAACTATTGTTATATGATCTTTTATTCATTAACTACTGTAACTAGCAACAACAATGCATAAAAAACAAAAAATTTAATCATCTCTAACCACAGAACCATCATCAATCAAGTGATCTATCTTTCCTTCAGTGTGCTCAAAGAAATATGCTACATCCAAGTGTGTGATGTCAAATTGATTTTCAGAGATAAAATTTGCTTCGGGATTTTTCTCTTTCTTTTTCATTGATGCTTGATAAAGCTCAATCAAATGCTTTACCGTACGACAGGAACGTGACCATTGTCCTCTTCTACCACATCGATAACATTTGTTTTCTGAGCCACATGCTTCTGGCACTTAATGTCTGTCATCCTTCTTTTTTCCCCTTCTGGTAGTGATTTTTCTTTGATGAATGATTAACACCAAGGAAAGAATTTCTTCATTGACTATTATCATAATCATGACCATGATTATGACTGATGCCATAATGTTTTCCATGCTTAGAGTAGTGGGCATACACCTCATTCACTTCTGGGAGTAGTTGTCAAGACCCGTTCCGGGGCCCGTGACTGGTGCCTTACCCGGGCACCCAAGTAGTCATACATCAGAGAAATCAGCGGAATATAAAACAACCAAGATATGAAACAGTATAAATAAGACACAGTTTCTGGGAAAAAGTTGCCTTTCGGCATATATGTATATAAATACCCCAAAATGAACAGTTACATCCCAACCTTACAACAGGTCTACAGACCTCTAAGAGTTTAAAACAACAATGGCGGGACAGGACCCCGCCATACCCCTGAATGCAAATATCTACAACGACAGGGGACCATACCAAATGCTAAGCCTCCGGAGAAACGGAGCTTTTCCAACGCTGAAACGGTGATCCTAAGAACGGGGATCAACAGTAGGAGTACCTCTACATGCGGCATGAACGCAGCCCCCTGAAGGAGGTCAGTACAACAGGTACCAAGTATGTGAAACTGAAAATACTATAAATGAAATCATAGTAGTCTATATAAAGCAGGAGACATGTATGATAACCAAAACTACAGTTTACAATAAATAAGCAGTCATGTCAAGTCAGGGACTCACGCCCTCAAAGTCATCACTCAAATGTAACAATGGGTCTCACGCCCACAACATCAATCATGCCCGTGGAATACCTTCCTCACTTCCGACAGTCTATGATATAAAAGCACCAAGGAATACACAAGAACACCAGGTCTTACCGGTGTCATCATAAAACCGTACGGGGTAAGTACGAAGGCATAGCCGACTCCTAAAACCCACAGTACAAACAAGGTCGTAAACCGTATCATGAGATCTGTCTAGACCGTCACATGATCAAAGCTGGCCACTCGCCCGCAGTATCTAATGTGCGCGTCTAGCCCTGGAACTTCCCGTAGCTCCGCATGGGCCACTCCAATGGCCCGCATGAGGTATTCCCCGCATCGAGGGTAGCTACTCCCCGGCAGCGTCCTGGACTCGCCGTCCGCATGGCCAAATAGACCGCATGACCACAAAGGCCGCACACTAACCTGGAACTCCCGCAGTTCCGCATAGGCCACACGGACCCGCATAAGGTATTCTCGAATCATAGGTCACACAGACCCGCCTGAGTCTACCCCGCGGAGGCGCTTAACCCGGAATCATGAGTGATATAATACTAACATAACAACTTATCGTTAAACAACCTAAGCACAACAAGGGAAAACCCCTTTACACAAACATCACAAGATACTAACTCACGTAGCATCCTAACATGTTTACTTATCAAGTCAACAAGAAAGTATTACAAGACTATCACAAATCAATACAATCAAGTTATTCACACAAGGTACTTTCTACATTATGTTAACAAGTTCGGGTTTTTAGCCCCAAAGTACTTCATGTATTACTCTTTTAAAAGATCCGTTTCTTTCACAAAAGTCACACAATACCCGTAGTATAAAAATAGAGTGATTATCTTTTGAAGTAAATCAAAACACTTCTCTTTGTAAAATTAAGTAACAACATTCTTTTCCCAACGTTCAAGTTTGCCTAATTTCAATGACTCAAGTTTCTCATTTTCGAAAGGTTTCGTAGTTCATAGTTTTAATCCTTTAAAACAATTTGAGAAACATATATCTTATGTGTGAGTAGGTTTTTATTGTTCATAACAATCTTATTACCGCAGCCGTGATCTAGGAAATGTAATATCATTTTGTCTCATCTTAGCTCCTATGCAGATGGAAGTTTCTACTGGTTTTAATAATACATTATTAGTCTAAACATTTCCCTTTATTAGCGCTGCTGTGGTTTGTTCGACATTCATTCTGATTTCCGAAATCAGTAAAACAGCATTCCTTTTGAAAACCAAAATACTCATTACTCACGAATGAGGTTTCACAATTTTTAACAAAATTCATATTAGTATAATTAAGTCAAGTCTCTTATTTTCTTAAATCAATAAATCATTCTTTTTATCACTCTTAAGCCGTTATACCTAACTTCCCATAAAGCTAGTATAACTCTTAAGCTTTTAAAACCAAGTGTTACTCTTAAAAAGGTTTCTTAATTCTTTTGAACTACTTCAGATTCTTTTTATTCAGGCTTAAGTCAAAAGACATTGCCGTAATTATTATTCAGGCTTAAGTCCGAAGATATTGCCGTAATTATTATTCAGTTAACACACGTACGTCTACCGTACTATATACATATTCTTTAAAATATCATGCTCAAGAGGATAGGAAGAATCACATACCTTCTCGGCGAAATCCACCTGCCAAGTTGAATATGTCGCGCAGAGAATCGACCTATAATATCAAATACGCCTATCAACGTCTCAGATCAGCATACAAAGCTCTGGGCGAGGGTTCGCTATTCTATGGACATTTGGGCAGCACTTCCCTACCCGGTGAGCTACTCAAGTCTACTGTGAAAACAGTCCTATGTAGGTACAGTTCTATTATTCTTATTTTAAACCCTTCTACTGTGATATCAGTTCAATTCTATTCTTTAATATCCTTCTAAGTATTTATACTTATTCCTATACTTCTACAGTATGTATTTTCTAATTACAAAAGGAGGATAAGGTTATTTACCTCGGTAAGCCCAATAATATCCTAGATAAAAGTCGCTCCTGAGCAAGGTTTAGCTCCTACTCCGCACGCTCCAATGCGATCCAAGAACCCTTAGAAGTTGCTACACACTTCTACTTACTTAAATACTATAAGGGATTTGGGCTAGGGTATTTTGGGCATTATAACAATACTTAGAAGACAACATTTCTACCAAGGGAGGGGGGTGGTGTTTCGGCTAGGGCTTGCTTTAGAGGGGGGGGGGCTCTCGGCCAAGCCACTAAGGCTAGAGGGGGAGGGGGGTGTTGGACGAAAACATAACAAGAGAGGGGAGGGATTTTTAACACTTAGAAAATATTTGGATGAAGAAGTTCATCAACATAGAGGGGTATTTATAGGTCAAGCATTGGCCAACCAATGGCCAAGATGATGCCAAGTGCAAGGCAAGTGTAGGGTGAGGATTTAGGCAAGTGTCCATTCTATCTACTACACAAAAATATCCTACCAACTCCTTGACAAAATAGGCTCCAATTCGTCCCATTCATTACCGCCCAACGTCCCCAATGAGAGGGTGACAAGTGTCGCCCTCTCGTTGGTCCAAAATGTTTCGTCTCTCGGAAAAATCCGCAAAAATTAGAAATGACATAGCCGTAATTTACCCTACGCGAGTTGTAAAACGCGTTTTAAAAACGACTCTAATCGGGTGTTGTGCACAAAGTGAAATTCGGCCCTTACATACTTTAAGCTTCAACGTTTCTACGTACGTCCCTACGTACATACTCTGGAAATACGGGGTATAACAGTAGTGCAACACTAATAGGTCAATTCTCATGATTTTTCATCAGCAAATTGTTATTTTGTTCAGCCACTAGAAGGTGAGCAATCTAATCACAATACTTTGTGAAACCTTTCTCTCGATATTGCTGTTGTAGGAGAACATTCAAGGCATGAAATATGGAGAATTACTTTTCCAGCATATCAAAATGTTACACCCCGTATTTCCAAGACATTAATACGAGAAGATCAAAGACAAGTTATTTTCCTAGATTAAGAACCCTAATCAAGTGCTAAGCCAAGTTAACTCTCCAAGATCTCTCCAAAATCCTTTGGGCCGAAAGTTGGAAGAAAAACCATAAGCTTTAGATGAACTTTTTGGAGGTAAAACAAGAAGTGAAGATGGGTACAATCTTGTAGAGGATACATGGGAGTGATTGAAACTTGAAGAAGTGGAGCTAAGACAAAACTGTTGGCTGATATAGAGTGGACTGTTTGGACGGGTTTTGGGCAAAACTTAAGGTAAAATTCTTCTTCATCTTGAAGTAATTGGATATTACATATTGTTATAGTTAATATATGAACTTGTATTAAGAATAATGAAGAATAATAAGTGCTTGTGGTTGTTTAAGGTGTTGGCCGAAATCTAGGCAGTTTTGGTGTTGTTGGATTTCGTTGGTTGTTGTTGTTGTTGTTAACCCCACCTATTGCATGTTATAATGAAGTAATCTTGTTGTTAATAAGTTGATATGACTTATATAAAAGTATTGGAACTTGAATTGGATTATAAAGGATTGTGGAAAGGGTTATGGTATTGGGGTTGTTTGGCCGAGACTTGCAAAACTGTTGGATATTGTTGTGCAGTTTTAAGGACTGTTTTGTGGTGTTATAAATCTGGAAATTCAGCCACCAATATGCATGTTTAAATGTAGTAATCACTAATGAAAGTCCTAAGGGAATAAGGGTGTAGAAATGTGTTAAAAGACCTCACATTTTACCCTTGTTGTTGTGCAACACATACTGATTTTAGTGGACTGTTTTGCGTAATTAAGGGGTTGTTTTTACGTGAGAAATAGGTGTGTGAATAACATTGGTTGCTGTTTTGTTGTGCCCTTAATTGGTGCCTTGGTTATTTTTGAAATTGTCCTTCTTGAAAGGTGGAAAAGTACGTATAAGTAGGGAAAGTACTGCCTGAATTTTTATGAGAAAAGAGATTCATTATGTGGTATAAGTGTATACTAATATTCATGAAGTTGATAGAAGTATTGTTGTCATTATAGGTTGAAGTACCTATTTGAGACGTATTCTACTTATCATGTTGGTTAGTCGTCAATAAGGTATGTGAACTTCTTCCTTCCTTCTTTTGGCATGTTCTACGTATGAAATATACATGTGGTATTGTTTCATGATTCATTCTACTCTTAGAAGTTAAGGAGTATTCATGTTATTGATTCTATGCTAAAGGCATGTCTAAGTTATTCCTAAGTCCTTACCAAGTCTTATGGGAGATGTTGAGGAAGTATTGGAGTCGAGTTGATCTTGCTAAGTTACAACACTAATGAGAAAAGGTATCGAACAAGCCATTGCAACGTTAAATGAAAAAGAATCGACAATCAATTATATTGAAATGAGTAGAATTTCCATCTGCATAGAAGCTAAGATATAACCAGTTCGTTTTACATTTTCTAGGTTCACAACTGATTAGATAAGATCATTATTAATATTTAACCTGCTAAAGGCTCATAAAATGGATTAATTTGGTAATTCGGATCGGTTATCATAATGCAAATATTTCCATAATGTTAGCCATAGGAGCGAGACGAATTTAGATTATCGATTTGGTACAGACGACAAGTGTTAGTATGTGGAACTCTTCCTATCTTTCTTTGAGCATGAACCTTATAAAATAAGTGTACATTGGACGTACATGTTTTAAATGAATCTAGATATCATGTGGTACATGAGGTGGTAGTGACTTGATTTTAAAAGTATACTTGACTTGATTTTAAAAGTATAAGTCACCTGGTTGTAAAAGTGTAAGTGTCTTGATTTTCCAAAAGAGGATTTAAAATATACTTTTTTTTTTTAGGTAAATGCAAATATTATTACTAATAACGAAAAGGAAGTGGCTACAATCAGTCGTTGAGGTATCTCAGGCCTCAACGTAATGCAAACAAGAAGTGAAATAGGGGAGGGGTGGTCACTCAAAAGGTGCCATTACAAGAGGGGATAAAATCATAGAGAACTCTATAAGATGTTTTGATTCTTGCAATGACCTCTTCTGCCGGAAAGCTTGTGCCTTCAAAGAGCATTGTGTTTCTTGCCCTCCAAATCTCATAAACCATTATGCAAAAAGTAAGCAAAATAGCTTTGGCTCGGATGCTTGTCCCGCGGTGTTCTTTCTTAATCCATTTAAGGGAGCTTTCAACAGTTGTCATCTCTCTTCTAATACCCAACCAATCTTTTATGCTCTTCCAAATCATGTGTGTATAGGGGCAGGCAAAGAAGAGGTGTTCCCTTGTTTCATTAGCTTGCTTGCAGAACCCGCAAGATTTATCCTCCAAGTTGAGAAATGATAGAGTATCCTTTGTAGCTAACCGTTTTCTGCAATTTAGCCACATAGTAAAAGAGAATTTGGGAGGAATGAAGCCTTTCCAAATTTGTGACATCCAAGGCTTTTTAGCTTGCGGAGTGCGCAAGATATCATACACGAGGCTTGAATCAAATATACCGTTGGCACAACATTTTGTAAAGCCGTCAATAGCATCACCATGGCTCCCAAAGATAGAAACAAATTTGTCGCGAATCCCACAAATCTTTTTGAATAAGGGAGTCCCTAGACGCACTCTCATAGTCCCAAATAGTAATACCTCTCAAATAGTGGCTATTGATCCATTGGACCCAAAGAGAATCAGCTTCCGTGTGAGTTTGCCAAATCGTCCTGGATAACAAGGCATGATTCCATTCCTTAATGTTCATAAGACCCAAGCCACCTTCAGTTTGAGGCAAGCAAATGATATCCCAAGTAACTCTTGGTGGTTTCCCACCCCATAAGAACTGAATACAAGCAGACCGTACCTTGTTGATAATAGTGGCCGGGATAGGAAGTGCCCGGAACCAAAAGCTCTCAACCCCTTGGACAACCGACCTGATTAGTTCCACACCAAAGATAAGAAAGGGTGTGAGCCCCCATTTCTGAATGTAATTCGAAATAGCACTAGTGAATGGGGCAAATTGATCCACCGAGACTGAAATTGGGGACAAAGGGATCCCCAAGTATCGTACCGGAAAGCTTCCAATGGCGAAACCCACCCTGGAAATATCAAGTCCCGAACTGTAAAATGCATTCCCGCTAAGTAGACAGAGGATTTAGCTGGGTTAAGAGTTAATCCTGAGGCAGCCTCCAACTCTTCCAGACAATTCATAAGAATCCCAACTGAAGATATATCTCCTTTGGCAAAAAGCATGAGGTCATCCGCGAACGCCAGATGAGTAATGCACAATTTCTTACACTTTGGAAAATGTGAGAAAGCTCTTGCCTTAGCCTTCATTTTAAGCAGCCTTGAGAGGTATTCCATGCACAAGATAAAGAGAGTAGGGGACATAGGATCACCTTGTCTTAGGCCGCGCTTTCCTTTGAAGTATCCATGTAGCTCACCATTGATAGAAAGGGAGAAGGAGGTTGAGCTAACACATTCCATGATCCATCTTGTAAATCTGTCTGGAAATTTTAGACTTCTTAGTACCAATTCGAGGAAGCTCCAAGAGACCGTATCGAATGCTTTACGAAGGTCCACCATAAGCATACATCTTGGTGAGACTCTGGTTCTATTAAATCCTCTCACAAGCTCTTGTGCCACATATACGTTGTCCATCATGTTTCTTCCTTTCACAAAAGCCCCTTGGGATTTGTCAATGAGAGAAGGAAGGATCAATGCCATTCTGTTAGCTAGAATCTTTGTGATGATCTTATAGGTCACATTAGTCAATCCGATTGGCCTGAAATCATTTACCTTGGGATCATGATCAGTCTTTGGTAGCAGGGTAATGATGGTATGATTTACCTGCTTCAAAAGAACTCCAGTAGTGAAGAACTCTTGCACACATCTTACAACATCATGGCCCACATCTTTCCATCTATTCTTGAAGAAGGCCGCCGTATAACCATCTGGTCCAGGTGCCTTTTCATTGCCTATATCAGAGAGAGCTTCCCAAATCTCCTTTGGGGTGATGAAATGCAAAAGTTGTAATCTCTCTTCTTCACTCAGCTTTGGGCCATAGTTGAACACTTCAGGATCAAAGTTGGTAGTGGTCTGAAGTACCTAATAGATCTTTGTAAAATTCAACGAGCAACTTCCTAACTTTACGGTGATGTAGTGATAGTACCATTAGCTTTAATAAGAAAGTTAATGGAGTTCCTGACATTACTCCTTTTGATCAAGCTATGAAAGTATTTGGAACATCTATCACTTCCAATCAAGTGTTTATGTCTTGACTTCTGCCTTATGAAGTGTCTTTCGGCTTCCAGTAAGGTGTTTGCTCTAGCTCTTGAGGACTTAACCTTGGCTTTAAGCTCCTCATCAAAGGGATTTTCCATGTGTGCATTGATAGCCTCCTTGAACTCTATGTTTGCCCCTTTTGCTCTTTGTTCGATACCTCCAAAGTCACTTATGTTCAAAGACCTTAAAGGTTGCTTCAAGGCTTTCAATTTGGAGGCAAGGACGAATTGAGCAGTTCCCAATATGTCTTGTCTCCAACATGAAGTCATAATGTTCTCAAAGGCTGTGTGAGAAAGCCACATATTCATGAACTTGAAAGGGCGTTTCCCAACATTATAGGATGCAATAATCGTGGCTATCACAGGACAGTGGTCCGAGACAGGTTCCATAGGCATGAAATTGGATGTGCATTCTAGGGTCAAATCACTCCAACTTTGATTCATCAACACTTTATCAAGCTTAGACCAAATCGAACCATTCGTCCAAGTGTAGAAGGAACCGGAAGAAGGAGCGTCTTCTAGTCCATGAGAATTCCTGAAATCTCCAAGATCCCTAAGTGCATAAGGTTTGAGAGGAGGACCCCCCACCTTATCATGAGGGTAGCAATAAGTGTTGAAATCTCCCATAATCATCCAAGGCTTAGTGATGCCAACACCCAAGTGAGAAAGGTGATGCCAAAGCATCCTTCTATCCGAGATGCTATAAACCGGGTACACAAATGTGGCAAGGAAGGACACTTGTGTTATATTGCAACTTGCCTGGACATGAGGGTAGCAATATACTTGATATGATAAGTGTCTTGGTTTTACAAATGAGGATTTAAAAATGAAAGGTATGAGATTGCCTTGGTATTTCTAAAAAGGAAGACATGTTATTGCCTTGGTTTGTCTAAAAAGAGGGGATGGTGTTGTCTCGGTTTTTCTCGAAAAATGGAAGGCATGGTATTACCTTGGTTTCTATAAAATGAAAGTTCGTTTTATACGTTTTTATGGAGAGTCAAAAGATGATTTAAATTGAATATAGTTGCTCATGATAGCTATTCATGTTAGTGTTATTATTCCAGTTTACCGCGTCCCAGAAAGGGCCGGGCAGTATACCTTGAAGGGGCAGTAGATGACTTTACCGTGTCCCAGAATGAGTCAGGCAGTATATGACTACATGACTTTACCGTGTCCCAGAATGGACCGGGAAGTATACCTTAATGGGCAGGGCAATATATATATTACATGACTTTACCGTGTCCCAGAATAGGTCGGGCAGTATACCTTGATGGGCAGTATATGACTACATGACTTTACCATGTCCCAGAATGGACCGGGCAGTATACCTTAATAGGCAGGGCTGTATATATATTACATGACTTTACCGTGTCCCAGAATGGACCGGGAAGTATACCTTAATGGGCAGGGCAGTATATATATTACATGACTTTACCGTGTCCCAGAATGGACCGGGCAGTATACCTTAATGGGCAGAGCAGTATATATATATTTAATGACTTTACCGTATCCCAGAATGGACCGGGCAGTATACCTTAATGGGCAGGGCAGAATACCTTATTGTTATACCCCGTATTTCCAGAGTATATACGTAAGGACGTACGTAGAAAAGTTTGTGCCTTAAAGTTCTTGGCCGAAATTATTTTTGTGCACAACACCCGGTTAGAGTCGTTTTTCGACGAAACGTTTTACACAACTTGCGAAGGGAAAATTCCGGCTATGTCATTTCTAATTTTTGTGGATTTTTCCGAGAGTCGAAACGTGTTGGACCAACAAGAGGGCGCCACTTGGCACCCTCTCATTGGCGGAAATTGTGGGCGTCCCTTGGACGATTTTCCTTGACATTTTTGTCAAGTAGTAGGTAGGATATTTTGGTGGTAGATGGATAAGGTGCACTTGGCATAATCTTGGCCCTACACTTGCACCACACTTGGCTTGATCTTGGCCATTGGTTAGCCATGGCTTGACCTATAAATACCCCTCCCCTTTGATGAACTTCTTCATCCAAAAATTGTGCTAAGTCTAAAATCCCTTCCCCCTCTCTTGTGGTGTTCGTCCAACACCCCCTCCCCTTGGCGAGTACCCCCTAGTGGGGTTGGCGAGGTATACACCCCTTGTGGTGTTGTCTCGTATAAATACCCTCTTGGTAGAAATACTCTCAAAAGTATTGTTACTATACCCAAATTACCTTAGCCGTATACCTTGTAGTATTCTAAGGTTATACCTATACGAAAAGCCCCGTAATACTATTATACTTCCCGTCAGTCACAAAACCGAAACCCTAAGGAAAATCTCCATAGTTAGTTGGAGTAGTATGTAGAAGTTGGTTAGAACTTCTAAGGGTGGTTTAGAGCGGGTTGGAGCGCACGGAGTTGGAGCTAAACGTTGCCCAGGATCGACTTTATAACTTGGATAATTTTGGGCTTATCGAGGTAAACACTTTTGACCTTCTGTTGTAATTGGAAATTACATGTTGTTGAATATATAGTTAAAGTATACTATATATAGAATGGAACATAGTTGTGCGGCAATGTCTTTTGACTTAAGCCTGAATAATACTTACGGCAATGTCTTGCGACTTAAGCCTGAATAATTAGAAACCTTTTCGAAAGAAGAGTACTGAACTGTAATTACATAGACTTGTGTAGTTTTTCTGTGAGGTAGAATTGTGCACGTCCGGATTAGACGTATAACCCCCCCCCCCCTGGTTGGCTTGGTAGCCGGCCCCGATAGAGGAGGAGATTTACGCTGTTGCGGGAGAGAGTCTTCGAATTTTCTGTAGAATGTTCTACGAAGAGACCTAAATGTTAATAAGCACCTTGTGGCCTTATAGGTGGAAGTACTATGCGTGGCGCGATCTACTTGGCTTAAGGAGTAGCCGGCGGTTTGAGGTACTTGGAGCATTTTGCTATTAGTCGATAATCGTCGCGAGGTATGTGAACCTCTTCCTATCTCTTCTAGCATGATATGTGTGTAACTATGTAGTACGGTGAGCGTCGTGTGTTAAATGTAATTGATTGGTCTAAAACATAAAGTGTTATAACGGCTTTATGGGAAGTTAGTTATAACGACTTTATGTATGTAAGAAGATACTTGTGGTTTTAAAAGGTAATGATTTGAACTATAATCGGTGGTTATGTGATAATAAAGAACTTGAAGTATTTCAAAAGATTTTGAATCATTTTGAAAGGAGAGTAATACTTGGTTTTGAAAACTTAAGAGTTATACTAGCTTTATGGGAAGTTAGGTATAACGGCTTAAGAATGTTTCTTGGTTTGAATCGAATGTGTATCGACAAACCAACTGCGGCGTTAATAAAGGAAATGTTTTGTGATTAATTATTATTAAAACCGGTAGAAACTTCCATCTGCATAGAAGCTAAGATGAGACAAAATGATATTTCCTAGATCATGGCTGCTGTAATAAGATTGTTATAAACAAGAATATCCTACTCACATATAAGGCTTATGTTTCTCAGATGGTTTAAAAGAGAATTATATTCTTAAATGAATAAGACTATGAACTACGAAACCTTTCTAAAATAAGAAACGTGAACATTTGAAATTAGGCAAACTTGGACGTTTGGAAAATAATGTTGTTACTTGATTTTACAAAGGTAAGTGTTTTGATTTACTTCAAAAGATAATCACTCTATTTTCATATACTACGTGTATTGTGTGGTTTTTGTGAAAGTAACGTATCTTTTAAAGAGTTAATGTATGAAGTACTTTGGGGATAAAAACCCGATCTTGTTAATCATATAGTAGAAAGTACCTTGTGTATATAACTTGATTGTGTTGGTTTGTGATAGCCTTGTAATACTTTCTTGTTGATTTGTTAAGTAAATATGCTAGGATGCTACGTGTGTTAGTATCTTGTGATGGTTGTGTAAGGGGTTTTCCCTTCGACTGCGCTTAAGTTGTTTGACTATCAGCCGTTATGTTGGTATTGTACCACTCACCTTGACTTGTTTAGGAGGTTGTCGCCTCCGACGCGGGGTAGACTCGGTGATGCAGGACCATGATTCGAGAATACCTCATGCGGGTCCTGGGGACCTATGCGGAGCTACGAGAGTTCCAGGTTAGTTTGCGGCCTTTATGATCATGCGGTCTATGTGGCCATGCGGACTGCGAGTCCAGGACGATGTCGGGGAGTAGCTACCCTCGATGCGAGGAATACCTCATGCGGGCCATTGGAGTGGCCTATGCGGAGCTGCGGGAAGTTCCAGGACTAGACGCGCACATTAGATACTGTGGGCGAGTGGTCAGCTTCGATCATGTGGCGGTCTAGACAAATCTCATGATACAGTTTATGACCTTGTTAGTACTGTGGGTGTTAGTAGTCGGCTATGCCTTCGTACTTACCCCGTACGGTTTTATTATGACACAGGTGGGACCTGGTGTTCATGTGTATTCCTTGGTGCTTTTATATCATAGACTGCCGACAGTGAAGAAGGTATTCCACGGGCATGATTGATGTGGTGGGCGTGAGACCCATTGTTATATTTGAGTGATGACTTGAGGGCGTGAGCCCCTGGCTTGACATGACTGTTTATTTATTGTGAACTGTAGTTTGGTTATCATACATGTCTCCTGCTTTATAGACTATTATGATTTCATTTACAGTATTTTCAGTTTCACATACTTGGTACCTGTTGTACTGACCTCCTTCGGGGGGCTGCGTTCATGCCGCAGGTTGAGGTACACCAGTCGTTGATCCTAGCTCTCAGGGTCACAGTTCAGCGTTTGGGAAGCTCCGTTTCTCCGGAGGCTTATCAGTGGTATAGTCCCCTGTCGTAGTAGGTGTTTACATTCAGGGGTTTGGCGGGGCCCTGTCCCGCCATTGTTGTCGTATCATTCTTAGAAGTGCAGTAATCGTTGTGGGCGAGTTGTAGAAAGGGATGTAGCTCAAATTGTTATATATTATGAAGGTAACCGTTTTGGGTTAGCTTTGTCTTTTTATTTCACCGTCTTATTGCATTGGTTTCATGTTATTGTTTTATGTTCGATTACTCGATGTTGTATCACTAGGGTGCGGGGTAAGGCACGATCACGCCCGGTTGGTCGTGACAAAAGTGGTATCGAGCGATTAATCCTCGGAAAGTGTCTCTGACCGTATCCGATGAAGTCTTGATTATCGGTGTGTTGTGCACCACACCAATAATCAGGAGGCTATAGGATATTTAGGATTGGTTTCTATTCTTCTCACTCTGAGATCGTGCCTTAGAGTTGTGTTGTAAGTTGGACCCTCTCACGTATTTTTTTCCCTTACCGTTATGCCTCCGCGTAGGGCAAACCCGGGCCCAGGAGGGCAAGGCAGCCAAGGGAGCTGCGAGTAGAGTTCAGAGGGTTACGAGGGCACGGGCCCAATCATCACCTGGGGTGGTATTTCATTCGGGGAGTTATGCTACGTCACCAGCCCCAACAGAGTTTAGCACGGCGGCAGCAGTTCCTACTGCGCCATGATATTTGAACCTTCGCGGCCACGAACGATGAATTTAGATTGCAGAAAGCGACCCTGTTACTAGCTATGGATTTGGCTACCAGAGAGTATACCGATGTACCGCGAGTCTTGATGACTATCTAAGAGAGGGTTGTACAAGAGTAATTCTTCAGTTAGGCTTGAGCATGGCCTGTGTACGGGCTTATGCGCAACAGGCCAAGAAACGTAGAGATCAACGGGTTAACGAAGGACAGCAGAAGAGGGCCAGAGCAGCAAGGTCCTTTGGTAACTTTCGAGGCGAGTCACCTCACCAGCGGATTAGATTTGCACATCCACCAGTGCAGAGAGGTCCTCCACGGGGTTCAGGACGTTCGGGGTATGCAGGAGTTGGTCAGAGCTCCAGAGCTTCCGGTTCACAGCTACACGTAGGTTCCAGCCAGCCGGATTCAGTGTTCCCTCGGTATTCACAGTGTGACAGACGTCATCCCGGGGAATGTCGTCTTTTAGTTGGTACTTGTTGTACCTACGACCGTCAGGGTCTGATGTCGAAAGAGTGTCCTTGTAGGAGGACTTAGCCTTCAGGATCGGTGGGTAGTTCGTCATCTTCCTTAGCTATGCGCCCTACGGGGCAGGTTTGATTAGAACGACTAAGGGGAGTGAAGCAGTAGATATAGATATATCCTTAACCCTCTAGAGATCAGTATGTATGATAAGATGGGTATATCATAAGTGCTATGTTCTGATAGCAGTGTGTAATTAGTGATTAGAAATCATGGTTAGTAACCGGGAAAGATTGACGGATAGGGAAGTGTGAGCCTTAGAGCTTTATACGTAGAGACCTTAGAGGTAAGGCCATCTCGAGTAAAGAAGTATTTTATGTTTGACCCTTGTCGGAGTGCATTGTGCACGTAAGCTATGTTTGTGGGGTAAGTCCCTGAGTAGTGTGAACTGAAAGAGGGTAGTTGAGCTAAGAAGACCGCTAGGTTTTCGTAACGTGATTAGTGAGATCGCTCCTTCGGGGAACTAGTGTTTTGCGCGTTGCCGGGTAGGGTTGAGGCCATGTTGCGGGTCAACCCGCGGCCTGTATGGTGGTGGGGTCAGTTTGTGGTGGTCCCGCCAGGTGTTAGGGTCACAAGGGTGTTAGGCCCAAGTTTAGTTAACCATCGTACGAGTTCGTGGATGCGTGCAACCAGTAGTCGGGCCGATGGGGGCAGCCCATCGTGTTTTTCGGTCGGGACCGTTTACTCGGCAGTGTTGTTATATCAGGAAGGTGGTAAGGCTGCACGAGGTGCCTGCCTTCACCTTATGACAGACAGTGGAGCCCAGGTTACGGCTGTTTCTTTTACTGGAGGTTTTACCAGACAAGGTTAGGAACTCAGGTGAGTCTCAGAATCACATTCGCCCTCGGGCCAGTGTTTGGATTTCAGGGGTAGTTGCGAGAATTGTTGTCTCCTGTTGAAGGAGTGTTTTTAGCTACCATTTCAGTGTTCGGATGTCGCCTTATGAAGCCTTGTATGGGCGGGAGTGTAAGTTGCCGGTCGATTGGTTTGATGTTGGCAAGGTTCAGATAGTTGGTTCAGGCTTGTTCCAACAGGCTATGGATAGGGTAAGGCTTATCTAGAAGAGGTTTTTGGCAGCTCAGAGTTAACGGAAGTCGTGCGGATAATCGGCGTCGACGCTTGGAGTTCGGGTTGACGTCGGTATTCTTGAAGGTACCACCCCGGATAGGGTGTAAGAGGAAACTTAGCCCGAGTTACTTTGGGCCTTTTGAGTTCATGTGAGGGATAGGCCAGGTTGCCTATATGTTAGCATTTGCCGTCCGACTTAGGAGGCAGTATGTCCGGTCTTTCGTATTGTTATGATCGGGAAAGTATCGGAGATCCATCCAGAGTGTTCCCAGTTAATGATGACCACGTTAGAGATAGTAACCCAGAGTTTTGGAAACTGAAGCAGTATCAGAAATGTGGTAAGAGTTCGAGTGTACGACAGCCTCAGGGATCGCATGCAGCCCGGTACCATTTGTTAGGTCGCCGGAGTGACACTAGAACCTCGCGGCAAAGTGACAAAAGTGGTATCACGACGAGTAAAGGGAGAAGCGAGCATGTATTGCGAGCAGAGATGTGACCATTTCTTTTATGGAGAAAGTGCGAAGGAATTATATTTTAGACCCTTGGATGGGAGCGTTTGTGATGTTAGAGGTGTTTCCTCGTGGACTTGGATGTAAGTATTTTGCGCAGGTGTTGTTGTGGCCAGTTGTGGCAGGATTGTTCAGGTAAGTATAGTAGTGAAGACTATACTGGCGCACGTTTGGTTTGAGACTTAGAAGGAACATTCGGGACGAATGTTTCTAAGGAGGGTAGAATGTTATACCCCGTATTTCCAGAGTATGTACGTAAGGACGTATGTAGAAAAGTTTGTGCCTTAAAGTGCTTGGTCGAAATTATTTTTGTGCACAACACCCGGTTAGAGTCGTTTTTCGACGAAACGTTTTACACAACTTGCGAAGGGAAAATTCCGGCTATGTCATTTCTAATTTTTGCGGATTTTTCCGAGAGTCGAAACGTGTTGGACCAACAAGAGGGCGCCACTTGGCACCCTCTCATTGGCGGAAATTGTGGGCGTCCCTTGGACGATTTTCCTTGACATTTTTGTCAAGTAGTAGGTAGGATATTTTGGTGGTAGATGGATAAGGTGCACTTGGCATAATCTTGGCCCTACACTTGCACCACACTTGGCTTGATCTTGGCCATTGGTTAGTCATGGCTTGACCTATAAATACCCCTCCCCTTTGATGAACTTCTTCATCCAAAAATTGTGCTAAGTCTAAAATCCCTTCCCCCTCTCTTGTGGTGTTCGTCCAACACCCCTCCCTCGCCGAGCCCTCCCTCGTGGCCGAGAGTACCCCACTAGTGGGGTTGGCCGAGGGTATACACCCCCTTGTGGTGTTGTCTCGTATAAATACCCCCCTCTTGGTAGAAATACTCTCAAAAGTATTGTTACTATACCCAAATTACCTTAGCCGTATACCTTGTAGTATTCTAAGGTTATACCTATACGAAAAGCCCCGTAATACTATTATACTTCCCGTCAGTCACAAAACCGAACCCCTCAGGAAAATCTCCATAGTTAGTTGGAGTAGTATGTAGAAGTTGGTTAGAACTTCTAAGGGTGGTTTAGAGCGGGTTGGAGCGCACGGAGTTGGAGCTAAACGTTGCCCAGGATCGACTTTATAACTTGGATAATTTTGGGCTTATCGAGGTAAACACTTTTGACCTTCTGTTGTAATTGGAAATTACATGTTGTTGAATATATAGTTAAAGTATACTATATATAGAATGGAGCATAGTTGTGCGGCAATGTCTTTTGACTTAAGCCTGAATAATACTTACGGCAATGTCTTGCGACTTAAGCCTGAATAATTAGAAACCTTTTCGAAAGAAGTCTTGAATCAGAATTACATGGATCAGTATTACAGAGACTTGTGTAGTTTTTACGTGAGGTAGAATTGTGCACGTCCGGATTAGACGTATAACCCTCCACGGTTGGCTTGGTAGCGGCCCGATAGAGGAGGAGATTTACGCTGTTGTTGGGGGGGAGAGTCGAATTTTACGTCAGAGAATGTTCTACGAAGAGACCTAAATGTTAATAAGCACCTTGTGGCCTTATAGGTGGAAGTACTATGCGTGGCGCGATCTACTTGGCTTAAGGAGTAGTCGGCGGTTTGAAGTTCTTGGATCTTTTTGCTATTAGCCGATACTCGTCGAGAGGTAGGTGAAACTCTTACTGTCTCTTCTAGCATGATATGTGTGTAACTATGTAGTACTGTATACGTCCATGTGTTAAATGTAATTGATTGGTCTAAAACATAAAGTGTTATAACGGCTTTATGGGAAGTTGGTTATAACAACTTTATGTATGTAGAAAGATACTTGTGGTTTTAAAAGGTAATCGATTTGAACTATAATCGGCTGGTTATGGGATAATAAAGAACTTGAAGTATTTCAAAAGATTTTTGAATCATTTTGAAAGGAGAGTAATACTTGGTTTTTTGAAAACTTAAGAGTTATACTAGCTTTATGGGAAGTTAGGTATAACGGCTTAAGAATGTTTTACTGGTTTCGGAAATCAGAATGTGTATCGACAAACCACTGCAGCGTTAATAAAAGGAAATGTTTTGTGATTAATTATTATTAAAACCGGTAGAAACTTCCATCTGCATAGAAGCTAAGATGAGACAAAATGATATTTCCTAGATCATGGCTGCTGTAATAAGATTGTTATAAACAAGAATATCCTACTCACATATAAGGCTTATGTTTCTCAGATGGTTTAAAAGAGAATTATATTCTTAAATGAATAAGACTATGAACTCTTAAACCTTTCTAAAATAAGAAACGTGAACATTTGAAATTAGGCAAACTTGGACGTTTGGAAAATAATGTTGTTACTTGATTTTACAAAGGTAAGTGTTTTGATTTACTTCAAAAGATAATCACTCTATTTTCATATACTACGGGTATTGTGTGGTTTTTGTGAAAGTAACGTATCTTTTAAAGAGTTAATGTATGAAGTACTTTGGGGATAAAAACCCGATCTTGTTAATCATATAGTAGAAAGTACCTTGTGTATATAACTTGATTGTGTTGGTTTGTGATAGCCTTGTAATACTTTCTTGTTGATTTGTTAAGTAAACATGCTAGGATGCTACGTGTGTTAGTATCTTGTGATGGTTGTGTAAAGGGTTTTCCTTCGATTGCGCTTAAGTTGTTTGACTATCACCGTTATGTTGGTATTGTACCACTCACCTTGACTTGTTTCGGAGGTTAAGTCGCCTCCGTCGCGGGGTAGACTCGGTGATGCAGGACCATGATTCGAGAATACCTCATGCGGGTCACGGGGACCTGCGGAGCTACGAGAGTTCCGTGTTAGTTTGCGGCCTTTATGGTCACGCGGTCTATGTGGCCATGCGGTGCGAGTCGGGGCGATGTCGGGAGTAGCTACCCTCGATGCGAGAATACCTCATGCGGGCCATTGGAGTGGCCTATGCGGGTGCGGGAAGTTCGGGACTGACGCGCACATTAGATACTGTGGCGAGTGGTGGTCACCGATCATGTGGCGGTCTAGACAAATCTCATGATACGCTTTATGACCTTGTTAGTCTTGTGGGTGTTAGTAGTCGGCTATGCCTTCGTACTTACCGTGCGGTTTTATTATGACAGTGGGACACGTGTTCATGTGTATTCCTTGGTGCTTTTATATCATAGACTGCCGGCAGTGAGGAAGATATTCCACGGGTTACATCTCAGAAAATCCCGTAGTCTCAAACTGTCTGCTCGGGGGTGAACTACGGGTGCTACTGGGACTGGAACTGCTGCATCCAGCCTATCCTCATATCTGGCCACATGACCACGCCGATGGCCAGCCATCTCTTGTAACCCATCTCTCTGCGCCGGTGTGGGGCTGGAGGCTCGAGTCTTGTAGTCTCGGCGACACTGCTGCGGCTCTAGCTTCTCTTTGGTCTTTGGCGTCGCGAAACTCGCCGTCGGAAGCACTATTTCAGGTACTGACCGGGCCTGCGCCCTCGTACTCCTCTGTATCCCACTAGCAGCTCCCTCGGCTGCCTTTCCCCCCTGGGCCAGGGTTGCCTTGCGCAGATGCATAACTGGTAAAGGAAAGGAATACGTCAGAGGGGTCCAACTTATCACACAACTCTAAGGCACGATCTCAGAATGAGAAGAATGGAAACCAATCCTAAATGTCCTATAGCCTCCTGATTATAGATGTGGTGCACAACACACCGATAATCAAGACTCTACTAGACACGGTCTGTAGACACTTTCCGAGGATTAATCGCTCGATACCACTTTTGTCACGACCGTTCGGGGCGTGGTCGTGCCTTACCCCGGGCACCCTAGTGATACAACATCAGAGAAAAACCAGCGGAAATAAAAACGTTAAACATTCAAATAGACATGGATCAAGATAAAAGAAAATAGGCCAACCAAAAACGGTTGCCTTTCAACATATATATATATAGACATTTGAACAGTTACAATCCTTACAACCCTGCCCACAACAGTGCTACAGACCTCTAAGATTTATACAACAACTATGACGGGACAGGGCCCCGCCATACCCCTGAATGTACAAGAACCTACAGACTCAGGGTAACATACCAAAGATAAGCCTCCGAAGGAACGGAGCTTCCCAAGACGCTGAAATGTGATCCTACAAGCGGGGATCGACAGTCGATGTACCTCTACCTGCGGCATGAACGCAGCCCCCCGAAGGAGGTCAGTACAACAGGTACCAAGTATGTGAAACTGTAAAATACTGTAAATGAAATCATAACAGTCTATATAAAGCAGGAGACATGTTTGATAACCAAACTACAGTTCATAACATAAAAGCAGTCATGTCAAGTCAGGGTCTCACGCCCCCAAGTCATCCCTCATGCCCGTGGAACTCCTTCCTCACTGCCGGCAGTCTAGGTACAAATCATGTGATACGTATAACATGTCTCGGCCCATCTCATGGACCCAGTATAGAAACGTGTGGAATACATTCCCGGTTCATCTCATGAACTCGGTAGTCGGATGGAATACATTTCCGGTCCATCCCGTGGGCCAGAGTCGAGTGAAATACATTCCCGGTTCATCCCATGAACGCGGTAGTCGAGTGAAATACATTCCCGGTTCATCCCATGAACGCGGTAGTCGAGTGAAATACATTCCCGGTTCATCCCATGAACGCGGTAGTCGGGTGAAATACATTCCCGTTCATCCCATGAATGCGGTAGTCGAGTGAAATACATTCCCAGTTCATCCCATGAACCGGTAGTCGAGTGAAATACAGTACTTGCACATCAGGTCTATCACACGCAAACATAGGCAAGTTACACACAACTTAAAGTACTTTCATTTTATGACAAAGTCCGGGTTTTAACCCTAAAGTACTACGTACGTTAAATTCCTTTTAAGAGATCCATTCCTTTTATAAAAGTCACCCGATACCCGTAGTATAAAAATAGAGTGACTTACATCTTTTGAGTAAACCAAAACAACTTCCATACTTTCCTTTTTTAAAACCAAATTAAGGCAATACCATGCCTTATTTTTAGACCAAAACACTTCTCTTTTTAAAGTCAAGTTACCACATTAGAACCAATGATGAAACCCTTCTTTTGTTTTCATAAAGTCGTTTATAACTAACTTCCCATAAAGCTGTTATAACACTTTGTTTTCAAAACCAATTTAAGACGAAACAATGTCTTTCTTTTCCCTAGAGTTCCAGTTTGCCTAATTTCAATTACTCAAGTCTCTTTATTTTAGAAAAGTTTCATAGTTCGATGTCTTAATCTCCTTTAAAGCAATTGAGTAACATATGCCATAGGCGTGAGCAGTTTATTCTTGTTTATAACCATTTATTAAAGCAGCCATGATCTAGAAAAATGTAATATCATTTTGTCTCATCTTAGCTTCTATGCAGATGGAGGTTTCTACTGGTTTTAATACTTCATTATTCAATACATTTTCCTTTATTAACGCTGCAATGGTTTGTCGATATTCATTCTGATTTCCGAAATCAGTAAAACATTATTCCTTTTAAAACCAAGTACTCATTACTCACGAATGAGGTTTCACACTTTTAACAAACTTCATATCAATACAATTAAGTCAAGTCTCTTATCTTTTAAGATTAAGTCTCTTAACTTCTAAAAATCAGTAAACCATTCTTTTTATCTCTCTTAAGACGTTATACCTAACTTCCCATAAAGCTAGTATAACTCTTATGTTTTCAAAACCAAGTATTACTCTTCTGTGAAAAAGGTTTCTTATTTCCTTTGAAATACTTCAAGATTCTTCTTATTCAGGCTTAAGTCAAAAGACATTGCCGTAACACTACATTCAGTTAACACACGTACGTCTACGCATTACTATATATATTCCTTTTAAAATATTTCAAGGTTCTTATTATTCAGGCTCAAGTCAAAAGACATTGCCGTACAACTATATTCAGTTAACACACGTACGTCTACCATATTATATATACATATTATTCAGGCTTAAGTCAAAAGACATTGCCACACGTACGTCTACCGTACTATATGTATTCTTTTAAAATACTTCATGCTCAAGATTATAGGAAGAATCACATACCTCGCGACGATTATCGACTATAAGCAAAACGCTCTACGGCTATAACCCGGCTAGCCTTGTCCACCTTCTAAGTAGCACATGCTACTTGCAGAACATTCAACCAATAAAGGTTATCGATCTCAGTAAATACATCCTATGTACATACTGATTTAAATCTTCTACTTATATATTCTTCTGATGTGATTTCAGTTCAAGTCTATTCTGTAATATCCTTCTATTACAGTTCAATTCTCTTCTATGAATCTTATATTCATTTCAATTCTACTACAGTATGTAATTTCCAATTACAATAGAAGGACAATAGTATTTACCTCGATGAGCCCAAAATTATCCAAGTTTAATGTCGCTCCTGAGCAACGTTAAGCTCCTACTCCGAGCGCTCCAACCCGCTCCAAACAACCCTTAGAAGTTCTACGCAACTTCTACTTAACACTTCAACCGACTATGAAGGTTTTCCTTAGGGTTTTTTTTAGTGGCTAAAGGAAAGTATAATAGTATTTCCGGGCTCTACGTATAGAGGTAACTTTGGAAAGTACTACAAGGTATAAGGGCTAAAGTATTTGGGCATTAAAACAATACTTGGAGAGTATTTCTATACCACAAAAGGGGGTATTATACGAAAACAACTAGGCTAGTGGGTACCCCTGGCTAGGGCACCACAAAGGGGAGGGAGGCTCTCGGCAAGACTTCTCCAAAGGGGGCTTTGGACCAACACAACACTAAAGGGGGAGAGGGTTTTTAGACTTGGAGAATGATTTTAGGATGAAGAAATTCATCAACCAAGGGGGGGTATTTATAGGTCAAGAAATGGCCAACCAATGGCCAAGATTCATCCAAGTGTAAGGCAAGTGTAGGGCTAGATTTCAACCATGTGTACCTTATCCATCTACCACACAACTTGCACAAAATATCCCACCTAACCCATGCCACCTTTTTCGTCCAATTGCCGCCCACTCCCTTCCAATGTGAGGGTGACACATGTCACCCTCCCGTTGGTCCAAAATGTTTCGTCTCTCGGAAAAATCCGCAAAAATAATAAATGTCATAGCCGTATTTTTCCCTTCGCAAGTTTAGTAAAACGTTTCGTCGAAAAACGACTCCTTTCGGCACTTGTGTACAAATTTCGAGACTTCTCAAATCTTAAGGCTTAAATTTTCATCGTGCGCCCTCGCGTACATACTCTGAAATACGGTATAACATTCTCCTCGCCAGAAACATTCGTCCTGAATGTTCCTTCTCAAGTTGGATAACGATAAAGGTCTGCAAACAAGTTGTCAACGCCACGCCTGGCCACGAAATAACACACGTTCTCTTCCTTCCTTACTCGTCGTGCCCTTCTCGAACACTTGAACTCTTCTAGTATACGTACCACACTTCAGTCCTCGCTTCAGTTTCCAAAACATTGGAGTCACCACCTCCAAACTTGGTCATCTTACTAGCCTCAATCTCCCTTAAGGCCATTCCCGGCCTTCACGATCCGCTTCTGGTCGAACATATCCACGAACTCATACGATGGTCATCTAAACTTGGGCCTAGCACTCTCGTGGCCCTACCCCCTGGCGGGACCACCCAGAGCTGACCCCACCTTGAAACAGGTCGCGGGTTGGCCCGCAACATGGCCCCAACCCGACCCACTTAACGCATCAAGCTCTTGTTTCCCGATCCGGAACAATCTTACCAAATCACGTCATGAAAGCTACCACTTCCCTCTCACACTACCCATGGACTTATCCTTTCAACTAACCATTTTTTTCTGACTCATAACTAACATAACGCTATCCGTTCATAGCACACAACAACAGATCATCATATCAAGCATGCAAAACTCTAGAGGGTTAAGGATATACCTGAATCTACCGCTCCACTCTAATCATAGGCCTGCCCTGCAGGGCGCATAGCTGTAGAAGGCGATGAACCTGCCACTGATCCGGTAGGCTGCGCCAAGCTGTCGGTGCCCCTCCTATAAGCACAGTCTCTCGTCACATGGCCCTGACGGCCGCAGGTGAAACAAGCACCAGTAAAAAGACGACATTCCCCGGGATGACGTGCGCATCGTCGTGCACCGAGGGACATGAATCCTGGCGGCTAGAATTCACGTATACCGTGAACGAAGCCACGAGCTCGACCGGCTCGAATACCCCGAGCGTCACGAAGGCGCGGAGGACCACTCATCTTGGCGGAGGTACATAACTTCTTTCTTGGCGGTCGCCTCGAAAGTTACCAAAGGACCTGCTGTCTGGCCTCTTCTGTTGATCCCGGTCGTTCCGTCGACCTCTCCGTGCCTCACATCCTAGTGCATGAGCTTGCATGCGGGCAATGTCCATGCCCGGCTGAAGAGCTACACCGTACAAGCCTCTGCCAAGTAATCATCTAGCCCGGTGACGTAGCGGTGTACTCTGTCCTCCATATCAGCTACTCTGAGGACATACCGAGCTAATGAGTCGAACTCCACATTGTACTCTCTAACCGCCCGCCCGTCTGTCTCAACGTCAATCATCGGCCCGAGCCCTCATCATGCTGGAGGCAAGAAGTGTGCAAGAAATGCCTTTGAGAACTCGTCCCATATAGCCGAAGTGCATCCTCTCCCCGGGACAGCTCCACGAATCAAACCAGTCGACTGCGGTATCACGCAGCCGATGCGAACCTAGGACCACTGACTCGGTCTCCGATGCCTTGATCACTCTCATGACCCGCTGTAACTGCCGGATGAACTCCTGCGGATCATCCTCAGGCCTCGACCCATAAAACTCTGGCGGGTTACATCTCAGAAAATCCCGTAGTCTCAAATGCGCTCGGGGTGAACTACGGGTGCTCTGGGGGAGGCTGCTGCGTCAGCCTATCCTCATATTCGCCACATGACCACCGCGATGGCCAGGCCATCTCCTTGTAACCCATCTCCTGCCTTGGTGTGGGGTGGAGGCTCAGTGCTTGTAGTCTCAGCAGCCCATCGCTGCGGCTCTAAACTTCTTTGGTCTTTGGCGGCGTCGCGAAACTCGCCGTCGGAAGCACTATTTCAGTCTTGGCCAGGGCTGCGCCCTCGTACTCCTCAGATCCCACTAGCGACTCCTCGGCCTTGCCCCTGGGCGGGGTTGCCTTGGCGATGCATGCTGGTAAAGGAAAGGAATACGTCAGAGGGGTCCAACTTATCACACAACTCTAAGGCACGATCTCAGAATGAGAAGAATGGAAACCAATCCTAAATGTCCTATAGCCTCCTGATTATAGATGTGGTGCACAACACACCGATAATCAAGACTCTACTAGACACGGTCTGTAGACACTTTCCGAGGATTAACTGCTCTGATACCACTTTTGTCACGACCCGTTCCAGGGCCCGTGACTGGTGCCTTACCCCGGGCACCCTAGTGATACAACATCAGAGAAAAACCAGCGGAAACAAAAACGTTAAACATTCAAATAGACATGGATCAAGATAAAAGAAAATAGGCCAACCAAAAACGGTTGCCTTTCAACATATATATATATAGACATTTGAACAGTTATAATCCTTACAACCACGCCACAATTACTCTGCACTCTAAGATTTATACAACAACTATGACGGACAGGGGCCGCCATACCCCTAAATGTACAAGAACCTATGCACTGTGGTAACATACCAAAGATAAGCCTCCGAAGGAACGGAGCTTCCCAAGACGCTGAAATGTGATCCTACAAGCGGGGATCGACAGTCGATGTACCTCTACATGCGGCATGAACGCAGCCCCCCGAAGGAGGTCAGTACAACAGGTACCAAGTATGTGAAACTGTAAAATACTGTAAATGAAATCATAACAGTCTATATAAAGCAGGAGACATGTATGATAACCAAACTACAATTCATAACGTAAAAGCAGTCATGTCAAGTCAGGGTCTCACGCCCCCAAGTCATCCCTCATGCCCGTAGAACTCCTTCCTCACTGTCGGCAGTCTAGGTACAAATCATGTGATACGTATAACATGTCTCGGCCCATCTCATGGACCCAGTATAGAAACGTGTGGAATACATTCCTGCTCATCTCATGAACTTCGGTAGTCGGATGGAATACATTCCGGTCCATCCCGGGACGCGATAGTCGAGTGAAATACATTCGGTTCATCCCATGAACGCGGTAGTCGAGTGAAATACATTCCGGTTCATCCCCATGACGCGGTAGTCGAGTGAAATACATTCGGTTCATCCATGAACGCGGTAGTCGGGTGAAATACATTCCGTTCATCCCATGAATGCGTAGTCGAGTGAAATACATTCCCGATTCATCCCATGAACCGTAGTCGAGTGAAATACGCACTTGCACATCAGGTCTATCACACGCAAACATAGGCAAGTTACACACAACTTAAAGTACTTTCATTTTATGACAAAGTCCGGGTTTTAACCCTAAAGTACTGTTATACCCCGTATTTCCAGAGTATGTACGTCGGGGACGTACGTAGAAATTTTCGAACTTCTTTAGGCTTGGCCGAATTCTTTTTGTGCACAACACCCGGTTAGAGTCGTTTTTAAACGCTTTCCACGACTTTCGTAGGGAATTTCCGCTATGTCGCTTATAATTTTGCGGATTTTTCCAGAGGCGAAACATTTTGGACCAATGGGAGGGTGACAAGTGTCACCCTCACATTGGATGGAGTGGGACGGCAATTTGGACGAATTGGTGAGTGGGGTTAGGTAGGATATTTTTGTGCAAGTTGTTGTGGTAGATGGATAAGGTGCACTTGGCTTAAATCTAGCCCTACACTTGCACCACACTTGTCTTCATCTTGGCCATTGGTTGGCCTTCACTTGACCTATAAATACCCCCCTTAGTTGATGAACTTCTTCATCCAAAATTGTCTAAGTCTTGAAAATCCCTCCTCTCCCTCAACCTTGTTCTCGTCCAAACACCACCCTCTCCCCTTCAAGGCCCTCACGAGCCCCCTGCCTAGTGGCTCTGGCCAGAGCAACCCCCTAGCCTAGTTGTGCTAGTCAAAATACTACCCCTTGGTAGAAATGTATTCTACAAGTATCGTTATAATGCCCAAATTACTTTAGCCAAATACCTTGTAGTACTTTCCAAAGTACCCTTTATACTGAGCTTGGAAAATACTATTATACTTTCCTTTAGCCACTAAACGAAACCCTAAGGAAAAATCTTCACCCGTAGTTGAAGTATTAAGTAGAAGTTGTGTAGACACTTCTAAGGGTTTCTTGGAGCGTTTTGGAGCGCACGGAGTAGGAGCTAAACCTTGTTCAGGAACGACATATAAACTCGGATAATTTTGGGCTTATCGAGGTAAACATTCTTGACCTTCTGTTGTAATTGGAAATTACATGTTGTAGGAATATATAGTTGAAGTATACTATATATAGAACTGAACATTATAATTGTGCGGCAATGTCTTTTGACTTAAGCCTGAATAATACTTACGGCAATGTCTTGCGACTTAAGCCTGAATTTAAATAAGAGAACTGAACTGTAATTACATAGGACTGTATTACAGTAGACTTGTGTAGCATTGCTGTGTAGTAGAATTGTACACGTCCGGTCAGACGTGTTAACCCCCCCCCCCTGGTTGGCTTGGTAGCCGGCCTCGATAGAGGAGGAGATTTACGCTGTTGTTGCGGGAGAGTCTTTGCCGAATTTTCTGTAGAATATTCTACGTCGGGATCTAAAGGTATTAATAGGCGCTTTGTGGCCTCTATAGGTTGTAGTACTGCGTGTGGAGTGATCTGCTTGACTGAGAGTGTCGCCGACGGTTTGAGGTACTTGGAGCGTTTTGCTATTAGTCGATAATCGTCGCGAGGTATGTGAACCTCTTCCTATCTCTTCTAGCATGATATGTGTGAACTATGTAGTACGGTAGACGCGTCGTGTGCTAATGTATTTGATTGATTTAAAACATAAAGTGTTATAACGGCTTTATGGGAAGTTGGTTATAATAGCTTTATGTGGATAAGCAAATACTTTGTGGTTTCTATAAGGTAACTGATTTGAATAATAACTGGCTTGATATGTGTTAATAAAGAACTTGAAGTATTTCAAAAGATTTATGAATCGTTTTGAAAGAATGAGTAGTACTTGGGTTTTGAAAGCTTAAGAGTTATACTAGCTTTATGGGAAGTTAGGTATAACGGCTTAAGAATGTTTTACTGATTTCGGAAATCAGAATGTGTATCGACAAACCACTGCAGCGTTAATAAAAGGAAAATGTATTGACTAATGAAGTATTATTAAAACCAGTAGAAACCTCCATCTGCATAGAAGCTAAGATGAGACAAAATGATATTACATTTCCTAGATCATGGCTGCTTAATAAGATTGATTATAAACAAGAATAACCTACCCACATATAAGACGTATGTTTCTCAAAACGTTTAAATGAGAATTATGTTTTAAAGGACTAAAACTATGAACTACGAAACCTTTTTCTAAAATGAGAAACTTGAGCATTCGAAATTAGGCAAACTTGAACGTTTGGAAAATAAGGTTGTTACTTGATTTTACAAAGGAAAGCATTTTGGTTTACTTAACAATGTTAGTCACTCTATTTTTATACTACGGGTATCGGGTGACCTTTGTAAAAGAAATGGATCTTAAAAGGAATTCAACGGACGTAGTACTTTAAGGTTAAAATCCGGACTTTGATATAAAATGAAAGTACCTTGAGTCGTGTGTAACTTGCTTATACTTGTTGTTATGAAACTTGACCATGTTACGTGTGATAGCCTTGTTGTGTAAGTATTGTGTTCTACTCGACTACCGTTCATCCGGAATGTATATCACTTGACTACGGTCATCCGAATGTATATCACTTGATTACCGGTTCATCCGGAAGGTATTTCACTCGACTAGGCTCATCCGAATGTGTTTCACTTGATTACCGATTCATCCGGAATGTATTTCACTTGAGGACCGGTTCATCCGAATGTATTTCACTTGAGGACCGGTTCATCCGAATGTATTTCACTTGACTACCGGTTCATCCGAATGTATTCCACTCGACTCTAGGTTCATGGGATGAACCGAATGTATTCCACCCTTTTCTATATTGGGTCCATAAGATGGGCGAGACACATTATCGTATCACATGATTTGTACCTAGACCGGCGGTGAGGAAGGAGTTCCACGGGCATGAGGATGACTTTTAGGGCGTGAGTCCTCGACTTGACATGGCTCGCTTCTATGTTGTGATCGTAGTTTGGTTATCATACATGTCTCCGCTTTATATAGACTATTATGATTTCATTTACAGATTTTTCTGATTTCACATACTTGGTACTGTTATCGACCTCCTTGGGGTGCGTTCATGCCGCAGTAAAAGGTACATCGGTGTCGATCCCGCTTTAGGATCACCTTTCACGTATTGAAAGCTCCGTTCCTTCGAGGCTTATCTTTTGGTATGTTACCACAGTCGTAGATGCTTATACATTCGTGGTATGGCGGGAGCCTGTCCCGCCATAGAGGTTGTAAAATCTTAGAGTGCAGAGTAATTGTGGCCGGGTTTGTAAAAGGATAACTGTTCGGTATTTATGTATATTTGATGAAGGCAACCGTTTTGGTTGCTTTGTTTATTTATCTTTTCTCTTAATTCATGTTCATGTTTTTATTTCGCTGATTTTCTCGATGTTGTATCACTAGGGTGCCCGGTAGGCACGATCACGGGCCGGTTCGGTCGTGACAAAAGTGGTATCGAGCGCTTAGTCCTCGGAAAGTGTCTCTGCATCGTGTCTAGTAGAGTCTTGATTATCGGTGTGTTGTGCACCACATCTATAATCGAGGCTGCAGAGACATTTAGGATTGGTTTCCATCCTTCTCATTCCGAGATCGTGCCTTAGAGTGTGATAAATTGGACCCTCTCGACGTATTCCTTTCCTTTACCGATTATGCCTCGCGTAAGGCAACCTGAGCCCAGATGGGCAAGGCAATCGAGGAGTCGTTAGTGAGATCTGAGAGTACGATGGCGCAGCCCGGTCGATGACACGAGCGATGCCAGACGGCGGGTTTCGCGACGCCAAAGACCAGCGAGTTTAGAGCGCAGCGGTGGCTGCCGAGACTCTGATACGAGCCTCGGTCCACGGCTGAGCCGATGAGATGGGTACAAGGAGATGGCCCGATTCGCCGTGGTTGTGGCCGATATGAGGATAAGTGGATCGGCGATTCCAGCCCGATAGCACCCGTAGTACACCCCGGCGAGCGGTTTGAGGCTACGTGACTTCACGAGTTGTAGCCCTCGTTGTTCTATGGATCGAGCCGAGGACGACCCTCGGGAGTTTATCCGAAGCGGCTACGGATCATGAGTGATCGAGCCTCGAGGCGCAGTCGGTGGTATTGTTCGCATCACCGCGTGATCTGCAGCTTGGTAGTTTGATTCGTGGAGCTGTCGGGAAGAGCATGCACTTCCAGCTTGGGACGAGTTCTCGAGGCATTTCTTGCACATTTCTTGCCTCACGTATGAGAGGCTCGGGCCGCAGTTTTTGACGTTGAGCGGGGCAGGCGGGCGGTTAGAGAGTACAATGTGGAGTTTGACTCATTAGCTCGGTATGTTCCAGCTAGTAGCGGATATGGAGGAGAGTACACCGCTACGCCAACGGCTGGGCGATTACTTGGCGAGGCTTGTGCGGGTGTAGCTCTTGTCACCGCATGGACATTGCCGCGTGCTGGCTCATGCACTAGGATGTGAGGCACGGAGAGGTCGACGGAATGACCGAGATCGGCGAAGAGGGCGAGCAGCAGGTCCTTTGGTAACTTTCGGCGGACCGCCTCGTGTGATCTAGTTATGTACCTCCACGACAGAGTGGTCCCCTCAATCTTCGGGCGTTCGTGGTATTCGGGAGCTGGTCGAGCTCGTGGCTTCGGTTCCACGGTATACGTGAGTGCTAGCCGGGATTCATGTCCCCTCGGTGTGCACGATGTGGCAAACATCATCCGGGAATGTCGTCTTTTATCGGGTGCTTGTTTCACTGCGCGTCGAGCCATGTGACGAGATCGTGCTTATAGGAGAGGTACCGGCGGCTTAGCGCGACTCTGGATCGATGGCGTGTTCATCGCCTTCTACGATTATGCGCCTGCAGGCGCACTTATGATTAGAGTGGAGCGGTAGCTTCAGTATATCTTAACCATCTAGAGGCTTGTATGTTTTGATGTTATGTTAATGTGTTAAGTGTTATGTTCGGATAGCTTTGTGCTAAAATGTGATTTAGGAACCTGGGTTGGGTAAATGAAAGTGGTATCTTTCATGAGGTGATTTAGCAAGGTTGTTCCGGATCGAAACAAGAGAGTTGGCGTGACGGAGGGTCGGGTTGAGGCGTGTTGCGTGTCAACCGTGGCCCGAATGAGGTGGGTCAGCTCGGTGGTCCGCCAGTGGTAGGGTCACCAGGTGCTAGGCCCAAGTTTTGATGACCATCGTATGAGTTCGTGGATACGTTCGACCAGATAGATCGTGAAGGCGGGAATAGCCTTAAGGAAGATCGAGGCTAATAGGATGACCAAGTTGGGAGGTAGTGACTCCAAGTTACGGAAACTAAAGTGTGGTACGTATGCTAAAAGAGTTCAAGAGTTCGAGAAGAGTACGACGAGTAAGGGTAGAGGCGAGCATGTATTGCGAGCATAGATACGATCATTTCTTGTAAAGGGAGAAGGTGCGAAGGATGTATATTTTAGACCTCAGGAATCGCATGCAGTCCGGTACCGTTTGTTGGGTCGCCGGAGTGACACTAGAACCTCGCGGCAAAGTGACAAAAGTTTGTGATGTTAGAGGTGTTTTCTCGTGGACTTGGATATAAGTATTTGCGTGCATATGTTGTTTAGTGGCCAGTTGTGGCGTTGGCAACTTATTAGAAGAACTTTATCGTTATCCGTCTTGAGAAGGAACATTCGGGACGAATGTTTCTAAGGAGGGGAGAATGTTATACCCCGTATTTCCAGAGTATGTACGTGAGGGCGTCCGTAGAAATTTTCGAACTTCTTTAGGCTTGGCCGAATTCTTTTTGTGCACAACACCCGGTTAGAGTCGTTTTTCGACGAAACGTTTTCACAGCTTTCGTAGGGGAATTTCCGGCTATGTCGTTTATAATTTTTGCGGATTTTTCCGAGAGACGAAACATTTTGGACCAACGGGAGGGTGACAAGTGTCACCCTCACATTGGATGGAGTGGGACGGCAATTTGGACGAATTGGTGAGTGGGGTTAGGTAGGATATTTTTGTGCAAGTTGTTGTGGTAGATGGATAAGGTGCACTTGGCTTAAATCTAGCCCTACACTTGCACCACACTTGTCTTCATCTTGGCCATTGGTTGGCCTTCACTTGACCTATAAATACCCCCCTTAGTTGATGAACTTCTTCATCCAAAAATTGTCTAAGTCTTGAAAATCCCTCCCTCTCCCTCAACCTTGTTCTCGTCCAACCACCACCAATCTCCCCCCCTCTTGAAGGCCCTCGGCGAGCCCCTTGCCTAGTGGCTCTGGCGAGCAACCCCACTGCCTAGTTGTGCTAGTCAAAATACTACCCCCCTTGGTAGAAATGTATTCTACAAGTATCGTTATAATGCCCAAAATACTTTAGCCAAATACCTTGTAGTACTTTCCAAAGTACCCTTTATACGAAGCCCGGAAAATACTATTATACTTTCCTTTAGCCACTAAACGAAACCCTAAGGAAAAATCTTCACCCGTAGTTGAAGTATTAAGTAGAAGTTGTGTAGACACTTCTAAGGGTTTCTTGGAGCGTTTTGGAGCGCCAGTAGGAGCTAAACCTTGTTCAGGAACGACATATAAACTCGGATAATTTTGGGCTTATCGAGGTAAACATTCTTGACCTTCTGTTGTAATTGGAAATTACATGTTGTAGGAATATATAGTTGAAGTATACTATATATAGAACTGAACATTATAATTGTGCGGCAATGTCTTTTGACTTAAGCCTGAATAATACTTACGGCAATGTCTTGCGACTTAAGCCTGAATTTAAATAAGAGAATCGAATCAGAATTACATAGGGTATTCTGATGAGACTTGTGTAGCATTCTTTGTGTAGTAGAATTGTACACGTCCGGTCGGGCGTGTTAACCCCCTCTCGTTGGCTTGGTAGCGGCCTCGATAGAGGAGGAGATTTCTGTTTGTTGCGGGGAGTCGAATTTTACGTAGAATATTCTCGTCGGGATATAAAGGTATTAATAGGCGCTTTGTGGCCTCTATAGGTTGTAGTCTGCGTGTGGGTGATCTGCTTGGTGAGTGTCGACGACGGTTTGAGGTACTTGGAGCGTTTTGCTATTAGTCGATAATCGTCGCGAGGTATGTGAACCTCTTCCTATCTCTTCTAGCATGATATGTGTGAACTATGTAGTACGGTAGACGTACATGTGCTAATGTATTTGATTGATTTAAAACATAAAGTGTTATAACGGCTTTATGGGAAGTTGGTTATAATAGCTTTATGTGGATAAGCAAATACTTTGTGGTTTCTAAAAGGTAACTGATTTGAATAATAACTGGCTTGATATGTGTTAATAAAGAACTTGAAGTATTTCAAAAGATTTATGAATCGTTTTGAAAGAATGAGTAGTACTTGGGTTTTGAAAGCTTAAGAGTTATACTAGCTTTATGGGAAGTTAGGTATAACGGCTTAAGAATGTTTCTTGATTTCGAAATCAGAATGTGTATCGACAAACCACTGCAGCGTTAATAAAAGGAAAATGTATTGACTAATGAAGTATTATTAAAACCAGTAGAAACCTCCATCTGCATAGAAGCTAAGATGAGACAAAATGATGTTACATTTCCTAGATCATGGTTGCTTAATAAGATTGATTATAAACAAGAATAACCTACCCACATATAAGACGTATGTTTCTCAAAACGTTTAAAGGAGAATTATGTTTTAAAGGACTAAAACTATGAACTACGAAACCTTTTTCTAAAATGAGAAACTTGAGCATTCGAAATTAGGCAAACTTGAACGTTTGGAAAATAAGGTTGTTACTTGATTTTACAAAGGAAAGCATTTTGGTTTACTTAACAATGTTAGTCACTCTATTTTTATACTACGGGTATCGGGTGACCTTTGTAAAAGAAATGGATCTTAAAAGGAATTCAACGGACGTAGTACTTTAAGGTTAAAATCCGGACTTTGATATAAAATGAAAGTACCTTGAGTCGTGTGTAACTTGCTTATACTTGTTGTTATGAAACTTGACCATGTTACGTGTGATAGCCTTGTTGTGTAAGTACTGTGTTCTACTCGACTACCGGTTCATCCGGGAATGTATATCACTTGACTACCGTCATCCGAATGTATATCACTTGATTAGGTTCATCCGAAGGTATTTCACTCGACCTAGGTTCATCCGAATGTGTTTCACTTGATTACCGGTTCATCCGGAATGTATTTCACTTGAGGACCGGTTCATCCGAATGTATTTCACTTGAGGACCGTTCATCCGGAATGTATTTCACTTGACTAGGTTCATCGGAATGTATTCCACTCGACTACGGTTCGTAGGATGAACAGAATGTATTCCACCCTTTTCTATATTGGGTCCATAAGATGGGCCGAGACCTGTTATACGTATCACATGATTTGTACCTAGACTGCCGGCAGTGAGGAAGGAGTTCCACGGGCATGAGGGATGACTTTTAGGGCGTGAGTCCCTGACTTGACATGACTGCTTCTATGTTGTGAACTGTAGTTTGGTTATCATACATGTCTCCTGCTTTATATAGACTATTATGATTTCATTTCTGATATTTTGATTTCACATACTTGGTACTGTTGTCTTGACCTCGCCTTGGGGTGCGTTCATCTGCAGTAAAAGGTACATCATTTGCCGATCCCCTTTTAGGATCACCTTTCAGTATTGAAAGCTCCGTTCCTTGGAGGCTTATCTTTTGGTATGTTACCACAGTGCAGCAGATGCTTATACATTCAGGGGTATGGCGGGGCCCTGTCCCGTCATAGAGGTTGTAAAATCTTAGAGGTCTGTAGCACTGTTGTGGGCAGGGTTTGTAAAAAGGATAACTGTTCGGGTATTTATGTATATTTGATGAAGGCAACTGTTTTGGTTGGCCTGTTTATTTATCTTGTCTCTTAATTCATGTTCATGTTTTTATTTCCGCTGATTTTCTCTGATGTTGTATCACTAGGGTGCCCGGTAGGCACACGATCCGGGCAGGTTGGTCGTGACAAAAGTGGTATCAGAGCAGTTAATCCTCGGAAAGTGTCTACAGACCGTGTCTAGTAGAGTCTTGATTATCGGTGTGTTGTGCACCATCTATAATCAGGAGGCTGCAGGACATTTAGGATTGGTTTCCATCCTTCTCATTCTGAGATCGTGCCTTAGAGCTGTGTGATAAATTGGACCCCTCTGACGTATTCCTTTCCTTTACCAGTTATGCCTCCGCGTAAGGCAACCCAGGCCCAGATGGGCAAGGCAATCGAGGAGGTTAGTGAGATACAGAGGAGAATGCGATGGCGCAGCGATCGATGACAAGACTGATGCCAGCCCGGGTTTCGCGACGCCACGGCCACCAGCGAGTTTAGAGCGCAGCGATGGCTGAGACTCTGATACCTTGTTATACCCCGTATTTCCAGTATATGCGTAGGGCGTCGTAGAAAATTTGAAACTTGTACTAAGGCTTGGCGAATTAATTTTGTTCACAACACCCGCTTTGAGTCGTTTTTCGAAACGCTTTCCACGACTTTCGTAGGGAATTTCCGCTATGTCATTTTTAATTTTTGCGGATTTTTCGAGAGACGAAACATTTTGGACCAACGGGAGGGTGACATGTGTCACCCTCACATTGGAAGCAAGGCGGCAACTTGGCGAAATGGACCACTTTATGGCCTTGAATTGTGCCTTGTTTTGTGCCTTGTTTTGTGGAGTGTTTTGTGGAGTAGGGTTAGGGTGCACATGGCTTGATCTTGGCCTTACACTTGCCTTGCACATGGCTTGATCTTGGCCATTGGTTGGCCTTTGGTTTTGCTATAAATACCCCCCTAAGCTTCAAGACTTCATCCATTCCAAAATCACCAAGTCTTGAAAGCCTTCCTCCCTTTCTTGTGCTCTAGCCGTGAGCTTCCTCCTTTCGTGAGGCCTAGTGGCCGAGAGGGTACTTTCCCCTCCTAGTGGCCTTCGGTGAGAGCACACCCCTACCTTGGGATGTTCTCGTGAGGTACCCCCTTGGTGTAGAAATACTCTCAAAAGTATTGTTATAATGCCCAAATTACCTTAGCCATATACCTTGTTGTATTCTAAGGTTATACCTATACGAAAAGCCCAGAAATACTATTATACTTCCCGTCAGTCACAAAACCGAAACCCTAGGGAAATCTCCATAGTCAGTTAGGGTATTGTGTAGAAGTTAGTTAGAACTTCTAAGGGTGGTTTGGTCGAGCGGAGTTGGAGCCTAAACGATTGCTCGGGATCGACATTTAAACCGTGATAATTATGGGCTTATCGAGGTAATTATCTTGTCCTCTATTGTAATTGGAAATTACATGATTGTGAATATATAGTTGAAGTATACTATATAATAGAATCGAATAATACTTACGGCAATGTCTTGCGACTTAAGCTGAATTTAAAGAAGAATCTGTAATTACATAGGGTTGTATTACGAGACTTGTGTCGTAGTACCGTGGAGTATAATTGTACCCGTTAGGGTTAGATGTATAACCCCCCCCCCTGGTAGGCTTGGTAGCCGGCCTCGATAGAGGAGGAGTTTTACGCTGTTGCGGGGGGGGGGGAGGTGCTGCCGAATTTTCGGTAGAATGTTCTATGATGAGATCTAAATGTTAATAAGCGCCTTGTGGCCTTATAGGCTGATGTACTACGTGTGGTGCGATCTACGTGGCTTAAGGAGTAGCCGACAGTTGGAAGTACTTGGAGCGTTTTGCTATTAGTCGATACTCGTCGCGAGGTATGTGAACCTCTTCCTATCTCTTCTAGCATGATATGTGTGAACTATGTAGTACGGTAGACGTACATGTGCTAAATGTGTTTGAGTGGGTTAAAACATAAAGTGTTATAACGGCTTTATGGGAAGTTGGTTATAACAGCTTTATGTCGGTAAGAAAATACATGTGGTTTTTAAAAGGTAACTGATTTGAACTATAACTGGCTTGTTATGTGTTAATAAAGAACTTGAAGTATTTCAAAAGATTTTTGAATCATTTTGAAAGAAGAAGTAATACTTGGTTTTTAAAAACTTAAGAGTTATACTAGCTTTATGGGAGGTTAGGTATAACGGCTTAAGAATGTTTCTTGATTTGAAATCGAATGTGTATCGACAAACCACCGCAGCGTTAATAAAAGGAAATGTTTTGACTAATTAAGTACTAATAAAACCAAGAGAAACCTCCATCCGCATGAAGCTAAGATGAGACAAAATGATATTTCCTAGATCATGGTCGTAATAAGATTGTTATAAACAAGAATATCCTACTCACATAGGAGGCTTAGGTTTCTCAGATTGTTTAAAGGAGAATTATATTCTTAAATGAATAAGACTATGAACTACGAAACCGTTCTAAAATGAGAAACTTGAACATTGGAAATTAGGCAAAGTTGAACATTGGAAATTAGGCAAACTTGAACATTGGAAAAGAATGTTGCTACTTGATTTTACAAAGGTAAGTAATTGATTTACCTTAAAAAGATAATCACTCTATTTTCGTATACTACGTATTGTGTGACTTTTGTGAAAGTAACGTATCTTTTAAAGAGTTAATGTATGAAGTACTTTGGGGATAAAAACCGATCTTGTTAATCATATAGTAGAAGGTACCTTGTGTGAACAACTTGATTGTATTGGTTTGTGATAGCCTTGTAATACTTTCTTGTTGCTTTGATAAGTAAACGTGTTAGGATGCTACGTGTGTTAGTATCTTGTGATGTTGTGTAAAGGGTGTTCCTTTGTTGTGCTTATGTTGGTTAACGATAAGCTGTTGTGTTAATATTTTACATCACTCATCTCTTGAGATGATTCCGGGGGTTAAGCTGCCCTCCGATGCGGGGTAGACTCAGGCGGTCTGGGACCATGATTCGAGAATACCTCATGCGGTCCCGGGGCCTATGCGAGCTACGAGTTCCGTGTTAGCGTCCCTTATGGGCATGCGGTCTCAGGGCCATGCGGACTCGAAAGTCCAGACGATGCCGGAGTAGCTACCTCGATGCGGGATACCTCACGGGCCGATGAGATTGGCCTACGCGAGTCGCGGGAAGTTCCGTGACTAGACGCGTACATTAGATCTGCGCAAGTGGCCGCTTTGATCATGTGACGTCTAGACAGATCTTATGATACGATTCATGACCTTGTTGGTACCGTGGTGTTAGTAGTCGGCTATGCCTTCGCACTTACCCCGCACGGTGTTATTATGGCACGCGTGGGACTCGTGTTCATGTGTGTTCCTTGGAACTTTTATATCATAAACCGCCAGCTGAGGAATGTGTCCCACGCACGATTGATGTCGCGGGCGAGACCCATCATATGTTCTTTTGTGATGACTTGAGGCGTGAGTCCACGACTTGATATGACCGCTTAGTTATTGTAAAATCGTAGTTTGGTTATCATACATGTCTCGCTTTATAGACTATTATGATTTCATTTACGATTTTTAGTTTCACATACTGCACTGCATCGACCTCCTTCGGGGCCGCTCATGCCGCAGTCGAGGTACACCGCCGTTGATCCTAGCTCTCGTGGTCACAACATTGGGAAGCTCCGCTTTCTCCCGAGGCTTATCAGTGGTATAGTCCTCGTCGTAGTAAGTGTTTACATTCGTGGGTTTGGCGGGCCCGCCCCGCCATTGTTGTCATATCATTCTTAGAGGTCAGAGTATCACAAGGTGGTTTGTAAAAGGATTAAACTGCTCATTTGTAAAGTTGTTATTTATATATGCCGAAAGGCAAGTTTTCCTCGACATCGCTTTGTACTTCGCTATTTCATGTATGTGTTTTATGTTCCACGACACTGATGTTGTGTCACTAGGTGCCCGGTAAGGCACCACCACGCCCGCCGGGCGTGACATACACGAGCCTCCATCCCACACTGAGCCGGCGAGACGGGTACAAGAGATGGTTCGCCATCGCCGTGGTCAGGCGATATGAGGATAGGCCGACGCAGCAGCCTGCACCCAGAGCACCCGTAGTACACCCCGAGCGCAGTTTGAGGCTACGTGACTTCCGAGTTGTAGCCTCCGGTGTTCTATGGATCGAGAGCCGAGGACGACCTCGTGAGTTTATCCCGACTACAATGGATCATGAGAGTGATCGAGCCTCAGGCGCAGTCGGTGGTATTGGTTCGCATCACCGCGTGATACCGCAGATTGATCGTTTGATTCGTGGGAGCTGTCCCGAAGAGCATGCACTTCCAGCTTGGGACGAGTTCTCGAGGCATTTCTTGCACATTTCTTGCCTCCACAGATGAGAGGGCTCGGGCCGGCATTTTTGACGCTGAGGCGTGATCGCGGACGGTTAGAGAGTACAATGTGGAGTTCGACTCATTAGCTCGGTATGTTCCCGCCAGAGTAGCGGATATGGAGGACAGAGTACACCGCCACGCCAACTGGCCGGACGATTACTGGCGTAGGCTTGTACGGTGTAGCTCTTCACCGCATGGACATTGCCCGCATGCAAGCTCATGCACTAGGATGTGAGGCATGAGAGGTCGACGGAATGACCGAGATCAGCAGAAGAGGGCCAGAACAGCAGGGTCCTTTGGTAACTTTCGAGGCGGACCGCCTCAGCAGCAGTCTAGTTATGTACCTCCACCAAGACAGTGGTCCCCGCCTTGGGACGTTCAGGGTATTCGGGAGCTGGTCAGAGCTCCAGGGCTTCTGGTTCACAGGTATACGTGAGTGCTAGCCAGCGGGATTCATGTCCCCTCAGTGTGCACGATGTGGCAAACATCATCCCGGAATGTCGTCTTTATCGGGTGCTTGTTTCACCCGCGTCACGGCCATGTGACGAGAGATCAGCTTATAGAGAGGTACGCGGCAGCGCAGCCTCACGGATCGGGCGTGTTCATCGCTTTCATACATGCGCCGCAGGCGCACTTATGATTAGAGTGGAGCGGTAGCTTCAGGTATATCCTTAACCATCTAGAGGCTTGTATGTTTTGATGTTATGTTAATGTGTTAAGTGTTATGTTCGGATAGCTTTGTGCTAAAATGTGATTTAGGAACCTGGGTTGGGTAAATGAAAGTGGTATCTTTCATGATGTGATTTAGCAAGGTTGTTCCGGATCGAGAAACAAGAGAGTTGGCGTGACGGAGGGTCGGGTTGAGGGCGTGTTGCGTGTCAACCCGTAGCCCGGAATGAGGTGGGTCACCGGGTGGTCCCGCCAGGTGGTAGGGTCACCAGGGTGCTAGGCCCAAGTTTTGATGACCATCGTATGAGTTCGTGGATACGTTCGACCAGAAGTAGATCGTGAAGGCCGGGAATAGCCTTAAGGAAGATCGAGGCTAATAGGATGACCAAGTTGGGAGGTAGTGACTCCAAGTTACGGAAACTAAAGTGTGGTACGTATGCTAAAAGAGTTCAAGAGTTCGAGAAGAGTACGACGAGTAAGGGTAGAGGCGAGCATGTATTGCGAGCATAGATACGATCATTTCTTGTAAAGGGAGAAGGTGCGAAGGATGTATATTTTAGACCTCAGGAATCGCATGCAGTCCGGCATTGTTGGGTCGCCGAGTGACACTAGAACCTCGCGCAAAGTGACAAAAGTTTGTGACGTTAGAGGTGTTTTCTCGTGGACTCGATATAAGTATTTGCGCATATGTTGTTTAGTGGCCAGTGGCGTTGGCAACTTATTAGAAGAACTTTATCGTTATCCGCTTGAGAAGGAACATTCGACGAATGTTTCTAAGGGGAGAATGTTATACCCCGTATTTCCAGAGTATGTACGTAGAAATTTTCGAACTTCTTTAGGCTTGGCCGAATTCTTTTTGTGCACAACACCCGGTTAGAGTCGTTTTCGACTAAACGCTTTCACGCCTTTCGTAGGGAATTTCCGCTATGTCGCTTATAATTTTGCGGATTTTTCCGAGAGACGAACATTTTGGACCAACGGAGGGTGACAAGTGTCACCTCACATCGATGGAGTGGGACGGCAATTTGGACGAATTGGTGAGTGGGGTTAGGTAGGATATTTTGTGCAAGTTGTTGTGGTAGATGGATAAGGTGCACTTGGCTTAAATCTAGCCCTACACTTGCACCACACTTGTCTTCATCTTGGCCATTGGTTGGCCTTCACTTGACCTATAAATACCTCTTAGTTGATGAACTTCTTCATCCAAAAATTGTCTAAGTCTTGAAAATCCCTCCCTCTCCTCAACCTTGTTCTCGCCCAAACACCACCCCTCTCCCTCAAGGCCCTCGCCGAGGCCCCCTTGCCTAGTGGCTTTAGCCGAGAGCAACCCCTAGCCTAGTTGTGCTAGTCAAAATACTACCCCCTTGGTAGAAATGTATTCTACAAGTATCGTTATAATGCCCAAAATACTTTAGCCAAATACCTTGTAGTACTTTCCAAAGTACCCTTTATACGGCCCTAAAATACTATTATACTTTCCTTTAGCCACTAAACGAAACCCTAAGGAAAATCTTCACCCGTAGTTGAAGTATTATGTAGAAGTTGTGTAGACACTTCTAAGGGTTTCTTGAGCGCTTTGTAGCGCACTGAGTAGGAGCTAAACCTTGTTCAGAACGACATATAAACTCGGATAATTTTGGGCTTATCGAGGTAAACATTCTTGACCTTCATGTAATTGGAAATTACATGTTGTAGGAATATATAGTTGAAGTATACTATATATAGAATCAACATTATAATTGTGCGGCAATGTCTTTTGACTTAAGCTCGAATAATACTTACTGAATGTCTCGCGACTTAAGCCCAATTTAAATAAGAGAACCGAATCAGAATTACATAGGATCAGACATTACGAGACTTGTGTAGCATTGCCGTAGTAGAATTGTACACGCCCGTCAGACGTGTTAACCCCCGTTGGCTTGGTAGCCTACCGATAGAGAGGAGATTTACGCTCATGGGGAGGTGCCGCCAATTTTCTCGAATATTCTACGCCGATCTAAAGGTATTAATAGCGCCAGTGGCCTCTATAGGTTGTAGTATCGCGTGTGGAGTGATCCGCTTGATCGAGAGTGTCGCCGACGCTTGAGGTACTTGAGCGCTTTGCTATTAGTCGATAATCGTCGCGAGGTATGTGAACCTCTTCCTATCTCTTCTAGCATGATACGTGAACTATGTAGTACGGTAGACGATACGTACAATGTATTTGATTGATTTAAAACATAAAGTGTTATAACGCTTTATGGGAAGTTGGTTATAATAGCTTTACGTGGATAAGCAAATACTTTGTGGTTTCTAAAAGGTAAATCGATTTGAATAATAACCGCTTGATATGTGTTAATAAAGAACTTGAAGTATTTCAAAAGATTTATGAATCGCTTTGAAAGAATGAGTAGTACTTGGTTTTGAAAGCTTAAGAGTTATACTAGCTTTATGGGAAGTTAGGTATAACGCTTAAGAATGTTTTCTCGATTTCGAAATCGTAATGTGTATCGACAAACCATCGCAGCGCTAATAAAAGGAAAATGTATTGACTAATGAAGTATTATTAAAACCAGTAGAAACCTCCATCTGCATAGAAGCTAAGATGAGACAAAATGATATTACATTTCCTAGATCATGGCTGCTTAATAAGATTGATTATAAACAAGAATAACCTACCCACATATAAGACGTATGTTTCTCAAAACGTTTAAAGGAGAATTATGTTTTAAAGGACTAAAACTATGAACTACGAAACCTTTTTCTAAAATGAGAAACTTGAGCATTCGAAATTAGGCAAACTTGAACGTTTGGAAAATAAGGTTGTTACTTGATTTTACAAAGGAAAGCATTTTGGTTTACTTAACAATGTTAGTCACTCTATTTTTATACTACGGGTATCGGGTGACCTTTGTAAAAGAAATGGATCTTAAAAGGAATTCAACGGACGTAGTACTTTAAGGTTAAAATCCGGACTTTGATATAAAATGAAAGTACCTTGAGTCGTGTGTAACTTGCTTATACTTGTTGTTATGAAACTTGACCATGTTACGTGTGATAGCCTTGTTGTGTAAGTACTGTGTTCTACTCGACTACCGGTTCATCCGGGAATGTATATCACTTGACTACCGGGTCATCCGGGAATGTATATCACTTGATTACCGGTTCATCCGGGAAGGTATTTCACTCGACTACCGGTTCATCCGGGAATGTGTTTCACTTGATTACCGGTTCATCCGGGAATGTATTTCACTTGAGGACCGGTTCATCCGGGAATGTATTTCACTTGAGGACCGGTTCATCCGGGAATGTATTTCACTTGACTACCGGTTCATCCGGGAATGTATTCCACTCGACTACCGGTTCATGGGATGAACCGGGAATGTATTCCACCCTTTTCTATATTGGGTCCATAAGATGGGCCGAGACCTCGTTATACGATCACATGATTTGTACCTAGATCGGCAAGTGAGGAAGGAGTTCCACGCACGAGGATGACTTTTAGGGCGAGAGTCCCTGACTTGACATGACTGCTTCTATGTTGTAAACTGTAGTTTGGTTATCATACATGTCTCCTGCTTTATATAGACTATTATGATTTCATTTACATGATTTTCACATACTTGGTACTGTTGATCGACCTCCTTCGGGCCGCGTTCATGCCGCAGTAAAAGGTACATCATGTCGATCCCCGCTTTAGGATCACCTTTCAACAGATTGAAAGCTCCGCCTTCTGAGGCTTATCTTTGGTATGTTACCCTCGAGTCCAGATGCTTATACATTCAGGTATGGCGGCCCCGTCCCGCCATAGAGGTTGTAAAATCTTAGAGGTCTCAGAGCATCGCTGTGGGCCGGGTTTGTAAAAAGGATAACGTCGGTATTTATGTATATTTGACAAGGCAACTGCTTTGGTGGCCTGCTTATTTATCTTTTCTCTTAATTCATGTTCATGTTTTTATTTCCGCTGATTTTTCTCTCGATGTTGTATCACTAGGGTGCCCGGTAGCACCACCACGCCCGGTTCGGTCGTGACAAGTACTACGACGTTAAATTCCTTTTAAGAGATCCATTCCTTTATAAAAGTCACCCGATACCCGTAGTATAAAAATAGAGTGACTTACATCTTTTGAGTAAACCAAAACAACTTCCATACTTTCCTTTTTTAAAACCAAATTAAGGCAATACCATGCCTTATTTTTAGACCAAAACACTTCTCTTTTTAAAGTCAAGTTACCACATTAGAACCAATGATGAAACCCTTCTTTTGTTTTCATAAAGTCGTTTATAACTAACTTCCCATAAAGTCATATAACACTTTGTTTTCAAAACCAATTTAAGACGAAACAATGTCTTTCTTTTCCCTAGAGTTCCAGTTTGCCTAATTTCAATTACTCAAGTCTCTTTATTTTAGAAAAGTTTCATAGTTCGATGTCTTAATCTCCTTTAAAGCAATTGAGTAACATATGCCATAGGCGTGAGCAGTTTATTCTTGTTTATAACCATTTATTAAAGCAGCCATGATCTAGAAAAATGTAATATCATTTTGTCTCATCTTAGCTTCTATGCAGATGGAGGTTTCTACTGGTTTTAATACTTCATTATTCAATACATTTTCCTTTATTAACGCTGCAATGGTTTGTCGATATTCATTCTGATTTCCGAAATCAGTAAAACATTATTCCTTTTAAAACCAAGTACTCATTACTCACGAATGAGGTTTCACACTTTTAACAAACTTCATATCAATACAATTAAGTCAAGTCTCTTATCTTTTAAGATTAAGTCTCTTAACTTCTAAAAATCAGTAAACCATTCTTTTTATCTCTCTTAAGACGTTATACCTAACTTCCCATAAAGCTAGTATAACTCTTATGTTTTCAAAACCAAGTATTACTCTTCTGTAAAAAAGGTTTCTTATTTCCTTTGAAATACTTCAAGATTCTTCTTATTCAGGCTTAAGTCAAAAGACATTGCCAGAACACTACATTCGCTAACACACGACGCTCACCGCACTATATATATATTCCTTTTAAAATATTTCAAGGTTCTTATTATTCGTGCTCAAGTCAAAAGACATTGCTGCATAACAACTATATTCGCTAACACACGACGCCTACCATATTATATATACATATTATTCAGCTTAAGTCAAAAGACATTGCCACACGACGCCTACCGTACTATATGTATTCTTTTAAAATACTTCATGCTCAAGATTATAGGAAGAATCACATACCTCGCGACGATTATCGACTATAAGCAAAACGCCTACGGCTATAACCCGCTAGCCTTGTCCACCTTCTAAGTAGCACATGCTACTTGCGTAACATTCAACCAATAAAGGTTATCACCATCAGAATACAAATTCTATGTACATACGCTTTAAATCTTCTACTTATATATTCTTCTGATGTGATTTCAGTTCAAGTCTATTCTCAGAATATCCTTCTATTACGCTTCAATTCTCTTCTATGAATCTTATATTCATTTCAATTTACTACAAGATGTAATTTCCAATTACAATAGAAGGACAATAGTATTTACCTCGATGAGCCCAAAATTATCCAAGTTTAATGTCGCCTCCCGAGCAACGTTAAGCTCCTACTCCGAGCGCCCAACCCGCCTCCAAACAACCCTTAGAAGTTCTACGCAACTTCTACTTAACACTTCAACCGACTATGAAGGTTTTCCTTAGGGTTTTTTTAGTGGCTAAAGGAAAGTATAATAGTATTTCCTGCTCTACGATAGAGGTAACTTTGGAAAGTACTACAAGGTATAAGGGCTAAAGTATTTGGGCATTAAAACAATACTTGGAGAGTATTTCTATACCACAAAAGGGGTATTATACTAAAACAACTAGGCTAGTGGGGTACCTCTAGTGGCACCACAAAGGGGGAGGGAGGCTCTCGCCAAGACTTCTCCAAAGGGGGCTTGGACGAACACAACACTAAAGGGGGAGAGGGTTTTTAGACTTGGAGAATGATTTTAGGATGAAGAAATTCATCAACCAAGGGGGGTATTTATAGGTCAAGAAATGGCCAACCAATGGCCAAGATTCATCCAAGTGTAAGGCAAGTGTAGGGCTAGATTTCAACCATGTGTACCTTATCAATCTACCACACAACTTGCACAAAATATCCTACCTAACCCATCCCACCCTTTTCGTCCAATTGCCGCCCACTTCCTTCCAATGTGAGGGTGACACATGTCACCCTCCCGTTGGTCCAAAATGTTTCGTCTCTCGGAAAAATCCGCAAAAATAATAAATGTCATAGCCGTATTTTTCCCTTAGCAAGTTTAGTAAAACGTTTCGTCGAAAACGACTTTCTGCACTTGTGTACAAATTTCGAGACTTGCCAAATCTTAAGGCTTAAATTTTCATACGTACTCTCGCAGCATACTGCGGAAATACGGGTATAACACGCACCATCCTCGCCACCATCGACCGGCAAGTACGAAAGCTAACTACCAGACCATCCTGCGTCACTAAACCTCACGGAGAGCTAGTCCATGGAATAAAATATCCAACATGGTCGCATGCCCCGAAATCCCACATCTTATAAGCATGTCCATAGAGAAATAAAAACAATTCGGGAATCTAACCCGCCTCCTGGTCGCATGACCCGGAATCCCACTTCGTATAAGCATGTCCAAGGAGTAATAAAAACAATCCGGGAATCTAACCCGCATCCTGGTCGCATGCCCCAGAATCCCACATCGTATAAGCATGTCCAAGGATCAATCACAATGGAAGCATACCCGTGGAAGCCTCACATCGCTGTCAGACGCCCAAGTAAATTAACAACAAGACAATGACCCTCCAACCGAGAGTCACGCAACAGAAACATATAATACTTGCACTCAAGGCTATCACAAGCAAGCATAGGTAAGTTCATAAAATCTTTAGACTTTCATTATCATACAAAAATGAATTTCATTTTATAAACTCAAGGCACTTTTCGTTTCACATAAAAATCAGGAAATTTAACCCAAAGTACTACATACTTCCATTCTTTTCAAAAGACTCCTTTTCATATAAAACCCCAAGATACTAACACCCGTAGTATCAAGACATGTCTACATTTCAAACAAGTCACTACATTTTTAGAAATACATTTCTAGGCTTCTAAATCAAGTGACCCTTACTTTAAAACTTTAAGCAATTGATACCTTTAAATCAAATTGCCCTTCTTTATTTCAAGTCATTCCTTTGTTTACATTACTAGAGAAAACCATTCTTTTAACATTCCATAAAGTTGTTATAACCAACTTCCCATAAAGCCGTTATACTAACTTTATGCTTTAGAAACTAAGACAACTTTAACCTTTCATAAACCCGTCATAACTAACTTCCCATAAAGTCGTTATAACTCTTTATGTCTTAGACAAATTCATTATTTTTATAACCAAGAGACTTATACTTTCAAATCAAGTTACATAGCTTTCAAAGTACTTCAAGTCTCTTAACTTTAATAAATCAAATTTCTTAACTTAGAATATCAAGTCTCTTTAACTTAGAATATCAAGTCTCTTAACTTTAAGAAATCAAGTTTCTTAACTTAGAATATCAAGTCTCTTTAACTTAGAATATCAAGTTATCAATGCTTTTCCCAAATCAAGTATTCTATTCTTTTAAATCAAGTCATTCTTTCCTTTAAGAATCAAGTTCCATAACTGAAAAATAAAGTCTCTTAATCTTTTAAGAATTCAAGGTTCATAGTCTTAAAACTTCATAACGTAAACTCTTTAAATTAAGTAACATATACTTTGCGTTGTGAATAGGTTATACTCGTTTATAACGATCTTATTAAAGCAACCATGATCTAGAAAATGTAATACAATTTTTTCTTATCTTAGTTTCTATGCAGATGGAGAATTCTACTCATTTTAATATAATTGATTATCGATACATTTTCCTTTATTACCACTGCAATGGCTTGTTCGATACTTATTCTCATTCGTTCAGTAAATTAGCAAAGTCAACTCGACTCAAAATACTTCCTAACGACTCTTACCAACATCCCCCATAAGACTTGGTAAAAACTTAGGATAACTTAGACATAACTTTTACATAGAGTAAATCAACATACATACCTCTTAACTTCTAAGAGTAGAAGGAATCATGAAATAACACCACATGTATATTTCATACATAGAATCATGCCAAAAGGAGGAAGAGGTTCACATACCTCGCGACGATTATCGACAAGTAGCAAAATGCTCCAAAGTATTTCAACCTTGATAGCTATTTCATCCTTTAAGTAGAATACGCTACTCGTAGTACTTCAACCTATATTAATCATAACATGTCTATCAACTCCTCACTTTTTAACGTAGAATCATACTGTCACGACCCGAACCCGGGCCCGTGACTGGTGCCTTACCCCGGGCACCCAAGTAGACATACATCAGAGTAATCAGCGGAACATAAAGACAATACATGAAATCAGTGTAATAAGACAGTGAAATAAGAAGACAGGCTAACCAAAAACGGTTACCTTCAGTATATATATATAAATAGCAACCTTTTTCAACATGAACAGTTTAATCCTTTTTACAAACCCTGCCCACAACAGTACTACAGACCTCTAAGAATGATACGACAACACTGGCGGGACAGGGCCCCGCCAAACCCCTGAATGTAAACACTTACGACGACAGGGGACTATACCACTGATAAGCCTCCGGAGAAACGGAGCTTCCCAAACGCTGAAACTGCGTGACTCGAGAGCTAGGATCAACGATCGTGTACCTCAACTCGCGCATGAACGCAGCCTCAAGGAGGTCGATAACAGTATCGAGTATGTGAAACTGAAAATACATACTGTAAATGAAATCATAGCAGTCATATAAAGCAGGAGACATGTATGATAACCAAACTACAGTTTACAACAAAGCAGTCATGTCAAGTCAGGGACTCACGCCCTCAAGTCATCACTCAAGTATAACAATGGGTCTCAGGCCCACAACATCAATCATGCCCGTGGAATACCTTCCTCACTGCCGGCAGTCTATGATAAAAAAAACACCAAGGAACACACCTGAACACCAGGTCCCACCTGTGTCATAATAAAATCAGACGGTAAGTGCGAAGGCATAGCCGACTACTAAAAACCCACGCACTAACAAGGTCAGCGAATCAGATTACAAGATCTGTCTAGACCGTCACATGATCAAAGCCGCCACTTGCCCGCAGATTAATGCGCGCTTTAACCCTGGAACTCCCGCAGCTCCGCATAGGCCAATCTCATCGGCCCGCATGAGGTATTCCCCGCATCGAGGGTAGCTACTCCCCGGCATCGTCCTGGACTTCCGAGTCCGCATGGCCACAAGGACCGCATGCCCATAAAGGACGCACGCTAACCTGGAACTCTCGTAGCTCCGCATAGGCCCCCAGGACCCGCATGAGGTATTCTCGAATCATGGTCCCAGACCGCCTGAGTCTACCCCGCATCGGAGGGCAGCTTAACCCTCGGAATCATCTCAAGAGATGAATGCCACAATACTATCATAACGACTGATAGTTAATAAGCACAATCAAGGGAAACCCCTTTACACAAACATCACAAGATACTAACACACGTAGCATCCTAACACGCTACTTATCAAAGCAACAAGAAGTATTACAAGGCTATCACAAACCAATACAATCAAGTTGTTCACACAAGGTACTTTCTACTATATGATTAACAAGATCGGTTTTTATCCCCAAAGTACTTCATACATTAACTCTTAAAAGATACGCATTTCACAAAAGTCACACAATACCCGTAGTATATGAAAATAGAGTGATTATCTTTTAAAGTAAATCAATTACTTCTTTGTAAAATCAAGTAGCAACATTCTTTTCCAATGTTCAAGTTTGCCTAATTTCCAATGTTCAAGTTTCTCATTTTTTGAAAGGTTTCGTAGTTCATAGTCTTATTCATTTAAGAATATAATTCTCCTTTAAACAACTGAGAAACCCAAGCCTTATATGTGAGTAGGATATTCTTGTTTATTACAATCTTATTACAAAGACCATGATCTAGGAAATATCATTTTGTCTCATCTTAGCTTCTATGCAGATGGAAGTTTCTACCGGTTTTAATAATACTTAATTATTCAAAACATTTTTTATTAACACCTGCGGTGGTTTGTCGATACACATTCTGATTTCAAATCAAGAAACATTCTTAAGCCGTTATACCTAACTTCCCATAAAGCTAGTATAACTCTTAAGTTTTCAAAACCAAATATTACTTCTTTCAAAATGATTCAAAATCTTTTGAAATACTTCAAGTTCTTTATTAACACATAACAAGCCGCTTATAGTTCAAATCGCTTACCTTTTAAAACCACATGTATTTTTCTACCAACATAAAGTCGTTATAACCAACTTCCCATAAAGCCGTTATAACACTTTATGTTTTACACCAATCAAATACGTTCAAAGACACGTACGCTCACCGCATTTACATATTTCACACATATCATGCTAGAAGAGATAGGAAGAGGTTCACATACCGCGACGAGTATCGACTAATAGCAAAACGCCCAAGTACATCCAACCGCCGGCTACTCCTGCCAAGTAGATCGCGCCACACGTAGTACTTCAACCTATAAGGCCACGCGCTTATTAACATTTAGATCTCATCGTAGAATATTCTACCAAAATTCGGCAAGACTCTCCCCGCAATAAACAGAAATCTCCTCCTCCATCGAGGCCGCCATCAAGCCAACCGGGGTTATACATCTAACCCTAACGGTACAATTCTACTCCACTGCACTACTTCACAAGTCTCATCAGAATACAATTTCTAAGTAATTACAGTTCAGTAATCTTTTTTAATTTCAGGCTTAAGTCAAAAGACATTGCCGATAACTACGTTCAGTTCTATATATAGTATACTTCAACTATATATTCCAACAACATGTAATTTCCAATTATAATAGAGGGACAAGATATTTACCTCGATAAGCCCATAATTATCCTAGCTTAAAGTCGATCCCGGCAATCGTTTAGCTCCAACTCGAGCGCCCAACCCGCTCTAAACCACCCTTAGAAGTTCTAACCAACTTCTACATAATACTCCAACTGACTATGGAGATTTTCCTAGGGTTTGGTTTGGTGACCGACTGTAAGTATAATAGTATTTCGGGCTTTTCAGATAGTATAACCTTAGAATACAACAAGGTATAAGGCTAAGGTAATTTGGGCATTATAACAATACTTTGAGAGTATTTCTACCAAGAGGGGTACTATATGAAAACAAACTAGGCTAGTGGTACCCCACGCCACACCACAAAGCGAGTGGGTGGCTACCCTCTACTTACCCCACAAGTGGGAAACTCTCGCCAAGGGGCCTCACGAACGGGAGGGGAAGGCTCTCAAGACTTAGGCATTTTGGATGAAGAAGTCTTCAACCTTAGAGGGGTATTTATAGCACAAGCCAAGGCCAACCAATGGCCAAGATCTAGCCAAGTGCCTAGCAAGTGTAGGGCCAAGATCTTGCCAAGTGCCCCTTAACCAACTAACACACAAAATATCCTACCAACTAAAGCCATTCCAATCGGCCACAACCGAGCCTCACGTCCGCCAATGGGAGGGTGCCAAGTGGCGCCTCTTGTTGGCCCAACACGCTTCGCCTCTAAAAATCCGCAAAAATTAAAAATGACATAGCCGAAATTCCCTACGAAAGTGGAAAACGCTTCGTCGAAAAACGACTCTAAACGTGTTGTGCACAAATAATTTTCGCCAAGCCAATATTAAAAGTTTCAAATTTTCTACGCACGCCCCACGCATACTTTGGAAATACGGTATAACATTCTCCTTCCTTAGAAACATTCGTCCCAATGTTCCTTCTAAGTCTCAAAACAAACATGCGCCAGTATAGTCTTCACTACTATACTTACGAGAACAATCCTTGCCACACATGGCCACAGAAACAACTTGCGCAAAAAGCTTACATCCAAGTCCACGAGGAAACACCTCTAACATCACCATAAAACACTTCTCACCGGGGTTTAAAATATACCTCCTTCGCACCTTCTCTTTACAAAAGAAATGATCACATCAATGCTCGCCATACATGCTCGCTTCTCTCTTTACTCGTCGTAGATACCACTTTGTCACTTTACCTGAGGCATTAACCTTCTCAGGCGACCCAACAAATGGTACCACTGCATGCGATCCCTGAGGATGTCGTATACTCGAACTCTTTCCACATTTCTCGACATCGCCAGCTTCCAAAACTCGGGTTACTATCTCTAACGTGGTCATCATTAAGTGGGAACACTCGATGGATCTCCGATACTTTTCCGATCATAACAATACGAAAGACCGGACTGACCTCCTAAGTCGGACGACAAAAGCTAATCATATAGGCAACCCGCCTATTCTTCACATGAACTCAAAAGGCCCAAAGTAACTCGTTAAGTTCCTCTGTCTTCCAAAACTCGTCACACCCACCCCGGTGGTACTTTCAAGAAGACCGACCGTCAACTCGAACTCTGCGCCGCCGATTATCCGCACGATTCCTCCGAGCCGCGAACTTCTTCTAGACAAGCTTCACTATCCATACCGCTAGAACAAGCTCGAACCAATCGTCAACCTTGTTAACATCGAACCAATCGACCAAGATCTTACACTTCCGCCTACAAGGCTTCATAAGGCGATATCCGAACACCGAAATGGTAGCTTAAACACTACCTCCACAGAGACAACAATCCCTACAACTATCCCCAAATCCAAACACCGCCCGAGGGCGAATGCGATTCGAGACTCACCGAGTTCTTAACACATGCTTGGCAAAACTTTCAAACAAAACAGCCAGAACTGGCTCCACTGTTCGCCATAAGGTGAAGGTAGGCACCCCGCAGCCTTACAACCTTTCTCGATAAAACAACACAATGAGTAAACGGTCCCCGATCAAGGACACGATGGGCTGCCCCCATCGCCCGACCACCGGTCGAACGCATCCACGAACTCAGACTGGTTATCTAAACTGGGCCTAACACCTTCGTGACCCTACCACAAGGCGACCACCACAAACCGACCCCACCACCAAACAGGCCGCGGGTTGACCCGCATCATGGCCTCAATCCGACCCGTCAACGAGCACAACACTAGTTCCCGGCGAAAACTCACTAATCACGCACGAAAACCTTGCGGTCTTCATAGCTCAACTACCCTCTTTCATTTCACACTACTCGGGACTTATCCCACAAACGTAGCTCACGCGGCACTATGCACTCCTATAAGGATCAAACATAACACTACACCTTTACTCGAGATGGCCTTACCTCTAAGGTCTTTACGTAAAACATTCTAAGGCTCACACCTTATCTATCCCCAAAATCTTACTCTGTTAACTAACCAAGATTTCTAATCACAACTAACACACCGCTATCGTAACATAACACTTAAGGTATACTCACCTTATCACATAAACAAAACTCTGAGGGTTAAAGATATATCTATATTCATCGCTTCACTCCTCTTAGTCGTCTAATCAAACTCGCCTCGTAGGCGCATACCGAGGAGATGACAAACTACCCACCGATCTCGGCTAAGTCCCCTACAAGGACACTCTTCGACACTGCACACGACGGTCATAGGTACAACAAGTACCAACCTAAAAGATGACATTCCCGATGACGTGCATCACACGCGGAACCGAAGCCCCGAGTTCTCACCAACTCCTCGCACACCCCGAACGCCCCAAATTTGAAGACCACTCAATCGGGCGGAGGTGCATATCTAACCTGCTGGGGAGGCGACTCGCCTCGAAAGTTACCAAAGGACCTTGCTGCTCTGGCCCTCTTCTACTGTCCTTCGTTAACCCGTCGATCTCTACACGTCTCGGCCTGCTGCGCATAAGCCCGCACACAGGCCATGCTCAAGCCTAACTGAAGAATTACTCTTGCACAACCCTCTTTTAGATAGTCCTCAAGACTCGCGGTACATCGGTATACTCTCTGGTAACCAAATCTATAGCTAGTAACAGGGTTGCCTCTTTGCAATCTATATTCACCGTTCCCGGTCGTGGAACTGAAGGTTCAAATATCATGGTCGCAGTAGGAACTGCTGCCGCCGTGCTAAACTCTGCTGGGGCTAGTGACGTCGCAGAACTCCCCGAATGAAGCACCACCCAAGGTGATAATTGGGCCTGTGCCCACGTAACCCTCTGTACTCAACTCGCAGCTCCCTCGGCTGCCTTGCCCTCCTGGGCCCGGGTTGCCCTACGCGGAGGCATAACGATAAGGGAAAGAATTTCGTCAGAGGGTCCAACTTACAACACAGCTCTAAGGCACGATCTCAGAGTGAGAAGAATAGAAACCAATCCTAAATATCCTATAGCCTCCTGATTATTGGTGTGGTGCACAACACCGATAATCAAGACTCTCTTGAATCTGATGCGTAGACACTTTCCGAGGATTAATCGCTCGATACCACTTTTGTCACGACCGAACGGGCGTGGTAGTGCCTTACCGGGCACCCAAGTAGACATACATCGAGTAATCGTGGAACATAAAGACAATACATGAAACGATGTAATAAGACGGTGAAATAAGAAGGCAACTAACCAACGGTTACGCCCGGTATATATATATAAATAGCAACCTTTTTCAACATGAACAGTTTAATCCTTTTTACAAACCCTGCCCACAACAGTACTACAGACCTCTAAGAATGATACGACAACAATGGCGGGACAGGGCCCCGCCAAACCCCTGAATGTAAACACTTACGACGACAGGGGACTATACCACTGATAAGCCTCCGGAGAAACGGAGCTTCCCAAATCAAACGTGACCACGAGCTAGGATCAACGGCGGTGTACCTCAACTCGCGGCATGAGCGGCCCCGAAGGAGGTCAAGATAACAAAAGTGCGGTATGTGGCCCGAAAATACATCACGTAAATGAAATCATAGCAGTCATATAAAGCAGGAGACATGTATGATAACCAAACTACAGTTTACAACAAAACAGTCATGTCAAGTCAGGGACTCACGCCCTCAAGTCATCACTCAAGTATAACAATGGGTCTCAGGCCCACAACATCAATCATGCGTGGAATACCTTTCCGCCGGCTGCCCTATGATAAAAACACCAGGAACACACTCAACACGTGTCCCACGTGTCATAATAAAGCATGCGGGGTAAATGCGAAGGCATAGCGACTACTAAAAACCCACGGTACCAACAAGGTCATGAATCGTATCACAAGATCTGTCTAGGCCGTCACATGATCAAAGGCCGCCACTTGCGCGATTATCAATGTCGCGTCTAACCACTGGAACTCCGCACTCGCGTAGGCCAATCTCATCGGCCGCATGAGGTATTCCGCGTCGAGGGTAGCTACTCCGGCGTCGTCACCGACTTCCGAGTCCGTAGCCAAGGACCGCGTGCCCATAAAGGACGACGCTAACACGGAACTCGTAGCTCGCGCATAGGCCCCGGGACCGCATGAGGTATTCTCGAATCATGGTCCTGCATCACTGAGTCTACCCGCGTGGAGGGCGCTTAACCCGGAATCATCTCAAGAGATGAATGCCACAATACTATCATAACGATCGATAGTTAATAAGCACAATCAAGAAACCCCTTTACACAAACATCACAAGATACTAACACACGTAGCATCCTAACACGTTTACTTATCAAAGCAACAAGAAGTATTACAAGGCTATCACAAACCAATACAATCAAGTTGTTCACACAAGGTACTTTCTACTATATGATTAACAAGATCGGGTTTTATCCCCAAAGTACTTCATACATTAACTCTTTAAAAGATACGTTACTTTCACAAAAGTCACACAATACCGTAGTATATGAAAATAGAGTGATTATCTTTTAAAGTAAATCAATTACTTCTCTTTGTAAAATCAAGTAGCAACATTCTTTTCCAATGTTCAAGTTTGCCTAATTTCCAATGTTCAAGTTTCTCATTTTTGAAAGGTTTCGTAGTTCATAGTCTTATTCATTTAAGAATATAATTCTCCTTTAAACAATCTGAGAAACCCAAGACTTATATTTGAGTAGGATATGCTTGTTTATTACAATCTTATTATAGCAGCCATGATCTAGGAAATATCATTTTGTCTCATCTTAGCTTCTATGCAGATGGAAGTTTCTCTTGGTTTTAATAATACTTAATTATTCAAAACATTTCCTTTTATTAACACTGCGTTGGTTTGTCGATACACATTCGATTTCCAAATCGAGAAACATTCTTAAGCCGTTATACCTAACTTCCCATAAAGCTAGTATAACTCTTAAGTTTTCAAAAACCAAATATTACTTCTTCTTTCAAGATGATTCAAAAATCTTTTGAAATACTTCAAGTTCTTTATTAACACATAACAAGCGCTTATAGTTCAAATCGATTTACCTTTTAAAAACCACATGTATTTTCTTACCAACATAAAGTCGTTATAACCAACTTCCCATAAAGCCGTTATAACACTTTATGTTTTACACCAATCAAATCGTTCACACGTATGCGTCACCGCATCTACATATTTCACACATATCATGCTAGAAGAGATAGGAAGAGGTTCACATACCTCGCGGCAGTATCGACTAATAGCAAAACGCTCAAGTACATCCAACCGTCGGCTACTCCTTGCCAAGTAGATCGCGCCACACGTAGTACTTCAACCTATAAGGCCACAAGCGCTTATTAACATTTAGATCTCATCGTAGAATATTCTACCGAAAATTGGCGACCTCCCCATGACAGCGTAAATCTCCTCCTCCATCGAGGTAGGCTATCAAGCCAACCGGGGTTATACATCTAACCTACGGTACAATTACCTCACGGTACTACTTCACAAGTCTCATGTCTGATACACCTAAGTAATTACGATTCAAGAATCTTCTTTAATTTGGGCTTAAGTCAAAAGACATTGCCGATAACTACGTTCGATTCTATATAGTATACTTCAACTATATATTCCAACAACATGTAATTTCCAATTACAATAGAGGACAAGATATTTACCTCGATAAGCCCATAATTATCCTAGCTTAAAGTCGATCCGGGCAATCGTTTAGCTCAACTCTGGCGCTCAACCGCTCTAAACCACCCTTAGAAGTTCTAACCAACTTCTACATAATACTCCAACGGACTATGGAGATTTTCCTAGGGTTTCGGTTTGGTGACTGACGGTAAGTATAATAGTATTTCTGGGCTTTTCGTATAGGTATAACCTTAGAATACAACAAGGTATAAGGCTAAGGTAATTTGGGCATTATAACAATACTTTTCAGAGTATTTCTACCAAGAGGGGGGTACTATATGAAAACAAACTAGGCTAGTGGGTACCCACGCCACACCACAGGAGGGTGGCTACCCTGCCACTACCCATGGGAAACTCGGCGAGGGCTCACGAAATGGGGAGGGGGAAGGCTCTCAAGACTTAGGCATTTGGGATGAAGAAGTCTTCAACCTTAGAGGGGTATTTATAGCACAAGCCAAGGCCAACCAATGGCCAAGATCTAGCCAGTGCTAGCAAGTGTAGGGCAAGATATTGCCAAGTGCCTTAACCAACTAACACAAAATATCCTACCAACTAAAGCCATTCCAATCGGCCTGGCCAGGCCTCACGTCATGATGGGAGGGTGCCAAGTGGCGCCCTCTTGTTGGCCCAACACGTTTCGTCTCTCGGAAAAATCCGCAAAAATTAAAAATGACATAGCCGGAAATTCCCCTACGAAAGTTGTGAAAACGTTTCGTCGAAAAACGACTCTAAACGGGTGTTGTGCACAAATAATTTTCGGCCAAGCCAATATTAAAAGTTTCAAATTTTCTACGTACGTCCTTACGTACATACTTTGGAAATACGGGGTATAACACATACTAAGTGTAAGGTCTCTTATTCTATGGAAAATCGGGCAACACTTCCTTTGTTTCTACGTACTTTTCCACCTTTTCAAGGCCCGAAAATCAATAACCAAACGCCACATTTAAGGCCCAACAATTCAGCAATACAAAGGGGATTACACGCCTAATAGGACGTGTAAAATTCAGGCCCCACAATCAATATACAACTGTCTAATATTTCCAAACCATATTCGGCTACCATTGTCACAACAATTATCAATTTCCTTTCAATTCTTTTTTCAATCCAAGTTGTTATTCCAACATGTTATATACATAATAACAATTACAACAACTATAAATCCTTTCTTCCTTAACATGCGACGATTGTAACTATCGACCAAATTGATTATAACATAAATGACTAACTTGTCCATTTTCGGTTTTAACATGTCGACATGATCCAATTTTTTCCAAACTTCAATCTATATACCACATGTTCATTCCTTAACTACTATAACATGTAATCTTCAATCACATTAAGAAGATAAACATTTTACCTCAATAAGCCCTAATAATATCCAAGCGTCAAAGTCGATCCTAGCAACTTTTAGCTCCTCTTCTTATGTTCCAATACGCTCCAAGCACTCCTTAGAAGCTCATGAAGAACTCCTCTTCAAGTTCCATCTTCAAAGTTGAAGAACACCTTAGGTTTTCGCCTTGCGACTAACGTGAAAACGTCGTTTTTTCGGGATCTTTCTATTGAGATATCCTTACAATACCCCTAGGAATCTTGGGTTAAAGTCTTGTGAATTATGAACTACAATTGCAAAATTTTGTGTGAGAGACAAGCACAAAGCCGAGAGCTCATCTACAAGAACTACAAGTTCTTGATTTAATTCTAAGTGTAGAATTGTCTTGCACTACTAGTATGGATATATACTACAACCAATGGTCTAGATCAACACAAATGGATGGCTTAAGATTGGTCCATTATGTCAAGATTCCACTTGACCCCTTTGACTTGGTCCATTTTATCAAGCCAACATGTTTATTCTTAATGACTAATTTCGTCCAAGATGACTGTGTGGAGGGTGACACGTGTCGCCCTTCCATTGGTCCATAACATTTCATTTCCCGAAATTTCCATAATTGGTCAAAATAACGGAAACCTCGTGGGCCCCACAAAAACGTAAAATTTCTTGGGTGGGCCCCACGTATCCAACTCTGTAAATAAACTTCCATAATCCCGATAAATCATACAAGTCTTAGATATCAAATTCAGGAACTCAATTCTCATTAACGAACAATTTTTCTTCCAGAGGCTCGGAAAACTTTTCCTTTTGGAAAACAATTCTTTCTTTCGTTCAAATTTATATGTATTGTGCTCTCACGTTTATTCTCGTATACATGTCCTGGAATTTTGGGGTGTAACATTCTTCCCCCCTTAGAAATCCAATTATGCCACATATGTCCCTAATACATCGCACATGCATATCCATCCATCATAAGCCAAACGAGAAAACAAATCCAAAGTGTGCACCATCACTACTTACTCCCATTCATGGCCTAAAAGGATTATCTCTTCGTACCTCCAACTTATACTAGCATACGTACATAACCTCCATTCTTATTCTGGCCTCCAATCTTTGAATTTACTAAATCGAACAATATAAGGCCATTTCCGGCTTTCACGACCTGGTTCCGGTGGAACGCGTCCACGAACCCGTAAAACAATTAACTAGACTTGGGCCTTGCACCATCGTGACCCTGTCACGTAGCGGGACTACTACCAATTGATTCCACTCCATTTCAGGCTATGGGGCGACCCGTAATAGGGCCTCAACCCGACCCGCCGTCGCACTTAACTCTTACCCTTAGTCTAAATTAAATCTTATTGCCCGAGAAGACCCTATATACCTAAGGTCTCGGCGATTATCAATATTCTTAGGCTCGCAATTTCCATGCTCCAAGCCTACCTTACCAGTCCCCCCATAAACGGGTACAATAACTTCTCATAATACCATAATCGTGTTGTCTTGATCATAACAACCATTACTTACTCCATACGGATCTCATCCGTACAATTCTCTTAAGCCTACCACGTAGCTTAATCTATTAACATGACATTCCATTAAGTTCCTTAACATGACTTCTTAAGGGTTCACTACCCTATCAGACAACTCATCATTTCCCAATTATCTCAAAATAAAACATAACACCTTGGCGAGAATTCATTAACTGTTTCATACCTTCCCGATATCTATTTAGTCCTTACCAAATCCTGGTAATCTAAAATCATTCTAGGAAACACGCGTCTGACCCTCATACATAACTCCGTATAGTTGTACGTCATAATACCAACTATACTACAATCATTACCAACATGGATACGCAATCCACATAGTCCTTCCTGGGTCACTGTTGCCTTTCTCATACCTGCAATCAACATAACTCGTTAGGGAGAGACGACCCTAACAACACAGCTCTATCGCACGATCTCAAAGTGAGAAGAATGGAAACCAATCCTAAATGTCCCGCAGCCTCCTGATTATAGATGTGGTGTACAACACACCGATAATCAAGACTCTACTAGACACGGTCTATAGACACTTTCCGAGGACTAACTGCTCTGATGCCACTTTTGTCACGACCCGACCCCGGGCCCACGATTGGTGCCCTACCTGGGCACACTTACAGGTAAACATTAGAGATAATCAGCGAAACATACATAAACTCAACAAGAAATAAATAACAGGTTAGCCGATAAGACTACCTTCCTGGATACATATAACTACGTAAAACCAAAAGCAGTTACCTTTTTTTTTTTACAAAGCGACCCACAAGATATGACTACAGACCTCTAAGAGTTTTGACATAACAACTGTGATGGGACAGGGCCCCGCCATACCCCTGAATGTACCAAAATCTACAACTTCAGGGAACTGTACCATAATACAAAGCCTTCGAAATAATGGAGCTTCCCAACCAGCTGAACAGTGATCCTAAGAATGAGGATCAACAAGCTATGTACCTCAATCTGCGGCATGAACGCAGCCCCCCGAAGGAGGCCAGTACGAAATATGTACCAAGTATGTGAAATTGAAAATACTGTAATGAAATTATAACAGTCTATATAACACAGGAGACATGTATGATAGCCAAACTACAGTACACAATATATAAGCAGTCATGTCAAGTCAGGGACACATGCCCTCAAGTCATTACTCACATATAACCATGGGTCTCACGCCCATAATATCAATCATGCCCGTGGAATCCCTTCATGCCGGCATCCATGATATAATATAACACCAATAAGTATAAATGAACACGAGTCCCACTGTGTCATAAAATCAGACGGGCAGTAGGAAGCGAACCACGAGATCCGGCTGCGTCATAAAAGCGACGGCAAGTAAAGCCAACTACGAGATCCGGCTGCGATAATAATCGACGGGGCAAATGCAGCCAACTACGAATCCGGCTGTCGTCACGAGATATGTGTCACGACCGATCTCGGCCCGCGATCGTGCCTTACCCCGCACCCTAGTGATAACAACGAGAGAAAATCAATGGAAATAAAATTTTATCAGAAACAAGAGACAACATAATAAAGCAGGCTAACCAAAGCGGTTACGCCTTGTATATACAATAAAACCGAACAGTTACAATCCTTTTACAAACCCTGCCCACAACAGTACTACAAACCTCTAAGAATGGAACAACAACTATGACGGGACAGGGCCCCGCCATACCTCTGATTGTACAAGTACCTACAATGACAGGGGACTATACCGAAAGATAAGTCTCCGGAGAAACGGAGCTTCCTATCTTTGAATGCGATCCTATGGCGAGGATCAACAATCGGTGTACCTCTACTGCGGCATGAACGCGGCCCGAAGGAGTCGATGCAGTACCAAGTATGTGGCCCGAAAATCAGAATGAAAACCACATTTCATCATTTTATAAAACCATTTCGTAATAAGTAACCAGTTAGGTCAAGTAAGGGGACGCATATCCCCAGAATAATCACTCACACATAACTATGGGTCTCACGCCCATAATATCACTCATGCCCGTGGAACTCATTCCTCACTGCCGGCAGTACATGATGTAAAACAACACCCATATGTGAACTTGAACACTAGATCTCGCTGCGTCGTCAAACCGACGGGCGAGTAGAATAACCTATACGGTTCAAGCTAGTCATATCCCTTCACGGGCAAGTGCGGAAGCAACTACGGATCAAAAGCTAGCCACGCAACTGGCCGAGGCAAGTACCATAGGCGAACGTACCCTAGCCTACCGTCTCACGAGATATGACCGAGGCAAGTATCTCAAGCTATCTACCAGAGCCTGCCGATACACGAGAAATGACCAGGACAAGTATCTCAAGTGTGCCTGTAACCACATGTACAAATCAAGCCCGTGATCGCTCGTCACCGCGGCAAGCTTCATGGATTAGCGGTCCATGGACAAATAACATAATCCTCACAATGACCGCATGCCCCGGCATCTTACCTCGGAAAGCATGGCCATGAAACCATCCTACTGGACGCATGCCCGTGGATCATCCATCGCGTCAGCATGTCCAAAGGAAATAACAAGATAATACTCAAAGTGGACGCATACTCGTGGACCATCCAACGTGTCAGTATGTCCAACAGAAATAACCAGATAATACTCAATAGTGGGCGCATACTCGTGGACCATCCAACGTGTCAGTATGTGCAAGCAATCAATCAGATAGTCGGTCCTCCCCGAGAGACACGGTAGCACACAATCAAACACTTGCACAACAAAGTCTATCACAACAAGCATAGGCAAGTTCAACGTACTTTCATTTTATGTCAACAATACGGGTTTCAAACCCAAAAATAATACCTACTTTCATTCTTTCAAAAAGACCTCTTTTTACGTAAAAGATACTAATACTCGTAGTATCAAAAACACATTTCCTTTTCAAACCAAATTACTTTACTTTCGTAAAAACCTTTACAAGACTTTTAAAATCAAGTACTGTATTCTTTTTAAACCAAGTGCCTTTCTTTTAAAACAACATCAAGTATACTCTTTAAAATTCAAATACTTACTCTTTTCAAAAACAAGTAACCTATACTTAAATCAAGTTACTTCTCTTTTTCTGAAATCAAGTTGTTTATAAGTCAAGTCTCTTATCTTTCAAGATCAAGTCTCTTAACTTTCAAAATCAAGTCGTTAAGCTTTCAAAATCAAATCTTTCTTTTATCTTCATAAAGTCGTTATAACTAACTTCCCATAAAGTCATTATAACACTTTATGTTTTAAACAAACAAAATTCATTTCACACGTACGTCTACCGTACTATATAGTTCACAACAATCATGCTCAAGAGTATAGGAAGAATCACATACCTTTTTAGCTTAAACCACAAGCCAAGTCAAGTATGCCGCGCGTAGAAGATCCACCTATAACAACCACAATATATCTATCAAACTCTAGCTCTCTTCGTAGCATATTCTAAATGCAGATTCCTATTCTACGGAAAATTCGCGGCACCTCCCCGCATGAACACATAAATAACCTCCCTAACAAGGCACGCTACCAAGCCAACAACTCGAGGGGATTACGTCTAACCTGACGTGTTCAAATCTGCTTCACAATAATACTACACAAGTCTCAGAAATACGATCAATGTAAATTCAGTTCAATCCTTTATAATCATCCTTCCAATATATCTAATACTCAGTTCTAAACTACTACAATATGTAATATCCAATTAAAATAGGGGGACACAGATCATTACCTCGATAAGCCCAAAATTATTCAAGATTATATGTCGATCCTGAGCAACGTTTAGCTCCAAATCCTTACGCTCCAACCCGCTCCAAGCAACCCTTAGAAGTTTCTAAACAACTTCTAAACACTTCAACCAAGCTAGGAAGATTTTCTAGGGTTTCACTTTGCGACTATTGGAAAAAAGTAGTATTTCCTGCTCTAGTATAGAAATAACTTGGAATACAACTAGGGATACTAGGCTAAGGTATTTGGCATTATACCACAAAACTAAGAGTATTTCTACACAAGTGGGGTAAGGGTGACGAAAATACAAGCAAAAGGGAGTGAAATTTTTGCCTTGGAAAGCTTAAGTGTGGGATGATAATAAGTCTTCAACTAAGGGGTATTTATAGAGATTCAAGGGTCAAGATCAATGTAAGTGTATGTTCAAGATTGGGCCATGTGTGTGTGGGTCCCACCACACCACATGGCCAACGAAATCACAAGACAAGTGGCTTGCCACTTGTTAGGTCATTCGGCGAGGACAATGATGTCTAGCCACTTGTCCCCATTCGGCCAAGGTGCCACGTGGGGGTGACAGTGTCGCCCCAGACTCATCCAAAATATTTCGTCTTGAAAATATCCAAAATACCGAAACCTTAAAAACAAGCGGGCCCACAAAACCGTAAATTTCTCCTGGGCCCACGTGACCATTCAGAAAATAAAATCTCATAATTCTAATATAATCCAAGAAGCCCAAATACCGTCGGGAATCCAATTCCCATCAATGAACCTTTTTCCTTCACAAAACCGGAAACTTTTCCGTCGAAAAATCGCGTCTTTCTTCCTTTCCAATTTTTACCGTATTCTGCGTCGCACGTCCTCACATACATACCCTGGAACTACGGGGTATAACATTCTTCCCCCCTTAGAAACATTCGTCCCGAATGTTCCTTCTAAGCCTCTAATCAAACGTGTGCCGGTATAGTCTCCACTACTATACTTACAAAAACCGATCATGCCACCACTGGCCAGAATATAACATGTGCGCAAAACTCAAATCCAAGCCAACAAGGAAACACCTCTAACCATCACAAAAAGTTCCCACCCAAGGTCTAAAGGATACTCCCTTCGCATCTTCACCTCACAAAAGAATAATCACTTTCGTTCTCATAACACATGTTCGCTTCTCTTCCTACTCGTCGTACCCTTCTCGTACACCCGAACTCTCTAGCACACATTCCATACTTCAGTTACCGCTTCAATTTCCACAACCCTGGAGTTACTACCTCCAAACTTGGTCATCTTACTAGTTTCAATTGCCTCTAAGGCCATTCCCGGCCTTCACGATCCGATCTTTGGTCGAGCGTCCACAACCGCATCACGATGGTTACCTAAACTTGGGCCTAGCACCCTCGTGACCCTATCACACAGCGGGACTACCACAAATTGACCCCACCCCAAACCGGGCTACGGGTTGACCCGCGACCTTACCTCAATCCGACCCATCTCGCACCAAACTCTCTCGTTCCCCAATCCGGAACAATCTCACTAATCAAGTCACGAAAACCTAGTGGTCTTCTTAGCTTAACTACTCTCTTATAATTCACACCACTCAGGGACTTATCACACAATTATACCCCACGTATACTATGCACTCCGACAGGTCAATCGTAATCAAAATCTTTTACTCAAGACGGCCTCGCATCTAAGGTCTCCACGTATAATATTCTAAGGTTCACACCTTCCATGACCCCAAACTTACCTCTTCAACTATCATGTTCTCTAAGTCACACTTAACACAATGCTATCCGTATAGCACTTCACACGCACCCACCATAACAACATAACCAAGTCTCTTAAGGGCTAAAGGTATCTCTGTAACTACTGCCTCACTTTTCCTTTGTCGCTCTAATCATAATCCTGCCCTGCAGGGCGCCTAGCTATATAAGGCGATGAACCAGCCACCGATCCCGAAGGCTGAGTCTCTACATCCGCTACCTGCAGTCGGACAAACTCTCACCAAATGGCCCTGTTGGCGCAAGCATACCTGGTATCGACGATCGACACTCCCACCATGACGCCTATCACAACGGCCACACCGAGGTGGGGGTGGCCTCTCCTGGCTAACACCCCTTCCTCTCCGAACCACTAAATCTGCAACTAACCCGGTAGGCTGAGTCCTCCTACCTGTATCCCTCCTACTAGGACATCCTCCCATCACATGGCCCTGACGACCACAGGTATAATAATCTCCCAATCTAGCACGACACCCTGAGGATCATCCTCAGCTCTCTATCCATAGAACTCTGGCGAACTGCAACTCAAGAAATCCCGAAGTCTCAGACTATCGGATCTAGGGTGAATCACTGGTACTGCCGGAACCACCGGCTCCCGTCCGTCCTCATATCTTGCCACGATCCTAGCTAGTAACTGGGCCATCTCTTGAACTCATATCCTCGGCTCCTAGTCGTGGAACTGGAGGCTCAGGTATCGTGGCCTCCGTAGAAACTGCTGCCGCTCTAAACTCTCCTGGGGCTAGCGGCGTCATAAAACTCGTCGTCAGAAGTACTATCTCAGGTAATGACCAGGCCTGTGCCCTCGTAACCCTCTGTGTTCTACTCGTAGCTCCCTCTGCTGTCTTGCCCATCTGGGCTCTGGTTGCCTTCGCAGGCATAAGCGGTACATACGAATACGTCAGGGAGTCCAACTTATAACACGGCTCTAAGGCACGATCTCGAGTGAGAAGAATAGAAACCAATCCTAAATATCCATAGCCTCACGATTATAGATGTGGTGCACAACACACCGATAATCAAGACTCTACTGAACACAGTGCGTAGACACTTTCCGAGGATTAAGCGCTTCGATACCACTTTTGTCACGACCGATCTAGGGCGCGATCGTGCCTTACCGGGCACCCTAGTGATAACAACATCGAGAAAATCAGCGAAAATAAAATTTTATCGAAACAAGAGACAACATAATAAAGCAGGCTAACCAGCGGTTACGCCATTGTATATACAATAAAACCGAACAGTTACAATCCTTTTACAAACCCTGCCCACAATAGTACTACATACCTCTAAGAATGGAACAACAACTATGACGGGACAGGGCCCCGCCATACCCCTGAATGTACAAGTACCTCTGATGACAGGACTATACCGAAAGATAAGCCTCAGAAGAAGCGGAGCTTCCAACGCCGAATGCGATCCTATGAGCGAGGATCAACAATCGTGTACCTCTACTGCGGCATGAGCGGCCCAGAGGTCGATAACAGTACAGTATGTGGCCTGAAAATCGTAATGAAAACCACATTTCATCATTTTATAAAACCATTTCGTAATAAGTAACCATTAGGTCAGTAAGGGGCGTATATCCCGAATAATCACTCACACATAACTATGGGTCTCACGCCCATAATATCACTCGTACGTAACTCATTCCTCACTGCCGTGATGCGATGTAAAACAACACCCGTATGTGAACACGAACACTAGATCACACTGCGTCATCAAACCGACGGGCAAGTAGAATAGCCTATACGGTTCAAAGCTAGTCATATCCCTTCACGCGGGCAATGCGGAAGCCAACTACTGGATCCAAAAGCTAGCCACGCATCGGCGAGGCAAGTACCATGGCGACGCATGCCTAGCCTACTCACGAGATATGGCCGAGGCAAGTATCTCAAGCTATCTGCGAGCTGCGATACGAGAAATGACCAGGACAAGTATCTCAAGTGTGCCTGTAACCACATGTACAAATCAAGCCCGTGATCGCTCGTCACCGCGGCAAGCTTCATGGATTAGCGGTCCATGGACAAATAACATAATCCTCACAATGACCGCATGCCCCGGCATCTTACCTCGGAAAGCATGGCCATGAAACCATCCTGCGGGCGCGTGCGTGGATCATCCATCGCGTCAGCATGTCCAAAGGAAATAACAAGATAATACTCAAAGTGGACGCATACTCGTGGACCATCCAACGTGTCAATATGTCCAACAGAAATAACCAGATAATACTCAATAGTGGGCGCATACTCGTGGACCATCCAACGTGTCAGTATGTCCAAGCAATCAATCAGATAGTCGGTCCTCCCCGAGAGACACGGTAGCACACAATCAAACACTTGCACAACAAAGGCTATCACAACAAGCATAGGCAAGTTCAACGTACTTTCATTTTATATCAACAATACAGGTTTCAAACCCAAAAATAATACCTACTTTCATTCTTTCAAAAAGACCTCTTTTTACGTAAAAGATACTAATACTCGTAGTATCAAAAACACATTTCCTTTTCAAACCAAATTACTTTACTTTCGTAAAAACCTTTACAAGACTTTTAAAATCAAGTACTGTATTCTTTTTAAATCGAGTGTCTTTCTTTTAAAACAACATCAAGTATACTCTTTAAAACTCAAATACTTACTCTTTTCAAAAACAAGTAACCTATACTTAAATCAAGTTACTTCTCTTTTTCTGAAATCAAGTTGTTTATAAGTCAAGTCTCTTATCTTTCAAGATCAAGTCTCTTAACTTTCAAAATCAAGTCGTTAAGCTTTCAAAATCAAATCTTTCTTTTATCTTCATAAAGTCGTTATAACTAACTTCCCATAAAGTCATTATAACACTTTATGTTTTAAACAAACAAAATTCATTTCACACACGTACGTCTACCGTACTATATAGTTCACAACAATCATGCTCAAGAGTATAGGAAGTATCACATTGTTACACCCCGTAAGTCCATGACATGTATAAGAGAATGTACGTAAGGAAACAAGACTTGGAAATTAGTACGAAAGGAAGAATGGTTTTTCCAACGGAAAATCTTTCGGACGTCGGAAAGGAAAAATGTTCGTTGTTGAGAATTGGATTCTCAAAATGTATTATTTGAAGAGTATGGAACTTATTAATATTATGGAAATTTATTTTTACGGATTTGGTCACGTGGGGCCCACCCGAGGAATTTTACGTTTTGTGGGGCCCACGAGGGTTACGGAATTTTATGGACGAATGAGAGGGCGACACGTGGCACCCCCACATGATTGGTCGAAATTTATGCAAGGGTTTAATGGTCATTGACCATCTTGGAAGATAAGTCTTGCAAGCTTGATATTGTTGACAAGTCAACTTGTCCACCTAGGCTTGATCCAAGTGAAACTCATCCTAACCTCACATTTGTTTAAGTCTAAGCCCTCCATTGTGTTATACGTATACTACTAGTAGCAAGACTTGGCATTTTACACTTAGAAAAATTTGAGAACCTTGTGCTAGCTTGAAGAAGCTCTCGGGTTTGCCAATAGTCCCACACAAAAATTTGTAGTTTTGATCCATTAGCCACAAGACTTTAACCCAATGTCCCTTAGGGTATTGTAAGGATATCTCAATAGAAAGATTTCGGAAAAAAAGCATTTTTACGTTAGTCGCAAGGCGGAAACTAAGGGAGTTCTTCAACTTTGAAGTTGGTACTTGAAGATGGGTTCTTCATAGGCCTCTAAGGAGTGCTTAGAGCGGATTGGAACCTAAGTAAAGGAGCTAAGAATTGCTAAGGCGCGACTTTGAAATCTTGGAAATTTTAAGGGCTTGGAAAGGTATAAATTTTGTCGTTTTAGCAATTAAGTTTACTTATTGATTGTAGCTTTGGATATTGCAAGCATGAGTTAATTATTATGTAGTTGGATATGTTTATTGGCTATTGGAACCCTAATCCGGAAACTAGCATGTTTAGCCTTAAGTTTGGAAATTCAAGTTGATTATTCGTTTAAGTCGTATTTGTGTAGGAAGGAAATTGTAGTTGTTGAAGTTGTGTATGACTATATAACATGTTAGACCACTAGAACTTGGAATTTGAAAAGGATTGGAAAAGACTTTGAATTGTTAGTATGTAGTTGGTAGAATGGCTTGGAGTTTTAAGCTATTTTGTATGAATTGTGGGGCGGAATTTTACACGTATTGTTAGGCGTGTAATCCCCTGTTTGGTTGTTGTTTGGAGCCTTAAATGTGGCTTGTTGGTTATTGTATTCGGCCTTGAAAAGGTGGCAAAGTGAGTAGAAACAAAGGAAGTCTTTGCCCGATTTTCCGTAGAATTAGAGACCAAATACTTAGTATTATTCTACGTTAGAGACTAGAAGATTGATAGTCTTGTTGTGACCATTATAGGTTGAAACTTCTACGTGCGTATTCGGCTTAGCTTGAGGAATTAGCGAAAGGTATGTGAACTATCTCTCTTCTAGCATGATTCCTTAGAATAAAGAAAGTAAGTTCTACTCCTGAATGATCCATTCCTTGCTTATATTTGGATTGCCTAAAATAGAATTAGTTCTATGTACTTCCTTGAGTGTACTTTGATGTTTAAATTGTAAGTAGTATAATCCATTTCCTTAGGAAGTTTGGATTCTTAAAAGTGAAGGTATTTTCTTAAAGTACATAGAGACTTGAAAGGAAGTGGTTTCCAAATCTTTTGGCTAGTGCCTTAGTTCTAAAACCTAAAGGTCATTATAATGACTTTAGGAGTCAAAGGAGTGATTTACTTAGTTGATTTAAAAGAGGAGAAATGACATGATTTAAGAGAAGTAACTTGCGTTAAGGGTGAAGTTACTTGAGGTTTAAAAAGTAGAAGAAAACTTGTTTTCTAACTATTAAGAGACTTGAAGTATTTTGAAAGTTAAGAACTTGATTTGCAAGTATGTGATACTTGGTTTTAATAGTATAAGTCTCTTGGGTATTGAAGGAATGGATACGTCTAAAACCATAAAGGGTTATAACGGCTTTATGGGAAGTTGGTTATAACGGATTTATGGAAGGTTTAGAAAGTTGTCTATTTTGATTAAATCGGCATAAGTTGCCTAGATTGTGAAAATTTGAAGTTACTTGATTTCAAGCTTTGAAATGAGTTTTCTAAAAATGTAGTAACTTACTTTGAAAAATAGACACTCCTTGATACTACGGGTGTTAGTATCTTGGGGCTTTACATAGAAAAGAGTCTTTTATAAAAGAATGTACGTACGTAGTACTTTGGCTTGATAAATTGAGAATTTGTCTAAGTGTGCCTTGATAAGTACTTTGACTTGTTAAAAGAGAATTATTCTATGTATGCCTTGATTAGTACTTTGGCTTGATAAAATGAGAATTTATTCTATTTGTGCCCGGATAAGTACTTTGGCTTGTTAAATGAGAATTTATTCTATTTGTGCCCTGATAAGTACTTTGGCTTGTTAAATGAGAATTTATTCTATTTGTCCCCGGATAAGTACTTTTGCTTGTTAAATGAGAATTTATTCTATTTGTGCCCTGATAAGTACTTTGGCTTGTTAAATGAGAATTATTCTATGTATGCCTTGATTAGTACTTTGGCTTGATAAATTGAGAATTTATTCTAATTGTGCCCTGATAAGTACTTTGGCTTGTTAAATGAGAATTTATCCTATGTGTGCCTTGATAAGTACTTTGGCTTGGTTAATTGAGAACTTGCCTATATGTGCTGGTAATAGCCTTTGAGTGCAAGTATTATGTTTTATTAAGTTCTGCGACTCTCGGTTGAAGGTCGGTGTCTTGTTGTAAGTTCTGGGGGCGTCTGCGGTGATGTGGGATTCCACGGGTATGCTTCCGTTACTTGTAGTACTTGGGTTAAATTCAGATTTTTATAGAAGACATGGTAGTGCTTATGTCTTGTTTGATGGTCAGTCGAGATAGGGTAAGAGTATAAGTGAGGGTAAACCCCAAGACGCCATACCACTCGGGGTAAGAGTATAAGTGAGGGTAAACCCCAGGCATTGCACCGCCTTTATGTGTTGTTTGTGGCCGGTTGAGATAGGGTAAGAGTATAAATGAGGCAAGCCCAGACGTTATACCACCTTCTCGAGGTAAGAGTATAAATGAGGCAAGCCCAGGCGTTATACCACCGCTTTACCACCTCGCCCGGTCGAGTATAAATGAGGGTAAACCCAAGACGTTATACCACTGTTCGTTTGCCTACTTGGCGTCTGATTTTAGAACACAGTGGGACTTGGTGTTCATGTATGCCTATTGGTGCTATGTTATATCATGGATCGGCGGTGAGGAAGGATTCCACGGCATGATTGATATTATGGGCGTGAGACCCATAGTTATATTTGAGTAGTGACTTTGAGGGCTGCGTCCACGACTTGATATGTGCTTATGTATTGTATCTTGTAGGTTGGCTATCATACATGTCTCTATTTTGTTTAGCTATTATGATTTTTATTACGATACTTCTTGTTCACATACTTGCATTCTTCGTCTTGACCTCGCCCGGAAGTGCGTTCAATCCGCAGTTTAGGTCTGTTGTTTGGTGATCGGCGGTGTAGGATCTGCTCGGGAGTTTTGGATAGCTCCCTCTGTCGAGTTTATCTTTTGGTATATATCCTTGATCATGCTTTATCTGATTTTGGGTCTGGCGGGGCTTTGTCCGTCATATTTCGATTTAACTCCTAAGTGCAGTATTCATATGTAGGATTGGACTGCGTATGCGGTGTAATGTCTTTTGTTTATGTATATGATATGGCGGCTAGTCGGCTTTGCCTTGTATGCGTCGTTGGTTTTAAAAGAAAAAAAAATATGAGTATTATTAATTTCCGCAATATACTTAGTTGTTAAGGTAGCGGGTGCCCAGTAGGGCACCGATCATGGGCGAGGTTGGGGTGTACAGAGTGGTATCAGTAGTCGATCCTCGAAATGTTTCTGAGGCCGTGTCTAGTAGAGTCTTGATTATCGGTGTGTTGCGCGCCACGCCCATAAACAGGAGGCTACGGGACATTTAGGAGTTAGTTTCTATTCTTCTCACTCTAAGATCGTGCCATAGAGTTGTGTTAGTAAGATAATTCCTCTCGACGTATTGTTGTGTTCTGATTATGCCTCGAGGAGAACGGCCGCCCGAGAAGGGCAAAGGAGTAGCGAGAGCTACTAGTCGGACTCGAGAGTTGATAGGGCTTATGCCGAGTTATCTGGATGTTGTTCATGATCGCGAGTTCTTCTTCGCGAGTTTTGAGAACACGACACGAGCCTCTGATTTCTCGATTAGGGCGGACTTTAGGGTCATGAAGGAAGCCATTATGTTATTGACCAAGATAGCGATTACTCTGATTTCATCGGTAGGAGGTTATTCGGCCAGATGCAGACGAAGTGCGGGGATAGAGGGCGGTAGCGGAGATCTGCGCAAGAAGGCTAGGCGGTTGGTTATCCGGTGAGTTCTTGGGCGAGCTGCCTCGGAAGCAGTGAGATATTCAACCCGACCTACCCGGTATATACCGCAGCTCACGGTGGGAGTTTGGACCCCAAGGTATTTAGGAGCCGGTCCGAGCTCCAGTCGAGTTACCGAGTAGCGAGGATTTTCTCAGTCGAGGCCACCTATTCCTCAGTGTATCAGATGTGGTAAGCTTCATTCGGGGAAATGCCGTTATGGCGCGGGTCTTTGTTTTTATTGTGGCCGTCCGGCCATATTACAGTATGTCCTTTTAGAAGAAGCACGGTGAGGTGGCTCGGCTATGAGGCGATGGTTGGTTTCCTTTCCTCGCGGTTGTGCGTCCCCGAGCGGTGTTGGATGTTAGCGATCGTGGTAGAGTCGAGTGGAGTTTATAGTTCTGGCGGTCTTTGAACCGCATAGATGTGCGACTCTTGGGCGGATCGAGAAGCAACATCGCCTAGGAGTTCTGGTATATCTCGATTCTTTTGAATCTCACGTGCATTATTAGATTCAGATTTTGCCTAGCATATATGTTTTCACTGTATGGCTAGCGATTATAAGTGATAGTACCCAGGTAGGAATACTTTGATTAGTAATGTGAAAAGTAAGAATATTGACAAGAATGATAAGTGAACTGAGACTCTAGTTGTGTAGAGTTCACAAGTTGTAATTGCCTCATGACAGTGTAAGACCAATAGGGAAGATTGTTCAGTAGAAATACTTTGGCTTATGTGACGAACCTCTAGTGAATAGGGGATAGGGTAAGAAGTACCTTGAGATAAGAGAGATTTATTTCAGACTAAGAACGAGAAGTTAAGTGTGACGATGAGTCGGGTTATGGACTCATTTCGAGTCAGCCGATAGTATGGAATGGGGTGATGTCAGTTAGAAATGGTCCCGTTATGTGATAGGGTCACGAGGATGCCAGGCCCAAGTCTAGTTGATTGTTGTACGAGTTCGTGGATGCGTTCCACCGGAACTAGGTCGTAAGGACCGAGAAGAGCCTTAACGGGAATGTAAGTAACTATATGGCCAAGTTTGGATAGTAACTCCACGGATTGGAGAATAAAAACAATATTTGAGATTTTGTACGTGTAATAGATGAGTTTGAAAGTACGAGAAAGTATGACTAGTGAGGAAAGAAAGGAACCTCTAGGGGATCCCGTGTTTGAGGAGACTGTAACCTTCGAGTTTTGTGAGAAGGGACCACGGACGGAAGGTCCATTGTTATGTTTACGTATGTTATGTGGTGGCCATGTGTGGCATCGTTGGTCTTGTGCATTTGATTGATAGGCATAGTATAGAGATTGTGCCGGAGTGTGTATAGCGTGACAACCGACTAAGAACATTCGGGGACGAATGTTTCTAAGGGGGGAAGAATGTTACACCAGTAAGTCGGGACATGTATAAGACAATGCGTAAGGAAACAAGACTTGGAAATTAGTACGAAAGGAAGAATGGTTTTTAGCGGAAAATCTTTCGGACGTCGGAAAGGAAAAATGTTCGTTGTTGAGAATTGGATTCTCAAAATGTATTATTTGAAGAGTATGGAACTTATTAATATTATGGAAATTTATTTTTACGGATTTGGTCACGTGGGGCCCACCCGAGGAATTTTACGTTTGTGGGGCCCACGAGGTTCTAATTTTATGGACGAATGAGAGGCGACACGTGGCACCCCCACATGGCTTGGTCGAAATTTATGCAAGGGTTTAATGGTCATTGACCATCTTGGAAGATAAGTCTTTGAGCTTGATATTGTTGACAAGTCAACTTGTCCACCTAGGCTTGATCTAAGTGAAACTCATCCTAACCTCACATTTGTTTAAGTCTAAGCCCTCCATTGTGTTATAAGTATACTACTAGTAGCAAGACTTGGCATTTTACACTTAGAAAAATTTGAGAACCTTGTGCTAGCTTGAAGAAGCTCTCGGGTTTTGCAATAGTCCAGCAAAAATTTGTAGTTTTGATCCATTAGCCACAAGACTTTAACCCAATGTCCCTTAGGGTATTGTAAGGATATCTCAATAGAAAGATTTGGAAAAAGCGCATTTTTACGTTAGTCGCATGGCGGAAACTAAGGAGTTCTTCAACTTTGAAGTTGGAACTTGAAGATGGGTTCTTGTAGGCCTCTAGGAGTGCTTGGAGCGGATTGGAACCTAAGGAAAGGAGCTAAGAATTGCTAAGCGCGACTTTGAAATCTTGGAAATCTTAAGGGCTTGAAATGTATAAATTTTGTCGTTTTAGCAATTAAGTTTACTTATTGATTGTAGCTTTGGATATTGCAAGCATGAGTTAATTATTATGTAGTTGGATATGTTTATTGGCTATTGGAACCTAATCCGGAAACTAGCATGTTTAGCCTTAAGTTTGGAAATTCAAGTTGATTATTCGTTTAAGTCGTCGCATGTTGTGTAGGAAGGAAATTGTAGTTGTTGAAGTTGTGTATGACTATATAACATGTTAGACCTAGAACTTGGAATTTGAAAAGGATTGGAAAAGACTTTGAATTGTTAGTATGTAGTTAGTAGAGAATGGCTTGGAGTTTTAAGCTATTTTGTATGAATTGTGGGCGGAATTTTACGTATTGTTAGGCGTGTAATCCCCTTTGTTTGGTTGTTGTTTGGAGCCTTAAATGTGGCTTGTTGGTTATTGTATTCGGCCTTGAAAAAGGTGGCAAAGTGAGTAGAAACAAAGGAAGTCTTTTGATTTTCCGTAGAATTAGAGACCAAATACTTAGTATTATTCTCGTTAGAGACTAGAAGATTGATAGTCTTGTTGTGACCATTATAGGTTGAAACTTCTACGTCACGGCGTATTCGGCAGCTTGAGGAATTAGCGAAAAGGTATGTGAACTATCTCCTCTTCTAGCATGATTCCTTAGAATAAAGAAAGTAAGTTCTACTCCTTGAATGATCCATTCCTTGCTTATATTTGGATTGCCTAAAATAGAATTAGTTCTATGTACTTCCTTGAGTGTACTTTGATGTTTAAATTGTAAGTAGTATAATCCATTTCCTTAGGGAAGTTTGGATTCTTAAAAGTGAAGGTATTTTTCTTAAAGTACATAGAGACTTGAAAAGGAAGTGGTTTCCAAATCTTTTGGCTAGTGCCTTAGTTCTAAAACCTAAAGGTCATTATAATGACTTTAGGAGTCAAAGAGTGATTTACTTAGTTGATTTAAAAGAGGAGAAATGACATGATTTAAGAGAAGTAACTTGCGTTAAGGGTGAAGTTACTTGAGGTTTAAAAAGTAGAAGAAAACTTGTTTTCTAACTATTAAGAGACTTGAAGTATTTTGAAAGTTAAGAACTTGATTTGCAAGTATGTGATACTTGGTTTTAATAGTATAAGTCTCTTGGGTATTGAAGGAATGGATACGTCTAAAACCATAAAGGGTTATAACGGCTTTATGGGAAGTTGGTTATAACGGCTTTATGGAAGGTTTAGAAAGTTGTCTATTTTGATTAAATCGGCATAAGTTGCCTAGATTGTGAAAATTTGAAGTTACTTGATTTCAAGCTTTGAAATGAGTTTTCTAAAAATGTAGTAACTTACTTTGAAAAATAGACACGCCTTGATACTACGGGTGTTAGTATCTTGGGGCTTTACATAGAAAGGAGTATTTTATAAAAGAATGTACGTACGTAGTACTTTGGCTTGATAAATTGAGAATTTGTCTAAGTGTGCCCTGATAAGTACTTTGGCTTGTTAAATGAGAATTTATTCTATTTGTGCCCGGATAAGTACTTTTGCTTGTTAAATGAGAATTTATTCTATTTGTGCCCTGATAAGTACTTTGGCTTGTTAAATGAGAATTATTCTATGTATGCCTTGATTAGTACTTTGGCTTGATAAATTGAGAATTTATTCTAATTGTGCCCTGATAAGTACTTTGGCTTGTTAAATGAGAATTTATCCTATGTGTGCCTTGATAAGTACTTTGGCTTGGTTAATTGAGAACTTGCCTATATGTGCTGGTAATAGCCTTTGAGTGCAAGTATTATGTTTTATTAAGTTGCCGCGACTCTCGGTTGAAGGTGTGTCTTGTTGTAAGTTCTTGGGACGTCTGCGGTGATGTGAGATTCCACGTATGCTTCCGTTACTTGTAGTACTTGGGTTAAATTCCCGGATTTTTATAGAAGACATGGTAGTGCTTATGTCTTGTTTGATGGTCGGTCGAGATAGGGTAAGAGTATAATTGAGGGGTAAACCCCCAAGGCCATACCATTCTCGGGGTAAGAGTATAAGTGAGGGTAAACCCCCAGCCATTTATCTGCTTTGCTTTATGTGTTGTTTGTGGCCGGTTGAGATAGGGTAAGAGTATAAATGAGGCAAGCCCAGATGTTATACCACCTTCTCCGGGTAAGAGTATAAATGAGGGCAAGCCCAGACGTTATACCCCTGCTTTACCACCTCCGAGTCGAGTATAAATGAGGGGTAAACCCCAAGACGTTATACCACCTGTTCGTTTGCCTACTTGGCCCGTACAGTTTTTAGAACACAGGTGGGACTTGGTGTTCATGTATGCCTATTGGTGCTATGTTATATCATGGACTGCCGGCAGTGAGGAAGGATTCCACGGGCATGATTGATATTATGGGCGTGAGACCCATAGTTATATTTGAGTAGTGACTTTGAGGGCCTGCGTCCCTGACTTGATATGACTGCTTATGTATTGTGTACTGTAGGTTGGCTATCATACATGTCTCCTGTTTTGTTTAGACTGTTATGATTTTTATTCTGATACTTTGTTCACATACAGTACATTCTTCGTCTTGACCTCGCCCGAGGCTGCGTTCATCTGCATGAGTTTAGGTCTGTTGTTTGGTGATCGGCGGTGTAGGATCTGCTCGGGGTTTTGGATAGCTCCTCTGTCCGGGAGTTTATCTTTTGGTATATATCCTTGATGCAGGCTTTATGCTGATTTTAGTACAGCGGGGCCTTGTCGTCATATTTGATTTAACTCCTAAGTGCAGTATTCATATGTGGGATTGGACTGCGTATGCGATGTAATGTCTTTTGTTTATGTATATGATATGGAAGCATTGTCGGCTTTGCCTTGTCGTCGTTGGTTTTAAAAGAAAAAAAAATATGAGTATTATTAATTTCCATAATATACTTAGTTGTTAAGGTAGCGGGGTGCAGGTAGGGCACGATCCACGAGGTTGGGGTGTGACACATACCTTTAGCTTAAACCACAAGCCAAGTCAAGTATGCACGTAGAAAATCCACCTATAACAACCACAATATATCTATCAAACTCTAGCTCTCTTGTAGCATATTCTAAATGCAGTTCCTATTCTACGAGAAAATTCGGCGACCTCCCACATGAACACATAAATAACCTCCCCTAACAAGGCCTGCTGCAAGCCAACAACTCGAGGATTACGTCTAACCGGACGTGTTCAAATCTGCTTCACAATAATACTACACAAGTCTACTGTAAATACAGTTCAATCCTTTATAATCATCCTTCCAATATATCTAATAATCAGTTCTAAACTACTATAATATGTAATATCCAATTAAAATAGGGGGACACAGATCATTACCTCGATAAGCCCAAAATTATCCAAGATTATATGTCGATCCTGAGCAATGTTTAGCTCCAAATCCTTACGCTCCAACCCGCTCCAAGCAACCCTTAGAAGTTTCTAAACAACTTCTCTAAACACTTCAACCAAGCTAGGAAGATTTTTCTAGGGTTTCACTTTGCGACTATTGGAAAAAAAGTAGTATTTCCGGGCTCCTAGTATAGAAATAACTTGGAATACAACTAGGGATACTAGGCTAAGGTATTTGGGATTATACCAAAATACTTATAGTATTTCTACACAAGTGGGGGAAGGGGGACAAAAATACAAGCTAAAGGGAGGGAAATTTTTCCCTTGGAAAGCTTAAGTGTGGGATGATAATAAGTCTTCAACTAAGGGGGTATTTATAGAGGATTCAAGGGTCAAGATAAATGTAAGTGTATGGTCAAGATTGGGCCATGTGTGTGTGGGTCCCACCACACCACATGGCCAACGAAATCACAAGACAAGTGGCTTGCCACTTGTTAGGTCATTCGGCCAGGACAAGTGTCAGCCACTTGTCCACCATTTCGACAGGTGCCACATGGGAGACACGTGTCTCCCCGACTAAATCAAAATATTTCGTCTTCCGAAAATATCCAAAATACCGAAAACCTTAAAAACAAAGCGGGCCCATGGCAGTAAATTTCTCCCGTGGGCCCCACGTGACCATTTCCGAAAATAAAATCTCATAATTCTAATATAATCCAAGAAGCCCAAATACCAAATCTGGGAATCCAATTCCCATCAATGAACCTTTTTCCTTCACAAAACCCGGAAACTTTTCCGTCGAAAAATCGCATCTTTCTTCCTTTCCAATTTTTCTGTCGTATTCTCGTACGTACGTCCTCACATACATACCCTGGAACTACGGGGTATAACAATATGACCGGGGCAAGTGCGAATGCTATCTACCAGAGTCTACCATACCAAACTGTGCCATAGAACTGACGGGGGCAAGTACGAAAACCAACCGTCCTGCGTCGACCATTGGCGAGGCAAGTACGGAAGCTAACTACCAGACCATCCTGCGTCACTAAACCTCATGGAGAGCTAGTCTATGGAATAACAATATCCAACATGGTCGCATGCCCCGGAATCTCACATCGTATAAGTATGTCCATTGAGAAATAAAAACAATCCGGGAATCTAACCTGCCTCCTGGTCGCATGCCCCGGAATCCCACATCGTATAAGCATGTCCAAGGAGTAATAAAAACAATTCGGGAATCTAAGCCGCATCCTGGTCGCATGCCCCGGAATCCCACATCGTATAAGCATGTCCAAGGATCAATCATAATGGAAGCATACCCGTGGAAGCCTCTGTCACGGTCGGTACGTCCAAGTAAATTCACAACAAGACAGTCGGCCCTTCAACTGAGAGTCACGGCAGCGTACACATATAATACTTGCACTCAAGGCTATCACAAGCAAGCATAGGCAAGTTCATAAAATCTTTAGACTTTCATTATCATACAAAAATGAATTTCATTTTATAAACTCAAGACACTTTTCGTTTCAGATAAAAATCCGGGAATTTAACCCAAAGTACTACGTACTTCCATTCTTTTCAAAAGACTCCTTTTCATATAAAACCCCAAGATACTAACACCCGTAGTATCAAGGCATGTCTACATTTCAAATAAGTCACTACATTTTTAGAAATACATTTCTAGGCTTCTAAATCAAGTGACCCTTACTTTAAAACTTTAAGCAATTGATACCTTTAAATCAAATTTCCCTTCTTTATTTCAAGTCATTCCTTTGTTTACATTACTAGAGAAAACCATTCTTTTAACCTTCCATAAAGTTGTTATAACCAACTTCCCATAAAGCCGTTATACTAACTTTATGCTTTAGAAACTAAGACATCTTTAACATTTCATAAAGTTGTCATAACTAACTTCCCATAAAGCCGTTATAACTCTTTATGTCTTAGACAAATTCATTTTTTTTATAACCAAGATATTTATACTTTCAAATAAAGTTACATAACTTTCAAAATACTTCAAGTCTCTTAACTTTAAGAAATCAAGTTTCTTAACTTAGAATATCAAGTCTCTTAACTTTAAGAAATCAAGTTTCTTAACTTAGAATATCAAGTCTCTTTAACTTAGAATATCAAGTTATCAATGCTTTTCCCAAATCAAGTATTCTATACTTTTAAATCAAGTCATTCCTTCATTTAAGAATCAAGTTCCATAACTGAAAAATAAAGTCTCTTAACCTTTTAAGAATTCAAGGTTCATAGTCTTAAAACTTCATAACGTAAACTCTTTAAATTAAGTAACATATACTTTTATGCGTTGTGAATAGGTTATACTCGTTTATAACGATCTTATTAAAGTAACCATGATCTAGAAAATGTAATACAATTTTGTCTTATCTTAGTTTCTATGCAGATGGAGAATTCTACTCATTTTAATATAATTGAATGTCGATACATCTTCCTTTATTAACGCTGCAATGGCTTGTTCGATACTTATTCTCATTCGTGCAGTAAATTAGCAAAGTCAACTCGACTCCAAATACTTTCTAACGACTCTTACCAACATCCCCCATAAGACTTGGTAAGAACTTAGGATAACTTATGTTACACCCCGTAGTTCCAGTGTATGTATATGAGGACGTACGTACGTAAATACGACATTAAAATTGGAAAGGAAGAAAGATGTGATTTTTCGACGGAAAAGTTTCCGAATTTTGAGAAGGAAAAATGTTCGTTAATGGGAATTGGATTCCCAGATTTGGTATTCGGACTTTTTGGAATATTTGAGAATTATGGAATTTTATTTCCGAAATTGGTCACGTGGGGCCCACGGGAGAATTTCTGATTTTGTAGGGCCACTTTATTTTGGATTTTTGGCATTGCGGATATTTTGGAAGATGAAATATTTTGGGCGAGTAGGGGCGACACGTGTCACCCCGTGTGGCCATGTTGGCCGAATTGGAGAAGGCAGTGGGGCGTTTTTAGGTGGACAAGTGGCCCATTTTGTGGTGGCCACTTGTCCCATTTTGTGGTAGCCAAATGGTTGGCCAACTACCCACACACATGTACCCCATCCTCACCACACACTTGCCTAGATCTTGGCCATTGATTTTCCTATAAATACCCCATTGTTTCAAGACTTATTTCATCCAGCTTTGAGATTCTAAGTCACAAAATACTCCCCTTTCTTGAGGTTCTCGTCCTACTCTCCCCTTGGTGTAGGAAAAATTCTTCAAGTGTTGATATAGTCCCAAATACCTTAGCCTAGTATCCTAGTTGTATTCCAAGTTATTTCAATACTAGGAGCCAGAAATTCTACTTTATTCCTTTAGTCGCAAAAATGAAGCCACTAGAAAAATCTTCATAGCTTAGATGAAGTGTTAAGAAGTTATTTGGAAACTTCTAAGGGTTGCTTGGAGCGGGTTGGAGCGTCGAATGGAGCTAAACGTTGCTCGGGATCGACTTATAATCTTGGATAATTTTGGGCTTATCGAGGTAATGATCTATGTCCCTATTGTAATTGGAAATTACATGTTGTAGTAGTTAATCATTGAGTATAAGATATATTGGAAGTATAATTATAAGGAATTGAACTGTATTTACATTGGTGTATTTGCGATAGACTTGTAGTATTATTGTGGAGTAGAATTGTACACGTCAGGTTAGGCGTGTAACCCTGGAATTGTTGGTTTGGTAGAGGCCTCGTTTGAGGAGGAGTTTTATGTGGTTGCGGGGAGGTCTTTGCTGAATTTTCCGTAGAATAAGGAATCTTGTATCTAGAATTATTCTCTGAAGAGAGCTAGAGGTTGATAGGCGTTTTGTGGCCTTTATAGGTTGAAGTACTACGAGTAGTGTATTCTACTTGAAGGGTGGAAAAGGCGAGCAAGGTTAGAGTACTTTGGGCGTTTTCTAATTGTCGATAATCGTCGCGAGGTATGTGAACCTCTTCCTATCCTTTCTAGCATGATATTTGTGAAATATATTTAGTGTGGTAGGCCTTGCGTGTGTTTAAAGGAAGTTGATTTTCCTTTTGTGTCCTTGACTTGATTCCAAAGTTAAGTGACTTGTTATGAAACATTAAGGACTTGAATTATGTTAAAAGTTGTAAAATCTCACTCATGATTAATGGGTGTGTGGTCTTTAAAGAATAAAGTTATCTTGATTTGAAAATAAGAATGGTTTTATCATTGGATTTAAAATGATAACTTGACTTATAAACAACTTGATTTTGGGAAAGGAGAAGTAATTTGATTTAAAGGTATAGATTACTTGTTTTTAAAAGAGTAAGACACTTGGTTTAAAAGTATATTGCTACTTGACTTTTAAAGGAGAAGTGCCTTTGTTTTAAAAGAAGGTATGGAAATTGTTTTGGTTTTACTTTGATGTCTTTTGACTTGAGTTTAAATAATAAGAATCTGAAAGTATTTCAAAGAGTTATTAACCATTTTTAAAGAAAAGAAATACTTGGTTTTAAAAGCTTAAGTGTTATACTAGCTTTATGGGAAGTTAAGTATAACGACTTAAGGAAGATAGAAGAGCAGTTTACTTATTTTTTTATGAAAGTCTTGTATTGATTACGGAAAGTGTAGTAAGATGGTTTGATAAGTAGACATGTTAGGATGCTACGTGTGTTAGTGTCTTGTGATGTTTGTATAAAGGGGTTTCCACTTGTTGTGCTTATGTTGTTTAACGATAATTTGTTATGTTAGTATTATATCACTCACCTCTTGACATGATTAGGGGTTAGGCCCTCCGTCTGGGGTAGACTTCGGTAGTGCATGTGACCTATGATTCGAGAATACCTCATGCGGGTTTGTGTGACCTATGCGAGCTACGAGAGTTCGAGTTAGTGTGCGGCCTTTATGGTCATGCGGTCTATGTGGCCATGCGGTGCGAGTCGGGGCGTTGCGGGAGTAGCTACCCTCGATGCGGGAATACCTCATGCGGGCCATCGGAGTGGCTTATGCGGGCTGCGGGAAGTTCGAGGACTAGACGCGCGCATTAGATCTGCGCGAGTGGCGGCCGATCATGTGGCGGTCTAGACAGATCTCGTAATCTGATTTATGACCTTGTTGATGCGTAGGTTTTAGTAGTCGGCTATGCCTTCGTACTTACCGTCACGGTTTTATTATGACACGGTAGGACTGGTGTTCATGTGTATTCCTTGGTGCTTTTATATCATAGGCTGGCGGTGAGGAAGATATTCCACGGGCATGATTGATGTTGTGGGCGTGAGACCCATAGTTGTATTTGAGTGATGACTTTGAGGCGTGGGTCACGACTTGACATATTTGCTTATTTATTGTGAGCGTAGTTTGGTTATCATACATGTCTCTGCTTTATATAGACTACTATGATTTCATTTATAGTATTTTGATTTCACATACTTGGTACTGTTATCTTGACCTCGCTTGAAGTGCGTTAAATCTGCCGCGGTAGAGTACACGATGTTGATCCTCGCTCTTAGGAGTCACGATTCAGCGTTTGGGAAGCTCCGTTTCTCGGAGGCTTATCGATGGTATAGTCCCTGTCGTTGTAAGTGCTTACATTCGGGGTATGGCGGAGCCACTGTCCGCCATTGTTATCATATCATTCTTAAGTGCATGTAATCTTGTTGTAGGCGAGAATTGTAAAAAGGATATGCTTGTTCTAGTTGTTATATATTTATGCGAAAAGGCAACTTTTCTCGAATAAGCTGTTTTACACTTCACTTTATTCATGTCTTGTTTTATATTCAGATTACTCGATGTATGGCTACTTGGGTGCGGGTAAGGCACGATCCACGGGCCGGTTGGTCGTGACAAAAGTGGTATCGAAGCGATTAATCCTCGGAAAGTGTCTGAGACCGTATCTAGTAGAGTCTTGATTATCGGTGTGTTGTGCACCACCTTTATGTCGAGAGGCTGCGAGATATTTAGGATTGTTTTCCATTCTTCTCACTCTGAGATCGTGCCTTAGAGGCATGTTATAAGTTGGACTCCTCGGCGTATTCTTTTTCACCGTTATGCCTCTACGCGAGCAGCGAGCCCGAGAAGGCAAAGCGGCGAGGAGGCTGCGAGTAGAAACGAAGGTTACGAGGCACGGGCCATTCATTATCTGTGACAGCTTCATTCGGGGAGTTACTGCGCGCGCTAGCCCGAGGAGAGTTTAGAAGCGTGCGGTAGCTCACGAGACCACGATACTGAGCCTCTAGTCGCGGCCGAGAACAAAGGATATGAGTTACAAGGAGATGGCGATTACTAGCTAGTCGGTGGTGGGAATGAGAACGAGCGAGGCCGGTGGTTAAGCGATACGATGGTTCACCAGATCCAGATAGTTTGAGGCATCGGGGCTTGAGTTGCGATCCACCGAGTTCTATGGATTGAGGATTGAGGAAGATCATCGGAGTTTATTCGGCGATTCGTGGATCATGAAAGTGATCGAGACCTCGAAGGCATTTCTTACACACTTTTGCCTCGATGAGAGAGCTCGAGCGAGATAAATTTATGAGGTTGAGGCGAGCAGGCGAGCGGTTGGGAATCTGATATAGAGTTTGACTTATTGGCTCGTTATGTCCCGCTTTAGTGGCGGACATGGAGGATAGAGTGCCGATATGTCACGGGACATGGCGATTATCTAGCGAGAGTTGTACAAGAGTAGCTCTTGATCGGACATGGACATTGCCGCGTACATGCTTACACGCAGCGAGGAGCGTAGAGATCGACGGACTAACCAATCAGCGAAGAGGGCGAGAATAGCGAGGTCCTTTGGTAACTTCGGCGGACCTTCCGGCCGTGGCCAGTTGGTTATGCGCCTCACCGATCTGAGTGGTCCTCCGCGGACTTGGGGCGTTCGGGGTATTTAGGAGTTGGTGAACTCCGGGGTTTTAGTTCACGATTTATATAGGTTCGGCCGGCCCGATTCGATTTTCCTCTATGTTCACTATGTGGTAGGCGTCATCCCGGAAATGTCGTCTTTTACTAATCTTGTTTTACCGGTGGCCGTCGGGGCCGTGTGAGAGAATGTCCTAGTAGGAGGATACATGTGGGATGACTTAGCCTACCAGTCGATTCTTGGATTGGTGGTTTAGAGAGGAAGGGGTGTTAGCGGATGAGGCCACCGCTCGATGTGGCCATTATGGTAAGTGACATTGTGGAAGTGTCGTACTTCTTCGGCTTGTTTTGCTCTCGGCCAGGGGGCCATCTTGCGAGAAATTGTCAGGCCAGATGTGGCGCGGATGTAGAGACTTCGACGCCGAGGATCGGTGGCTAATTCATCATCTTCCCTAGCTATCGCAGGCGAGGATTGATTAGAACGACAAAGGGAAGTGAAGCGATGAATGCGGTATATCCTTAACCCTCAGAGATTTGTATGTGTGATAAGATGAGTATACCTTAAGTGTTATGTTACGATAGCATTGTGTTAATTGTGATTAGAAAACATGGGTAGTTGTAAAAGGGTAAGTGCAGGGGCGAGAAAATGGGAGCCTTAGAATTTATATGATTGGGACCTTGGATGCAAGGCCGTCTGAGTGGATGATTTTACGGTTGGTCTTTGTCGAAGTACTCGGTATCGTGGTGTAATTATGGGATAATTCCATGGGTAGTGTGAGATGAAAGTGGTAGCTTTCATGGCGTGAATTGGTAAGATTGTTAGGATCGGGAGCGAGTTTAGTACCAGTGGGTGGGTTGAGGCCATATCGTGAGTCAACGCGGCCGGAAAGTGGTGAAGTCGGTTTGAGGTGGTCGCTAGATGATAAGTCACGAGGTGTTAGGCCTAAGTTTAGTTAACCATCGTGCGAGTTCGTAGGCGTTCGACCGATGATCGGGCGATGAGGTCGCCCGTCTTGTCTTTCGATCGGGGCCGTTTACTCGGCGAGAGGTTATGCGAGATGTTATATCGGGAAGGTTGTAAGGTTGCGAGGTGCCTACTTTCACCTTATGACGACGATGGAGCCTAGTTTCTGGTATTTCTTTTACGGAGGTTTTACGAGCGGGGTTAGGAACTTCGGTGAGTCTTAGTATCGCGTTCGCCTCGGGCGGTGTTTGGATTTGAAGTATTGTGAGATTGTTGCCTCCTGTTGAGGAGTGTTTTATAGCTACCATTTCAGATTCGGATATCGCCTTATGGCGCCTTGTAGGCGGAAGTGTAAGTTGTCGATCGATTGGTTCGATGTTGGCAAAGTTCGGATAGTTGGTTCATACTTGTTTGGCGGGATGTGGATAAGGTGAAGCTTATCGGAAGAGATTTTAGCGGCTCGAGTCAGCGAAGTCGTGCGGATAGTCGCGGCGACACTTAGAGTTCGAGTTGACGGTGGGCCTTCTTGAAGGTACCACCGGAAAGGGTATGGCGAGATTTGGAAGCTGGGCGATGGCGAAATGTGGTAAGTTGTGAGAAAGAGTTCGAGTGTGCGAGAAAGTGCGACAGTAAGGGAAGAAGCGAGCATGTGTTAAGAACATAGTTGTGATCATTTCGTTTGTAAAGTGAAGGTGCGAAGGAGTATCTTTTAGCCCTTGGGTGGGAGTTTTGTGATGTTAGAGGTGATTCTCGTGGACTTTGATGTAAGTATTTGCGCGGGTGTTTTACGTGGCCGTGTGTGGCATTTGCAAGCGGTTAAGCTATGAGGAACTTGATCGTTATCTGTCTTGAGAAGGAACATTCGGGACGAATGTTTCTAAGGAGAGGAGAATGTTACACCCGTAGTTCGGTGTATGTATATGAGGGCGTGCGTGCGTAAATCGACATTAAAATTGGAAAGGAAGAAAGATGTGATTTTTAATGGAAAAGTTTCGAATTTTGAGAAGGAAAAATGTTCGTTAATGGGAATTGGATTCCCAGTTTGGTATTCGGACTTTTGGAATATTTGAGAATTATGGAATTTTATTTCGAAATTGGTCACGTGGGGCCACGGAGAATTCTGATTTTGTGGGGCCACTTTATTTTGGATTTTGGCATTGCGGATATTTTGGAAGATGAAATATTTTGGGCGAGTAGGGCGACACGTGTCACCCCAGTGTGTCCATGTTGGCGAATTGGAGAAGGCCGTGTGGGGCGTTTTTAGGTGGACAAGTGGCCCGTTTTGTGGTGGCCACTTGTCCCATTTTTGTGGTAGCCAAATGGTTGGCCAACTACCCACACACATGTACCCCATCCTCACCACACACTTGCCTAGATCTTGGCCATTGATTTTCCTATAAATACCCCATTGTTTCAAGACTTATTTCATCCACACTTTGAGATTCTAAGTCACAAAATACTCCCCATTTCTTGAGGTTCTCGTCCTACTCTCCCCCTTGGTGTAGGAAAAATTCTTCAAGTGTTGATATAGTCCCAAATACCTTAGCCTAGTATGCCTAGTTGTATTCCAAGTTATTTCAATACTAGGAGCCCGGAAATTCTACTTTATTCCTTTAGTCGCAAAAAAGAAGCCCTAGAAAAATCTTCATAGCTTAGATGAAGTGTTAAGAGAAGTTATTTGGAAACTTCTAAGGGTTGCTTGGAGCGGGTTGGGCGTCGGGGTGGAGCTAAGCGTTGCTCGGGATCGACTTATAATCTTGGATAATTTTGGGCTTATCGGTAATGATCTATGTCCCTATTGTAATTGGAAATTACATGTTGTAGTAGTTAATCATTGAGTATAAGATATATTGGAAGTATAATTATAAGGAATTGAAGCTGTATTTACATTGGGTATGTATTTGCAGTAGACTTGTAGTATTATTGTGGAGTAGAATTGTACACGTCAGGTTAGGCGTGTAACCACATGGAATTGTTGGTTTGGTAGCAGGCCTCGTTTGAGGAGGAGTTTTATGTGGTTGCGGGGAGGTCTTTGCTGAATTTTCCGTAGAATAAGGAATCTTGTATCTAGAATTATTCTCTGAAGAGAGCTAGAGGTTGATAGGCGTTTTGTGGCCTTTATAGGTTGAAGTACTACGAGTAGCGTATTCTACTTGAAGGGTGGAAAAGCGAGCAAGGTTAGAGTACTTTGGAGCGTTTTGCTAATTGTCGATAATCGTCGCGAGGTATGTGAACCTCTTCCTATCCTTTCTAGCATGATATTTGTGAAATATATTTAGTGTGGTAGGCCTTGCGTGTGTTTAAAGGAAGTTGATTTTCCTTTTGTGTCCTTGACTTGATTCCAAAGTTAAGTGACTTGTTATGAAACATTAAGGACTTGAATTATGTTAAAAAGTTGTAAAATCTCACTCATGATTAATGGGTGTGTGGTCTTTAAAGAATAAAGTTATCTTGATTTGAAAATAAGAATGGTTTTATCATTGGATTTAAAATGATAACTTGACTTATAAACAACTTGATTTTGGGAAAGGAGAAGTAATTTGATTTAAAGGTATATATTACTTGTTTTTAAAAGAGTAAGACACTTGGTTTAAAAAGTATATTGCTACTTGACTTTTAAAGGAGAAGTGCCTTTGTTTTAAAAGAAGGTATGGAAATTGTTTTGGTTTTACTTTGATGTCTTTTGACTTGAGTTTAAATAATAAGAATCAAAGTATTTCAAAGAGTTATTAACCATTTTTAAAGAAAAGAAATACTTGGTTTTAAAGCTTAAGTGTTATACTAGCTTTATGGGAAGTTAGGTATAACGACTTAAGGAAGATAGAAGAGCAGTTTACTTATTTTTTTATGAAAGTCTTGTATTGATTACGGAAAGTGTAGTAAGATGGTTTGATAAGTAGACATGTTAGGATGCTACGTGTGTTAGTGTCTTGTGATGTTTGTATAAAGGGGTTTCCACTTGTTGTGCTTATGTTGTTTAACGATAATTTGTTATGTTAGTATTATATCACTCGCTCTTGACATGATTAGGGGTTAAGCGCCTCCGATCGGGGTAGACTCGGTAGTGCATGTGACCTATGATTCGAGAATACCTCATGCGGGTTTGTGTGACCTATGCGGGCTACGAGAGTTCGAGTTAGTGTGCGGCCTTTATGGTCATGCGGTCTATGTGGCCATGCGGTGCGAGTCGGGGCGTTGCGGGAGTAGCTACCCTCGATGCGGGAATACCTCATGCGGGCCATCGGAGTGGCTTATGCGGAGGCTGCGGGAAGTTCGGGACTAGACGCGCGCATTAGATCTGCGAGCGAGTGGCGGCCGATCATGTGGCGGTCTAGACAGATCTCATGATCTGATTTATGACCTTGTTGATGCGTAGGTTTTAGTAGTCGGCTATGCCTTCGTACTTACCGTGCGGTTTTATTATGACACGGTAGGACACGGTGTTCATGTATTCCTTGGTGCTTTTATATCATAGGCTGCGCGGTGAGGAAGATATTCCACGGGCATGATTGATGTTGTGGGCGTGAGACCCATAGTTGTATTTGAGTGATGACTTTGAGGCGTGGGTCACGACTTGACATGATGCTTATTTATTGTGAGCGTAGTTTGGTTATCATACATGTCTCTGCTTTATATAGACTACTATGATTTCATTTATAGTATTTTGATTTCACATACTTGGTACTGTTATCTTGACCTCGCCCGGGGCTGCGTTCATGCCGCGGTAGAGTACACCGATGTTGATCCTCGCTCTTGAGTCACGATTCGGCGTTTGGGAAGCTCCGTTTCTCGGAGGCTTATCGATGGTATAGTCCCCTGTCGTTGTAAGTGCTTACATTCGGGGTATGGCGAGAACCTGTCCGCCGTTGTTGTCATATCATTCTTAGAAGTGCATGTAATGCTGTTGTGGCGAGAATTGTGTAAAGGGATGTAACTGTTCTAGTTGTTATATATTTATGCCGAAAGGCAACTTTTCTCAGATAACTGTTTTACACTTCACTTTATTCATGTCTTGTTTTATATTCCGCTGATTACTCTGATGTATGGCTACTTGGGTGCCCGGGGTAAGGCACCAGTCACGAGCCCGGGTTGGGGTCGTGACAACTTAGACATAACTTTTACATAGAGTAAATCAACATTCATACCTCTTAACTTCTAAGAGTAGAAGGAATCATGAAATAACACCACATGTATATTTCATACATAGAATCATGCCAAAAGGAGGAAGAGGTTCACATACCTCGCGATGATTATCGACAAGTAGCAAAATGCTCCAAAGTACTTCAACCTTGATAGCTATTGTTATACCCCGTATTTCTGGAGTATGTACGTGAGGACGTACGTACAAAAGTGTAGCCTTAAAAGTTTAGGCCTAGGACGTTTTTTTGGGCACAACCCACACAAGGAATCGTTTTCCGACGAAACGTTTTACACGACTCGCGTAGGGTAAATTCCGGCTATGTCATTTCTAATTTTTGCGGATTTTTCCGGCGGAACCCACGACCAACGAGAGGTGACACTTGTCACCTCAGTGGGCGACAATGGCCTTTTGCCTTGGGCGGTTGAGAGGCTTTGGGGCTTAGAACATGGACCTTTGTTTGTGGAGTGATTTGAGGAGTAGGTTAGGGGCACTTGGGCAAATCTTGGCCTCCACGCCCCCACTTGGCTTGATCTTGGCCATTGGTTGGCCGTGTCTTAGCCTATAAATACCCTCTCTTTGAAGACTTATTCATCACAAATTTCCAAGTCTAAATCCTCCTTCCCCCTTGTGAGCCATCGTCCTAAGCCTCACACTTTGCACTTTTAGAAGCCTTGGCGAATACCCCCTTTTAGAAGCCTTGGCGAATACCCCACAGCCTAGCCGAAACACTACCCCCTCTGGTAGAAAAGTTGTCTTAGTATTGTTATAATGCCCAAAATACCTAGCCCAAATCCTTAGTCCTTAGTAGAAGTTGTGAAGAACTTCTAAGGTTTCTTAGACTCTGGGAGCGTCTGACTTAGGAGCTAAACCTTGCTCAGTAGCGACTTTATCTAGGATATTATTGGGCTTCCGAGGTAACAAATCCTAACCCTCTTTTGAATAAGAGAATACTTCTGTTGTAGTATTAGAATAAGTATTAAATACTTAGAAGAATATCACGAATAGAATTGAGCTGTTACCACGGTAGAAGGGTTTAAAAGAAGAATAATCAAAGCTGTACTTACATGAATTTGTTTTCACGATGAACTTGAGTAGCTCACCGGTAGGGAAGTGCGCCATTTTTCGTAGGATATAGAACCCTCTGTTTAGAAGCTGTTTACAAAGTAGTGCGAGCGTTGTTAGGCGTGTCGACTATTATAATTTGATTCTCTGCGCGCGACATATTGACTTGGCGGCGGTTTTTATTTGAGAAGGTATGTGATTCTTCCTAAAGCATGATATTTTACAATATATAGTACGGTGAGCGTCGTGTGTTAAGCGAATAATACTTACGGCAATGCCTGGCTTAAGCCCGAATAACACTTCTGCGATGCCTCGGCTTAAGCACGAATAATAACGATCAAAGCATTTCATAAGAATCTTGAATCATTTTTAATGAAGAGAACTAACGGTTTTAAAGCGAAGCTTAAGAGTTATACTAGCTTTATGGGAAGTTAAGTATAACCACTTAAGATTGATAAAAGAAACAAGTTTGCCTATGTGTTTATAACGGACTTATGTTGAATTGTGAAAAGAATAATAAGATGGTTTGATAAGTAGACATGATATGATGCTATGTGTGTTAGTATCTTGTAACGTTTGTATAAGAGTATCCTTGTTGTGCTTATGATTGTTTAAAGATAATTTGTTATGTTAGTGTACTATCACTCACCTCTTGAGATGATCACAGGAGGTTAAGCGCCCTCCGTCTGGGGTAGACTCGGCGATGCAGGACCGTGATTCGAGAATACCTCATGCGGGTCGAGGGCCTATCGCGAGCTACGAGAGTTCGAGTTAGTATGCGGGGTTATGCCTCATGCGGTCTATGTGGCCGTGCGGACAACGAGTCGGGGCGATGCAGGAGTAGCTACCCTCGATGCGGGGTTATACCTCATGCGGGCCCGTGAGTGGCTATGCGGACTCGGGAGTCGAGTTAGGCTTGCGAGAATGATGATGTGGCGAGTGGCCTGTTTGGTCATTCGCGGCCTAGACAAGACCTATTCTGATTACCTATTGTTGCTCTTGTTTGTGATGTGGCACTACGTGCGGTTTCATGGTTGTTTCACACATATTTATGTAAAGGTTTTAAAAATGGTATGTTTCATTTAAGTACTTTCTGATTTCGCATACTTAGTACTGTTATCGACCTCCTTGAAGTGCGTTCATGCCGCGGTAAGGGCAGCAGTGCTAGATCCGCATCCTTAGGATCTCTTTGCATTGGTGTCGGGAGCTCCATCTTCTCCGAGGCTCTACTTTTGGTATGATCTCCTGTATTGTAGATAGTTTGCTGATCGAGGGTATGGTGGGCCACTGTCCGCCATAGTTGTATATTTCCTTAGAGTGCAGTAGTCATTTATGCGATGTCGGATGTAGCTACTAAACTTTGGTTTATATATATATGCCGAAAGGGCGTTTGTTCACATAAAGCGTATGTCTTATTTTATAAAGCTGTTTCATGTCTTGTTTTATATTTCCGATTACTCGATGTATGACTACTTGGGTGCCGGTAAGGCACGATCCACGGGACCGGAATGGGTCGTGACAAAAGTGGTATCGAGCGATTAATCCTCGGAAAGTGTCTGAGCCGTATCTAGTAAGTCTTGATTATCGGTGTGTTGTGCACCACACCAATAATCGAGGAGGCTATAGGATATTTAGGATTGGTTTCCATTCTTCTCATTACGAGATCGTGCTTTAGAAGGCGTGTTATAGGTTGGACCCTCTAACGTATTCCTTTCTATGTGATTATGCCTCGCGTAAAGCAACGGGCCCGAGAAGGCAAAGCGTGAGGCGCTAGCGAGACACCCAGTCACGAGGGCTCGAGGCCCGGTCTATACGAGGCAGCGAGTTCTATGGCGCCGCCCGGCCACGAACCACAGTACCCACACCTCGTCCCGCGGCACAGGCGGAGAGTTAGGCTCTGAGAGATGGCCCAAATTTTGGCTAAAGTTGTGGCGTCTGAGGAGAGATTGGATCTGGCGGTTCGGTTCGGCTCGGCTCGGTCGCGCCCGTGGTGCACCCGAGGCGAATAGTTTGAGACTACGAGACTTCTTGAGTTGTAGCGCCAGATTTTTACGGTCGAGCGGAGGATGATCGCGAGGAGTTCATCCGTCGGCTCTGAGAAGAATCGTGAGGGTGATCAAGGCCTCGGAGGCGAGTGCATGACCTTTGGTTCGCATCGGTGCGTGATACCGCGATCGATTGGTTTGATTCATGGGAGTTATCGGGAGAGCAGCGTCCCGGCTACATGGGATGAGTTCTCGAGGCTTTCCTCACTCACTTCTTGCCTCCACGGATGAGGAGGCGCGGTGATAGATTTTTACTGCGAGGCGAGAGGGCGCATTGTCGGGAGTACAATGTCGAGTTTGATTCATTGGCTCGATATGTCCCGGCGTTGGTAGCGATATGGAGGATAGGGTGCACCGCTACGTCACGGGCTAGATGATTACATGGCGAGTCATGTGCGGTGTTTCTCTTGGCCGGGTATGGGCATTACCGCGTGCGAGCTCACGCCGCGGATGCGAGGAGCAGAGGTCGGCGAGTGGGCGAGCGGCGAGAAGAAGGCCGGGGCGGGAGGGTCTTACGGTGGCTATCGTGGTGGCGGCCTCGGCCGATCTAGATTTGCACCACGGCCGGCTCGAGCACTCTGCACGCGTCCTCGGCCTGGCGAGTATTCGGCGAGCCAGGGCGAGGCTTGAGCGTCGAGTAGCGAGTGCTTGGCGTCCGGGACCACCCGGTGTGGCGTGCGGTAGATCCCATTCTGGGAAGTGTGGTACTATTTTTGGATCTTATTCTGATTGTAGCGGCCGGTCATTTGCGAGGTGTCAGGCCAAGCGTGGCGGTGGTAGGGCTCGGCCGAGGTTACATTGCGCTTCATCATCTCCTACGATTACTCGCCCGGGAGAAAGGTACTCGTGGGTCGGCCAGTGGCGAGAGGTCGTGGCTCGGGTCGATTCTAGCGGTCCTCGAACCGCATTTATGCTTTGTCGGTAAGCGAGGATCGGAGGCCTCACTGATGTCAATCCACGGTACCTTATCGGTTCTGGGTTTGGTGTGTATGCTTTGATAGATCCGGGTTCTACTGCATCTATATATCTCCCTTGTTGCTAGTAGGATAGGGATAGAGCACGAGTCCATAGACCCTTTCGAGGTAGCTACGCGATGGGTGATTCGGTGGTAGCTCGGCGGGTATATGAGCTTGTCTGTGACCATTCTGATCGTCGGACCCTGGCGGAAACTTGATAGAGTTAGAGATGATTGACCGGCGTGATTATGGGGATGGATTGGCTGGCTTCTTGCTACGCCAATGTAGGCTGAGAGAAGAGTAATGCGGTTCGATTTCTGAGGCCGGTTGTTGAGTGGGAGAAGCACGGTATCGTAGAAGTAGGTTTATTTCCTACCTCAAGGCTAGGAAGATGGTGCGAGAAGGGTATATCTACCATCTCGTTCGGGTGTTTGATACAAGGCTGCGGTGCAGTTTTGATCGATTCGATGGTCGTGAGTTCCCAGGCGTGTTTCGGATGACCTTGGGTATCCCTCACGAGAGGAGATCGAGTTTTGTATAGATGTGTTGCGGATACTCGGCCTATTTCCATTCGCCATCTGAGAATGACACTGCCGAGTTGAGGAGTTGAAGGACGGTGAGGATTTCTTTGGAGAAAGGGTTTTATCGGACCTAGTGTTTCTCCCGAAGTAGCGGTATTGTTCGTAAAGAAGAAGGGCGGGGCAGCTGCGCATGTGTTGACTACTGAGCGGTGAACAAGGTGACCATTAAACGAATACCCCCTTCCGGGATTGATGACTTGTTCGACCGATTGCGAGTGCGAGATGTTTCTCGAGATTGATCTGCGATCGGGCTATCATCGAGTTCGTGTCGAGAGGTAGATGTCCCTAGAATGCATTCGGACGATGCGGGCATTATGAGTTCGGTCATGTCTTTTGGGTTGACGATGCTCGTGGTATTCATGGATTTGATGAGCGAGTGTTCAAACCATTTTGAACCGCGTTTGTGATAGTGTTCATTGATGATATCTTGGTTTATTCGCTCGGGCGAGGAGCATGCGGAGCATTTGAGGCTGTCTTGTGATTCTCGGAGACCGCGATTATGCGCCAAGTTTTCCAAATGTGAGTTTTGGTTGACTTGATGGCGTTTCTTGGGCATATTATGGGTGATGGCATTCAGTGGATCTGGCGAATCGGCGATCGAGGACTTGGCGAGACCTACTACTCGGCGAGAGGTTCGCGATTTTACGGGCCTTGCGAGTTATTATCGGCGGTTCGTGGAGAAGTTTGCTTATCTACGCACCATTGACTAGGAGTGACTCGGAAAGCGGCCAAGTTCCGATGGTGATGCTTGTGGCGGGGTTTCGATTCTTTGAAAGAGGCGACGGCCGCCCGTTCTTACTCTTCCGAGAGGTCGAGCGGTTATGTTGTGTATTGTGATCGTCGGGCATCGGGTTGGGATGTGTGTTGATGCGGCATGGCGAGTTATAGCATATTCGTCCGACAATGAAGAAACACGAGAGGAACTACCCGCATGATTTGGAGTTGGCGGTGTGATTCACGCTTTGAAGATGCGGAGGCCTTGTTATATGGGGTTCACGTGGATATTTTCACGGACCACAAGAGCCTCCAGGTATATCTTGACCCGGAGGAGCCGAACTTACGGCGAGGCGGTGGTTAGAGTTGCTTAAGGATTACGATGTTGATATCACTGTACCACGGGAAGGCGATGTTGTGGCGGATGCTCTTAGTCGTAGGTCGATGGGAGCCTATCGGATGTGCGGCTAGAGAGAAGGGACATGGTTCGTGATTTGCACGATTAGCGAGCCTTGGTGTCCGTTTGATTGATTCCGATAGCGATGGGGTTAGAGTTCGTGAGGTTGCGAGTCTTCCATCGTCGAGGAGGTGAAGAGGCAGATTCGAGGATCGGCTTTGATTCGATATCGTGATCTGACTCTTCGTGAGGGCAAGGGTCGCTTTTGAGGTAGCACTGATGGGGTGCTAAGGTTTGAGGGCGGTGTGTGTTCGGATGTTTGAGGACTTGGCGAGTTCTTGGGAAGCACACGGTAGCGTTACTCTATCCGTCGAGTCGACCAAGATGTACCCGACGCCCTTAGATCGTGTATTGGTGGGATGGCGAAGAGGGCGTTGCGAGTTCGTAGCTCAATGCGTGTTGTCGGCGGTGAAGGTATAGCACGAGGCACGGTGGTTTTATTCTGACGATTGAGATCGACACAGAAGTGGGAGGTAATCAACATGGACTTCATCACGAGATTACCTGCACTCGGAGAGACATGATTCTATATGGGTTATCGTCGGCGGTGGCGAAATCAGCCCACTTTCTTCCGTCACGGCGACTTTTGGTGAGGATTATGCGAACTTTACATCAGAGATTGTCGGTGCATGGAGTCCTACCGATCATATCGAGCGAGAGCCGGTTCTGGCTAACTTGGAGGTCCTTCGAGAGGAGTTTAGGGGGCCGGTGAGCACGATCGCATTTCATCCACGGAGCAGACGGACGGCGAGCGCACTATCCGGACTCTTGAGGATATCTTGCGAGCACTGTGTTATTGACCGATGGTAGTTGGGAGGATCATTTGCCTCTAGTTGAGTTCGCGTATAATAATAGCTACCACTCCGGTATTCGGATGGCGCCTTATGAGGCCTTGTATGGGAGGAAGTGCGGTCGCCTATAGGTTGGTTCGATGTGGGTGAGAGTGCGGCTAGTGGGACCAGATTTGGTGCGGCGGCGATGGATAAGGTGAAGCTTATCGAGGCGGCTATTGATGACTCGAGTCGGCCAATCGTATCACGAATCATCGTCGTCGGCTTGAGTTCGAGGTTCATGATTGGGTTTTCCTAAAGGTGTCACCCATGAAGGGTGTGATGCGGTCGGGAAGAAGGAAACTTCGGCCCAAGTACATTGGGTCGTTTGATTGTCGCGAGGTAGGCAAGGTTGCTATGAGTTGGATCTGCCGTCCGTCCGGAGCGGTGCATCCGGTTTTCACGTATCTATCTTTGAGAGATGTATCGGGGATCCATCTAGGGTACACCCGATTGGCGATGTCGGTGACCAGGGTTATCGTATGAGAGATTCCATGGCGATAATCGATCGTCGAGTTAGGCGTCTGCGGACGAAGGGCGTGGCTTCCGTCAAAGTCTTGTGGCGGAACGAGCTCGGGAGGAGATGGCGTGGGAAGGCGAGAGGACATGAGGCGAAGTATCCTCATCTATTTCCCACACCTCGGGTAATTCACTTTCCTACTTGTAAATCTTCATTATCGTTTATGCCTAAGTATTGTTACGTGGCGTGTGTGGCATTTGCAAGCTATTTAAGTTATGAAGAACCTTATCGATAAGCTCGTCTTGGGAAGGAACATTCGGGACGAATGTTTCTAAGGAGGAGAATGTTATACCGTATTTACGGAGTATGTGCGTGAGGGCGTGCGTGCAAAGTGTAGCCTTAAAAGTTTAGGCCTAGGGCGCTTTTGGGCACAACCCACGCGAATCGTTTCGACGAAGCGTTTTACGACTCGCGTAGGGTAAATTCCGGCTATGTCATTTCTAATTTTTGCGGATTTTTCGAGCGGCGGAACCCTTTTTGACCAACGAGAGGTGACACTTGTCACCTCAGTGGGCGACAGTGGCCTTTTGCCTTGGGCGGTTGAGAGGCTTTTGGGGCTTAGAACATGGACCTTTGTTTGTGGAGTGATTTGAGGAGTAGGTTAGGGGGCACTTGGGCAAATCTTGGCCCTCCACTTGCCCCCCACTTGGCTTGATCTTGGCCATTGGTTGGCCATGTCTTAGCCTATAAATACCACTCTCTTTGAAGACTTATTCATCACAAATTTCCAAGTCTAAATCCTCCTTCCCCCCTTGTGAGCCATCGTCCTAAGCCTCACACACACCCCCCTTTTTAGAAGCCTTGGCCGAATACCCCCCCCCCCCCCCTTTTTAGAAGCCTTGGCCGATTACCCCCTAGCCTGTGAAACACTACCCCCTCCCTTGGTAGAAAAGTTGTCTTAGTATTGTTATAATGCCCAAAATACCTAGCCCAAATCCCTTAGTCCTTAGTAGAAGTTGTGAAGAACTTCTAAGGTTTCTTAGACTCTGGGAGCGTCTGACTTAGGAGCTAAACCTTGCTCGGTAGCGACTTTATCTAGGATATTATTGGGCTTCTTGAGGTAACAAATCCTAACCCTCTTTTGAATAAGAGAATACTTCTTGTTGTAGTATTAGAATAAGTATTAAATACTTAGAAGAATATCACGAATAGAATTGAGCTATTACCACGATGAAGGGTTTAAAGAAGAATAATCAAATCAGTACTTACATGAATTTGTTTCCTGATGAACTTGAGTAGCTCAGGGTAGGGAAAGTCTTGCCCAATTTTTCGTAGGATATAGAACCCTCTGTTTAGAATCATTTACAAAGTAGTCTGAACGTTGTTAGACGTGTCTGACTATTATAGGCTGATTCTCTGCGCGCGACATATTCAACTTGGCAGGCGGTTTTCGCTGAGAAGGTATGTGATTCTTCCTAAAAGCATGATATTTTACAATATATATAGTACGGTAGACGTACATGTGTTAACTGAATAATACTTACGGCAATGCCTCACGGCTTAAGCCTGAATAACACTTACGGCAATGCCTCACGGCTTAAGCCTGAATAATAAAGATCTGAAAGCATTTCATAAGAATACTGAATCATTTTTAACAGAAGAGAACTAACTGGTTTTTAAAACAGAAGTTAAGAGTTATACTAGCTTTATGGGAAGTTAAGTATAACCACTTAAGATTGATAAAAGAAACAAGTTTGCCTATGTGTTTATAACAGACTTATGTTGAATTGTGAAAAAGAATAATAAGATGGTTTGATAAGTAGACATGATATGATGCTATGTGTGTTAGTATCTTGTAACGTTTGTATAAGAGAGTATCCTTGTTGTGCTTATGATTGTTTAAAGATAAGCTGTTATGTTAGTGTACTATCACTCACCTCTTGAGATGATCTGGAGGTTAAGCCCTCCGTCACGGGGTAGACTCGGTGATGCAGGACCATGATTCGAGAATACCTCATGCGGGTCCAGGGCTATCTTGCGAGCTACGAGTTCGTGTTAGTATGCGGGGTTATGCCTCATGCGGTCTATGTGGCCATGCGGACAACGAGTCGGGGCGATGCAGGAGTAGCTACCTCGATGCGGGGTTATACCTCATGCGGGCCCGTGAGTGGCCTATGCGGACTCGGAGTCGAGATTAGGCTTGCGAGAATGATGATGTGGTAGTGGCCCTGTTTCGATCATTCGCAGCCTAGACAAGACCTATTACAGTTACCTACTGTTGCTCTTGTTTGTGATGTGGCACTATGTGCGGTTTCCTTGGTTGTTTCACACATATTTGTAAACTGGTTTTAAAAATGGTATGTTTCATTTAAGTACTTTACAGTTTCGCATACTTAGTACCTGTTGTACTGACCTCCTTGGGCTGCGTTCATGCGCGGTAAGGGCAGCAGTGCTAGATCCGCATCCTTAGGATCTCTTTGCATTGGTGTCGTGAGCTCCATCTTCTAGGAGGCTCTACTTTTGGTATGATCTCCTGTATTGTAGATAGTTTTATGCGATCGAGGTATGGCGGGGCCCCGTCGCCATAGTTGTATATTTCCTTAAGTGCGTAGTCATGTTATGCGATTGTCGGATGTAGCTGCTAAACTGGTTTATATATATATGCCGAAAGGCGACGTTTGTTCACATAAACTGTGTCTTATTTTATAAACTGTTTCATGTCTTGTTTTATATTTCCGCTGATTACTCTGATGTATGACTACTTGGGTGCCCCGGTAAGGCACCAGTCACGGGACCCGGAATGGGTCGTGACAGCTATTCCATCCTTTAAGTAGAATACGCTACTCGTAGCACTTCAACCTATATTAATCATAACATGTCTATCAACTCCTCACTTTTTAATGTAGAATCATACTAAGTGTAAGGTCTCTTATTCTACGGAAAATCAGGCAGCACTTCCTTTGTTTCTACGTACTTTTCCACCTTTTTCAAGGCCCGAAAATCAATAACCAAACTCCACATTTAAGGCCCAACAATTCATCAATACAAAGGGAATTACACGCCTAATAGGATGTGTAAAATTCTGCCCTACAATCAATATACAACTGTCCAATATTTCCAAACCATATTCGGCTACCATTGTCACAACAATTATCAATTTCATTTCAATTCCTTTTTCAATCCAAGTTGTTATTCCAACATGTTATATACATAATAACAATTACAACAACTATAAATCCTTTCTTCCTTAACATGCGACGATTGTAACTATCGACCAAATTGATTATAACATAAATGGCTAACTTGTCCATTTTCGGTTTCAACATGTCGACATGATCCAAATCTTTCCAAACTTCAATCTATATACCACATGTTCATTCCTTAACTACTATAACATGTAATCTTCAATCACATTAAGAAGATAAAGATTTTACCTCAATAAGCCCTAATAATATCCAAGCGTCAAAGTTGATCCTAGCAACTTTTAGCTCCTCTTCTTATGTTCCAATCCGCTCCAAGCACTCCTTAGAAGCTCATGAAGAACTCCTCTTCAAGTTCCATCTTCAAAGTTGAAGAACACCTTAGGTTTCCGCCTTGCGACTAACGTGAAAACGTCGTTTTTCCGGGATCTTTCTATTGAGATATCCTTACAATACTCCTAGGAACCTTGAGTTAAAGTCTTGTGAATTATGAACCACAATTGCAAAATTTTGTGTGAGATACAAGCACAAAGCCGAGAGCTCATCTACAAGAACTACAAGTTCTTGATTTAATTCTAAGTGTAGAATTTTCTTGCACTACTAGTATGGATATATACTACAACTAATGGTCTAGATCAACACAAATGGATGGCTTAAGATTGGTCCATTATGTCAAGCTCCCACTTGACCCCTTTGACTTGGTCCATTTAATCAAGCCAACATGGCTATTCTTAATGACTAATTTCGTCCAAGATGACTATGTGGAGGGTGACATGTGTCGCCCTCCTATTGGTCCATAACATTTCGTTTCCCGAAATTTCCATAATTGGTCAAAATATCGGAAACCTCGTGGGCCCCACAAAAATGTAAAATTTCTCGGGTGGGCCCCACGTATCCAACTCTGTAAATAAACTTCCATAATCCTGATAAATCATACAAGTCTCAGATATCAAATTCGGGAACTCAATTCTCATTAACAAACAATTTTTCTTCCCGAGGCTCGGAAATTTTTTTCCTTTGGAAAACAATTCTTTCTTTCGTTCAAATTTATAAGTCTTGTGCTCTCACGTCTATTCTCGTATACATGTCCTGGAATTTTGGGGTGTAACAGTATAGTTTACTCTCATTCCACCGAGTCCCTCACTAAAGGGCTGAAATACGTTATATGAAAACAGATATGATGACTCTCATTTTATAAGGTACAGTGATACAATGGTACGGTGGTAAAGTGATACAAGGTACAGTTGGCTCTTATTTATTATGGCACGGTTAGATCTGGTATTTGATTTTCATACTTGTCCCTGCCATCTTTTGTACATTTATGATCTTTTTTACTATACTTCATGTTTACATACTTGGTACCTTGTTGTACTGACCCCCTTTGGGGGGCTGCATTCATGCCCGTAGGTATAGGTACTCAGTTTGTGGATCCGCGAGCTTAGGATCCTTGCTCAGCTTTTGGGATAGCTCCATTATTTCGGGGCTTGTCATTTTGGTACAGGTCTTCCATTATGACTTATGTATATTCAGGGGTATGGTGGAGCTTGTCCCGTCATAGTTACAGTGATATTATTAGAGGTATGTAGTCATGTGTGGGTTGGACATATGTACAGTTGTAGTGGTTTGGATATTTTTATGTACAGTGGCAGCCTTGCCGGCTTGCATTTTTATTTATATGAGTTTTTGGTAAGCTTCCGCTGGTTTTATGTCATGTGTGGGTAGAAGGGTGCCCATGTAGGGCACCAGTCGCGGGCCCGGGGTTCGGGTCGTGACACAAAATCACTAATATTTTCTCCACATAGTGTCAATATAGAAGTAATTTTGAACATATCAAAATTGTACTTCATAACTGACTTGAAATCTTATAGCCTTAGATTGATCCATTAGTATAATGCTTTTGGGAGGAAGACCATTTTCAAGTGGTCATACCTTTCTTTCAAGTTTTTCCATAAAATGAGCGGATCTTTAATAGTAAGATATTCCATCCTCAGGGCTTCATCAAGGTATTGTCGTATGAATATCATAGCCTTGACGTTTTCTTTGTTGGATGCTTCATTATTTTCTTTAATGGTGTATCCAAGACCCATTGCATCCAAATGTATTTCAGCATCTAACACCCATGATAGGTAATTCTTGCCTGAATTATCAAGGGCAACGAACTCAAGTTTTGTAAGGTTAGCCATAAAATAAAGAGAATAAAAATAGTACTTTAGCCTCTGAAAATTTCTTGAGTCGGTAGAGTCCCGTGCTGATAACATGTTATAAAATAATGTTATAAAATGATAGCAATAGCAATATAAGACAAGAGATATAGAAAAAAAAGTAGAGAGGAGGAAGAGACTTTCTTCTTGTTTCAAGTGTATGTTAGTCTACCTTCAAAGGTGAATAACATCCCAATTTATAGGATGAAACCACCCAATGGAGGTTACAAATATTAAGTGCCTAAATTAATATGTACATGTAACCACCCAATGGTAGTTACAATTAATAGGTACATATAATAAACTAAAGGTTATTGAATGTGTATGAACATTCATACAAAGAATATGTATTTCATAACATTAATGAGTTATTTTTCAATATTATAGTTTAAGAGAAAAGGGTCAAATTTGCCCTCTAACTATGTTTTATGGAATATATTTGCCCTCCGTTAAACTTTGGGATCAAATATACCCTCACCGTTTGCAAACTTGTTAAATTTGCCCTTATTTGGACGGAAAGTTGACGTGTACGCCACCTTGGATCCATGTGGACACCCCGTTGGATCCACGTGGGCAAATATTAAACATAACCCTAACCCTACATAACCAGCCCCCGCCACCCTCCCCCTCAACCGCTATATCACTACCGCCGTCACCACCTTAGAACACAACCTAAAAACAACATTATGTGCGAGATATGGATTTCTATATCCAAACAAGGAGAAATTGCAAACTTCTCTTCTTATTTGTTTAACTTTCTTACATATCTCATGTTATTTCTTTCTTGCTCTTGATTTTGGCCATAGATTTTGTGTTTGAATTAAATTTTTGATTTTGATTCCAGTTTCTTAGTAACTTTCTATATCTTAGAATCCTCCATTTTTATGGCAAAGAAGGTGGCGTGGCGGTGGTGGTAGATCTGCAAAAGGACAATGGTGGTAGAAGAAAGATATGGCTGAAGAAAAAAAGGAAGGAGAAGAGTGGCGAGTAGTGGTGCGGTGGTGGTGTGAAGCTTGTCAGAGTAGCGATGGGGAAGATGGAGACAAGCGACAGGATGGTGGTTTAGATGTTTGTCGTTGGTGTGTGTGACATAGCTGGTGGTTTGGCATCACAGTCGTTGTGGTGGTGGTGGTCAAAGTTGTGGTAGTGGTGGTTGGCCGGTTTGACATCGAATGGGTTGTTCAATTGTTGGTTATGGCAGATCTGATGTTGCCGATGGTTGTGAATCAACGATAGATGTGGGGAGTTGTGATGTTGTGATTCACCGGAGATGATGGTGACGTGGTGTGCCCGCTCGTGGATCTGGCTGGAGTTTGATGGGGTTTACCAGATTGTTTGTTGGTCACCATGATATTGTTTGGTTTATGGTGTGGTTGTGCTGGTATGTTATAGTGGTGTACACAATGGGGGTGGTCGACATTGGTTGTTGGAGGTCGAAGTGGTGGTGCAGTTGTGGTTACTGGAGGAGTATTTGTTGGTTGGTGTGATGGTACATGGGTCGTTTGGTTATTGAAGTAGTGGGGTGGCGATGTGGTATTGTAATAGTGGTTTAGGTAGTGAGGTGAAAGGCGGTGGCTCATCGTCGATGGCGGTGGAACGGTGATTGTTTATTATGGGTGCTACATACCATGTGTTTGATTGTCCTTCACGTGGATCCTACATGACATTTACGTGGATCCAACGTGGTGTACACGTCAACTTTCCATCCAAATGAGGGAAACATTGACAAGTTTGCAAATGGCGAGGATATATTTAATCTCAAAGTTTAACAGAGGGCAAATGTGTTCCATATAACATAGTTGGAGGGCAAACTTAACCCTTTTTCCTATAGAAAATACATCCTAAAAGGAAAACATTAATCTTTAAAAAATAATTCTATGTAACTTGAGAAAAATGAACTAAGGTGTATCTTTCAAGTCTACTAATTAGAAAATGTGATAACCGCTCTACCTACCAAGGTGGAGGTGATGTCTGTGTACATTCTACCCTCTCCAGACCCCATATTGTGGGATTTTACTGGGTATGTTATTGTTTTTGTTTGACCATCCAAGGTCAAATCCCACTTAAAAAACTTATTAAGCTAATTGAGGTTCAAATCGTAATTTTTCAAACTTGTTAATCTTTTACAAACTACAAACCACCCACAATATACAAACCATCCCCACGACCCCACTTCTTTCATATTTCAAAATAAAAAAATCAGTTCATCTCCCAACACTCAAACCCTCTATCTTCTTCATGTTTTGCTCTTCAACAATTCCGGCGATTTGTTCTTCTTCATCAGAGCAAAGTGTTGTTACAGTCTCGTTTCTCTCTCTTGTCACCGTTTCTTATTTCTCGTCTAAGGTAAAGTCTTCTCTCTCGTCGCTATTATTGCTTCAAAAGTTAGGGTTTTGAAATCAAAATGTGAAAATGATGATTTTGGTTAGAGAAGAACAAGGGTTTGTCTTCAATGTTGTTTGTTTTGTTGTTCCATGCTTTATAAACGCTTATTTGGGGGTATTTGTTGCTCTTGTTGGGGTTGTGTGTTTGTAAATAGTGTATGTGATTGTGAAATTATAGTTTTTGGTGTTGTTTTTAGTTCTTGTTCTCCTTAGGGTTTCAAAAAAAGGGCTTACAATTTTGTTGATAATTTTTCAATAGCTAAGTAATCTATTGCAATAACTTCAGCAATTATTTGACAGTTGCAAACATCTGCTGAGGTTGCATGCTTAAAAACCCCTATTTGGTATATTTTATTTAACTTATGATGGTTGTGTGTTTGTAGTGAAATAAATATTTTTGCCAGTTCAAAAGTTAGGGTTATGAAATTAAAGTATGAAAATGATGATTTTAGTTAAAGAAAATGAGGAATAACATGGGTTTCTCTTCAATGTTGTGTATTTTGTTCAATTTTTTTATGGTTGTGGTCTTGTAATGTACACTGATAATATTGATAGTGAAATAGATGTTTTATTGTTATTGTTGTTGTCCTTGTAAGGTTCAGAAAAAAGGTCATTGCCTTTGTTTTATTTTTATTCAACAGCTGAGTAATTTGTTGCAACAGATTCTTCATTTGTTGGATAAAAACAAACAATTATTGAGGTTATTGCATTACAGATTCACTATCTATTGGAAAAAAATAAAACAATAGCCGAGTAAGCTGCAACAACAGTTTTGATATTTCCAATAGATTGCTAATATGTTGCAACAACTCACTAAGATGTTGGGACATCTTCCTCAGTTGTTGCAACAAATTCACTATCTGTTGGAAAATATCAGAACACTTCCTGCAACTTCCTCAACAACAATTTTGATTTTTTCCAATAGATAGTGAATCTGTTGCAACAATTGAGGAAGATGCTGGAACATATGAGAGAATTGTTGCAACAGATTACACACTTGTTGCACTATATGCTTCAGCTACTGTAAAAAATCATTATTTATTTAATTTAAATGATGCACAAATCAATTGAAATTATTTTTATTTATCTCATGTGTGCAGATAAAATATCTCTAAATAAAAGAAAATGAGAGAAATCATGTGAGACATCTATAGTTAGTAAAAGAGCCAAGGGGCAAACATCATTACAAGATCTTACTGAACATGCAAATATTATTTCTCAAGAATTTGCTGAATAGGAAACCTCTCAAGTAGAAGTTTTTGGCCATGAACAAATACAAGAAAGAGAAGATCTAGTAGATGAAGAAGATAAAGTAGAAGAAAAAAATAAAGAAAAAAAAAGACGATAAAAATGAAGAAGAAGAAAATAATAAAAATAAAGATGACAATGAAGGAGATGAAGAATCTGAAGAAGAAAATGAAGAAAAAATGAAGAGGATAAAACTACTTATTTTGAAAGGTCGATGACCGGGGCTGGAATTAAAAAACAAATGTACACAATGAGAATGCCAAGTCATGTACTGTTGAGTCTTCTATTGGGACTAATATTAACAGATATTCCAATGATGAAATCGTCAAAAGTTTCAGTATTGAGAAGTTTTAGGTGTGGATGTCATTGGATGAAGTGATTTGAATGGTGATATTATTGTAAAATCAGTCATGGGCAAGTCATTTGATAACGTTAGGAAGACACTTTAAGAGGGGGGCTTGGAGATTTTCTTCAAGGCCATATGTTTTGGGATGTATCTAGATTTGACTAAGGATAACAATGCACAGTTTCAAATGACCGTTGTGTATGGTCTTATCAAACGCAAGATTATTTGCAACAAAACCGATGAGATATGGATAAACTTCTGCGGCATGCCAATTTGTTTTGGCATCAAGGAGTTTGCTATAGTGAACAGATTGAGATGTCATGCTCCTTCTCAACTTATTCCTACAATTACATTAAAGAAGAGAGCTCAGATACCCAAGCCATCCAGGCCATCCAAGACAGCCAAGAAAGGCAGGCAAATTTAAGGTTGATGATGATTTAGATTTAATGGATGTTGTGGGAAAGAACTACAAGACATATAACTTGATGAAAGACTTGAAGTAAACAATTATGTCAAGAAAACACAAGTAGTCATTGTTCTTAGTTTGATTTGTGCATTATATTGTTGGGCAGAAGATGTAAAAAATAATATACCTCTTGATTTGATTAAACTCTAGGAGGATCATGAGGCATTCAATAACTATCCATAGGGTAATCATAGTTTTCAGTTGACTGTTGAATATTTGTTGAGAGATTTCAATCCAAATGTGAAGACGGTCAACCTATATGGCTTCCTGTGGGCTTTCATGGTAAACTTTCTTTCTTCAATGTTTTATCTTTTTAATTATTTTACTTAATTGATTATTCTGATTTTTGGCGGTATCATTTTTTCTAGGCTTGGGCATTTGAAGTCATTCCCCACCTCCAGAATTAAGTGAAGGACTACTCAGAAGAAATATTTTATCCAAGGATCCTCAGATGGTTGACTGCCAGAAACAACAACACAATAATAATTCTTAATCCTTTTAACCCCCCTAAGGAAGTAGTAAGTTAGAATCCGTTGGAAAATATCCCTAAATAGTTTTATAATAATTAATTACTTGGTGTAACATATACATTTATCTGTTGCAACAATCGTAAAATTTGTTTGAAAATATTGAACAAGTTTGACACCTGCTGCAACAGATCAAGTTATTTGTTAAATTGTTAACTTGTGCATCTATTTTAATAATTTGTAAATTGTTAGCACCATTTGAATATATATATTTATTTGTTGTGGGTTATTCACCTATGACTTGTCCCGACAATACGAGAGTTGAACATGCCATGTGTTGTTACTTTAAGGCCTGTGAATGTCGGAGGAATTGATTGATAAGATTAAAGAAGAATTGACTGGAGCCACAACCATCATAAGGGAATCAAAGAGTTGATATTATTGATGGTGGTGATTTCAGTGTTGGTGATGGTGAAGGTGATTATGTTGATCTTGATATTGTTGTTGATGTTGCAAAACAAACTGTGGCAGGTCTTATTGATAAAATAAGAGATGATAATGGAGTTAGTGGTGGAGTTGGTGGATATACTCCCCTTGGTGGTAGTGGTGGAGTTGGTGGATATAATCCCCTTGGTGGTGGTGGGCAGACTACAAATATCCCATATAGGTTGGGTAGATATTCTTCAGTTGGTGTCGGTACCTCCAAAATGACTTCTTGTTCTTGTAATGCAATAATTGCAAGAAGAAAATGGATGATTTTGATTAAGAAGGTTGAGGACTTGACACAAGCTCAAAAGGACACAAACTTGCTCCTTCAATAAGTTATATCTAAGAGGGGTGTCAATCCATCCAAAAAGCTTACCTCACCCTATACTACTATTGGGATTCGCAAGAGGGCCGAAATAATTTCCAAGGTACTTGCTGATTGTAGAGCAAGGAAATCTACTACTCCATAGAAGTCAATTGCGAATCCTATTGTTGAAGTTGGGCTAATAGTGCTAAAAAGGTAGATATTTTCAAGCCAATAAATGCCTAAAAAAGGGTAGCCCGATGCACTAAGCTCCCGCTATATGCGGAGTCCAGAGAAGAGTCGGACCACAAGAGTCTATTTTAAGACTGTAAATGCCTAAATAATGAAAAAAGCTTGAAAAACCGGTCAAAGCCAAAAAGAGTGTTGGAAAGAAAAAAAATACTCAGTGCATGAATTTGGGGCTAAAGACTTTAAGGTTATGACAAGCATGCATATATGATTGGAGGATAGGGTAAGTTTCAACACTTGTATATATCTATCTAATTTAGTATGTTGTTGCTATAAGTTCTTTATTTATTTGAACTTGTTGCAGCAAGTTAACTAGTTGCTCCAACAATTTACTTAGTTGTTGCATCAAGTTACTTAGTTGTTACAATAAGTAACTGACTATTTTACTACTTTTACTGCGGTATGTAGATGAAGTCCTGCTTCTAATGCGTGTGAGGCAAATCAGCTTCCCTGAGCACTATGATGCCACTAATATAATCTTGGACCTCAACTTCTATAATAAATTTCTCCAGAGGTTCACAGTATTGACAAATGAGAGTACAATTTCGGGTGTTGTGCCTTTGAATGTTAGACTTGCTGAATTTTTATGGGATGATAATGTGATCGATTATTGTAGAGGTATTAGACCCTACCCGGGTGGCTGCCAGTGGGTTGGTACAAAAATGATTTTAACTGTGATGAATATTAATGTCAATCATTTTATCACTCTCGAGTTTAAGATTGAGGAGGGAGTGATAAATGTTTATGATTGCAACATTCTTGTTTACCCAGATGATGCTTTATTTTGTCACATCCAACCCATATTATAATTGTGGCCCAAGTTACTGAATTAGAGGGGCATATTCACAGCAAAGTTACTCTACGAACTATGGGAATTTGGTAGGAAAAATGTCCCCCACAATGACACTAGTTAGGCATGTGGTTCGTAGTCACTTAATTTTATAGAGGCTTTGCTTATCAACACTTGTGTGACAAAACCTGACACTAATTAGTGACAACTCTGTGGGGAAGATGCAATGGAGATGTGCATGTGGTATGATCGAAAATGTGTTGGGGCCCTAAGGTGGGCTGATGAACAATTTATTTAATTTGTATTTTTGGAGGCCTAAGGTGGCCTGTTGAACAATTTATTTCATTTGTGTTTTTAATTTATGTTTTTGGAGCCCTAAGGTGGCATGTTGAACAATTTTTTTTAACTTTCTACTTTATGTTGTTGGATGAATTATGAAATTATGCAAGTATTTAAGTTGTTTATGTAGTTTCAAATAAGTCACACTTCTATTACAACAGATACATAATCTGTTGGTAAAAAACAAATAGCTGCTACAAATATTGCAACAGATGTGTAAAGCTGTTGCAACCGATTTTCAGTATGTCGCTAGATTTTCACATTATTTTTAGTAGTTTCAAACAAGTTACAAATATGTTGCAACAAATACCTAATCTATTGGTAAAACTTAAACAACTGCATAAATTATTACAATAGATGCGTAATATGTAGCAACAAATGCGTAATATGTTGCAACCGATGCAATATGTTACAACATATGCCTAGTATATTGCAAAAAAAATTCTAATATATTGTAACAGATGCGTAATATGTTGCAATTGATGCGTAATATGTTGCAATAGATGTGTAATATGTTGGAACATATAATTTATCTGTTGCAAAATATAAAACAACTGTTGCAATAAATCCATAATATGTTGCAATAAATGCATAATATGTTGGAACATATAATTTATTTGTTGCAAAATATCAAATAATTGTTGAAGATGTTGCAACATATTACAAGTCTGTTGCAACAATATACTTAGTTGTTGCAACAATGTACTTGCATTAAACTTAGTTGATCACTAAATATCACTGAGTTTCTTTGTTTATCACTAAATATGAGTGAATCAAGTAGTTCACATCAATTTACTCTAATGATCACTCGATATAGTGCATAGTGACTTAGTTGATCATCTATCCTGACTCAAAATACTATCATATTGATTAAGTATCATTGATTTCAATTGTTTATCACTAAATACCATTGATTTCTATTATTGATCACTAAATATGGGTGAATCAAGTAGTTCACACCAATTCACGCTAATGATCTCTCGATATAGTGCATAGTGACTTAGTTGGTCATCTATCCTGACTTAAAATACTATCATTTTGATTAAGTACCATTGATTTCAATTGTTTATCACTAAATACCATTGATTTCTATTGTTGATCACTAAATATGGGTGAATCAAGTAGTTCACACCAATTCACTCTAATGATCTCTCGATATAGTGCATAGTGACTTAGTTGATCATCTATCCTGACTCAAAATACCATCATGTTGATTAAGTATCATTGATTTCAATTATTTATTATTAAATACCATTAATTTATATTATTTATCATTAAATATCATTGATTTCCTTTGTTGATCACTAAAAATGAGTGAATAAAATATAATCTATTACAACAAGTAATAAATCTGTTGCAACAAGTAACTTAGTTGTTGAACAAGTCATATCACTTGTAGGATAAAACACAATAACTTACCAAGTTACTGCAATAAGTCTTTCCACTTGTTGAAAAAACTCAAACAACCAACCCAATTCATGTAACAAGTCGTATTACTTGTTGGATAAACCCCAACAAGTAACTTAATTGCTGCAACATATTTGGATCTTAAAAACTCCCACTTGTTGTAATATGTTCAACAACTTACTAGTTGCTGCAACAAGGCTTGTCACTTATTGGAATAACACCAACAAGTAATAATGTTATTGCAACTGATTCCACACTTGATGGAAATTATTCAATAATTCATTAACAACAGAAATGTCAACAGAACATACATTTTTTAAACAAGATCAACATCTATTATAAATTAGGTTCATAAACACCAATAATAGAGTTTACCATTACAAGAAAGATCAAAATTAAAATATCTTAAAATCCAAGTTCACAAACAACAACAAGAGTAATTACTATTTAAAGATTGTGCAAGATTAGCAACTATGGAGCAACTTGGGATGGACATGTGTTTTTTTTTGTGGCAAGCTGTTTTGCATATTGAACATTTGTTTTCCTCATTGGAAATGATTCTCCGATTCCACGTCTCTTCTTTGTCCGCCTTCTTTCCGATTTGCTTGGGTAAACATATGGAAGAGGTATTTCTCTCCCTAAAATTTCCAAAGGAACATCCCAAAATTCTTTAGAAGGCACATTATGAATTTCTTCATAATATACAATTATGTATTTTCCACCGTATAATATGGAAATCCACCTTACAAAGTCTTCACCATACTGGACTCTGAGCGCTGCCATAACATGTGGACACAGTATTTTATCCAAGTAAATAATTCTACCAGTACAAGATCTCATTTGAAGATTCACCGTTGCAACTTCACCATGACCGGTGACGCTGAACCTATAATTGACAATTTGATGGGCCAATAACTTATTCCCCATGTTGACTGACTTTGATATTTTTTTCAATCGAAGGAACAAAGATAGTTGGTGAGTCGATGAACTCCATACACCTCTCATGAAATTTTTCTGTAAACCTCATGTTGATGGAATCAAATAGAGTAGTAATGAGAAATTATCCTTCAACATTGACCATTGCATTCACCAACTCAACAATGTTAGTCATCATAATATTATAACTGTTAAAATAAACAATCAATTATTCTAAAAATTTGAAAGTTAATTGATATACAAATAAAAAAACACAATAATAAGGTGTAAATATACATGTTTCCTAGGCAAAATACCATGCTCCATCTATGGAATCTAGCACGCTCAAAATGTTCAGCGATCTCAGGTACCATATCTCTAATTTTATTGAAATGATCATTGAACACATCTATCATGTACGCTTTTGCTGCTTTATAAAAATGAGATACGACCTTCTCATTGTGAAAGGTGGTTCATATATTTTTCCTACGGTGCCTCATATAACAACCATAATAAATTGTAGAGTAGACAATCGAAACTGCCTTTTTGATACTTGGATGGCTATTAGAAATTATGCACAACTCAGGGGTATCATCTACATAACTTCTTCTTTTTTAAAAGAAATATTTGTACGAGGCATCACACTCATTGTCCACTACAAAAAATGCCACCGAAAAAATATGATTCTCCACATCCCCTGCCACAGCCGACAACAACACTCCTTCATACTTACTCCTAAAGAATGTCCCATCGACAGCTATAACTTTTCTCATTTATGTAAAACTAAGCATCCAAGCAGCATAGGTTACAAAAAAGTACTTGAACTTCCCGTTTTCATCAACCTTCAATGTTGTCTTACTTCTGGATTTATGGACCGAAGCATATAATGGTACGCATCAAGAACTGCATACCCGTGCTCATGTGTCCCCTTAGTTATGTCACGACCCGACCCCGGGCCCGCGACTGGTGCCTTACCTGGGCACCCTTATAGGTATACATCAGAGATAATCAACGAAACATACATGAACTTAACAAGAAATAAATAACAGGTTAGCCGATAAGGCTACCTCCCAGGATATATATATAAACCAAAAGCAGTTACTTTTTTTTACAAAGAGACCCACAAGATATGACTACATACCTCTAAGAGTTTTTGACATAACAACTGTGACGGGACAGGGCCCCGCCATGCCCCTGAATGTACAAAAGTCTACAACTTCAGGGAACCGTACCAAAAGACAAAGCCTCCGGAGAAATGGAGCTTTCCAAGAACTGAACAGTGATCCTAAGAGTGCGGATCAGCAAGCTATGTACCTCAACCTGCGGCATGAACGCAGCCCCCCGAAGGAGGTCAGTACGAAATATGTACCAAGTATGTAAAACTGAAAGTACTGTAATGAAATCATAATAGTCTAAAATAAAGCTGGAGACATGTATGATAACCAAAATAATACGATAATCGCGGCCTTGCCGAAGTGAAAGTAATGAAAGTCAGTTTTACCTTTTAAAGACTATTTCAACACATGAACAATAGTCACACCAGGGCTATGGACACAAGCCCTCAAATATCATCACACAGTCCAGTAAGGGTCTCAAGCCCACAAATATCAAAGCGTGCCCGTGGAATCCCCCATCACTGCCGACAGCCGTAAGTGTAAAATATAACCATGTGACGCGCCCGTGGCATCCTACCTCACTGTCGGCGTACACATATGCAATACATATATATATCTCCTGCCCGTGGAATCCCCTATCACTGCCGACAGCCGTAAGTGTAAAATATAACCATGTGACGCGCCCGTGGCATCCTACCTCACTGTCGGCGTACACATATGCAATACATATATATATATATATATATATATATTATGCCCGTGGAATCCCTCATCTCGGGTACATGACTTCATGGAGACCTAATCCATAGGGTAATAATCGTATATAACATGGTCGCATGCCCCGGAATCCCTCATCGTATAAGCATGGCCATGGAGTAATAATAGCATTCGGGAATTTAACCCGCATCCTGGTCGCATTCCCCGGAATCCCTCATCGTATAAGAATGTCCAAGGATCAATCACAATGGAAGCATACTCGTGGAATCCTCCGTCACTGCCGGTACGTCCAAGTATATTTACAACAAGACGGTCGGCCCTCCAACTGAGAGTGTTACACCCCGTAGTTCCAGGGTATGTATGTGAGGACGTACGTACGAGAATACGACATAAAAATTGGAAAGGAAGAAAGAAGTGATTTTTCAACGGAAAAGTTTCCGGATTTTGTGAAGGAAAAAGGTTCGTTAATGGGAATTGGATTCCCAGATTTGGTATTCGGACTTCTTGAAATATTAGAGAATTATGGAATTTTATTTCCGGAATTGGTCACGTGGGGCCCACGGGAGAAATTTACGGTTTTGTGGGGCCCACTTTGTTTTCGAGATTTTGGCCATTATGGATATTTTTGGAAGATGAAATATTTTGGACGAGTCGGAGGGCGACATGTGTCACCCCCATGTGGCCTTGTGGCCGAAATTGCTTGACAAGTGGCCAAGACAAGTGGCCTTGTCTTGCAAGATATTTTGTGTAGGACAAGTGGCTTGTGGGGCCCACACACACTTGTCCCCAATCTCAACCACACACTTGCTTTCATCCTAGCCCTTGGTTGTCCTATATATGCACCCTTAGTTGATGAAATCTTCCACACTTAGGTTATTTCAAGACTTGAACAATACTCTCTCCCTTGCCTTGTGGTTTCGGCCATGACCCATTTCCTTGACCTAAATTTGTCCAACAATTCTTAAACTTTTAAGTGTTCTTCCTTAAGGTGTTAGGAAGATTGTGTACCAAGAGTTGGAAAAGATTTCACACCCCTAGCCTTGAAACCTTGTCTTGGCCGAAACTTGCCATAGTTTGAGCCTAAGTGTTCTTCACTTTTTGGAGTTGGATATTGAAGAGGAGTTGGTTAGAAACTTCTAAGGGTTGCTTGGAGCGGATTGGAGCGTAAGGAATAGGAGCTAAACGTTGCTCAGGATCGACTTATTAATCTTGGATAATTTTGGGCTTATCGAGGTAATGATCTTTATCCCCCTATTGTAATTGGATATTACATGTTGTTGTAGTATAATTGAGTATATAATATATGGAAGGAAGATTGATAAGAATTGGACTGTTGGTATATTGTGGGGCAGAATTGTACACGTCCGGTTAGACGTGTAATTCCCCTTGGAGTTGTTGGCTTGGTAGCGGGCCTTGTTAGAGGAGGATATTTATGTGGTTGCGGGGGGGTGGGGGGGAGGTGCTGCACAATTTTCCGTAGAATAAGAAACCTTGTACTTAGAAATGTTCTACGAAGAGATCTAGAAGTTGATAGACGTTTTGTGGCCTTTATAGGTTGAAGTACTACGAGTAGCGTATTCTACTTGAAGGGTGGAAAAGGCTAGCAAGGGTATAGTACGAGGTGTCACGACCCGTTCCAGGGCCAGTGACTGGTGCCTTACCCGGACACCCAAGTAGTCATACATCAGAGTAATCAGCGGAATATAAAAACAAGACATGAAACAAATGTAAATTGAGACACAGTTTATATCTGAGAAAATGTCGCCTTTCGGCATATATATATAAAGAGTGAACAGTTACATCCCAACTTTACAAAGATGACTACGCACTTAGGAATGTAAACAACTATGGCGGGACAGGGCCCCGCCATACCCTGAATGTACATATATCTACAACATCAGGGAGAACCATACCAAAAGTCGAGCCTCCGGAGAAGATGGAGCTCCTGACACCAAAGCAAAGATCCTAAGGATGCGGATCTAGCACCTGTTTGCCCTTACCTGCGGCATGAACGCAGCCCCCCGAAGGAGGTCAGTACAACAGGTACCAAGTATGTGAAACTGTAAAGTACGTTAAGTGAAATCAAAGTATTTAAAACCATTTGCAAATATAATCAGTTCAATTGCACATAGTGCCATATCACAAACAAGAGCAATAATAGGTAAACTGTAACAGGTCTTTTCTAGGCCGCGAATGATCGAAGCAAGGCCAATCGCCCATAGTATCATTATGCGTGCCTAATCCTGGACTCCCGCAGTCCGCATAGGTCACACACAGACCCGCATGAGGTATTCCTCGCATCGGGGGTAGCTAACCCCGGTACCCTCCTGGACTCCCGCAGTCCGCATAGTCTCAATAGACCGCATAGTCACACAGACCGCATAGGGCATCCCCCGCATCGGGATAGAACACCCGGAATGATCAATCCTGGAACTCCCGCAGCTCCGCATAGTCACACAGACCGCATAGGCCGTATAGACCCGCATCAAGGGTGGCAAGCCCTCGGTATAATCAAGTCAAGGGGGTATGTGATATAATAACAGTACAACGGTCTTAACGTTTAACAACGTAAGCACAACAATAATAACATCACAAGACACTAACACACGTAGTATCATAACATGTTTACTTATCAAACCATCTTACTATACTTGCAGAAGTCAATACAAGATTTTCATAAACAAACAAGTAAAACCGTTCCTTTTATCTTTCTTAAGTCGTTATACCTAACTTCCCATAAAGCTAGTATAACTCTTAAGTTTTCTGTTTAAAAATCAAGTATTACTTTTTTTTTAAAAAATGATTCATAATTCTTTTGAAATACTTCAAGGTTCTTATTATTCAGGCTTAAGTCAAAAGACATTGCCGTAAAACTACGTCCAGTTAACACACGTACGTCTACCGTACTATATATATATATTTTAAAATATCATGCTCAAGAGTATAGGGAGAATCACATACCTTCTCGGCGAAATCCACCTGCCAAGTCGAATATGTCGCGCGCAGAGAATCAACCTATAATAGTCAAATACGTCTATCAACGTCTAGACTATTCTGTACAGTTCTAAGCAGAGGGTTCTCTATTCTACGGAAAATTGGGCAGCACTTCCCTACCCGTCAAGCTACTCAAGTCTACTGTAAATACAATCCTATGTAAGTACAGTTCAATCTTCTTTATTATTCTTCTGATGTGATTTCAGTTTAATTCTATTCTTTAATATCCTTCTATATCTTATACTCAAGTCTTAACTATTCTTATATGTAATATCCAATTACAATAGAAGGACAAGAGTATTTACCTCGATAAGCCCAAAATTATCCAAGTTAAATGTCGATCCTGAGCAAGGTTTAGCTCCTAATTGCACGCTCTGATAGCTCCAAGAAGCCCTTAGAAGTTCTACACAACTTCTACTAAAATACTATAAGGGATTTGGGCTAGGGTATTTTGGAATAGTAACTATACTTGGAAGACAACTTTCTACCAAGGGGGGGGGGAGGGGGGGTGTACTCGGCCGAAGCCACTAGGCTAGAGGGGGGAGAGGGGTGTTTCGGCTAAGCTTCTCAAGAGGGGGGGAAGAGGCTTGGACGAAAACACTACAAGAGGGGGGGAGGATTTTCAAGACTTGGAGAAGTGATTTGTGGATGAAGAAAACCTTCAAGTTAGGGGGGTATTTATAGGCCAACCAATGGCCAAGATGAAGCCAAGTGCTATGCAAGTGTAGGGTGAGGATTTACCCAAGTGTCCTTATCCATCTACTACACAAAATATCCTACCTAACCTTGACCAAAGGAAAGCCACAAAATTGTCCAAACAAGCCTATGTTTGCCGTCCACTTGAGGGTGACAAGTGTCACCCTCTCGTTGGTCCAAAATGTTTCATCTCTCGGAAAAATCCGCAAAAATAATAAATGACATAGATGGAATTTTCCCTACGCAAACTTTGGAAAACGTTTCGTCGGAAAACGATTCTTTTCGAGTGTTGTGCACAATATTTTCGTCCAAAGTGTCTAACTAAGGCTAAACTTTTGTACGTACGTCCTCACGTACATACTCAGGAAATACGGGGTATAACATTCTCCCCTCCTTAGAAACATTCGTCCCGAATGTTCCTTCCCAAGACAGATAACAATAAGGTTCTTCATAACTAAAACATTTTGCAAATGCCACATACGGCCACAAAACAACACTTAGGCAAATATGACAATGAAAATTTACAAGTAGAAAAGTGAGTTACCTGGAGGTGTGGGGAATAGGTGAGGATACTTCTGCCTCATGTCCTCCTCAGCTTCCCACGTCATCTCCTCCCTGAGCTCGTTCCGCCACAAGACTTTGACGGAAGCCACGTCCTTGGTCCGCAGACGCCTAACCTGACGATCGATTATCGCTATGGGAATCTCCTCATACGATAACCCCTCGGTCACCTGGACATCGTCAATCGGATGCACTCTAGATGGATCCCCGATACATCTCCTCAGCATAGAAACATGAAACACCGGATGCACTGCCTCCAGATCGGACGGCAGATCCAACTCATAGGCAACCTTGCCTACCTCGCGACAACTGACGATACCCAATGTACCTTGGACTGAGTTTCCCTTTCTTCCCGAATCTCATCACACCCTTCATGGGTGACACCTTCAGGAAAACCCAATCATCAACCTCGAACTCCAGATGCCGACGACGATGATCTGCATACGACTTCTGTCGACTCTGAGCTGTGAGCAACCGCTCCTGGATAAGCTTCACCTTATCCACTGCCTGCTGCACCAAATCTGGTCCCACTAACTGCACCTCGCCCACATCAAACCAGCCTATCGGCGATCTGCACTTCCTCCCATACAAGGCCTCATAAGGCGCCATCTGAATACTGGAGTGGTAGCTATTATTATATGCAAACTCAACTAGAGGCAAATGATCCTCCCAGCTACCTCGAAGTCAATAACACAGCTCACGATATCCTCAAGAGTCGGATAGTGCGCCACCGTCGTCTGTCTGTGGATGGAATGCAGTACTCAGGCTCACCTGCGTCCCTAAACCCTTCTGGAAAGACCTCCAGAAGTTAGCCGTAAACTGGGCTCCTCTGTCTGATATGATCGAAATAGGGACTCCATGCAGTCTGACGATCTCTCGGATGTAAAGTCTGGCATAATCCTCAGCCGAAAAAGTCGTTCTGACGGGAAGAAAGTGGGCTGATTTCGTCACACCGACGATAACCCATATAGAATCATGTCTCCTATGAGTGCGAGGTAATCCCGTGATAAAGTCCATGTTGATCACCTCCCACTTCCGTGTCGATCTCTATCGTCGCAACAAACCACCGTGCCTCGGTGTTCTACCTTCACCGCCGACAACACGCATCGAGCTTTAACTCTGCAACGTCCCTCTTCAAGCCATCTCACCAATACACAATTCTGAGGTCGTGGTACATCTTGGTCTACCCCGGATGGATAGACTAACGCGCGCTGTGTGCTTCCCCTAGAACTCGCCAAGTCCCGCAATATCTGGAACACACAACCTGCCCTCAAACCTTAGCACCCCATCAGGTGCTACCTCAAAAGGACCCTTCCCCTCACGAAGAGCCGTATCACGATACCGAATCAAAACTGGATCCTCAAACTATTGCCTCTTCACCTCCTCGACGATGGAAGACTCGGCAACCTCTCGAACTCAAACCCCACTGCTATCAGAATCAATCAAACGGACACCAAGGCTCGCTAACTGATGCAAATCGCGAACCAGGCCCCTCATCTCCGGCTGCACATCTGATAGACTCCCCATCGACCTACGACTAAGAGCATCTGCCATAACATTAGCCTTCCCCGGGTGGTACAAGATGTCAACATCATAATCCTTGAGCAGCTCTAACCACCGTCTCTGTCGTAAGTTCAGCTCCCTCTGGCTGAAGATATACTGGAGGCTCTTGTGGTCTGTATAAATATCCACATGAACCCCATACAAATAGTGCCTCCAGATCTTCAGGGCGTGAATCACCGCTGCCAACTCCAAATCATGGGTGGGGTAGTTCCTCTCATGCTTCTTAAGCTGTCGGGATGCGTACGCTATAACCTTGCCCTGTTGCATCAATACACATCCCAACCCGATGCCTGACGCATCACAATACACGACATAACCGTCTGGACCCTCTGGAAGAGTAAGAACGGGGGCGGTCGTCAGTCTCTCCTTCAGTAACTGGAAACCCTACTCACACGCATCAGTCCACTGAAACTTAGCTGCCTTCTGAGTCAGCCTAGTCAATGGTGCAGAGATAGAAGCAAACTTCTCCACGAACCGTCGATAGTAACCTGCAAGGCCCAGAAAACTGCGCACCTCTGTCAGAGTAGTAAGTCTAGGCCAACTCCTGACTGCCTCGATCTTGGCTGTATCCACCTGAATACCATCGGCCCCGACAATATGCCCAAGAAAGCCACCGAAGCCAACCAAAACTCACATTTGGAAAACTTGGCGTATAACTGCTGGTCCTGGAGAAATCTCAAGATCGCCAAATGCTCGCGTGCTCACTGCTCTGAGCGAGAATAAACCAAGATATCATCAATGAACACTATCACAAACGTGTCCAAAAATGGCTTGAACACTCGGTTCATCAAATCCATGAATACCGCCGGAGCATTGGTCAAACCGAACGACATAACCCTAAACTCATAGTGCCCGTACCGGGTCCGGAATGCAGTCCTAGGGATGTCCGACTCTCTGACTCGCACCTGATGATAGCCCGATCGCAGATCAATCTTGGAAAAACATCTCGTACCCTGCAACTGATCGAACAAATCATCAATCCTGGGAAGGGGGTATCTGTTCTTAATGGTCACCTTGTTCATCTTCCTGTAATCAACACACAAGCGCAGCGTCCCGTCCTTCTTCTTCACAAACAATACCGGCGCTCCCCAGGGAGAAACACTAGGCCTGATGAAGCCCTTCTCCAGCAAATCTCTCAGCTGGTCCTTCAACTCTCTCAACTCGGCAGGTGCCATTCTGTATGGCGGAATGGAAATAGGCCGAGTGTCTGGCAGCACATCGATACAAAACTCTATCTCCCTCTCAGGAGGGATACCCGGGAGGTCGTCTGGAAATACATATGGGAACTCTCTGACTACTGGAACTGACTGAAAATCCGGTACCGCAGCCTCAGTATCAAACACCCGAATGAGATGGTAGATGTACCCCTTCTGCACCATCTTCCTATCCTTGAGGTAGGAAATAAACCTACCCTCAGCGTCTGATGTTCCTCCCACTCAATAACCGGCTCCCCAGGAAACTGGAACCGAACTACTCTCTCCCTGCAGTCTACATTGGCGTAGCAAGAAGCTAACCAATCCATACCCATGATCACATCGAAATCCGTCATGTCCAACTCTATCAAGTCGGCTAGGGTCTGACGACTGCATAAAGACACTGGGCAAGCCCTATATACCCGCCGAGCTACCACCGAATCACCCACTGGCGTAGCTACCTCGAAAGGGTCTATGGACTCAGGCTCTATCCCTATCCTACTAGCAATAAGGGGAGATATATAGGACAGAGTAGAACCCGGATCTATCAAGGCGTACACATCATAACCAGAAACTGATAGAGTACCTGTGACGACGTCAGGCGACGCCTCCTGGTCCTGTCGGCTGGACAAGGCATAAATGCGGTTCTGAGGACCGCTAGAACTGGGACCCGCGCCACGACCTCTGCCGCGACCTGCTGGTCCATGAGTACCCTGCCCTCCGGGGCGTGTAACTGTAGGGGATGAAGACCCGGCAACAGACCCTGAAGGCTGACCCCTACCCTCTGCCTGCAGTCGGACAGACTCGCATAATGACCTGCGCTGCCACAAGTGTAGCAAGCTCCCGGTAGTACTACGGCTCACGAATGGAATCTACCACAACGGACACACCGAGCGGACCTCGATCGGTTAGCACCGCACTGCTACCACGGAAGTCCAAGTCACGGGGCCGACACGCCCCAAATGCTCTGGCTGTACCAAAAACGATGTAGGAGTGCTCTGAGCTGACTGTGGTGCAAATCTAGACGTCTGCTGAGGCCGTCCACCCCGAGAGCTACCAAAAGATCCAGCCGTCTTGGCCTTCTTCTGCTGCTGATATCTGTCGACCCGTCGGTCTCTACGCTCCTCGCATCCAAGTGCATGAGCCTGCATGCGGGTAATTTCCATACCCGGCTGAAGAGCAACACCCGCACAAGACTCGGCCAAATAATCATCTAGCCCGGTTACGAGGGCACCGCACCAGAGCCCAAAAGGGCAAGGCAACAGAGGGAACTGCGAATAGAGCACAGAGGGTTACGAGGGCACCGGCCCAGTCATTACCTAAGGTGGTACTTCAGATGGGGAGCATGCGCTTCCAGCTGTTTGGGACGAGTTTTCAGAGGCGTTTCTTAGCCATTTCTTGCCTCCGCAGATGAGGAGGGCTCGGGCAGATAGATTTGTGATGCAGGGCAGGATTATGATTAGAGCGACAAAGGGAAAGTGAGGCAGTAGTTACAAATATATCTTTAGCCCTTAAGAGACTTGTATATGTTGTTATGGTAGATACATGTTGAGTGTTATGTACGGATATCATTGTGTTAATTGTGAATTAGAAAACATGGGTTGTTGAAAAGATAAGTATGGGGACATGGAAGGTGTGAACCTTAGAATATTACACGTTGAGACCTTAGATGTAAGGCCGTCTTGAGTAAAAGATTTTGCGGGTGATCTTTGTCGGAGTGCATTATATATATAGGGTGTATTAGTGTGATAAATCCATGGGTTGTGTGAGAGGGAAGTGATAGCTTTCATGACTTGAATAGGTAAGATTGTTCCGGATCGGGGAACAAGAGTTTGGCGCGATAGCGGGTCAGGTTGAGGCCAGATCGCGGGTCAACCCGTATCCCGGAATGAGGTGGGGTCAGTTCGAGGTGGTCCCGCCAGGTGGTAGGGTCACGAGGGTGCTAGGCCCAAGTTTAGGTAACCATCGTACGAGTTCGTGGATGTGTTCGACCAGAATCGGATCGTGAAGGCCGGGAATGCCTTAAAGGAATTTGAGGCTAGTAAGATGACCAAGTTTGGAGATAATGACTCCAAGGTTTTGGAAACTGAAGCGATGACTGGAGTATGGTACGTGTACTAGAAAGAGTTCGGGTGCACGAGAAGTGTACGACGAGTAAGGAAAGAAGTGAACATGTGTTAAGAGATGGAAATGACGTGCGAAGGGAGTATCCTTTAGACCATGGGTGGGGCTTTTTGTGATGTTAGAGGTGATTCCTCGTTGGCTTGGATTTGAGTTTTCCGCGTATGTTATACTATGGCCATTGGTGGCATAATTGGTTTCGTAAGTATAATAGTGAATACTATACCGGTGCATGTACGTTTGGTGACTTAGAAGGAACATTCGGGACGAATATTTCTAAGGGGGGAAGAATGTTACACCCCGTAGTTCCAGGGTATGTATGTGAGGACGTACGTACGAGAATACGACATAAAAATTGGAAAGGAAGAAAAATGTGATTTTTCGACGGAAAAGTTTCCGGATTTTTTGAAGGAAAAAAGTTCGTTAATGGGAATTGGATTCCCAGATTTGGTATTCGGACTTCTTGGAATATTAGAGAATTATGGAATTTTAATTCCGAAATTGGTCACGTGGGGCCCACGGGAGAAATTTACGGTTTTGTGGGGCCCACTTTGTTTTCGAGATTTTGGCCATTATGGATATTTTCGGAAGATGAAATATTTTGGACGAGTCGGAGGGCGACATGTGTCACCCCCATGTGTCCTTGTGGCCGAAATTGCTTGACAAGTGGCCAAGACAAGTGGCCTTGTCTTGCAAGATATTTTGTGTAGGACAAGTGGCTTGTGGGGCCCACACACACTTGTCCCCAATCTCAACCACACACTTGCTTTCATCCTAGCCCTTGGTTGTCCTATATATGCACCCTTAGTTGATGAAATCTTCCACACTTAGGTTATTTCAAGACTTGAACAATACTCTCTCCCTTGCCTTGTGGTTTCGGCCATGACCCATTTACTTGACCTAAATTTGTCCAACAATTCTTAAACTTTTAAGTGTTCTTCCTTAAGGTGTTAGGAAGATTGTGTACCAAGAGTTGGAAAAGATTTCACAACCCTAGCCTTGAAACCTTGTCTTGGCCGAAACTTGCCATAGTTTGAGCCTAAGTGTTCTTCACTTTTTGGAGTTGGATCTTGAAGAGGAGTTGGTTAGAAACTTCTAAGGGTTGCTTGGAGCGGATTGGAGTGTAAGGAATAGGAGCTAAACGTTGCTCAGGATCGACTTATTAATCTTGGATAATTTTGGCCTTATCGAGGTAATGATCTTTATCCCCCTATTGTAATTGGATATTACATGTTGTTGTAGTTTATAATTGAGTATATAATATATGGAAGGAAGATTGATAAGAATTGGCCTGTTGCTATATTGTGGGGCATAATTGTACACGTCCGGTTAGACGTGTAACCCCCTTGGAGTTGTTGGCTTGGTAGCGGGCCTTGTTAGAGGAGGATATTTATGTGGTTGTGGGGGGGGGGAGGTGCTGCCCAATTTTCCATAGAATAAGGAACCTTGTACTTAGAAATGTTCTACGAAGAGATCTAGAAGTTGATAGACGTTTTGTGGCCTTTATAGGTTGAAGTACTACGAGTAGCGTATTCTACTTGAAGGGTGGAAAAGGCTAGCAAGGGTATAGTACTATGGAGCTTTTTGCTATTTGTCGATAATCGTCGTGAGGTATGTGAACCTCTTCCTATCCTTTCTAGCATGATTGTTGTGAACTATGTAGTACAGTAGACGTACGTGTGCTAAACGAATTTGGTTGGTTTAAAACATAAAGTGTTATAATGGCTTTATGGGAAGTTAGTTATAACGACTTTATGTAGGTAAAAGAATGGTTTGTTGATTTTAAAAGGTAAGATACTTGACTTATATTTGACTTGATATGAAATGTTAAGAATGTTATACCCCGTATTTCCTGAGTATGTACGTGAGGGCGTACGTATATAAATTTAAGCCTTAAAGTTAGGCTAGGTTCGAAATTTGTACACAAGTGCCGGAAAGAGTCGTTTTTCGACGAAACGTTTTACTAAACTTGCGAAGGGAAAATTCCGGCTATGTCATTTTTATTTTTGGCGGATTTTTCCGAGAGACGAAACATGTTGGACCAACGGGAGGGTGACATGTGTCACCCTCACATTGGAAGGGCTTGGGGCGGCAACTTGGACGATTGGGTCAAGGGGAGTTGGTAGGATATTTTGTGATATTTTGGTGGTAGATGGATAAGGTACACATGGCTTAATCCTAGCCCTACACTTGCCTAACACTTGGATGGATCTTGGCCATTGGTTGGCCATTCCTTGACCTATAAATACCCCCCCCCCCCCTTTGGAAGACTTCTTCATCCAAAAATCTTCCTAAGTCTTGAAAGCTCTCTTCATCCCCTCAGGTAGTAGCTCGTCCAAAGCATCCCTCCCCTCTTGAGAAGCCTTGCCGAGAGCCTCCCCCTTTGAGGAGCCGTGGCCGAAAGCCTCCCTGAGAAAGTTTGGCCGGCAGGGTCCCCTAGCCTAGTTGTTTTCGTATAATACCCCTTGTTGTGGTATAGAAATACTCTCCTAGTATTGTTGTTATGTCCAAATACCTTGGCCCAAATACCTTGTAGTATTCCCAAGGTTACACTTATACAAAAGCCTAGACAATACTATTATACTTCCTTTAGCCACTAAACGAAACCCTAAGGAAAACCTTCATAGTCGGTTGAAGTGTTAAGTAGAAGTCATGCAGAACTTCTAAGGGTTGTTTGGAGCGGGTCGAGCACTCGAGTAGGAGCTAACGCTGCTCGGGAGCGACATTAAACTTGGATAATTTTGGGCTCATCGAGGTAAATACTATCATCCTTCTTTGTAATTGGAAATTACATACCGTAGTAGTATAGAAATGAATATAAGATTCATAGAAGAGAATTGAACTGTAATAGAAGGATATTACAGAATAGACTTGAACTGAAATCGCATCAGAAGAATATTAAGATAGAAGTTTAAACTGTATTTACATAGGACTGTATTTACAGTAGACTGATAACCTTTATTGGTTGAATGTTCTGCAAGTAGCATGTGCTACTTAGAAGGTGGTCAGGGCTAGCCGGGTTATAGCCGTGGAGCGTTTTGCTTATAGTCGATAATCGTCGCAAGGTATGTGATTCTTCCTATACTCTTGAGCATGAAGTATTTTAAGGGAATATATATATAGTACGGTAGACGTACGTGTGGCAATGTCTTTTGACTTAAGCCTGAATAATAAGAATCTTGAAGTATTTTAAAAGAGTATATGTATAGTACGGTAGACGTACGTGTGTTAACTGAATGTAGTGTCACGGCAATGTCTTTTGACTTAAGCCTGAATAATAATGATATTGAAGTATTTCAAAAGATTTAAGAAACCTTTTTGAGAGAAGAGTAATGCTTGGTTTTAAAAAAGCTTAAGAGTTATACTAGCTTTATGGGAAGTTGGGTATAACGTCTAAAAGAGATAAAAAGAATGGTTTACTGATTTTATAAGTTAAGAGACTTGATCTTAAAAGATAAGAGACTTGACTTGAATGTGTTAATATGAATTTTGTGTGAAACCTCATTCGTGAGTAATGAGTACCTGGTTTTTAAAAGGAATAATGTTTTACTGATTTCGGAAATCAGAATGAGTATCGAACAAACCATCGCAAGCTAATAAAGGAAAATGTATTGAATAATGAAGTATTATTAAAACCAGTAGAAAACTCCATCTGCATAGAAGCTAAGATGAGACAAAATGATATTACATTTTCTAGATCATGGCTGCTTTAATAAATGGTTATAAACAAGAATAAACTGCTCACACATATGGCATATGTTATTCAATTGTTTTAAAAGAGATTAAGACATTGAACTATGAAACCTTTCTAAAATAAAGAGACTTGAGTAATTGAAATTAGGCAAACTGGAACTGTAGGGAAAAGAAAGGCATTGTTTTGTCTTAAATTGGTTTAAAACATAAAGTGTTATAACAGCTTTATGGGAAGTTGGTTATAACGACTTTATGAAAACAAAAGAAGGGTTTTATCATTGGTTTTAATGTGGTAACTTGATTTTAAAAAGGGAAGTTGTTTTGGTTTACGTAAAAGATGTAAGTCACTTTTTTTTTTATATACTACGGGTATCGGGTGACTTTTATAAAAGGAATGGATCTCTTAAAAGGAATTTAACGTACGTAGTACTTTAGGGTTAAAACCCGGACCTTGTCATAAAATGAAAGTACTTTAAGTTGTGTGTAACTTGCCTATGTTTGCGTGAGATAGACTTGTTGTGCAAGGAATGTATTTCACTCGACTACCGCGTTCATGGGATGAACCGGGAATGTATTTCACTCGACTACCGCGTTCATGGGATGAACCGGGAATGTATTTCACTCGACTACCGTGTTCATGGGATGAACCGGGAATGTATTTCACTCGACTACCGTGTTCACGGATGAACCGAATGTATTTCACTCGACTACCAAGGCCCACGGGATGGACCGGGAATGTATTCTATCCGACTACCGAGTTCATGAGATGAACCGGGAATGTATTCCACACGTTTCTATACTGGGTCCATGAGATGGGCCGAGACATGTTATACGTATCACATGATTTGTACCTAGACTGCCGGCAGTGAGGAAGGAGTTCCACGGGCATGAGGGATGACTTTGAGGGCGTGAGTCCCTGACTTGACATGACTGCTTTTATGTCATGAACTGTAGTTTGGTTATCATACATGTCTCCTGCTTTATATAGACTATTATGATTTCATTTACAGTGTTTACAGTTTCACATACTTGGTACCTGTTGTACTGACCTCCTTCGGGGGGCTGCGTTCATGCCGCAGGTAGAGGTACATCGGCTGTCGATCCCCGCTTTTAGGATCACCTTCCAGCTCGAAGCTCCGTTTCCTTCGAGGCTTATCTTTGGCATGTTACCACGATGTCGTAGGTTTTTGTACATTCGTGGTATGGCGGGCCCCGTCCCGTCATAGTTGTCAGATAAATCTTAGAGGTCCAGAGTAATCGCCAAGTGTGGTTGTAAGGATTGTAAATCGCTCAAATGTTTATATATATATATATTTGTAAAGGCAACCGCTTTGGTTGGCCTGCTTTCTTTCATCTTGATCCATGTCTATTTATATGTTTAAAGTTTTTATTTCTGGTTTTCTCTCGATGTTGTATCACTAGGGTGCCCGGTAGGCACGATCACGCCCGTTCGGTCGTGACAAAAGTGGTATCGAGCGCTTAGTCCTCGGAAAGTGTCTACAGACCGTGTCTAGTAGAGTCTTGATTATCGGTGTGTTGTGCACCACATCTATAATCAGGAGGCTATAGGACATTTAGGATTGGTTTCCATTCTTCTCATTCTGAGATCGTGCCTTAGAGCTGTGTGATAAGTTGGACCCCTCTGACGTGTTATACCCCGTATTTTCAGAGTATGTACGTAAGGACGTACGTAGAAAAATTTGAACTTTAAAGTTGGCTTGGCCGAATTTTTTTTGTGCACAACACCCGGTTAGAGTCGTTTTTCGACGAAACGTTTTACACAACTCGCGTAGGGTAAATTACGGCTATGTCATTTCTAATTTTTGCGGATTTTTCCGAGAGACGAGACGTGTTGGACCAACAAGAGGGCGCCACTTGGCACCCTCTCATTGGCGGATTTGGTGGGCGTCCCTTGGACGATTTTCTTGACATTTTTGTCAAGTAGTAGGTAGGATATTTTGTGTGCAAGTTGGCTAGGTACACTTGCCCTAATCTTGGCCTTACACTTGCCTAGCACTTGGCTAAATCTTGGCCATTGGTTGGCCTTTACTTGACCTATAAATACCCCTCCCCTTTGATGAACTTCTTCATCCAAAAATCTCTAAGTCTTGAAAGCTTCTTCCTCCCCCCTTAGTGTAGTGCCTTTGGCCGAGAGCACCTTCCCCTTGGTCGAGTTTCCCTAGTGGGGTTGGCGGGTACACACACCCTCTCAGGTGCTAGCCTGGGTACCCCAGCCTAGTTGTTTTCAGATAATACCCTTTTTGTGGTATAGTGATACTCTCAAAAGTATTGTTATAATGCCCAAATTACCTTAGCCGTATACCTTGTAGTATTCTAAGGTTATACCTATACGAAAAACCCAGTTATACTATTATACTTCCACAATACCAAACCGAAACCCTAAGGAAAATCTCCATGGTTAGTTGGAGTAGTATGTAGAAGTTGGTTAGAACTTCTAAGGGTAGTTTGGAGCGGGTCGAGCGCACGGAGTCGAGCTAAACGTTGCCGTGATCGACTTTATACGTGGATAATTATGGGCTTATCGAGTTAAATATCTTGTCCCTCTATTGTAATTGGAAAGTACATGATTGTTAGACTATATAGTTGAAGTATACTATATATAGAACTGAACGTTGTTATCGGCAATGTCTTTGGACTTAAGCTCGAATAATACTTACGCAATGTCTCGCGACTTAAGCTGAATAATAAGAAACCTTTTCGAAAGAAGAGTCTGAATCAGAATTACATAGACCGTATTACGCAGACTTGTGTAGCTTTTCCGTGAGATAGAATTGTGCACGTCCGATTAGACATATAACCCCCGTTGGCTTGGTAGCCACCCGATAGAGGAGAGTTTTACGCTGTCATGTGTGGGGAGGTCTGCCGAATTTTCTCGTAGGATGTTCTACGAAGAGACCTAAATGTTAATAAGTCACTTGTGGCCTTATAGGTGGAAGTACTATCGTGGCGCAATCTACTTGGCTTAAGGAGTAGCGGCGGTTTGAGGTACTTGAGCGCTTTGCTATTAGTCGATAATCGCCGCGAGGTATGTGAACCTCTTCCTATCTCTTCTAGCATGATATGTGTGTAACTATATAGTACGTAGACGCATACGTGTTAAATGTATTTGATTGGTCTAAAACATAAAGTGTTATAACGGCTTTATGGGAAGTTGGTTATAACAGCTTTATGTATGTAAGAAGATACTTGTGGTTTTTAAAAGGTAATTGATTTGAACTATAACTGGCTGGTTATGGGATAATAAAGAACTTGAAGTATTTCAAAAGGATTTTTGAATCATTTTGAAAGGAGAGTAATACTTGGTTTTTGAAAACTTAAGAGTTATACTAGCTTTATGGGAAGTTAGGTATAACGGCTTAAGAATGTTTTACTGGTTTCGGAAATCAGAATGTGTATCGACAAACCACTGCAGCGTTAATAAAAAGGAAATGTTTTGACAGATTAATTATTATTAAAACCTAGAAACTTCCATCCGCATAAGCTAAGATGAGACAAAATGATATTTCCTAGATCATGGTCATTGTAATAGGATTGTTATAAACAAGAATATCCTACTCACATATAAGGCTTATGTTTCTCAGATGGTTTAAAAGAGAATTATATTCTTAAATGAATAAGACTATGAACTACGAAACCTTTCTAAAAAAAGAAACGTGAACTTTTGAAATTAGGCAAACTTGGACGTTTGGAAAATAATGTTGTTACTTGATTTTACAAAGGTAAGTGTTTTGATTTACTTCAAAAGATAATCACTCTATTTTCATATACTACGGGTATTGTGTGGTTTTTGTGAAAGTAACGTATCTTCTAAAGAGTTAATATATGAAGTATTTTGGGGATAAAAACCCGATCTTGTTAAAACATATATTAGAATGTACCTTGTGTGTATAACTTGATTGTGCTGGTTTGTGATAGCCTTGTAATACTTTCTTGTTGATTTGATAAGTAAACATGTTAGGATGCTACGTGAGTTAGTATCTTGTGATGTTGTGTAAAGGGGTTTTCCCTTGTTGTGCTTAGGTTGTTTAACGATAAGCTGTCATGTTGATATTATATCACTCATGATTCCGGGGGTTAAGTCGCCTCCGACGCGGGGTAGACTCAAAGTGTCTAGTGACCTATGATTCGAGAATACCTTATGCAGTCCAGATGGCCTATCGCGAGCTACGAGAGTTCCGTGTTAGTTTGCGCCCTTGTGGTCATGCGGTCTTTGTGGCTACGCGACGGCGAGTCCAGACGCCGGGAGAAGCTACCCTCGATGCGGGAATACCTCATGCGGGCCATTGGAGTGGCCCATGCGGAGCTACGGGAAGTTCCAGGGCTAGACGCGCACATTAGATACTGCGGGCGAGTGGCCAGCTTTGATCATGTGACGGTCTAGACAGATCTCATGATACAGTTTACGACCTTGTTGTACTGTGGGTTTTAGTAGTCGGCTATGCCCTCGTACTTACCCCGTACGGTTTTATGATGACTTTGAGGGTGTGAGTCCCTGACTTGACATGACTGCTTATTTAGTGTGAACTGTAGTTTTGGTTATTATACATGTCTCCTGCTTTATATAGACTACTATGATTTCATTTACGATTTTCAGCCACATACTTGCACCTTGACCTCCTTGGCCGAGCGTATAAAGAGGCGAGCCTCTACCACACAGAATGAACCGTGGCTCTCCGTATGGCACGTCCGCTGTATGGGATCGCAAGCAGCCCTGCACCATTTGTTGGGTCTCCTGAGCGAGACTCGCGCAAAGTGACAAAAGTGGTATCGAGCGCTTAATCCTGAAAGTGTCTACGAGACCGTATCCGAGAGTCTTGATTATCGGGGTGTTGTGCACCACACCAATACTTAGGAGGCTATAGGATATTTAGGATTGGTTTCTATTCTTCTCACTCTGAGATCGTGCCTTAGAGCTGTGTTGTAAGTTGGACCCTCTCACGTATTTCTTTCCCTTACCGTTATGCCTCCGCGTAGGGTAAACCCGGGCCCAGGAGGGCAAGGCAGCCAAGGGAGCTGCGAGTAGAGTTCAGAGGGTTACGAGGGCACAAGCCCAACCATCACCTGAGTTAGGTGCTTCGTTCGGGGAGTTATGCTACGTCACCAGCCCCAGCAGAGTTTAGCACGGCGGCAGCAGTTCCTACTGCGGCCATGACATTTGAACCTTCAGTTCCACGACCGGAAACAGAGAATATAGATTGCGAAGAGACAACCCTGTTACTAGCTATGGATTTGACTACCAGAGAGTATACCGATGTACCGCGAGTCTTGATGAATATCTAAGAGAGGGTTGTGCAAGAGTAATTCTTCAGTTAGGCTTGAGCATAGCCTTGGTACGGACTTATGCGCAGCAGGCCGAGAGACGTAGAGATCGACGGGTTAACGGCGACGCAGGAGAGGCCGTAATGCAAGGTCCTTTAGTAACTTTCGAGGCGAATCACCTCAGCAGCAGATTAGATATGCACATCCGCCAAAGGCAGTGTTCCTCCAAAGGGTTCGAACGTTCGGGTAAGCGGAGTTGGTCGAGCTCGAGTTTCCGTTCACGCTACACGTAGGTTCCAAACAATGGATTCGCTTTTTCCTGTTCACGATGTGATGACGTCATCCCGGGGAATTTCATCTTTTAGTTGGTACTTGTTTTACCTGCGTACGTCATGGCCTTGTGTCGAAAGGATGTCCTAGTAGGAGGACTCAACCTTCGTGATCGGTGGGTAGTTCGTCATCTTCCTTAGCTATGTGCCTACGAGGTGTTTGATTAGAACGACTAAGGGGAGTGAAGCAGTAGATATAGATATATCCTTAACCCTCTAGAGATCAGTATGTATGATAAGATGGGTATATCATAAGTGCTATGTTCTGATAGCAGTGTGTAATTAGTGATTATAAATTATGGTTAGTATGAGGGTAAGATTGGACATAAGGGAAAGTGTGAGCCTTAGAGCTTTATACGTAGAGACCTTAGAGGTAAGGCCATCTCGAGTAAAGAAGTATTTTATGTTTGACCCTTGTCGGAGTGCATAGTGCACGTGATCTATGTTTGTGGGATAAGTCCCTGAGTAGTGTGGAATGAAAGATGGTAGTTGAGCTAAGAAGACCGCTAGGTTTTCGTAACGTGATTAGTGAGAGTTTTCCGGTTCGGGGAGCTAGTGTCTCATGCGTTCGGGTCGGGTCGAGGCCACGCGGGTCAACCCGCGACTGTATGGTGGTGGGGTCAGTTTGTGGTGGTCCCGCTTTGGGTTAGGGTTATGAGGTGTTAGGCCCAAGTTTAGTTAACCAAACAGACGAGTTCGTGGACGATTCGACCGAGTCGGGCCGGCGAGGTCACCGCCTTGTCTTCTAGCAAATACCGCTTACTCGGCGGTGTTGATTTATCGTAAAGGTTGTAAAGGCTGCACGGTGCCTACCTTCACCTTATGATGCATGGAGCCCGTGGTACGGCTGTTTTGTTTCCGGAAGTTTTACCAAGCAGGTTAAGAACGCAGTGAGTCTCAGACCGCATTCGCCTCGCCGCGCGCTGGATTTCGGGTAGTTGTGGGATCGTTGTCTCCTGTGGAGGAGTGTTTAAGCTACCATTTGGTGTTCTGATGTCGCCTTATGAAGCCTTGTAGGGGCGGATGTGTAAGTCGCCAATGATTGGTCTGATGTTGGCAAGATTCGATAGTTGGTTCAGCTTGTTCCAGCAGATCGTGGATAGGTAAAGCTTGTCTAGAAGAGGTTCGGCACTCGGAGGAATCGTGCGGATAATCGGCGACGACGCTTAGAGTTCAGGTTGACGGCCGGTCTTCTTGAAAGTACCACCCCGGGTTGTGTGTGATGAGTTTTGGAAAACAGAGGAACTTAGCCCAGTTACTTGGGCCCTTTTGAGTTCATGTGAAGAATAGGCCAGTTGCCTATATGTTAGCTTTTGCCGTCCGACTTAGAGGCGAGACGTCCGATCTTTCGTATTGTTATGATCGGAAAGTATCGAGATCCATCCAGTGTTCCCGCTAATGATGATCACGTTAGAGATAGTAACCCCGAGTTTTGGAAATCAAGCGATTTAAATGTGGTAAGAGTTCGAGTGTACGACACCTCGTGGATCGACGCACCCGATACCATTTGTTGGGTCGCCGTGACACTAGAACCTCGCAAAGTGACAAAAGTGGTATCACGACGAGTAAAGGGAGAAGCGAGCATGTATTGCGAGCAGAGATGTGACCATTTCTTTTGTATGGAGAAAGTGCGAAGGAATTATATTTTAGACCCTTGGATGGGAGCGTTTGTGATGTTAGAGGTGTTTCCTCGTGGACTTGGATGTAAGTATTTTGCGCAGTGTTGTGTGGCCATGTGGCGTGATTGTTCGTGTAAGGATAGTAGTGAAGACTACTGGCGCATGTTTGTTTTGAGACTTAGAAGGAACATTCGGGACGAATGTTTCTAAGGAGGGGAGAATGTTATACCCCGTATTTTCAGAGTATGTACGTAAGGACGTACGTAGAAAAATTTGAACTTTAAAGTTGGCTTGGCCGAATTTTTTTTGTGCACAACACCCGGTTAGAGTCGTGTTTCGACGAAACGTTTTACACAACTCGCGTAGGGTAAATTACGGCTATGTCATTTCTAATTTTTGCGGATTTTTCCGAGAGACGAGACGTGTTGGACCAACAAGAGGGCGCCACTTGGCACCCTCTCATTGGCGGATTTGGTGGGCGTCCCTTGGACGATTTTCTTGACATTTTTGTCAAGTAGTAGGTAGGATATTTTGTGTGCAAGTTGGCTAGGTACACTTGCCCTAATCTTGGCCTTACACTTGCCTAGCACTTGGCTAAATCTTGGCCATTGGTTGGCCTTTACTTGACCTATAAATACCCCTCCCCTTTGATGAACTTCTTCATCCAAAAATCTCTAAGTCTTGAAAGCTTCTTCCTCCCCCCTTAGTGTAGTGCCTTTGGCCGAGAGCACCCCTTCCCCCCCCCCCCTAGTGGGGTTGGCCGAGGGGTACACACCCCCCCTCCTTGTGGTGCTAGCCGTGGGGTACCCCCCCCTAGCCTAGTTGTTTTCGTATAATACCCCTTTTTTTGTGGTATAGTGATACTCTCAAAAGTATTGTTATAATGCCCAAATTACCTTAGCCGTATACCTTGTAGTATTCTAAGGTTATACCTATACGAAAAACCCAGTTATACTATTATACTTCCCGTCAGTCACCAAACCGAAACCCTAAGGAAAATCTCCATGGTTAGTTGGAGTAGTATGTAGAAGTTGGTTAGAACTTCTAAGGGTAGTTTGGAGCGGGTTGGAGCGCACGGAGTTGGAGCTAAACGTTGCCCAGGATCGACTTTATTACTTGGATAATTATGGGCTTATCGAGGTAAATATCTTGTCCCTCTATTGTAATTGGAAATTACATGATTGTTAGACTATATAGTTGAAGTATACTATATATAGAACTGAACGTTGTTATCGGCAATGTCTTTGGACTTAAGCCTGAATAATACTTACGGCAATGTCTCGCGACTTAAGCCTGAATAATAAGAAACCTTTTCGAAAGAAGAGTCTGAATCAGAATTACATAGGGTATCAGACATGAGACTTGTGTAGCTTTTCGTGAGATAGAATTGTGCACGTCCGGATTAGACATATAACCCCTGGTTGGCTCGTAGCCGCCCGATAGAGAGGAGTTTTACGCTGCATGTGGGAGGTGCTGCCGAATTTTCTGTAGGATGTTCTACGAAGAGACCTAAATGTTAATCAGCGTCTTGTGGCCTTATAGGTGGAAGTACTATGCGTGGCACAATCTACTTGGCTTCAGGAGTCGCCGGCGGTTTGAGGTACTTGGAGCGTTTTGCTATTAGTCGATAATCGTCGCAGGTATGTGAACCTCTTCCTATCTCTTCTAGCATGATATATGTAACTATGTAGTACCAGACGCATACGTGTTAAATGTATTTGATTGGTCTAAAACATAAAGTGTTATAACGGCTTTATGGGAAGTTGGTTATAACAGCTTTATGTATGTAAGAAGATACTTGTGGTTTTTAAAAGGTAACTGATTTGAACTATAACTGGCTGGTTATGGGATAATAAAGAACTTGAAGTATTTCAAAAGATTTTTGAATCATTTTGAAAGGAGAGTAATACTTGGTTTTTGAAAACTTAAGAGTTATACTAGCTTTATGGGAAGTTAGGTATAACGGCTTAAGAATGTTTTACTGGTTTCGGAAATCAGAATGTGTATCGACAAACCACTGCAGCGTTAATAAAAAGGAAATGTTTTGACAGATTAATTATTATTAAAACCGGTAGAAACTTCCATCTGCATAGAAGCTAAGATGAGACAAAATGATATTTCCTAGATCATGGCTGCTGTAATAGGATTGTTATAAACAAGAATATCCTACTCACATATAAGGCTTATGTTTCTCAGATGGTTTAAAAGAGAATTATATTCTTAAATGAATAAGACTATGAACTACGAAACCTTTCTAAAATAAGAAACGTGAACTTTTGAAATTAGGCAAACTTGGACGTTTGGAAAATAATGTTGTTACTTGATTTTACAAAGGTAAGTGTTTTGATTTACTTCAAAATATAATCACTCAATTATCATATACTACGTATTGTGTGGTTTTGTGAAAGTAACGATCTTCTAAAGAGTTAATATATGAAGTACTTGGGGATAAAACCCGATCTTGTTAAAACATATATTAGAATGTACCTCGTGTATAACTTGATTGTGCTGGTTTGTGATAGCCTTGTAATACTTTCTTGTTGATTTGATAAGTAAACATGTTAGAATGCTACGTGAGTTAGTATCTTGTGATGTTGTGTAAAGGGGTTTTCCCTTGTTGTGCTTAGGTTGTTTAACGATAAGTCGCATGTTGATATTATATCACCATGATTCCGGTTAAGCCGCCTCCGACGCGGGGTAGACTCAGCGGTCTAGTGACCTATGATTCGAGAATACCTTACGCAGTCCGCATGGCCTATCGCGAGCTACGAGTTCCGTGTTAGTTTGCGCCCTTGTGGTCACGCGGCTTTGTGGCTACGCGGACGGCGATTCCGTGACGCCGCCGGAGTAGCTACCCGATGCGGGAATACCTCACGCGGCCATCGAGTGGCCCACGCGAGCTATGGGAAGTTCGTGGCTAGACGCGACATTAGATACATCGCGCGAGTGGCGCTTGATCATGTGACGGCCAGACAGATCTCATGATACGCTTTACGACCTTGTTGCATCGTGGGTTTTAGTAGTCGGCTATGCCCTCGCATTTACCCCGCACGGTTTTATGATGACTTTGAGGCGTGAGTCCCCGACTGACATGATCGCTTATTTAGCGTGAATCGTAGTTTTGGTTATCATACATGTCTCCCGCTTTATATAGACTACTATGATTTCATTTACGATTTTCGCCACATACTTGGTACCGTTGTAGATCGACTTCCGGGGCCGCGTTCATGCCGCAGTCGAGGTACACCGGGCCGTTGATCCTAGTTCTCGGGTCACAGTCGTATGGAAGCTCCGTTGCTCGAGGCTTATCAGTGGTATAGTCCGTCGTTGTAGGTATTTACATTCGTGGTATGGCGGGCCCCGTCCCGCCATTGTTGTCGTATCATTCTTAGAGGTCCGTAGTAATCTTGGCCGGCGAGTTGTAATGGGATGTAATCGCTCGTTTTAAAATTGATTTATATATATATACGCCGTAAGGCAAGTTTTCTCCGACATCGTTTACTTCATAATATTTTCATGTCTTGTTTTATGTTCCACGATTACTCTAATGTTGTATCACTAGGGTGCCCGGTAGGCACGACCACGCCCGGTTCGGTCGTGATACGACGATTCCTTTCCTTTACCGCTTATGCTCCGCGTAGCAACCTGTGCCCAGATAGGCAAGGCAATCGAGGGAGCTGTTAGTGAGATACAGAGGAGTACGAGCGCGCAGCCCGGCCAAGACTGAGACAAGAGCCCGACGGCAGTTTCGCGACGCCGCCAAAGACCGCAGAGTTTAGAGCCGCAGCGGTCGCCGAGACTACAAGACTGAGCCTCCACCCCACACTGGAGCAGATGAGACGGGTACGAGACGATGGCCATCGCCGTGGTCGTGGCCAGATATGAGGATAAGCTGGATGCAGCAGTTCCAGTCCCAGTAGCACCCGTAGTTCACCCCCGAGCGCATTTGAGACTACGGATTTTCCGAGATATAACCCGCCAAATGTTTTATGGGTCGAGGCACAAGATGATCCGCAGGAGTTCATCCGGCAGCTTCTGGTCGCGAGAGTGATCAAGGCATCGGAGATCGAGCCTGGTCCTAGGTTCGCATCACCGCGTGATACCGCATGATCGGGTTTGATTCGCGAGCTGTCCCGGGGAGAGAAGGCACTTCCAGCTATATGGGACGAGTTCTCAAAGGAATTTCTTGCACACTTCTTGCCTCCACAGATGAGGAGGGCTCGGGCCGACATATTTCTCGACGCTGAGGCAGGATCGCGAATTAGAGAGTACAATGTGGAGTTCGACTCATTAGCTCGGTATGTCCCCACCGTAGTAGCAGATATGGAGGACGAGTACACCGCTACGCCACCGGCTAGATGATTACTTGGCGAGGCTTGTACGGTGTAGCTCTTCACCGGCATGGACATTGCCCGCACGCAAGCTCATGCACTAGGATGTGAGGCACGAGAGATCGACTAATGACCGAGATCGCCAGAAGAGGGCCGGGACAGCAGGTCCTTTGGTAACTTTCAAGGCGACCGCCGAAGAAAGAAGTTATGTACCTCCGCCAAGACAGAGTGGTCCTCCACGCCTTCGTGACGTTCGGTATTCGTGAGCTGGTCGAGCTCCGTGGCTTCGTTCACGGTATACGTGAGTTCTAGCCAGGATTCATGTCCCTCGGCCACAGACGATGCGCGCACGCCATCCCGGAATGTCGCTTTTTTATCGTGCTTGTTTCACTGCGGTCGTCGGGCCATGTGACGAGATCGTGCTTATAGAGAGGTACCGCAGCCTTGGCGCAGCCACCGGATCGCGGCGTGTTCATCGCTTTCTCTGCCTATACGCTGCAGGCGTGCCTATGATTAGAGTGGAGCGGTAGATTCAGGTATATCCTTAACCCTCTAGAGTTTTGCATACGTGATGCAATGATTATATGTTGTGAATTATGTACAAAATTTTGCAAGTGATCTTTGTCAGAATGTGTAAGTATACGTGGAGTGATGGTGGGAAAATCCTTGGGTAGTGTTAAATGGAAGTGGTAGCTTTCATGACCTGTATAGGTAAGATTGTTCCGGATCGGGAACCAAGAGCTTGATGCGTTAAGTGGGTCGGGTTGGGGCCATGTTGCGGGCCAACCCGCGGCCTGTTTCGAGGTGGGGTCAGCTCTGGGTGGTCCCGCCAGGTGGTAGGGTCACGAGAGTGCTAGGCCCAAGTTCAGATGACCATCGTATGAGTTCGTGGATGCGTTCGACCAGAAGCGGATCGTGAAGGCCGGGAATGGCCTTAAGGGAGATTGAGGCTGGTAAGATGACCAAGTTTGGAGGTGGTGACTCCCAAGTTTTGGAAACTAAAGCGATGACTAAAGCGTGGTACGTATACTAGAAGAGTTCAAGTGTTCGAGAAGGGCACGACGTGTAAGGAAGGAAGAGGACGTGTGTTATTACATGGCCAGGTGTGGCGTTGACAACTTGTTAGAGGAACTTTATCGTTATCCGTCTTGAGAAGGAACATTCGGGACGAATGTTTCTAAGGAGGGGAGAATGTTATACCCCGTATTTCCTGAGTATGTACGTGAGGGCGTACGTATATAAATTTAAGCCTTAAAGTTAGGCTAGGTTCGAAATTTGTACACAAGTGCCGGAAAGAGTCGTTTTTCGACGAAACGTTTTACTAAACTTGCGAAGGAAAAATTCCGGCTATGTCATTTTTATTTTTTGCAGATTTTTCCGAGAGACGAAACATGTTGGACCAACGGGAGGGTGACATGTGTCACCCTCACATTGGAAGGGCTTGGGGCGGCAACTTGGACGATTGGGTCAAGGGGAGTTGGTAGGATATTTTGTGATATTTTGGTGGTAGATGGATAAGGTGCACATGGCTTAATCCTAGCCCTACACTTGCCTAACACTTGGATGGATCTTGGCCATTGTTTGGCCATTCCTTGACCTATAAATACCCCCCCCCCCTTTGGAAGACTTCTTCATCCAAAAATCTTCCTAAGTCTTGAAAGCTCTCTTCATCCCCCCCCCCCCCTTTGTGTAGTAGCTCGTCCAAAGAATCCTCCCCTCTTTGAGAAGCCTTGCCGAGAGCCTCCCTTGAGAAAGTTTGGCGAGAGGTCCCCTAGCCTAGTTGTTTTCGTATAATACCCCTTGTTGTGGTATAGAAATACTCTTCTAGTATTGTTGTTATGTCCAAATACCTTGGCCCAAATACCTTGTAGTATTCCCAAGGTTACACTTATACAAAAGCCCAGACAATACTATTATACTTCCTTTAGCCACTAAACGAAACCCTAAGGAAAACCTTCATAGTCGGTTGAAGTGTTAAGTAGAAGTTGCGTAGAACTTCTAAGGGTTGTTTGGAGCGGGTTGGAGCACTCGGAGTAGGAGCTTAACGTTGCTCAGGAGCGACATTAAACTTGGATAATTTTGGGCTCATCGAGGTAAATACTACTGTCCTTCTTTTGTAATTGGAAATTACATACCGTAGTAGTATAGAAATGAATATAAGATTCATAGAAGAGAATTGAACTGTAATAGAAGGATATTACAGAATAGACTTGAACTGAAATCGCATCAGAAGAATATTAAGATAGAAGTTTAAACTGTATTTACATAGGACTGTATTTACAGTAGACTGATAACCTTTATTGGTTGAATGTTCTGCAAGTAGCATGTGCTACTTAGAAGGTGGTCAGGGCTAGCCGGGTTATAGCCGTGGAGCGTTTTGCTTATAGTCGATAATCGTCGCAAGGTATGTGATTCTTCCTATACTCTTGAGCATGAAGTATTTTAAGGGAATATATATATAGTACGGTAGACGTACGTGTGGCAATGTCTTTTGACTTAAGCCTGAATAATAAGAATCTTGAAGTATTTTAAAAGAGTATATGTATAGTACGGTAGACGTACGTGTGTTAACTGAATGTAGTGTCACGGCAATGTCTTTTGACTTAAGCCTGAATAATAATGATATTGAAGTATTTCAAAAGATTTAAGAAACCTTTTTGAGAGAAGAGTAATGCTTGGTTTTAAAAAAACTTAAGAGTTATACTAGCTTTATGGGAAGTTGGGTATAACGTCTAAAAGAGATAAAAAGAATGGTTTACTGATTTTATAAGTTAAGAGACTTGATCTTAAAAGATAAGAGACTTGACTTGAATGTGTTAATATGAATTTTGTGTGAAACCTCATTCGTGAGTAATGAGTACCTGGTTTTTTAAAAGGAATAATGTTTTACTGATTTCGGAAATCAGAATGAGTATCGAACAAACCACTGCAGCGCTAATAAAGGAAAATGTATTGAATAATGAAGTATTATTAAAACCAGTAGAAAACTCCATCTGCATAGAAGCTAAGATGAGACAAAATGATATTACATTTTCTAGATCATGGCTGCTTTAATAAATGGTTATAAACAAGAATAAACTGCTCACACCTATGGAATATGTTATTCAATTGTTTTAAAAGAGATTAAGACATTGAACTATGAAACCTTTCTAAAATAAAGAGACTTGAGTAATTGAAATTAGGCAACCGAACTTGTAGGGAAAAGAAAGGCATTGTTTTGTCTTAAATTGGTTTAAAACATAAAGTGTTATAACAGCTTTATGGGAAGTTGGTTATAACGACTTTATGAAAACAAAAGAAGGGTTTTATCATTGGTTTTAATGTGGTAACTTGACTTTAAAAAGGGAAGTTGTTTTGGTTTACGTAAAAGATGTAAGTCACTCTTTTTTTTATATACTACGGGTATCGGGTGACTTTTATAAAAGGAATGGATCTCTTAAAAGGAATTTAACGTACGTAGTACTTTAGGGTTAAAACCCGGACCTTGTCATAAAATGAAAGTACTTTAAGTTGTGTGTAACTTGCCTATGTTTGCGTGAGATAGACTTGTTGTGCAAGGAATGTATTTCACTCGACTACCGCGTTCATGGGATGAACCGGGAATGTATTTCACTCGACTACCGTTCATAGGATGAGCCGAATGTATTTCACTCGACCACCGTGTTCATAGGATGAGCCGAATGCATTCACTCGACTACCGTGTTCACGGATGAACCGAATGTATTTCACTCGACTACCGCGTCCACTGGATGGACCGAATGTATTCTATCCGACTACCGAAGTTCATGAGATGAGCAGGAATGTATTCCACACGTTTCTATACTGGGTCCATGAGATGGGCCGAGACATGTTATACGTATCACATGATTTGTACCTAGACTGCCGGCAGTGAGGAAGAAGTTCCACGGGCATGAGGGATGACTTTGAGGCGTGAGTCCACGACTTGACATGATCGCTTTTATGTTGTGAATCGTAGTTTGGTTATCATACATGTCTCCCGCTTTATATAGACTATTATGATTTCATTTACATGTTTACGATTTCACATACTTGGTACCTATTAGATCGACTCTCCTTGGGCCGTTCATGCCGCAGGTAGAGGTACATCGGCTGTCGATACCCGCTTTTAGGATCACCTTCCAGCATCTTGGGAAGCTCCGTTCCTTCGGAGGCTTATCTTTGGTATGTTACCCTGATGTCTGTAGGTTTTTGTACATTCAGGGGTATGGCGAGGCCCTGTCCCGTCATAGTTGTTGTATAAATCTTAGAGGTCTGTAGCACTGTTGTGGGCAGGGTTGTAAGGATTGTAACTGTTCAAATGTTTATATATATATATATGATGAAAGGCAACCGTTTTGGTTGGCCTGTTTTCTTTCATCTTGATCCATGTCTATTTATATGTTTAAAGTTTTTATTTCCGCTGGTTTTCTCTGATGTTGTATCACTAGTGTTATACCCCGTATTTCCAGAGTATGTACGTAAGGACGTACGTAGAAAATTTGAACTTGAGAAAGTAGGCTTGGCCGATTTAATTTTGTGCACAACACCCGGTTAGAGTCGTTTTTCGGCGAAACGTTTTCACAGCTTTCGTAGGGGAATTTCCGGCTATGCCATATTTTATTTTTGCGGATTTTTCCGAGAGACGAAACATTTTGGACCAACAAGAGGGCGACACTTGTCACCCTCTCATTGGAACACCTTGGGCGGTCAAGCTTGGCCGAAAGTTGGTCATTTTTGTCATGGAGTTGGTAGGATATTTGTGTGTTAGTTGGTTAAGGGACACTTGGGTGAATCTTGGCCTTACACTTGTGTAGCACTTGGCTCAATCTTGGCCATTGGTTGGCCTTCACTTGGCCTATAAATACCCATCCCTTTGAAGACTTATTCATCCATTCCTAAATGTTCCTAAGTGTTAAAATCCCTCCCTCTCCCCTCTTGTTGACTCTCGTCCAAGAGCCCCTCTCCCCCTTTGAAAGGTCCCCTTGGCCGAGAGCCCTCTCCCCCCCCTCCTTGTAGTGTGGCCGTGGGGTACCCCCCCCCCCTAGCCTAGTTGTCTCGTATAATACACCCCCCCCTCTTGGTAGAAATACTCTCAAAAGTATTGTTATAATGCCCAAATTACCTTAGCCATATACCTTGTAGTATTCTAAGGTTATACTTATCTGAAAGCCCAGTTATACTATTATACTTCCCGTCACCACCAAATCGAAACCCTAAGGAAAATCTCCATGGTTTGTTGGAGTAGTATGTAGAAGTTGGTTAGAACTTCTAAGGGTAGTTTGGAGCGGGGTTGAGCGCACGAGTTGGAGCTAAACGATTGCCCAGATCGACTTTATACTTGGATAATTATGGGCTTATCGAGGTAAATATCTTGTCCCTATTGTAATTGGAAATTACATGTTGTTAGATTATATAGTTGAAGTATACTATATATAGAATCGAACGTAGTTATCGGCAATGTCTTTTGACTTAAGCCCGAATAATACTTACTGCAATGTCTTGCGACTTAAGCCTGAATTTAAAGAAGAATCTTGAATCAGAATTACATGGGGGTATTACATGAGACTTGTGTAGTAGTACCGTGGAGTAGAATTGTACAGTTAGGGTTAGGCGTATAACCCCTGGTTGGCTTGCAGCCGCCGATAGAGAGGAGATTTTACCTGTTGTTGGGGAGTCTTTGCCGAATTTTCTGTAGAATGTTCGACGAAGGGACCTAAATATTAAAAAGCGCCTTGTGGCCTTATAGGTTGAGTACTACGTGTGGCGCGATCTACTTGGCTTAAAGGAGTTAGCGATTGGAAGTACTTGAGCGTTTTGCTATTAGTCGATACTGTCGCGAGGTATGTGAACCTCTTCCTATCTCTTCCGATGATATGTGTGAACTATGTAGTACGGTGACGTACATGTGCTAAATGTATTTGATTGGTTTAAAACATAAAGTGTTATAACGCTTTATGGGAAGTTGGTTATAACGACTTTATGTTGGTAAGAAAATACTTGTGGTTTTAAAGGGTAATCGATTTGAACTATAAGCGGCTTGTTATGTGTTAATAAAAGAACTTGAAGTATTTCAAAAGGTTTTGATTCATTTTGAAAGAAGAGGTAATACTTGATTTGTTTTGAAAACTTAAGAGTTATACTAGCTTTATGGAAAGTTAGGTATAACGTCTTAAGAATGTTTTCTTGATTTTGGAAATCGAATGTGTATCGACAAACCATCGCAGCGTTAATAAAAGGAAATGTTTTGACAGATTAAGTATTATTAAAACCAGTAGAAACTTCCATCTGCATAGAAGCTAAGATGAGACAAAATGATATTTCCTAGATCATGGCTGCTGTAATAAGATTGTTGTAAACAAGAATATCCTACTCACATATAAGACTTATGTTTCTCAGATAGTTTAAAAGAGAATTATATTCTTAAATGAATAAGACTATGAACTACGAAACCTTTCTAAATAAGAAACATGAACATTTGAAATTAGGCAAACTTGGACGTTTGGAAAATAATGTTGTTACTTGAGTTTTACAAAGAGAAGTGTTTTGATTTACTTCAAAAGATAATCACTCTATTTTCATATACTACGGGTATTGTGTGACTTTTGTGAAAGTAACGTATCTTTTAAAGAGTTAATGTATGAAGTACTTTGGGGATAAAACCCCGAACTTGTTAGCATATAGTAGAAAGTATCTTGTGTGTATAACTTGATTGTGTTGGTTTGTGATAGCCTTGTAATACTTTCTTGTTGATTTGATAAGTAAACATGCTAGGATGCTACGTGTGTTAGTATCTTGTGATGTTTGTGTAAAGGGGTTTTTCCTTTGTTGTGCTTATGTTGTTTAACGATAAGCTGTTATAATAGTATTATACATCACTCATCTCTTGAGATGATTCCGGGGGTTAAGCTGCCCTCCGATGCGGGGTAGACTCAGGCGGGTCGATGGACCTATGATTCGAGACTACCTACGCGGGTCCAGGGGGCCTATGCGAATCGCGGAGTTCCGTTAGATCGCGCCTTGTGGTCATGCGGTCCTCGTGGCTACGCGACGGCGAGTCCAGACGCCGGGGAGTAGCTACCCTCGATGCGGGGTTATACCTCATGCGGGCCGATCTGATTGGCCTATGCGGAGCTGCGGAAAGTTCCAGGGCTAGACGCGCACATTAGATACTGCGGGCAAGTGGTCAGCTTTGATCATGTGACGGTCTAGACAGATCTTATGATACAGTTCATGACCTTGTTGGTACTGTGGGTGTTAGTAGTCGGCTATGCCTTCGTACTTACCCTGTACGTGTTATTATGGCACAGGTGGGACCTGGTGTTCATGTGTGTTCCTTGGTGCTTTTATATCATAAACTGCCGGCGGAGGAAGGTATTCCACGGGCATGATTGATGTTGTGGCGTGAGACCCATTGTTATATTTGAGTGATGACTGAGGCGTGAGTCCACGACTTGACATATTTGCTATTATTGTGGAATCGTAGTTTGGTTATCATACATGTCTCCTGCTTTATAGACTATTATGATTTCATTTACAGTATTTTTAGTTTCACATACTGCACTGCAGATCGACCTCCTTCGGGGGGCTGCGTTCATGCCGCAGGTAAAGGTACACCAGTCATTGATCCTCGCTCTTAGGGTCACAGTTCAGCGTTTGGTAAAGCTCCGTTGCTCCGGAGGCTTATCAGTGGTATAGTTCTCTGTTGTTGTAGGTGTTTACATTCAGGGGTATGGCGGGGCCCTGTCCCGCCATTGTTGTCGTATAATTTCTTAGAGGTCTGTAGTACTGTTGTGGGCAGGGTTTGTAAAAAGGATTAAACTGTTCATGTTGAAAAAGTTGTTGTTTATATATATGCCGAAAGGCAAGTTTTTCTCAGATTATTGTTTCATATTTCATAATATGTCTTGTATCGTTTATGTTCCACGATTACTCGATGTTGTATCACTAAGGTGCCCGGTAGGCACGATCCACGCCGGAATCGGTCGTGACAACTAGTGGTGCCGGGTAGGCACGATCACGGGCCCGTTGGTCGTGACAAAGAACTTGAATTGTGTTAAAAAGTTATGAAACCGCATTCTTGAGTAATGAGTACTTGGTCTAAAAAAAAGGAATAAGTTATATTGATTTCGGAAATGGGAATAAATATCGAACAAGCCATTGCAGCGTTAATAAAGGAAAAAGTAATGACAATTAATTATATTAAAACAAGTAGAAACCTCCATCTGCATAAAAGCTAAGATAAGACAAAATTGTATTACATTTCCTAGATCATGGCTGCTTTAATAAGATCATTATAAACAAGTACTGATTTTCTTAAATTCCAAAGTAAGGAACTTGATTTATAAAAGAGAGAGACTTGAGAAATTGAAGTGTTTTTGTTTAATAGGAAGGCATGGTTTTGTCTTAAGTTGGTTTAAAAAGAAGGCATGGTATTGTCTTGGTTTATTCGAAAAGAAGGCATGGTATTGTCTTGGTTTATTCGAAAAGAAGGTATGGAAATTGTTTTAGTTTACTTAAAAAGATAGTTACTCTATTTTGATACTACGGGTATCGTGTGACCTTTGTAAAAGAAATGGATCTTTTTTAAAGAATTTAAGTATGTAGTACTTTGGGGTTAAAACCCGGATTTGTTGTCATAAAATGGAAGTCTAAGAGTATGTTAAATTTGCCTATGCTAGTTGTGATAGCCTTTGGTGGTATTACTATGTTACCGCGTCTCTCAGTTGGAGGGTCGGCTGACTTGTTGTGAATTTACTTGGACATACCGGCCGTGACGGAGGATTCCACGGGTATGCTTCCATTGTGATTGATCTTGGCCATGCTTATACGATGAGGGATTCCGGGGGCATGTTATATTATTACTCCATGGGCTAGCTCCCCATGAAGACCTGCGCCTACGATGAGGGATTCCGGGGGCACGTTATGGCCATGCTTATACGATGAGGATTAGGGCATGCACCACGTTATATATATATATATATATATAGTATATGTGTACGCCGACAGTGAGGTAGGATGCCACGGGCGCGTCACCTGGTTATATGTTACACCTACGGCTGCCGGCAGTGATGGAGGATTCCACGGGCAGGAGGTATATATATATGTATTGTATATGTGTACGCCGACAGTGAGGTAGGATGCCACGGGCGCGTCACATGAGTATGATTTATGTCATAGATGCCACGGCGTGAGAATGAATTCCACGGGCATGAGTGATGACTGTGAGGGCGTGAGTCCCTGACTTGACATGACCGCTTATATGTTGTGTACTGTAGTTTGGTTATCATACATGTCTCTTGCTTTATATAGACTATTATGATTCATTTACAGTATTTTCAGTTTCACATACTTGGTACCTGTTGTACTGACCTCCTTCGGGGGGCTGCGTTCATGCCGCAGGTAGAGGTACACCGGTTGTTGATCCTCGCTCATAGGATCACGGTTCTGCGTATTGGGAAGCTCCGTTTCTCCGGAGGCTTATCTTTGGTATAGTCCCCTGTCATTGTAGGTACTTGTACATTCAGGGGTATGGCGGGGCCCTGTCCCGTCATAGTTGTTATAAAAACTCTTAGAGGTCTGTAGTACTGTTGTTGGCAGGGTTTGTAAAGGATGTAACTGTTCGATTTTGATATATATACAGAAAGGTGACCGTTTTGGTTAGCCTGTTTCTTATATTTCATTGTTTCATATCTGTAAGTTTTTATTTCCGCTGGTTTGATTTTCTCTGATGTATTATCACTAGGGTGCCCCGGGTAAGGCACCAGTCGCGGGCCCGAGATCGGGTCGTGACAGAGAGTCACGACAACGTAAGAATATAATACTTGCACTCAAAGGCTATCACAAGCAAGCATAAGCAAGTTCATAAAATCTTTAGACTTTCATTTTATCAACTCAAGGCACTTCCATATCACATAAAAATCCGGGAATTTAACCCAAAGTACTACGTACTTCCATTCATTTCAAACGACTCCTTTTTATATAAAACCCCAAGATACTAACACCCGTAGTATCAAGGCATGTCTATTTATCAATTTAAGTAACTAAACCTTTAGAAATTCATTTCAAGACTTTGAAACCAAGTAACTTCTAATTTCACAACCTAGGCAACTCATGCCTATCAATCAAATAGACAACTCTCTTAACCTTCCATAAAGTCGTTATAACTAACTTCCCATAAAGTCGTTATAACTCTTTATGGTTTAGACAAATTCATTCTTTTTATAACCAATAGACTTATACTTTCAAATCAAGTTGCATAACTTTCAAAATACTTCAAGTCTTTTATCTTTAAAAATCAGGTTTCTTAACTTTAGAAATCAAGTCTCTTATCTTTAGAATATCAAGAAATCAATACTTTCCAAATCAAGTATTCTATACTTTTAAATCAAGTCATTCATTCCTTTAAGAATCAAGTGTCACGACCCGACCTCGGGCCCACGACTGGTGTCTTACCCCGGGCACCCTAGTGATACAACATCAGAGAAAATCAGCGGAAATAAAAACTCATGAAAAAAAAAAGTGAAATAAGAAAACAGGCTAACCCAAACGGTTACCTTTTTGTACATAAATGAAAACTTGAACAGTTACATCCTTTACAACCCTGCCCACAACAGTGCTACAGACCTCTAAGAATTTTTATAACAATAATGACGGGACAGGGCCCCGCCATGCCCCTGAATGTACAAAAGTCTACAACTTCAGGGAACCGTACCACAGGACAAGCTTCCGGAGATATGGAGCTTTCCGAGAACTGAACATCGATCCTAAGAGTGCGGATCAGCAAGCTATGTACCTCAACCTGCGGCATGAACGCAGCCCCCCGAAGGAGGTCAGTACAACAGGTACCAAGTATGTGAAACTGAAAATACTGTAAATGAAATCATAATAGTCAATAAAAGCGGGAGACATGTATGATAACCAAAATACAGTACACAACATATAAGCAGTCATGTCAAGTCAGGGACTCATGCCCGTAAAATCATCACTCAAATACAACCCGGGAATTTAACCCGCACAATGGCCGCATGCCCCGGCATCTCACCTCTGTATAAGCATGGCCCTAGAACCGTCCTAGTGGGCCCATACCCGTGGACCATCCAACGTGTCGGTATGCCCAAAGGAGATAACAAGATGACACCCATAGTGGAAGCATACCCGTGGGCCACCCAACGTGTCAGTATGTCCAAACCAATAACAAGATAATACTCACTGTGGAAGCATACCCGTGGGCCACCCAACGTGTCAGTATGTCCAAACAATAACAATATAATACTCACTGTGGACGCATACCCGTGGGCCACCCAACGTGTCGGTATGTCCAAACAATAACAAGATAATACTCCTAATGGAAGCATACGTGGCCACCTGACGTGTCGGTATGTCCATCAATCAAGCAGATAGCCGCCTCATCGAGAGACTCGGTAGCACGAAATCAAACACTTGCACATCAAGGGTTATCTCAACAAGCATAGGCAAGTTACACACAACTCAAGGTACTTTCATTTTATGTCAAAGTCCGGGTTTTTAACCCCCAAAGTACTACATACTTTAATTCTTTCAAAAAGAAGATCTCCTTCTTTTCTTACGTAAAAACAACTCGATACTAATATCCGTAGCACCAACCATGTTCATGTTTAAATCAAGTACTTTAAACACCTTTAACACAACGTCAAGTATACTATTAAAACCCAAGTAACTAACCCCTTTTAGATCAAGGTACTCCTACCTTTTAAAACCATGCCTGTCACGACCCGATTCCGGGCCCGTGACTGGTGCCTTACCCCGGGCACCCTAGTGATACAACATCAGAGTAATCAGCGGAACATAAAACGATACAAGACATATTATGAAATATGAAACAATAATCTGAGAAAAACTTGCCTTTCGGCATATATGTAAATAACAACTTTTACAAAATGAACAGTTTAATCCTTTTTACAAACCCTGCCCACAACAGTACTACAGACCTCTAAGAAATGATATGACAACAACGACGGGACAGGGCCCCGTCATACCCCTGAATGTAAGCACCTACAACAACAGGGGACTATACCAAGACAAGCCTCCGGAGAAACGGAGCTTTCCCAAGCGCTGAACTGTGACCCTAAGAGCGAGGATCAACGACTGGTGTACCTCAACCTGCGGCATGAACGCAGCCCGGGCGAGGTGATAACAGTGCCGAGTTCACAATAAATAAGCAGTCATGTCAAGTCAGGGACTCACGCCCTCAAAGTTATCACAATAAAACCGTACGGGGCAAGTACGAAGGCATAGCCGACTACTAAGACCCACAGTACCAAAATACCACAAACTGTATCCCGAGGTCTTTCTAGACCGCACCACATGATCGAAGCTGGCCACTCGCCCGCAATATCAATGTGCGCGTCTATCCCTGGAACTCTCGCAGCTCCGCATAGGTCACACACGGACCCGCATGAGGTATTCCTCGAATCATGGTCCCGCATCACTGAGGTATACCCGCGTCGGGCGCTAACCCTCGGTATCCGCCTAGGCTCCCGCAACCCGCATAGTCTCAAAAGACCGCATAGTCTCAACAGACCGCATAGGGAATCCCCCGCATCAGGCTAAACACCCGGAATGATCAATCCTGGAGCTACCGCACTCCGCATAGTCACGAGGACCGCATAGGCCGTAAAGACCCGCATCAAGGGTGGCAAGCCCTCGGTATAATAAGTCAAAGGGGTATGTGATACAATAATAGTACAACGGGCTTAACGTTTAACAACGTAAGCACAACAAGAATGACCCCCTTACATCACGATCACACAAGATACTAACACACGTAGCATCCTAACATTTTCACTTATCACATCAACAAGAAAGTACTTACGGCTATCTCAAACCAACACAATCAAGTTATTCACACAAGGTACTTTAAGCTAACAAGTTCGGGTATCTACCCCTAAAGTACTTCATACATTAAATCTTTTTAAAAGATCCGTTGCTTTCACATAAGTCACACAATACCCGTAGTATAAAATAGAGTGACTGTCTTTTTTAAATAAACCAAAACACTTACCTTTGTAAAATCAAGTAACAACATTATTTTCCAAACGTCCAAGTTTGCCTAATTTCAAATGTTCACGTTTCTTATTTTAGAAAGGTTTCGTAGTTCATAGTCTTATTCATTTAAGAATATAATTCTCTTTTAAACAATCTGAGAAACATAAGTCTTATATGTGAGTAGGATATTCTTGTTTATAACAATCTTATTACAGCAGCCGTGATCTAGGAAATATCATTTTGTCTCATCTTAGCTTCTATGCAGATGGAAGTTTCTACTGGTTTTAATAATACTTAATTAGTCAAAACATTTCCTTTTATTAACGCTGCAGTGGTTTGTCGATACACATTCTGATTTCCGAAATCAGCAAAACATTCTTAAGCCGTTATACCTAACTTCTCATAAAGCTAGTATAACCCTTAAGTTTTTCAAAAACCAAGTATTACTTCTTCTTTCAAAATGATTCAAAAATCTTTTGAAATACTTCAAGTTCTTTATTAACACATAACAAGCCAGTTATAGTTCAAATCAGTTACCTTTTAAAGACCACAAGTATTTTCTTACCAACATAAGGCTGTTATAACCAACTTCCCATAAAGCCGTTATAACACTTTATGTTTTAAATCAATCAAATACGTTTAGCACATGTACGTCTACCGTACTACATAGTTCACACATATCATGCTAGAAGAGATAGGAAGAGGTTCACATACCTCGCGACGAGTATCGACTAATAGCAAAACGCTCCAAGTACTTCCAACCGTCGTCTACTCCTTCAGCCAAGTAGATCGCGCCACACGTAGTACTTCAACCTATAAGGCCACAAGGCGCTTATTAACATTTAGATCTCATCGTAGAACATTCTACCGAAAATTCGCGGACCTCCCCCACAAACAGAAATCTCCTCCTCTATCGGGCGGGCTACCAAGCCAACCGGGGGTTATACGTCTACCCTAACTGTACAATTCTACTCCACGGTACTACTACACAAGTCTACTGTAATACAGCCCTATGTAATTACAGTTCAGTATTCTTCTTTAAATTCAGGCTTAAGTCGCAAGACATTGCCGATAACTACGTTCAGTTCTATATATAGTATACTTCAACTATATATTCTAACAATATGTAATTTCCAATTACAATAGAGGGACAAGATAATTACCTCGATAAGCCCATAATTATCCTAGTTTAAATGTCGATCCTGAGCAAGGTTTAGCTCCTACTCACACGCTCCGGCCATTCCAAACAACCCTTTAGAAGTTCTAACCAACTTCTACTTATGACTTCAACTACGGGTGAAGATTTTCCTTAGGGTTTCGGTTTTGTGACTGACGGGAAGTATAATAGTATAACTGGGCTTTTGTATAGGTATAACCTTAGAATACTACAAGGTTTATGGCTAAGGTAATTTGGGCATTATAACAATACTTTTGAGAGTATTTCTACCAAGAGGGGGGGTATATATACGAGACAACACCACAAGGGGGGGGTGTATACCCCTCGGCCTACCCCACTGGGGGGTACTCTCGCCAAGTGGGGAAGGGAACTCTCGGCTAAGCCTCACAAGGGGGAGAGGACGAGAACAACAAGAAGGGAGGGGGAGGATTTCTAAGACTTAGAACATTTTAGGATGAATAAGTCTTCCAAAGGGGGGGGTATTTATAGGTCAAGTGAAGGCCAACCAATGGCCAAGATCATGCCAAGTGCAAGGCAAGTGTAGGGCCAAGATCTTGCCAAGTGCCCCTTAACCAACTAACATACAAATATCCTACCTACTCCATGACAAAAAAAGCCAACTTTCGGCCAAGCTTGACCGCCCAAGTCCTTCCAATGAGAGGGTGACAAGTGTCGCCCTCTCGTTGGTCCAAAATGTTTCGTCTCTCGGAAAAATCCGCAAAAATTAAAAATGACATAGCCGTAAATTCCCCTACGAAAGCTGTGAAAACGTTTCGTCGAAAAACGACTCTAAACGGGTGTTGTGAACAAAATTAATTCGGCCAAGCCTTAGTACAAGTTTCAAATTTTCTCGACGTCCTACGCATACTACGAAAATACGGTATAACATTCTCCTCCTTAGAAACATTCGTCCGAATGTTCTTTCTAAATCTCAAAACAAGCGCGCCGAGATAGTCTTCACTACTATACTTACGAGAACAATCCTTGCCACACATGGCCATAGAAACAACTTGCGCAAAAAGCTTACATCCAAGTCCACGAGGAAACACCTCTAACATCACCATAACACCTCTCACCGGGGTCTAAAATATACTTCCTTCGCACCTTCTCTTTACAAAAGAAATGATACCACTTTTGTCACTTTGCCGCGAGGTTCACTCCGGCGACCCAACAAATGGTACCGGGCTGCATGCGATTCACGAGGTGACGTACACTCGAACTCTTACCACATTTAAATCGCTTGCTTCCAAAACTCGGTTACTATCTCTAACGTGGTCATCATTAATCGGGAACACTGATGGATCTCCGATACTTTCTGAACATAACAATACGAAGACCGGACATATCGCCTCTAAGCCGGACGGCAAATGCTAACATATAGGCAACTCCGCCTATTCTTCACATGAACTTAAAAGGGCCCAGTAACTCGCTAAGTTCCCTCTGTTTTCCAAAACTCGTCACACCCAAACCGGGGTGGTACCTTCAAGAAGACCGACCGTCAACCTGAACTCTAAGCGTCGTCGCCGATCATCCGCACGATTCCTCTGAGCTGCCAGAACCTCTTCTAGACAAGCTTTACCCTATCCACAGTCTGCTGGAACAAGCCTGAACCAACTATCTGAATCTTGCCAATCATCGAACCAATCGACCGACAACTTACACTTCCGCCCTTACAAGGCTTCATAAGGCGATATCCGAACACTGAAATGGTAGCTTAAACACTCCTTCAACAGGAGACAACAATTCTCGCAACTATCCGCCGAAATCGAACAGCGGCGGCGAATGTGGTCGAGACTCACGAGTTCCTATCCTTGCTCGGTAAAACTTTTAGAAAACGAAAATAGCCACAACACGGGCTTCACTCATGCGACATAAGGTGAAGGTAGGCACCCGTGCAGCCTTTCAACCTTTCGGATAACTCAACACAAGAGTAAACGGTCTCGACCAAGAACACGATGGCTGCCCCATCGCCCGACACCGTCGAACGCATCCACGAACTCGTACGCTGGTTAACTAAACTTGGGCCTAACACCCTCACAACCCTAACACAAGGCGGGACCACCACAACCTGACCCCACCACCAAACCTACCGCGGGTTGACCCGCAATGTGGCCTCAACCCGACCCGGCAACGCGCACAATACTAGCTCCCCGATCCGGAACAGTTTCACAAATCACGTTTCGAAAACCTAGCGGTCTTCTTAGCTCAACTACCCCCTTTCATTCCACACTACTAGGGACCTATCCCAACATAACTCACGTGCACTATGCACTTCCGATAAGGGTCAAACATAACACTACACCTTTTCTCGAGATGGCCTCACCTCTAAGGTCTCTACGTATAAAACTCTAAGGCTCCCACCTTCTCTATCCCCCAAAATCTTACTCGGTTAACCCACCACGATTTCTAATCACAACCAACACACTGCTATCAGAACATAGCACTTAAGGTATACTCACCTTATCACACATACTGATCTCTAGAGGGTTAAAGATATATCTATATCTACTGCTTCACTCCCCTTAGTCGTTCTAATCAAACCTGCCCCGTGGGGCGCATAGCTAAGGAAGGTGACGAACTACCCACCGGTACTGAAGGCAAAGTCCTCCTACTAGGTCACCCATTCGACACATGGCCCTGACGGCCGCAGGTACAACAAGTACCAACTAAAAGACATTCCCGGGATGATGACGTCGTCACATCATGAATCGGAAGCCGAGTTCGACCAACTCCTGCGTACTCGAGCGCCCGATATCCGTGGAAGACAACTCTACACTGGCGGAGGTGCATATCAAATCTGCTGGTGAGGCGACTTGCCTCGAAAGTTACCAAAGGACCTTCTGCTCGGCCTCTCTCTGTCAGCCGTTAACCCGTCGATCTTCACGCTTTCGCCGCTGCGCATAAGCCCGCATACGGGCCATGCTCAAGCCCAATCGAGAATTACTCTTGCACAACCCTCTTTTAGATAGTCCTCAGACTCGCGGTACATCGGTATACTCTGGTAGCCAAATCTATAGCTAGTGGTCGCCTCTTTGCAATCTAAATTCTCTGTTCGTGGGCCCGAAGGTTCAAATGTCATGGCCGCAGTAGGAACTGCCGCCGCCGTGCTAAACTCTGCTGGGGCTAGTGACGTCGCAGAACTCCCCGAATGAAGCACCACCCAAGGTGATAATTGGGCTGTGCACGTAACCCTCTGTACTTGCCTCTTGCGGCTCTTGCCTGCCTCTGGGCGGGTTGCCTACGCGAGGCATAGCGGTAAGGGAAAGAAATACGTTAGAGGTCCAACTTACAACACGGCTCTAAGGCACGATCTCGAGTGAGAAGAATAGAAACCAATCCTAAATACCTATAGCCTCACGATTATTGGTGTGCACAACACACCGATAATCAAGACTTCTTGGATACGATGCGTAGACACTTTCCGAGGATTAATCGCTCGATACCACTTTTGTCACGACCGATTCCGCCCGTGATCGTGCCTACCGGGCACCCTAGTGATACAACATCAGAGTAATCAGCGGAACATAAAATGATACAAGACATATTATGAAATATGAAACAATAATCTGAGAAAAACTTGCCTTTCGGCATATATGTAAATAACAACTTTTACAAAATGAACAGTTTAATCCTTTTTACAAACCCTGCCCACAACAGTACTACAGACCTCTAAGAAATGATATGACAACAACGACGGGACAGGGCCGTCATACCACGAATGTAAGCACCTACAACAACGGGGACTATACGAACAAGCCTCGAGAAACGGAGCTTTCCCAATCGTGACCTAAGGCGAGGATCAACGATCGGTGTACCTTCACTCGCGGCATGAACGCGGCCCGAGGTCAAGACAGTGCAGTATGTGAAACTAAAAATCGTAAATGAAATCATAATAGTCTATAAAGCAGAGACATGTATGATAAGCAAACTACGATTCACAACAAATAGCGATCATGTCAAGTCGGGACTCACGCCAAAGTTATCACAATAAAATGCGGGGCAAATGCGAAGGCAAAGCCGACTACTAAGACCCACGACCAAAAATACCACAAAGCGTATCCCGAGGTCTTTCTAGACCGCACCATACGAAGGCGGCCACTCGCCGCAATATCAATGTGCGCGTCTATCCACGGAACTCTCGCAGCTCGCATAGGTCACACACGGACCGCGTGAGGTATTCCTCGAATCATGGTCCCGGACACTTTGAGGTATACCCGCGTCGGCGCTAACCTCGGTATCCGCTTAGGCTCCGCGACCCGCATAGTCTCAAAAGACCGCATAGTCTCAGACCGCATAGAATCCGCGTCGGCTAAACACCGGAATGATCAATCCGAGCTACCGCACTCGCGTAGTCACGAGGACCGCATAGCCGTAAAGACCGCATCAAGGGTGGCAAGCCCTCGGTATAATAAGTCAAAGGGTATGTGATACAATAATAGTACAACGGGCTTAACGTTTAACAACGTAAGCACAACAAGAATGACCCCCTTACATCACGATCACACAAGATACTAACACACGTAGCATCCTAACATTTTCACTTATCACATCAACAAGAAAGTACTTACAGGGCTATCTCAAACCAACACAATCAAGTTATTCACACAAGGTACTTTAAGCTAACAAGTTCGGGTATCTACCCCCAAAGTACTTCATACATTAAATCTTTTAAAAGATCCGTTGCTTTCACATAAGTCACACAATACCCGTAGTATAAAATAGAGTGACTGTCTTTTTAAATAAACCAAAACACTTACCTTTGTAAAATCAAGTAACAACATTATTTTCCAAACGTCCAAGTTTGCCTAATTTCAAATGTTCACGTTTCTTATTTTAGAAAGGTTTCGTAGTTCATAGTCTTATTCATTTAAGAATATAATTCTCTTTTAAACAATCTGAGAAACATAAGTCTTATATGTGAGTAGGATATTCTTGTTTATAACAATCTTATTACAGCAGCCGTGATCTAGGAAATATCATTTTGTCTCATCTTAGCTTCTATGCGGATGGAAGTTTCTCTGGTTTTAATAATACTTAATTAGTCAAAACATTTCCTTTTATTAACGCCGATGGTTTGTCGATACATTACGATTTCAAATCAAGAAACATTCTAAGCCGTTATACCTAACTTATCATAAAGCTAGTATAACTCTTAAGTTTTTCAAAACCAAGTATTACTTCTTCTTTCAAAATGATTCAAAAATCTTTTGAAATACTTCAAGTTCTTTATTAACACATAACAAGCCAGTTATAGTTCAAATCAGTTACCTTTTAAAGACCACAAGTATTTTCTTACCAACATAAGGCTGTTATAACCAACTTCCCATAAAGCCGTTATAACACTTTATGTTTTAAATCAATCAAATACGTTTAGCACATGTACGTCTACCGTACTACATAGTTCACACATATCATGCTAGAAGAGATAGGAAGAGGTTCACATACCTCGCGACGAGTATCGACTAATAGCAAAACGCTCCAAGTACTTCCAACCGTCGGCTACTCCTTAAGCCAAGTAGATCGCGCCACACGTAGTACTTCAACCTATAAGGCCACAAGGCGCTTATTAACATTTAGATCTCATCGTAGAACATTCTACCGAAAATTCGGCAGCACCTCCGCAACAACAGAAATCTCCTCTCTATCGGGCCGACTACCAAGCCAACCAGGGGTTATACGTCTACCTAACGGTACAATTCTACTCCACGGTACTACTACAAATCATGTCTGACCCTATGTAATTCTGATTCAAGATTCTTCTTTAAATTGGGCTTAAGTCGCAAGACATCACGATAACTACGTTGATTCTATATATAGTATACTTCAACTATATATTCTAACAATATGTAATTTCCAATTACAATAGAGGGACAAGATAATTACCTCGATAAGCCCATAATTATCCTAGTTTAAATGTCGATCCTGAGCAAGGTTTAGCTCCTACTCCGCGCGCTCCGACCCGCTCCAAACAACCCTTTAGAAGTTCTAACCAACTTCTACTTATGACTTCAACTACGGGTGAAGATTTTCCTTAGGGTTTCGGTTTTGTGACTGACGGGAAGTATAATAGTATAACTGGGCTTTTGTATAGGTATAACCTTAGAATACTACAAGGTTTATGGCTAAGGTAATTTGGGCATTATAACAATACTTTTGAGAGTATTTCTACCAAGAGGGGGGTATATATACGAGACAACACCACAAGGGGGGGGTGTATACCCCTCGGCCTACCCCACTAGGGGGGGGTACTCTCGGCCAAGGGGTGGGGGAAGGGAACTCTCGGCTAAGCCTCACAAGGGGGAGAGGACGAGAACAACAAGAAGGGAGGGGGAGGATTTCTAAGACTTAGAACATTTTAGGATGAATAAGTCTTCCAAAGGGGGGGGTATTTATAGGTCAAGTGAAGGCCAACCAATGGCCAAGATCATGCCAAGTGCAAGGCAAGTGTAGGGCCAAGATCTTGCCAAGTGCCCCTTAACCAACTAACACACAAATATCCTGTTATACCCCGTATTTCCAGAGTATGTACGTGAGGGCGTACGTATAAAAGTTTAAAGCCTTGAGTAGGCAAAGTGGCTTGGCCGAATTAAATTTGTTCACAACACCCGTTTAGAGTCGTTTTTCGACGAAACGTTTTCACAGCTTTCGTAGGGGAATTTCCGGCTATGACATTTTTAATTTTTACGGATTTTTCCGAGAGACGAAACATTTTGGACCAACAAGAGGGCGACACTTGTCACCCTCTCATTGGTTAGGCTTGGACGGTAAAGGGCTTGGCCGAAAGTGTGGTTGAAATAGTCAAGGGTTGGTAGGATATTTTTGTGTTAGTTGGTTAGGGTGCACTTGGCAAGATCTTGGCCCTACACTTGCTATGCACTTGGCAAGATCTTGGCCATTGGTTGGCCTTGGCTTGTCCTATAAATACCCACCTCTTTGGAAGACTTATTCATCCTAAAAATCTCTAAGTCTTGAAAGACTCTCCCCCCCTCCCTCTATTGTTTTCGTCCCTCCCCATTTCGTGAGGCCCCCTTGGCCGAGAGTAGCGCCCCCCCCCTCCTAGTAGTGTGGCCGTGGGGTACCCCCCCCCCTAGCCTTGTTGCTTTCGTATAATACCCCCCTTTGTGGTGTAGAAATACTCTCAAAAGTATTGTTATAATGCCCAAATTACCTTAGCCATATACCTTGTTGTATTCTAAGGTTATACCTATCTGAAAAGCCCGAAAATACTATTATACTTCCGCTACCACAAACCGAAACCCTAGGAAAATCTCCATAGTCCGTTGGAGTATTGTGTAGAAGTTGGTTAGAACTTCTAAGGGTGGTTTAGAGCGGGTTGGAGCGCACGGGGTTGGAGCTAAACGATTGCCCAGGATCGACTTTAACTAGGATAATTATGGGCTTATCGAGGTAATTATCTTGTCCCTCTATTGTAATTGGAAATTGCATGATTGAATATATATAGTTGAAGTATACTATATAATAGAACTGAACGTAGTTATCGGCAATGTCTTGCGACTTAAGCCTGAATTTAAAGAAGGGTACTGAACTGTAATTACATAGGGCTGTATTACAGTAGACTTGTGTAGTAGTACCGTGGAGTAGAATTGTACCCGTTAGGGTTAGATGTGTAACCCCCCCCCCTGGTTGGCTCGGTAGCCGGCCTCGTTAGAGGAGGAGATTTGCGCTGTTGCGGGGGGGGGGAGGTGCTGCCGAATTTTCGGTAGAATATTCTACGATGAGATCTAAATGTTAATAAGCGCCTTGTGGCCTTATAGGTTGATGTACTACGTGTGGCGCGATCTACTTGACTTAAGGAGTAGCCGACGGTTGGAAGTACTTGGAGCGTTTTGCTATTAGTCGATACTCGTCGCGAGGTATGTGAACCTCTTCCTATCTCTTCTAGCATGATATGTGTGAACTATGTAGTACGGTAGACGTACATGTGCTAAATGTATTTGATTGGTGTAAACATAAAGTGTTATAATGGCTTTATGGGAAGTTGGTTATAACAGCTTTATGTTGGTTAGAAAATACATGTGGTTTTTAAAAGGTAACTGATTTGAACTATAACTGGCTTGTTATGTGTTAATAAAGAACTTGAAGTATTTCAAAAGATTTTTGAATCATTTTGAAAGAAGAAGTAATATTTGGTTTTTGAAAACTTAAGAGTTATACTAGCTTTATGGGAAGTTAGGTATAACGGCTTAAGAATGTTTTACTGATTTCGGAAATCAGAATGTGTATCGACAAACCACTGCAGCGTTAATAAAAGGAAATGTTTTGACTAATTAAGCATTATTAAAACCAGTAGAAACTTCCATCTGCATAGAAACTAAGATGAGACAAAATGATATTTCCTAGATCATGGCTGCTGTAATAAGATTGTTATAAACAAGAATATCCTACTCACATATAAGGCTTAGGTTTCTCAGATTGTTTAAAGGAGAATTATATTCTTAAATGAATAAGACTATGAACTACGAAACCTTTCTAAAATTAGGCAAACTTGAACATTGGAAAAGAATGTTGCTACTTGATTTTACAAAGAGAAGTAATTGATTTACTTTAAAAAGATAATCACTCTATGTTCATATACTACGGGTATTGTGTGGTTTTTTTGGGAAGTAACGTATCTTTTAAAGATTTAATGTATGAAGTACTTTGGGGATAGGTACCCGAACTTGTTAGTAGAAAGTACCTTGTGTGAATAACTTGATTGTATTGGTTTGTGATAGCCTTGTAATACTTTCTTGTTGACTTGATAAGTAAGCATGTTAGGATGCTACGTGTGTTAGTATCTTGTGATTATTATGTGAGGGGGTCACTCCTGTTGTGCTTACGTTGTTAAAAGTTAAGCCCGTTGTACTATTATTGTATCACATACCCCCTTGACTTATTATACCGAGGGCTTGCCACCTTGACGCGGTCTTTACGCCTATGCGGTCCTCGTGACTATGCGAGCGCGTAGCTCCGTGATTTGATCATTCCGGTGTTTAGCCTGACGCGGGGATTCCCATGCGCGGTCTGCTGAGACTATGCGGTCTTTTGAGACTATGCGGGTTGCGGAGCCTAGGCAGATACCGAGGGTTGGTCGCCTTCGACGCGGTATACCTCGAGCGATGCAGGACCACGATTCGAGGAATACCTCACGCGGTCCGTGTGTGACCTATGCGAGTCGCGAGTTCGAGAATAGACGCGACATTGATATCGGGCGGTGGCCGCCTTCGACATGGTGCGGTCTAGAAAGACCTCGGATACGCTGTGGTATTTTTTGGCATCGTGGGTCTTAGTAGTCGCTATGCCTTCGCACTTGCCGCACGGTTTTATTGTGATAACTTCGGCGTGAGTCCACGACTTGACATGATCGTTTATTTGTTGTGAATCGTAGTTTGCTTATCATACATGTCTCCCGCTTTATAGACTATTATGATTTCATTTACGTGATTTTTAGTTTCACATACTTGCACTGCATCGACCTCCTTGGCCGCGTCATGCCGCAGTTGAGGTACACCGCCGTTGATCCTAGCTCGTGGTCACAGCCAACAGATGGAAAGCTCCGTTTCTCCGAGGCTTATCATGGTAAAGTCCCCGTCGTATAGGTGTTTACATTCGGGGTTTGGCCCCGTCCCGCCATTGTTGTCGTATCATTCTTAGAGGTCCGTAGTAATCGCACAAGGCGTGGTTTGTAAAGAGGATTAAACTGTTCATTTGTAATGTTGTTATTTATATATGCCGAAAGGCGAGTTTTCCTCAGATTACTGTTTTGTACTTCTGTCATTTCATGTATGTGTGTTATGTTCCGCTGATTACTCTGATGTTGTGTCACTAGGGTGCCCGGTAAGGCACCGCCACGCCCGCTGGTCGTGACAAAAGTGGTATCGTGAGCGATTAATCCTCGGAAAGTGTCTACAGCATCGATCCAAGAGTCTTGATTATCGGTGTTGTGCACCCCACCAATAATCAGGAGGCTATAGGATATTGAGGAGTGGTTTCTATTCTTCTCACTCTGAGATCGTGCCTTAGAGCTGTGTTGTAAGTTGGACCCTCTGACGAAATTCTTTCCCTTATCGTTATGCCTCCGCGTAGGGCAACCCGAGCCTGTGAGGGCGCGCACCGGCGGAGCCGCGAGTAGAGTTCGGAGGTGGCGAGGCCTGTGCCCAATCATTACCTAGGGTAGTGCTTCATTCGGGAGTTCTGCGACATCACTAGCCCCAAAGAAGTTTAGCACGGCGGCAGCTCCATCGCGCCATGACATTTGAACCTTCGCCCACGAGAACAGAATTTAGATTGCAAAGAGGTGACCACATTAGCTATAGATTTGGCTACCGAGTATACCGATGTACCGCGAATCTTGAGGACTATCTAAAAGAGGTTGTGCGAGTAATTCTTCTTGGGCTTGAGCATGGCACGTATGCGGGCTTATGCGCAGCAGCCGAGAAAACATAGAGATCGACGTTAACGGGCGACAAATGTAAGAGGGCCAGAGCAGCAAGGTCCTTTAGTAACTTTCGAGGCGAGTCGCCTCACCAGCAGATTTGATATGCACCTCCGCCAGTGCAGAGTGGTCTTCCACGGGGTTCAGGACGTTCGGAGTATGCAGGAGTTGGTCAGAACTCCAGGGCTTCCGGTTCACAGTGTGACAGACGTCATCCCGGGGAATGTCGTCTTTTAGTTGGTACTTGTTGTACCTACGACCGTCAGGGTCTGATGTCGATAGAGTGTCCTTGTAGGAGGACTTAGCCTTCAGGATCGGTGGGTAGTTCGTCATCTTCCCTAGCTATGCGCCCTACGGGGCAGGTTTGATTAGAACGACTAAGGGGAGTGAAGCAGTGGGTATAGATATATCTTTAACCCTCTAGAGATCAGTATGTGTGATAAGGTGAGTATACCTTAGGTGCTATGTTCTGATAGCGTGTTAGTTGTGTTTAGAGATCATGGTTGTTTAACCGAGTAAGATTTTGGGGATAGATAAGGTGTGAACCTTAGAATGTTTTACGTTGAGACCTTAGAGGTGAGGCTATCTCGAGAAAAGGTGTAGTGTTATGTTTGACTTATCGAAGTGCATAGTGCACGTGAGTTATGTTTGGGATAGTCCCTAGTAGTGTGGAATGAAAGAGGTTAGTTGAGCTAAGAAGACCGCTAGGTTTTCAAACGTGATTAGTAAGATTGTTCCTTCGGGAGCTAGTTTTGTGCGCTTGCGGGTCGGGCCGCCGGGTGCCATGTCAACCCGCGGTAGTTTTGGGGGTCGGGTTGTGGTGGTCCCGCCTTGTGTTAGGGTTGTGAGGTGTTAGGCCCAAGTTTAGTTAACCAACAGACGAAGTTCGTGGATACGTTCGACCGATGGTCGGGCCGATGGGGGCAGCCCATCGTGTTCTTCGTTCGACCGTTCACTCGGCGGTGTTGAATTATCGTAAAGGTTGTAAGGCTGCACGGGTGCCTACCTTCACCTTATGACAGACGATGGAGCCCGTGGTAGAAATTGTTGTTTCCGAAGTTTTGCCAAGCATGTGTTAAGAACTCGGTGAGTCTCGAACCGCATTCGCCTCGGGCCGGTGTGGATTTCGCGGTAGTTGTGGATTGTTGTCTCTGTGGAGGAGTGTTTAAGCTACCATTTCAGTGTTCGGACGTCACCTTTTGAAGCCTTGTAGGCGGAAGTGTAAGTCGGCCGCTTGGTTCGATGTTGGCAAGATTCGGATAGTTGGTTCGAGCTTGTTCCGGCGATCGTGGATAAGGCGGCTTGTCTGAAGAAGTTCTGGCAGCTCAGAGGAATTGTGCGGATAATCGGCGACGACGCTTAGAGTTCAGGTTGACGGTCAGTCTTCTTGAAAGTACCACCCCGGGGTGGGTGTGACGAGTTTTGGAATACAAAGGGAACTTAGCCCGAGTTACTTTGGGCCCTTTTGAGTTCATGTGAAGAATAGGTCAGGTTGCCTATATGTTAGCATTTGCCATCCGACCTAGGAGGCAGTACGTCCGGTCTTTCGTATTGATATGATCGGGAAGGTATCGGAGATCCATCCAGAGTGTTCCCAGTTAATGATGACCAAGTTGAAGATGATAACCCCGAGTTTTGGAGACCGGCGATCGTAAATGTGGTAAGAGTTCGAGTGTACGACAGCCTCGGGGATCGCGTAGTCCGGCACCATTTGTTGGGTCGCCGAGTGACACCGTAACCTCGCGCAAAGTGACAAAAGTGGTATCGCGGTATCGCGAGCATAGATGTGATCATTTTCTTTTTGTGTAAAGTAGGTGCGAAGGAAGTATATTTTAGACCCGCGAGAGGTGTTATGGTGATGTTAGAGGTGTTTCCTCGTGGACTTGGATGTGAGCTTTTTGCGCAAGTTGTTTCGTGGCCATGTGGCAAGGATTGTTCTCGTAAGTATAGTAGTGAAGACTATCTTGGCGCGCTTGTTTTGAGATTTAGAAAGAACATTCGGACGAATGTTTCTAAGAGGAGAATGTTATACCCGTATTTCCAGTATGCGTGAGGCGTCGTATAAAAGTTTAAAGCCTTGAGTAGGCAAAGTGAATTGGCCGAATTATGTTTGTGCACACCACCCGTATAGCGTCGTTTTTCGACGAAACGTTTTCACAGCGTTCGTAGGGGAATTTCCGGCTATGACATTTTTAATTTTTACGGATTTTTCCGAGAGACGAAACATTTTGGACCAACAAGAGGGCGACACTTGTCACCCTCTCATTGGTTAGGCTTGGACGGTAAAGGGCTTGGCCGAAAGTGTGGTTGAAATAGTCAAGGGTTGGTAGGATATTTTGTGTTAGTTGGTTAGGGTGCACTTGGCAAGATCTCGCCCTACACGTGCTATGCACTTGGCAAGATCTTGGCCATTGGTTGGCCTTGGCTTGTCCTATAAATACCCACCTCTTTGGAAGACTTATTCATCCTAAAAATCTCTAAGTCTTGAAAGACTCTCCCCCCCTCCCTCTATTGTTTTCGTCCCTCCCCATTTCGTGAGGCCCCCTTGGCCGAGAGTAGCGCCTCCTAGTAGTGTGGCGTGGGTACCCCCTAGCCTTGTTGCTTTCGTATAATACCCCCTTTGTGGTGTAGAAATACTCAAAAGTATTGTTATAATGCCCAAATTACCTTAGCCATATACCTTGTTGTATTCTAAGGTTATACCTATACTAAAAGCCCGTAAAATACTATTATACTTCCGCTACCACAAAACCGAAACCCTAGGAAAATCTCCATAGTCCGTTGGAGTATTGTGTAGAAGTTGGTTAGAACTTCTAAGGGTGGTTTGTAGCGGGTTGAGCGCACGGGTCGAGCTAAACGATTGCCCGTGATCGACTTTAACTAGGATAATTATGGGCTTATCGAGGTAATTATCTTGTCCTCTATTGTAATTGGAAATTGCATGATTGAATATATATAGTTGAAGTATACTATATAATAGAATCGAACGTAGTTATCGCAATGTCTTGCGACTTAAGCCCTAATTTAAAGAAGTGGTACCGAATCGTAATTACATAGGGCGTATTACATGAGACTTGTGTAGTAGTACCGTGGAGTAGAATTGTACCCGTAGGGTTAGATGTGTAACCCCCTGGTTGGCTCAGAGGCAGCCTCGTTAGAGGAGGAGATTTGCGCTGTCATGGGGAGGTCGCGAATTTTCAGAGAATATTCTACGATGAGATCTAAATGTTAATAAGCGCTTGTGGCCTTATAGGTTGATGTACTACGTGTGGCGCGATCTACTTGACTTAGGAGTAGCCGACGGTTGGAAGTACTTGGAGCGTTTTGCTATTAGTCGATACTGTCGCGAGGTATGTGAACCTCTTCCTATCTCTTCTAGCATGATATGTGTGAACTATGTAGCGGTGACGATACGTGCTAAATGTATTTGATTGGTGTAAACATAAAGTGTTATAATGGCTTTATGGGAAGTTGGTTATAACAAACTTTATGTTGGTTAGAAAATACATGTGGTTTTTAAAAGGTAATCGATTTGAACTATAAGCGGCTTGTTATGTGTTAATAAAGAACTTGAAGTATTTCAAAAGATTTTTGAATCATTTTGAAAGAAGAAGTAATATTTGGTTTTTGAAAACTTAAGAGTTATACTAGCTTTATGGGAAGTTAGGTATAACGGCTTAAGAATGTTTTCTCGATTTGAAATCGAATGTGTATCGACAAACCACCGCAGCGTTAATAAAAGGAAATGTTTTGACTAATTAAGCATTATTAAAACCAAGAGAAACTTCCATCCGCATAGAAACTAAGATGAGACAAAATGATATTTCCTAGATCATGGTCATTGTAATAAGATTGTTATAAACAAGAATATCCTACTCACATATAAGGCTTAGGTTTCTCAGTTGTTTAAAGGAGAATTATATTCTTAAATGAATAAGACTATGAACTACTAAACCTTTCTAAAATTAGGCAAACTTGAACATTGGAAAAGAATGTTGCTACTTGATTTTACAAAGAGAAGTAATTGATTTACTTTAAAAGATAATCACTCTATGTTCATATACTACGTATTGTGTGGTTTTTCGGGAAGTAACGTATCTTTTAAAGATTTAATGTATGAAGTACTTTGGGGATAGGTACCCGAAATTGTTAGTAGAAAGTACCTTGTGTGAATAACTTGATTGTATTGGTTTTTGATAGACTTGTAATACTATCTTGTTGACTTGATAAGTAAGCATGTTAGGATGCTACGTGTGTTAGTATCTTGTGATTATTAATTTAGTGCGGTCACTACTGTTGTTCTTACGTTGATAAACGTTAAGCCCGTTGTACTATTTTTTTTTCACATAACCCCTTGACTTATTATACCGAGGGCTTGCCACCCTTGACGCGGTCTTTACGCCTATGCGGTCCTCGTGACTACGCGGAGCGCGGAGCTCCGTGATTTGATCATTCCGGTGTTTAGCCCGACGCGGGATTCCCTATGCGGTCTGCTGAGACTATGCGGTCTTTTGAGACTATGCGGTCGCGGAGCCTAGGCGAATACCGAGGGTTGGCCGCCGACGCGGTATACCTCGGCGTCAGGACCATGATTCGAGGAATACCTCACGCGGGTCCGTGTGACCTATGCGAGTCGCGAGTTCCAGAATAGACGCCGCATTGATATTGCGCGCGGCCGCCTTCGATCATGGTGCGGTCTAGAAAGACCTCGGATACGATTTGTGGTATTTTTGGCATCGCGGGTCTTAGTAGTCGGCTATGCCTTCGCATTTGCCGCACGGTTTTATTGTGATAACTTTGGCGCGAGTCCACGACTTGACATATTTGTTTATTTGTCAGAATCGTAGTTTGCTTATCATACATGTCTCCTGCTTTAGAGACTCTTATGATTTCCATTACAGTATTTTTTAGTTTCACATACTCGCAACTGTTGCAGATCGACCTCGGGCCGCGCTCACGCCGCAGTTGAGGTACACCATCGTTGATCCTAGCTCGTGGTCACGTCAGCGTATGGAAAGCTCCGCTTCTCCGAGGCTTATCACTGTAAAGTCCTGTCAGATAGGTGTTTACATTCGGGGTTTGGCGGGCCCCGTCCCGCCATTGTTGTCGTATCATTCTTAGAGGTCCGTAGTAATCGCTTGTGGCGTGGTTTGTAAAGAGGATTAAACTGCTCATTTGTAATGTTGTTATTTATATATGCCGAAAGGCGAGTTTTCCTCGACATCGCTTTGTACTTCTGTCATTTCATGTATGTGTTTTATGTTCCGCTGATTACTCTGATGTTGTGTCACTAGGGTGCCCGGGGTAAGGCATCAGTCACGGGCCCAGTTTCGGGTCGTGACATATCCTACCTACTCCATGACAAAAAAAGCCAACTTTCGGCCAAGCTTGACCGCCCAAGTCCTTCCAATGAGAGGGTGACAAGTGTCGCCCTCTCGTTGGTCCAAAATGTTTCGTCTCTCGGAAAAATCCGCAAAAATTAAAAATGACATAGCCGGAAATTCCCTACGAAAGTCGTGGAAAACGTTTCGTCGAAAAACGACTCTAAACGGGTGTTGTGAACAAAATTAATTCGGCCAAGCCTTAGTACAAGTTTCAAATTTTCTACGTACGTCCTTACGTACATACTCTGAAAATACGGGGTATAACAATGCCACTTATATTTTTCCATCAAGAAGAGTTCAATATTTGAAAACAAGTTACTCATACTATTAAACTCAAGTTACTTCTCTTTTCCCAAAATCAAGTTACATGACCTTCAAAAAGCCTTTAAGTCTCCTTACTTTAGAATGTCAAGAAACCAAATAAAACTTTATTCTTTTAAACACCAAGTACTCATTACTCACGAATGAGGTTTCACACTTTTCAACACCATTTAGGTCAATTATAAGTTAAGTCTCTTATCTTTTGAAATCAACAAACCATTCTTTAACCTACATAAAGTTGTTATAACAAACTTCCCATAAAGCCGTTATAACACTTTATGTTTTAAACCAACCAATTACAACTATAAGCATTTACGAGACCAAGAGGGCTTATTCTTTAACAACCTAGTACCCGTTACTAACGAATACGATTTTACTACTTTTCCACACAATCAAGCCCTTTACACTTCATATCAAGTCAAGTCACAAAAGAGAAATCAAATTCCTTTAACACACGTGCGTCTACCGCACTATATATTTCACAAATAATCATGCTCAAGAGGATAGGAAGAATCACATACCTCGCGACGATTATCGACAAGTAGCAAACTGTTCCAAAGTACTATACTCTTGCTAGCCTTTTCCACCCTTCAAGTAGAGTATGCTACTCGTAGTACTTCACCCTATAATGCCCATAATACGTCTATTAGCTCCTAGCTTTAACGTATAATACTCTAATTGCAAAGCCCCTTATTCTAAGGAAATTTGGACAGCACTTCCTTTGTTTCTACGTACTATGCCACCTTTTTCAAGGCCGAATTCAGTAACCAACCACGCCACATTTAAGGCTCAACAAAGTAGTTAACAATAGGGGATCACACGCCTACAATACGTGTAAAATTCTGCCCCACAATACCAACAAGTCTAGACTACAATGTCAATTCGACACATTTGAAGGACAACAACACAAAGTCTCCTTTCCAATTTCTTTTCAATCCAAGTTATTTAGTATGACATGTAATCAAGCCGAAATCGATTAAAGCTACTACAATCCTCTAGTAGAAAACATGCGACGACTTTAGGTAACGACCAAATTGTAATTCAAATTCAAATGACTCAATCATGTCAATTTCGGATTTCTAGCCTTCAAAAATCCATAGTACTTACCAATCTCTAATACATGCTTCACGTGGTCTAAATCAACTATAACAAGTATTATAACTTATATCCAAGAGAAGGGGGAACTTTTACCTTTTGGAATAGCCCACAAAAGCCCTTTTTCTTCAACTTCTTTCCCGTCAAACTCGTCCACCCGCGCTTCCCACAAGTTTACCCACACTTTGCCTTCTTGCCGCCGCTCCAACAATTTCCTTAGGCTAGGTTTTTGAAAAAAACCTAGAGAGAAAAGGGAGAGGATTTCTTAGGAGGGTTAGATGAAATGACTAAGTCTTCCAAGACTTGGCCCTAAAATAGGACCCTTTTCTTGGTCAAAAAGATGGGAGGGACACTTGTCACCCTCCCATGGGCCCTTTTCGAAAATATCCCCTGATTTCAGCCCATTCCGCTGACCAAAATCCCGCCTTGGTGCCGCGCCCACGCCGTGGCCATGGCTTCCACTTCGAGAATTTCCAGATTCGGCGGCCACGGCCGCAACCCCCGCGAACCCCTAGTACAACTGGCGCCGTGGCGCTGCAACCCCTGCGAACCCCCAGTACAACTGGCTCCGCGGCCCTACCTCCGGTGCCGCGGCGCTGTGACCCCTGAACCGAAACTACTGCTTTGCCTGACTGCGCACCGAACTTGTAACTTCCATAACTTTCGACCCTGATGTCCTATCGACGGACGGTTTGTTGCACTGGGAACTAGATTTAATGGACTACACACTAGGCTTTTTAAACACCTAACAATGCTTAACAACTGGGGTACAACACTCCAAGGTAGACTCAAAATCCGACCAACACATGTTTGTCAACTTATCTTTCAAACTTTCAAATCTTATATTCCTTGGTATGTTCTTATCTTATCTTCTTGAATTTACGGGGTGTAACATCAAGTCCCAAACTTGAAAAATAAAGTGTCTTAACCTTTTAAGGATTCAAGGTTCATAATCTTAAAACTTCATAACGTAAACTCTTTAAATTAAGTAACATATACTTTTATGCGTTGTGAATAGGTTATACTTGTTTATAACGATCTTATTAAAGCAACCATGATCTAGAAAATGTAATACAATTTTGTCTTATCTTAGTTTCTATGCAGATGGAGAATTCTACTCATTTTAATATAATTGATTGTTGATACATTTTCTTTTATTAACGCTGCAATGGCTTGTTCGATACTTGTTCTCATTCGTGCAGTAAATTAACAAAGTCAACTCGACTCCAAATACTTCCTAACGACTCTTATAAACATCCCCATAAGACTTGGTAAGAACTTAAGATAAGATAGACATAACTTTTACATAGAGTAAATCAACATACATACCTCTTAACTTCTAAGAGTAGAAGGAATCATGAAATAACACCACATGTATATTCGTTAATAGAATCATGCTCAAAAGAAGGAAGAGGTTCATATACATCGCGACGATTATCGACAAGTAGCAAAATGCTCCAAAGTACTTCAACCTTGATAGCTATTCCATCCTTTAAGTAGAATACGCTATACGTAGTACTTCAACCTATAATGGCCATAATACGTCTATTAACCTCCAACTTCAAACGTAGAATATTCTAATTGTAAATTCTACGAAAAATCGGACAACACTTCCTTTGTTTCTACGTACTTTTCCACCTTTTTCAAGGCCCGAATTTAACAACCAAACATGCCACATTTAAGGCCAAACAATTCATCTATCCAAAGGGGATTACACGCCTTAACAGGACGTGTAAAATTCTGCCCCATAATAATACAAAACAATCCAATGATTCCATGCCATTCTCGGCTATAATGTATCATACTACAAAGTCTTATCCAATTCCTTTTCAATCCAAGTTGTTACGTCTAACATGCCATATAGTCACAACTAGTTGTAACAATTATAACCACTTTAATCAACTCTTTAGATAACATGTGACGACTAAACTAGTAACTAAATTGAATTACAATCTTAAAGGCTAAATCATGCAACTTTCGGATTGCATCCAAATATTCCATAACACTTATCAATCTTCATAATATATTTCACATGATCATTTCTAACTACTACAACATGAAATCTTGAATTACAATAGCAAGACGGAGATTATTACCTCTTTAAGCCCAAAACAATCCAAAACCTAAAGTCGATCCTTAGCAACTTCAACTCCTTTTCTTGACGTTCCAATCCGCTATTTGCAGCCCTTAGAATCTTGTGAAAAACTCTTCTTCTATTTCCAACTTCAAAGTTGAAGAACACCTTGGGTTTTTGCCTTGCGACTAACGTAAAAATGTGGTTTTTCTGGGATCTTTCTATTGAGATATCCTTACAATACTGTCACGACCCGAACCCGGGCCCGTGACTGGTGCCTTACCCCGGGCACCCAAGTAGACATACATCAGAGTAATCAGCGGAACATAAAGACAATACATGAAACCAGTGTAATAAGACAGTGAAATAAGAAGACAGGCTAACCAAAAACGGTTACCTTCAGTATATATAAATAGCAACTTTTTCAACATGAACAGTTTAATCCTTTTTACAAACCCTGCCCACAACGATTTCATGCACCTCTAAGAATGATACGACAACAATGGCGGGACAGGGCCCCGCCAAACCCCTGAATGTAAACACTTACGACGACCGGGGACTATACCACTGATAAGCCTCCGGAGAAACGGAGCTTCCCAAACGCTGAAACTGTGACCCTGAGAGCTAGGATCAACGACTGGTGTACCTCAACCTGCGGCATGAACGCAGCCCCGGCGAGGTCGATAACAGTACCGAGTATGTGAAATCAAAATACATATCAGAATGAAATCATAGCATCTATATAAAGCAGAGACATGTATGATAACCAAACTACGCTTACAACAAAGCGTCATGTCAAGTCGTGACTCACGCCTCAAGTCATCACTCAAGTATAACAATGGGTCTCGTGCCCACAACATCAATCATGCGCCGTGGAATACCTTCCTCATCGCCAGCCTATGATATAAAAGCACCAAGGAACACACATGAACACCGTGTCCCACTGTGTCATAATAAAATCAGACGGTAAGTACGAAGGCATAGCCGACTACTAAAAACCCACGCATACCAACAAGGTCATGAATCGTATCATAAGATCTGTCTAGACCGTCACATGATCAAAGCCGCCACTTGCCCGCAGATCAATGTACGCTGCCTAACCTCGAACTCCCGCACTCCGCGATAGCCAATCTCATCGCCCGCATGAGGTATTCCCGCATCGAGGGTAGCTACTCCCGGCATCGCCCCGACTTCGCACCGCATGGCCACATGAACCGCATGCCCATAAAGGACGACACTAACCTCGAACTCGTAGCTCCGCATAGCCCACGGGACTGCATGAGGTATTCTCGAATCATAGGTCCATCGACCGCTCGAAGTCTACCCCGCATCGGAGGCGACTTAACCCCGGAATCATCTCAAGAGATGAGTGATGTAAAATACTAACACAACAGCTTATCGTTAAGCAACATAAGCACAACAAAGGAAACCCCTTTACACAACATCACAAGATACTAACACACGTAATATCCTAGCATGTTTACTTATCAATCAACAAGAAAGTATTACCAGGCTATCACAAACCAACACAATCAAGTTATACACACAAGGTACTTTCTACTATATGTCAATAAGTTCGGGGTTTTATCCCCAAAGTACTTCATACATTAACTCTTTAAAAGATACGTTACTTTCACAATGTCACACAATACCCGTAGTATAAAATAGAGTGACTATCCTTTTAAAGTAAATCAATTACTTCTCTTTGTAAAATCAAGTAGCAACATTCTTTTCCAATGATCAAGTTTGCCTAATTTCCAATGTTCAAGTTTCTCATTTTAGAAAGGTTTCGTAGTTCATAGTCTTATTCATTTAAGAATATAATTATCCTTTAAACTATCTGAGAAACATAAGTCTTATATGTGAGTAGGATATTCTTGTTTATAACAATCTTATTACAGCAGCCATGATCTAGGAAATATCATTTTGTCTCATCTTAGCTTCTATGCAGATGGAAGTTTCTACTGGTTTTAATAATACTTAATTATTAAAAACATTTCCTCTTATAAACGCTGCAGTGGTTTGTCGATACACATTCTGATTTCCAAAATCAAGAAACATTCTTAAGACGTTATACCTAACTTTCCATAAAGCTAGCATAACTCTTAAGTTTTCAAAACAAATCAAGTATTACTTCTTCTTTCGAAATTATTCAAAAATCTTTTGAAATACTTCAAGTTCTTTATTAACACATAACACGGCAGTTATAGTTCTAATCTGGTACCTTTTTAAAAACAACACGTCTTTTCTTACCAACATAAAGTCGTTATAACCAACTTCCCATAAAGTCGTTATAACACTTTATGTTTTAAACCAATCAAATACATTTAGCACATGTACGTCTACCGTACTACATAGTTCACACATATCATGCTAGAAGAGATAGGAAGAGGTTCACATACCTCGCGACGAGTATCGACTAATAGCAAAACGCTTCAAGTACTTCCAACCGTCGGCTACTCCTTAAGCCAAGTAGATCGCGCCACACGTAGTACTTCAACCTATAAGGCCACAAGGCGCTTATTAACATTTAGATCCCCTCAGAACATTCTACGTAAAATTCGCAAGACCTCCCCGCAACACAGAAATCTCCTCCTCTATCGAGGCCGCTACCAAGCCAACCAGGGGGTTATACGCCTAACCCTAACTGTACAATTCTACTCCACTGCACTACTACACAAGTCACCGTAATACACCCTCATGTAATTACAGTTCAAGATTCTTCTTTAAATTCAGCTTAAGTCGCAAGACATTGCCGTAAGTATTATTCAGGCTTAAGTCAAAAGACATTGCCGATAACTACGTTCAGTACTATATATAGTATACTTCAACTATATATTCTAACAATATGTAATTTCCAATTACAATAGAGGGACAAGATATTTACCTCGATAAGCCCATAATTATCCAAGTATCAAGTCGATCCCGGCAATCGCTTAGCTCCAACTCCGAGCGCCCAACCCGCTCTAAACCACCCTTAGAAGTTCTAACCAACTTATACACAATACTCCAAATCTGACTATGGAGATTTTCCTAGGGTTTCGGTTTTGTGACAGACGGGAAGTATAATAGTATTTCTGGGCTTTTCGTATAGGTATAACCTTAGAACACTACAAGGTATACGGCTAAGGTAATTTGGGCATTATAACAATACTTTTGAGAGTATTTCTACCAAGAGAGGGGGGGTATTATACGAAAGCAACTAGGCTGTGGGGTACCCCACTGGCTAGCACCCCGAGTGGGGGTGGCTACCCTCGCCTACCCCACTGTGGGGAACTCTCGCGGGGAGAGGGCTCTCGCCAAGACACTACACTAAGGGGAGGAAGAAGCTTTCAAGACTTAGGCAATTTGTGGATGAATTAGTCTTCAGTGGGTATTTATAGGTCTAGCAAAGGCCAACCAATGGCCAAGATCTTGCCAAGTGCAAGGCAAGTGTAGGGCCAAGATCTTGCCAAGTGCACCTTAACCAACTACACACAAAATATCCTACCAACTACTTGACAAAATAGTCACCATTTCGCCCACTCTATCACACTAATGAGAGGTGCCAAGTGGCGCCTCTCGTTGTCCAAAATGTTTCGCCTCTCGAAAAATCCGCAAAATTAAAAATGACATAGCCGGAAATTCCCTACGAAAGTGGAAAACGTTTCGCCAAAAACGACTCTAATCGGGTGTGTGAACAAATAAATTTCGCCAAGCCTAATTCTCAAGTTCAAATTTTCTACGCACGCCCCACGCATATACTGAAATACGGCGTATAACATTCTCCCCTCCTTAGAAACATTCGTCCCGAATGTTCCTTCTAAGTCTCAAAACAACGTGCGCCAGTATAGTCTTCACTACCATACTTACGAAACAATCCTGCCACAATGGCCACAGAAACAACTGCGCAAAATACTTACATCCAAGTCCACGAGGAATCACCTCTATCATCACCACAAACACCTCTCTCCGGGGTCTAAAATATACTTCTTCCACACTTTTCCAAACAAAAGAAATGGTCACATCAATGCTCGCCATACATGCTCGCTTCTTCCCGATACCACTTTTGTCACTTTGCCGCGAGGTTCTAGTGTCACTCCGGCGACCCAACAAATGGTACCGGACTACGCGATCCCCGAGGTCGTCAGACACTCGAACTCTTACCACATTTCTGATACTGCTTCAGTTTCCAAAACTCGGGGTTACTATCTCTAACGTGGTCATCATTAACTGGGAACACTCTGGATGGATCTCCGATACTTTCCCGATCATAACAATACGAAAGACCGGACATACTGCCTCCTAAGTCGGACGGCAAAAGCTAACATATAGGCAACCTGGCCTATTCTTCACATGGACTCAAAGGCCCAAAGTAACTCGGGCTAAGTTCCCTCTGTCTTCCAAAGCTCGTCACACCCAATCCGGGGTGGTACTTTCAAGAAGACCGACCGTCAACCTGAACTCTAAGCGTCGTCGCCGATCATCCGCACGATTTCCTCTGAGCTGCCAGAACTTCTTCTAGACAAGCTTCTCACTATCCACAGTCTGCTGGAACAAGCCTGAACCAACTGTCTGAACCCTGCCAACATCGAACCACTCGACTGGCAACTTACACATCCGCCCCTACAAGGCCTCAAAAGGCGACATCCGAACACTGAAATGGTAGCTTAAACACTACCTCCACAGGAGACAACAATCCCCACAACTATCCCTGAAATCCAAACACTGGCCCGAGGGCGAATGCGATTCTGAGACTCACCTGAGTTCTTAACACATGCTTGGCAAAACTTCCAGAAACAACAACAGCCCTACCCTGGGCTCCACTGTCTGACATAAGGTGAAGGTAGGCACCCCGTGCAGCCTTTCAACCTTTCTGACCTAACATCACTGCCGAGCAACGGTCCTGACTGAAAGACACGATGGGCTGCCCCCATTGGCCCGACTACTGGTCGAACGCATCCACGAACGCGTACGCTGGTTAACTAAACTTGGGCCTAACACCCTCACAACCCTAACACAAGGCGGGACCACCACAACCTGACCCCACCACCAAACATGCCGCGGGTTGACCCGCAACGTGGCCTCAACCCGACCCGGCAACTCGCACAATACTAGCTCCCCGATTCTAACAATCTCACAAATCACGTTTGAAAACCTAGCGTCTTATTAGCTCAACTACCCACTTTCATTCCACACTACTAGGGACCGATCCCAACCATAACTCACGTGCACTATGCACTTCCGATAAGGGTCAAACATAACACTACACCTTTTCTCGAGATGGCCTCACCTCTAAGGTCTCTACGCAAAAAGCTCTAAGGCTCACACCTTCTCTATCCCCCAAAATCTTACTCGGTTAAACAACCATGATCTAATCACGACTAACACATGCTATCGAACATAGCACTTAAGGTATACTCACCTTATCACACATACCGATCTCTGAGGGTTAAAGATATATCTATATTCATCGCTTCACTCCCTTTAGTCGCTCAAATCAAACTCGCCTGTAGGCGCATAGCTAAGGAAGATGACGAACTACCCACCGATCCTCAAGGCTAAGTCCTCCTACCAGACACTCTTTCGACATCGCACTCGACGGTCATAGTACAACAAGTACGAACTAAAAGACGACATTCCCGGATGGCGTCGCCAAATCGCGAACCGAAGCCCCGGAGTTCTAACCAACTCCCGCATACCCCGAACGCCCCGAATCCGCAAGACCACTCTGCATTGTGGATGTGCATATCAAATCTGCTGGTGAGGCGACTTGCCTCGAAAGTTACCAAAGGACCTTGCTGCTCTGGCCCTCCTCTGCTGTCCTTCGTTAACCCGTCGATCTCTACGCTTCTCGGCCTGCTGCGCATAAGCCCGCATACGTGCCATGCTCAAGCCCAATCAAGAATTATTCTTGCACAACCCTCTTTAGATAGTCCTCAAGACTCGCAGACATCGGTATACTCTCTGTAGCCAAATCTATAGCTAGTAACATGTGGTCGCTTTGCAATCCATATTCTCTGCTCGGTCGCGAATCGGCGTTCAAATATCATGGCCGCAGTAGGAACTGCCGCCGCCGTGCTAAACTTTACTGGGGCTAGTGATGTCGCAGAAATCCCCGAATGAAGCACCTAACTCAGGTGATGATTGGGCCTGTGCCCTCGTAACCCTCTGAACTCTACTCGCAGCTCCCTCGGCTGCCTTGCCCTCCTGGGCCCGGGATTAGACTACTCGGAGTCATAACGATAAGGGAAATAATTTCGTCAGAGGGTCCAACTTACAACACAGCTCTAAGGCACGATCTCAGAGTGAGAAGAATAGAAACCAATCCTAAATACCCTATAGCCTCCTGATTATTGATGTGGTGCACAACACACCGATAATCAAGACTCTACTGGATACGGTCTGTAGACACTTTCCGAGGATTAACTGCTCTGATACCACTTTTGTCACGACCCGAACCCGGGCCCGTGACTGGTGCCTTACCCCGGGCACCCAAGTAGACATACATCAGAGTAATCAGCGGAACATAAAGACAATACATGAAACCAGTGTAATAAGACAGTGAAATAAGAAGACAAAGCAACCAAAACGGTTACCTTCAGATATATATAAATAGCAACTTTTTCAACATGAACATTTTAATCCTTTTACAAACCCCGCCACAACAAGATTACTGCACCTCTAAGAATGATACGACAACAATGGCGGACAGGGCCCCGCCAAACCCCTGAATGTAAACACTTACGACGACAGGGGACTATACCACTGATAAGCCTCCGGAGAAACGGAGCTTCCCAAACGCTCAAACTGTGACCCTGAGAGCTAGGATCAACGACTGGTGTACCTCAACCTGCGGCATGAACGCAGCCCAAGGAGGTCAAGACAACAAAAATTTAGTATGTGAAATCAAAATACATATCAGAAATGAAATCATAGCGATATATAAAGCAGAGACATGTATGATAACCAAACTACGCTTACAACAAAGCGATCATGTCAAGTCGTGACTCACGCCCTCAAGTCATCACTCAAGTATAACAATGGGTCTCAGGCCCACAACATCAATCATGCCCGTGGAATACCTTCCTCACTGCCGGCAGTCTATGATATAAAAGCACCAAGGAACACACATGAACACCAGGTCCCACCTGTGTCATAATAAAATCAGACGGTAAGTGCGAAGGCATAGCCGACTACTAAAACCCACGCACCAACAAGGTCATGAATCAGATCATAAGATCTCGCTAGACCGTCACATGATCAAAGCTGGCCACTTGCCCACAGTATCAATGTACGTGTCTAACCCTGGAACTCCCGCAGCTCCGCATAGGCCAATCTCATCGGCCCGCATGAGGTATTCCCCGCATCGAGGGTAGCTACTCCCGATCGCCCCGACTTCGCAACCGCATGGCCACGGACCGCATGCCCATAAAGGACGACACTAACTCGAACTCGTAGCTCGCGATAGGCCCCGGGACTGCATGAGGTATTCTCGAATCATAGGTCCATCGACCACCGAAGTCTACCCCAGACGGAGGCGCTTAACCCCCGGAATCATCTCAAGAGATGAGTGATGTAAAATACTAACACAACAGCTTATCGTTAAGCAACATAAGCACAACAAAGGAAACCCCTTTACACAACATCACAAGATACTAACACACGTAGCATCCTAGCATGTTTACTTATCAATCAACAAGAAAGTATTACCAGGCTATCACAAACCAACACAATCAAGTTATACACACAAGGTACTTTCTACTATATGCCAACAAGTTCGGGGTTTTATCCCCAAAGTACTTCATACATTAACTCTTTAAAAGATACGTTACTTTCACAATGTCACACAATACCCGTAGTATAAAATAGAGTGACTATCCTTTTAAAGTAAATCAATTACTTCTCTTTGTAAAATCAAGTAGCAACATTCTTTTCCAATGATCAAGTTTGCCTAATTTCCAATGTTCAAGTTTCTCATTTTAGAAAGGTTTCGTAGTTCATAGTCTTATTCATTTAAGAATATAATTCTCCTTTAAACTATCTGAGAAACATAAGTCTTATATGAGTAGGATATTCTTGTTTATAACAATCTTATTACAAAGACCATGATCTAGGAAATATCATTTTATCTCATCTTAGCTTCTATGCAGATGGAAGTTTCTCTTGGTTTTAATAATACTTAATTATTAAAAACATTTCCTCTTATAAACGCCGCAGTTGGTTTGTCGATACACATTCGATTTCCAAAATCAAGAAACATTCTTAAGACGTTATACCTAACTTTCCATAAAGCTAGCATAACTCTTAAGTTTTCAAAACAAATCAAGTATTAATTCTTCTTTCAAATGATTCAAAAATCTTTTGAAATACTTCAAGTTCTTTATTAACACATAACACGCCGCTTATAGTTCAAATCGATTACCTTTTAAAAACCACAAGTATTTTCTTACCAACATAAAGTCATTATAACCAACTTCCCATAAAGTCGTTATAACACTTTATGTTTTAAACCAATCAAATACATTTAGCACATGACGCTCACCGTACTACATAGTTCACACATATCATGCTAGAAGAGATAGGAAGAGGTTCACATACCTCGCGACGAGTATCGACTAATAGCAAAACGCCAAGTACTTCCAACCGTCGGCCACTCCTTAAGCCAAGTAGATCGCGCCACACGTAGTACTTCAACCTATAAGGCCACAAGGCGCTTATTAACATTTAGATCCTCAGAGAACATTCTACGTAAAATTCAAAGACCTCCCCGCAACAACGTAAATCTCCTCCTCTATCGAGGCCGGCTACCAAGCCAACCAGGGGGGGGGGTTATACGTCTAACCCTAACGGGTACAATTCTACTCCACGGTACTACTACACAAGTCTACTGTAATACAGCCCTATGTAATTACAACAAGATTCTTCTTTAAATTCAGCTTAAGTCGCAAGACATTGCAGTAAGTATTATTCAGCTTAAGTCAAAAGACATCCGATAACTACGTTCAGTACTATATATAGTATACTTCAACTATATATTCTAACAATATGTAATTTCCAATTACAATAGAGGGACAAGATATTTACCTCGATAAGCCCATAATTATCCAAGTATAAAGTCGATCCTGGGCAATCGTTTAGGTCCAACTCCGAGCGCTACAACCCGCTCTAAACCACCGACTTATACACAATACTCCAACGGACTATGGAGATTTTCCTAGGGTTTCGGTTTTGTGACAGACGGGAAGTATAATAGTATTTCTGGGCTTTTCGTATAGGTATAACCTTAGAACACTACAAGGTATACGGCTAAGGTAATTTGGGCATTATAACAATACTTTTGAGAGTATTTCTACCAAGAGAGGGGGGGTATTATACGAAAGCAACTAGGCTAGGGGTACCCAGGCTAGCACCCCAAGGAGGGGGTGGCTACCCTCGGCCACCCCACTTGGGGAACTCGGCCAAGGGGAGAGGGGCTCTCGCCAAGACACTACACTAAGGGGAGGAAGAAGCTTTCAAGACTTAGGCAATTTGTGGATGAATTAGTCTTCAAAGGGGTATTTATAGGTCTAGCAAAGGCCAACCAATGGCCAAGATCTTGCCAAGTGCAAGGCAAGTGTAGGCCAAGATCTTGCCAAGTGCACATTAACCAAATACACACAAAATATCATAAAAACTACTTGAAAAAATAGTCACCATTTCGTCCACTTCTCACACCAATGAGAGGGTGCCAAGTGGCGCCTCTTGTTGTCCAAAATGTTTCGTCTCTCTAAAAATCCGCAAAATTAAAAATGACATAGCCGGAAATTCCCCTACGAAAGCTGTGAAAACGTTTCGTCGAAAAACGACTCTAATCGGGTGTTGTGAACAAATAAATTTCGGCCAAGCCTAATTCTCAAGTTCAAATTTTCTACGTACGTCCTTACGTACATACTCTGGAAATACGGGGTATAACAAATACCCTTAGGAACCTTGGTTTAAAGTATTGGGATTATTGAACCATAAACAAAAATATTTCTTGTTCACAAAGGGGCAAACCCGAGAGCTCACAATGAGTCTTCAAAGTTTTCAATTTTTTTCTAAGTGTAAAAAGCCTTGTCTTGCTACTTAGGATGAATATATAACAACATAGAGGTTCTATATTAAAACAAATGTGTGGCTTGGATGAATGAGATTAAAATATCAAGTCAAGTGGCTATTTGACTTAGTCAAATATATCAAGCTCTAGCTTGCAAGACTTGTTCATATTTACTTTGGTCAAATGACCATTATACCCATGGTCAATTTCGACCAAGACCAACCAAGGGGTGACACGTGTCACCCTCCCATTCGTCGCAAAATTTCGTTTCCCGACATTTCCAAAATTCTGATAAATTCTACAAGCCTCAAATCTTAACGTCCTGATTTCATACGTATTTTCTTATATACATGTCCTGGGATAACGGGGTGTAACAAGTTAGAACCTTTTCAATCTCCATGCCCTTCCAAAATCTCAAATAACTAACCTTACAACCCAATTTTGTACGCATTGAATGACTCATATCTTTTGTATAGGGTCCTTTACTGTCGGGAAACCTATATTTGAAGTATTCACCAATCACTTTCACTGTGGCGGGTGAATTATGGCTTGTAATATGCTCAGAACCACACGTGTGATACTTTACGTATGTTTTGATACAAAATCTATCAAAACTTATAAGCTTCACAGTCCTCAACCACCACTTGCACTCAGGATGTACATATAAAAAATAATACACAGTACATAAATTAATCACCTTCTTGAGTTTAAAATCCTTCTTCACAAAAGAAAGTGTCAACTAAGTTGCTAGTGCATCCTCGTTCTTGAATGACATTTCTTTATAAAAACGTAATTCATCTTCTTGAACATAGATGGACTATGTTGATTATGTAGTGCTCGATGTAGTGCTCGCAACTTTAGGTATAGGAATCTGGTCACCCTCACTTCCATTATCTGGAAGATCCATATCCACCCCACCTAATTCATCATTTAACATATGTTGTTGGTCCTGATCTAAATTGTAGTTCACTATCGGACTTCCAACCACGTATACCCTGAAAATTATCCTAGCTTGATCATTCAAATAAGCACACAGATAAAACTGATGGATTATCTTAAATAGAGCTACCCTCTACTTTTCAAAAGAGTTGTGCATGTAAGTGATGATAAGATCTTTTGATTCACAATTTAATTCATAATTAGCGATGATTAGGTTCACAAAATCATCATACATGACATCTCTTTGGATAATCATTGCTATCGTCTCTACATATGCTTCAACACTATTCCAACGCCAAATAAATTGATTGTTGTTCCAGACCCATTCACCATGGTAATCAACCCATATTGTTAGTGAGTCTCATCCATCAATGTTTTTTAAGGAACCTGAAGATATTTTGTTAAATAAATTGATCATGACAGTGCATACTAATGTAACAACTGTAGAGGTTGGATTCAATTGATTAGTGAGTTGTTGCAGCTATTGGTAATATATTGAAATACGTAGCTTAGTTGTTGTAACAACTCACCAATATGTTGAAGACAACTTCAAGTTGTTGGGTTCTAGTTAATCCAAATATTGCAGAAGATGTCTAACAGATTAGTGAGTTGTTGCAATAACTAAACTACTTGTTGTAATAAATTATCAATGTAACACCTCGTACCTTCAAACTAAGCCTTGTTCATAATCCACGAGTGTAAGAAACCAAATTGGGGAGTTTATATCAGAAAACCAGGTTTAAGTCTGCAGAGAAAATTTGATGGCAGGAAGTACAAATCGTCAATTGTTCGACGACCCATCAAAGTGAACCATCAATTTCACTTTTGAATTGATGGTGTTACACCCCGCATTTCAGGTCTAGCTTATGAGACCGTACGAAAGGAACTAAGATAAAAAAATTAGAAAGATAGGGTGATGGACTGTTTTTGGACGGGTTTTAGTCAACTTGGGGGCGGTTTATTCCATGTTATATTAGGAGTTTTTAGGTGTTTCAAATGCCTAGTGTTTAGTCTGTTAAATCTAGTTCCCAACGCAACAAACCGTTCGTCGATAGGACATCGGAGTCGAAAGATATGGAAGTTACAAGTTCGGTGCGCAGTCAGGCATATAGGTATTTTCTGTCAGGGGCCACAGCGCCGCGGCGCCGGAGGCAGGGCCGCGGCGCCGGTTGTACTGGGAGTTCGCTGAGGTTACAGCGCCGCGGCGCCGGAATGCAGGGCCGCGGCGCCGGAATGCAGGAAATTCTCAGAGGTGGAAGCGCCGCGGCGCCAAGGCGGGATTTTTCCGCGGTAAAGGGAGAAAAACAGGGGATATTTTAGAGAAAAGCCTATGGGAGGGTGACAAGTGTCCCTCCCATCTTTTTGACCAAGAAAAGGGTCCTATTTTAGGGCCAAGTCTTGGAAGACTTGGTCATTTCATCTAACCCTCCTAAGAACTCCTCTCTCTTTTCTCTCTAGACTTTTTGAAGAAAACCTAACCTAAGGAAATTGTTGGAGAGGCGGCAAGAAGACAAAGTGTTGGTAACTTGTAGGAAGCGCGCGTGGACGAGTTTGACGGGAAATGAGTTGAAGAAAAAGGGCTTTAGTGGGCTAATCCAAAAGGTAAAAGATTTCATCTTCTCTTGGATATAAGTTATAATACTTGTTATAGTTAATATAGACCACGTGAATCATGTATTAGAGATTGGTAAGTACTATGGATTTTGGAAGGCTAGAAATCCGAAAATGACATGATTGAGTCATTTGAATTTGAATTACAATTTGGTCGTTATCTAAAGTCGTCGCATGTTATCTACTAGAGGATTGTAGTAGCTTTAATCGATTTCGGCTTGATTACATGTCATACTAAGCAACTTGTATTGAAATAGAGATTGAAATAGTAATAGTGTTGTTGTAGCCGAGAATTGGATGAGAATTGGTGTTGTTGTACCTCTAATTGCCGAATGTACACTTATATTTTGTGGACTAGTTTTGATGTCAATTGTGGGGCGGAATTTTACACGTCTTGTAGGCGTGTAATCCCCTATTGTTAACTACCTTGTTGAGCCTTAAATGTGGCGTGTTTGGTTACTGAATTCGGCCTTGAAAAATGTGGCAAAGTAAGTAGAGACAAAGGAAATGCTGTCCAAATTTCCATAGAATAAGGGGCTTTGCAATTAGAGTATTATACGTTAAAGCTTGAAGCTAATAGACGTATTATGGCCATTATAGGGTGAAGTACTACGAGTAGCATATTCTACTTGAAGGGTGGAAAGGACTAGCAAGGGTATAGTACTTTGGAACAGTTGGCTACCTGTCGATAATCGTCGCGAGGTATGTGATTCTTCCTATCCTCTTTAGCATGATTATTTGTGAAATGTATAGTCGGTGACGACGCGTGTGTTAAAGGAGTTTGATTTCCCTTTTGTGCCTTGGCTTGATATGAAGTGTAAAGGGCTTGATTGTGTGGAAAAGTAGTAAAATCTTATTCGTTAGTAATGAGTACTCGGTTGTTAAAGAAAAAGCCCTCTTGGTCTCATAGATGCTTATAGTTGTAATTGGTTGGTTTAAAAACATAAAGTGTTATAATGACTTTATGGGAAGTTAGTTATAACGACTTTATGTAGGTAAAAGAATGGTTTGTTGATTTCAAAAGATAAGAGACCTGTCTTATAATTGACCTAAATGGTGTTGAAAAGTGTGAAACCTCATTCGTGAGTAATGAGTACTTGGTCTTTAAAAGAACAAAATTTTATTTGGTTTCTTGACATTCTAAAGTAAGGAGACTTAAAGGCTTTTTGAAGGTCATGTAACTTGATTTTGGGAAAAGAGAAGTAACTTGAGTTTAATAGTATAAGTAACTTGTTTTCGAATATTGAACTCTTCTTGATGGAAAAATATAAGTGGCTTGGTTTTAAAAGGTAGGAGTACCTTGATTTTAAAGGGGTTAGTTACTTGGGTTTTAATGGTATACTTGACGTTGTGTTAAAAATGTCTAAAGTACTTGATTTAAACATGAACGTGTTTGGTTCTACGGATATTAGTATCGAGTTGTTTTTACGTAAGAAAAGAAGGAGATCTTCTTTTTGAAAGAATTAAAGTATGTAGTACTTTGGGGGTTAAAAACCCGGATTTTGACATAAAATGAAAGTACATTGAGTTGTGTGTAACTTGCCTATGCTTGTTGAGATAGCCTTTGTTGTGCAAGTGTTTGATTTTGTGCTACCGAGTCTCTCGATGGAGGGTCGGCTATCTGTTTGATTGATGGACATACTGACACGTTGGGTGGCCCACGGGTATGCTTCCACAGTGAGTATTATCTTGTTATTGTTTGGACATACTGACACGTTGGGTGGCCCACGGGTATGCTTCCACAGTGAGTATTATCTTGTTATTGTTTGGACATACTGACACGTTGGGTGGCCCACGGGTATGCTTCCACAGTGAGTATTATCTTGTTATTTGTTTGGAGATACTGACACGTTGGGTGGCCCACGGGTATGTTTCCACTATGGGTGTCATCTTGTTATCTCATTTGGGCATACCGTCACGTTGGATGGTCCACGGGTATGGGCCCACTAGGACGGTGTTACACCCCGGAATTTCAGGATATGTTTCTAAGAACGTACGTAAGAACTCAAATGTTAAGATTCGAGACGAGTAAGAATTTATCGGAATTATGGAAATGTCGGAAAACGAAATATGCGATTTAGCGGGAGGCGACACGTGTCACCCCCTTACTTGGTCTTGGATGAAAATACATGGTTAGGATGGTCATTTGACCATAATTTAAATGACCAAGTCTTGCAAGACAAATAGCTTGACATTGTTGGCTAAGTCAAATGCCACTTGGCTTGATCCTTGTGAAATGCATCCAAACCACACAAGTGTTCTAATCTTAACCCTCCATTTGGTTATATATTCATCCTACTAGTGCAAGATGACTTCTACACTTAGAAAAATTTAGAGAAAATTTTGTGTTCTTGAGAGGAGCTCTCGGGTTTGCCCTCCTTTGCAAGACAAATTTTTTCAATTGTTGTCCAAAAATCTCCCTACTTTAAACCAAGGTACCTAAGGGTATTGTAAGTGTATCTCAATAGAAAAATCCCGGAAAAATGGTGTTTTCGTATTAGTCGCAAGGCGAAAACCTAAGGAGTTCTTCAACTTTGGAGTTGGAACTTGAAGAGAAGTTCTTCATAAGCTTCTAAGGGTTGCTTGGAGTGGATTGGAATGTCAAAAAGAGGAGCTAAAGTTGCTAAGGATCGACTTGTAGTCTTGGATCATATTTGGGCTAAATGAGGTATAATCTTCGTCTTACTTTTGTAATTGAAGATTCCATGTTATTATAAGTTAGAAATGATCATGTGATATGTGTTATGAAGTTTGATAAGTGTTATGGAATTTTAGGAGCTCAAAACCGAAATGACATGTTTAGCCTTTTGAAATTGAAATACAATTTTGGTCGTTAATTAGAATCGTCGTATGTTACTTACTTCAAGATTATAGTAGTATAATCGATTGCGACTTGATATCATGTTATGCTAACAACTTGGATTGAAATGGAAATTGGATTAGAATTGATGTTATAGTACTTCAAGTTTGCCGAATTGGCCTAGTAGTTGTATTAGTTTGATATCGTTTGTGGGGCGGAATTTTACACGTCTAGTAGGCGTGTAATCCCCTATTGTTGATTTCATTGATTGGGCCTTAAATGTGGCGTGTTTGGTTATTGTATTCGGCCTTGAAAAAGGTGGCAAAGTAAGTAGAAACAAAGGAGGTGCTGTCCGATTTTCCGTAGAATTTAGAGACTTTACACTTATAATGTTCTACGTTTGAAGTAAGGCATTAATAGACGTACTATGGTCATTATAGGTTGACATACTACGTACGGCGAATTGGACTTAGCAAGTGGATTAAACCGAAGAGGTATGTGGAACTTTCTTATCTCTTGAGCATGAATAGGTTGTAAATGTATAGTACGGTAGACGTACAAGATTTTGACAATCTAGGTCCATTGGATATCCTTGGCTTATTTTAAGAATGTCCAAGTTGATTGAGTTAGGGAATTAACTCACTTGTTAAATATTAAGGATATCTTGGCTTTCAAAAGTTAAGAGACTTTAAGTATGTTGAAAGTATTATTGATACTTGTTTTGTTGGAAAGTTTAAGTCTCTTGGTTATAAAGAAGTATGTAAGTTGCTAATGTATAAAGCTAGTATAACAACTTTATGGGAAGTTGGTTATAATAGCTTTATGGAAAGTTAAAAAGAGTGGTTTACTCTAAGGAATTTAAGTATGATAAATGACTTGTTTTAATGAAAGGCAATTTGATTTTAAGGCATCAAATGCCTAGGGTTTTATAAGAAAATTAGTCACTTGATTTAGAAACCTAACTTTATTTCTAAAGGTATTGTGACTTGTCTTGAAACATAATTGCGACTTGATACTATGGTTAATAGTATCTTGGAAGTGTTATACTAAAAAGAGTCATTTGTTTTAAAGAGTAGAAGTATGTAGTACTTGGGTTAAATTCCCGGATCTTTATAAAAGACATGTTAGTGCCTTAAGTAAACTAAAATGAGAGTGTATGTGAATAAGAATAATAAGAAGTTAGGGGATTCTTAACTTGCTTATATATTGTGTGATAAGCCGGTAGTGCTTATGTTTATGTATGATAGCCGGTTTTGTGCTAGTGGTATATTATTCATTTCGGGGTCATTCCCCGGGTTTGTGGCATTTGCATATTCCGTGGATTTGCTACCCACGATCACGAGGAATACCTCATGCGAGTGCGAGGGCTTATGCGGGTGAAATAGTCCCACGCGCGGATCGACCTATGCGAGAAATACCTCATGCGTGTCCGTAAGGGATTATGCGGGTGAAATAGTCCCATGCGAGGAATACCTCATGCGGGTCCACGCGACCTATGCGGGTGAAATAGTCCCAGGTGTAGGATTGCTTAATGATACTGCGCGCGGGTGGTCCTGCTTTGATCATGAGCTTCCTATTTTATATTGTAAGTATACTACTATTTACTCTCATTGTTAGTAAGGCACTGTGTAACGTTAATTGAGTTATCATACCTGTCTCCAGTTTTATTTTAGACTTATGATTTCATTACAAGATTTCGCCACATATTTGGTACATGTTAGATCGACTCTTCGGGCCGCGTTCATGCCGCAGTAGAGTACAGTGCTGATCCTCGCTCTTAGGATCACTGTCACCGTTGAGAAGCTCCTTTATTCCGGAGGCTTATCCCTGGTATTGTCGGTCGTTGTACATTCAGGGGTATGGCGGGGCCCTGTCCCGCCAGAGTTGATATTCTTAGAGGTCTGTAGTCACATTTGTGGATTGGGTTGTAAAGAAAATGTCACGACCCGTTCCGGGGCCCGTGACTGGTGCCTTACCCGGGCACCCAAGTAGTCATACATCAGAGAACAATCAGCGGAACATAAAACAAGACATGAAATATCAAGAAGTGTAAATGTAAATTGAGAAACTCGCTTTCGGCATATATATATATAAATCAACTTAAAACCGAACAGCTACATCCCATTACAACTCGCCACAACAAGAATACTGCACTTAAGAATGATATGACAACAATGGCGGACAGTGGCCGTCATACCCCTGAATGTAAGCACCTACAACAACAGGGGACTATACCAAGATAAGCCTCCGGAGAAACGGAGCTTCCCAAAACGCTGAACTGCGATCCTAAGAGCGAGGATCAACACTGGTGTACCTCTACCTGCGGCATGAACGCAGCCCCCCGAAGGAGGTCAGTACAACAGGTACCAAGTATGTGAAACTGAAAAAAATACTGTAAATGAAATCATAGTAGTCTATATAAAACAGGAGACATGTATGATAACCAAACTACAGTTCACAATAAATAAGCAGTCATGTCAAGTCAGGGACTCACGCCCTCAAAGTCATCACTCAAATATCACTATGGGTCTCACGCCCATAACATCAATCATGCCCGTGGAATACCTTCCTCACTGCCGGCAGTCTATGATATCAAAGCACCAAGGAATACACATGAACACCAGGTCCCACCTGTGTCATAATAAAACCGTACGGGGTAAGTACGAAGGCATAGCCGACTACTAACACCCACAGTACTAACAAGGTCACAAACTGTATCATGAGATCTGTCTAGACCACCACATGATCGAAGCTGGCCACACGCCCGCGGTATCAAATGTGCGCGTCTAGCCCTGGAACTTCCCGCAGCTCCGCATAGGCCAACCTCATAGGCCCGCATGAGGTATTCCCCGCATCGAGGGTAGCTACTCCCCGGCATCGTCCTGGACTCGCAGTCCGCATGGCCACATAGACCGCATGACCATAAAGGCCGCACACTAACCTGGAACTCTCGTAGCTCCGCATAGGTCCCCGGGACCCGCATGAGGTATTCTCGAATCATGGTCCTGCATCACCGAGTCTACCCCGCATCGGAGGGCAGCTTAACCCCCGGGATCATGTCAAGGTGAGTGGTACAATACCAACATAACGGCTGATCGTTAAACAACTTAAGCGCAATCGAGGAAAAACCCCTTTACACAAACATCACAAGATACTAACACACGTAGCATCCTAGCATGTTTACTTATCAAATCAACAAGAAAGTATTACAAGGCTATCACAAACCAACACAATCAAGTTATGCACACAAGGTACTTTCTACTATATGATTAACAAGATCGGGTTTTTATCCCCAAAGTACTTCATACATTAACTCTTTAAAAGGTCTGCTTCTTTCTCAAAAGTCACACAATACCCGTAGTATAAAAATAGAGTGACTATCTTTTGAAGTAAATCAAAACACTACTCTTTGTAAAATCAAGTAACAACATTCTTTTCCAAACGTTCAAGTTTGCCTAATTTCAATTACTCCAGTTTCTCATTTCGAAAGGTTTCGTAGTTCATAGTATTAATCACTTAATGATATAATTCTCTTTGAAAGAAATTTGAGAAACATATGTCTGATATGTGAGTAGGTTATTCTTGTTTATAACAATCTTATTAAAGCAGCCATGATCTAGGAAATGTAATATCATTTTGTCTCATCTTAGCTTCTATGCAGATGGAGGTTTCTACTGGTTGTTAATAATACTTATTAGTCAATACATTTCCCTTTATTAACGATACTGTGGTTTGTTCGACACTTATTCTGATTTCTGAAATCAGTAAAACATCATTCCTTTTGAAAACCAAAATACTCATTACTCACGAATGGGGTTTCACACTTTTTAACAAAATTCACATTAATATAATTAAGTCAAGTCTCTTATCTTTTAAGATCAAGTCTCTTAACTTCTAAAATCAGTAAACCATTCCTTTTACTTCTCTTAAGTCGTTATACCTAACTTCCCATAAAGCAAGTATAACTCTTAAGCTTTTAAAACCAAGTGTTACTCTTCTGTTAAAAATGATTCAGTATTCTTTTGAAATACTTCAAGATTATTCAGGCTTAAGTCAAAAGACATTGCCGTAATTATTATTCAGGCTTAAGTCAAAAGACATTGCCGTAATTATTATTCAGTTAACACACGTACGTCTACCGTACTATATATATATTAAAATATCATGCTCAAGAGTATATGAAGAATCACATACCTCGCGACGATTATCGACTATTAGCAAAACGCTCCACGGCTATAACCCGGCTAGCCTTGTCCACCTTCAAGTAGAACATGCTACTTGCAGAACTTTCAACCTATAACAGTTATATAAGCCTATCAACTTCTACATTAATATTCTACTGATGCGATTTCAGTTCAAGTCTTTTCTGTAATATCCTTATATTACAGTTCAATTCTCTTCTATGAATCTTATATTCATTTCTATACTACTACAGTAGGTAATTTCCAATTACAACAGAAGGTCAAGAGTATTTACCTCGGTAAGCCCAAAATTATCCAAGTATAAATGTCGATCCTGAGCAACGTTTAGCTCCTACTCCGGGTGCTCCAACCCGCTCCAAACAACCCTTAGAAGTTCTACGCAACTTCTACTTAACACTTCAACCGACTATGAAGATTTTTCTTAGGGTTTCATTTTGAGACAAAAAGGACATAAGGTAGTATTTCCGGGCTCTACGTATAGAGGTATCTTTTGGAATACTACAAGGTATAAGGCTAAGGTATTTTGGGTATAGTAACAATACTTGGAGAGTATTTCTACCAAGAGGGGGGGTGTATCATGAGAACAACTCTCAAGAGGGGGGGGTACCCTACTTAGCACCACAAGGAGGAGGTGTACCTCGCCAAGGCCTCAGGAGGGTGTAGCCTCGGCCAAGGCCTTCTCGAAGGGGAGGGGAACGAAACCAACAAGGAGGGAGGGAGGATTTCAAGACTTGGAGATTTTAGGAATGGATGAAGAAGTCTTCAAAGGGGGGGGGGGGTATTTATAGGAAGATCAATGGCCAAGATCAAGCCATGTGGGGGGCAAGTGGAGGGCCAAGATTTTCCCAAGTGCCCCCTAGTCCCTACTCCACAAATCCCTCACAAATATCCTACCAACCCTTGACCCCTAAATCGTGCAAGGGACGCCCACAATGTCGTCCACTTTGAGGGTGACAAGTGTCACCCTCCCGTTGGTCCAAAACATTTTGTCTCCCGGAAAAATCCGCAAAAATTATAAATGACATAGCCGTATTTTTCCCTCCGTAAGTTTTGTAAAACGTTTCGTCGAAAAACGACTCTAATCGGGGGTTGTGAACAAAATTCGAACCTTGCCTAACTTTAAGGCTTAAACTTTTCTACGTACGTCCTCACGTACATACCCTGGAAATACGGGGTATAAGATTCTCCCCTCCTTAGAAACATTCGTCCCGAATGTTCCTTCTAAGTCTCAAAACAAACATGCGTCAGTATAGTCTTCCCTGCTATACTTATGAAAACAAATCATGCCACACCTGGCCATAACACACGCGCAATATTCAATTTCAAGTCCACGAGGAATCACTTCCATCACTACAAAAGCTCCCACCCGAAGTCTAAAATATACTCCCTTCGCACCTTCACTTTACAAACGAAATGATCACACCTCCGTTCTTAACACATGCTCGCTTCTTCCCTTACTCGTCATTCTCGCCAGACACTCGAACTCTTTCTCATAACTTATCAAATTTCGCATCGCTTCGCTTTCCAAAATCTCCGGTTACTACCTCCAACTTGATCATCATTAATCGGGAACACTGATGGATCTCCGATACTTCTCGAACATAACAACATGAAAGACCGGACATACTGCCTCCTACGTCGGACGGCAATGCTAACCTATAGGCAACTCGGCCTACTCTACAAACAATCTGTAAATGCCCAAAAGTAACTCGGGCTAAGTTCCCTCTGTTTTCCAAAACTCGTCACACCCTAGCCACATTCTCACAAATGTATGAACCAACAATCAACGCGCCAACATCGAACCAATCGACCGGCACTTACACTTCCGCCCCTACAAGGCTTCATAACGCGACATCCGAAAACTGAAATGGTAGCTATAAAACACTCCCTCAACAGGAGACAACAATCCTCACAGCTACCCCTGAAATCCCAACACTGGCCCGAGGGCGAATGCGATACTGAGACTCACCGGAGTTCTTACCCTGCCTGGTAAAACTTCCGAGAAGAAGTAGCAAAACTGGCTTCACTGTCTGTCATAAGGTAAAAGCAGGCACCTCGTGCAGCCTTACAACCTTCTTGATATAAACATCCCGCATAACCCTCTGCCGAGTAAACAGTCCTGACTGAAGGACAAGATGGGCTGACCCCATCGGCCTGACTACTGGTCGAACTCATCCACGAACTCGTACGCGGTTTAACTAAACATGGGCCTAACACTCTCATGACCCTAACACAAAGCGGGACCACCACAAACTGACCCCACTACCATACAGGCCGCGGGTTGACCCGCAATCGGTCCCCAACCAGACCCGCTATCGCGCAAAACTCTTGCTCCCCGAACCGGAACAATCTCACTAATCAAGTTACGAAAACCTAGCGGTCTTCTTAGCTCAACTACCCTCTTTCATTTCACACTACTCAGGGACTTATCACATAATATACCTCACGTGCACTATGCACTCCGATGAGGGTCAAACATAAAATACCTCTTTTACTCGAGATGGCCTTACCTCTAAGATCTCCACGTATAAAACTCTAAGGCTCACACTTTCCTTATCCCCAATCTTACCCGGTTAACTAACCACGATTTCTAATCACAACTAACACAACGCTCTCTGATCATAACATTTAAGGCACACTCATCTTATCATACGTACAAATCTCTAGAGGGTTAAGGATCTACCTGTATCTACAGCTTCACTCCCCTTTTGCCGTTCTAATCAATCCTGCCCTGTTGGGCGTATATCTACGGAAGGTGACGAACTAGCCACTGATCCACGGCGTCGAGTCTCTATATCCGCGCCACTGCCTCGGACAAATTCCTCGCAAATGGCCCTGCCGCCGCAGTAAAAGAAGTCGCCGACGGCACGACACTCTCCACAATGACACTTACCACAACGCCACACCGGGTGGGGTGGCCTCTCCGCTAACACCCTTCCTCTTTGAACCACCGAATCCGGCTGACTAGAACCTGCATAGCTGTGAACCAGAAGCCCTGGAGCTCTGGCCAACTCCGTCATACCCCGAACGTCCTGAACCCCGCGAGGACCACTGCGACCGGGCGAGGCGCATATTCATTCTGCTGCTGAGGCGATTCGTCTCAAAAGTCACCAAAGGACCCTGTTGTTCTGGTCCTCTTCTGCTGATCTTGGTTAATCCGTCGATCTCTACATTTCTCATCCTGCTGTGCATAAGCCCGTACGCAGGCCATGCTCAAGCCTGACTGAAGAGCTACTCTTGCACAACCCTCTCTTTAGATAATCATCAAGACCCGTGATAAATCGGTACATCATACTCTCTGGTAGCTACATCCTTAGCTAGTAACAGGGTCGCCTCTTTGCAATCTATATTCTCTGCTACTGGTCGTGGAACTGAAGGTTCAACTATCATGGCCGCAGTAGGAACTGCTGCCGTTGTACTAGACTCTGCTGGGACTGGCGGCGTCGCAGAACTCCCCGAATGAAGCACCACCCCAGGTGATGATTTGGCCTGTGCCCTCGTAACCCTCTGTGCTCTACTCGCAGCTCCCTCGGATGTCTTGCCCTCCTGGGCCCGGGTTGCCTTACGCGGAGGCATAACAGTAAGGGAAAGAAATACGTTAGAGGGGTCCAACTTATAACACAGCTCTAAGGCACGATCTCAGAGTGAGAAGAATGGAAACCAATCCTAAATATCCTATAGTCTCCTGATTATTGGTGTGGTGCACAACACACCGATAATCAAGACTCTACTAGATACGGTCTGTAGACACTTTCCGAGGATTAACTGCTCTGATACCACTTTTGTCACGACCCGTTCCGGGGCCCGTGACTGGTGCCTTACCCGGACACCCAAGTAGTTATACATCAGAGAACAATCAGCGGAATATAAAACAAGACATGAAATATCAAGAAGTGTAAAACAGAAATCTGAGAAAACTTGCCTTTCGGCATATATATATATATAAATCAACTTAAAACCGAACAGTTACATCCCATTACAACTCTGCCCACAACAAGATTTACTGCACTTCTAAGAATGATATGACAACAATGGCGGACGGGCCCGCCATACCCTGAATGTAAATACCTACAACGACGTGGACTATACCACCGATAAGCCTCGAGAAACGGAGCTTCCCAAAACGCTGAATCGCGATCCTAAGAGCGAGGATCAACATCGTGTACCTCTACCGCGACATGAACGCACGGCCGAGGTCGATAACAGTACCAAGTATGTGAAATCAAAAATATCAGAATGAAATCATAGTAGTCTATATAAAACAGAGACATGTATGATAACCAAACTACGATTCATAATAAATAAGCGATATGTCAAGTCGTGACTCACGCCCTCAAAGTCATCACTCAAATATCACTATGGGTCTCACGCCCATAACATCAATCATGCCCGTGGAATACCTTCCTCACTGCCGGCAGTCTATGATATCAAAGCACCAAGGAATACACATGAACACCAGGTCCCACCAGTGTCATAATAAAACCGTACGGGGTAAGTACGAAGGCATAGCCGACTACTAACACCCACAATACTAACAAGGTCACAAACTGTATCATGAGATCTGTCTAGACCGCCACATGATCGGCCGCCACACGCCCGCGCAGATCAAATGTGCGCGTCTAGCCTCAAACTTCCCGCACTCCGATAGGCCAACCTCATAGGCCCGCGTGAGGTATTCCCCGCGTCGAGGGTAGCTACTCCCAAGATCGCCCCGACTCGCACCGCGTGGCCACATGCACGCATGACCATAAAGGCCGCACACTAACCGGAACTCGTAGCTCGCATAGGTCCGGGACACGCATGAGGTATTCTCGAATCATGGTCCCAGACCGCCTGAGTCTACCCCGCATCGGAGGGCAGCTTAACCCCCGGGATCATGTCAAGGTGAGTGGTACAATACCAACATAACGACTGATCGTTAAACAACTTAAGCGCAATCGAGGAAAACCCCTTTACACAAACATCACAAGATACTAACACACGTAGCATCCTAGCATGTTTACTTATCAAATCAACAAGAAAGTATTACAAGGCTATCACAAACCAACACAATCAAGTTATGCACACAAGGTACTTTCTACTATATGATTAACAAGATCGGGTTTTTATCCCCAAAGTACTTCATACATTAACTCTTTAAAAGGTCTGCTTCTTTCTCAAAAGTCACACAATACCCGTAGTATAAAAATAGAGTGACTATCTTTTGAAGTAAATCAAAACACTACTCTTTGTAAAATCAAGTAACAACATTCTTTTCCAAACGTTCAAGTTTGCCTAATTTCAATTACTCCAGTTTCTCATTTTCGAAAGGTTTCGTAGTTCATAGTATTAATCACTTAATGATATAATTCTCTTTGAAAGCAATTTGAGAAACATATGTCTGATATGTGAGTAGGTTATTCTTGTTTATAACAATCTTATTAAAGCAGCCATGATCTAGGAAATGTAATATCATTTTGTCTCATCTTAGCTTCTATGCAGATGGAGGTTTCATCGTTGTTAATAATACTTATTAGTCAATACATTTCCCTTTATTAACGATGCTGTGGTTTGTTCGACACTTATTCTGATTTCCGAAATCAGTAAAACATCATTCCTTTTGAAAACCAAAATACTCATTACTCACGAATGAGGTTTCACACTTTTTAACAAAATTCACATTAATATAATTAAGTCAAGTCTCTTATCTTTTAAGATCAAGTCTCTTAACTTCTAAAATCAGTAAACCATTCCTTTTACTTCTCTTAAGTCGTTATATCTAACTTCCCATAAAGCTAGTATAACTCTTAAGCTTTTAAAACCAAGTGTTACTCTTCTGTTAAAAATGATTCAGTATTCTTTTGAAATACTTCAAGATTATTCAGGCTTAAGTCAAAAGACATTGCCGTAATTATTATTCAGGCTTAAGTCAAAAGACATTGCCGTAATTATTATTCAGTTAACACACGTACGTCTACCGTACTATATATATATTAAAATATCATGCTCAATAGTATAGGAAGAATCACATACCTCGCGACGATTATCGACTATTAGCAAAACGCTCCACGGCTATAACCCGACTAGCCTTGTCCACCTTCAAGTAGAACATGCTACTTGCAGAACTTTCAACCTATAACGGTTATATAAGCCTATCAACTTCTACATTAATATTTTACTGATGCGATTTCAGTTCAAGTCTTTTCTATAATATCCTTCTATTACAGTTCAATTCTCTTCTATGAATCTTATATTCATTTCTATACTACTACAGTAGGTAATTTCCAATTACAACAGAAGGTCAAGAGTATTTACCTCGGTAAGCCCAAAATTATCCAAGTATAAATGTCGATCCTGAGCAACGTTTAGCTCCTACTCCGGGTGCTCCAACCCGCTCCAAACAACCCTTAGAAGTTCTACGCAACTTCTACTTAACACTTCAACCGACTATGAAGATTTTTCTTAGGGTTTCGTTTTGAGACAAAAAGGACATAAGGTAGTATTTCCGGGCTCTACGTATAGAGGTATCTTTTGGAATACTACAAGGTATAAGGCTAAGGTATTTTGGGTATAGTAACAATACTTGGAGAGTATTTCTACCAAGAGGGGTGTATCATGAGAACAACTCTCAAGATGGGTACCTCGGCTTAGCACCACGGAGGGGGTGTACTCATCCAAGGCCTCAGGAGGGGAGGGGGGACGAAACCACAAAGGAGGGAGGGAGGAGTTCAAGACTTGGAGATTTTAGGAATGGATGAAGAAGTCTTCAAAGGGGTATTTATAGGAAGATCAATGGCCAAGATCAAGCCACGGGGCAAGTGGAGGCCAAGATTTGCCCAAGTGCCCCTAGTCCCTACTCCACAAATCCTCACAAATATCCTACCAACCTCGACCCCTAATCGTGCGGACGCCACAATGCCGTCCACTTTGAGGGTGACAAGTGTCACCCTCCCGTTGGTCCAAAACATTTCGTCTCCCGGAAAAATCCGCAAAAATTATAAATGACATAGTCGTATTTTTCCCTCCGTAAGTTTTGTAAAACGTTTCGTCGAAAAACGACTCTAATCGGGGGTTGTGAACAAAATTCGAACCTTGCCTAACTTTAAGGCTTAAACTTTTCTATGTACGTCCTCACGTACATACCCTGGATGTCACGACCCGAACCGGGGCCCGTGACTGGTGCCTTACCCCGGGCACCCAAGTAGACATACATCAGAGTAATCAGCGGAACAAACACAACAATATGAGATAATAGAAGTATAAAACAAAAAATCTGAGGAAAACTTGCCTTTCGGCATATATATAAATAACAACTTTCAACATGAACAGTTTAATCCTTTTACAAACCCTGCCCACAACGATTTCACGCACTCTAAGAAAAGATACGACAACAATGGCGGGCGGGCCGCCATACCCTGAATGTAAATACCTACAACGACGGGACTATACCAAGATAAGCCTCCGAGAAACGGAGCTTTCCCAAACGCCAACCGTGACCCTAAGAGCGAGGATCAACGATCGTGTACCTTTACTGCGGCATGAACGCAGCCCAAGGAGGTCGATAACAGTACCAAGTATGTGAAATCGAAAATAAATCAGAAATGAAATCATAGTAGTCTATATAAAGCAGAGACATGTATGATAACCAAACTACGCTCACAATAAATAAGCGATATGTCAAGTCGTGACTCACGCCTCAAAGTCATCACAATAAAACCGTGACGGGCAAGTACGAAGGCATAGCCGACTACTAAGACCCACAGCACCAAAAATACCACAAACCGTATCCCGAGGTCTTTCTGCACCGCACTACATGATCGGCCGCCACCGCCCGCAATATCAATGTGCACGTCTATCCTCGAACTCGCAGCCCGCATAGGTCCCACACGGACCCGCATGAGGTATTCCTCGAATCATGGTCCTGCATCACCGAGGTATACCCCGCGTCGAGGCGGCTTAACCCCGGTATCCGCCAGGCTCCCGCAACCCGCATAGTCTCAAAAGACCGCATAGTCTCAACAGACCGCATTGGAATCCCCGCGTCAGGCTAAACACCCGAATGATCAATCTCGAGCTACCGCGACCGCGTAGTCACAAGGACCGCATAGCCGTATAGACCAAGACTGGTGGCAAGCCCTGGTATAATAAGTCAAAGGGTATGTGATACAATAATAGTACAATGGCTTAACGTTTAACAACGTAAGTCCAACAAGAATGACCCCCTTGCATCACGATCATACAAGATACTAACACACGTAGCATCCTAACATGTTTACTTATCACATCAACAAGAAAGTATTTACAAGGCTATCTCAAACCAACACAATCAAGTTATTCACACAAGGTACTTTATGCTAACAAGTTCGGGTATCTATCCCTAAAGTACTTCATACATTAAATCCTTTAAAAGATCCGTTGCTTTCACCTAAGTCACACAATACCCGTAGTATAAAAATAGAGTGACTGTCCTTTTAAGTAAACCAAAAATACTTACCTTTGTAAAATCAAGTAACACATTATTTTCCAAGCGTTCAAGTTTGCCTAATTTCAAATGTTCACGTTTCTTATTTTAGAAAGGTTCCGTCGTTCATTATTATTAACCACATAATAATATATTCCTCTTTTAAAACAGCCTGAGAAACATATGCCTTATATGTGAGTCGGATATTCTTGTTTATAATAATCTTATTACCGCAGCCATGATCTAGGAAATATCATTTTGTCTCATCTTAGCTTCTATGCAGATGGAAGTTTCTACTGGTTTTAATAATACTTAATTATTCAAAACATTTCCTTTTTATTAACGCTGCAGTGGTTTGTCGATACACATTCTGATTCAAATCAAGAAACATTCTTAAGCCGTTATACCTAACTTCCCATAAAGCTAGTATAACTCTTAAGTTTTCAAAAACCAAATATTACTTCTTCTTTCAAAATGATTCAAAAATCTTTTGAAATACTTCAAGTTCTTTATTAACACATAACAAGCCAGTTATAGTTCTAATCAGTTGCCTTTTAAAAACCACATGTATTTTCTTACCAACATAAAGCTGTTATAACCAACTTCCCATAAAGCCGTTATAACACTTTATGTTTTACACCAATCAAATACATTTAGCACATGTACGTCTACCGTACTACATAGTTCACACATATCATGCTAGAAGAGATAGGAAGAGGTTCACATACCTCGCGACGAGTATCGACTAATAGCAAAACGCTCCAAGTACTTCCAAACGTCGGCTACTCCTTAAGCCAAGTAGATCGCGCCACACGTAGTACTTCAACCTATAAGGCCACAAGGCGCTTATTAACATTTAGATCTCATCGTAGAACATTCTACCGAAAATTCGGCAAGACTCTCCCGCAACAACAGTAAATCTCCTCCTCTATCTGGCCGCCATCAAGCCAACCAAGGGGGGGTTATACATCTAACCCTAACGGGTACAATTCTACTCCACGGTACTACTACACAAGTCTACTGTAATACAGCCCTATGTAATTACAGTTCAGTATTCTTCTTTCAATTCAGGCTTAAGTCGCAAGACATTGCCGTAAGTATTATTCAGGCTTAAGCCGTGAGGCATTGCCGATAACTACGCTCAGTTCTATATATAGTATACTTCAACTATATATTCTAACAATATGCAATTTCCAATTACAATAGAGGGACAAGATAATTACCTCGATAAGCCCATAATTATCCTAGTTAAAGTCGATCCCGGCAATCGCTTAGCTCTAACTCCGCGCGCTCCAACCCGCCTCCAAACTACCCTTAGAAGTTCTAACCAACTTCTACATACAACTCCAACTAACCATGGAGATTTTCCTGTGGTTTCGGTTTGGTATTGACGGTAAGTATAATAGTATTTCGGGCTTTTCAGATAGGTATAACCTGAGAAGACCCCACGGTATAGGGCCAAGGGAATTTGGCCATTATAACAAGACCTTGGAGAGGAGTTCTACCAAGAGGGGGGGTATTATATGAAAACAACTAGGCTAGGGGGGGGTACCCCACGGCTAGCACCCCAAGGAGTGGTGTATACCTACTACCCCACTGTGGGGAAACTCTCGGCGGGGAGGAAGGCTTTGGACGAGAACCACAAGGAGGGAGAGGAGGGATTTTAACACTTAAGATTTTAGGATGAAGAAAGTCTTCAACATAGGTGGTATTTATAGCCAACCAATGGCCAACCAATGGCCAAGATCTTGCCAAGTGCAAGGCAAGTGTAGGCCAAGATCTTGCCAAGTGCCCCTTAACCAACTAACACACAAATATCCTACCAACTAAAGCCATTCCAATCGGCCACAACCGAGCCTCACGTCCGCTAATGGGAGGTGCCAAGTGGCGCCTCTTGTGGCCCAACACATTTCGTCTCTCGGAAAAATCCGCAAAAATTAAAAATGACATAGCCGAAATTCCCTACGAAAGTCGTGAAAACGCTTTCGTCGAAAAACGACTCTAAACGTGTCAGGCACAACTAATTTTCGCCAAGCCAATATTAAAAGTTTCAAATTTTCTACGCACGCCCCACGCATACTCCGGAAATACGGTATAACATTCTCCTCCTTAGAAACATTCGTCCGAATGTTCCTTCTAAGCCTCAAACAAATACGCGCCAAGATAGTCTTCACTACTATACTTACGAGAACAATCCTTGCCACACATGGCCACGAAACAACTTGCGCAAAAGCTTACATCCAAGTCCACGAGGAAACACCTCTAACATCACCACAAAACACTTCTCACCGGGTCTAAAATATACTTCCTTCGTGACCTTCTCTTTACAAAAGAAATGATCACATCTATGCTCGCCATACATGCTCGCTTCTCTCTTTACTCGTCAGAGATACCACTTTGTCACTTTGTCGCGAGCCTTGCTCGACGACCCAACAAATGGCACTGCTGCGATCCCTGAGGATGTCTTACACTCGAACTCTTACCACATTCTGATACTTCTTCAGTTTCCAAAACTCGGGGTTACTATCCCTAACGTGGTCATCATTAACTGGGGACACTCTGGATGGATCTCCGATACTTTCCCGATCATATCAATACGAAAGACCGGACGTACTGCCTCCTAAGTCGGACGGCAATTGCTAACATATAGGCAACCTGGCCTATTCTTCACATGAACAAAAAAAAGGGCCCAAAGTAACTCGGGCTAAGTTTTCCTCTGCTTTCCAAAACTCGTCACACCCTAACCGGGGTGGTACTTTCAAGAAAACCGACCACAACTCAACTCTAAGCGTGCCGCCGATTATCCGCACGATTTCCGAGCTGCCGTAACCTCTTCTAGACAAGCTTTACTCTCTCCACAGTCTGCTGGAACAAGCCTGAACCAACTAACTGAACCTTGCCAACATCGAACCAATCGACCGGCAATTTACACTTCCGCCCCTACAAGGCTTCAAAAGGCAACATCCGAACACTGAAATGGTAGCTTAAACACTCCCTCCACAGGAGACAACAATCCCCACGACTACCCCTGAAATCCACACACTGGCCCGAGGGCGAATGCGATTCAGAGACTCATCTGGGTTCTTAACCCTGCCTGGTAAAACTTTTAGAAAACGAAAATAGCCACAACCTGGGCTTCACTGTCTGACATAAGGTGAAGGTAGGCACCCCGTGCAGCCTTACAACCTTTCTGATAACTCATCACAGCCGAGTAAACGGTCCCGATCAAGAACACGATGGGCTGCCCCATCGCCCGACCATCGTCGAACGCATCCACGAACTCGTACGCTGGTTAACTAAACTTGGGCCTAACACCCTCGTGACCCTATCACAAGGCGGGACCACCACAAACTGACCCCACCACCAAACAGGCCGCGGGTTGACCCGCATCATGGCCTCAATCCGACCCGTCAACGAGCACAACACTAGTTCCCCGATCCGGAACAGTCTCACTAATCACGTTACGAAAACCTAGCGGTCTTCTTAGCTCAAATAACCCCTTTCATTCCACACTACTAGGGACATATCCCAACCATAATTCACGTGCACTATGCACTTCCGATAAGGATCAAACATAACACTACACCTTTTCTCGAGATGGCCTCACCTCTAAGGTCTCTACGTAAAAAGCTCTAAGGCTCACACCTTTTCTATCCCCAAATTCTTAATCGGTTATACAACCCAGTTTTTTAATCACAACTAAGACACTGCTATCATAAAATAGCAATTATTGTCTTCTCACCTTATCACATATACAACACTCTATTGGGTTTAAAGATATATCTATATTCATCGCTTTCACTCCCTTAGTCGTCTAATCAAACCCGCCTGCAGGCGATACCGAGGAGATGACAAACTACCCACCGATCTCAAGGCTAAGTCCTCCTACAAGGACACTCTTCGACACTGCACTCGACGGTCATAGTACAACAAGTACCAACCTAAAAGATGACATTCCCGATGGCGTGCATTACACCGCGAACCGAAGCCCCGGAGTTCACCAACTCCGCACACCCCGAACGCCCCGAAATTTGTAAGACCACTCTGCATCGGGCGGAGGTGCATATCTAACTCTTTGGGAGGCGACTCGCCGAAAGTTACCAAAGGACCTTGCCGCTCGCCTCTCTTCTACGCCCTTCGTTAACCCGTCGATCTCTACATCGCCTCGGCCGGGCATAAGCCCGCATAATCGCCATGCTCAAGCCTAATCAAGAACTACTTGCACAACCTCTCGTTGATATTCATCAAGACTCGCAGAAATCGGCATACTCTCCGTAGCCAAATCCATAGCTAGTAACAGTAGTCGCTTTGCAATCCATATTCTGCTCTCGGTCGTGGAACCGGCGTTCAACTATCATGGCCGCAGAGGAACCGCCGCCGTGCTAAACTTTATCGGGCTAGTGACGCCGCAGAATCCCCGAATGAAGCACTACCCTAGGTAATGATTGGGCCTGTGCCCTCGCAACCCCCTGAACTCTACTTGCAGCTCCCTCGGCTGCCTTGCCCTCCTGGACCCGGGTTGCCCTACGCGGAGGCATAACGGTAAGGGAAAGAAATACGTTAGAGGGTCCAATCTTACAACACAGCTCTAAGGCACGATCTCAGAGTGAGAAGAATAGAAACCAATCCTAAATATCCTATAGCCTCCTGATTATTGGTGTGGTGCACAACACACCGATAATCAAGACTTCATCGATACGGCTCAGACACTTTCCGAGGATTAATCGCTCGATACCACTTTTGTCACGACCCGAACCGGGCCGTGGATCGTGCCTTACCCCGCACCCAAGTAGACATACATCGAGTAATCACGAACAAACACAACAATACGAGATAATAGAAGTATAAAACAAAAATCGAGGAAAACTTGCTTTCTAAGATATATATAAATAACAACTTTCAACATGAAGCTTTAATCCTTTTACAAACCCCGCCCACAACAAGATTACTGCACTTCTAAGAAAAGATACGACAACAATGGCGGACAGTGGCCCCGCCATACCCTCGAATGTAAATACCTACAACGACAGTGGACTATACCAAGATAAGCCTCCGAGAAACGGAGCTTTCCCAAACGTCAATCGTGACTCCTAAGAGCGAGGATCAACGATCGGTGTACCTTACTGCAGATGAACGCACTTCAAGGAGGTCGATAACAGTACCAAGTATGTGAAATCAAAATAAATCAGAAATGAAATCATAATAGTCTATATAAAGCAGAGACATGTATGATAACCAAACTACGCTACAATAAATAAGCAAATATGTCAAGTCGTGACTCACGCCTCAAAGTCATCACAATAAAACCGTCACGGCAAGTACGAAGGCATAGCCGACTACTAAGACCCACAGCACCAAAAATACCACAAATCAGATCCCGAGGTCTTTCTAGACCGCACTACATGATCGGCCGCCACTCGCCCGCAATATCAATGTGCACGCCTATCCTCGAACTCTCGCAGCTCGCATAGGTCCCACACGGACCCGCATGAGGTATTCCTCGAATCATGGTCCTGCATCGCCGAGGTATACCCCGCATCGAGGCGCCTTAACCCCGGTATCCGCCAGGCTCCCGCAACCCGCATAGTCTCAACGGACCGCATAGGAATCCCCGTGATCGCTAAACACCCGAATGATCAATCCCGAGCTACCGCGACTCCGCATAGTCACAAGGACCGTGATAGCCGATAGACCGCATCGCGGTGGCAAGCCCTCGGTATAATAAGTCAAAGGGGTATGTGATACAATAATAGTACAATGGCTTAACGTTTAACAACGTAAGTCCAACAAGAATGACCCCCTTGCATCACGATCATACAAGATACTAACACACGTAGCATCCTAACATGTTTACTTATCACATCAACAAGAAAGTATTTACAAGGCTATCTCAAACCAACACAATCAAGTTATTCACACAAGGTACTTTATGCTAACAAGTTCGGGTATCTATCCCTAAAGTACTTCATACATTAAATCCTTTAAAAGATCCGTTGCTTTCACCTAAGTCACACAATACCCGTAGTATAAAAATAGAGTGACTGTCCTTTTAAGTAAACCAAAAATACTTACCTTTGTAAAATCAAGTAACACATTATTTTCCAAGCGTTCAAGTTTGCCTAATTTCAAATGTTCACGTTTCTTATTTTAGAAAGGTTCCGTCGTTCATTATTATTAACCACATAATAATATATTCCTCTTTAAAACAAATTTGAGAAACATATGCCTTATATGTGAGTCGGATATTCTTGTTTATAATAATCTTATTACCGCAGCCATGATCTAGGAAATATCATTTTGTCTCATCTTAGCTTCTATGCAGATGGAAGTTTCTACTGGTTTTAATAATACTTAATTATTCAAAACATTTCCTTTTTATTAACGCTGCAGTGGTTTGTCGATACACATTCTGATTTCCGAAATCAGTAAAACATTCTTAAGCCGTTATACCTAACTTCCCATAAAGCTAGTATAACTCTTAAGTTTTCAAAAACCAAATATTACTTCTTCTTTCAAAATGATTCAAAAATCTTTTGAAATACTTCAAGTTCTTTATTAACACATAACAAGCCAGTTATAGTTCTAATCAGTTGCCTTTTAAAAACCACATGTATTTTCTTACCAACATAAAGCTGTTATAACCAACTTCCCATAAAGCCGTTATAACACTTTATGTTTTACACCAATCAAATACATTTAGCACATGTACGTCTACCGTACTACATAGTTCACACATATCATGCTGTAAGAGATAGGAAGAGGTTCACATACCTCGCGACGAGTATCGACTAATAGCAAAACGCCCAAGTACTTCCAAACGTCGGCTACTCCCTTAAGCCAAGTAGATCGCGCCACACGTAGTACTTCAACCTATAAGGCCACAAGGCGCTTATTAACATTTAGATCTCATCGTAGAACATTCTACCGAAAATTCCAAAGACCTCCCCGCAACAACAGAAATCTCCTCCTCTATCTGGCCGGCCATCAAGCCAACCAAGGGGGTTATACATCTAACCCTAACGGTACAATTCTACTCCACTGTACTACTACACAAGTCTATCGTAATACAGCCCTATGTAATTACAGTCAGATTCTTCTTTCAATTCGGGCTTAAGTCGCAAAGACATTGCCGTGTAAGTATTATTCGAGCTTAAGCCGAGGCATTGCCGATAACTACGCCGCCTATATATAGTATACTTCAACTATATATTCTAACAATATGCAATTTCCAATTACAATAGAGGACAAGATAATTACCTCGATAAGCCCATAATTATCCTAGTTAAAGTCGATCCGGGCAATCGCTTAGCTCTAACTCCGTGCGCCCAACCCGCCTCCAAACTACCCTTAGAAGTTCTAACCAACTTCTACATACAACTCCAACTAACCATGGAGATTTTCCTGTGGTTTCGGTTTGGTGACGACGTAAGTATAATAGTATTTCGGGCTTTTCGTATAGGTATAACCTTAGAATACAACAAGGTATATGGCTAAGGTAATTTGGGCATTATAACAATACTTTTGAGAGTATTTCTACCAAGAGGGGGGGGTATTATATGAAAACAACTAGGCTAGGGGTACCACGCCTAGCACCCCAGGAGGGTGTATACCCTCGCCTACCCCACTGTGGGGAAACTCTGCCAAGGGGAGGGAAGGCTTTTGGACGAACCACAAGGAGGGAGAGGAGGGATTTTAACACTTAGAAGATTTTAGGATGAAGAAAGTCTTCAACATAGGTGGTATTTATAGGCCAACCAATGGCCAACCAATGGCCAAGATCTTGCCAAGTGCAAGGCAAGTGTAGGGCCAAGATCTTGCCAAGTGCCCCTTAACCAACTAACACACAAATATCCTACCAACTAAAGCCATTCCAATCGGCCACAACCGAGCCTCACGTCCGCCAATGGGAGGGTGCCAAGTGGCGCCCTCTTGTTGGCCCAACACGTTTCGTCTCTCGGAAAAATCCGCAAAAATTAAAAATGACATAGCCGGAAATTCCCTACGAAGTCGTGGAAAACGCTTCATTTAAAACGACTTAAACGGGTGTCAGGCACAACTAATTTTCGCCAAGCCAATATTAAAAGTTTCAAATTTTCTACGTGCGCCCCTTACGCATATACTGAAATACGGTATAACACCGAAATACGGTATAATGAAAAAAGGGTGTCTTGTTCTATTACGTATATTTTACTGGTGGCCTTATCGCCACTGCGTGGTTATTTTTATGTATAAGCATTTTATCTTTTGTGTATGTTCCGCTGCTATTCTCTGATGTATACCGAAAGGGGTGCCCAGTTAGGGCACCAGTCGCGGGCCCGGGGTCGGGTCGTGACAAAAGTGGTATCAGAGCAGTTAGTCCTCGGAAAGTGTCTACAGACCGTGTCTAGTAGAGTCTTGATTATCGGTGTGTTGTGCACCACATCTATAATCAGGAGGTTGCATGACATTTAGGATTGGTTTCCATTCTTCTCACTCTAAGATCGTGCGATAGAGCTGTGTGGTTAGGGTCGTCTCTCCCTAACAAGTTATGTTGCTTGCAGCTACGGGAAAGGCAGCAGTGACCCAGAAAAGATTATGTGGATTGCGTATCCAGGTTGGTAATGTTTGTAGTATAGTTGGTATTGTGACATACAAATATACAGATTTATGTATAAGGGTCAGACGCGTGTTGCCTAGAATGATTTTAGATTACCAGGACTTGGTAAGGACTAAAAATACCGGGAAGGTATGAACAGTTAAGGAACTCTCATCAAAGTTTTACGGGCTAATTTGAGATAATTAGGTGATGATGAGTTGTGTGAGAATATAATGGACCCTTAAGAGGTTATAATTAAAGGACTTAAGGGAAGACTGTGTTAATAGGTTAAGCTACGTGGTATGAGTAAGAGAATGGTACGGGTGAGATCCGTATGGAGTAAGTATGGTTGTTGTGGACAAGACAACACGATTATAGTTTATTGAGAAGTTTGTGTACCCGTTTATGGGGGGACTGATAAGTTAGGCTTGGAGCATGGAAATTGTGAGCCTAGGAATGTTGATAACCACCGAGACCTTAGATATATAAGGCCTTCTCGGGTAGTAAAAGGTTAAGTCAGACCAAGGGTAAGAGTTAAGGCACGCCGAGTCGGGTTGAGGACCTATTAAGGGTCGCCCCGTAGCTTGAAATGGAATGGGATCAGTTGGTAGTAGTCCCGCTACGTGACAGGGTCACGAGGGTGAAAGGCCTAAGTCTAGTTAATCATTTTACGGGTTCGTGGACGCATTCCACCGGAACCAGGTTGTAAGAGCCGGAACTGGCCTTATGTTGTTTAGAATAGTAACTCCAAAGATTAGAGGCCCGAATCAGTATGAAGGCTATGTACGTATGCTAGTATAAGTTTGGAAGTACGGAAGGAGTACGACCAGTGAAAAAAGAGAACAACCAAGTGTAAAGAAATGAAGCCTGAATCCATGAGGACCTTTCATGGTGACTACACCCGTGAGTGTTGGGTGGTAGCTGAGCGGTTAGATAATAATTGTCGGTAACGATACAGTCGTTGGACCCTAGCAGACCTAACAGAGCTGTTATGACAGACATCGAGGTCATTATGAGTACGGGCTAGTTGGCCTCTTGTTATGCCAACGTGGACTACAGAGAGAGATTGATTCGGTACCAGTTTCCCGGTAAGCCGGTTATCGAGTGGAAAGGAAGAGAAGTGGTAGTAACCAGTGAATTATCCATCCTTCTTTAGCACCATTGTTTTTTTTATAGGTCTGTGTGACTTGTTCATTTGAGGTAAATTGACACAGGAAGTAAGTAATAATTGAATTTGAAGGAATTCATGTTAAGTGCCCTTGGAGGTACTTGGAGTTGGTTTGGTGTGGCGGTCAAGGCCAAGACCTTCCGAATAATTTCAGAAAAATGTACAAGGCAAGAATAAATAAGTACGAGTGCTGCCGGCGGAAAGCTGAGGGCATCTTTGGTAGGTTTTGAAAATATACATGACTTTAAGGAGGTGCGTGATGATTATATATTTACTGGACCGCGAGAGGACCCTGTGATTAGGGTTGTGACTCCAAGGAAAGTTTAAGTAAGGGAGGTAAGTTCTCTCCCCTATGTAAAAGGACAGATTTACGTATTATGGGGTTGCGTGTACCCATGTTGTTAGACGAAGGATATGAGGCCGTAAAGTCTTCGTGATCGTCATGCCATAGGTTACAATTGTGGATAACCGTAGGAAAGTGTTGTGTCGGGAAATTAAGAACGACGCATTTAATTGGTCGTGGAATATCATAAAGATATAAATGCAGTTGTGCGACGTATGAAACTGCATGCGATTACGAATCGAGATAGAAATACTTTTGCTAATAGTAAGCCTAAGGTAAGGTTCTCCAGTTGATAAAAGAGAATACGACTATTGTTATGTATGTTGCACGAGATATGATGACCCCAGACTAGTGTAAGACCATTAGTAAATAATGGGCAGTAAGAACACCTTGAGGAAAGGTGGTAGCATCGGGTTACTACTTGACGAGATCAAGGAAAACCTCCCCCCACTAAATTGTGATTGACAGGAAGTCTTAGCCAGGAGGCAAGCAAAGAAATCAAATCTAAGTTTAGTGACCAAGTTAGGTTGCAACAGAGAAAGGGAAACAGGAACCATAGGTGAGATTAAGGATACCCGAATATTTCACAAGAATGAGAAAGGCTTCCAGTTATTGGAAGATAAGTTGACTCGACTACAGTTCTAACTCCTCCTGAAAAACTAGAGGGTTAGGTTATTATGATAGCACGTTGGGTGTTGGGCTAGGTTGTGTGCTGACGCAACCCGATCAGGATAGAGCCTATGTTTTCCCAGTAGTTAGGGAAGCAGGAAAGGAAATTATGCCACTCACGATTTAGAGCTGGCGGCAGTTAAACATGCCTTGAAGATTTGGGGGGCATGACGTATATATAGACTTCATGTGGATATTTGGTGCAGACCACAAAAGCCTCTGGTATATCTGCGGTCGAGGCGAGAATTTGGCGAAATGGTGGTTAAAGTTACTCAAGGATTGTGATTTGATATCCTATACCATCCGGAAGCAAGACGATTCTGAATACTCTTTGTCGTGGATCTAAGGGTAGTCTGCCAGATGGGCAGCCAGATAGACAGGACGTGGTCCGTAAGATTCATCAGCTCCCGAGCCGAGGGGGTTCGATTATTTGTTTCCAAGGTTAATGAAGGTTAGTTCCGAGAGGTTACTGAGTCTTCCGTCGTTGAGGAGGTAAAGAGGCGACAATATGAGGATCTAGTTATGATACGGTATCGAGATACGGCTCTCCGAGAAGAGAAGAGCATGTTTGAGTAGCACCGGATGGGGTGCTGTGAGATGAGGATAGATTGCGTGTGCGATGCTGCATCGCAGACTAGTCAGCAGGTTTTAGGGGAGGCACGCAGTGCTTATTTCTCTAATTGTTCGGGGCCGACTAAGTTGTGTCGTGACCTCAGATGTATGTGTGGGTAAGATGACTGGGAAAGGGACATAGCGGGGTTTACTGCTTAGTGTCCGAGTTAGTAGCAGGTCATGCTTGAGCACCAGAAGCCCAGTAGGCTATTTCAAGAGATTTAGATCCCGACTTAGTTGTGGAAGGTAATTAATATGGATTTTGTTACAGGGTGGCATCGTACTCGGAGGAAGTACGACTCCCTGGGGGTCATGGTAAATAGGCTGGCGAAACCAGCCGTGTTCTTCCGGTTAGGACCACTTACTCGGCTGAGGATTATGACAGCTTGTATAGCAGAGAGATTATGAGACTGCACGGGGTTCCTACGTTTATAATGACAGACAGATGAGCTCGGTTACGGATAACTTCTGTAGGTTTTTTTTCCCAGAAGGGATTAGGGACACGGGTGAGTCTCAGTGTTGCATTACACCCTCAGACCGACGGTCAGGCAGAGCATACCATCCAGGCACTTGCGGATAGGTTGCAGGCCGATGTTATTGATTTCAGAGTCAGCTGAAAGGATTATTTGCCTATTGCTGAGTTACGTACGATAACAGATACCCTTCCGGTATTCGGATGGCCCTGTATGAGGCCTTGTATGCAAGAAAGTGTAGGTCGTCGATTGGTTGGTTCGATGTGGATGAGGTACAGTTAGTTGACCCAGACTGGATTCAGCGGGCTGTGGATAAGGCGAAGCTTATCCAGGAAAGATCGAGTAAGCTCGAGTCGCCAGGCTTTTTGCAGATAACCGACGTCGACACTTGGAGTTCAGGTTGACATTCTGGTATAAGTATTGTTATGTGGCCACGTGTGGCATTATTGGTATGTGGGGGTTGTAAAAGCAGACTATGTCGCTACTTATAAGATTGACTCTGAAAGAACATTCGGGGACGAATGTTTCTAAGGGGGGAAGAATGTTACACCCCGGAATTCCAGGATATGTTTCTAAGAACGTACGTAAGAACTCAAATGTTAAGATTCGAGACGAGTAAGAATTTATCGGAATTATGGAAATGTCGGAAAATGAAATATTATGATTTAACGGGAGGGCGACACGTGTCACCCCCCTTACTTGGTCTTGGACGAAAATACATGGTTAGGATGGTCATTTGACCATAATTTAAATGACCAAGTCTTGCAAGACAAATAGCTTGACATTGTTGACTAAGTCAAATGCCACTTGGCTTGATCCTTGTGAAATGCATCCAAACCATACAAGTGTTCTAATCTTAACCCTCCATTTGGTTATATATTCATCCTACTAGTGCAAGATGACTTCTACACTTAGAAAAATTTAGAGAAAATTTTGTGTTCTTGAGAGGAGCTCTCGGGTTTGCCCTCCTTTGCAAGACAAAATTTTTCAATTGTTGTCCAAAAATCTCCCCACTTTAAACCAAGGTACCTAAGGGTATTGTAAGTGTATCTCAATAGAAAAATCCCAGAAAAATGGTGTTTTCGTATTAGTCGCAAGGCGAAAACCTAAGGAGTTCTTCAACTTTGGAGTTGGAACTTGAAGAGAAGTTCTTAATAAGCTTCTAAGGGTTTCTTGGAGTGGATTGGAACGTCAAAAAGAGGAGCTAAAGTTGCTAAGGATCGACTTGTAGTCTTGGATCATATTTGGGCTAAATGAGGTATAATCTTCGTCTTACTTTTGTAATTGAAGATTCCATGTTATTATAAGTTAGAAATGATCATGTGATATGTGTTATGAAGTTTGATAAGTGTTATGGAATTTTAGGAGCTCAAAACCGAAATGACATGTTTAGCCTTTTGAAATTGAAATACAATTTTGGTCGTTAATTAGAATCGTCGCATGTTACTTACTTGAAGATTATAGTAGTATAATCGATTGCGACTTGATATCATGTTATGCTAACAACTTGGATTGAAATGGAAATTGGATTAGAATTGATGTTATAGTACTTCAAGTTTGCCGAATTGGCCTAGTGGTTGTATTAGTTTGATATCGTTTGTGGGGCGGAATTTTACACGTCTAGTAGACGTGTAATCCCCTATTGTTGATTTCATTGATTGGGCCTTAAATGTGGCGTGTTTGGTTATTGTATTCGGCCTTGAAAAAGGTGGCAAAGTAAGTAGAAACAAAGGAGGTGTTGTCCGATTTTCCGTAGAATTTAGAGACTTTACACTTATAATGTTCTACGTTTGAAGTAAGGCATTAATAGACGTACTATGGTCATTATAGGTTGACATACTACGTACGGCGAATTGGACTTAGCAAGTGGATTAAACCGAAGAGGTATGTGGAACCTTCTTATCTCTTGAGCATGAATAGGTTGTAAATGTATAGTACGGTAGACGTACAAGATTTTGACAATCTAGGTCCATGGATATCCTCGCTTATTTTAAGAATGTCCAAGTTGATTGAGTTAGGAATTAACTCACTTGTTAAATATTAGGATATCTTCTCACGACCAAACCGGCTCGCGATCGTGCCTTACCCGCACCCAAGTAGTCAAACAACATCGAGAGAAAATCGGAAATTAAAACTCATACATGATAACCATAGAAAAGAGAAAACATGCTAACCAAGCGGTTACCTTTTCTTAAAAATAACTAACACCGAAGCGATAATCCCCGCCCACATCAAGATTACTGCACCTCTAAGAATTTTTATAACATCTCTCGACGACAGGCCCGCCATACCCTCGAATGTACAAAAGTTCTACAACTTCGTGGAACTGCAGTGACAAAGTCTCCGGAATGGAGCTTTCGAGAACCGAACAATGATCCAAAGGGTGCGGATCAACAAGCGATGTATCTCAACTCACGGCATGAACGCAGCCAGGCGGGGTCGACATAACAGTACCGAGTATGCGAAAGAAAATAATATCAAATGAAATCATAATAGTCTATAAGGAAAACAGAGACATGTATGATAACCAAACTACAAGACACCACGATATACTGATTCACCAAATCAAATCACATCAAGTCGTGACTCACGCCCAAAGATCATTACTCAAAGTGGACGATACTCGTGGGCTACCCAACGTGTCGGTATGTCCAACCCAATAACAAGATAGTACTCACGTGGACGATACTCGGCTACCCAACGTCGGTATGTCCCAACCAATAACAAGATAATACTCACCGTGGACGATACTGGCTACCCAACGGTCAAGATGTCCAAACAAATACCCAGATAATACCATCAGGACGCATACTCGTGGGCTACCCAACGTGTCGGTATGTCCAAACAAATACCCGGATAATACTCATCGTGGACGATACTGCTGCTACCCAACGTGTCGGTATGTCCAAACAAATACCCGTGATAATACTCATCGTGGACGATACTGCGGCTACCCAACGTGTCGGTATGTCCAAACCGGTTTACAAGATAACACTTAATAAGCGTACCCGCGGCTACCCAACGTGTCGATATGTCCCAAAGGATCAATATAGTGGAAGCATACCCGCTGGCTACCCAACGTGTCGATATGTCCATCATACCACCCGATATCCGGCCGTCGAGAGACTCTGTGAGCACAAAGTCAAACACTTGCACAACAACAAAACTATCACCACAAGCACAGTGTTACACACAACTCAAAGTACTTCGTTTAAGTCGACAAACCGGGTTCCAACCCCAAAATACTACATTCTTTCCTACCTTCAAAGACCTCTCTTTACGTAGAAACCATACGATACTATCACACGTGGTATCACACACATTCATGTTTAAAACACGTCTTCAAACACAATTAACATAACGTCAAGTATACCTTTTAAAAGTCCAAGTAATTAACTCCTTTAAGGTCAAGTATTCCTACCTTTTAAAACCAAGTCATTTACTTTTCCCTTAAGAAAAGTTCGATATTTGAAAACAAGTGATTTATACTTTCAAACTCAAGTTACTTCTCTTTTCCAAAATCCAGACATTATCCTTTGCAATCCATTAAGTTCATTCTTTGGAATTTTAAGAAAAGTCGAACTTGTTATCAATGATTCTCATTTAAGCGACCATGATCTAGGAAATGTAATATCATTTTGTCTTATCTTAGTTTCTATGCAGATGGAGGTTTCATCGGTTTTAATATAATCAATTAGTCGAAACCATTTCCTTTATTAGCGCAGATGGTGTGTTCGATACTTGTTCCCACTTTCAAATCCATTTCACATTCTTATGCCGTTATACCTAACTTCCCATAAAGCTAGTATAACTCTTAAGTTTTCAAAACCAAGTATTACTCATTACTCACGAATGAGGTTTTACAACTTTTGAATACATTACAAAACTTTCACAATTCTAAGTTAAGTCTCTTATCTTACAAGATCAAGTCTCTTAACTTCTACCAATCAACAACCGTTTCTTTACTCACATAAAGTTGTTATAATCGACTTCCCATAAAGCCGTTATAACCCCTTTATGTTTTAAACCAACCAATTACCACATAAACATTTATGAGACCAAGAGGGCTCATTCTTTAAGCACCGAGTGCCCATTACTAACGGATAAGACTTACTACTTTTACACCTAATGAAGCCCTTTACACTTCATAACAAGTCAAGACACAATTTGGAAAATCAATTTCCTTTAACACACGGCCAACCGCACTATATATTTCACAAATAGTCATGCCAAGAGGATAGGAAGAATCACATACCTCGCGACGATTGTCGACACTAAGCAAAATGCTCCACAAGACTATCTCCCTTAAGAAGAATATGCTACACGTAGTACTTCAATCCTATAAGGGCCATAAAACGCCTATCAAACTCTAGTTTGAACGTAGAGTAAACTAAGTACAAGGCCCCTACATTCTACGGAAATCGACAGAACTTCCTTTGTTTCTATTAACTTGCCACCTTCACAAGGCCAAATCAACAAGGCTACAAGATCCAAATCTAAGCCAACTTAACTATAACACCTCGTGCTCACAAATCTATACAAACTTAACTATAACAGCCTCAGCTCACAAATCTATTCAAACTCTAAATATAATAAACCTCAGCTCACAGATCTATACTACTATCACAAGTACTAACTCAAAACCCAGAAGGAAACTCTTACCTTTTAGAAAAGCCCACAAAAGCCCTTTCCTACCACTTCTTCCACAACTCAACCACCGCTTCCCACAAGTTCACCAACACTTTTTCCTTCTTGCCGCCCAACAGCTCCCTAAGGCGTTTCTCAAAACCTGTAGAGAAGGGAGAGGGTTTTCTCTTGGGAGGGTTTGAATGAAATGGCCAAGTCTTCCAAGACTTGGCCCTAAAATAGGCTTCTATCATTGGTCAAAGGATGGAGGGACACTTGTCACCCTCCCATAGGCTCCTTTATAAAAATATCCCCGATTTTTCTCCTTTACCCGCAGAAAATCCCGCCGGCGCTGCGCCCGGGCCAAGGCGCTAACACTTCGTAAAATAATTGCACGCACGCGCGCCGCGCCCGATTCCGGCCGCGGCTTCAACACCCGCAGACCTCAAGACAATCGGCGCCGCCCGCTTTCTCCCGTGCCGCGGCACAACTCCCGAATCAAGTCACTGCTTACTTGATCGCGCCAAACTTGAAACTTCCATAACTTTTGACTCCGATGTCAATCGACGAGCGGTTGGTCATGCGTTGGGACCTAGATTCAACGGACTACACACTAGGCCTTTTAAACACCTTACAATCCTTAACAACTGGGGTCCAATACTCAAAGATAAACTCAAAATCCTTCCAACACATGTTTGCCAACTTATCTATCCTCTAGAATTTACTGGTGTAACATTCTTCCTCGTAAACATTCGTCCCGAATGTTCCTTCTAAGTCTTCGAACACACGCGCGGTATAGTCTTCACTACTATACCTACCAAAACTCATTTATGCCTCTCATGGCCATAATATAGAAATCACGCATCTCCAAATTCCATTAACGGGAAATCACCTCTAACGTGCAAACATCACTATTTTCTCCTCCCTCGTCTAAAGGATACTCTCCTTACTCGGCGCACCTTCCTTGTACACTCACACCCTCTCTAGTACACGCCCACAATTCAACACTGCCTGCTTTCTACCACCTTGGAGTCACTACCTCCAACTCGTCCATCTTACTAATCCACGTCATGGAAGCTACCACTTCCATCGCAAACTACCCATGGAATCATCACACAAAACTCCATGTATACCATACACTCCGACAAGGATTAACGAAGGCTTCTACCCAAGACGGCCTTACATCTAAGGTCTCATCTGTTATAAATTCTAAGGTTCAAAATTTTTCTCATCCCCAACTTACCCTCTTTATTAACCATGCTTCCAAATCACATTATATACACAAAGCTACCCAACATAGCACTCAACACATCACCACAACATCAAAGCATACAATACTTGTAGGTTAAGAACATACCAGAACTATTGCTTCACTTCCTTCTTGTCGTTTCTACTCATGTTCTTTCCTGACGACGCACAAAGGAGGAGGTGAATCGCCCACCGATCCCGGTCGAATCTCAACCTCCGCGCTATCTCTCGTGGGACAATTCCTTGCAAAATGGCGGTGGCCGCATGTAAAACAGATTCCCTATTAGCACGACACTCCCATCGTGGAGCCTACCACAATGGTCACAACGAGGTAAGGGTCCCATCCGACTAACATCCCCGATCCCCAAAACTCAAACTCGAGCCCCGACCGCCCCGAATTTTTCGAACGCCCCGACGATCGAGGTGGAGCACTGCATCGGGCGGAGGCGCATAACTAACTCGGCCGAGCCGCCGCCCGGCGTCACCAAAGGACCTCGCCGCCTTGGCCCTACTCGCTGGTCTTCGTCATTCCGCCGACTCTACGTGCCTCACATCCAAGTGCATGAGCTCGCACGCGCAATGTCCATGCCCACCAAGAGCTACTCCCGAGCAACTCGCCAAATAGTCATCAAGCCCTGTGACATAGCGGTGCACTCGCCCTCCATGTCGCTACTAACGCGGGACGCATCGAGCTAGTGAGTTAAACTCACGTTGTACTCTCAACCGCACGCCGCTCGCCTCAACATCAAAAATCTGCTTACCAGTCCTCCTCATCCGCGAGGCAAGAAATGTGCAAGAAATGCCTCCGAGAACTCGTCCCATCTCGCTGGAAGTGCATGCCCTCCCGACAGCCTCCCACGATCAAACCGGGCCGATCGGTATCACGCAGCCGATGCGAACCTAGACCACCGACTCGGTCTCCGATGCCTTGATCACTCTCATGATCCGTCAGAATCGCTTGATGAACTCGCGGATCATCCTCGCTCGACCAGAACTCGCGGCCACAACTCGTAAAGTCCCGCACCTCAAACTATCCGATCTCGGGTGAACCATCGCGCATCGAACTGCCAAGGCCCACTTATCCTCGTGTTCCGCCACAACTCGCCAATAATCGCCAACTCGCGTAACCCATCTCTCTCCGCTTCCGCATCGCGGACCGAGGCTCAGTCTTGTGGTCTCTGTGAGACTGCCGCCGCCTACTCGCAGCCTCCTCGCCGCTTGCCCTTCGGGCCACGGTTGCCTTTCGCAGAGGCATAATCGTAAAAACGAAACACGCCGAGGGTCCAACTTACAACATGCCTCTAAGGCACGATCTCGTAATGAGAAGAATAAACCAATCCTAAATGTCTCATGCCTCCGATTATAGATGTGGTGCACAACACATCGATAATCAAGACTCTACTTAGACACGGTCTGTAGACACTTTCCGAGGACTAACTGCTTTGATACCACTTCTGTCACGACCCGAAACCGGGCCCGCGACTGGTGCCTTACCCGGGCACCCAAGTAGTCAAACAACATCAGAGAAAATCAGCGGAAATTAAAACTCATACATGATAACCAATGAAAAGACGAAAACAAAGCAACCAAGCGGTTACCTTTTCTCAAAAATAACTAACACCGAGCCATAATCCTCGCCCACATCGATTTCTGCACTTCTAAGAATTTTTATAACATCTCTCGACGGACAGTGGCCGCCATACCCCCGAATGTACAAAAGTTCTACAACTTCGTGGAACCGTACTAAGTGACAAAGTCTCCGAAGGAATGGAGCTTTCGAGAACCGAACAATGATCCAAAGTGCGGATCAACAAGCGATGTATCTCAACTGCGGCATGAACGCAGCCCGAGGGGTCGCATAACAAAAATACCGAGTATGCGAAACGTAAAATAATACATCGTAAATGAAATCATAATAGTCTATAAGGAAAACAGAGACATGTATGATAACCAAACTACAAGACACCACGATATACGCCTACCAAATCAAATCACATCAAGTCGTGACTCACGCCCAAAGATCATTACTCAAAGTGGGCGATACTGCTGGCTACCCAACGTGTCGGTATGTCCAACCCAATAACAAGATAGTACTCACGGTGGACGATACTCGTGGGCTACCCAACGTGTCGGTATGTCCCAACCAATAACAAGATAATACTCACCGTGGACGATACTGCGGCTACCCAACGGTCGGTATGTCCAAACAAATACCCGAGATAATACTCATCGGACGCATACTGCGGCTACCCAACGTGTCGGTATGTCCAAACAAATACCCAGATAATACTCATCGTGGACGATACTGGGCTACCCAACGTGTCGGTATGTCCAAACAAATACCCGGATAATACTCATCGCGGACGATACTGTGGGCTACCCAACGTGTCGGTATGTCCAAACCAGTTTACAAGATAACACTCCTAATAAGCATACCCGTGGGCTACCCAACGCGGTCGATATGTCCCAAAGGATCAATATAGTGGAAGCATACCCGCTGGCTACCCAACGCGGTCGATATGTCCATCATACCACCCGATATCCGCCTCCGTCGAGAGACTCGGAGCACAAAGTCAAACACTTGCACAACAACAAAACTATCACCACAAGCACAGGCAAGTTACACACAACTCAAAGTACCTTCGTTTAAGTCAACAAACCGGGTTCCAACCCCAAAATACTACATTCTTTCCTACCTTCAAAGACCTCTCTTTACGTAGAAACCATACGATACTATCACACGTAGTATCACACACATTCATGTTTAAAACACGTACTTCAAACACAATTAACATAACGTCAAGTATACCTTTTAAAAGTCCAAGTAATTAACTCCTTTAAGGTCAAGTATTCCTACCTTTTAAAACCAAGTCATTTACTTTTCCCTTAAGAAAAGTTCGATATTTGAAAACAAGTGATTTATACTTTCAAACTCAAGTTACTTCTCTTTTCCAAAATCCAGTACATTATCCTTTGCAATCCATTAAGTTCATTCTTTGGAATTTTAAGAAAAGTCAGAACTTGTTATCAATGATTCTCATTTAAGCAGCCATGATCTAGGAAATGTAATATCATTTTGTCTTATCTTAGTTTCTATGCAGATGGAGGTTTCTACTGGTTTTAATATAATCAATTAGTCGAAACCATTTCCTTTATTAGCGCTGCAGTGGTGTGTTCGATACTTGTTCCCACTTTCGAAATCCATTTCACATTCTTATGCCGTTATACCTAACTTCCCATAAAGCTAGTATAACTCTTAAGTTTTCAAAAACAAGTATTACTCATTACTCACGAATGAGGTTTTACAACTTTTGAATACATTACAAAACTTTCACAATTCTAAGTTAAGTCTCTTATCTTACAAGATCAAGTCTCTTAACTTCTACCAATCAACAACCGTTCCTTTACTCACATAAAGTTGTTATAACTGACTTCCCATAAAGCCGTTATAACCCCTTTATGTTTTAAACCAACCAATTACCACATAAACATTTATGAGCACAAGAGGGCTCATTCTTTAAGCACCGAGTGCCCATTACTCACTGATAAGACTTACTACTCTTACACCTAAAGAAGCCCTTTACACTTCATAACAAGGCAAGACACAATTTGCAAAATCAATTTTTAACACACGCAAGGCCAACCGCACTATATATTTCACAAATAGTCATGTCAAGAGGATAGGAAGAATCACATACCGCGACGATTGTCGACACTAAGCAAAATGCTCCACAAGATTATCTCCTTAAGAAGAATATGCTACACGTAGTACTTCAATCCTATAAGGCCATAAACGTCTATCAAACTCTAGTTTCAACGTAGAGTAAACTAAGTACAAGGCCCCCTACATTCTACTAAATCGACGTAACTTCCTTTGTTTCTATTAACTTGCCACCTTCACAAGGCCGAAATCAACAAGGCTACAAGATCCAAATCTAAGCCAACTTAACTATAACCTCAGCTCACAAATCTATACAAACTTAACTATAACACCTCAGCTCACAAATCTATTCAAACTCTAAATATAATGACCTCGGGCTCACGGATCTATACTACTATCACAAGTACTAACTCAAAACCTGCAGAAGGGAAACTCTTACCTTTTAGAAAAGCCCACAAAAGCCCTTTCCTACCACTTCTTCCGTCAACTCAACCACCAGCGCTTCCCACAAGTTCACCAACACTTTTTCCTTCTTGCCGCCGCTCCAACAGTTCCCTAAGGCCAGGTTTCTCAAAAACCTAGAGAGAAGGGAGAGGGGTTTTCTCTTGGGAGGGTTTGAAATGAAATGGCCAAGTCTTCCAAGACTTGGCCCTAAAATAGGCTTCTATCGCTGGTCAAAGGATGGGAGGGACACTTGTCACCCTCCCATAGGCTCCTTATAAAAAATATCCCTGATTTTTCTCCTTTACCCGCAGAAAATCCCGCCTCGGCGCGCCACACGGCCAAGGCGCTAACACTTCGTAAAATAATTGCACGCTGCACCGCGCCATGCCCTCAGATTCGGCGCGGCGCCAACACCCGCACCAAGATAATCGCGCGCCACGCTCTCCGGCCGCGCGCTGAACCTCGAATCAAGTCATCGCTTACTGATCACGCGCCAAACTTGAAACTTCCATAACTTTTGACTCCGATGTCCAATCGACGAACGGTTGGTTGCGTTGGGACCTAGATTCAACGGACTACACACTAGGCCTTTTAAACACCTTACAATCCTTAACAACTGGGGTCCAATACTCAAAGATAAACTCAAAATCCTTCCAACACATGTTTGCCAACTTATCTATCCTCTAGAATTTACGGGGTGTAACATCTTGGCTTTCAAAAGTTAAGAGACTTAAAGTATGTTGAAAGTATTATTGATACTTGTTTTGTTGTAAAGTTTAAGTCTCTTGGTTATAAAGAAGTATGTAAGTTGCTAATGTATAAAGCTAGTATAACGACTTTATGGGAAGTTGATTATAATAACTTTATGGAAAGTTAAAAAGAGTGGTTTACTCTAAGTAATTTAAGTATGATAAATGACTTGTTTTAATGAAAGGCAATTTGATTTTAAGGCATCAAATGCCTAGGGTTTTATAAGAAAAGGAGTCACTTGATTTAGAAACCTAACTTTATTTCTAAAGGTATTGTGACTTGTCTTGAAACGTAATTGCGACTTGATACTATGGTTAATAGTATCTTGGAAGTGTTATACTAAAAAGAGTCATTTGTTTTAAAGAGTAGAAGTATGTAGTACTTGGGTTAAATTCCCGGATCTTTATAAAAGACATGTTAGTGCCTTAAGTAAACTAAAATGAGAGTGTATGTGAACAAGAATAATAAGAAGTTAGGGGATTCTTAACTTGCTTATATATTGTGTGATACGCCGGTAGTGCTTATGTTTATGTATGATAGCCGGTTTTGTGCTAGTGGTATATTATTCATTTCGGGGTCATTCCCCGGGTTTGTGGCATTTGCATATTCCGTGGATTTGCTACCCACGATGCGAGGAATACCTCATGCGAGTCCGCAAGGGCTTATGCGGGTGAAATAGTCCCATGCGGGCGGATACAGCCTATGCGAGGAATACCTCATGCGAGTCCGTAAGGGCTTATGCGGGTGAAATAGTCTCATGCGAGGAATACCTCATGCGGGTCCATGCGACCTATGCAGGTGAAATAGTCTCAGGTGTAGGATTGCTTAATGACATCGCGGGTGGTCCCGCTTGATCGTGAGCTTCCTATTTTATATTGTAAGTATACTACTATTTACTCTCATTGTTAGTAAGGCACTGTGTACTGTTAATTGAGTTATCATACTGTCTCCATGTTTTATTTTAGACTTATGATTTCATTACGAAGATTTCGTTTCACATATTTGGTACATGTTGTCTTGACTCCTTCTGGCCGTTCATGTCGCATGTGAGTACAGTTGCTTCGATCCTCGCCTTAGGATCACTGTTCACCGGTGAGAAGCTCCTTTATTCCGGAGGCTTATCCCTGGTATTGTCGGTCGTTGTACATTCAGGGGTATGGCGGGGCCCTGTCCCGCCAGAGTTGATATTCTTAGAGGTTTGTAGTCACATTTGTGGATTGGGTTGTAAAGAAAAAAAAAGGGTGTACTGTTCTATTACGTATATTTTACGGAAGGTGGCCTTATCGGCTAGCCTATGGTTATTTTTATATATAAGCATTTTATCTATTGTTTATGTTCCGCTGCTATTCTCTGATGTATATCAAAGGGTGCCAGTAGGGCACCGGGCCATGCCCGGGTCGGGTCGTGATGCCTGTTCGGCCATGCTTATACCGAGGTGAGATGTCGGGGCATGCGACCATTGTGCGGGTTAAATTCCCGGGTTGTATTTGAGTGATGATTTTACGGGCATGAGTCCCTGACTTGACATGACTGCTTATATGTTGTGTACTGTATTTTTGTTATCATACATGTCTCCTGCTTTTTATAGACTATTATGATTTCATTTACGTGATTTTCGATTTCACATACTTGGTACTTGGATCGACCTCCTTCGGGCCGTTCATGCCGCATGTTGAGATACATATCTTGCTGATCAGCACTCTTAGGATCATTGTTCGCTTCCTGAAAGCTCCATATCTCCTAAGATTGTCTTGTGGTACTGCCTCCTCAAGTAGTAGACTTTTGTACATTCGGGGGCATGGCGGGCCCCGTCCCGTCATTGTTGTTATAAAATTCTTAGAGGTCTGAGCATCAAGTGTGGTTTGTAAAGGATATAACTGCGCAAGTTTTTATTTATTTACAGAAAGGTAACCGTTTTGGTTAGCCTGTTTTCTTATTTCACTGTTCATCTTCTATGAGTTTTTATTTCCGCTGATTTTCTCTGATGTTGTATCACTAGGGTGCCCGGGGTAAGGCACCAGTCGCGAGCCCGAGGTCGGGTCGTGACAGATGGCCTATTGGTCAATTTTATGGACCATCAAATGCTTGATGGTCCATTAATCTTTTCCATCTCTTAAATTCTAGATTTTACCACTCTCTAGAAATCTCCAGAAAATGACGGTCATATTATACGAACCTTTAAACATTTGATGGATCGTTGAATTTACCCCAACAACAAATAGCATAAATACAATACTTGATTCTAAAAAACCTTTTTACATATTCTCAAACCATAGAATGAAGGCTATCTCTTCCCAAACATCTCCTATACCAAGGTAAGTTTTTTTTCACGCGGTTCTACGTGATTCTAACATAATCCTAATGAATTCTAAGTAGAATCCAATGTTCTTAACCTAGGATTTTTCAGAATAAATCCAACTTAAAGCTCAGGGTTCAAGCTTTGGGTTTCTACTCCAAAGTTCATCTTTTTAAGACAAGTATTGGGATTCTATCTACGTGTGCGAATGTCGTCAATCATCCCCACTCAGGGTTCATCAAAATTATTGCAAATTACTTCATAATTTGAGATTATGCCATAGATCACGAAAAGACTATAAATGTATATCTTTAAGATTATAACTTCGTAGTTGTTTATGATTATCACTTTGATTGTCGTGAACTTAGTACGTAATAAATATAGACTTGTGTTTGATATCCACGAGTCTCAGCCTAGAATATTCAACATATTGTAACTTAGGTAAAGCTTCAGTACTCATAATCAGTTCATGAACACATGTCTCAGTGACCATTTCTTAGAATGTCAACATTACATCAGAACTTTAGTATGATCCCGTGTTCAGCATTTCATATCAGTATATTTTCAGTATTTCAGTATCATGTTGAGCACATGTATTATGGATCCAAGGCCACATTTATATATATTATTATGGGCCTAAGGCCACAATTATATATATTTATTAGACCTAAGGCCACAATTTAGTATTTCAGTTAAACAAGTGACTTTCTATTTAAGTCCATGAAGTATTCTTATTTTTTTTCCTAATTCAGTTATTAGTTATCAAATATCAGTTTCAGTTTCAGATTTAGTATACTATTTGTTTATTGATATGGGTTTCGCTTTTTCCCAAGTACCCCACAACTATTTATTATTTCAGTTGCTTTACATATAGTACAATTCAAATGTACTAATGTCTTTTTGCATGGGGACTGCACTTCACGGTGCAGGTACCGAGTTTCTGGATAATGGATCTGCTCAGTATGATTGCTTCAGTGTTAGTTACTTGGTGAGCCAAATCTCCTTTGGGGTTTCAGCCTATTATTTCAGTATTATATATTATAGCATAGGTAGACAATGGCTTTGTCCTAGTAGGTAGGTTTCAGTCAGACTTATGTTAGAGGTTTCATAGATTAGACTAGTGCAGTATGTCAAACATGTCAGTTTTTCAGTTATCTAGACTTGTGATATTTTCAGATCACTTCTGATATGATATTTCAGACTATCTTCAGTACATAGTTTTATATGCTTCATTATCAGTATTATTGCATGCTTTTGATGCCTATGTTGATTCAGCAGTCATGTGGTTCACTTGGTTACATGCATCCAGACATCGAGTATCGTGTTTCACACATGCCATAGTTCAGGATGTGACAAAGCTTGGTATCACAACCATATGTTCAAGTGTCTTAGGGAGTTTATGAAACCGTGTCTAGTAGGGTCACCTTTATGTATATGAGGGCCCTACACATGTAAATAGTTGGCCATTAAGACATCTAGGATTGTCTCACTTTTTTGTACTCTAGATCGTACAGTTAGAGTTATACCTTTAGGATATCCTTTTAATTTATACGTATTACGTATTTCATAAAATGCCTTAAAAAAGAAAGTACACCAAGAAAACTTTAGCTAACAACCAAAGATCTATAGATAATGCTGCTATAGAGGAAAATGCTCAAGCTCAAGCTCAAGTTGTTACACCCCGTAAGTCCAGGGCATGTTAAAGAGGACGTATGTAAGGAATCAGGACTTAAAAATTTGAACGAAAGAAGGAATTGTTATTTCTAAGGAAAAATATTGGTTAGTAAGAATTGGGTTCTCAATTTTTTTTTTGAGACCGTTGGAATTTATCGGAACTATGGAATTTTATTTACGGATTTGGTCACGTGAGGTCCACTCGGGAAATTTTACGTTTTTGTGGGGCACACAAGGTTTTCGATATTTTGACCAATTATGGAAATTTCGGGAAATGAAATAGTTTAGACCAATGGGAGGGCGACACATGTCACCCTCCACATGGTCTTGTTGGATGAATAAAGAATTGACTAAGTCAATAAACAAGTGGGAGCTTGATATAATTGACCCAATCCTAGCCTTCCATTTGGATTAATCCTAGCCCTTGGTCTCTTTATATATTACTACTATTAGTGCAAGACTAGACAAAATTCAACACTTAGAGAAAATTTCCTTTTCTTGTTCTTGATAGAGGCTATCGGTAATTAGCACCCTTCCCTCACAAAATTTTTCGTTTGTTGTTCATAATTCCCAATATTCAAACCCAAGGTCCCTAGAGGTATTCTAATGATATCTCAACACAAAACTCCCGGGAAAACTACGTTTTTACGTTAGTCGCAACATGAAAACCTAAAGGGTTTTTCATAATTGGAGTTGGAACTTGAAGAGGAGTTCTTCACAAGCTTCTAAGGGTTGCAAATAGCGGATTGGAACGTGAAGGAAATGAGCTAAAGTTGCTAAGGATCGACTTTAGGTTTTGGATTGTATTTGGGCTTAAAGAGGTAATAATCTCCGTCTTGCTATTGTAATTCAAGATTTCATGTTGTAGTAGTTGGTAAATGAGCATGTGTTATATAGAAAGAAGTTGAAAAGATTTGGATCATGTTGAGATGTTAAAACCAACAATTGGCACGCTAGCCATTAAAGTTGTTAGTTATAATCGTCGCATGTTATTTAAGGAAAGGAATATAGTCGTTATAATTGATCATGACTTGTATAACATGTTGGAATAACAACTTGGATTGAAATGAATTGAAAAAGGACTATATGTGGTATCGAATTGGTTGTTGCCGAAAATGGCCAAGAATATTGGACAGTTTTACTTTAATTGTGGGGAAGAATTTTACACGTCCTGTTAAGGCGTGTAATCCCCTTTGAATTGATGGTTTGTTGCGCCTTAAATATGGCTTATTGGTTGATGAATACGGACCTTATAAAAGGTGGAAAAGTACGTAGAAACAAAGGAAGTGCTGCCCAATTTTCTGTAGAATTAGAGACCTAGCACTTAGTATTATTCCACGTTATAAGCTAGGAGTTGATAGCCATGTTATGGTTATTATAGGTTGAAGTACTACGTTTAGCGTATTCTACTTGAAGGGTGGAATAACTATCAAGGTTGAAGTACTTTGGAGCATTTTGCTACTTATCGATAGTCGTCGCGAGGTATGTGAACCTCTTCCTTCTTTTGGCATGTTCTATGTATGAAATATACATGTGGTGTTATTTCATGATTCTTTCTACTCTTAGAAGTTAAGAGGTACGTATGTTGATTTACTCTATGTAAAAAGTATGTCCAAGTTATCCTAAGTTCTTACCAAGTCTTATGGGGGATGTTGGTAAAAGTCGTTTGGAAGTATGTGGAGTCGAGGTGACCTTGCTAATTTACTACATTAACGAGAATAGGTATTGAACAAGTCATTGCAGCGTTAATAAAAAATGTATCGAAAATCAATTATATTAAAATAAGTAGAATTCTCCATCTGCATAGAAACTAAGATAAGACAAAATTGTATTACATTTTCTAGATCATGGCTGCTTTAATAAGATCGTTATAAATGAGTATAACCTATTCATAACTCATAAAAGTATATGTTACTCAATTTAAAAGAGTTTATATTATGAAGTTTTAAGACTATGAACCTTGGTTTCTAAAAGGTTATGAGACTTTATTTTTCAAGTTATGAGACTTGATTCTTAAAGAAAGGAATGACTTGACTTAAAAAGTATGGTTTCCATGATTTATTTCAAAGTTAAGAGGCTTGATTTCAAAGGAGAATGTAACTTGATATTTCACAAGAAGAAGTTTATTGATTTAAAAGATAAGGAGTTTTATGATTCTTTTAAGTATGTATGTACGTAGAACTTTTGGGTTTAGTTTCCCTAATGTAATAAGAAATGAAAGCGCCTTAAGTTTTCTACAGTGAAAAGTTGTTATAATAGCTTTATGGGAAGTTGTTATGACGACGGAAGAAGAAGTGAAAAGGTGGTTTAAAATGTTAGGTAAGGGAAGATACACCGAGCCTACAAATAGGTCGGGTTATGTTATGAGACACACCGAGCCTACAAATAGGCCGGGTTATGATATGAGACACACCGAGCCTGCAAATAGGCAGGGTTATGTTATGAGATACACCGAGCATACACATAGGCCGGGTTACGCAATATTACACCGAGCCTACACATAGGCCGGGTTACGTCATTTTACACCGAGCCCCACAGGCGGGCCGGGTTATGCTACATGATTCCACAGTACACCTAGCCCCACAGGCGGGCCGGGTTTTGTCACATGATTCATCAGTACACCGTGTCTCGCAAACGGGCCGAGTTACGTTATGTAAGGAAAGTTACACCGAGTCCCTCCATAAAGGACCGTATTATGTTATGTAAGTTATGTGGAAAAACTTGATCAAAATTCTTAAGTATGTATGTAAGAATATGTTTATAATTCTCGTATTGAAAGAAGGAAAAAAACGACTAATGTACGATTGATTCCACGAGTTAAAATGGCACCGTAGGATCTGGTATTTCATTTTTATACTTGCACTTGTCATTCTTTTATACAGTTATGATTTGGTTACGGTACTTTATTTCCGTTCTATACTCGGTACCTGTTGTACTGACCCCCTTCGGAGGGCTGCGTTCATGCCCGCAGGTGTTAGGTACACAGGTTGGTGATCCTCGTTCTTAGGATCTCTGTTCAGTTTTTGGGGGAAGAATCTCCATTCACTTCGGAGGCTTATCTTTTGGTACGGATCTCTGTTGTTGTAGATTATGTATATTCAGGGGTATGGCGGGGCCCTGTCCCGTCACAGTGGTTATGTCAAAAATTCTTAGAGGTCTGTAGTCATATCTTGTGGGTCAGTTTGTAAAGAAGATGGATATAACTGCGTTTGGTTATGTATATATATGTATGTCCAGGGAGGTAGCCTTATCGGCTAACCTGTTGTTTATTGTCTGTTTAATGTACGTTATAAGTTTCATGTATGTTCCGTTGATTTTCTCTGATATTTACCAGTAAGGGTGCCCAGGTAGGGCACCAGTCACGGGCCCGAGGTCGGGTCGTGACAAAAGTGGTATCAGAGCAGTTAGTCCTTGGAAAGTGTCTACAGACCGTGTCTAGTAGAGTCTTGGTTATCGGTGTGTTGTGCACCACATCTTTAACCAGGAGGATACAGGACATTTAGGATTGGTTTCCATTCTTCTCACTCTGAGATCGTGCAGTAGACTATCTTATTAGGTTGAATTCTCTCTGACCTATTCTTATGTATCAGTTATGCCTCCACGGAAGGCGACCAGGACCCAGAAGGGCAAGTCAGCAGTAGGATTTGTTAGTGGGACTCAGAGAGTTACTAGGACTCAGGCCCAGACTATGCACGAGGTCAGGCCTGCACGGCGAGTGCGATTCTGGCACGGTATTAGAGGAGCCGATAGCAGCCGCAGCTCCAGAGGTTTCGATACCTGAGCCTCCAGTCCCTCAGCCAGGGGCGGAGTATAGAGATTATGAAGAGAAGATCAAGTTATTGACTAGCATAGTGGCAGGGCAGCGCCGACATGAGCAGGTAGCTAACCCTATGTCACGACCCGACCCCGGGCCCGCGACTGGTGCCCTACCTGGGCACCCCTTTTGGCATACATCAGAGAATAGCAGCGGAACATACACAACTGATAAAAATACTTAAACATAAAATAACAACAGGCTAGCCGATAAGGCCACCTTCCGTAACTAATACCAATAGAACAGTACATTTTGTTTTTCTTTACAACCCAATCCACTATGTGGCTACAGACCTCTAAGAATAACATTCCTGGCGGGACAGGGCCCCGCCATACCCCTGAATGTACAACAACTGACAATACCAGGGATAAGCCTCCGAAATGAGGGAGCTTCTCAACAGCTGAACAGTGATCCTAAGAGCGAGGATCAGCAACCTGTACTCTACTGCAGATGAACGCACTCGGCGAGGTCAAGACAACATGTACCAAATATGAAATCAAAGTGCGTAATGAAATCATAAGTCTAATAATAAAACTGGAGACATAAATGATACTCAATTAACAGTACACTATGCCTTACTAACAATGAGAGTAAATAGGTGTATACTTACAATATAAAGTAGGAAGCTCACGATCAAAATAGGACCACCTGTCCGCAGTATCATTAAGCAATCCTATTCCTGGGACTATTTCACCCGCATAGATCGCGTGGACCCGCATGAGGTATTCCTCGCATGGGACTATTTCACCCGCATAAGCCCTTACGGACTCGCATGAGGTATTCCTCGCATAGGCTGGACCCGCCCGCATGGGACTATTTCACCCGCATAAGCCCTACGGAATCGCATGAGGTATTCCTCGCATCGTGGGTAGCAAATCCACGGAAATATGCAATGCCACAAACCCGGGGAATGACCCCGCAATTATTACTGAACTACTAGCACAAATCCGGCTATCACACATAACATAAGCACTACCGGCTTATCATACAATATATAAGCAAGTTAAGCAATCCCCTAACTTCTTATTATTCTGTTTCATATACACTCTCATTTTAGTTTAGTTAAGGCACTAACATGTTCTTTATAAAAATCCGGGAATTTAACCCAAAGTACTACGTACTTGTATTCTTTCAAAATGACTCATTTCATTATAAAACTTCCAAGATACTAATAACCGTAGTATCAAGTTACAATTTCTTTTTCAAGACAAGTCACAATACTTTTAGAAATAAAATTAGTCTTCTAAATCAAGTGACTTCTTCTCTCGTAAAAACCTTAGGCAATTGATGCCTTCAAATCAAATTGCCTTTCAAATAAATCAAGCCATTTATCTTTCCATAAAGCCAATATAACCAACTCCCCATAAAGTCGTTATATTCACTTTATACCTAAGTCAAGTACAATTTCCTATCCAAGGGACTTATACGTTTAAAACGAAACAAGTGTCACATTCTTTAAAACTCTTCAAGTCCCTCAACATGCTTAAATTACTTAAGAGTAAACCATTCTCTTATTAACTTTCCATAAAGCTATTATAACCAACTTCCCATAAAGCCGTTATACTAGCTTTATACATTAGCAACTTACATACTTCTTTTTAACCAAGAGACTTAAACTTTCCAACAAAACAAGTATCAAAATACTTTCAACATACTTAAAGTCTCTTATCTTTTGAAAACCAAGATATCCTTAATAATTAAACAAGTGAGTTAATTCTCTAACTCAAACAACTTGGGCATTCTTAAAATAAGCCAAGGATATCAAATAGACTAGATTGTCAAAATCTTGTACGTCTACCGTACTATATATTTACAACTTAATCATGCTCAAGAGATAAGAAAGTTCCACATACCTCTTCGGTTTAATCCACTTGCTAAGTCCAATCGCCGTACGTAGTATGCCAACCTATAATGACCATAGTACGTCTATTAACTTCTAGTTTCAAACGTAGAATATTCCAAGTGCAAGTCACTAAATTCTACGGAAAATCGGACAGCACTTCCTTTGTTTTTACTAACTTTGCCACCTTTTTCAAGGCCGGATACAATAACCAAACAGCCCCAATTGGCTCACCACAATTTATAAGGTAGTTCAATACAAATGAATAACCAAACAGCCCCAATTGGCTCACCACAATTGATAACAAACTAGTCTAAACTATAATGTCAATTCGGCAATTAGGCAACAATACAAATCGTTTCCAATTCCTTTTTAATCCAAGTGGTTTAGTATAACATGATAACAAGCCGCAATCGATTACAACTACTACAATCCTCAAGTAGGTAAACATGCGACGATTCTAATAAACGACCAAAATTGTATTTCAATTTCAAAAGGCTAATCATGTCCTTTTCGGTTCTAGGCTTCTACAATCCATGTCACTTATCAAACTTCATTACAAAAATCACATGATCACTTATAACTTATCATAACAAGAAATCTTCAATTACAAAAGTAAAACGAAGATTATACCTCAATTAGCCCAATTATGATCCAAGATCACAAGTCGCTCCTTAGCAACTTTAGCTCCTCTTTTCGACGTTCCAAACCACTCCAAGCAACCCTTAGAAGCTTATAAAAGACTCTTCTTTAAGTTTCAACTCCAAAGTTGAATAACCCTTTAGGTTTTCGCGACTAATACGAAAACACCATTTTTCCGGGATCTTTCTATTGAGAAACACTTACAATACCCTTAGGTACCTTGGTTTAAAGTGGGGGAATTATTGGACAACAATTGAATTTTTTTTCTTGAAACCCTAAGCCTAGCCGAGAGCCTCTATTTTGCTCTTCAAAAATGTTTGCAAAATTTACTAAGTGTTGAAGCTTGTCTTGCACTAGCATACACATATAACAAGATGGAGGGTCAAGATTAAAACAAATGGGTGGTTAGGATGCACTTCACAAGGATCAAGCCAAGTGGCATTGACTTGGTCAACAATGTCAAGCTCTTGCCTTTGCAAGACTTGATCTTTTAAATTATGGTCAAATGACCATTTCCCCCATGTCAATTCGTCCAAGAGTATTAAGGGGGGGTGACACGTGTCGCCCTCCCGTTCGTCGCAATATTTCATTTTCCGACAAATTCCAAAATTCCGATAAATTTTTACTCGTCTCAAATCTTAACATTGATGAGTTCTTACGTACGTTCTTATAAACATATCCTGAAATTCCGGGGTGTAACACCCTAGAGCCGACAGTTTGAGGATTCAATATTTTTTTTTGTTGTAGTCCACCCGAGTTCTATGGTTCGAGATCTGAGGATGATCCTCAAGAGTTCATTCGGCAGATACAACAGACTATGCAGGTACTTAGGGCCTCGGAGACAGAGTCAGTTGTGCTAGCTTCTTACCGGTTACGCGATATTGCGTTGAACTGGTTTGAGTCATGGGAACTGTCTAGGGGTATGGGTGTTCCTCCAGCTGTTTGGGATGAGTTCACAGAGGCATTCTTTGATCGCTTTTTGCCTCCTGAGATGAGGAGGCGTATGGATAGGTTCTTGATGCTGAGGCAGAATGGTAGGACCATCAGAGAGTATAACCTGGAGTTTGACTCATTAGCTAGGTATGCACTCACTATTGTAGCTGACATGGCTGATAGAGTTCATCGCTATGTGATGGGGCTAGACCGCTACATGATTACTGCATGCCTGGGAGTGGCCCTTCAGCCAGGTATGGATATTTCCAGGATGCAGGCATACGCACAGGGAATTGAAGACAGAGTGAGAGTGGACCAGCCAGACCAAGGGCAGCCCAAGAGGGCCAGGACGATAAGGTTTCATGGTAACTTTCGAGGCGGACAGCCTGAGTCTACATTTCAGCCGGCACAGAGTGCTCCTTCCCAGTTTTATGGCAGGAGGTTTGATCAGCCGGGTTATTCAGGAGCTGGTCAGAGCTCCAGAGTTTTGAATTTGAGTGTGCACATTTGTTCTAGGCAGTCAGGGCCACTTTTCCCTCAGTGTTCACTGTGTGGCCGGCATCACCATGAGGAATGTCGTCGTGCTACTGGTGCCTGTTTTTCCTATGGCCGTCAGGGCCATATGATGAGGGATTGTCCTAGTAGGAGGGATATAGGTGGGATGACTCAGCCTGCTGGATCAGTTGCCGGTTCTTCACCTTCGATAACTATGCGCCCTGCAGGGCAGGAATACGAACAAGAGCGATAAAGGAAAAATGAAGCAGTAGTTACAGGTATATCTTTGACCCTTTAGAGACTGGTATTTATTGATAAGATTTTTGTATGTTTAAGTGTTATGAACGGATAATATTGAGATTATGTACGTATGCTAGAATAAGTTTGGAAGTACGAAAAGATAATCCTTTTAGGCCATGAATATGAGTAAATAGTGATGGTGCACACTTTGGATTTGTTTCCTCGTTTGGTTTATGATGGATAGATATGCATGTGCGATGTATTAGGGCCATATGTGGCATAATTAGGTAGCATTAAGTGTAGTTTTATGAGACTATACCGAGAAAGGTTAGATTGAGCTCCGAAAGAACATTCGGGGATGAATGTTTCTAAGGGGGGGGGGGGGAATGTTACACCCCGTAAGTCCAGTGCATGTTAAAGAGGACGTACGTAAGTAATCAGGACTTAAAAATTTGAACGAAAGAAAGAATTGTTATTTCTAAGGAAAAATCTTCCGAACCTCGGGAAGGAAAAATATTGGTTAGTAAGAATTGGGTTCTCAGTTTTTTTTTTGAGACTGTTGGAATTTATCGAAACTATGGAATTTTATTTACGGATTTGGTCACGTGGGGTCCACTCGAGAAATTTTACGTTTTTGTGGGGCACACAAGGTTTTCAATATTTTGACCAATTATGGAAATTTCGGAAAATGAAATAGTTTAGACCAATGGGAGGGTGACACGTGTCACCCTCCATATGGTCTTGTTGGATGAATAAAAAATTGACTAAGTCAATAAACAAGTGGGAGCTTGATATAATTGACCCAATCCTAGCCTTCAATTTGGATAAATCCTAGCCCTTGGTCTCTTTATATATTACTACTATTAGTGCAAGACTAGACAAAATTCAACACTTAGAGAAAATTTCCTTTTCTTGTTCTTGATAGAGGCTCTCGGTAATTAGCACCCTTCCCTCACAAAATTTTTCGTTTGTTGTTCATAATTCCCAATATTCAAACCCAAGGTCCCTAGAGGTATTCTAAGGATATCTCAACACAAAACTCCCGGGAAAACTACGTTTTTACGTTAGTCGCAACATGAAAACCTAAAGGGTTTTTCATAATTGGAGTTGGAACTTGAAGAGGAGTTCTTCACAAGCTTCTAAGGGTTGCAAATAGCGGATTTGAACGTGAAGGAAAGGAGCTAAAGTTGCTAAGGATCGACTTTAGGTTTTGGATTGTATTTGGGCTTAAAGAGGTAATAATCTCCGTCTTGCTATTGTAATTCAAGATTTCATGTTGTAGTAGTTGGTAAATGAGCATGTGTTATATAGAAAGAAGTTGAAAAGATTTGGATCATGTTGAGATGTTAAAACAAAAAATTGGCACGCTAGCCATTAAAGTTGTTAGTTATAATCGTCGCATGTTATTTAAGGAAAGGAATATAGTCGTTATAATTGATCATGACTTGTATAACATGTTGGAATAACAACTTGGATTGAAATGAATTGAAAAAGGACTATATGTGGTATCGAATTGGTTGTTGCCGAAAATGGCCAAGAATATTGGACAGTTTTACTTTAATTGTGGGGCAGAATTTTACACGTCCTGTTAAGGCGTGTAATCCCCTTTGAATTGATGGTTTGTTGCGCCTTAAATGTGGATTATTGGTTGATGAATACGGGCCTTATAAAAGGTGGAAAAGTACGTAGAAACAAAGGAAGTGTTGTCCAATTTTCTGTAGAATTAGAGACCTATCACTTAGTATTATTCCACGTTATAAGCTAGGAGTTGATAGACATGTAATGGTTATTATAGGTTGAAGTACTACATGTAGCATATTCTACTTGAAGGGTGGAATAACTATCAAGGTTGAAGTACTTTGGAGCATTTTTCTACTTATCTATAGTCGTCGCGAGGTATGTGAACCTCTTCCTTCTTTTGGCATGTTCTATGTATGAAATATTCATGTGGTGTTATTTCATGATTCCTTCTACTCTTAGAAGTTAAGAGCTACATATGTTGATTTACTCTATGTAAAAAGTATGTCCAAGTCTTATGGGGGATGTTGGTAAGGGTCGTTAGGAAGTATGTGGAGTCGAGATGACCTTGCTAATTTACTGCATTAATGAGAATAGGTATCGAACAAGCCATTACAGTGTTAATCAAAAAATGTATCGAAAATCAATTATATTAAAATAAGTAGAATTCTCCATCTGCATAGAAACTAAGATAAGACAAAATTGTATTACATTTTCTAGATCATGACTGCTTTAATAAGATCGTTATAAACGAGTATAACCTCTTCATAACTCATAAAAGTATATGTTACTCAATTTAAAAGAGTTTATGTTATGAAGTTTTAATACTATGAACCTTGATTTCTAAAAAGGTTATGAGACTTTATTTTTCAAGTTATGGGACTTGATTCTTTTTTTTTTCCAGGTAAATGCAAATATTATTACTAATAACGGAAATAAGGATGGCTACAATCAGTCATTGAGGGTTCTCAATCCTCAACGTTATGCAAACAAGAAATGGGGGAGGGGAGCAGTGGTCACTCAAAGGTGCCATTACAAGAGGGGATAAGATCATAATAGATTTAAGTCCTTTTGGTTCTAGACAAGGACTTGTAAAGATTCCTGCCTAAGTTTCCTATGTTGAATTAAAACTCCTTGCACGTTTAGTACGTGCATTAGATGCATTTGTTGGGGAATTCAAGAGTAGCGCACTTAATGGAAAAGGTTGCCATAAATGGCTCAAGCCTTTTGGCAATAAATGCTCCATTGGCCGAGATCAAATGAGAGTTCTTAGGCGATTTGGAAAGGAGTGACCCTTCAATTTCCACATAAGTTGATCTTCCAAGACTTGATTGAAGAGAAGTCCCTTCGAATTCCGTAGCCATCAACTTTCCAAGTCTCTTTTGACGAGGTGCCCCTATGTTTTCCGCAACATTTGAATTCGTTAGGATAGGTGACTCTTCGGTTCTCACCCTTATCAATTTTCGAGGCCCCATTGAATGAGATGTTTCCTTGGTTCTTTCAGCCATTAAATGCCCCAAATTACCAAGTCTCGTTTGTAGGGTAGGTTGTTCGACTTCCACACGTTTTGAACTACCAAGAACCATGGGAAATGAACCAACATCGGGCTCTACAATCTTTAACCAAAGACTCTTGGTCGCAGCCATGACCCACGACCACTGCGTGACCAATCAGCCCATGACTACCCATCCGACCCTCCTTCGACCCGCAACCATCCTCCTCCATCAACCGGCTCACCCACGCGACCGTCATTCCCTCGAGAAGGGGTGGGGTTTCGGAAACCGCAACAATTGCATTCTCAATGTCCTTGGGAAAAGAAGTCCCAATGGCTTCACCAACCTTTGACTGATGCCTCGTGGTCATGAACACTGACCCATGACCACCGACCCGACCCGCCATCGACCCTGGATCAACCACATGACCCGTACCATCTCTGACCACCATGTTGTCATTCGGAAAACAACTATAAGCCGCACCATTATCCTTCATAAGATTACCCTCTATACCGTGACCCATGGATTCCATCCACAACCCAAGACCACTATCACGACCCTCTTGCAACCCGGGACCCCCCACCATACCCACCTTTGACCCGGGATCTCTATCAAGGTCCGTAGACCATCCAGTGTCAAAAGTTGATTGAAGAGTAGACCCTTCGAATTCCGTAGCCATCCTTTTAAGTTTTCGATGTCCCATTGAATGAGATGTTTCCTTGGTTTTCTTAGCAATTAAATTCCCCAATTTACTAAGTCTCGTTTGAAGGGAAGATTGTTCGACTTCCGCATCCATTGAATGCAACAAATTTCTAGACCTCTTTTGGATAAGAAACCCCTCGGCTTCCAAAACCTTAGCGTTTCCAAGGCCAATTGGAAAAGAAACATTATCGAACTCAACAACCAAATGCTGGTGACCCATGGACTTCCCCCAAGACCCATGCCCACCCACCTGACCCGCAATCAACCCGTGACCAACCTCGAGACCCGTTGTCACCTTGGCATCCAAAGTGGCCGCCGGAAAAGCCTCTTTGTACTCTGAAGCCAATGGTCGGAGACCCAAAGGTTCAAACCACAAGTTCTGAATATCAACACCACCCTCCTGCCACCCGGATCTACCCTCCATACCCACTTTCGACCCGGGATCCCTATCAAGATCCGCAAACTCCCAGTCGTGAGTGCTACCGGAATTCCGGCGCCCGAGGTGTCTGGGAAGGTTGGGAGAATCAAAGAGCTGAATCCTCAACCCAAGACCTCCATCATGACCCTCTTGCACACCAAGATCACCCTCCTGTCCTGCTAACAACCCTGCATCACCCGCCTGTCCCGAAAACTCCACAATATTCCGAGAAGCAAACTGGCCACCGCCAGAGGCTGCCCCCCCGGAAATGCAAACTTCAAATTCATATCTTGAATCTTGTAATCTTGAACAATCAACATAATCTCTTTCATTCTTTTGGCTGAAATCTTTGTATTCTTTCTCATGGCTAGAAGGAAGATAATGCAAGTCTTGAATAATCTTTAATCAAGTTGAAGTATCTTCGTAACAATCTATGGACAAGTTGATAAACTCGAACAATCTTTCCACAATTTTCGAAAAATCTTCAAATAAGGTGTAAAATTTCCGTAATAAACTCAACAACTTCGTATCAAATTCAAGTAAGATGAAATCAGATTTAAGGAGTATGAAATCGAAGATGAAATCATAAGAATGAGGCGGATTGCGAAGAGCGACTAGGGAGAAATGTTGAGAGCATTTTCTCCTAGTGAGAGAAACTTCTCTCTAACTCTTTTCAATGCTGAAGATCTATATGGGACTTGATTCTTAAAGAAAGGAATGACTTGATTTAAAAAGTATGGTTTCCATGATTTATTTCAAAAGTTAAGAGACTTGATTTCATAGGAGAATGTAACTTGAGATTTCAAAAGAAGAAGTTTATTGATTTAAAAGAGAAGGAGTTTTATGATTCTTTTAAGTATGTATGTACGTAAAACTTTTGGGTTTAGTTTCCCTAATGTAATAAGAAATGAAAGCGCCTTAAGTTTTAAAGTGAAAGGTTGTTATAATAGCTTTATGGGAAGTTGTTATGACGACGGAAGAAGAAGTGAAAAGGTGGTTTAAAATGTTAGGTAAGGGAAGATACACCGAGCCTACAAATAGGTCGGGTTATGTTATGAGACACACCGAGCCTAAAAATAAGCCGGGTTATGATATGAGACACACCGAGCCTACAAATAGGCCGGGTTATGTTATGAGATACACCGAGCCTACACATAGGCCGGGTGATGCAATATTACACCGAGCCTACACATAGGTCGGGTTACGTCATTTTACACCGAGCCCCACAGGCGGGCCGGGTTATGCTACATGTGTCACGACCCGACCCCGGGGCCGCGACTGGTACCCTACCGGGGTACCCTGTCAGGTATACATCAGAGAATAGTAGCGGAACATACATAACACATAACTTATAAAAAGGTAAACATCGCTGGTCAGCCGATAAGGCTGCCTTCCATAAAACATACTTAATCAGAAGTACAACTTATTCTTACAGCCCAAACCACAAACGTGACTACAGACCTCTAGGAATAACAATCGTATGGACAGGCCCGCCATACCCCGAATGTACAAAAGTCTATAACCTCGGGAATCATACCAAAAGACAAAGCCTCCGAGAGATGGAGCTTTCAAGAATCGAACAGTGATCCTAAGAGATGGACCGAAGCTACGTATCTCGACTGGCGTGAACGCAGCCCCAAGGAGGTCGATAACAGTACCAAGTATGTGAAACTGAAAATACTGTAATGAAATCATAATAGCATATATATAAAGCAGGAGACATGTATGATAGCCAAACTACAGTACACAACATATACGCAGCCATGTCAAGTCAGGGACTCACGCCCTCTAAGTCATCACTCAAATATAACCATAGGTCTCATGCCTATAATATCAATCATGCCCGTGGAATTCCTTCCTCACTGCCGGCAGTCTATGAAGAAACAACACTAAGGAGTACACATGAACACTAGATCCCACATGTCATCGTAACTGCATCGAGGCAAGTACGAAGGCATAGTTACCGAGATCCACCTCGCATCCTCAACCGATCGGCAAGTACGAAAGCCGCCTACCGATCCACCCGTACCAATAATACTATAATCAATCACGGCCGATCGCAAGTGCGATAGCTCTACAGATCCACCTCGCCACATCGCCGACAGGGGCACGCAGCTAACCATCAGATCCACCATGCATCACACCACTTCGCCCTAACCCTGACCGGGGCAAGTACGAAAGCCAACTACCAGATCCACCCTGCATCACGTCTCTACCGAGGCAAGTACGAGGGCTAACTACTAGATCCACCCTGCATCAGTAGACCTCATGGAGAGCTAATCCATGGAATAATACTGTCAACAGGGAAACGAACCCTCATCATGGCCGCATACCCGTGGAATCCTCCATCACTGACGGTACGCCCAAATAGACTCATAACTACATGCTTTTAATTCGAATTGCAATACCATGCCTTTACATAAACCAAGACAATTACCATGCCTTCTTTTCACATAAACCAAGAGAATTCTTATTTAAGCAAGCCAAAGTACTTATCAAGGCACACATAGAATAATTCTCAATTAAACAAGCCAAAGTACTATGTACGTACATTCTTTTCGAAAGCCTCCTTTTTATGTAAAATCCAAGATACTAACACCCGTAGTATCGAGGCGTGTCTATTTTTCAAAGTAAGTTACTACACTTTTAGAAAACTCATTTCAAAGCTTGAAACCAAGTAACTTCAATTTTTCACAATCTAGACAACTTATGCTCATTAATCAAAATAGACAACTTTCATAACCTTCCATAAAGTTATTATAACCAACTTCCCATAAAGCCGTTATACTAACTTTATGCTTTAGAAATTTAAGACATCCTTATCCTTTCATAAGGCCGTTATAACTAACTTCCCATAAAGCCGTTATAACTCCTTATAAACCATTTCGTTCTTTTACTAACCAAGAGACTTATACTTCAAACAAATTCATACAATTTTCAAAATACTTCAAGCCTCTAATCCTTTAGAAAACAAGTTTCTTACCTCAAAAATTTAAGTCTCTTATCTTTTAGAATAATTCAGTATTCAATACTTTCACACCAAGTACTCTATACTTCATTATGTCAAGAAATCCTTGTCTACCTTATTTAGGATAAACCATTCCTTAAGAACAAGCGGGTTAACTTCTTAACCCAACCAACTTAGACATTTTCTTAAAACAAGTCAAGTATAACAAAAGGATTTACTTTATTCAAAACACGTACGTCTACCGTACTATATAGTTATAACTACTCATGCTCAAGAGATAAGAAAGTTTCCACATACCTCTTCGGTCAATCCACTTGCTAAGCTCAAACTACCGCAAGTAATATGCCAACCTATAATAACCATAATACGTTTATTAACCTCTAATTTCAATGTAGAAATAATCTAAGTTCAAAGCCCCTAAATTCTATGGAAAATTGGGCAGCATTTCCTTTGTTTCTACATACTTTGCCACCTTTTTAAGGTCCGAATTCAACATCCAAACGCCACTTCTTAGGCCCAACAATCCAAACATCTCAAGGGGATTACACACCTAAACTTGGGTGTGTAAAATTCTGCCCCAAAAAGGTAAAACAACTAACTTAACAAGTCTAAGGTAGTTTTTAGGCTACAACATGCTCACATAATCTTCTTAACCAATTCTTTCATATCCAACCCATATTTCTTACATGCAATGAATCTAAGAGCATTATTTACTACTACAAATCCCTTCTTCTTCACATGCAACACAATAACTAGCTACAAGAGAAGAAATGTTACCTTTAGAGCTTTAGCCAAAAATTATTCCAACAACTTTGCTAGCCTCCTCTCCAAAAATACCATCACAACAACTTCTACAAGCTAGCCACAAGCTTCCTTCTTGTCCTTAACTTTTCAGATTTTTCTTAGGCTTTGAATTCCCCTTGGAATTTTAGAGAGAAGTGAGAGCTAATTTAGAGAGAGAGAGGGGTTTGAAAGATGACCAAGTCTTCAAGACTTGGTCAATATAAGGCATGCAAGAAAAATCAGATGGGGGGGACACTTGTCACCCTCCCATGTCCTTTTTAAAAGAGAAAATCAGATTTTCCTAAGTTTTTCCGCCCGAATCCGCGCCGGCTGGCGCTGCTTCCCTGCGCCTGGCGCGCTGAAACCTCCGCAGCTTCTGAACTTCCGCGCTGCCCTCGCTTTCGGGCCGCGCTGCAACTTCAGCGCCCTCAAGATTTCGCGCCGCGCCCTGTTTTGCACGAAACGCATTTCTGTCGTCACAGACCGAACTTGTAACTCCCATAACTTTCTACTCCGACGCCCTATCGATTTAACGGTTGGTTGCGTTGGAATCTAGACTCAACAAACTACGCCCTGGGCCTTTGAAACACTTAGGAACTCTCAATGTACCGGGTCATAACCCGCCTCAAAGTTGACTAAAACCCATCCGGAACAATCCGTCAACCTATCTTTTGAAAATTTTAAGTCTTACTCCCTTTCATACGCTCTCATGCGCATGACCTGAACTACGGGGTGTAACATTCTCCCCCCCTTAGAAACATTCGTCCCCGAATGTTCTTTTGGAGCCAATCTACTATTCCTCGGTACATCCTCGTACTATATACTAATGGAACTTCATCATGCCACCTATGACCCTAAGATATTGCACACGCATCCCCATTCACCGTAGTCAAACAGAAAACGAACCCAAAATATGAACCATTACTACTTACCCCCGTTCATGGCCTAACAGAATTGCCCGTTCGTATTTACCAACTTATTCTAACACATGTACATAGTCTCAATATCCTCTGTTCATAACACTAAATCATACAACCATCCTATCATGCATACTAATCTCTAAAGGGTCAAAGATATACCTGTATCTATCGCTTCACATTCCCCTTGTCGTTCTAATCATGATCCTGCCCTGCACGGCGCATAACAAAAGAAGGCGATGAACCAGCCACTGATCCCGAAGGCTGAATTTCTACATCCGTGCTATCTCTGGTCGGACAGTTCCTCGCATAATGGCCCTGCTGGCCGCATGTATAGCAATTACCCAAACTAGCACGACACTCCCCATAATGGGTCCTACCACATCGACTACACCGAGGTAGAGGTGGCTTCCTCAGACTAACACCCCTACTCTCCCGAAAACCTGAACCCTTGGAGCCCTGTCCTGCTCCCGAATCTCCCGAACGTCCTGAAGACTGTGGTGGAGTACTCCGTACTGGCTGAGGCGCATAACTAGCCTGCTGCTGAGGCGGTCCGCCTCGAAAGCTGCCCTGAGACCCTGCTGTCCTGGCCCTCTTGGGCTGGCCTGAGTCAAGCTGACCCTCCATTTCTCTGTCCTCTATCCCCTGCGCATATGCCTGCATCCTGGCGATATCCATACCTGGCTGAAGAGCCACTCCCAAGCACGCAGTAATCATATGACGGTCTAGCCCCATCACATAGCGATGAACTCTGTCTGCCATGTCGGCTACAATAGTGTGCGCATACCTGGCCAAAGAGTCAAACTCCAAGCTGTACTCTCTGATGGCCCTCCCATTCTGCCTCAAGGTCAAGAATCTATCCACTCGGGCTCTCCTCAACTCAGGAGGCAAGAAGTGATCCAGGAAGGCCTCTGTGAACTCCTCCCAAACAGCTGGAAGAGCACCCTCCCCTCTAGACAATTCCCATGACTCAAACCAGTTCAACGCAATATCGCGTAACCGGTAAGAAGCTAACACAACGGACTCCGTCTCCGAGGCCCTAAGCACCTGCGTAGTCCGCCGCACCTGTCGAATAAACTCCTGAGGATCCTCCTCAGACCTCGAACCATAGAACTCGGGTGGATTACAACTCAGAAAGTCCCGAATCCTTAAACTGTCGGCCCTAGGGTTAGCCACCGGCCCCTGGCGGTGCTGCCCTGCCACGATGCTAGTCAACAACCTGATCTGCTCTCCGTAATCCCTATACTCTGCCCCTGGCTGCGGAACTGGAGGCTCGGGTACCGGAGCCTCTGGAGCTACTGCCGCTCTCGGCTCCTCTAATACTGCCGGCGTAGCTGAACTCGCCGACCCGCCTACTACCTCAGGCATAGTCTGTGCCCGAGTCCTGGTAACTCTCTGCGTACCGCTAGCAGCTCCTGCTGCCTTGCCCTTCTGGGCTCTGGTCGCTCCGCGAGGCATAACTGTTACACAAGGATAGGTCAGAGAGGACTCAACCTACTATGACAGCTCTACTGCACGATCTCAAAGAGAGAAGAATGGAAACCAATCCTAAATGTCCTGCAGCCTCCTGATTATAGATGTGGTGCACAACACACCGATAATCAAGACTCTACTAGACACGGTCTGTAGACACTTTCCGAGGACTAACTGCTCTGATACCACTTTTGTCACGACCCGACCCCGGGGCCGCGACTGGTACCCTACCGGGGCACCCTGTCAGGTATACATCAGAGAATAGCAGCGGAACATACATAACACATAACTTATAAAAAGGTAAACATCGCTGGCCAGCCGATAAGGCTGCCTTCCATAAAACATACTTAATCAGAAGTACAACTTATTCTTACAGCCCAAACCACAAACGTGACTACAGACCTCTAGGAATAACAACTGTGGCGGGACAGGGCCCCGCCATACCCCCTGAATGTACAAAAGTCTATAACCTCAGGGAATCATACCAAAAGACAAAGCCTCCGGAGAGATGGAGCTTTCCAAGAATCGAATAAGTGATCCTAAGAGCGGACCAACAAGCTACGATCTCGACTGCGGCGTGAACGCACTGAAGGAGGTCGATAACAGTACCAAGTATGTGAAACTGAAAATACTGTAATGAAATCATAATAGCATATATATAAAGCAGGAGACATGTATGATAGCCAAACTACAGTACACAACATATACGCAGCCATGTCAAGTCAGGGACTCACGCCCTCTAAGTCATCACTCAAATATAACCATAGGTCTCATGCCTATAATATCAATCATGCCCGTGGAATTCCTTCCTCACTGCCGGCAGTCTATGAAGAAACAACACTAAGGAGTACACATGAACACTAGATCCCACCTGTGTCATCAGAACCGTACGAGGCAAGTACGAAGGCATAGCTACCAGATCCACCCTGCATCCTCAACCGACCGGGGCAAGTACGAAAGCCAGCTACCAGATCCACCCGTACCAACAATACTATAACTGAATCACGAAGCTGACCGGGGCAAGTGCGATAGCCTCTACCAGATCCACCCTGCGTCACATCGCTGACCGGGGCAAGTCGCAGCTAACCACCAGATCCACCCTGCATCACACCACTTCGCCCTAACCCTGACCGGGGCAAGTACAAAAGCCAACTACCAGATCCACCCTGCATCACGTCTCTGACCGGGGCAAGTACGAGGGCTAACTACTAAATCCACCCTGCATCAGTAGACCTCATGGAGAGCTAATCCATGGAATAATACTGTCAACAGGGAAACGAACCCTCATCATGGCCGCATACCCGTGGAATCCTCCATCACTGACGGTACGCCCAAATAGACTCATAACTACATGCTTTTAATTCGAATTGCAATACCATGCCTTTACATAAACCAAGACAATTACCATGCCTTCTTTTCACATAAACCAAGAGCATTCTTATTTAAGCAAGCCAAAGTACTTATTAAGGCACACATAGAATAATTCTCAATTAAACAAGCCAAAGTACTATGTACGTACATTCTTTTCGAAAGCCTCCTTTTTATGTAAAATCCAAGATACTAACACCCGTAGTATCGAGGCGTGTCTATTTTTCAAAGTAAGTTACTACACCTTTAGAAAACTCATTTCAAAGCTTGAAACCAAGTAACTTCAAATTTTCACAATCTAGACAACTTATGCTCATTAGTCAAAATAGACAACTTTCATAACCTTCCATAAAGTTATTATAACCAACTTCCCATAAAGCCGTTATACTAACTTTATGCTTTAGAAATTTAAGACATCTTTATCCTTTCATAAGGCTGTTATAACTAACTTCCCATAAAGCCGTTATAACTCCTTATAAACCATTTCGTTCTTTTACTAACCAAGAGACTTATACTTCAAACAAATTCATACAATTTTCAAAGTACTTCAAGTCTCTAATCCTTTAGAAAACAAGTTTCTTACCTCAAAAATTTAAGTCTCTTATCTTTTAGAATAATTCAGTATTCAATACTTTCACACCAAGTACTCTATACTTCATTATGTCAAGAAATCCTTGTCTACCTTATTTAGGATAAACCATTCCTTAAGAACAAGCGGGTTAACATCTTAACCCAACCAACTTAGACATTTTCTTAAAACAAGTCAAGTATAACAAAAGGATTTACTTTATTCAAAACACGTACGTCTACCGTACTATATAGTTATAACTACTCATGCTCAAGAGATAAGAAAGTTTCCACATACCTCTTCGGTCAATCCACTTGCTAAGCTCAAACTACCGCAAGTAATATGCCAACCTATAATAACCATAATACGTTTATTAAACTCTAATTTCAATGTAGAAATAATCTAAGTTCAAAGCCCCTAAATTCTATGGAAAATTGGGCAGCATTTCCTTTGTTTCTACATACTTTGCCACCTTTTTAAGGTCCGAATTCAACATCCAAATGCCACTTCTTAGGCCCAACAATCCAAACATCCCAAGGGGATTACACACCTAAACTTGGGTGTGTAAAATTCTGCCCCAAAAAGGTAAAACAACTAACTTAACAAGTCTAAGGTAGTTTTTAGGCTACAACATGCTCACATAATCTTCTTAACCAATTCTTTCATATCCAACCCATATTTCTTACATGCAATGAATCTAAGAGCATTATTTACTACTACAAATCCCTTCTTCTTCACATGCAACACAATAACTAGCTACAAGAGAAGAAATGTTACCGTTAGAGCTTTAGCAAAAAATTATTCCAACAACTTTGCTAGCCTCCTCTCCAAGAACACCATCACAACAACTCCTACAAGCTAGCCACAAGCTTCCTTCTTGTCCTTAACTTTTCAGATTTTTCTTAGGCTTTGAATTCCCCTTGGAATTTTAGAGAGAAGTGAGAGCTAATTTAGAGAGAGAGAGGGGTTTGAAAGATGACCAAGTCTTCAAGACTTGGTCAATAGAAGGCATCCAAGAAAAATCAGATGGGGGGGGGGGGGACACTTGTCACCCTCCCATGGCCTTTTTAAAAGAGAAAATCATATTTTCCTAAGTTTTTCCGCCCAGAATCACGCCTCGGCGCGCATACTACTTTCCGGGCTACAAAACCTCCGCAGCCTTCGAACTTCCGCGCCGCGGCTCGCTTCCCAGCGCTGCAACTTCAGCGGCCCTCGATTTCCGCGCCGCGACCTGCATCCGGCGTCGCGGCCTCGCGTTTTGCTCAAACGCATTGCATGCGTCTGCGCACTGAACTTGTAACTCCTATAACTTTCTACTCCGACGTCCTATCGACGAACGGTTGGTTCTGTTGGAATCTAGACTCAACGAACTACGCCCTAGGCCTTTGAAACACTTAGGAACTCTCAATGTACCGGGTCATAACCCGCCTCAAAGTTGACTAAAACCCATCCGGAACAATCCGTCAACCTATCTTTTGAAAATTTTAAGTCTTACTCCCTTTCATACGCTCTCATGCGTATGACCTGAATTACGGGGTGTAACAACGTGATTCCACAGTATACCGAGCCCCACAGGCGGGCCGGGTTATGCTACATTATTCCACAGTACACGGAGCCCCACAGGCGGGCCGGGTTATGTCACATGATTCATCAGTACACCGTGTCTCGCAAATGGGCCGAGTTACGTTATGTAAGGAAAGTTACACCAATTCCCTCCATAAAGGACCGTATTATGTTATGTAAGTTATGTGGAAAAACTTGATCAAAATTCTTAAGTATGTATGTAAGAATATGTTTATGATTCTCGTATTGAAAGAAGGAAAAGAACGACTAATGTACGATTGATTCCACGAGTTAAAATGGCACCGTAGGATCTGGTATTTTATTTTTATACTTGCCCTTGTCATTCTTTTATACAGTTATGATTTGGTTACGGTACTTTATTTCCGTTCTATACTCGGTATCTGTTGTACTGACCCCCTTCGGGGGGCTACGTTCATGCCCGCAGGTGTTAGGTACACATGTTGGTGATCCTCGTTCTTAGGATCTCTATTCAGTTTTTGGGGGAAGAATCTCCATTCACTTCGGAGGCTTATCTTTTGGTACGGATCTCTGTTGTTGTAGATTATGTATATTCAGGGGTATGGCGCGGCTCTGTCCCGTCATAGTGGTTATGTCAAATATTCTTAGAGGTCTGTAGTCATATCTTGTGGTTCAGTTTGTAAAGAAGATGGATATAACTGCGTTTGGTTATGTATATATATGTATGTATAGGGAGGTAGCCTTATCGGCTAGCCTGTTGTTTATTGTCTGTTTAATGTAGGTTATAAGTTTCATGTATGTTCCACTGATTTTCTCTGATGTTTACCTGTAAGGGTGCCCAAGTAGGGTAGCAGTCGCGGGCCCGAGGTCGGGTCGTGACACAAGTAGTCAATTTGGGTATAGAACCTCCACCTGATACCACAGGGACTGTGGACATCCCAGTTCCATTTCCCAACACTACTGAATTTGATCTTAAGGGAGATATTCATCTTCTTACCCAACTTATGGCTGCTCAAGCCCAATGTCAGGGAATGACTCTAAGTACTGGGACAAATGGAGAGTCATCCAATTACACGACTCATGAGTTTCTACGAATGTGTTACACCCCGTATTTCCAAGAGAATGAGATGAGAACGTACATAAGGAAATAAGATTTGAATTTGGAAAAAAGAGTTGGCAGAATGTTTTTGGAAATTTTTTTAGTCAACTTTGGAGCGGTATATCTCCTAGTATATTAGGAGTTTTTAGGTGTTTCAAAAGTCTGAGATGAAGTTCGTCGAGTATAGTTTCCAACGCAACAAACCACTCGTCGATAGGACATCAGAGTAGAGAATTATGGACGTTACAAGTTCAACTGACAGAAGAGAAGGAAAAAGGTTACAGATCAGGCGCCACGGCGCCGTATCTCAGGGCCGTGGACCCTAAGTCCTACCATGAAACCTCAGCGACAATTCCAAACTATAATGTTCCACACAATAAGGAAAAGACTATACCTCAGCAGTTTCGGCGCCACGGCACCAGGCTGCAGGGCCATGGCGCCAACGTGGGATTTTGCGAAAATCTGACTAAGTCTAAAAAGATATTTGTTGTAAGAGCCTATGGGAGGGTGAAAAATGTCCCTCCCAACTTTTAGAACAAGCAAAGCCTATATCTTGGCCAAGTTTTGCAAGACTTTGCCATTCTACACAAAAAATCATCCAAACACTTACTCTCTTATCTCTAAAAATTTATAAACCCTAAGCTTTGATGAAATTATTAGAAAGGTGAAAAGAAGGAAATATGTTGGCAAGCTTGTAGATGGTTCGTGTGGGTGATTTTAACGTGAAGAAGAATTGCGGAAAGAGGGCCAAAGTGGGCGAGATTGTTGGACTGTTTTGGGCGAAATTCTAAGGTAAATTCATTCTTCTTCTTGAAGTAAATTATGTCACGTGTTGTAGAAATTGGAGAAGGGTATTGTGATAGGGAAAATGGATATAAGAATTGAATGTTGTCATGTCATAAGTGGAAGTATAGAAGGGAAGTTTTCAAGCCTCTAGTTTCGTTGGATTTATATGATCGCAGTCTTCACATTTTATGTGTGGTTTATTGAAGGGATTTTAGTCGTTTAATTATCGATATGAACTATGTATAAACTTTGGAAAAATGACTTGAATTATAAGGAATTGAAAGGAGTTATGTTGTGAAATTGTTATGGCCGGAATTGACATTAAATTGCTAGGTATATTAGACAGTTTTAAGGATTTTCGTGGACTGATTTTATTGGGTTGTTTTATGTGAATTGTGGGGCAGAATTTTGCATGTCTAGTTGGTGTGTAATCCCCTTTTGATTAACTGATGATTGCGCCTTAAACGTGGCTATTTGGTTATTGAATTCGGGCCTTGGAAAAGGTGAAAACATACGTAGAAACAAAGGAATTGCTGCCCAATTTTTCGTGGAATTAGGAAGGTTATTTAAAGTCCTTAAACCTATCCTTAAAGGCATGTAGTTAATAGACATGTTATTGCCATTATAGGTTGATAATCTAAGTGTGGCGTACTCTACTTGAAGTATGGAATAGCTCACGAGGTATGTGGAACTTTACCTATCTTCTTGAGCATGAACCTTATAAAAAGTATAGTACGGTAGACGTACATGTTTTAAATGAAATCGGATTCATTATAGTGCTTGCTGTTAAAAGTATAGATGACATGATCTTATATGTATAAGCGACATGATTTTAAAGAGTATATGTTACAAGGTTTTAAGAGTATAAGTCTTGATTTTATAACTGGAAATGACTTGATTTAAAAGTAAGGGTTACTTGATTTATTTCTAGGTTAAGAGGCTTGATTTTGAAAGTTATGAAACTTGAGTTTAAAAAGTGTAAATGATTTGGTTTTAATCGAGAAAGTACTTTTGGGTTCAACTCCCTTATCTTGCATGATATGATTCTTTTATAAGTAAGTATATACGTAGTACTTTGGGTTTAGTTGCCCTAATGTTACAAGATATGATAATGCCTTAGTGTTATTAAAAAGGGAGATGTGATAAAGTGTCTTGGTTTTCTGAAATGAAAGGTTGTTATAATAGCTTTATGGGAAGTTGTTATAACGACTTAATGGGAAGTAAAAAGATAGTTTAACAAGTCATATGGTCGCAATAACACACCCAGTCCCACAACGGGTCGGGTTATGTTATAGATGCAATACACCGTGTCCCGTAAATAGGTCGGGTTATGTCATAGGCATGCATACTGTTATACCCCGTAGTTTTGGCCATGCGTATGAGAGCGTACGAAAGGGATTAAGACTTAAAATTTTCGAAAGATAGGTTGACGGATTGTTTCAGACGGGTTTTTAGTCAACTTTGAGGCGGTTTGTGTCCAGTTTCATTATGAGTTCCTAGGTGTTTCAAAGGCCTAATGCGTAGTTCGTTGAGTCTAGTTCCCAACTCAATCAACCGTTCGTCGATAGGACATCGGAGTAGAAAGTTATGGAAGTTACAAGTTCGGTCTTGCAATCGGGCGAGAAAATTTCGGACAGAACCACGGTAGCCGCGCGGAAGACCCGAGAATTGGCGTGGCGTCGCGGCGCCGGCTGCAGGGCCGCGGCGCCGAGGCGGGTTCTGCGAGGGTGAGTGGAAAAATCTGAACTATTTTGTTATAAAAAAAAAGGCCATGGGAGGGTGACAAGTGTCCCCCCCCCCCCCCATCTGATTTTTGCATGCAATATTCAAGACTTGGTCATTCTTCAAGCTCTTATCTCTCTCTAAATTAGAAGCTCTTCCTTCTCTCTAGAAAATCAAGAGGATAGCAAGGATTGAGAAAAATCTGAAAAGTGTGGCAAGAAGGAAACTTATTTGCAAGCTTGTAGGAGTTTTTGTGGTGGTGTTTTTGGAAAGGAGGCTAGCAAATTTGTTGGAATAATTTGGCTAAAGCTCTAAGGTAACAATTCTTCTCTTGTAGCTAGTTTTTGGTGTTGCATGTGAAGAAGAAAGAACTTGTAGTGGTAAATATTGCTCTTAGATACATTGCATGCAAGAAATATGTTTTGGATATGAAAGAATTGGATAAGAAGGTTATGTAAGCATGTTGTAGCTTAAATACTACCTTAAACTTGTTAAGTTAGTTGTTATACATTGTGGGGCAGAATTTTATACATCCAAGATTTGGTGTGTAATCCCCTTTGAAATGTTTGGATTGTTGGGCCTTAAATGTGGCGTTTGGATGTTGAATTCGGCCTTGGAAAATGTGGCAAAGTATGTAGAAACAAAGGAAATGATGCCCGATTTTCCATAGAATTTAGTAACTTTGCACTTGGAATATTCTACGTTGAAACTAGAGGTTAATAAACGTATTATGGTCATTATAGGTTGACGTACTACGTGCGGTATTTTGGACTTAGCAAGTGGATTGACCGAAGAGGTATGTGGAACTTTCCTATCTCTTGAGCATGAATAGCATTACCTATATAGTACGATAGACGTACAAGGTTTTGATATCCCTTACTTGTTTTAAGGATGGCCAAGTTTTGTGAGTAAGGGGGGATTAACTCATTTCTTTAAAAAGTATTAAGGATGTCTTGAGTTTTCAAAGTTAAGGGACTTGATGTGTTCAAGTATATGATTCTTGTTTCTTTTTAAAAGTGTAGGTCCCTTGGGTTTAGGAAAATGTATTTGACTAAGGTATAACGTTAATATAATGGCTTTATGGGAAGTTGATTATATTAGCTTTATGGAAAGTTAATAAAGGAAGATTTACTCTAAGTAAAATGAGTACGGATAAATGATTTGAGGTTGTGAAAGGCAAATTGATTTTTAAGGAATTAATTGCCTAAGGTTTTAAAAGAGTAAAAGCGCATAGTATAGTACTTTGGGTTAAATTCCCGGATTTCATAAAGACATGTTAGTGCCTTAAGTAAACTAAAATGAGAAGGTGTTTGAACAAGATTAATAAGAAGTTAAGGGGTTTCTTAACTTGCTTGCATTATGTGTGATAGCCGGTTTGTGCTAGTGATATATTGTCACGACCCGAACCCGGGCCCGTGACTGGTGCCTTACCCCGGGCACCCTAGTGATACAACATCAGAGAAAATCAGCGGAAATAAAAACATGAACATGAATTAAGAGACAAGATAAATAAACAGGCCAACCAAAACAGTTGCCTTCATCATATATACATAAATACCCGAACAGTTATCCTTTTTTTACAAACCCTGCCCACAACAGTGCTACAGACCTCTAAGATTTTTACAACAGCTATGACGGGACAGGGCCCCGCCATACCCCTGAATGTATAAGAATCTACAGACTCAGGGTAACATACCAAAAGATAAGCCTCCGAAGAAATGGGGCTTCCCGACACGCTGAACTGTGATCCTAAGAGCGAGGATCCACAACCGATGTACTTCCACCTGCGGCATGAACGCAGCCCCCCGAAGGAGGTCAGTACAACAGGTACCAAGTATGTGAAACTGTAAAAGACTGTAAATGAAATCATAATAGTCTATATAAAGCAGGAGACATGTATGATAACCAGATGAAATACGTGTCCCTGCCCATCTCGTGGGACTCGGTGTAGAATCAGATGAAATACGTGTCCCTGCCCATCTCGTGGGACTCGGTGTAAAAATCAGATGAAATACGTGTCCCTGCCCATCTCGTGGGACTCGGTGTATAATCAAATGGAATACGTGTCCCTGCCCATCTCGTGGGACTCGGTGTATAATTAAATGGAATACGTGTCCCTGCCCATCTCGTGGGACTCGGTGTATAATCAAATGAAATACGTGTCCCTGCCCATCTCGTGGGACTCGGTGTAGAATCGCTCATAACAAATCAACCGGCCCTCCATCGAGACGCGGGTGCGTAAATACAACAAAGGCTATCACAACAAGCATAGGCAAGTTTCACAACAACAAGCATAGGCAAGCTTCACAACAACAAGCATAGGCAAGTTATACCCAACTCAAAGTACTTTCATTTTATGCCAAAGTCCGGGTTTTAACCCTAAGGTACTACGTACGTTAAATTACTTTTAAAGATCCATTTCTTTTACAAAGGTCACCCGATACCAGTAGTATAAAAATAGAGTGACTAACATTGTTAAGTAAACCAAAATGCTTTCCTTTGTAAAATCAAGTAACAACCTTATTTTCCAAACGTTCAAGTTTGCCTAATTTCAAATGCTCAAGTTCCTCATTTTAGAAAAGGTTTCGTAGTTCATAGTTTTAATCCTTTAAACATAATTCTCCTTTAGACGTTTTGAGAAACATATGCCTTATAGGTGAGTAGGTTATTCTTGTTTATAAACAATCTTATTAAGCAGTCATGATCTAGGAAATGTAATATCATTTTGTCTCATCTTAGCTTCTATGCAGATGGAGGTTTCTACTGGTTTTAATACCATACTTCATTATTCAATACATTTTCCTTTATTAACGCTGCAGTGGTTTGTCGATACTTATTCTGATTTCCGAAATCAGTAAAACATTATTCCTTTTAAAACCAAGTACTCATTACTCACGAATGAGGTTTCACACTTTTAACAAAATTCATATTAATACCATTAAGTCAAGTCTCTTATCTTCTAAAACTCAGTAAACCATTCTTTTTATCACTCTTAAGACGTTATACCTAACTTCCCATAAAGCTAGTACAACTCTTATGTTTTCAAAGCCAAGTATTACTCTTCTTTAAAAAAGGGTCTTTTGGAACACTTCAAGTTCTTGTTACTACACATCAAATCCGTTATAAGTCAAATCAGTTATCCTTTGAAACCACAAAGCAGTTTCTTACCTACATAAAGCTGTTATAACCAACTTCCCATAAAGCCGTTATAACACTTTATGTTTCAAACCAATCAAATACATTAAACACATGTACGTCTACCGTACTACATAGTTATACACATATCATGCTAGAACAGATAGGAAGAGGTTCACATACCTCGCGACGATTACCGACTAATAGCAAAGCGCTCCAAGTACCTCAAACCGTCGGCTACACCTTAAGCCAAGTAGACCACGCCACACGTAGTATTTCAACCTATAGAGGCCACAAGGCGCCTATTAACATCTTAGATCTCAATGTAGAATATCTTACAGAAAATTCGGCAGCACCTCCCCCCCCCCCCCCCGCAACAGCGTAAATCTCCTCCTCTATCGAGGCCGGCTACCAAGCCAACCCGGGGGGGGGGGGGGTTTGCACGTCTAACCGGACGTGTACAATTCTACTCACAGCAATACTACACAAGTCTACTGTAATACAGTCCTATGTAATTACAGTTCAGTTCACTTCTTAAAATTCAGGCTTAAGTCGCAAGACATTGCCGTAAGTATTATTCAGGCTTAAGTCAAAAGACATTGCCGCACAACTATGTTCAGTTCTATATATAGTATACTTAACTATATACTCCTACAACATGTAATTTCCAATTACAACAGAAGGTCAAGAATGTTTACCTCGATAAGCCCAAAATTATCCGAGTTTATATGTCGATCCTGAGCAAGGTTTAGCTCCTACTCCGTGCGCTCCGACCCGCTCCAAACAACCCTTAGAAGTTCTAACCAACTTCTACTTATAACTTCAACTACGGGTGAAGATTTACTTAGGGTTTCGTTTTGTGGCTAAAGGAAAGTATAATCGTATTTTCCGGGTTTTTCGTATAAAGGGTACTTTGGAAAGTACTACAAGGTATTTGGCTAAAGTATTTTGGGCATTATAACAATACTTGTAGAATACATTTCTACCAAGGGGGGTAGTATTTCGACTAGCACAACTAGGCTAGGGGGAAGGGGTGCTCGGCCGAGGGGCTTCAAGAGGGGGGGAGAGGGGTGGTGTTTGGATGAGAACAAGGTTGAGGGAGAGGGAGGGATTTTTAACACTTAGAGAAATTTTGGATGAAGAAGTTCATCAACTTAGAGGGGTATTTATAGGTCAAGCAAAGGCCAACCAAGGGCCAAGATGAAGCCAAGTGCAAGGCAAGTGTAAGGCCAAGATTAAGCCATGTGCTACCTTATCCATCTACACAAAATATCCTACCTAACCCTTGACCAAAATTTCAACACAAAAAACGTGCAAGACTAGCCCATTTGCCGTCCAACCTCTTCCAATGTGAGGGTGACACATGTCACCCTCCCGTTGGTCCAAAATGTTACGTCTCTCGGAAAAATCCGCAAAAATTAAAAATGCCATAGCCGGAATTTTCCCTACGAAAGCTGTGGAAACGTTTCGTCGAAAAACGACTCCTAACGGGTGTTGTGTACAAATTTCGAAACTTGCCTAACTTAAGGCTCAAATTATTATACGTACGCCCTCACGTACATACTCTGGAAATACGGGGTATAACATTCTTCCCCCCTTAGAAACATTCGTCCCGAATGTTCCTTCTCAGTCTCAAAACAACACGTGCCGGTATAGCCTTCACTACTATACTTACGAAACCAAACATGCCACACCTGGCCACAAAAATAACATGCGCGCGAAAACCCAAATCCAAGCCAAAAAGGAATCACCTCTGTCTCACACAAGTTCCCACCAAGGTCTGAAAATATAATCCCTTCGCACCTTCATTTCTCAAAAGAAACGATCACACACGTTCACTTCTCCCCTATCTCGTTGTACCCTTCTCGAACACTCGAACTCTTTCTAGTATCCGTACCATACTCACAACGTTTCGCTTTCCAACCCTTGAGTTACTACCTCCAAACTTCGTCATCTTACTAACCTCGATTTCCTCTAAGGCCATTCTCGCCTTCACGAACTGATTCGTCGAACGTATCCACGAACTCATACGATGGTCATCTAAACTTGGGCCTAGCACCTCGTGACTCGCCACCGGCGGGACCACCTGTAGCTGACCCCACCTCGAAACAGCCGGGTTGGCCCGCAACATGGCCCCAACCCGACCAGCCGTCGCCAACTCTTGCTCGACACGGAACAATCTTGCTAAATCACATCATGAAAGATACCACTTTCATTTACCCAACCTGTGGACTTATCACACAATACATTCTAGGCATAAAATGCACTCGACAAGGATCACTCGCAAAATCTTGTACTCAAGACGGCTTTACATCTAAGGTCTCAACTGTAATATTCTAAGGTTCATCATTTTCACCCTGTGCTTACCCTTTTTCACCTACCAGGTTCCTAAATCACATTTTAGCACAAAGCTATCCGAACATAACACTTAACACATTAACATAACATCAAAACATACAAGCCTCTAGAGGGTTAAGGATATACCTGAAGCTATCGCTCCACTCTAATCATAAGCCTGCCCTGCAGGGCGCATAGCTGTAGAAGGCGATGAACCTGCCACTGATCCGGTAGGCTGAGTCATTCTGTTTGCATCCTTCCTACTAGGACAGTTTCTCGTCATATGGCCCTGACGGCCGCAGGAAAAACAAACACCAGTAAAAAGACGACATTCCCCGGGATGACGTCTGCCACATCGTGCACCGAGGAAAACTCGAACCCGATGGCTAGAACCCATGTATATCTGTGAACGGAAGCCACGAGCTCGACCGGCTCGAATACCTCAACGCCCCGACGATCGCGGGACCACTGCATCTTGGTGGAGGTACATAACTAGACTGCTGCTGAGGCGGTCCGCCTCGAAAGTTACTGTTATACCCCGTATTTCCAGAGTATGTACGCAAGGACGTACGTAGAAAAGTTCGTGCTTTAAAGTGAAGGGCCGAAAATTATTTGTTCACAACACCCGTTTAGAGTCGTTTTTCGACGAAACGTTTCCACAGCTTTCGTAGGGGAATTTCCGGCTATGCCATTTATATTTTTTGCGGATTTTTCCGAGAGACGAAACATTTTGGACCAACGGGAGGGCGACACTTGGCACCCTCCAATTGGTGGCTTGAAATCGTCCAAATGGACGAAATGGACAAGTGAAGCACGTTTTTGGTGCCTTGGCTAAAGTCAAGGAGTTGGTAGGATATTTGTGTGTAGTAAATCCTAGCCCTACACTTGCCTAACACATGGATTGATCTTGGCCTTTGGTTGGCCATCCCTTGACCTATAAATACCCCTCTAGTTGATGAACTTTCTTCATCCAAAATTGAGCAATCTATCTAAGTCTCAAATACTCCTCCTCTTGTCTTGAAATCGTCCAAAAGCCCTCCCTTTGAGAAGGCCTTGGCGAAACCCTCCCCTTTGTGGTGCCCTGCCAGGGGTACCCCTAGCCTAGTTGCTTTCGTATAATACCCCCCTTTGTGGTGTAGAAATACTCTCCTAGTATTGTTATTATGTCCAAATACCTTGGCCCAAATACCTTGTAGTATTCCCAAGGTTACACTTATAAAAGCCCAGAAAATACCATTATACTTTCCTTTAGCCACTAAACGAAACCCTAAGGAAATCTTCATTGTTGTTTGAAGTACTTAAGAGAAGGGTTAGAACTTCTAAGGGTTGGTTGGAGCGGATTGGAGCACTCGGAGGAGGAGCTAAACCTTGCTCAGGAGCGACATTAAACTCGGATAATTTTTGGGCTTATCGAGGTAAATATCTTGTCCCCCTATTGTAATTGGAAATTACATAAGTGTTGAATATATAGTTGTAGTATACTATATATAGAACTGAACGTAGTTATCGGCAATGTCTTTTGACTTAAGCCTGAATAATACTTACGGCAATGTCTTGCGACTTAAGCCTGAATTTAAGAAGAGTACTGAACTGTAATTACATAGGGTCAGACATGGAGACTTGTGTAGTAGTACCGTGGAGTAGAATTGTACCGTTAGGGTTAGATGTATAACCCCTGGTTGGCTTGATGGCCGCCTCGATAGAGAGAGATTAACGCTGTTATGGGGAGGTCTTCCAATTTTCTGTAGAATGTTCTACGAAGAGACCTAATTGTTAATAAGCGCCTTGTGGCCTTATAGGTGGAAATACTATGCGTGGCGCGATCTACGTGGCTTAAGGAGTAGCCGACGGTTTGAAGTACTTGGAGCATTTTGCTAATAGTCGATACTCGTCGCGAGGTATGTGAACCTCTTCCTATCTCTTCTAGCATGATATGTGTGAACTATGTAGTACGGTAGACGTACATGTGTTAACTGTGTTTGATTGTTTTAAAACATAAAGTGTTATAACAGCTTTATGTAGGTTAGAAAATGGGTTGTGGTTTTCAAAAGGTAACTGATTTGGTTATAACCGGCTTGTTATGTGTTAATGAAGAAGTTGAAGTATTTCAAAAGATTTGTGAATCGTTTTGAAAGAAAGAGTAACACTTGGTTTTAAAGGTTTTAAAAAAAAGTTATACTAGCTTTATGGGGAGTTAGGTATAATGTCTTAAGAGAGGTAAAGAAAATGGTTTACTGATGTTAGAAGTTAAGAGACTTGATCTTATAAGATAGGAGACTTAACTTATTTGTTTTAATGTGGATGTTTATGTGAAACCTCATTCGTGAGTAATGAGTACTTGGTTTTATTTAAAGGGATAATGTTTTACTGATTTGAAATCGTAATGTGTATCGACAAACCAACGCAGGCGTTAATAAAGGAAAATGTATTGAATAATGATGTATCGTATTAAAACCGGAGAAACCTCCATCCGCATAGAAGCTAAGATGAGACAAAATGATATTACATTTCCTAGATCATGGTCGCTTAATAATATTGATTATAAATAAGAATAACCTACTCACATATAGGACATATGTTTCTCAAAACGTTTAAAGGAGAATTATGTTTTAAAGGATTAAAACTATGAACTACTTAAACCTTTTCTAAAATGAGAAACTTGAGCCTTTGTAATTAGGCAAACCGAACTTTAGGAAAAGAATGTTGGTACTTGAGTTTAAAAAGAAAGTGTTCGGTTTACTTAATAATGTGAATCACTCTAGTTTCATACCACGGTATCGGGTGACATTTATAAAATGAATGTATCTCTTTTAAAAGGACTTAACGTATGTAGTACTTTGGGGTTAAAACCCGGACTTTGGCATAAAATGAAAGTACTTTGAGTTGTGTGAAACTTGCCTATGCTTGTTGTTGTGAAACTTGCCTATGCTTGTTGTTGTGAAACTTGCCTATGCTTGTTGTTGTGAAACTTGACCATGTTACGTGTGATAGCCTTGTGGTGCAAGTCGTGTTCACTTGATCACCGTTCACCCGAATGTATTTCACTTGACGCACGTTCATCCGGGAATGTATCTCACTTGATTACCGGTTCACCCGGGAATGTATTTCACTTGACGACCGGTTCATCCGGGAATGTATCTCACTTGATTACCGGTTCACCCGGGAATGTATTTCACTTGACGACCGGTACATCCGGGAATGTATTTCACTTGACTACCGGTTCATTCCGGGAATGTATTCCACTCGACTTGGCATGACTGCTTTTATGTTGTGAACTGTAGTTTGGTTATCATACATGTCTCCTGCTTTATATAGACTATTATGATTTCATTCTGATTTTCTGATTCACATACTTGGTACTGTTATCGACCTCGCTGCGTTCATGCCGCAGGTAAAGGTACATCGACTGTCGATCCCCGCTTATAGGATCACATTCAGCGTGTTGGGAAGCTCCGTTTCTCCGGAGGCTTATCTTTTGGTATGTGTTCCCTGAGTTGTAGGTTCTTGTACATTCAGGGGTATGGCGGGGCCCTGTCCCGTCATAGTTGTTGTAAATCTTAGAGGTCTGTAGCACTGTGTGGGCAGGGTTTTGTAAAAAGGGATTAAACTGTTCGTTTTGAAAAAGTTGTTTATATATATATCATTGGAAGGTAACCGTTTGGTTGACCTGTTCTATTATCTTATCTCTTATTTCATGTTCATGTTTTATTTCCGCTGATTTTCTCTGATGTTGTATCACTAGGGTGCCCGGGGTAAGGCACCAGTAGCGGGCCCCGGAACGGGTCGTTACAAAAGTGGTATCAGAGCAGTTAATCCTCGGAAAGTGTCTACAGACCGTGTCTAGTAGAGTCTTGATTATCGATGTGTTGTGCACCACATCTATAATCAGGAGGCTATAGGACATTTAGGATTGGTTTCCATTCTTCTCATTCTGAGATCGTGCCTTAGAGCTGTGTGATAAGTTGGACCCCTCTGACGTATTTCATTTTTACCTCGCTTATGCCCAAGGCAACCTGCACCAGACGGCAAGGCAGCCAGGAGCCAGTGGGATACAGAGGAGTACGAGGCGCAGCCCGCCAAGACTGAGACAAGGCCCGACGCGGGTTTCAGAACGCCGCCAAAGACCAAAGAGAGTTTAGAGCCGCAGCAGTGGCTGCGGAGACTACAGTACCTGAGCCTCCATCCCCACAGCCTGGAGTGGATGAGATGGGGTACAAGGAGATGGCCCGCCATCGCCGTGGTCGTGGGCCGATATGAGGATCGGCCGACGCAGCAGCCCACCCAGAGCACCCGTATTTCACCCCGAGCGGTTTGAGGCTACGTGACTTTCTCGAGTCAGAGCCTCCGGTTCTATGGATCGAGAGCCGAGGACGACCTCGTGAGTTTATCCGACGCCTACCGGATCATGAGAGTGATCGAGCCTCGAGGCGTAGTCGGTGGTATTGGTTCACATCACCGCGTGATCTGCAGCTGATCGTTTGATTCGTGGGAGCTGTCCCGGGAAGAGCATGCACCTCCAGCCGTATGGGAAGAGTTCTCAAGGGCTTTTCTTGCACATTACATGCCCCCACAGATGAGAAGGGCTCGGGCCGACTGGTTTTTGACGTTGAGGCAGATCGCGACGGTTAGAGAGTACAATGTGGAGTTCGACTCATTAGCTCGGTATGTTCCCAGAGTAGCCGATATGGGGACAGAGTACACCGCTACGTCACCGGCCGATGAGTACTTGGCGAGGCTTGTTCGGTGTAGCTCTTCAGCCGGTCATGGACATTGCCCGCATGCAGTCTCATGCACTAGTATGTGAGGCACGTAGAGATCGACGGAATGACCGAGATCAGCAGAAGAGGGCCATGACGGCAGGGTCCTTTGGTAACTTTCGAGGCGTACCGCCTCACAAGCAGTCTAGTTATTTACCTCCACCAAGATCTGAGTGGTCCCCGCGATCGCCGGGACGTTCGGTATTCGGAGCTGGTCGAGCTCGTGGCTTCCGTTCACGATATACATGGGTTCTAGCCAACGAGATTCACGTCCTCACCGATGCGCGATGTGGCAAACATCATCCCGGGAATGTCGTCTTTTATCGGTGCTTGCTTCACTGCGCCGTCGGGCCATGTGACGAGATCGTGCTTATAGGAGAGGTACCGGCGCAGCTCACCTGGATCGATGGCGGGTTCATCGCTTTCATACGATTATGCCTGCAGGCGGACTTACGATTAGAGTGGGCGGTAGCTTGGTATATCCTTAACCCTCTGAGGCTTGTATGTTTTGATGTTATGTTAATGTGTTAGGTGTTACGTTCGATAGCTTTGTGCTAAAATGTGATTTAAGAACTTGGTTGGGGAAAAGGGTAAGCTTTGGGTGAGGAATGATGAGCCTTAGAATATTACAGTTGAGACCGTAGATGTAAGGCCGTCTTGGGTACAAGATTTTGCGAGTGATCCTTGTCAGAGTGCATTTTATGCCTAGAATGTATTGTGTGATAAGTCCCTGGGTAGTGTGAAATGGAAGTGGTAGCTTTCATGATATGATTTAGCGAGATTGTTCCGTGTCGGGAACAAGGGCTTGACGCGATTGTGGTCGGGTTGAGGACGTGATACGGATCAACCCGTAGCCCGGTTTAAGGTGGGGTCAGTTCTGGGTGGTCCCGCCAGGTGGCAGGGTCACGAGGGTGCTAGGCCCAAGTTCAGATGACCATCGTATGAGTTCATAGATATGTTCGACCAGAATCAGTTCGTGAAGGCCGAGAATGGCCTTAGAGGAAATCGAGGGTAGTAAGATGACCAAGTTTGGAGGTGGTAACTCCAAGGGTTGGGAACTGAAGCGATGACTGAAGTGTGGTACGTATACTAGAAGAGTTCAAATGTTCGAGAAGGGCACGACGAGTAAGGAGGGGAGAGAACGTGTGTTATTACGTGGCCAGGTGTGGCTTTGACAACTTGTTAGAAGGAACTTCTTCGTTATCTATTTCGAGAAGGAACATTCGGGACGAATGTTTCTAAGGAGGGGAGAATGTTATACCCCGTATTTCCAGAGTATGTACGCAAGGACGTACGTAGAAAAGTTCGTGCTTTAAAGTGAAGGGCCGAAAATTATTTGTTCACAACACCCGTTTAGAGTCGTTTTTAGACGAAACGTTTCCACAGCTTTCGTAGGGGAATTTCCGGCTATGCCATTTATATTTTTTGCGGATTTTTCCGAGAGACGAAACATTTTGGACCAACGGGAGGGCGACACTTGGCACCCTCCAATTGGTGGCTTGAAATCGTCCAAATGGACGAAATGGACAAGTGAAGCACGTTTTTGGTGCCTTGGCTAAAGTCAAGGAGTTGGTAGGATATTTGTGTGTAGTAAATCCTAGCCCTACACTTGCCTAACACATGGATTGATCTTGGCCTTTGGTTGGCCATCCCTTGACCTATAAATACCCCTCTAGTTGATGAACTTTCTTCATCCAAAAATTGAGCAATCTATCTAAGTCTCAAATACTCCCTCCCTCTTGTCTTGAAATCGTCCAAAAGCCCTCCCCCTTTGAGAAGGCCTTGGCCGAAACCCCCCCCCCCCCTAGCCTAGTTGCTTTCGTATAATACCCCCCTTTGTGGTGTAGAAATACTCTCCTAGTATTGTTATTATGTCCAAATACCTTGGCCCAAATACCTTGTAGTATTCCCAAGGTTACACTTATAAAAGCCCAGAAAATACCATTATACTTTCCTTTAGCCACTAAACGAAACCCTAAGGAAATCTTCATTGTTGTTTGAAGTACTTAAGAGAAGCTGGTTAGAACTTCTAAGGGTTGGTTGGAGCGGATTGGAGCACTCGGAGGAGGAGCTAAACCTTGCTCAGGAGCGACATTAAACTCGGATAATTTTTGGGCTTATCGAGGTAAATATCTTGTCCCCCTATTGTAATTGGAAATTACATAAGTGTTGAATATATAGTTGTAGTATACTATATATAGAACTGAACGTAGTTATCGGCAATGTCTTTTGACTTAAGCCTGAATAATACTTACGGCAATGTCTTGCGACTTAAGCCTGAATTTAAGAAGAATCTTGAACGTAATTACATAGGGTCAGTATTCTGATAGACTTGTGTAGTAGTACCGTGGAGTAGAATTGTACCCGTTAGGGTTAGATGTATAACCCCCCCCCTGGTTGGCTTGATAGCCGGCCTCGATAGAGGAGGAGATTAACGCTGTTGCGGGGGGGGGAGGTGCTGCCGAATTTTCTGTAGAATGTTCTACGAAGAGACCTAATTGTTAATAAGCGCCTTGTGGCCTTATAGGTGGAAATACTATGCGTGGCGCGATCTACGTGGCTTAAGGAGTAGCCGACGGTTTGAAGTACTTGGAGCATTTTGCTAATAGTCGATACTCGTCGCGAGGTATGTGAACCTCTTCCTATCTCTTCTAGCATGATATGTGTGAACTATGTAGTACGGTAGACGTACATGTGTTAACTGTGTTTGATTGTTTTAAAACATAAAGTGTTATAACAGCTTTATGTAGGTTAGAAAATGGGTTGTGGTTTTCAAAAGGTAACTGATTTGGTTATAGCAGAAGCTTGTTATGTGTTAATGAAGAAGTTGAAGTATTTCAAAAGATTTGTGAATCGTTTTGAAAGAAAGAGTAACACTTGGTTTTAAAGGTTTTAAAAAAAGAGTTATACTAGCTTTATGGGGAGTTAGGTATAATGTCTTAAGAGAGGTAAAGAAAATGGTTTACTGATGTTAGAAGTTAAGAGACTTGATCTTATAAGATAGGAGACTTAACTTATTTGTTTTAATGTGGATGTTTATGTGAAACCTCATTCGTGAGTAATGAGTACTTGGTTTTATTTAAAGGGATAATGTTTTACTGATTTCGGAAATCAGAATGTGTATCGACAAACCACTGCAGCGTTAATAAAGGAAAATGTATTGAATAATGATGTATCGTATTAAAACCAGTAGAAACCTCCATCTGCATAGAAGCTAAGATGAGACAAAATGATATTACATTTCCTAGATCATGGCTGCTTAATAATATTGATTATAAATAAGAATAACCTACTCACATATAGGACATATGTTTCTCAAAACGTTTAAAGGAGAATTATGTTTTAAAGGATTAAAACTATGAACTACGAAACCTTTTCTAAAATGAGAAACTTGAGCCTTTGTAATTAGGCAAACCGGAACTTTAGGAAAAGAATGTTGGTACTTGAGTTTAAAAAGAAAGTGTTCTGGTTTACTTAATAATGTGAATCACTCTAGTTTCATACCACGGGTATCGGGTGACATTTATAAAATGAATGTATCTCTTTTAAAAGGACTTAACGTATGTAGTACTTTGGGGTTAAAAACCCGGACTTTGGCATAAAATGAAAGTACTTTGAGTTGTGTGAAACTTGCCTATGCTTGTTGTTGTGAAACTTGCCTATGCTTGTTGTTGTGAAACTTGCCTATGCTTGTTGTTGTGAAACTTGACCATGTTACGTGTGATAGCCTTGTGGTGCAATCTTGTGTTCACTTGATCACGGTTCACCCGAATGTATTTCACTTGACGGCCGGTTCATCCGAATGTATCTCACTTGATTACCGGTTCACGGGAATGTATTTCACTTGACGACCGGTTCATCCGAATGTATCTCACTTGATTACGGTTCACCGAATGTATTTCACTTGACGGCCGTACATCCGGAATGTATTTCACTTGACTCTGGTTCATTCAGGAATGTATTCCACTCGACTTGGCATGATCGCTTTTATGTTGTGAGCGTAGTTTGGTTATCATACATGTCTCTGCTTTATATAGACTATTATGATTTTGATTCTGATATTTTCTGATTTCACATACTTGGTACTGTTATCTTGACCTCGCCGAAGTGCGTTCATCCGCGAGTAAAGGTACATCGTCGATCCGCTTATAGGATCACATTCGTGTTGGGAAGCTCCGTTTCTCGGAGGCTTATCTTTTGGTATGTGTTCCTGAGTTGTAGGTTCTTGTACATTCGGGGTATGGCGGGGCCTGTCCGTCATAGTTGTTGTAAATCTTAGAGTGCAGCCTTTGTGTGGGCGGGGTTTTGTAAAAAGGGATTAAAGCTGCGTTTTGAAAAAGTTGTTTATATATATATCATTGGAAGGTAACCGTTTGGTTGACTGTTCTATTATCTTATCTCTTATTTCATGTTCATGTTTTATTTCCGCTGATTTTCTCGATGTTGTATCACTAGGGTGCGGGGTAAGGCACGATGGCGGGCCGGGCAGTCGTTCTGATTACGAAGGACCTGCTTGCGGCCTCTTCGATCTCGGTGTTATACCGTATTTCCAGTATATGCGTAAGGAGATACGTACAAAAGTTTGGCTTTAAAGTTAGCCTTGGACGTTTTTTTTTGTACACAACTCACTAAAAGAATCGTTTTTAGACGAAACGTTTCCAAAGCTTTCTTAGGGAAAATTCAGGATATGCCATTAATAATTTTTGCGGATTTTTCCGAGAGACGAAACATTTTGGACCAACGGGAGGCGACACTTGGCACCTCCCATTGATGGACTTGAATCGTCCATTGGGCGAGATTGGAGAAGGTGGAGCACGTTTTTGTGCCTTGTGCACAAGTCGAGGAGTTGGTAGGATATTTGTGTGGAGTAAATCTCCACCCTACACTTGCCTTGCACTTGTCTTAATCTTGGCCATTGGTTGGCCACTTCCTGACCTATAAATACCCCCCTTAAGATGAAGAGTTCTTCATCCACAAATCTTCCAAGTCTTGAAAAATCCTCCCATATCCCTTTTTGATCTTTTCGTCCAACACTACTTCACTCCACTTGTGAGTTTGGCGAGGCCTAACCCCACTAGCCTAGCCGAAATCTACCCCTCCTTGGTAGAAAAGTTGTCTTCTAGTATCGTTATAATGCCCAAAATACCTAGCCCAAATCCCTTAGTCTTTGGTAGAAGTTGTGAAGAACTTCTAAGGTTTCTTGGAGCTACTGGGCGTCTGACTTAGGAGCTAAACCTTGCTCAGTGCGACTTTATCTAGGATATTATTGGGCTTACGAGGTAATAATCCTAACCCTCTTTTGAATTAGAGAATACTTCTTGTTGTAGTATAAGGATAAGTATAAATACTTAGAAGAATATCACGAGAAAAGAATTGAACTATTACCACATAGAAGGTTTTAAAGAAGAATAATCACTGCTTTGTACTCACATGAATTTGTTTTCTGATGAGACTTATATAGCTCACGGGTAGGGTTGTCTGCCCGACTTTCAGTAGAATTGTGAACCCTCTGTTTAGAATGACCCTCGAGTAGTCTTTGATAGATATCTGTGACTATTATAGGTGACTCTCTGCGACATATTGACTTGGCGGTGGTTTTATTTGAGAAGGTATGTGATTCTTCCTAAAGCATGATATTTTACAATATATAGTACGGTAGGCGTACATGTGTTAATCGAATAATACTTATGGCAATGCCTCACGCTTAAGCTGAATAATACTTACGTGATGCCTCACTTAAGCTTTGAATAACAAAGAAGCGAAAACATTTCAAAAGAATCTTTGAATCATTTTTAACGAAGATAAATAATTGGTTTTTAAAACAAAGGCTTAAGAGTTATGCTAGCTTTATGGGAAGTTAGGTATAACAACTTAAGAATGATAAAAAGGCATTTACTTGTTTGTTTATAAAAGCCTTGTATTGATCTCTGTTAAGTGTAGTAAGATTGTTTGATAAGTAGACATATCATGATGCTACTGTGTTAGTGTCTTGTAATCTTTGTGTAAAGTGCATTCTTGCTGTGCTTACGTTGCTAACCGTAAGTCCGTTGTCTTTATTCTTGTATCACCTACCCGCCGACTATTATCACAGGGCTTGCCCTCGATCTTGGTCTATACGGCCTATGCGGTCTGTGAGACTATGCGGGCGGCGGTATGCTCGAGATTGATCATTCGGCGTCTAACCCGATGCGGGGATTCCTATGCGATGCATTGAGACTATGCGGTCTTTTGAGACTATGCGAGTGCGGGAGCCTAGGCGGATCGGGGTTAGCTTCCCCGATCGAGGGCTACCTCATGCGGGTCTCACGTGTGACCTATGCGGGTGCGAAAGTCGAGACTAGGCACGAGAATGATACTATGGGCGATTGGCCTTGCCCGATCATTCGCGGCCTAGAATAGACATTCTGATCTTTCCATTTCCTTTGTTGTTTGTGATGTGGCACTATGTGCAATTGAAGCGATTGTATTTGTGAAAAGGTTTTAAATACTTTGATTTCATTTCGATTCCTTATAGTTTCACATACTTGGTACTGTTATCGACCTCGCCCGGGCTGCGTTAAATCTGCGAGTAAGGGCAGCGGTGCTAGATCCACATCCTTAGGATCTTTGCGTTGGTGTCGAGCTCCATCTTCTCAGGAGGCTCTACTTTTGGGTATGATCTCCTGTATTGTAGATAGTTTTATGTCTGATCGGTATGGCGGAACCTGTCGCCATAGTTGTTTACTTCCTTAGAGTGCAGTAGTACTATTATGCAGTTGGGATGTAGCGCAAAACTTGAGTTATTTATATTATGCCGAAGGCAAGCTTTTCATCGAGATAAAGCGTGTCTTATTTTATAAAGCTGTTTCTGTCTTGTTTTATATTCAGTGGTTACTACGATGTATGACTACTTGGGTGCCGGTGAGGCACGATCACGAACCGGGCAGGTCGTGACAAAAGTTATGCCTCGCGTAAAGCAACCGGGCCCGAAGGGCAAAGCGGCGAGGAGGCTGCTAGCGAGACACCCAGTCACGAGGCTCGGGCCCGATCTATACGAGGCGGCGAGTTCTATGGCGCGGCCCAGCCGAGACCACGATACCAGCGCCTCGCATCCCACGGCACAGGCGGAGGTTAGGGTACTGAGAGATAGCCCGGACTTTTGGCTAAAGTTGTGGCCCGTCTGAGAAGGCGGATCACGGCGGTTCGGCTCGGCTCGATCGCACCGTAGTGCACGAGGCGAATAGTTTGAAAGTGCGAGATTTCTTGAGTTGTAGCCGCGAGTTTACGGGTCGGCGGAGGATGATCGCGAGGAGTTCATCCGTCATTGCGAAGGATTATCGCGGTGATCGGGGCTTGAGAGGCGACATGACATTCGGTTCGCGGCTGCGTGACACGCGATCGATTGGTTTGATTCATAGGAGCTTTCGGAGAGCATGCACCTCCAGATATGGGATGAGTTTTGAGGCTTTTCTCACACACTTCTTGCCTCGCGGATGAGGAGGGCACGGTGATAGATTCTTCTGCTGAGGCAGGGGCCTTGCCGTCGAGAATACAATGTCGAGTTTGATTCTTTGGCTAGATATGTCCCGGCATTGGTAGCGGATATGGAGGATAGGGTACACCGCTCGTCAGGGCTAGATGATTATATGGCGAGTCATGTGCGGGTGTTTCTCTTCGGGTATGGACATTACCGCATGCGAGCTCATGCACTAGGATGCGAGGCGCGAGACGCCGGGTAAGCGATATCGGCAGCGAAGAAGGCGAGGCGGCGGTTCTTTTGGTGGTCCTCGTGGTGGCGGCATCGTGAAGTCGGTTGCACCACGGCCCGCGAGCGCTCTACCTCATTTCGGCCACGGCCCAGGCGCGGTCGAGCGGTCGGGGCCCGGGACTTGATTTCGAGTAGCGAGGTGCTAACCGTTGAGTCTGCTCGGTGTGCCCGTTGTGGCGAATACCATTACGGAGGCGTACTCGGAGAAGCTTGCTATACTTGTGGCGGCAGGTCACTTTGCGAGTTTGTCCGGCCAGGCGGCGGTGGTAGGGCTCGGCTACGAGTGCATTGCGCTTCTTCATCCGTCCCAAGCGATTACTCGCCGGAGAAAAGGTACACGTGGACGGCGGTCGTGGCGGTCGTGGCGCGAGTCCGATTCTAGCGGTCCTCGAGCGCGTATATGCTGTCGGTAAGCGGGATCGGAGGCCTCACGATGTCGTCACGGTACCTTATCGATTCAGGTTTGATGTGTATGCTTTGATAGATCGGGTTCTACTCTGTCCTATATATCTCCACTTGTTGCTAGTAGGATAGGGATAGAGCACGAGTCCATGAGACCGCTTTCGAGGTAGCTACGCGATGGGTGATTCGGTGGTAGCTCGGCGGGTATATAGAGCTTGTCTGTGACCATTCTGATCGTCGGACCCTGGCCGACTTGATAGAGTTGGAGATGATTGACTTGATGTGATCATGGGGATGGATTGGCTAGCCTCTTGCTACGCCAATGTGGGTGCGAGAGAGAGAGTAATGCGGTTCCAGTTTCTGAGGAGCCGGTTGTTGAGTGGGAGGAGCACGGTATCGTAGAGGTAGGTTTATTTCCTACCTCAAGGCTAGGAAGATGGTGCGAGAAGGGTATATCTACCATCTCGTTGGTGTTCGATCTGAAGGCTGCGGTACGATTTCGATCGATTCGATGGTCGTGAAGTTCCCAGGCGTGTTTCGGATGACCTCCGGGTATCCCTCACGAGGAGATCGAGTTTTGTATAGATGTCTTTGCGGATACTCGGCCTATTTCCATTCCTCCATGCAGAATGGCACCGCCGAGTTGAGAGAGTTGAAGGATCGGCTTAGGGATTTCTTTGGACAAAGAGCCATCCGGGCTAGTGTTTCTCCACGAAGCGCGGTATTGTTCGTGAAAAAGAAGGGCGGGGCCAGCTGCGCATGTGTGTTGATTCTGAGCGGTGAACAAGGTTACCATTAAACAGATACCCCTTCCCGGGATTGATGATTTGTTCGACCGATTGCGAGCGCGAGATGTTTCTCAAGATTGATCTGCGTTCGCTATCATCGAGTTCGTGTCGAGAGGTGGATGTCCCTAGGTGCATTAGGACCGTGCGGGCATTATGAGTTGGTCATGTCTTTTGGGTTGACGATGCTCGTGATATTCATGGATTTGATGAACGAGTGTTCAAACCGTTTTGGACACGTTTGTGATAGTGTTCATTGATGATATCTTGGTTTATTCGCTCGGAGGCGAGGCATGCGGAGCATTTGAGGCGTGCTATGATTCTCAAGACCAGCGATTATACGCCAAGTTTTCCAAATGTGAGTTTTGGTTGACTTGATGGCGTTTCTTGGGCATATTGTGGTGATGGCATTCGAGTGGATCGGCCAAGATCGGCGATCGAGAACTTGGCGTGAACCTCTTACTCAAGCGAGGTTCGCGATTTACGGGCCTTGCGAGGATATTATCGGCGGTTCGTGGAGAAGTTTGTTTCTATCTGCACCATTGACTAGGCTGACTCGAAAGCGGCCAAGTTTGATGGTGATGCTTGTGGCGGGGTTTCGATTCTTTGAAAGAGAGGCGGCGGCCGCCCGTTCTTACTCTTCGGAGGTCGGATGGTTATGTCGTGTATTGTGATCGTCGGGCATCGGGTTGGGATGTGTGTTGATGCAGCATGGCGGGGTTATAGCATATGCATCCCGGCGGTGAAGAAACACGAGAGGAACTACCCGCATGATTTGGAGTTGGCGGTAGTGATTCACGCTTTGAAGATCTGGAGGCACTATTTGTATGGGGTTCACGTGGATATTTTTACGGACCACAAGAGCCTCCGGTATATCTTGACGAGAGGAGTGAACTTACGGCGAGAGGCGGTGGTTAGAGTTGCTTAAGGATTACGATGTTGATATCTGTACCACGGGAAGGCGATGTTGTGGCGGATGCTCTTAGTCGTAGGTCGATGGGAGCCTATCGGATGTGCGGCTAGAGAGGAGGGACATGGTTCGTGATTTGCATCGATTAGCGAGCCTTGGTGTCCGTTTGATTGATTACGATAGCGGTGGGGTTAGAGTTCGTGAGGTTGCCGAGTCTTCCATCGTTGAGAGGTGAAGAGCGGCGATTCGAGGATCCCGCTTTGATGCGATATCGTGATCTGACTCTTCGTGAGGCAAGGGTCCTTTTGGTAGCACTGATGGGGTGCTAAGGTTTGAAGCGGTGTGTGTTCGGATGTTTGAGGACTTGGCGTGAGTTCTTGGGGAAGCACACGGTAGCGGCGTTACTCTATCCACCGGAGTCGACCAAGATGTACCACAACCTTAGATCGTGTATTGGTGGGATGGCTTGAAGAGGGGCGTTGCGAGTTCGTAGCTCGGTGCCCGTGTTGCCGCGGTGAAGGTAGAGCACCGAGGCACGGTGGTTTTATTCTGAGCGATAGAGATCCCGACACGGAAGTGGGAGGTGATCAACATGGACTTCATCACGGGATTGCCTCGCACTCGGAGGAGACATGATTCTATATGGGTTATCGTCGGCGGTGTGAAATCAGCCCACTTTCTTCCCGTCGGGGCGACTTTTTTAGTGAGGATTATGCGGAACTTTACATCCGAGATCGTCAGTTGCATGGAGTCCCTACTTGATTATATCGCACGAGAGCCCGGTTTCGGCTAACCGGAGGTCTTTCGAGAGGTTTAGGGGCAGTGAGCACAATCTTGCATTTCATCCATGACAGACGGACAGAGCGCACTATCCGGACTCTTGAGGATATCTGCGAGCTGTGTTATTCGATGGTAGTTGGGAGGATCATTTGCCCCTAGTGGAGTTCGCGTATAATAATAGCTACCACTCCGGTATTCGGATGGCGCCTTATGAGGCCTTATGGGAGGAAGTGCGGTCGCCTATAGGTTGGTTCGATGTGGGCGAGTGCGGCTAGTGGGACCAGATTTGGTGCGTGACGGATGGATAAGGTGAAGCTTATCCAGGCGACTATTGGCGGCTCGAGTCGGCAAGTCGTATGCGAGATCATCGTCGTCGGCATCTGAGTTCGCGATAGATGATTGGGTTTTCCTAAAGGTGTCACCCATGAAGGGTGTGATGAGATTCGGGAAGAAGGAAACTTCGGAGGTACATTGGGCGTTTCAGTTGTCGCAGGTAGGCAAGGTTGCCTACGAGTTGGATCTGCCGTCCGATGCGGAGGCGGTGCATCCGGTGTTTCACGTATCTATCTTTGAGAGATGTATCGGGATCCATCTAGGGTGCACCGGTTGGCGATGTCCGGTGACCGGGGTTATCGTATGAGAGGTTCCCATAGCGATAATCGATCGTCGGAGTTAGGCGTCTGCGGACGAAGGGCGTGGCCGTCAAGGTCTTGTGGCGGAGCGAGCTCGGGAGAGATGGCGTGGGAAGCCGAGGAGGACATGAGGCGAAGTATCTCACCTATTCCCCACCTCCGGGTAATTCACTTTCCTACTTGTAAATTTCCATTATCATTTATGCCTAAGTGTTGTTTTGTGGCGTGTGTGGCATTTGCAAGCTGTTTAAGCTTCTTCGTTATCTGTCTTGAGAAGGAACATTCGGAACGAATGTTTCTAAGGAGGAGAATGTTATACCGTATTTCCGAGTATGTGCGTGGGAGATACGTACAAAAGTTGGCTTTAAAGTTAGGCTTGGGCGTTTTTTTTTGTACACAACTCACTAAAAGAATCGTTTTTCACGAAACGTTTCCACGACTTTCGTAGGAAAATTCCGGCTATGCCATTACTAATTTTTGCGGATTTTTCAGAGGCGAAACATTTTGGACCAACGGGAGGCGACACTTGGCACCCTCCCATTGATGGACTTGAATCGCCCATTGGGCCGAGATTGGAGAAGGTGGAGCACGTTTTTGTGCCTTGTGCACAAGTCAAGGAGTTGGTAGGATATTTGTGTGGAGTAAATCTCCACCTACACTTGCCTTGCACTTGTCTTAATCTTGGCCATTGGTTGGCCACTTCTTGACCTATAAATACCCCCTTAAGATGAAGAGTTCTTCATCCACAAATCTTCAAGTCTTGAAAAATCCTCCTCTCCCTTTGTGAGCTTTTAGTCCAACACCCCTTCCCTCCTTGTGAGTTTGGCGAGGCCTAACCCCTAGCCTAGCCGAAATCTACCCCTCCCTTGGTAGAAAAGTTGTCTTCTAGTATCGTTATAATGCCCAAAATACCTAGCCCAAATCCCTTAGTCTTTGGTAGAAGTTGTGAAGAACTTCTAAGGTTTCTTGGAGCTAAGGCGTACAACTTAGGAGCTAAACCTTGCTCAGTGCGACTTTATCTAGGATATTATTGGGCTTACGAGGTAATAATCCTAACCCTCTTTTGAATTAGAGAATACTTCTTGTTGTAGTATAAGGATAAGTATAAATACTTAGAAGAATATCACGAGAAAAGAATTGAACTATTACCACGATGAAGGTTTTAAAGAAGAATAATCTGCATTGTACTCACATAGAATTTGTTTTCTGATGAACTTATATAGCTCACGGGTAGGGTTGTGCTGCCCAGACTTTCCGTAGAATTGTGAACCCTCTGTTTAGAATGACCTCGAGTAGTCTTTGATAGATATCTGTGACTATTATAGGTGACTCTGCTGTGTGACATATTCAACTTGGCGGTGGTTTTATTTGAGAAGGTATGTGATTCTTCCTAAAGCATGATATTTTACAATATATAGTACGGTAGACGTACATGTGTTAACTGAATAATACTTATGGCAATGCCTCACGGCTTAAGCCTGAATAATACTTACGGCAATGCCTCACGGCTTAAGCCTGAATAACAAAGAACTGAAAACATTTCAAAAGAATACTGAATCATTTTTAACAGAAGATAAATAATTGGTTTTTAAAACAAAGGCTTAAGAGTTATGCTAGCTTTATGGGAAGTTAGGTATAACAACTTAAGAATGATAAAAAGGAACTGTTTACTTGTTTGTTTATAAAAGCCTTGTATTGATCTCTGTTAAGTGTAGTAAGATTGTTTGATAAGTAGACATATCATGATGCTACCTGTGTTAGTGTCTTGTAATGCTGTGTAAGGGGGTCATTCTTGTTGTGCTTACGTTGCTAACCGGTAAGTCCGTTGTCTTTATTCTTGTATCACCTACCCTTGACTATTATCCGAGGGCTTGCCCGCGATCTTGGTCTATACGGCCTATGCGGTCTGTGAGACTATGCGGAGCAGCGGTATGCTCCAGGATTGATCATTCCGGGCGTCTAGCCTGATGCGGGGGATTCCCTATGCGGTCTGTTGAGACTATGCGGTCTTTTGAGACTATGCGGGCTGCGGGAGCCTAGGCGGATGCCGGGGGTTGGCTGCCCCCGATGCGAGGGCTACCTCATGCGGGTCTACGTGTGACCTATGCGGGCTGCGAAAGTCCAGGACTAGGCACGCAGAATGATACTATGGGCGATTGGCCTTGCTTCGATCATTCGCGGCCTAGAATAGACCTGTTACAGTCTTTCCATTTCCGTTGTTGTTTGTGATGTGGCACTATGTGCAATTGCGATTGTATTTGTGAAAAGGTTTTAAATACTTTGATTTCATTTGATTCCTTATAGTTTCACATACTTGGTACTGTTGTCTTGACCTCGCCCGGGGCTGCGTTAAATCTGCGGTAAGGGCAGCGGTGCTAGATCCACATCCTTAGGATCTTTGCGTTGGTGTCGGGAGCTCCATCTTCTCGGAGGCTCTACTTTTGGGTATGATCTCCTGTATTGTAGATAGTTTTGTCTGATCGGTATGGCGGCCTGTCCGCCATAGTTGTTACTTCCAGAAGTGCAGTACTATTATGCAGTTGGGATGTATCGCAAAACTTGAGTTATTTATATTATGCGAAAGGCAAGCTTTTCATCGAGATAAAGCGTGTCTTATTTTATAAAGCTGTTTCTGTCTTGTTTTATATTCCGGTTACTCGATGTATGACTACTTGGGTGCCGGTAAGGCACGATCACGGGCCGGGCGGGTCGTGACACTCGGTCGTTCCGTCGACCTCTCGTGCCTCACATCTAGTGCATAAGCTTGCATGCGGGCTATGTCCATGCCCGGCTGAAGAGCTACACCCGTACAAGCCTCTGCCAAGTAATCATCCAGCCCGGTGACGTAGCGGTGTACTCTGTCCTCCATATCATCTACCACAGCGGGAACATACCGAGCTAATGAGTCGAACTCCATATTGTACTCTCTAACCGTCCGCCCGTCCTGCCTCAACGTCAAAAATCTGTCGGCCCGAGCCCTCCTCATTTGTGGGGGCAAGAAATGTGCAAGAAAAGCCCTTGAGAACTCGTCCCATACGGCTGGAAGTGCATGCTCTTCCCGGGACAACTCCCACGAATCAAACCAGTCAACTGCAGTATCACGCAGCTGATGCGAACCCAATACCACCGACTCTGCCTCTGAAACTCTGATCACTCTCATGATCCGCTGTAGTTGTCGGATAAACTCCTGAGGGTCATCCTCAGCTCTCGATCCATAGAACACTGGCGGGCTACAACTCAGAAAGTCCCGTAGCCTCAGCATCTGCTGGGGTGAACTACGGGTGCTCTTTGAAAGGCTGCTGCATCGACCTATCCTCATATCTGCCACGACCACGGCGATGGCGGGCCATCTCCTTGTACCCATCTCATCTGCTCCGGTGTGGGGCCGGAGGCTCAGTGCGTAGTCTCGGCATCCAGCTGCGGCTCTAAACTCTGCTGGTCTTTGGTGGCGTATGAAACTTCGCCGTCGGAAGCTTGTCTCGTGCAGCCAGGGCTGCGCCCTCGTACTCCTCAGATCTCACTACAGCTCCTCATTGCCTTACCCATCGGGCACAGGTTGCCTTACGCGGAGGCATAGCGGTAAAGGAAAGGAATACGTCGGAGGGTCCAACTTATCACACGGCTACAGGGCACGATCTCGGAATGAGAAGAATGAAACCAATCCTAAATGTCCTATAGCCTCACGATTATAGATGTGGTGCACAACACACCGATAATCAAGACTACTAGACACGATGCGTAGACACTTTCGAGGACTAATCGCTCACGATACCACTTTTGTCACGACCGAACCCGGGCGTGGGTGCCTACCGGGCACCCTGGTGATACAACATCGGAGAAAATCAGCGGAAATAAAAACATGAACATGAATTAAGAGACAAAGTAAATAAGCAGGCCAAGCAAGCGATTGCCTTCATCATATATACATAAATACGAACAGTTATCCTTTTTACAAACCACCTGCCAGCGATTACTACTGGACCTCTAAGATTTTACAACGGCTATGGCGGGACGGGGCCCGCCATACCACAGATGTATAAGAATCTACGGACTCGAGGTAACATACCAAAAGATAAGCCTCGAAGAAATGGGGCTTCCGACACGCATTGTGATCCTAAGGCGAGGATCCACAACCGATGTACTTCCACTGCGGCATGAGCGGCCCCGAAGGAGTCGATCTGACAGTACCAGTATGAAGCGTAAAAGGCGTAAATGAAATCATAATAGTCTATATAAAGCGGGAGACATGTATGATAACGGATGAAATCGTGTCCTGCCCGTCTCGGGACTCGGTGTAGAATCAGATGAAATACGTGTCCCTGCCCATCTCGTGGGACTCGGTGTAAAAATCAGATGAAATACGTGTCCCTGCCCATCTCGTGGGACTCGGTGTATAATCAAATGGAATACGTGTCCCTGCCCATCTCGTGGGACTCGGTGTATAATTAAATGGAATACGTGTCCCTGCCCATCTCGTGGGACTCGGTGTATAATCAAATGAAATACGTGTCCCTGCCCATCTCGTGGGACTCGGTGTAGAATCGCTCATAACAAATCAACCGGCCCTCCATCGAGAGACGCGGGGTACAGAAATACAACAAAGGCTATCACAACAAGCATATGCAAGTTTCACAACAACAAGCATAGACAAGCTTCACAACAACAAGCATAGGCAAGTTATACCCAACTCAAAGTACTTTCATTTTATGCCAAAGTCCGGGTTTTAACCCTAAGGTACTACGTACGTTAAATTACTTTTAAAGATCCATTTCTTTTACAAAGGTCACCCGATACCCGTAGTATAAAAATAGAGTGACTAACATTGTTAAGTAAACCAAAATGCTTTCCTTTGTAAAATCAAGTAACAACCTTATTTTCCAAACGTTCAAGTTTGCCTAATTTCAAATGCTCAAGTTCCTCATTTTAGAAAAGGTTTCGTAGTTCATAGTTTTAATCCTTTAAACATAATTCTCCTTTAGACGTTTTGAGAAACATATGCCTTATAGGTGAGTAGGTTATTCTTGTTTATAAACAATCTTATTAAGCGATCATGATCTAGGAAATGTAATATCATTTTGTCTCATCTTAGCTTCTATGCGGATGGAGGTTTCTCTTGGTTTTAATACCATACTTCATTATTCAATACATTTTCCTTTATTAACTGCGGTGGTTTGTCGATACTTATTACGATTTCGAAATCGGAAACATTATTCCTTTTAAAACCAAGTACTCATTACTCACGAATGAGGTTTCACACTTTTAACAAAATTCATATTAATACCATTAAGTCAAGTCTCTTATCTTCTAAAACTCGATAAACCATTCTTTTATCACTCTTAAGACGTTATACCTAACTTCCCATAAAGCTAGTACAACTCTTATGTTTTCAAAGCCAAGTATTACTCTTCTTTAAAAAGGGTCTTTTGGAACACTTCAAGTTCTTGTTACTACACATCAAATCCGTTATAAGTCAAATCGGTTATCCTTTGAAACCATAGCGGTTTCTTACCTACATAAAGTCATTATAACCAACTTCCCATAAAGCCGTTATAACACTTTATGTTTCAAACCAATCAAATACATTAAACACATATGCGTCTACGTACTACATAGTTATACACATATCATGCTAGAACAGATAGGAAGAGGTTCACATACCTCGCGACGATTCTGGACTAATAGCAAAGCGCTCAGTACCTCAAACCGTCGGCTACACCTTAAGCCAAGTAGACCACGCCACGTAGTATTTCAACCTATAGAGGCCACTGGCGCCTATTAACATCTTAGATCTCAATGTAGAATATCTTACGGAAAATTGGCGGCACCTCCCCATGCAGCGTAAATCTCATCCTCATCGGTGGCTACCAAGCCAACCGGGGGTTTGCACGTCTAACCGGGCGTGTACAATTCTACTTACGGCAATACTACACAAGTCTCATGTCTGATCTATGTAATTACGATTGATTCACTTCTTAAAATTGAGCTTAAGTCGCAAGACATTGCGTAAGTATTATTCGAGCTTAAGTCAAAAGACATTGCCGCACAACTATGTTCAGTTCTATATATAGTATACTTAACTATATACTCCTACAACATGTAATTTCCAATTACCACAGAAGGTCAAGAATGTTTACTTCGATAAGCCCAAAATTATCCGAGTTTATATGTCGATCTGAGCAAGGTTTAGCTCTACTCAGTGCGCTCAGGCCGCTCCAAACAACCCTTAGAAGTTCTAACCAACTTCTACTTATAACTTCAACTACGGGTGAAGATTTACTTAGGGTTTCGTTTTGTGGCTAAAGGAAAGTATAATCGTATTTTCCGGGTTTTTCGTATAAAGGGTACTTTGGAAAGTACTACAAGGTATTTGGCTAAAGTATTTTGGGCATTATAACAATACTTGTAGAATACATTTCTACCAAGGGGGTAGTATTTCGACTAGCACAACTAGGCTAGGGGAAGGGTGCTCGTGAGGGGCTTGAGGGGAGAGGGTGGTGTTTGGATGAGAACAAGGTTGAGGAGAGGGAGGATTTTTAACACTTAGAGAAATTTTGGATGAAGAAGTTCATCAACTTAGAGGGTATTTATAGGTCAAGCAAAGGCCAACCAAGGGCGAAGATGAAGCCAAGTGCAAGGCAAGTGTAAGGCAAGATTAAGCCATGTGCTACCTTATCCATCTACACAAAATATCCTACCTAACCTTGACCAAAATTTCAACACAAAAAGCGTGCAAGACTAGCCCATTTGCGTCAACCTCTTCCAATGTGAGGTGACACATGTCACCCTCCGTTGATCCAAAATGTTACGTCTCTCGGAAAAATCCGCAAAATTAAAAATGCCATAGCCGGAATTTTCCCTACGAAAGCTGTGGAAACGTTTCGTCGAAAAACGACTCCTAACGGGTGTTGTGTACAAATTTCGAAACTTGCCTAACTTAAGGCTCAAATTATTATACGTACGCCCTCACGTACATACTCTGGAAATACGGGGTATAACATATATTATTATTTATTACGGGGTCATTCCCCGGGTTGTGGCATTTTCATATTCCGTGGATTTGCTACCCACGATGCGAGGAATACCTCATGCGAGTCCGTAGGGCTCATGCGGGTGAAATAGTCCCATGCGGGTGAGTACAGCCTATGCGAGGAATACCTCATGCGGGTCCACATAACCCATGCGGGTGAAATAGTCCCAGGAGTAGGAGTGTTTAATGATACTGCGGGGCGGATGACCTTGCTTTGATCATGAGCTTCCTATTTTCATGCAGTATAGTATATGCTTGATATTCTCATTGTTAGTAAGGCACAGTGTTCTGTAAACTAATTTTTATACATGTCTCCAGTTATTTTAGACTTATGGGGTATTTTCAGTATTTTCGATTTAGCATGCCAAATACATGTATTATCTTGACCCACTTCGAAATTTGCGTTCATCTGCGCGGTAGGGTTAGCGGTGGTGGATCCTCATTCTTAGTGTCACGACCCGTTCCGGGGCCCGTGACTGGTGTCTTACCCGGGCACCCAAGTAGTCATACATCAGAGTAACCAGCGGAATATAAAAACAAGACATGAAACAATGTAACATGAGACACAGTTTATCTGAGAAAAGGCGCCTTTCGGCATATATATATAAACATCAAGTTTGGCAGTTACATCCCAACTTTACAATAGGACTACAGACCTCTAAGGAAGTAAACAACTATGGCGGGACAGGGCCCCGCCATACCCTGAATGTACATATATCTACAACATCAGGGAGAACCATACCATATGTCGAGCCTCCGGAGAAGATGGAGCTCACGACACCAAAGTAGAGATCTAAGGATGTGGATCTAGCACACCTTTCCCTTACTGCGGCATGAGCAGCCCCGAAGGAGGTCGATCTGGGTACCAAGTATGTGAAAGCGTAAATCTTGAAGTAAAATCAAAGTATTTAAAACCATTTGCAAATACAACCAGTTCAACTGCACATAGTGCCACAACATAAACAAGAGCAAAATAGATATAGTGTAACTGGTCTTTTCTAGGCCGCGAATGATCGAAGCAAGGCCAATCGCCCATAGTATCATTATGCGTGCCTAATCCTGGACTTCTCGCAGTCCGCATAGGTCACACATGAACCGCGTGGTATTCCTCGCATCGGGTAGCTAACCCCGGTACCTCTGGACTCCGCGATCGCATAGTCTCATAGACGCGTAGTCACATAGACGCATGGGGCATCCCGCGTCGGGATAAAACACCGGAATGATCAATCCACGGAACTCCGCGACTCGCATAGTCACACAGATTGCATGGGCCGTATAGACCGCGTCGGGTGGCAAGCCCTCGGTATAACAAGTCGAGGGTATGTGATATAATAACAGTACAACGGTCTTAACGTTTAACAACGTAAGCACAAGAAGAATGACCCCCTTACACAACATCACAAGGCACTAACACACGTATCATCATAACATGTTCTCCTATCAAACCATCTTACTACACTTTGCAGAAATCAATACAAGATTTTCATAAACAATAAGTAAAACCGTTCCTTTTATCTTTCTTAAGTCGTTATACCTAACTTCCCATAAAGCTAGTATAACTCTTAAGCTTTCATTTAAAAATCAAGTATTACTCTTCTTTCAAAAATGATTCATAATTCTTTTGAAATACTTCAAGGTTCTTATTATTTAGACTCAAGTCGAAAGGCGTCAAGTAAAACCATGTTCGGTTAACACACGTCGTCTAGTACTATATATATATTTAAAATATCATGCTCAAGAGGATAGGAAGAATCACATACCTCCTCGGCGAAAACCACACAAGTCGAATATATGTCGCGAGTATCGACTATAACGATCAAATCGTCTATCAGCGTCTAGACTATCTTGTAGAATATTCTAGCGAGAGGGTTCTCTATTCTACGGAAAATTGGGCAGCATTTCCCTACCGTCAAACTACTCAAGTCTCATAAATACGATCACATGTAAATGATTCAATTCTCTTCTTTTATACCCTTCTTTGTGATTACGGTTCAATTCTATTCTTTAATATCCTTACATATTTTATACTCGACTCTTAACTATTCTTATATGTAATCTCAATTACAATAGATGGACAAGAGTATTTACCTCGATAAGCCCAAAATTATCCAAGTTAAATGTCGATCTGAGCAAGGTTTAGCTCACAATTTGCGCTCAGATAGCTCCAGAAAACCTTAAAAGTTCTACACAACTTCTACCTAAATACTATAGGGATTTGGGCTAGGGTATTTTGGAGATAGTAACAACACTTGGAGAATATTTTCTACTAAGGGGGCTCTCGTAGGAAGCAACTAGGAAGGGGAAGAGGACTTTGGGCGAGAACACTACTAGGGGAGGAGTTTTGAGACTTGGAGAAAGTGTGGAGTGGATGAAGAAGTCTTCACTCAGGGGTATTTATAGAACACTCGAGGACAAGATTAAAACAAGTGGAGGTTGGGATTATGATCCAAGTGAAAGATGAGGTCTTCCAACCAAGTGTCTCCCACAACATTTGGACATATGTCCCACAATAATGGAACACATGCCCACCACAACAATGAGCCATGTGGACTCCACTAACTTCAAAAAGCGTCCACCTCTACCTCTCACTCACAAAATCAACTTGCAAGACTTGACCAATTGACTTGCCCGGCACATTTTCGTCCAACACATGCCAACTAAGGGTGACACATGTCGCCCTCCCATTAGTCCAAAATATTCGTCTTTCGTAAAAATCCGTGTCGGTTAAAATATTAAGCGTGGAATTTCCTTCACGAGGTTGAAATCTTTTAGTCGACGCTTACAATTCCATTCTTAACCTAATTAGGGTTTGTACAAATGTCGTCGTCCTCACGTACATACTCGGAAATACGGTATAATATTCTCCTCTTAGAAACATTCGTCGAATGTTCCTTCTCAAACAGATAACGATATAGGTCCTCACAACTTAACGGTTTGCAAATGCCACATATGACCACAATCTGACATTTAAGCAAATATGATAATTTAAAACCGGCAAGTAGGAAAGTAAGTTACACGGAGGTGTGGGAATAAGTGAGGTACCTGCCTCATGTCCTCCTCGACTTCCCCGTCATCTCCTCACGAGCTCGTTCCGCCACAAGACTTTGCGGAAGCCACGTCCTTGGTCGCGACGCCTAACGACGATCGATTATCGCTATGGGAATCTCTCATACGATAACCCCTGGTCACTGGACATCGTCAATCGGGTGTACTCTAGATGGATCCCGATACATCTCGCCGGCGTAAACATGGAAAGCGGATGCCTTTGTCTCGGATCGGACGGCGGATCGGCTTCGTGGCGACCTTGTCTACCTGCGGACAATCGATAAGGTCGATGTACCTTGGTGAGCTTCCCTTTCTGCCAAATCTCATCACACCGCCTTCATGGGTGACACATTCAGAAAACCCGATCATCAACCTCAAACTCCGGATCTGCGACGGCGATTATCTGCGTCGACTTCATCGACTACGAGTATCGATAAGCGCTCTGGATAAGCTTCGCCTTATCCGCACTGTGAACCAGTGCGGTCCCACTAATCGCACCTCGCCTACATCAAACCAGCCTATCGGCGATCTGCACTTCCTCATACAAGGCCTCGTAAGGCGCCATCGAATCTGGAGTGGTAGCTATTATTATCACATGAAACTCAACTAGAGGCAAATGATCGTCGGCTACCCACGAAGTCAATAACACGGGCTCGCGGCATATCCTCGAGTGCGGATAGTGCGCTCTGCTGTCCGTTTGTGCGAGGATGGAATGCGATGCTCGAGCTCACTGCGTCCCTAAACCGCCACGGAAAGACCTCCGGAAGTTAGCGTAAATGGCGGGCTCCTGCATGCGATATGATAGAAATAGGGACCCATGCGATCGGCGATCTCTCGGATGTAAAGTCGGCGTAATCCTCGTAGAAAAGTCGTCTGACGGGAAGAAAGCGGGCTGATTTAATCGACTGTCGGCGATAACCCAAATAGAATCATGTTTCCTCGAGTGCGAGGTAACCGCGTGATAAAGTCCATGTTGATCACCTCCCACTTCCGGTCGGGATCTCGATAAATGCGCAACAAACCACGGGCCTGCGGTGCTCTACCTTCGCTGCGACAACACGGCACTGAGCCACAAACTCTGCAGCGTCCTCTTCAAGCCATCCCACCGATACACGATGCGGTCGTGGTACATCTTGGTTGACCCGGATGGATAGAGTAACGCGTGTGCTTCCCTAGAACCTGCTGCGAAGTCTGCAATATCTGGAACACACAACTTGCCTCGAACCTTAGCACCCGTCGGTGCTACCTCAGGACCACTTTCCCTGCGAAGGGTCGTATCGCGATGCGTGTCAAAACCGGATCCTCAATGTTGCCTCTTACCTCGCCGGCGATGGAAGACTCGACAACCTCTCGAACTCGAACCCCTGCTATCGAATCAATCAATCGGACTCGAGGCTCGCTAAGCGATGTAAATCGCGAACCATGCCCCTCCTCTGCTGCACATCCGATGGACTCCCCGTGACCTACGACTAAGGCATACGCCTGACATTAGCCTTCCGGGTGAGTACGGGATATCGACATCGTAATCCTTGAGTAACTCTAACCACCGTCTCTGCGTAAGTTCGGCTCCTGCAGGTGAAGATATCTTTGGAGGCTTTTGTGGTGCGTATAAACATCTACATGAACCCATACAAATAGTGCCTCGGATCTTGGCGTGAATCACCGCGACTCAAATCATGGGTGGGGTAGTTCCTCTCATGTTTCTTAAAATGCGGATCGTGCGCTATAACCTTGCCTGCTGCGTCAACACACATCGGCCCGATGCACGGCGTCACAATACGACATAGCCGTCTGGACCCTATGGAAGAGTAAGCAGTGCGATCGTCGATCTCTCGCCGATGGCGGAAACCACGCTCCTGACATCGATCCATCAAACTTAGTGCCACGAGTCGATCTAGTCAATGGTGCGAAGATAAAGCAAACTTCTCCACGAACGCCGATAATAACTGCAAGGCCCGAAAACTACGCATACGCCGGAGTAGTAGGTCTAGGCCAACTCGACTTCCTCGATCTTAGCGTATCCACACGAATACCATTACGACTATATGCCCGAAAAAGCCACGAAGTCAGCGAACTCACACTTGAAAACTTGGCGTACATCCGTGGTCTGGAGAACTCCGGCCACAGTCCTCAAATGCTCCGCATGCTCCTGCTCTGAGCGAGAATAAACCAAGATGTCATCGATGAATACTATCACAAAAGTATCCAAAAATGGTTTAAACACTCGGTTCATCAAATCCATAAAAACTGCCGGAGCATTGGTCAAACCGAACGACATAACCACGAACTCATAGTGCGTCTGGGTCGGAATGCGATCTAGGGACATCGCCTCTCGACTCGTACGATGATAGCCGATCGCGGATCAATCTTGGAAAACATCTCGCCGTCTGCAGCGGTCGAACAAATCATCAATCACAGGAAGGGTATCATTCTTAATGGTCACCTTTTTTTGCTGTATCAACACACATGCGCGGCGTCCATCCTTCTTCTTCACGAACAATCCGGCGCTCCCGGGAGAAACACTAGGCACGATGAAGCCGCTTCTCCAAAGAAATCTCTCGGTGGTCCTTGACTCTCTCAACTCGGCGGTGTCGTTACGTATGGCGGAATGGAAATAGGCAGTGTGCAGCTCTGTCGATACAAAACTCTATCTCCTCTCGGGAGGATACGGAGGTCGTCTGGAAACACGTCGGGAACTCTCTAACTCTGGGCGGTGAAAATCTGATGCATGACCTCGATGTCGAATACGAATGAGATGGTAGATGTACCCATACGCACCATCTTCCTATCCTTGAGGTGAAATAAACCTACCGCCGGCGTCTGATGTTCCTTCCACTCAATAACGGCTCCCGAAGCTGAAACCGTACCACTCTCTCCTGTAGTCTGCTGGCGTAGCGAAGCTAACAATCCGTGCCCGTGATCACGTGAAATCATCGGTCATGTCGACTCTATCAAGTCGGCTGGTCGGCGATCGCGATAAAGTCCTTTGGGCAAGCCATATATCGTAGAGCTACTACCGATCACCCATTTGGCGTAGCTACCTCAAAAGTGCTATGGACTCGGGCTCACATCCTATCCTACTAGCAATAAGGGAGATATATGGGGCCAGTAGAACCGGATCTATCAAGGCATACATCACAACGGCCCGATAAAGTACACAGGCGGCGTCGGCGATGCCTCACAGTCTGCCGGTAGGCATAAATGCGATTACGAGGATCGCTAGGCGGGACCGCGCCATGACCTCTGCCGTGACTGCTGGTCCATGGTACCACGCCCTCGGGCGAGTAAGCGTAGGAGATGAAGACCGACAGCGGACCACAGGTGACCCTACCATCAGCGTTGCCTGCAGTCGGACAGGCTCTCGCATAATGACCTGCGGCCTGAAGTGTAGCAAGCTCCGAGTAGTACCACAACCTCACGAATGGAATCTACCACATCGGACACAGGCGGACCTCGATCGGTTAGCACCCTTGCTACCACCGTCCAGTCTTGGGGCCCGACGCCCCGAATACTCTGGCTGTGCAAGCGATGTAGGAGTGCTCGACGGTGGTGGGGTGCAAATCTAGGCTGCTTGTGGTCGTCCACCCGAAGCTACCAAAAGATCGGCCGTCTTAGCTTAACCTGCTGGCGATATCATGCGACCGTCGGTCTCTACGCTCGCATCAGTGCATGAGCTGCGTGCGGGCAATATCCATGCGGTGAAGAGCTACACCGGTAGCGACTCTTCCATATAATCATCTAGCGGTGGCGTGGCGGTGCATTCGGTCCTCTATATACGCTACTAGCGAGGAAATATCAAGCCAAAGAATCGAACTCGGCGTTGTACTCCTCTGTCTCGTGACAAAAACTTGTCGGCGTGCCCTCTCATCTGCGGAGGCGAAGTGAGTGAAAAAGCCTCGAAAACTTCGTCCCATCTGCTGGGCGCATGCTCTCCCGGGAAAGCTCCACGAGTCAAACGATCGGCTGCGGTATCACGCGGCCGTCTGAACGAAGATCACGGACTCGGTCTCTGAAGCCTTGATCACGCGTGATCTCTATGGCGGCGGATGAACTCCTGCGGGTCATCCTCGAACCTCGACGTAGAACTCTGGCGGGCTACTGACTCGAGAAAATCCGTAGCCTCGAACTATCGATCTCGGGTGAACCACAGTCTTCTTTGGGCCAGGCTGCTGCGTCCTATCCTCGTATCGGCCACGATCACGGCGATGGCGGGCATCTCCTTGTACCCTAACTCATCGCCCGGTGTGGGGTGGAGGTCGGTGCGTGGTCTCTTTGGGGCGGCGTCATGGAACTCGCCGTCTGAGGTATCGCCTAGGGTAAGAACTGGGCATGTGCCCTCGTGACTCTCGGTGTCCTACTAGCGACTCCTCCAGTGCCTTGCCCTTTCAGGCCGGGTTGCCTTACGTGGAGGCATAACTGTTAAAGAAAGGACCTACGTTCGAGGGGTTCAACTTATAACACAACTCTAAGGCATGATCTCAGAGTGAGAAGAATGAAACCAATCTTAAATATCCTATAGCCTCACGATTATTGGTGTCGTGCACAACACGCGATAATCAGACTACTAGATACGGTCTGTAGACACTTTCCGAGGATTAACTGCTCTGATACCACTTTTGTCACGACCCGTTCCGGTGCCCGTGACTGGTGCCTTACCCGGGCCAAAGTAGTCATACATCAGAGTAACCAACGGAATATAAAAACAAGACATGAAATAATGTAACATGAGACATAGTTTATCTGAGAAAAAGGCGCCTTTCGGCATATATATATAAACATCAAGTTCGGCAGTTACATCCCAACTTTACAATAGGACTACAGACCTCTAAGGAAGTAAACAACTATGGCGGGGCAGGGCCCCGCCATACCCTGAATGTACATATATATAAAACATCAGTGAGAACCATTCCAAAATTCGAGCCTCGGAGAAGATGGAGCTCGACACCAAAGTAGAGATCTAAGGATGTGGATCTAGCACTGCTTTCCCTTACTGCGGCATGAGCGCGGCCCGTGAGGTCGATCTGCAAGTACCAAGTATGTGAAAGCGTAAAGTACTAAAGTAAAATCAAAGTATTTAAAACCATTTGCAAATACAACCGGTTCAAGCGCATAGTGCCCAACATAAACAAGAGCAAAATAGATATAGTGTAAGCGGTCTTTTCTAGGCGCGAATGATCGAAGCAAGGCGATCGCCCGTAGTATCATTATGCGTGCCTAATCACGGACATCCCGCGATCCGCATAGGTCACACTGAGACCGCGTGAGGTATTCCTCGCGTCGAGGGTAGCTAACCCCGGTACCTCGCTGGACTCCGCGATCCGCATAGTCTCATAGACCGCGTAGTCACATAGACCGCATAGGGCATCCCCGCGTCGGGATAAAACACCGGAATGATCAATCACGGAACTCGCTGACTCGCATAGTCACGCGACTGCATAGGCCGTATAGACCGCATCAGGGTGGCAAGCCCTCGGTATAACAAGTCGAGGGTATGTGATATAATAACGATACAACGGTCTTAACGTTTAACAACGTAAGCCTGAAGAATGACCCCTTACACAACATCACAAGGCACTAACACGTAGCATCATAACATGTTCTCTATCAAACCATCTTACTACACTTTGCGAGAAATCAATACAAGATTTTCATAAACAATAAGTAAAACCGTTCCTTTTATCTTTCTTAAGTCGTTATACCTAACTTCCCATAAAGCTAGTATAACTCTTAAGCTTTCATTTAAAAATCAAGTATTACTCTTCTTTCAAAATGATTCATAATTCTTTTGAAATACTTCAAGGTTCTTATTATTTAGACTCAAGTCGAAAGGCGTCAAGTAAAACCATGTTCGATTAACACTGCGTCTACCGTACTATATATATATTTAAAATATCATGCTCGAGAGGATAGGAAGAATCACATACCTCGCCGTGAAAACCACGCCAAGTCGAATATGTCGTGCGCGAGTATCGACCTATAACGATCAAATCGTCTATCAGCGTCTAGACTATCTTGTAGAATATTCTAAGCGAGAGGTTCTCTATTCTACGGAATTGGGCAGCATTTCCCTACGTCAAACTACTCAAGTCTCTGTAAATACGGTCTATGTAAGTCTGATTCAATTCTCTTCTTTTATACCGCCTACTTTGTGATTACGGTTCAATTCTATTCTTTAATATCCTTACATATTTTATACTCAACTCTTAACTATTCTTATATGTAATCTCGATTACAATAGAAGGACAAGAGTATTTACCTCGATAAGCCCAAAATTATCCAAGTTAAATGTCGATCTGAGCGAGGTTTAGCTCTAATTTGCGCTCAGATAGCTCGAAAACCTTAGAAGTTCTACACAACTTCTACCTAAATACTATAAGGGATTTGGGCTAGGGTATTTTGGAGATAGTAACAACACTTGGAGAATATTTTCTACCAAGGGGGCTCTCGGTAGTACAACTAGGAAGGGGAAGAGGACTTTGGGCGAGAACACTACTAGGGAGAGGGATTTTTGAGACTTGGAGAAAGTGTGGAGTGGATGAAGAAGTCTTCACTCAAGGGGTATTTATAGAACACTCGAGGACAAGATTAAAACAAGTGGAGGGTTGGGATTATGATCCAAGTGAAAGATGAGGTCTTCCAACCAAGTGTCTCCCAAAACATTTGGACATATGTCCACCACAATAATGGAACACATGCCCACCACAACAATGAGCCATGTGGACTCCACTAACTCACAAAAAACGTCCACCCTCTACCTACTCCCACTCACACAAAATCAACTTGCAAGACTTGACCAATTGACTTGCCCACTTGGCCACATTTTCGTCCAACACATGCCAACTAAGGGTGACACATGTCGCCCTCCCATTGGTCCAAAATATTCGTCTTTCGTAAAAATCCGTAATCGGTTAAAATATTAAAAACGTGGAATTTCCTTCACAAGGTTCGAAATCTTTTCCGTCGAACACTTACAATTCCATTCTTAACCTAATTAGGGTTTGTACAAATGTACGTACGTCCTCACGTACATACTCCGGAAATACGGGGTATAATACTTAGGATCACTGTTCTGGTGTCAGAAGCTCCATTCCTCCGGATGCTTGTTTTGTTGGTACGGTTCTCCCTGATGCTGTAGGTATTTTGTACATTCAGGGGTATGGTGGGGCCCTGTCCATACGATTGTTATTCTAAGTGCGTAGTCACGTTTGTGGTTTGATGCAGAAGAACAAGTTGTCTTGTTATACTTTTGATTAAGTATATTTTTATGGAAGCGACATCGGCTTGCCGGTGATGTTCTTGTTCTGAGTTATGTGTTATGTATGTTCATTGCTATTCTCGATGTATACACGGCGGGTGCCGGTAGGGCACGATCAGCGACCCGGTGGTCGTGACAAAAGTGGTATCGAGCGATTAGTCCTCAGAAAGTGTTTACAGACCGTGTCTAGTAGATTCTTGATTATCGGTGTGTTGTGCACCACATCTATAATCAGGAGGCTGCAGGATATTTTGGTTTCCATTCTTTCACTCTAAGATCGTGCAATAGAGCTGTGTTATAGGTTAAACTTCCTCTGATATTTTCCTTCATGTATCAGTTATGCCGCCACACAAGGCAACTGCGGCCCAGAAGGGCAAGCGGTGAGAGTCTTGCTAGTAGGGCCGGAGAGTCACGAGAGGCCTGAGCCAGTCCTTAGGAGATGATGTTTGAGCGGCGAGTTCCACGGCGTCGCCCGGCCTCAGCGAGTTCGAGGCAACAACATCGCTCACGAGGCTGCGGTACTGAGCCTCGGTCCACGGCCGGTGAGTATAGAAGATGCGGGGATCAGATCTGGTTATTGACCAGCATAGTGGTAGGCGTGGCAAATAGGAGCGAACATCGATCCTAGAGCCAAGCGGTTCTGATTCGGGTTTTCTGAGTTGTCATCCACAGAGTTCTATGGTTCGAGATCAGGAGGATCCTCGGGAGTTTGTTCGGCGATTCTGACGGACTATCACGGTCTTAGGGCCTCGGAGGCTGAGTCCGTCATGCTAGCCTCTTACCGATTACGCGACATTACGTTGAACTGGTTTGAGTCATGGGAGTTGTCTAAAGGTGAGGATGCTCTTCCAGCTATTTGGGAGGAGTTCACATAAGCCTTCCTGGATCACTTCTTGCCTCCTGAGATGAGGAGAGCCCGCATAGATAGATTCCTGACCTTGAGGCAGAACGGGAGGACTATTAGAAATCTGGCTGAGTTTGACTCCTTGGCGGTATCGCACACCATTGTGGTGACATGGCGAGCGAGGTTCATCGATATGTGATGGGGCTGAAGCGTCATATGATTCTTGCATGCTTAGGGTGGCTCTTGACGGTATGGATATTGCGGAGATGCGGCGTATCTGCGAGGATTGAGGCGAGAGAGGAGGATCAGCTAGACTTAGGCGGCCCAGAGGCGGGGCGGCATAGTCTCGAGGCGATTTCGAGGCGGACAACCTCAGCAGCAGACTAGGTCCACATTTCAGCCAGCACAGAGTGCTCCTTCTCGGTTTTCTGGCGGGAGGTCTGATCAACCGGGTAATTCAGGAGCAAGTCAGGGCTCTAGGACTTCGGGGTTTCAGAGAAGCAGAGACCACTACCGATCGATACCACCCCCATCTCGGTGTGCTCTATACGGTAGGTCTCACCCAGGCGAGTGTCGTGTTCCTTCCGGAGCTTGTTACTCTTGTGGCCAGTAGGGCCATTTGAAGAGGGATTGTCCGACCAGAGGTGGCGGGAGTGTTATGGATTCGTAAGCGAAGTCGATTCTTTGGATCTTCTTCTTATTGTTATGCGCCCGGGCGAGGTGTTCACGGGCGCGAGCGCGGCGAAGTCGTGGTGGGGTCCCAGTTCAGTGATCCTCGAGCGCATTTATGCCATGTCGGCCGCCCGGGACCGGGGCGTCACCAGATGTCGTCACAGGTACATTATTGGTTTCATGCTGTGATGTATATGCTTTGATAGATCTAGGTTCTACCTTGTCCTATATATCTCCTCATATTGCTAGTAGAATAGGGATAGAGCCCGAGTCCATAAAACCTTTTGAGGTGGCTACGCCAGTATGTAGTTCGGTGGTAGCCGAGCGGGTATATAAGGCTTGCCCAGTGACTATATACGGTCGTCAGACTCTAGCCGACTTGATAGAGTTAGATATGACAGACTTTGATGTGATTATGGGTATGGATTGGCTAGCGTCTTGCTATGCCAATGTGGACTGTAGAGAGAGATTGGTACGGTTCGGTTTCTGGTGGTAGGTGCTCAGTGGAAGGGAATCTTTGCGTCGAGGGTAGGTTTATTTCTTACCTCAAAATTTGGGAAGATGGTGCGGAAGGGTATATCTACCATATGGTTCGGGTATTCGATCGAGTGAGATCTGGACCTTGATCGATTCGGTCGTTAGAGAGTTTCCGGACTTGTTTCCAGACGAGCTTCCGGGTATCCCTCCTGAGAGGGAGATTGAGTTTTGCATTGACATGGCGCCAGACACTCGACCAATATCTATTCCGACATACAGGATGGCACCTGCGGAGTTGAAGGAATTAAAAGGCCAGCTGAAAGATTTGTTGAAAAAGGCTTTGCTCGGGCCAAGTGTTTGCCACAGGGAGCGCCGGTGTTATTTGTAAAGAAGAAGGATGGGGCAGCTGCGTATGTGTGTTGATTACTGAGCGGTGAATAAGGTAACTATCAAACGGATATCCCTCCCGGGATTGATGATTTGTTTGACCGATTTGCGAGTGCGAGTGTTTTCAAGATAGACTGCGATGCAGTTATCATCAGTGAGAGTTAGAGGCGGATATCCCAAAGGCGCATTCGGGACCGGTATGGGCACTATGAGTTGGTGATGTCTTTCGGGTTGACCAACGCCCAGCGGTATTCATGGATTTGATGAGCGGGTGTTCAAGCCATTCTTGGATATGTTCGTTATAGTATTCATTGATGATGTCTGGTTTATTCGCGGCGAGCGAACATGCGAATCGGCGAGGCGGTATTAGAGTCGCCGGGGCCGGCGATTGTATGCCAAGTTCTCGAAATGCGAGTTTTGGTTGGCTTCAATGGCTTTCTTAGGGCATGTTATCGGGGCCGATGGCATTCGGCTAGATACATCAAAAATTGAGGTAGTCAAGACTTGGCCTAGACCAGCTACCTGCAAGCGGAGTGCAGCTTTTGGGCCTTGCAGGTTATTATCGGAGATTTGTGGAGAAGTTTGCTTCCATCTCAGCACCTTTGACTAGGCTGACTCAGAAAGCAGATATGTTCTGGTGGACGGATGCTTGTGAGGAGAGTTTCCAGTTACTGAAGGAGAAATTGGCGGCCTTGATCCTTACTCTTCCGGAGGTTTAGACGGATATGTGGTTTATTGTGATGCGTTGGGTGTCGGGCTTGGGTGCGTTCTGATGCAGCACGACAAAGTTATAGCTTACGCATCTCGACAGCTCAGGAAGCATGAGAAGAACTATCCCACACATGACTTAGAATTGGCAGCAGTGATTCATGCCTTGAAGATCTGGAGACATTATTTGTATGGAGTTCATGTGGATATTTACACAGACCACAAGAGCCTCGGTATATCTTGACGGAGAGAAGTGAACTTGCGGCGAGGCGGTGGTTGGAGTGCCAAGGATTACGATGTCGATATTCTATACCACCCGGGGAAGGCCAATGTAGTTGCGGATGCCGCGTCGCGGTCGATGGGTAGTGCATGCGATGTACAACCAGAGAGAAGGAATATGGTTCGCGAGTTACATCAGCTAGCGAGCCTTGGGGTTCGTTTGGTTGATTCTGATAGTGATGGAGTTCGGGTTCGAGAGGTTGCCGAGTCTTCCATCGTCGAGGAGGTGAAGGCGGCGATATGAGGATCCGGTGTAGTGCGGTATCGAGATGCGGCTCTTGAAGGAGAAGAGTCTATTTGAGGTAGCGCGGATGGGGTACTAAGATTTGAGGACCATTGTGTTCCGATGTAGCGAGGACTTCGTCGGCCGGTGCAGGGAGGCACACATCGCTCGTTATTTTATTCACCCGGGGTCGACTAAGATGTACCATGACCTCAGGTGTATCTATTGGTGGGATGGCCTGAAGAGGGACGTTGCGGAGTTTGTGGCGCGATGCGGTGTCGAGTCAGGTAGAGCACGAAGCCGGTGGGCTGTTGCGGTGTTACACCGTAGTTCGAGGTATGTATGTGAGGGCGTCGTGCGAGAATATGGCCTAATTTTGGAAATGAAGAAAGATGTGATTTTTTTCGACGGAAAAGTTTCCGGATTTTGTGAAGGAAAAAGGTTCGTTTTTGGGAATTGGATTCCCAGATTTGGTATTCGGACTTTTTGGAATATTTGAGAATTATGGAATTTTATTTCGGAATTGGTCACGTGGGGCCACGGGAGAAATTCTGGTTTTGTGGGGCCAGCTTTATTTTTGGATTTTTGGCATTACGGATATTTTGGAAGATGAAATATTTTGGGCGAGTAGGGAGACACGTGTCACCCCATGTGGCCTATGGGCGATTTTAAGAGCGGCAGGCGGTTTGTGGGGGACAAGTGGCAAGTTGCCACTTGTCCCATTTTTGTGGTGGACATTTGGTTGGTAGTTTACCCACACACATGTACCCAATCCTCACCTTACACTTGCTTTAATACTAGCCCTTGATTTCTCTATAAATACCCCCTTGTTTCAAGACTTATTTCTGTTATACCCCGTATTTCCAGAGTATGTACGTAAGGACGTACGTAGAGAATTTGAGCCTTAAGTTAGGCAAAGGACCGAATTTTGGGCACAAGTGCCGATTAGAGTCGTTTTTAAATGAAGCGTTTCCACGACTACGTTGGGAAAATTCCGGCTATGTCATTTAGTATTTTGCGGATTTTTAGAGACTTAACATTTTGGACCAGCGGGAGGGTGGCGTGTGTCACCCTGCATTGGAAACAAGTGGGGTGGCTTTGGGCGATTGGGCGTCGAGAGGGAGTTGGCCTTGGCCGATTGGTTCCTAGTTTAGGCCTTGTTTTGTGTCATGTTTTGTGGAGTGTTTTGTGGAGTAGGGGTTAGGGTGCACTTGGCTTGATCTTGGCCTTACACTTGCTATATACTTGGAAGGATCTTGGCCATTGGTTGGCCTTTGGCTTTGCTATAAATACCCCCCCTCTCTTTGAAGACTTCATTCGTCAAAATCTTCCAAGTCTTGGAAACCCCTCCTCCTCTTGTTGACTCTCGTCAGAGCCCTCTCCCCTTAAAGTGGCTTTGGTAGAGCCTCCCCTCCCTTTGTGGTGCCTTGGCGTGGGGTACCCCACTGCTAGTTGTTTCGTATAATACCACTTGTTGTGGTATAGAAATACTCCCCTAGTATTGGTATAATGCCCAAAATACCTTAGCACTTATACCTTGTAGTATTCCAAAGTTACCTCTTTGCGTGAGTGCGGAAATACTACATTTGTCCTTTAAGTCTCAAAGCGAAACCACAAGGAAATCTTCATTGTTGTTTGAAGTACTTAGAGAAGTTGGTTAGAACTTCTAAGGGTTGTTTGGGCGGATTGGAGCACTCGGAGTAGGAGCTAAACCTTGCTCGGGAGGCGACATTAAACTCGGATAATTTTGGGCTTATCGAGGTAAATATCTTGTCCCTATTGTAATTGGAAATTACATATGTGTTGAATATATAGTTGTTGTATACTATATATAGGCGAACTTAGTATTGTGGCAATGTCTTTTGACTTAAGCTGAAGAATGAAGTATTGAGCAGTAATCACATAGAAGGTTAATAAAGAGAAGAAGCTGTAATTACCTAGGGCTGTATTCTGATGAACTTATGTAGCATTCTTGTGTAGTAGAATGTCTGCGTCAGGTTAGGCGTGTTAACCCCACTGGTTGGCTTGGTAGCCGACCTCGATAAAGGAGGAGATTTCTGTTGTTGCGGGGAGAGTCTTTGCCAATTTTACGTAGAGATGGGAACTTGTGTTTAAGATTTAATAGACGTTTGTGGCCTTTATAGGTGAAAGTACTAAGAGTAGCGTATTACTCGAGGAGTGGAAAGGGCTAGCAAGGTTATAGTACTTGGAGCTTTGCTTATTGTCGATAATCGTCGCGAGGTATGTGAACCTCTTCTATCTCTTCTAGCATGATATGTGTGACTATGTAGTGGTAGGCGTCGTGTGTTAAGCGTGTTTGATTGTTTTAAAACATAAAGTGTTATAACGGCTTTATGGGAAGTTAGTTAAACGACTTTATGTAGGTAAGAAAATACTTTGTGATTTTAAAAGGTAAGCGATGTGAATTATAGCGGCTTGTTATAATAAAGAACTTGATGTATTTCAAAGATTTATAAATCGTTTTGAAGGAGAGTAACACTTGGTTTTAAAGGTTTTAAAAAGAGTTATACTAGCTTTATGGGGAGTTAGGTATAATGTCTTAAGAGGTAAAGAAAATGGTTTCTTGATGTTAGAAGTTAAGAGACTTGATCTTATAAGATAAGAGACTTAACTTATTTGTTTTAATGTGGATGTTTGTGTGAAACCTCATTCGTGAGTAATGAGTACTTGGTTTTATTTAAAGGGATAATGTTTCTTGATTTGAATCGGAATGTGTATCGACGGACCAACTGCGGCGTTAATAAAGGAAAATGTATTGAATAATGATGTATCGTATTAAAACGATGAAACCTCCATCTGCATAGAAACTAAGATGAGACAAAATGATATTACATTTTCTAGATCATGACTGTTGTAATAAGAATGTTGTAAACAAGAATAACCTACTCTCACGTGAGACATATATTACTCAATTGTCCTGAAAAGGAATCAAGTGATTAAGTTTGGGAACTATGAAACCATTTGAGCATAAGAAGCTTGAGTAATTGAAACTAGGCAAACTGGAACTTAGGAAAAGAATGTTGTTACTTGATTTTGAAAAGGAATGTGGGTTGGTCATTCTTATACTACGGGTATCGGGTGACTTTTATAAAAGTAATGGATCTCTTTTAAAAGAACTTAACGTATGTAGTACTTTGGGGTTAAAAACCCGGACTTTGGCATAATATGAAAGTACTTTGAGTTGTGTGAAGCTTGCCTATGCTTGTTGTTGTGAAACTTGCCTATGCTTGTTGTTGTGAAACTTGCCTATGCTTGTTGTTGTGAAACTTGCCTATGCTTGTGATGATAGCCTTTGTTGTGCCAGTGTGGTATTTACGTATTCTGCGTGTCTCGATAGAGGCGGTTGACTTATTGAGAACTTACTTGGGCGTCTTTGGCGGTGATGGAGAATTCCACGGGTATGTTTCCATTTTGATTCTTGTCTTGTTGTTGATGTCACATGGACATGTCTACCGTCACGATGTCCAGAGGGCATGTGGCCATGCGGCAAGGTTGACCACCCAGTATATTGTGATTGAGGTTACATGGGCAGGTCTACACCGTCACGATGTCCGGGGCATGTGGCCGTGCGGCCTTGTTATTGTGTTGCATCATGGACATGTCTCTACCGTCACGATGATTAGGGGCATGCGGCCATGATGCGAACATGATGGATGTTGTGGGCGTGAGACCCGTAGTTATATTTGAGTGGTGACTTTGAGGGCGTGAGTCCCTGACTTGACTGCTTTTATGTTGCGTACTGTATTTTGGTTATCATACATGTCTCACCTTTTAAGCTATTATGATTTCATTTACAATATTTGTGATTTCACATACTTGGTACTGTTGTCTTGACCTCGCTTGAGTGCGTTCATCTGCATGAGTAAGTCATCGATCGTGGATCCAGCTCTTAGGATCTCATTTATAGCGTTGGAAAGCTCGTTCCTTGGAGGCTTATCTTTGGTATGTTTCCACTGAGTTGTAGGTTCTTGTACATTCGGGGTATGGCGAAGCACTGTCGTCATAGTTGTTGTAAATCTTAAGTGCAGCCTTTGTTGTGGGCGGGGTTTGTAAAAAGGATAACTGTTCGGGTTTTTATGTATATACTGAAGGCAACTGTTTTGGTTGGCCTGTTTATTTATTATATCTCTTGTTTCATGACTCGTGTTTTATTTTTCCGCTGGTTTTCTCTGATGTTGTATCACTAGGGTGCCCGGGGTAAGGCACCAGTAACGGGCCCGGGTTCGGGGCGTTACAATTTCATCCACACTTAGAGATTCTAAGTCACAAAATACTCCCCCTTTGTTGAGGTTCTCGTCCAACTCCCCCCTTTGTGTAGAAAAATACTTCAAGTATTGTTGTATAGTCCCAAATACCTTAGCCTTGTATCCCTATTAGTATTCTAAAGTTATCCCAACATAAGAGCCCGGAAATACTACTTTATTCCAATAGTCGCAAAATGAAACCCTAGGAAAATCTTCATAGTTGGTTGAAGTGTTAAGAGAAGTTGTTTAGAAACTTCTAAGGGTTGCTTGGAGCGGGTTGGAGCGTATGGAATTGGAGCTAAACGTTGCTCAGGATCGACTTATAAATCTTGGATAATTTTGGGCTTATCGAGGTAATGATCTATGTCCCCCTATTGTAATTGGATATTACATGTTGTAGTAATGTATAGTTGAGTATTCTATATGTAGAATGAATATGGATAAGAATTGAACTGTATTTACATTGGACTGTATTTACAATAGACGTGTAGTATTGTTGTGGGGCAGTGTTGTACACGTTCGGTTAGACGTGTAACCCCCCTTGGAGTTGTTGGCTTGGTAGCGGGCCTTGATAGAAGAGAGAGATTTATGTGGTTACGGGGAGAGTCTTGCGAATTTTCCGTAGAATAAGGAACCTTGTACTTAGAATTATTCTACGAAGAGATCGAGAAGTTGATAGACATTTTATGGCCATTATAGGTGGAAGTACTACGAGTAGCGTATTCTACTTGAAGGGTGGAAAAGGCTAGCAAGGTTATAGTACTTGGAGCATTTTGCTAATTGTCGATAATCGTCACGAGGTATGTGAACCTCTTCCTATCTTTTCTAGCATGATTGTTGTAAAATATGTAGTACGGTAGACGTACGTGTGCTAAATGAATTTGGGTTGGTTTAGAACATAAAGTGTTATAATGGCTTTATGGAAAGTTAATTATAACGACTTTATGTAGGTAAAAGAATGGTTGATTGTTTTTAAAAGATAAGAGACTTGAATTGTGTTAAAAAAGTTGTGAAACCTCATTCGTGAGTAATGAGTACTTGGTTTTTAAAGAATAAATGTTATATTGATTTCGAAAATGGGAATGAGTACCGAACAAGCCATTGCAGCGTTAATAAAGGAAAATGTAATGACAATTAATTATATTAAAACAAGTAGAAACCTCCATCTGCATAGAAGCTAAGATAAGACAAAATTGTATTACATTTCCTAGATCATGGTTGCTTTAATAAGATCATTAATAACAAGTATTGGTTTTTCTTAAATTCCAAAGTAAGGAACTTGATTTCTAAAAGAAAGGAGACTTGAGGTGTCACGACCCGTTCCGGGGCCCGTGACTGGTGCCTTACCCGGGCACCCAAGTAGTCATACATCAGAGAAATCAGCGGAACATAAAAACAAGACATGAATCAAATGTAAAATGAGACAGTTTATGCATGAAATTATCGCCTTTCGGCATGTATATATACATAAAATTTTGAACAGTTACATCCTTACAAACCCTGCCCACAACAGTACTACAGACCTCTAAGAGTTTTTATACAATATGACGGGACAGGGCCCCGCCATACCCCTGAATGTACAAGTACCTACGATGTGAGGACTATACAAAAGATAAGCCTCGGAGAAGCGAGTGTTATACCGTATTTTCAGTATATGCGTGGGGCGTGCGTAGAAAATTTTGAAGTGTAAAGTGGCTTGGCGAATTATTTTGTTCTGACACCCGTTTAGAGTCGTTTTTCGAAAGCGTTTTCCACGACTTTCGTAGGGAATTTCGGCTATGTCATTTATAATTTTTGCGGATTTTTCGAGAGGCGTAACATTTTAGACCAACAAGAGGCGACACTTGTCACCTACAATTGGTGAAGGTTGGCGGACGAGAATGTGGTGGTTGTACGTTTTTGTGTTGAATTTGTGGTCAAGGAGTTGGTAGGATATTTTGGGTAGATGGATAAGGTTGCACATGGCTTCATCTTGGCCTTACACTTGCCTAACACTTGGAAGAATCTTGGCCATTGGTTGGCCATTTCTTGACCTATAAATACCCTTCTAACTTGATGAATTTCTTCATCCAAAAATTGCCTAAGTCTTGAAATCCTCCTCCTCTTGAAGAGTTCTCGTCTAGAGCCTCTACCCCACATGAGAAGCTTTGGCGAGCCACCCCTCCACTTTTGTGGTGCCAGTAGGGTACCCACTGCTAGTTGTTTCGTATAAATACCCTTGTTGTGGTATAGAAATACTCTCTAGTGTTGTTATAATGTCAAATACCTTGGCCCAAATACCTTGTAGTATTCCCGAGTTACACATACAAGCCAGAAAATACCGTTATACTTTCCCTCGATCACTAAAGCGAAACCCTAAGGAAATCTTCACCCGTTGTTGAAGTTGTAAGTAGAAGTTAGTTAGAACTTCTAAGGGTAGTTTGGAGCAGGTTGGAGCGCGGAGTTGGAGCTAAACCTTGCTCGGTAGCGACATTATACTCGGATAATTTTGGGCTTATCGAGGTAAACACTCATCCTTCTATTGTAATTGGAAATTACATGTTGTTAGAATATATAGTTGAAGTATACTATATATAGAACTATACTTAATCTTGTGGCAATGTCTTTTGACTTAAGCTGAAGAATTAAATGGCCCAGCTGTAATTACATGGGGTGTATTCTGATGGACTTGTGTAGTAGTGCAGTGGAGTAGAATTGTACAGTTAGGGTTAGATGTATAACCCCCACTGGTTGGCTTGATGGCGGCCTCGATAGAGGAGGAGATTAACGCATGTTGCGGGAGAGTCTTCTTGAATTTTACGTAGAATATTCTACGTTGTGGTCTAGATGATAATAGGCGCCTTGTGGCCTTATAGGTTGAAGTACTACGTGTGGCGCGATTTACTTGGCTTAAGGAGTAGCCGATTGTTTGGGCGTTTTGCTATTAGTCGATACTCGTCGCGGTATGTGAACCTCTTCTATCTCTTCTAGCGTGATATGTGTGAACTATGTAGTGCGGTGAGCGTACGTGTGCTAAATGTATTTGATTGGTTTGAAACATAAAGGGTTATAACGGCTTTATGGGAAGTTGGTTATAACGACTTTATGTAGGTAAGAAAATACTTTGTGGTTTTAAAAGGTAATTGATGTGAATTATAACCACTTGTTATAATAAAGAACTTGATGTATTTCAAAAGATTTATAAATCGTTTTGAAAGAAAGAGTAACACGTGGTTTTAAAAGGTTTTAAAAAGAGTTATACTAGCTTTATGGGAGTTAGGTATAATGTCTTAAGAGAGTAAAGTAAATGGTTTCTTGATGTTAGAAGTTAAGAGACTTGATCTTATAAGATAAGAGACTTAACTTATTTGTTTTAAATGTGAATGTTTGTGTGAAACCTCATTCGTGAGTAATGAGTACTTGGTTTTATTTAATGGGATAATGTTTCTTGATTTGAATCGAATGTGTATCGACAGGACCAACTGCGGCGTTAATAAAGGAAAATGTATTGAATAATGATGTATCGTATTAAAACCGGTAGAAACCTCCATCTGCATAGAAACTAAGATGAGACAAAATGATATTACATTTTCTAGATCATGGTCTTTGTAAAAAGAATGTTGTAAACAAGAATAACCTACTCTCGCGTAAGACATATATTACTCAATTGTTCTAAAAGGAATCAGTGATTAAGTTTATGAACTATGAAACCATTTGAAAATGAGAAGCTTGAGTAATTGAAACTAGGCAAAGCTGGAACTTAGGAAAAGAATATTGTTACTTGATTTTGAAAAGGAATGTGGGTTGGTCATTCTAATACTACGGTATCGGGTGACTTTTATAAAAGTAATGGATCTCTTTTAAAAGAACTTAACGTATGTAGTACTTTGGGGTTAAAAACGGACTTTGGCGTAAAATGAAAGTACTTTGAGTTGTGTGATACTTGCCTATGCTTGTTGTTGTGAAACTTGCCTATGCTTGTTATTGTGAAAGCGTGCCTATGCTTGTTGTGATAGCCTTTGTTGTGCAAAGCGTTGTATTTACGTGTTATCGCGTCTCTCGATGGAGGGTCGGTTGGTAGTTGAGAACTTACTTGGGCGTGTCGGCATTGGCGGAGAAATTCCGCAGATGCGTTCACGTGATAATATTATTGTTGTTAATCGCTTTGGACATCTTGACACGATCGTAGCGCGCGGGTATGTTTCCATTTGATTATCGTCTTGTGATTTCCTTTTGGACATCTTGACCGTCGTAGCGCCGCAGTATCGTCCATTTGGAATCTTTGTCTATTGTTTCCCTTTGGACATCGACCCGACGTCGTAGCGCGCAGTATCGTCCATTTGGAATGTTGCCTTATTGTTTCCCTTTGGACATCTTGACCGTCGTAGCGCCGCGAGTATCGTCCATTTGGAATGTTGCCTTATTGTTTCCCTTTGGACATCACGACCCGTCGTAGCGCCGCGAGTATCGTCCATTTGGATTGTTATCTTGTTTATTATTGTTGCATCATGGACATGTCTACCGTCTGCGATATTAGAGGCATGCGGCCGTGATGCGAACATGATGGATGTTGTGGGCGTGAGACCCATAGTTATATTTGAGTGGTGACTTTGTGGCGTGAGTCACGGACTTGGCTATACATGTTGTGAAGCGTAGTTTGGTTATCATACATGTCTCTGCTTTATATAGACTAGTATGATTTCATTCTGATATTTCTGATTTCACATACTTGGTACTGTTATCTTGACCTCCTTGAGCTGCGTTCATCTGCGAGTAAAGGTACATCGTATCGATCCGACTTATAGGATCACATTCAGCGTGTTGGGAAGCTCCGTTTCTCGGAGGCTTATCTTATTGGTATGTGTTCCACTGAGTTGTAGGTTCTTGTACATTCGAGGTATGGCGGGGCCACTGTCCGTCATAGTTGTTGTAAATCTTAAGTGCAGCAGAAGCTGTTGTGGCGGGGTTTGTAAAAGGATAAGCTGTTCGGGTATTTATGTATATATGATGAAGGCAAGCTGTTTTGGTTGCTTTGTTTATTTATCATGTCTCTCATTTCATGTTTAAAGTTTTTATTTCATTGGTTTTCTCGATGTTGTATCGCTAGTGCGGGGTAAGGCACGATGTGGGCCGAGTTGGGCGTTACAAAAGTGGTATCGAGCGATTAATCCTCGGAAAGTGTCTGAACCGTGTCTAGTAGAGTCTTGATTATCGGTGTGTTGTGCACCACATCTATGTCGAGGAGGCTATAGGACATTTAGGATTAGTTTCCATTCTTCTCATTACGAGATCGTGCCTTAGAAGGCGTGTTGTAAGTTGGACCCCTCGGCGTGTTTCGTTTTTACGATTATGCCTCTGCGAAGGCAACGAGGCCCGAAGGCAAAGCGCGGCCGAGGAGGCTGCTAGTGGGATTGAGGAAGAGTAAGAGCGCGAGCGGTCGATTACGAGTAGTGCTTGACGGCGAGTTTTGCGGCGCCCGCCAGCGCTGTGATTTAGAGCGCGGCGATGGCTGCTGAGACTCTGATACTGAGCCTCGGTCCACGATGCGGAGGCGGGAGATGGGTCACTGAGAGATGGCGATTATTGGCGGGGTTGTGGCGAATATGAGATAAGTGGGCCGGCGATTCGATTCAGCTTTGTAGTGCACGGCGAGCGATTTGAGGCTACGGGATTTCCTTAGTTGTAGCCGCTTTGAGTTTCTGGTCGGCGGAGGATGATCCGCGAGAGTTCATCCGTCGATTCTGAAGAGATCATCACGGGTGATCGAGCTTGAGGGAGTCTGTGACATTTAGTTCGCGTCGGCTGCGTGACACATGATCGATTGGTTTGACTTCGTGGGAGCTTTCGGGAGAGCATGCACTTCCGGCCGTTTGGGGCGAGTTTTGGGGCCTTCTGGCACATTTCTTGCCTCGCAAATGAGAGGCTCGGGTAAACAGTTTTTGATGTTGGCGAAGCAGGCGTCTGATTCGGGAAGTACAATGTGGAGTTCGACTCATTGGCGGTATGTTCCGCATTAGTAGCTAGTATGGAGGATCGAGTGCACCGATATGTTCTGAGGCTCGATGATTACCTAGCGAGAAGTTGTTCGGTGTTTCTCTTGGTAGGGCATGGACGTGCCGCGTTCGAGCTCGTACGCGGAGTGCGAGGCGCAGTCGGCAGGTGGACGGCTTTCGTGAGAAGAAGGCGAGCGGCGGATATTTTAGCGACTTTCGGCGCACCGCCTCGGCAGCGAACTAGTTATGTACCTCCACGCGTCTTGAGGCGGTCGAGCTCGAGGTTCAGATTTTGGGAGAAGCGGTGTTAACGGTGAAGCCACCACCTCGTTGTGGCCGTTGTGGTAGACTCCATTTTGGAGAGTGTCGTGCTAGATTGGGAGTTTGTTTTGCATGCGGCGGCGAGCCATTTGCGAGGCTGTCAGGCCAAGGAAGCGCGGATGTTACGACTTCGACGCCGGGATCGATGGCTGGTTCATCGCCTTCTGATTATGCGCCTGCGGTGGGCCTATGATTAGAGAGGAGCGGTAGCTTGGGTATATCTTAACCTCTAGAGTTTTGGTATGCTTGTTATGATGATCTCTTTATTGTGTGCTATGTATGCGGATAGCATTGTGATATGTGTGAGTTAGAATACATGGTTAGTTGGGAGGTTACGTATGGGGGCATGGGTAGTGTGAGATGGAAGTGGTAGCTTTCATGATGTGAATTAGTAAGATTGTTCCGGATCGGGGAACAAGAGCTTGGCGCGGTTGGGGGTCGGGTTGAGGCGTGTTGCGTGTCAACCGTGGCGGATTGAGTGGGGTCGGCTACGGATGGTCGCCGGAGTAGGGTCACCCGGTGTTAGGCCCAGTTTAGATGACCGTCGCATTAGTTCGAGTGTTCGAGCAGTGCAGCGAGGTAAGGGAGAAGTGAGCGAGTGTGATCGTTTCTTTTGGGGAATGAAGGTGCGGAGGTAGTATATTTTAGAGCTTGGTGGGAACTTTTGTGTTAACTGAGGTGATTCCTCGTGGACTTGGGTTTACGTATTTTGTGCGTGTGTTATTTCATGGCGGTGTGGCATGATTGTTTTAAATGCGTATAGCGGTGAAGACTATCTTGGCGCATGGTTGTGTTGAGACTTGAGAAGGAACATTGGGGCGAATGTTTCTAAGGAAGAATGTTATACCGTATTTTCAGTATGCGTGGGGCGTGCGTAGAAAATTTTGAAGTGTAAAGTGGCTTGGCGAATTATTTTGTTCCTGACACCCGTTTAGAGTCGTTTTTGGCGAAGCGTTTTCCACGACTTTCGTAGGGAATTTCCGGCTATGTCATTTATAATTTTTGCGGATTTTCGAGAGGCGTAACATTTTAGACCAACAAGAGGCGACACTTGTCACCCTACAATTGGTGAAGGTTGGCGGGCGAGAATGTGGTGGTTGTACGTTTTTGTGTTGAATTTGTGGTCAAGGAGTTGGTAGGATATTTTGGGTAGATGGATAAGGTTGCACATGGCTTCATCTTGGCCTTACACTTGCCTAACACTTGGAAGAATCTTGGCCATTGGTTGGCCATTTCTTGACCTATAAATACCCTTCTAACTTGATGAATTTCTTCATCCAAAAATTGCCTAAGTCTTGAAATCCTCCCCTCCCCTCTTGAAGAGTTCTCGTCCGAGAGCCTCTACCCCCCCCCCCCTTGAGAAGCTTTGGCCAGAGCCACCCCTCCCCTTTTGTGGTGCCTGGCCGTAGGGTACCCCACTGCTAGTTGTTTCGTATAAATACCCTTGTTGTGGTATAGAAATACTCTCTAGTGTTGTTATAATGTCCAAATACCTTGGCCCAAATACCTTGTAGTATTCCCAAGGTTACACTTATACAAGCCAGAAAATACCGTTATACTTTCCCTCGATCACTAAAAGCGAAACCACTAAGGAAATCTTCACGTTGTTGAAGTTGTAAGTAGAAGTTGGTTAGAACTTCTAAGGGTAGTTTGGAGCAGGTTGGGCGCGCGGAGTTGGAGCTAAACCTTGCTCGGTAGCGACATTATACTCGGATAATTTTGGGCTTATCGAGGTAAACACTCATCCTTCTATTGTAATTGGAAATTACATGTTGTTAGAATATATAGTTGAAGTATACTATATATAGAACTATACTTAATCTTTGTGGCAATGTCTTTTGACTTAAGCTGAAGAATTAAGATGATGAGCTGTAATTACATGGGGTGTATTCTGATGAGCTTGTGTAGTAGTAGTGGAGTAGAATTGTACAGTTAGGGTTAGATGTATAACCCACTGGTTGGCTTGATGGCGGCCTCGATAGAGGAGGAGATTATTTGTTGCGGGAGAGTCTTCTTGAATTTTACGTAGAATATTCTACGTTGTGGTCTAGATGATAATAGGCGCCTTGTGGCCTTATAGGTTGAAGTACTACGTGTGGCGCGATTTACTTGGCTTAAGGAGTAGCCATTGTTTGGAGCGTTTTGCTATTAGTCGATACTCGTCGCGAGGTATGTGAACCTCTTCCTATCTCTTCTAGCATGATATGTGTGAACTATGTAGTGCGGTGAGCGTCGTGTGCTAAATGTATTTGATTGGTTTGAAACATAAAGGGTTATAACGGCTTTATGGGAAGTTGGTTATAACGACTTTATGTAGGTAAGAAAATACTTTGTGGTTTTAAAAGGTAATTGATGTGAATTATAGCACCGACTTGTTATAATAAAGAACTTGATGTATTTCAAAAGATTTATAAATCGTTTTGAAAGAAAGAGTAACACGTGGTTTTAAAAGGTTTTAAAAAGAGTTATACTAGCTTTATGGGGAGTTAGGTATAATGTCTTAAGAGGTAAAGTAAATGGTTTCTTGATGTTAGAAGTTAAGAGACTTGATCTTATAAGATAAGAGACTTAACTTATTTGTTTTAAATGTGAATGTTTGTGTGAAACCTCATTCGTGAGTAATGAGTACTTGGTTTTATTTAATGGGATAATGTTTCTTGATTTGGAAATCGGAATGTGTATCGACAGGACAACTGCGGCGTTAATAAAGGAAAATGTATTGAATAATGATGTATCGTATTAAAACCGGTAGAAACCTCCATCTGCATAGAAACTAAGATGAGACAAAATGATATTACATTTTCTAGATCATGGTCTTTGTAAAAAGAATGTTGTAAACAAGAATAACCTACTCTCGTAAGACATATATTACTCAATTGTTCTAAAAGGAATCAAGTGATTAAGTTTATGAACTATGAAACCATTTGAAAATGAGAAGCTTGAGTAATTGAAACTAGGCAAAGCTGGAACTTAGGAAAAGAATATTGTTACTTGATTTTGAAAAGGAATGTGGGTTGGTCATTCTAATACTACGGGTATCGGGTGACTTTTATAAAAGTAATGGATCTCTTTTAAAAGAACTTAACGTATGTAGTACTTTGGGGTTAAAAACCCGGACTTTGGCATAAAATGAAAGTATTTTGAGTTGTGTGATACTTGCCTATGCTTGTTGTTGTGAAACTTGCCTATGCTTGTTATTGTGAAAGCGTGCCTATGCTTGTTGTGATAGCCTTTGTTGTGCAAAGCGTTGTATTTACGTGTTATCGCGTCTCTCGATGGAGGTCGGTTGGTGGTTGAGAACTTACTTGGGCGTGTCGGCATTGTGGAGAAATTCCGCAGATGCGTTCCTGTTGATAATATTATTGTTGTTAATCGCTTTGGACATCTTGACCACGATCGTAGCGCGCGGGTATGTTTCCATTTGATTATCGTCTTGTGATTTCCTTTTGGACATCTTGACCCGTCGTAGCGCCGCGAGTATCGTCCATTTGGAATCTTTGTCTATTGTTTCCCTTTGGACATCTTGACCCGTCGTAGCGCTGCAGTATCGTCCATTTGGAATGTTGCCTTATTGTTTCCCTTTGGACATCGACCCGTCGTAGCGCGCGAGTATCGTCCATTTGGAATGTTGCCTTATTGTTTCCACTTTGGACATCTGACCCGTCGTAGCGCGCAGTATCGTCCATTTGGATTGTTATCTTGTTTATTATTGTTGCATCATGGACATGTCTACACCGTCACGATATTCGGGCATGCGGCCGTGATGCGAACATGATGGATGTTGTGGGCGTGAGACCCATAGTTATATTTAGTGGTGACTTTGTGGCGTGAGTCACGGACTTGGCTTCATGTTGTGAGCGTAGTTTGGTTATCATACATGTCTCCTGCTTTATATAGACTAGTATGATTTCATTCTGATATTTTCTGATTTCACATACTTGGTACTGTTATCTTGACCTCGCCCTTGAAGTGCGTTCATCTGCGAGTAAAGTACATCGATTGTCGATCCGCTTATAGGATCACATTCGGCGTGTTGGGAAGCTCCGTTTCTCGGAGGCTTATCTTATTGGTATGTGTTCACGAGTTGTAGGTTCTTGTACATTCGGGGTATGGCGGGGCCACTGTCCGTCATAGTTGTTGTAAATCTTAAGTGCATGAAGCTGTTGTGGGCGGGGTTTGTAAAAGGATAAGCTGTTCGGGTATTTATGTATATATGATGAAGGCAAGCTGTTTTGGTTGCTTTGTTTATTTATCATGTCTCTCATTTCATGTTTAAAGTTTTTATTTCATTGGTTTTCTACGATGTTGTATCGCTAGGGTGCCGGGGTAAGGCACGATGTGGGCCGAGTTCGGGCGTTACGGAGCTTCCCACGTCTGGCGTGATCCTATGGCGAGGATCAACAAGCTGGTGTACCTCTACTGCGGCAAACGCGGCCCGAAGGAGGTCGATCTGCAGTACCAAGTATGTGGCGAAAATCACGTAAATGAAATCATAGTAGTCTATATAAAGCGGGAGACATGTATGATAACCAAACTACGATCCACAATAAATAGCGATCATGTAAGTCGAGGACTCGCCCTCAAAGTCATTACTCAAATATAACTATGGGTCTCACGCCTCAACATCAATCATGCCGTGGAATACCTTCGCCATTGCGGCGATGCATGATATAATAACACCAAGGAGTACACATGAACACCAAGTCCCACACGAGTCATAAAGCGTGCGGGGCAAGCGAAGGCTAACTACGAATACCAAAGCGCGTCATCAAGCGGCCGGGCAAGTCGAAAGCCAACTACCGGATACCAAAGCGTACTAACAATACTATACAACCAAACCACGAAGGCGTCACGGGGCAAATCTGCCAATGCCAGGATACCAAAGCGTGTCACGTGGTGAGCGGGGCAAGTCGAGGGCTAACTACGGATACCAAGGTCGTATCATGAGACTCATACGAAGCGTCACGGGGCAAGTCGAAAGCCAACTACGGATACCAAAGCCGTGTCACGCGGTGGCCGGGTCAATCTGAGCTAACTACGGATACCAGTCGTATCACGAGACCGCCACTAAAGCGAGCGGGGCAAGTCACGAAGGCTAACTACCAGGTACCAAGGCCGAATCAGCCACGAGACGGGGCAAGTACGAAATCCAACCACCAGATACCAAAGCCGAATCAGTAAAACCTCATGGAGAGCTAATCCATGGAATAACACTATCAACAGGAGCGCACCCGTGAAATCCTCCGTCACTGCCGGTACGTCCAAGTAAGATCATAACAAATCAGCCGGCCCTCTATTGAGAGACGCGGTGGTATAGAAATACAATACTAGCACGACAAGGCTATCACACGCAAACACAGGCAAGTTACACACAACTCAAAGTACTTTCATTTTATGCCAAAGTCCAGGTTTTAACCCCAAAGTACTACGTACGTTAAATTCTTTTTAAAAGATCCATTTCTTTTACAAAGGTCACCCGATGCCCGTATTATAAAAAATAGAGTGACTAACATTTTTAAGTAAACCAAAACAACTTCCATACTTTCCTTTTTAAACCAAAACATTTCTCCCTTTAAAATCAAGTTACAACATTCTTTTCCAAAGTTCAAGTTTGCCTAATTTCAAACATTCACGTCTCTTATTTTCGAAAGATTTCATAGTTCATGTCTTAATCATTTAATAACGTAATTCTCTTTTAAAACAATTTGAGCAACATATGCCTTATGTGGGAGTAGGTTATTCTTGTTTATAACAATCTTATTAAAGCAGCCATGATCTAGGAAATGTAATACAATTTGTCTTATCTTAGCTTCTATGCAGATGGAGGTTTCTACTGGTTTTAATATAATTACTTATTTGTCAATACATTTTCCTTTATTAACGCTGCAGTGGTTCGTTCGATACTTATTCTCATTTCCGAAATCAGTAAACATTATTCTTTAAAAACCAAGTACTCATTACTCACGAATGAGGTTTCACACTTCTTAACAACTTTCATATCAATTCAATTAAGTCAAGTCTCTTATCTTTTAAGATTAAGTCTCTTAACTTCTAAAATCAATAAACCATTCTTTTATCTTTCTTAAGTCGTTATACCTAACTTCCCATAAAGCTAGTATAACTCTTAAACTTTTTTTTAAAACCAAGTATTACTCTTCTTTCATAAACGATTCTTAATTCTTTTGAAATACTTCAAGATTCTTTATTATTTAAAACTCCAGTCAAAAGACATCGAAGTAAAACCACGTTCAGTTAACACACGTACGTCTACCGTACTATACATATTCTTTTAAAATATCATGCTCAAGAGGATAGGAAGAATCACATACCTCGCGACGATTATCGACTATTAGCAAATAGCTCCAGAGTACTGTAATCCTGCTAGCCTTTTCCACCCTTTGAGTAGAATACGCTACTCGCAGTACTTCAACCTATAACGGTCATATAAGTCTATCAACGTCTAGACTATTCTGTAAAATATTCTAAGCAGCAGGTTCTCTATTTTACGGAAAATCGGGCAGCACTTCCCTACCCGTTAAGCTACACAAGTCTACTGTAAATACAGTCCTATGTAAGTACAGCTTAATCTTCTTCTTTAAGATTCTTCTGATGTGATTTCAGTTTAACTCTCTTCTGTAATATCCTTCTATTACAGTTCAATTCTATTCTGTAAAATCCTTCTATGTATCTTATATGCATTTCTATACTACTACAATATGTAATTTCCAATTACAATATAAGGACAAGAGTATTTACCTCGATAAGCCCAAAATTATCCAAGTTTAAATGTCGATCCTGAGCAACGTTTAGCTCCTACTCTGGGCGCTCCAACCCGCTCCAAACAACCCTTAGAAGTTCTACGCAACTTCTTCTTAATACTTCAACCAACTATGAAGATTTTCCCTAGGGTTTCGTTTTTGTGACTGAAGGGAAGTATATTAGTATTTCTGGGCTTTTAGTATAGGTGTAACCTTGGAATACTACTAGGTATTTGGGCCAAGGTATTTTGGAATAGTAACAATACTTGAAGAGTATTTCTCTACCAAAGGGGGAGGGGGGGGTATTTTCACGAGAACTTCTAGGTAGGGGGGAGGTGTGTGTCTCGGCCAAGGGCCTCTCAAAGGGGGGAGGGGGAAGGTAGGACGAGAGCTACAAAGAGGGAGAGAGGGATTTTGCCTTGGATTTTCACAAGTGAGGATGAAGAATTCCTTTAACTAAGGGGGGTATTTATAGGACTTTCAAGGGTCAAGATGATGGCAAGTGGAGGGCAAGTGGAGGGTGTGGATTCACCCATGTGTCCTTATCCATCTACTACACAAAATATCCTACCTAATCCTTGACCAAAAAGAAAGGCAAAAAACGTGCCAACTTCACCCCTAAATTGCCGTCCACTTGAGGGACAAGTGTCACCCTCTCGTTGGTCCAAAATATTTCATCTCTCGGAAAAATCCGCAAAAATAATAAATGTTGCAACCGTATTTTTCCCTTCGCAAAGTCCGGAAAACGTTTCGTCGGAAAACGATTCTTTTCGCTAGTTGTGCACAAATTTCGTCTCTTGCCTAACTTAAGGCTAAAAACTTTTGTACGTATGCCCTCACGTACATACTCTGGAAATACGGGGTATAACATGAGGAATTAAAGTGTTTTGGTTTTAAAGAAAGGCATGGTTTTGTCATAAAATGGCTTAAAAAGAAGGCATGGTTTTGTCTTAAAATGGTCTAAAAAGAAGGCATGGTTTTTGTCTTAAATTGGTTTAAAAAGGAAGTCATGGTTTTGTCTTAAGTTGGTTTATTCGAAAAGAAGATATGGAAATTGTTTTGGTTTACTTAAAAAGATAGTTACTCTATTTTGATACTACGGGTATCGTGTGACTTTTTGTGAAAGAAATGGATCTTTTAAAGAGTTAAAATACATAGTACCTTGGGGTTAAAATCCGGATTTGTTGTAATAAAATGAAAGTCTATGAGTACGTTGAACTTGCCTATGCTTGTTGTGATAGCCTTTGTTGTGCAAGTGTTTTGATTCTGTGCTACCGAGTCTCTCGATGGAGTGCCGGTTATATTGTTATATCCTTGGACCTACTGACACGTTGGGTGGCCCACGGGTATGGTTCTATTAGGATTGTTGTTCCATGGACTAGCTCTCCATGAGGTTTTACTGATTCGGCTTTGGTTCTGGTAGTTAGCCTTCATACTTGCCCCGTTCAGTTTTGTGGCGAAGTCTCGTGACTTACGGTTGTGATCCGTGGTTAGCACGTTACTTGCCCCGCCGCCACGTGGCGCAGGGAGGATCTGGTAGAGGCTACCGCACTTGCCACGTGTCAGCTTCGCGAGTCAGTGTTTGGACGAAGTTTCGTGATGCAGGGTGGATCTGGTGGTTAGCCTACGTACTTGCCCCGGCGTGATGCAGGTGGATCTCGGTAGAGCTATCGCCCTGCCGGTCGGCCGTGATGCGCTTTTTGACTTTAGACCAAGTTTCGTTATGCAGGTGGATCCGGTAGTTAGCTTACGTATTTCCCGGCCGACGTGATGCGAGTGGATCGGTAGAGCTATCGATTTGCCCGGCCACCGTGATCTGATTATTTAGTATTGTTGGTACGGTAGGTTCTGGTAGTTGGCTTTCGTACTTGCCCCGGTCAGTTGATGATGCAGGGTGGATCTGGTAGTTATGCCTTCGTACTTGCCCCGTACGGTTTTTATGACACATGTGGGACCTGGTGTTCATGTGTACTCCTTGGTATTATTACATCATAGACTGTCGGCAGTGAGGAAGGTATTCCACAGACATGATTGATGTTGTGGGCGTGAGACCCATGGATATATTTGAGTGATGACTTTGAGGGCGTGAGTCCCTGACTTGACATGACTGTTTATATATTATGGACTGTAGTTTGGTTATCATATATGTCTCCTGCTTTTTATAGACTATTATGATTTCATTTACAGTATTTTCAGTTTCACATACTTGGTACCTGTTGTACTGACCTCCTTCGGGGGGCTGCGTTCATGCCGCAGGTAGAGGTACACCAGTTGTTGATCCTCGCTCATAGGATCACAGTTCAGCGTTCGGGAAGCTCCGTTTCTCCGGAGGCTTATCTTTGGTATAGTCCCCTGTTGTTGTAGGTACTTACATTCAGGGGTATGGAGGGGCCCTGTCCCGTCGTAGTTGTGGTTACATTCTTAGAGGTCTGTAAATCTTTGTTGTGGTTTGTAAAAGGATTTAATTGTTCAGATATATATATATATATATATATATATATATATATATATATATATATGCAGAAAGGTAACCATTTTGGTTAGCCTGTTTTCTTATTTTATCTTGTTTTATGTTTAAGTTTTTATTTCCGCTGATTTTCTCTGATGTTGTATCACTAGGGTGCCCGAGGTAAGGCACCAGTCACGGGCCCGAGGTCGGGTCGTGACAGCAGGCTATTGATATTCCGATTTGGAAGTGGGAGGTGGTAAATATGAATTTTATTACAGGGTTACCTCACACTCAGAGGAAGCATGATTCCATCTGGGTTATTGTCGACAGGCTGACGAAATCAGCCCACTTTCTGCCAGTCAGGACGACTTTTTCGGCCGAGGATTATGCCAGATTATATATCAGAGAGATTGTGAGACTGCACGGAGTGCCCGTATCGATCATTTCATACAGGGGGGCCCAGTTCTCGGCTAACTTCTGGAGGTCCTTCCAGAAGGGATTAGGGACACAGGTGAGTCTCAGTACTGCGTTTCATCCTCAGACCGATGGACAGTCCGGGCGTACTATCCAGACCCTTGAGGATATATTGCGGGCTTGTGTTATTGATTTCAGGGGTAGCTGGGAGGATCATTTACCTCTTGTAGAGTTTGCTTATAACAACAACTACCATTCTAGTATTCGGATGACGCCTTATGAGGCCTTATACGGGAGGAAGTGCAGGTCACCGATAGGCTGGTTTGAGGTGGGAGAAGTTCAGTTGGTCGGGCCAGACTTGATTCAGCAGGCAGTGGATAAGGTGAAGCTTATCCAGGAGCGGTTATTGTCAGCTCAGAGTCGACAGAAGTCGTATGCGGATCATCGGCGTCGACACTTGGAGTTTGAGGTAGATGATTGGGTCTTCCTGAAGGTATCACCCATGAAGGGCGTGATGAGATTTGGGAAGAAAGGGAAACTTAGCCCAAGGTACATTGGTCCTTATCAGATTGTCCGTAGGGTAGACAAGGTTGCCTATGAGTTGGATCTGCCGTCCGATCTGGAGGCAGTACACCCAGTTTTTCATGTATCTATGTTGCGGAAATGTATTGGAGATCCATCTAGAGTGCACCCGATTCATGATGTCCAGGTGACAGAGGGGTTATCGTATGAAGAGAGTCCCATAGCGATACTCGATCGTCAGGTTAGGCGACTTCAGACAAAGGATGTGGCTTCCGTCAAGGTCTTATGGCGGAACGAGAACAGGGAGGAAATGACGTGGGAAGCAGAGGAGGACATGATGAAGAAGTATACTAACTTGTTCCCTACACCTCCAGGTAACCCGCTTTCCTGATTATTAGTTTTAATTTAGCAATTATGCTTGAATAATGTTGTGGCTATGTGGAGCGTTTTTAATTGCAAGAGAAATAGTTAAGAGGGTCTATGTCGATATTGGGATTTGAGTAAGCCTAGAAGAAACATTCGGGATGAATGTTTCTAAGGGGGGAGAATGTTATACCCCGTAGTTCTGGCCAGGCGTATGAGAGCGTACGAAAGGGATTAAGACTTAAAATTTTTGAAAGATAGGTTGATGGATTGTTTCGGATGGGTTTTTAGTCAACTTTGAGGCGGTTTGTGTCCAGTTGCATTATGAGTTCCTAGGTGTTTCAAAGGCCTAGTGCGTAGTTCGTTGAGTCTAGTTCCCAACGCAACCAACCGTTCGTCGATAAGACATCGGAGTAAAAAGTTATGGAAGTTACAAGTTCAGTGCGCAGTCGGGCAGGAAAATTTCGGACAGGAGCCACAGGGCCGCGGCGCCGGGAAGCAGGGCCGCGGCGCCGGAAGACCCGAGAATTGGCAGAAGTTTCAGCGCCGCGGCGCCGGCTGCAGGGCCGCGGCGCCGAGGCGGGTTCTGCGAGGGTGAGTGGAAAAATCTGAACTGTTTTGTTTTAAAAAAGGCCATGGGAGGGTGACAAGTGTCCCCCCCTCCCCCATCTGATTTTTGCATGCACTATTCAAGACTTGGTCATTCTTCAAGCTCTCATCTCTCTCTAAATTAGAAGCTCTTCCTTCTCTCTAGAAAATCAAGAGGATAGCAAGGATTGAGAAAAATCTGAAAAGTGTGGCAAGAAAGAAACTTATTTGCAATCTTGTAGGAATTTTTGTGGTGGTGTTTTTGGAAAGGAGGCTAGCAAATTTGTTGGAATAATTTGGCTAAAGCTCTAAGGTAACAATTTTTCTCTTGTAGCTAGTTTTTGGTGTTGCATGTGAAGAAGAAAGAACTTGTAGTGGTAAATATTGCTCTTAGATACATTGTGTTACACCCCGTAAATTCAAGAGGTTAAGTTAAGAGCGTACGAAAGGAAAGAAGATTTGAATTTGGAAACTTAGGTTGGTAAAAAAGTTGTGGGCAGATTTTCAGTCAACTTTGGAGCGGTATATCTCCTAGTTCCTTAGGAGTTTTAAGGAGTTTTAAAAGACTCGTATGAAGGTTGTTGAGTCTAGTTTCCAACGCAACAAACTACTCGTCGATTGGACATCGGGGTAGGAAGTTACGGGCATTAGAAGTTCTGCGGGCTAACGCAGAGGACAGATCTTCCCAGCAGGCGTCGCAGCGCCGCGGCGCCGTCGGCAGGGCCGCGACGCCGATATTTCCGAAAGTCCTCTGAGGTCGCAGCGCCGCGGCGCCGGAATGCAGGCGCGCGCGGAATGCAGAAATTCTCGAGTGGCGCCTTGCGCCGAGGCGGGCGGCGCCAAGGCGGGATTTTTGACGCGGTAAGGGGCGAAAAACAGGGGATATTTTGATAAAAGGCCTATGGGAGGGTGACAAGTGTCCCTCCCATCTTTTGACCAAAGGAGGGTCTTATTTTAGGGCCAAGTCTTCAAGACTTGACCATTTGCAAGGGTTTCCCTAAAGAAAAATCCCTCTTCTCTCTCTCAAATTGATGAACCCCGGTGAGATTTTTGGAAAGGCTTCAAGAAGGAGAAGTGTTGGCAAGCTTGTAGAGGGTTCGTGTGGGTAATTTTGAAGTGAAGAAGATTTCGGAAAGAGGGCTTCTTGAGGTAAAATCTTCTCCTTCTTGTGTAAATGAAGATTTCAAGTTATAGTAGTTAAGAAATGAGCTTATGGTTGCTATATTAAAGTTTGAAAAGATTTGGGTCTTGTCGTCTTGTTGAAAACCGAAAATGGGCATGTTAGCCACTCATGTTGTAATTAATTCGGTTGTTAGCTAAAAATCGTTACATGTTATAAATAGGAGGGTATATTATTGGTTATGACTTATATAACATGTTGGAATAACGAGATTGGATTAGAAAGGAAATTGATAATTGTTGTGATATTGTAGCCGAATGTGGCTTGGAATTATTGGGTTGTTTTGTATTATTGTGGGGCAGAATTTTACGCGTCCTGTAAATACGTGTAATCCCATTTTGGTTAGCTGAATTATTGTGCCTTAAATGCGGCGTTTGGTTATTGAATTCGGACCTTGAAAAGGGTGAAAAAGTAAGTAGAAACAAAGGAAGTGTTGTCCAATTCTTCCCGTAGAACAAGGGACTTTACATTAGAATATTCTACGTTGAAGCTAGAAGCTAATAGACGTATTATGGTCATTATAGGTTGACATCTACGGACGACATATTGGACCTGGCAAGTGGATTTAAACATAAGAGGTATGTGAAAACTTTCTTATCTCTTGAGCATGAGTAGTTTTAACTGTATGGTACGATAGACGTACGTGATTTAAATAAGGTAAAGTCATTTGATATACTTGACTTGTTTTAAAAAGATGACTAGTCGGTTGAGTTAGAGGATTAACTCACTTGTCCTTGAGAAAAGGTTATAAGAAGGAGTTATAACGGCTTTATGGGAGGCTAGTTATGACGGCCTTATGAAAGGATAAGATTGTCTTAGTTTCTAAAGCATAAAGTTAGTATAATGGCTTTATGGGAAGTTGGTTATAATAACTTTATGGAAGGTTAAAGAAATGGTTTTCTCGAATAAGTAAGCCTAGATGAAAGAATTGAAACTAAGAAGGGCAATTTGATTTAAAGGCATTGATTGCTTAAAGTTAAAAGGAGGGTCACTTGATTTAGAACCCGAAGTGTATTTCTAAAAAGGTATTGTGACTTGTCTTGAAGGTAGATATGACTTGATACTACGGTTGTTAGTATCTTGGAAGTTTTATTTGGAAAAGAGTCTTTCTAAAGGAGTAGAGGTGTGTAGTACTTGGGGTTAAATTCCCGGATTCGTATGTGAGAAACGGAAGTGCTATGAGTTTATAAAAATGGAAGTCTAAAGGTTTAATGAACTTTCCTAGGTTTGCTTGTGATAGCTTTGAGTGCAAGTATTATATGTCTACATTGTCGTGTCTCTCAGTTGGAGGGCCGGCTGGTTGGTTGTAAGTTTACTTGGACGTACCGACAGTGATGTGGGATTCCACGGGTATGCTTCCCTGGTCATAGTATGAGCTTACTTGGACGTACCGACAATGATGTGGGATTCCATGGGTATGCTTCCCTGGTCATAGTATGAGTTTACTTGGACGTACCGACAGTGATGTGGGATTTCATGGGTATGCTTCCATGGTCTTAGTATGAGTTTACCGGGACATACCATCAGTGATGTGAGATTCCACGGGTATGCACCGGAGACATGCTTACGATGAGGGATTCCGAGGCATGTAGTTTGAGGGGTAAGAGTATAAATGAGGGGTATACCCCTAAGATCGTTATACCACCTTCTTCAGGGTAAGAGTATAAATGAGGGGTAAACCCCCAAGATCGTTATACCACCTTCTTCAGGGTAAGAGTATAAATGAGGGGTAAACCCCCAAGATCGTTATACCACCTAGTTCCGTGGATTTGCTACCCACGATGCGAGGGACACCTCATGAAGTCATGTACCCGAGATGAGGGATTCCACGGGCATGATATATATATATGTATGTATTGTATGTGTGTACGCCGACAGTGAGGTAGGATACCACGGGCGCGTCACATGGTTGTATTTACTTTTATGGTCATCGCGGTGACGGGATTCCACGGGCAGAGGATATAGGTATATACGTGTTGTATGTGTGTACGCCGACAGTGAGGTAGGATACCACGGGCGCGTCACATAGTTGTATTTTACTATTACGGCTGTCGGTAGTGACGGGGGATTCCACGGGCAGAGGATATAGATTTATATGTTGTGTGTGTGTACGCCGACAGTGAGGTAGGGTGCCACGGGCGCGTCACATGGTTAGATTTTACACCTAGTGGTCGCCAGTGATGGGGAATTCCACGGGCGCGCTTTGATATTTGAGGGCTGGTGTTCATAGCCCTGGTGTGACTATCGTTCATATGTTGAGATAGGTTGTACAAGGTAAAACTGACTTTCTTTACTTCCACTTCAGTAAGGCACTGTGTACTGTTAATTGGGTTATCATATATGTCTTCAGCTGTATTTGTTTTTGACTATTATGATTTAAATTACAGTACTTTCAGTTTTGCATACTTGGTACATATTTTGTACTGACCTCGCCGAGGCTGCGTTCAATCCGCGAGTTGAGGTAGCTTGTTGATCCGCACTCCTAGGATCACGGTTCAGTTCTCAGAAAGCTCCATTTTCTCCGAAGGCTTTGTCTTGGGTATGGTTCCCTGAAGTGGTAGACTTTTGTACATTCAGGGGTATGGCGGGGCCCTGTCCCGTCACAAATGTTATGTAAACTCTTAGAGGTCTGTAGTCATATCTTGTGGGTCACTTTTAAAAAAAAAAAAAAAATTGAGGTAACTGCTTTTGGATTTGTTTATATCCAGGAAGGTAGCCTTATCGGCCAACCTATTATTTATTTCATTGTTAAGTTTATGTATGTTTCCGTTGATTATCTCTGATGTATACCTGGAAGGGTGCGGGTAGGGCATCGATCGCGCCGGGTGGTCGTGACAAAAGTGGTATCGAGCGATTAGTCCTCGGAAAGTGTCTGAGGCCGTGTCTAGTAAGTCTTGATTATCGATGTGTTGTGCACCACATCTATAATCGTGAGGCAGGACATTTAGGATTAGTTTCCATTCTTCTCACTCTAAGATCGTGCGATAGAGTTGTGTGGTTAGGGTCGTCTCTCCACAACAAGTTATGTTGTTCTGCATTCACGAGAAAGCGTGATGACCGGGAAGGATTATGTGGATTGCGTATCGTGTTGGTAATGTTTGTAGTATAGTTGGTATTGGGACATACAACTATACATATTTATATGGGGTCACATATGTGTTGCTAGGATGATTTTAGATTACGAGGATTTGGTAAGGACTAAATGAATACAGGAAGGTATGAGCAGTTAAGGAACTCTCATCAAGGTTTCACGTGCTAATTTGAGATAATTAGGTGATGATGAGTTGTGTGAGAATGAAATGGACCCTTAAGGGGTTAATTAAGGGACTTAATGGGAGACTATGTTTATAAATTTAGCTACGTGGTATGCTTAAGAGGATTGTACGGATGAGATCCGCGTGGAGTAAGTAATGGTTGTTGTGTTCAAGACAATACGATTGTGGTATTATGAGAAGTTAGTGTACGACATGGGGTGGGATCGATTGATAGTAGTCATGACGTGGCGAAGTCACGAGGGTACAAGCCGAGTCTAGTTAATCGTTTCTGGGTTCGTGGGCGCATTCCACCGGAACCAGTTGTGAGCCGGAAATGGCCTTATATTGTTTAACTTAGTAAATCCAAGATTGGAGGCCATATTTATTATGGAAGTTATGTACGTAAGCTAGAATAAGTTTGGAAGTACGGAAAAGAGTACGACTGGTAAGGAAGTGAGCAATCAAGTGTGAAAGAAATGGAGCCTGAATCCTTGAGAACCTTTCAAGGTGACTACACCCGTGAGTGATGGGTGGTAGCTGAGCGGATATATAATAATTGCCCGGTGGCACTCGATGATCAAGATTATGAAGGAGAGATAAGCTCTCTCACCCACATAAAAGGATAGTTTTGCGTATTATGGGGTTGTGGGTACCCATGTTGTTAATCGATGTATGTGAGACTGGTAGGATCTTCAGTATCGTTGTGCCAAAGGTTACAATTTTAGATAACCGTGAGAAAAGTATTGTATTGTGGAAAAAAATGGTATGAAGGGGTTGTAAAAGAAAACTGTGTCGCTAATTACTAGATTGACACCAAAAGAACATTCGGGGACGAATGTTTCTAAGGGGGGAAGAATGTTACACCCCGTAAATTCAAGAGGATAAGTTAAGAGCGTACGAAAGGAAAGAAGATTTGAATTTGGAAACTTAGGTTGGCAAAAAAGTTGTGGGCAGATTTTCAGTCAACTTTGGAGCGGTATATCTCCTAGTTCCTTAGGAGTTTTAAGGAGTTTTAAAAGACTAATATGAAGGTTGTTGAGTCTAGTTTCCAATGCAACAAACTACTCGTCGATTGGACATCGGGGTAGGAAGTTACGGGCATTAGAAGTTCTGCGGGCTGACGCAGAGGACAGATCTTCCCAGCAGGCGTCGGCAGGTTCGCGGCGCCGATATTTCCGAAAGTCCTCTGAGGTTGCAGAGCCGCGCCGGAATGCGGGGCATGGCGCGAATGCAGAAATTCTCGAAGTGGAGCGCGCCGCCGCCGGGCCGGGCGCGCGGCCAGCGGATTTTTGACGCGGTAGGGCGAAAAAGGGGATATTTTGATAAAAGGCCTATGGGAGGGTGACAAGTGTCCCTCCCATCTTTTGACCAAAGGAGGGTCTTATTTTAGGGCCAAGTCTTCAAGACTTGACCATTTGCAAGGGTTTCCCTAAAGAAAAATCCCTCTTCTCTCTCTCAAATTGATGAACCCCGGTGAGATTTTTGGAAAGGCTTCAAGAAGGAGAAGTGTTGGCAAGCTTGTAGAGGGTTCGTGTGGGTAATTTTGAAGTGAAGAAGATTTCGGAAAGAGGGCTTCTTGAGGTAAAATCTTCTCCTTCTTTTGTAAATGAAGATTTCAAGTTATAGTAGTTAAGAAATGAGCTTATGGTTGCTATATTAAAGTTTGAAAAGATTTGGGTCTTGTCGTCTTGTTGAAAACCGAAAATGGGCATGTTAGCCACTCATGTTGTAATCAATTCGGTTGTTAGCTAAAAATCGTTGCATGTTATAAATAGGAGGGTATATTATTGGTTATGACTTATATAACATGTTGGAATAACGAGATTGGATTAGAAAGGAAATTGATAATTGTTGTGATATTGTAGCCGAATGTGGCTTGGAATTATTGGGTTGTTTTGTATTATTGTGGGGCAGAATTTTACGCGTCCTGTAAAGGCGTGTAATCCCCTTTTGGTTAGCTGAATTGTTGTGCCTTAAATGCGGCGTTTGGTTATTGAATTCGGACCTTGAAAAGGGTGGAAAAGTAAGTAGAAACAAAGGAAGTCTTTGTCGATTCTTCCGTAGAACGCGGACTTTACATTAGAATATTCTACGTTGAAGCTAGAAGCTAATAGACGTATTATGGTCATTATAGGTTGACATCTACGGACGACATATTGGACCTAGCAAGTGGATTTAAACATAAGAGGTATGTGAAAACTTTCTTATCTCTTGAGCATGAGTAGTTTTAATCGTAGATGCGATAGACGTACGTGATTTAAATAAGGTAAAGTCATTTGATATACTTGACTTGTTTTAAAAAGATGCCTAGTCGGTTGAGTTAGAGGATTAACTCACTTGTCCTTGAGAAAAGGTTATAAGAAGGGGTTATGCTAATGGGGTAGACAAGGACTTCTTGATGTGAACGGTATGGAATACTTGATTTGAAAGTATTGATTCTGGAACTATTATAAAGATAAGAACTTGTTGTCTAAGTTAAGAATTCTTGCCTTCTAAGTAAAGAGACTTGAAGCATTTTGAAAGTTGTGTAACTTGATTTGAAGTACAAGTCTCTTGGTCATAAAAAGAACGAAGTTGTCTAAGACATAAGGAGTTATAACGACTTTATGGGAGGCTAGTTATGACGGCCTTATGAAAGGATAAGATTTTCTTAGTTTCTAAAGCATAAAGTTAGTATAACGGCTTTATGGGAAGTTGGTTATAATAACTTTATGGAAGGTTAAAGAAATGGTTTTCTCGACTAAGTAAGCCTAGATGAAAGAATTGAAACTAAGAAGGGCAATTTGATTTAAAGGCATTGATTGCTTAAAGTTAAAAGGAGGGTCACTTGATTTAGAACCCGAAGTGTATTTCTAAAAAGGTATTGTGACTTGTCTTGAAGGTAGATATGACTTGATACTACGGTTGTTAGTATCTTGGAAGTTTTATTTGGAAAAGAGTCTTTCTAAAGGAGTAGAGGTGTGTAGTACTTGGGGTTAAATTCCCGGATTCTTATGTGAGAAACGGAAGTGCTATGAGTTTATAAAAATGGAAGTCTAAAGGTTTAATGAACTTGCCTAGGTTTGCTTGTGATAGCTTTGAGTGCAAGTATTATATGTCTACGTTGTCGTGTCTCTCAGTTGGAGGGCCGGCTGGCTGGTTGTAAGTTTACTTGGATGTACCGACAGTGATGTGGGATTCCACGGGTATGCTTCCCTGGTCATAGTATGAGCTTACTTGGACGTACCGACAGTGATGTGGGATTCCACGGGTATGCTTCCCTGGTCATAGTATGAGTTTACTTGGACGTACCGACAGTGATGTGGGATTCCACGGGTATGCTTCCATGGTCTTAGTATGAGTTTACCGGGACATACCGTCAGTGATGTGGGATTCCATGGGTATGCACCGGAGACATGCTTACGATGAGGGATTCCGAGGCATGTAGTTTGAGGGGTAAGAGTATAAATGAGGGGTATACCCCCAAGATCGTTATACCACCTTCTTCAGGGTAAGAGTATAAATGAGGGGTAAACCCCAAAGATCGTTATACCACCTTCTTCAGGGTAAGAGTATAAATGAGGGGTAAACCCCCAAGATCGTTATACCACCTTCTTCAGTGTAAGAGTATAAATGAGGGGTAAACCCCCAAGATCGTTATACCACCTTCTTCAGGGTAAGAATATAAATGAGGGGTAAACCCCCAAGATCGTTATACCACCTGGTTCCGTGGATTTGCTACCCACGATGCGAGGGACACCTCATGAAGTCATGTACCCGAGATGAGGGATTCCACGGGCATGATATATATATATGTATGTATTGTATGTGTGTACGCCGACAGTGAGGTAGGATACCACGGGCGCGTCACATGGTTGTATTTACTTTTATGGCTGTCGGCAGTGACGGGGGATTCCACGGGCAGAGGATATAGGTATATACGTGTTGTATGTGTGTACGCCGACAGTGAGGTAGGATACCACGGGCGCGTCACATGGTTGTATTTTACTATTACTGTCGGCGATGGCGAGATTCCACGCGCAGGATATAGATTTATATGTTGTGTGTGTATGCGCAAGCGGTGAGGTAGGGTGCCACGCGCGTCACATGGTTAGATTTTACACCTGGTCGCCTGGATGATGGGGAATTCCACGGGCGCGCTTTGATATTTGAGGGCTGGTGTTCATAGCCCTGGTGTGACTATCGTTCATATGTTGAGACAGGTTGTACAAGGTAAAACTGACTTTCTTTACTTCCACTTCAGTAAGGCACTGTGTACTGTTAATTGGGTTATCATATATGTCTTCAGCTGTATTTTTTTTTACTATTATGATATAAATTACAGTACTTTCAGTTTTGCATACTTGGTACATATTTTGTCGACCTCGCCCGGTGCGTTCATGCCGCAGGTTGAGGTACATAGCTTGTTGATCCGCACTCCTAGGATCACGGTTCAGTTCTCAGAAAGCTCCATTTTCTCCGGAGGCTTTGTCTTGGGTATGGTTCCCTGAAGTGGTAGACTTTTGTACATTCAGGGGTATGGCGGGGCCCTGTCCCGTCACAAATGTTATGTAAACTCTTAGAGGTCTGTAGTCATATCTTGTGGGTCACTTTAAAAAAACAAAAAATAAATAAATTGAGGTAACTGCTTTTGGATTTGTTTATATCCAGGAAGGTAGCCTTATCGGCCAACCTATTATTTATTTCATTGTTAAGTTTATGTATGTTTCCGTTGATTATCTCTGATGTATACCTGGAAGGGTGCCGAGGTAGGGCACCAGTCGCGGGCCCGGGGTCGGGTCGTGACACATTGCATGCAAGAAATATGGTTTGGATATGAAAGAATTGGATAAGAAGGTTATGTAAGCATGTTGTAACTTAAATACTACCTTAAACTTGTTAAGTTAGTTGTTATACATTGTGGGGCAGAATTTTACACATCCAAGATTAGGTGTGTAATCCCCTTTGAAATGTTTGGATTGTTGGGCCTTAAATGTGGCGTTTGGATGTTGAATTCGGCCTTGGAAAAGGTGGCAAAGTATGTAGAAACAAAGGAAATGCTGCCCGATTTTCCATAGAATTTAGTAACTTTGCACTTGGAATATTCTACGTTGAAACTAGAGGTTAATAAACGTATTATGGTCATTATAGGTTGACGTACTACGTGCGGTATTTTGGACTTAGCAAGTGGATTGACCGAAGAGGTATGTGGAACTTTCCTATCTCTTGAGCATGAATATCTTTACCTATATAGTATGATAGACGTACAAGGGTTTGATATCCCTTACTTGTTTTAAGGATGGCCAAGTTTTGTGAGTAAGGGGGGATTAACTCATTTCTTTAAAAAGTATTAAGGATGTCTTGAGTTTTCAAAGTTAAGGGACTTGATGTGTTCAAGTATATGATTCTTGTTTCTTTTTAAAAGTGTTGGTCCCTTGTGTTTAGGAAAATGTATTTGACTAAGGTATAACGTTAATATAATGGATTTATGGGAAGTTGATTATATTAGCTTTATGGAAAGTTAATAAAGTAAGATTTACTCTAAGTAAAATGAGTACGGATAAATGATTTGAGGTTGTGAAAGGCAAATTGATTTTTAAGGCATTAATTGCCTAAGGTTTTAAAAGAGTAAAAACGCATAGTATAATACTTTGGGTTAAATTCCCGGATTTCATAAAGACATGTTAGTGCCTTAAGTAAACTAAAATGAGAAGGTGTTTGAACAAGATTAATAAGAAGTTAAGGGGTTTCTTAACTTGCTTGCATTATGTGTGATAGCCGGTTTGTGCTAGTGATATATTATTATTTATTACGGGGTCATTCCCCGGGTTGTGGCATTTGCATATTCCGTGGATTTGCTACCCACGATGCGAGGAATACCTCATGCGAGTCCGTAGGGCTCATGCGGGTGAAATAGTCCCATGCGGGTGAGTACAGCCTATGCGAGGAATACCTCATACGGGACCACATGACCCATGCGGGTGAAATAGTCCCAGGAGTAGGAGTGCTTAATGATATTGCGGGGCGGATGACCTTGCTTTGACCATGAGCTTCCTATTTTCATGCAGTATAGTATATGCTTGATATTCTCATTGTTAGTAAGACACAGTGTTCTATAAACTGATTTTTATAGATGTCTCCAGTTATTTTAGACTTATGGGGTATTTTCCAGTTTCGCATACTTAGTACATATTGTGTACTGACCCCCTTCCTCGGGGGCTGCGTTCATGAAGCAGGTAGGGGTAAGCAGGTGGTGGATCCTCATTCTTAGGATCACTGTTCTGGTGTCAGAAGCTCCATTCCTCCGGAGGCTTGTTTTGTTGGTACGGTTCTCCCTGATGCTGTAGGTATTTTGTACATTCAGGGGTATGGCGGGGCCCTGTCCCGCCACAGTTGTTATTTCTAGAGGTCTGTAGTCACGTTTGTGGTTTGGGCTGTAAGAACAAGTTGTACTGTTATACTTTTGATTAAGTATATTTTTATGGAAGGCATCCTTGTCGGCTTGCCAGTGCTGTTTACTTTTTACAGGCTTATGTGTTATGTATGTTCCGCTGCTATTCTCTAATGTATACCTGACGGGGTGCCCCGGTAGGGCACCAGTCGCGGCCCCGGGGTCGGGTCGTGACACATACACCGAGTCCCGCAAATGGGCCGGGTTACGTTATACAAAAGATTACACCGAGCTCCACCTATGGGTCGGGTTATGTCATGTAGATAAACATACACCGAGTCTTACAGATGGGCCGGGTTATGTCACATATTGCATCATTACACCGAGTCCCACAGATGGGCCGGGTTATGTCACATATTGCATCAGTACACTGCGTCCCGCAAATGGTCCGGGTTACGTTATCACATATAGATAATCACATCGAGCTCCAAAATGAGACGGTTTATGTCATGTAGAGAAGTTTGCATCGAGCCCCAGAATGGGCCAATTTACGTTAAATTGGTGATTTCATCAAGTCCCTGCATAAAGGGTCGGGTTATGTTATGTGAGATACGTTATTTATGTGTTTATGAACTTGATGATTCTCTGAGCATGCGTTTAGGAATATGGATATAACTCTTGTTGAAAGAAGAATGGAGTAATGTACGATTGATTTCATAAATGATACGATTGGTCTCACTTCTTAAAAAGGCATATTTTAAAAGGCATAGTTGTAATGTATTTTGATTTTCATACATGTCACCAGCTTTATTTTAGACTATATGATTTCATTACAGTACTTTCAGTTTCACATACTTGGTACATATTTTGTACTGATCCCCTTTCCTCAGGGGCTGCGTTCATGCCGTAGGTAGAGGTACACAGTTTACCGATCCTCGCTCACAGTTCAGCTTTAGGGAAGCTCCATTACTCCGGAGGCTTATCTTTTGGTACGGATCCCTGTTGTTGTAGATTCATGTATATTCAGGGGTATGGCGAGGCCCTGTACCGTCATAGATAGGGTCCAAACTCTTAGAGGTCTGTAGTCATGTATGTTGGTTGGACTTGTAAAAGATGTAGCTTTTTTGGTTATGTATATATACAGGAAGGTGGCTTTATCGGCTAGCCTGTTTCTTATTTCACATTGATGTATGTCTATGAGCTTTATTTATATTCTGCTGGTTATCTCTGATGTATACATGTAAGGGTGCCCAGGTAGGACACCAGTCGCGGGCCCGGGGTCGGGTCGTGACCGAATGAACCCTCAAGCGTTCACATGGTCTTGTAAGAAGGAAGATCAACATAATTACATTGATGGACTTTAGAAAATCTTCTGGGTTATGCATATTACTGAAGTAGAGACAACATAGTTTGGAGCTTACCAGTTGCAGGATATTGCCAATATCTAGTATGAGTCAGGAGAGCAATCCCGCGGGGAAGATGCATCTTCAACAACCTGTGATGAGTTTGCTGATACTTTTATTGAGCACTTTCTGTCAGTTGAGGTCAAAGAGGCAAAGGCTGTTGAATTCAAAAAGCTTAAGCGGAATGGCAGAAGTGTGTAGAAGTACTTTCTTTAGTTTATCGCTTTGGCAAAGTATGCTCCACACATGGTTTCAGACATGAGGGCCATAATTAGGCATTTCATGTATAGACTTGATCCCTATTTGTACGATGCAACTAATATTACAGCTCAAAATAGAGAGATGACTATTATGAAGATGGTTGCATTCATACAGGGTAATGAGAACATGTTGAAAGAAGGGGAAGCTTTGAAGAAAGCGAAGGACATAAAGTTTAATAAAAGAGCTAAGTCCTCAGGTCACTTCGGCCATGAGGGAGGTGAAGGCAGACGATTCTTCAAAAATAGGTCATCGAGACCTGCTTCATCTTCATCTAGTTCCCCAACTCCAAAGTTCAGAAATGACAATAAGAGGCAGAACTTCAGAGCAACATGCTTACAATAGCAGGTCAGCGGTGGCCACATAGGTTTCCAACATCCTACTTGCAACTCTTATGGTAAGAGCCACTCAGGGGTGTGTCATTTAGGCACGGATGGTTGCTTTGGGTATGGTCATCAGGGTCACTTTCTAAGGGATTCCCCATCGGTAAGGCAAGGTACTGGTGGTAACGTAGCCCAGTCCACCAATTTAGTAAATCGTAATTCTCAAACCCAACTAGGGTGTGGTGCGGCTAAGTCTGGTAACACAGACAAAGGTTCAAACTACCTATATATTTTAGCTAGTCGATAAGATACAAAGGCTCATACAGATGTCATCACAGGTATATTAACAATTTTTACTTTTGATGTTTATCCCCTTATGGATCATGGATCCACTATATCATATGTAACCCCTTTTGTTGCTAAGAAATTTGATATAGAACCCGAAAATTTGCATGAACCCTTTGAAATATCCATGCTAGTTAGTGAGTCAGGTATATCCAGGCGAGTATATAAGGTTTTCCAGTTAAAATCTCTCATCGCATTACCATAACTAATTTAGTAGAGTTAAAAATGGTAGACTTCGATGTAATCATAGACATAGATTGGTTATCTTCATGTTATGCCACAATAGGATGTAGAACCAAAATTGTAAGATTTGAGTTTCTCGGTGATCCAGTCATAAAATGGAAGAGTGATGTAGTAGCACCCATGAGTAGGTTTATTTCCTATCTTAAAGCTAGAAAGATGATATCCAAGGGGTACATTTACCATCTAGTTCAAGTTAAGGAGGAATATTCCCAGACCCCAACTCTTCAGTCTATACCAGTTGTCAATGAGTTTCCAGAAGATCTTCCTGGAGTTTCTCCCGACAGGAGATTTACTTTGGAATTGATCTACTTCCCAGCATTAAGCTGATATCTATTCCACCGTACAGAATGGCTCCAGTAGAGTTAAGAGAACTAAAAGCCCAGTTGAAAGATTCTTAGATAAGAGATTCGTTATACCTAGTGTCTCACCATGGGGTGCAATAGTCTTGTTTGTTCGGAAGAAGGATAGGTCTTTGCGTATGTGCATTGACTATCAACAGTTGAATACGGTCACCATCAAGAATAAATATCCTCTTCCCAAAATCAATGATTTATTTGACCAACTTCAGGGTGTACAATTTTATTCTGAGATTAACCTAAAGTTAAGGAAGTTGATATTCCGAAAACCGCTTTCAGAACTCGTTGCAGTCATTTTTAATTCTGTGTCATGTCATTCGGATTGATAAATATTTCATCCACTTTCATAGATCTTATGAACAGGGTCTTCAAGCCTTATCTCTATCTTTTCGTTATTGTCTTTATTGAAAATATTCTAATATATTCCCATAGTGAGACCGATCATGAAAAACATCTTAGAATAGTGTTGCGGACACTTCAGGACCGTGAGCATTATGCTAAATTTTGCAAGTGTGAATTTTGGCTTAAGTTAGTGGCATTCTTAGGCCATTTTATTCAGGCGAGAGCGTGCATGTTGATTCTCAGAAAATAGATGCTATTAAGAATTGGCCAGATCCACTTCCATTTTAGATATTCAAAGTTTCTTAGGTTTGGCAGGTAATTACAAACGATTCATAGAGGGATTTTTTTCTATGTCAGCTCCATTGACCAGATTGACCTAGAAGAAGGTCAAATTTCTGTAGTCAGATGCATGTGAGCGTATTTTTAAGGAACTGAAATGAGACATACTTCTACTCTAGTATTAACATTGCTAGAGGGAATCCACGGGGTTGATTATATATTGTGATACCTCAGGAGTTGGTCTTGGGTGTGTTTTAAAACACAATATGGTAAGGTCATAGCTTATGCATCTAGATAACTTAAACCTCATGAAAAGAATTATCCGACTCATGACTTAGAATTAGCAGCCGTGATTTTTGCACTCAAGATATGTCGTCATTATTTGTATGGAGTTCATATTGATATTTTCACAGACCACAAGAGCCTTTAGTATATTTTCAAACAGTGGGAGTCGAATCTCAGACAGAGGAGATGACTTAAATTGATAAAATATTATGATGTAGATGTTCTCTACCATCTAGGAAAAGCTAATGTGGTAGCTGATGATCTTAGTCAGAATCTATGGAAAGTTTAGCTCATGTGGAGAAAGATAACAGAACTATGACGAATGAGATTCATCGATTAGATAGTCTAAGAGTTTAAATTTTGAACTCCGGAGATGGTGGTGTGGTTGTTTAGAACAAGTCCAAATCCTCTTTATTAGCCAAAATTAATGAGAAATAGTTTAGTGATCCCTACTTGTTGCAGTTGAAGAAGGGGATTCACAAGTATAAGACTATGATTTTTGAACAAGAGAGAGATGGCGATACCTTGAGATACCGATGCCAGTTATGCTCACCAGATATGGATGGACTCAGAGAGAGAATCATGGTAGAAGCACATAATTCCAGGTATTCTATTCACCCAGGTTCCACAAAGATATACCATGATCTTAAGGAGATTTATTGGTGGAACGACATGAAGAGGAATGTGGCAGGTTTTGTAGCAAAGTGTTCGAATTGTCAACAGGTGAAAGCCGAGCACTAGAGGCCTGATGGGTTGACTCAGAATATTGATATTGCTATTTGGAAATAGGAGATGATAAACATGGACTTCATAATAGGTTTACCTCACTCAGCTCAGAGGCATGATTCAATTTGGGTGATTGTGGATCAACTTACTAAATCAGCCTACTTCTTATCAGTTAAGATCAGAGATTAAATAGAGGATTATGCTAAGTTGTATCCAAGAAATTATCAGGCTTCATGTGATCCCAGTGTCCATTATTTCAGATCATGGTGCTCAATTCACAACGTATTTTTGGAAGTCTTTTCAGAAAGGATTGGGTACCAAGGTGAACCTCAGCATAACTTTTCATCCTCAAACATATGACCAGGCAGAATATACCATTCAGACTCTAGAGGATATGTTGAGGGCATATGTTCTTGATTTTAAAGGTAATTAGGATGATCATTTGCCTCTCATTGAATTTGCATATAATAACAAATATCATGTCAGCATCTAGATGGCACCGTTCAAAGCTCTGTATGGGCAGAAAGTGTAGATCTCCAATCGGTTGATTCGAGGTTGGTGACACAACATTTCTAGTGTAACACCTCGTATCTCCGGGTAATGGTTTGAGCACATAATCGTGGGCGAGTGGACCCAGACCCCGGAAAGTGTATGTTGTATTTGTGTATACTAATAAGGAAATTAGTATATAAAAGGACGCGATTCCGGAATAATTTGAATTTAACAAGTGTGACAACATGGATTAATAATAATAATTGTATTTCTCCGAGGAGGCTACAGACTAGTGTCAAGAATTCTGACATTGGGTACATGAAGGTTTTATAAGTCATCGGGATTTAAGTGAATTGGGATCGGGAATTATTTGTGTCTTGCAATCTTCTCCATTCATCCCTTCAATCCTCTCAATCCCTACAAGAATTTCCTCTCCAAGAATAGATTGAACACCTCAAGGATCAAAATAGTGTTCTCAGTAAAGAGACCCTCTGAATCTCTCGACCGAAGTTGGGGGAATTTCGTACACTTTTGCAAGAACCAAAAGGGAAAGAATTAATGACGATTTGGACCTAAATTCCAGCCAATGAAGCTCTCTAACAAGCTTAAAGAAACCCAACACCAAACTGAGACCTTGGATTGTGAAGATGTGCTGAAAAATTAATTCTTTTGGGTACTGTTTCTGTTCGACGGAATTCGGTACCGGCGAAAGGTTTTTGATGACTCCTGTTGCTACTTATAATCGAGGTAATTTCCTTATCCTTTAGTTTACTCGAATCACGGTATATGATTCTTACTAAGTTCAGTAGACGATTATCGAAATAATAAGTTGGTTAGGAATCGTTGGAGCTGGGGGTACAAAATTAGGTGTTGCTTGTGGAATTTCTGAAGTGTTTCAAATGCTGTAGCAGTAAGGGAAGGATTAACAGGTTGGGTGTTTTGCTACATGCATAAGTTTCGATAGAGAAGAAATATAGGCACTCCGCGTATAAGATATTCGATAGAATGTCTCAATGAAATATGTTATTAGTATGTTGACTGATTGTGATCGAACTCATTCATATGGTGTAGATAACCATTCGTAGAGCTTACAGAACGTAATTGTCATGTTAATCCATAACTTACTCTACTCTTAGTAGATAAGGGTGTTCATATTTTTGAAATCTATGCTAAAAGCATGTCTAAATTGTTCCTAAGTCCTTATTAAGGCATATGAGATTGAGTGCTGAGACTTGTTTAATAAATAAGTGGGTATATTTTTAGTAGACGTGTTGAAATAAGTCATTGCAACATTAAGTGAATAAGGTATCGACAAACAATATATTAAACTGATTTTAGAATGTCATCTGCATAGAAACTAAGATATAATCAATTTGTTTTACATTTTCTAGTTCACAACTGATTAGATAAGACATTTATAAAAAGATAAATTACTCACGGCCCATATAAATAGTTAATTAAGAAGTTCAGATCTGTTATCACCAATCAGATGTTTCCATAAATGTTAGCTAGAGGAGAAAGGATATTATTGTCAAATTCAGGGAATATTGTCATTCATGGATTTTCATTTGCATTGCATTTGCATATTACCCTGGACAACTTGTACTATGCACACTGTCATGACCCGACCCCGGGCCCGCGATTGGTTCCCTACCTGGGCACCCTACAGGTATACATCAGAGATAATCAGCGGAACATACATAAAACTCGTAACGTAAATCAACAAGAAATAAACAATAGTTTAGCCGATAAGGCTACCTCTCTGGATATATAAATACATAGCCAAAAGCAGTTACATTCTTTTTCTTTTCAAACCAACCCACAAGATATGACTACAGACCTCTAAGAATTTTGACATAACCACTGTGACGGGACAGGGTCCCGCCATACCCCTGAATGTACATAAATCTACAACATCAGGGAAATCGTACCATAAGACAAGCCTCCGGAGAAATGGAGTTTTCTGATAACTGATCAGTGATCCTAAGAGTGAAGATTCGCGAACTCCCTACTGCGGCATGAGCAGCCCCGGGAAAGGGGTCGATAAAATATGTACTAAGTATACGAAACTGAAAATACTGAAATGAAATCATATAGTCTAAATAAAACTGGAGACATGTATGATAACCAAATAACAATACACCGCACCTTATTAATACTGAGACTAATGAGAATATCTTTTGCCGTTTAAAAGTAGGAAGGTTATGATTAATTTAGGGCTACTCGCCCGTAATACCATTATGCAATCCTATTCATGAGAATTTAACCCGCATGGGAATTGAACCCGCATCATACCCAAGAGATAGGAAAAGTTCCACATACCTTCATGGCTTAATCCACTCGCTAGGTTGAATACGCCTCACGTAGAATATCAACCTATAATAACCATAATACGTCTATCAACTTCTAGCATTCAATCGTAGAATAACTCTAAGTATAAAGTCTCTTATTCTACGGAAAATTGGGCAGCACTTCCTTTGTTTCCACGTACTTTTCTACCTTTTTCAAGGCCCGAAATCAATAACCAAGCATGCCATATTTAAGGCTCAACAATTTAGCTAACCAAAGGGGATTACACGCCTAACAGGACGTGTAAAATTCTGCCCCACAATTGATATCAAAATAGTCCAATATTCCATGCCATTCTCGGCTATAATGTGCAACCACATAAAGTCTTCTCCAATTCATTTTCAATCCAAGTAGTTTAGTCTAACATGTTATATAGTCACAACTAATTGTAACAACTATAATCCCTTATTTAGATAACATGCGACGATTATAACTATCGACCAATTTGTATTGCAATTTCAATGGATAATAAGCTCATTCTCGGATTTAGGCTCCCAATATTCCATAACACTTATCAATCTTCATTATATAATTCACATGATCAATTTTCAACTACTATAACATGAAATCTTTAATTATATAAGTAAGATGAAGATTATTACCTTGTTAAGCCCAAATACAATTCAAAACCTAAAGTCGATCCTTAGCAACTTTAGCTCATTTAGAAGTTCACAAGCAACTTCTCTTCAATTTCCAAGCAAAACTATGAAAAGCAACTTAGGTTTTCATGTTGCGACTAACGTAAAAACGTAGTTTTTCCGGGATTTTTGTGTTGGGATATCCTTAGGATACCTCTAGGACCCCTTGGTTTTAGTATTGTGATTTATGATCAACAAACGAATTTTTTTGTGGGAGATAGGGAGGCTTAGCCGAGAGCTCTACAATGAGCAAGAAAAGTTTTGTAATTTTTCTAAGTGTTGGAACAAGTCTTGCTACTAGTGTAGTAATATACTACTTTCAATGGTCTAGATTAGAACACTTGTGTGGCTTTGATTAAAAAGGCAAAATATCTAGTGCAAGTTGGCTAATTGACTTGTTCAATTATATCAAGCCTTGACATTCAAGATTTGAGCATTTTACCCTTGGTCATTCTCGACCAAGTCCATGTTTGGGGGGGGGGGGTGACACGTGTCACCCTTCCATTCGTCCATAATATTTCGTTTCCCGAAATTTCCATAATTGGTCAAAATATCGGAAACCTTATAGGCCCCACAAAAACGTAAGATTTCTCGGGTGGGCCCTACGTGACCAAATCCGTAAATAAATTTCCACAATGTTAATAAATTCCTTAAGTCCCAAACAACACGTTTTTTAGAATTAGTTCTCATTAACGAACATTTTTCCTTTCCGAGGTTCGGAAGATTTCCTTCGGAAAAATAATTCTTTCTCTCATTTTAACATCCTGGTTCCTTACGTACATTCTCTTAAATATGTCCTGGAACTACGGGGTGTAACATTCTCCCTTAGAAACATTCGTCCCGAATGTTCTTTCGGAGTCAATCTAATTAGATAGTGACATAGTCCCCTTTAACTACACCTTACGTACCAAATATGCCACACCTGGCCACATAATAACACTTAAGTAAATACGTCAAATTAAAACTGACAAGTAGGGGAAATAAATTACTTGAAGGTGTAGGGAATAAGTGAGGATACTTCTTCATCATGTCCTCCTCTGCCTCCCATGTCATCTCCTCCCTATTATCATTCTGCCACAAGACTTTGACAGAAGCCACATCCTTGGTCCGCAGTCGCCTGACCTGGCGATCAAGTATCGCTGTGGGACTCTCCTCATACGATAATCCCTCTGTCACCTGGATAGCACTAACTGGGAAAACTCTTGATGGATCTCCGATACACTTCCGTAACATAGAAACATAGAAGACCGGATGTACTGCCTCCAAGTCGAACGACAGTTCTAACTCATAGGCAACCTGGCCTACTCTACGGACGATCTGATAAGGCCCAATGTACCTTGGGCTAAGTTTCCCCTTCTTCCCGAACCTCATCACACCCTTCATGGGTGATACATTCAAGAATACCCAATCGTCAACCTGAAACTCCAAGTGTCGACGCCGATTATCTGCATAAGACTTCTGTCGACTCTGAGCTGCTAATAGTCTCTCCCGAATAAGCTTCACCTTATCCACAGCCTGCTGAATCAAGTCTGGGCCAACTAACTGAACTTCGCCCACGTCGAACCAATCAATCGGCGACCTACATTTCCTTCCATACAAGGCCTCATACGGGGCCATCTGAATACTGGAGTGGTAGCTATTATTGTATGCAAACTTAACTAGAGGCAAATGATCCTCCCAGCTACCCCTGAAGTCAATAACACAGGACCGTAGCATATCATCAAGTGTCTGGATAGTACGCTCTTCCTGTCCGTCGGTCTGAGGGTGAAATGTTGTACTGAGACTCACGTGTGTCCCTAACCCCTTCTGAAAAGACCTCCAGAAGTTAGCCGTGAACTGGGCTCCTCTGTCTGATATAATAGATGTAGGAACTCCGTGCAGTCTCACAATCTCCCTGATATATAATCTAGCATATTCCTCAGCCGAGTAAGTCGTCCTGATCGGAATAAAATAGGTTGATTTCGTCAGCCTGTCCACTATAATCCAAATGGAGTCGCACTTCCTCTGAGTACGAGGTAACCCTGTAACGAAATCCATATTAATCACCTCTCACTTCCAAGTCGGGATCTCAATCATCTACAATAGCCCACCGGGCTTCTGATGCTCGACCTTGACCTGTTGGCAATTTGGACACTGAGCAATAAACTCTGCTACGTCCCTCTTCAGGCCATCCCACCAATACATACATATGAGGTCATGGTACACCTTAGTCGACCCCGGATGAATAGAGAAATGAGCATTGTGTGCCTCCCCTAGAACCTGCTGACGAAGTCCTGCAACATCGGGTACACACAATCAGCCCTCGTATCTTAGCACCCCATCCGGTGCTACCTCAAATAAACTCTTCTCCTCTCGAAGAGTCGTATCTCGATACAGTATCAGAACCGGATCCTCATATTGTCGCCTCTTCACCTCCTCAACGATAGAAGACTCAGCAACCTCTCGAACCCGTCCCCACTATCATCAGTATCGACCAACCGAACACCAAGGCTCGCTAGCTGATGGATCTCACTGACCATGTCCCATTTATCTAGTTGTACATTCGACAGACTCCCCATATACCTACGACTCAGAGCATCTGCAACCACGTTGGCTTTTCCCGGATGGTATAGGATATCAATATCATAATCCTTAAGCAACTCTAACCACCGTCTCTGCCGTAAGTTCAACACCCTCTGTCTGAAGATGTACTGGAGGCTCTTGTGGTATGTATAAATATCCACATGAACCCCGTATAAATAATGCCTCAAAATCTTCAAGGCATGAATAACTGCGGCCAACTCTAAGTCGTAGGTAGGGTAATTCCTCTCATGCTTCTGTAACTGCCGGGAAGCATAGGCTATAACTTTGCCGTGCTGCATCAATACACACCCTAGCCGGATACCCGAGGCATCACAATAAATCACATAACCCTCTAATCCCTCGGGGAGAGTAAGAACTGGAGACGTCGTCAACTTTTTCTTCCATAACTGGAAGCCCTTCTCACAGACATCCGTCCACTGGAACTTAGCCGCCTTTTGAGTCAGCCTAGTCAAAGGCGCTGATATCGAAGCGAACTGCTCCACAAATCTACGGTAATAACCCGCCAGCCCTAAGAAGTTGCGCACCTCCGTCGGAGTAGTAGGTCTCGGCCAAGTCTTGACCGCCTCAATCTTCGACGTATCAACTCGAATGCCATCGGCCCCGATAATGTGCCCCAATAATGCCACTGAGGCCAACCAAAACTCACACTTGGAGAACTTGGCATACAACTGCCGGCTCAGGAGGAATCCAAGTACCGTCCTCAAGTGATCTGCATGCTCCTGCTCGGTGCGAGAATAAACTAGGATGTCATCAATGAATACTATAACAAATGTAACCAGAAATGGCTTGAACACTCGGTTCATCAAATCCATAAATACCGCTGGAGCGTTAATCAAACCGAAAGACATCACCCTGAACTCATAATGCCTATACCGGGTCCTGAATGCAGTCTTCGGGATATCTGCCTCTCTAACTCGCACCTGATGGTAACCAGATCGCAGGTCTATTTTGGAAAAACACCTAGCACCCTACAACTGATCAAATAAATCATCCATCCTGGGGAGGGGGTATCTATTTTTAATGATTACATTGTTCAGCTGCCTGTAGTCAACACACATACGCAGCGTCCCATCCTTCTTTTTTACAAACAAAACCGGTGCTCCCAGGGAGAAATACTAGGCCTAATAAAGACTTTTTCCAGCAAATATTTCAGCTGGTCCTTCAACTCCTTCAACTCAGCAGGTGCCATTCTGTACGGCGGAATAGATATAGGCCGAGTGTCTGGCAGCACATCAATACAAAACTCTATCTCCCTCTCAGGAGGAATACCTGGGAGATCATCAGGGAAAACATCCGGAATTCTCTAACCACCTAACCGGAAGTGCTACCTCAGCCTCTGTATCAAATACCCGAACGAGATGATAAATATACCCTTTCTGGACCATCTTCCTAGCCTTGAGGTAAGAAATAAACCTACCTCTCGGCGATGCTGTATTGTCTTTCCACTCAATAACCTGCTCCCCGAGAAACTGGAATCGGAACAATTTGTTTCTATAGTCAGCATTGGCATAACAAGAAGCCAACCAGTCCATACCCATTATGACATCAAAATCTGTCATCTCCAACTCTACCAAGTCTGCAAGGGTCTGACGACTGTATATGAATATCGAGCAGTTTTTTTACACCCGCTCAACTTCGTGCCATGACCGGATGTGCATTTCATTCACTAATCCAGACTCTTCTTAGGTCACGGATAACCCAATATAATGGGCGTATGTTAATCAGTGCTCGCCAGCCCGTGTTATTGGATACGCGCATGAGGAAGAAATAAGACGGGCCAGAATGAAGCTGTGACGCCCCGAACCCGGGCCCGTCACTGGTGCCTTACCCCGGGCACCCTAGTGATACAACATCAGAGAAAACCAGCGGAAATAAAAACTTTACACATGAAATAAGAGATATAATAAATAACAGCCAACCAAAAGCGATTGCCTTCGATATACATAAAACTCCGAACAGTTTAATCCTTTTACAACCCCGCCACAACATTACTGCACTCTAAGATTTATACAACAACTATGACGACGGGGCCCGCCATACCCCGAACGTGCAGAACTTACGGACTCGTGGTAACATGCAAAGATAAGCCTCCGACGGAACTGAGCTTCCCAAAACGCTAAATGAGATCCTAAACGCGGATCGACGGTAGATGTACTCTACTGCGGCGTAACGCGGCCAAGGAGGTCAAGATAACAGTACCAAGTATGTGAAATCAGAATATCAGTAAATGAAATCATAATAGTCTATATAAAGCAGGAGACATGTATGATGACCAAACTACAGTATATAACATATAACCAGTTACATCAAGACAGGGACTCCCGCCCTCCAAATTATCACTCGTGCCCGTGGAATTTCTTCCTCACTGCCGGCAGTTTATGATATAACAATACCAAGGATTATACATGAACACCAGGTCCCACCTGTGTTATAAAAACCGTACAGGACAAGTACAACTACCGGATCCGATCGTGCCAATAATACAATGCAACCACAACCACGAAGCTGATACGGGGCAAGTGCGAGAGCCGACTACCGGATACCAAGGCCGGCCACGCGGTGACCGGGGCAAGTACGGTGACCACGGGAACCAAGGACGTATCACGAAACTTCGTCACTACACTGAACGGGGCAAGTGCGAGGTCTGACTACCAGATACCAAGGCCGAATCGACCACGAGGCGGCAAGTACGAGAGCCGACCACCAGATACCCAGGCCGAACAGTAAGAAACCTCATGGAGAGCTAGTCCATGGAATAACACTATCAACAGGAGCATACCCGTGAAATTCTCCATCACTGCCAGCACGTCCAAGTAAGTTCTCAACAAGTCGACCGGCCCTCTATCAAGAGACGCGGTAATACAGAAATACCACATTTGCACAACAAAGGCTATCATCACAAGCATAGGCAAGTTTCACAACAACAAGCATAGGCAAGTTTCACACAACTCAAAGTACTTTCATTTTATGCCAAAGTCCGGGTTTTTAACCCCAAAGTACTACATACGTTAAGTTCTTTTAAAAGAGATCCATTACTTTTATAAAAGTCACCCGATACCCGTAGTATTAGAATGACCAACCCACATTCCTTTTCAAAATCAAGTAACAACATTCTTTTCCTAAGTTCCAGTTTGCCTAGTTTCAATTACTCAAGCTTCTCATTTTCAAATGGTTTCATAGTTCATAAACTTAATCATTTGATTCCTTTTTAGAACAATTGAGTAATATATGTTTCACGTAAGAATAGGTTATTCTTGTTTACAACATTCTTATTACAGCAGCCATGATCTAGAAAATGTAATATCATTTTGTCTCATCTTAGTTTCTATGCAGATGGAGGTTTCTACAATTCATCATTATTCAATACATTTTCCTTTATTAACGCTGCAGTGGTCTGTCGATACACATTCTGATTTCCAAAATCAGTAAAACATTATCCCTTTAAATAAAACCAAGTACTCATTACTCACGAATGAGGTTTCACACAAACATTCACATTAAACAAATAAGTTAAGTCTCTTATCTTATAAGATCAAGTCTCTTAACTTCTAACATTAGTAAACCATTTCTTTACCTCTCTTAAGACATTATACCTAACTCCCCATAAAGCTAGTATAACTCTTTTTTTTAAAACCTTTAGAACCAAGTGTTACTTTCCCTTCAAAACGATTTATAAATCTTTTGAAATACATCAAGTTCTTTATTATAACAAGCCAGTTATAATTCACACGTGATTACCTTTTAAAACCACAAAGTATTTTCTTACCTACATAAAGTCGTTATAACCAACTTCCCATAAAGCCGTTATAACACTTTATGTTTTAAAACAATCAAACACGGCTAACACGATGCGTCACCGTACCACATAGTTCACACATATCATGCTGGAAGAGATGGGAAGAGGTTCACATACCTCGCGACGAGTATCGACTAATAGCAAAACGCTCCAAACAGTCGGCTACTCCTTAAGCCAAGTAAATCGCGCCATACGTAGGTACTTGACCTATAAGGCCACAAGGCGCCTATTATCATCTAGACCACAACGTAGAATATTCTACGTAAAATTCGCAGATCTCTCACCGCCACAGCGTAAATCTCCTTCTCTATCGAGGCCGGCTACCAAGCCAACCAGAGAGGGGGGGGTTTTGCACGCCTAACCGGACGTGTACAATTCTACTACACAATAATACTACAAGTCTCATGTCTGATTCGCTTCTTAATTCTTCAGCTTAAGTCAAAAGACATTGCCACGATTACTAAGTATAGTTCTATATATAGTATACTTCAACTATATATTCTTACAACATGTAATTTCCAATTACAATAGAAGGATGATAGTGTTTACCTCGATAAGCCCAAAATTATCCGAGTATAATGTCGCGCTGAGCAAGGTTTAGCTCTACTCGAGTGCTCCAATCCGCTCCAAACAACCCTTAGAAGTTCTATCCAACTTACTCCAAAACTTCAACCAACGGTGAAGGTTTCCTTAGGGTTCGGTTTGAGACTAAAGGACAAAAGGTAGTATTTCTGACTCTACGTATAGAGGTAACTTTGGAATACTACAAGGTATAAGGCTAAGGTATTTTGGGCATTATAACAATACTTGGAGGAGTATTTCAATACCACAAAAGGGGGGTACCACACGAGAACAACACCCTAAGGGAGGGGGGGGGGTGTTCTCGGCTTTAGGCTCACAAAGGGGGAAGGTTTCGGCCAAAAGGCCTTCACAAGGGGGAGAGGGGCTCTTGGACGAGAGTCAACAAGAGGAGGAGGGTTCTCAAGACTTAGGCAAGTGAAGAGTGGATGAAGAAGTCTTCAAAGAGAGGGGGTATTTATAGCAAAACCAAAGGCCAACCAATGGCCAAGATCCATCCATGTGTTAGGCAAGTGTAAGGCCAAGATCAAGCCAAGTGCACCCACAAAACACTCCACAAAACACTCCACAAAACAAGCCACAAAGCAAGGCACAAAAGAGGGAGCCAATCGGCCAAGGCCAAGCCTTCTCTTTGCCGTCCAATGAGGGTGACAAGTGTCACCCTCCCGTTGGTCCAAAAATGTTCCGTCGCTCGGAAAAATCCGCAAAAATACTAAATGACATAGCCGGAATTTTCCCAACGTAAGCTGTGGAAACGTTTCGTCGAAAAACGACTCCTTTCGGCACTTGTGTACAAATTTCGAAACTATGCCTACTTAAGGCTCAAATTGTACACGTACGCCCTCACGTACATACTCTGGAAATACGGGGTATAACATTCTTCCCCCCTTAGAAACATTCGTCCCGAATGTTCCTTCTAGGTCTCAAAACAAACAGGCGTCAGTATAGTCTTCACTGCTATACGTACGAAAACAATCATGCCACACCTGGCCACAAAAACACACGTTCACTTCTCCCTCTCGTAGTACTCGTCACGAACACTCGAACTCGTTCTAGTATCCGTACCACTTCTTTCAACGCTCGTTTCCAACCCTTGGAGTCACTACCTCCAAACTTGGTCATCTCACTAACCTCGATTTCCCCTAAGGCCATTCCCGGCCTTCCCGAACTGATTCTGGTCGAACACACCCACGAACTCATACGATGGTCAACTAAACTTGGGCCTAGCACCCTCGTGACCCTACCACCTGGCGGGACCACCTAACCGACCCACCCAACCGGGTTACGGGTTGACCCGCAAATGGTCCTCAACCCGACCCCCAACCGCGCCAACTCTTGTTCCCCGATCCGGAACAATCTTACTATTTCACATCATGAAAGCTACCACTTCCATTTCACACTACCCAGGGACTTACCCTTTTCACTAACCAGGTTTCTAAATCACATTTTAGCACAAAGCTATCCAAACATAACATTAAACACATCAACAACATCAGTACAAACAAAACTCTAGAGGGTTAAGGATATACCTGAAACTAGGCGGTTCAAGGACCGCTAAATCGAACTCATCGCGACCTCTCTGGGGCCTTAGGTGTACAAACATCCTGCCAGCTACGGAAGGTGAAGAACCCAATCGCTGCTCTAGTAGTCCATGCTATCCTACCAGTGCTACCTCTGGTCGGACAGTCTCTTGCCAGATGGCCCTGTTGGCCGCAAAAATAACAATCTCCTGAGTTAGTACGACATTCTCCCTTATGAAGCTTTCCACAACGGCCACACTGAGACAAGGGCAACCTCATCCGGCGAGCACTCTGCTCCCTCAAAATCTGAAACACAGGAGCCCCGACTGCTCCCGAATATCACGAAGGTCGAAGGCCGGAGGACCACTCTGACTTGTGAGGTACATAACTAGTTCACTGCTTGGCGGTCCGCCTCGAAAGTCACCAAAGGACCCTGCTGTTCTGGCCCTCTTCTGCTGACTTTTGTCATTCCGTCGATTTATCCGCTCCTCACATCCAAGTGTATACGCCTGCATGCGGGCAATGTCCATGCCCGGCTGAAGAGCTACACCCGAACAACTCTCTGCAAGGCAATCATCGAGCCCTGTAACATATCGGTGCACTCGATCCTCCATACTAGCTACTAACGCGGGACGTCACGGCCAATGAGTCGAACTCCACATTGTACTCGAACCGTCGCGGATTCTGTAACACCAAAAATCTGCCGGCGAGCCCTCCATCCGGGAGGCAAGAAATGTGCAAGAAAAGCCTCTGAGAACTAGTTCCATACCTCTGGAAGTGCATGCTCTCCCACGACAGCTCCAAGAATCAAACGATCGGCTGCGGTATCACGCGATTGATGTGAACCTAGGGCCACCGACTCGACCTCCGATGCCTTGATCACTCATGATCGGCAGAATCGTCGGATGAACTCCTGCGGATCATCCTCGTGCCTCGACCCATAAAACTCGCGGCCTACAACTCGTAAAATCCGTAGCCTCGAACTATCTCGATCTAGGGTGAACCATGGTGCTCTTCGAACTGCTGCGTCCACCTATCCTCAAGTCTCGCCACAACGGCCGTCGCCAGCCCACTCCTTGTAACTCATCTCCTCTGCTCGGTGCGGGGTGGAGGCTCAGTCTTGTGGTCTCTGCGCTTGCTCTACTCGCAGATCCTCTGTTGCCTTGCCTTCGGGCGGGTTGCCTTACGCGAGGCATAATCGTAAAAAGCGAAACACGTCGGAGGGTCCAATCTTATCACCACGGCTAAGGCACGATCTCGTAATGAGAAGAATGGAAACCAATCCTAAATGTCCTATAGCCTCACGATTATAGATGTGGTGCACAACACATCGATAATCAAGACTACTGACACGCAGCTGTAGACACTTTCCGAGGATTAATCGCTCGATACCACTTGTGGCGCCCCGAACGGGCGTCATCGTGCCTTACCGGGCACCCTAGTGATACAACATCGAGAAAACCATGGAAATAAAAACTTTACACATGAAATAAGAGATATAATAAATAAACAGGCAACCAAGCAGTTGCCTTGGTATATACATAAAACACGAGCAGTTTAATCCTTTTACAACCCCGCCCACAAGTACTACGGACCTCTAAGATTTATACAACAACTATGACGGGACGGGCCCGCCATACCACGAACGTGCAAGAACTTACGGACTCGTGGTAACATACCAAAGATAAGCCTCCGAAGGCGGAGCTTCCCAAACGCTGAAATGAGATCCTAAACGCGGATCGGCGGTAGATGTACCTCTACTGCGGCGTGACGCAGCCGAAGGAGGTCGATAACAGTACCAAGTATGTGAAATCAGAAAATCGTAAATGAAATCATAATAGTCTATATAAAGCGGGAGACATGTATGATGACCAAACTACGATATATAACATATAACCGATTCACATCAAGACGGGGACTCCGCCTCCAAATTATCACTCGTGCGTGGAATTTCTTCCTCACTGCCGGCTTTATGATATAACAATACCAAGGATTATACATGAACACGTGTCCCACTGTGTTATAAAACCGTCTGAGACAAGTACAACTACCGGATCCGATCGTGCAATAATACAATGCAACCACAACCACGAAGCTGATACGGGGCAAGTGCGAGAGCCGACTACCGGATACCAAGGCCGGTCACGCAGCTGACCGGGGCAAGTACGAGGGCTGACCACCAGATACCAAGGCCGAATCACGCGAAACTTCGTCACTAATCGAGCGGGGCAAGTCGCGGTGACTACCGATACCAAGGCCGAATCGATCACGAGGCGGGGCAAGTCTGAGCCGACCACGGATACCCAGGCGAGCAGAAGAAACCTCATGGAGAGCTAGTCCATGGAATAACACTATCAGCGAGCATACCGTGAAATTCTCCATCACCGCCAAAGACGCGTCCAAGTAAGTTCTCAACAAGTCGACCGCCTCTATCAAGAGACGGTATCTGAAATACCACATTTGCACAACAAAGGCTATCATCACAAGCATAGGCAAGTTTCACAACAACAAGCATAGGCAAGTTTCACACAACTCAAAGTACTTTCATTTTATGCCAAAGTCCGGGTTTTAACCCTAAAGTACTACGTACGTTAAATTCTTTTAAAAGAGATCCATTACTTTTATAAAAGTCACCCGATACCGTAGTATTAGAATGACCAACCCACATTCCTTTTCAAAATCAAGTAACAACATTCTTTTCCTAAGTTCGGTTTGCCTAGTTTCAATTACTCAAGCTTCTCATTTTCAAATGGTTTCATAGTTCATAAACTTAATCATTTGATTCCTTTTTAGAACAATTGAGTAATATATGTTTCACGTAAGAATAGGTTATTCTTGTTTACAACATTCTTATTACGTGACCATGATCTAGAAAATGTAATATCATTTTGTCTCATCTTAGTTTCTATGCAGATGGAGGTTTCTACTGGTTTTAATACAATTCATCATTATTCAATACATTTTCCTTTATTAACGCTGTAGTGGTCTGTCGATACACATTCTGATTTCCAAAATCAGTAAAACATTATCCCTTTAAATAAAACCAAGTACTCATTACTCACGAATGAGGTTTCACACAAACATTCACATTAAACAAATAAGTTAAGTCTCTTATCATATAAGATCAAGTCTCTTAACTTCTAACATTAGTAAACCATTTCTTTACCTCTCTTAAGACATTATACCTAACTCCCCATAAAGCTAGTATAACTCTTTTTTTTAAAACCTTTAGAACCAAGTGTTACTTTCCCTTCAAAACGATTTATAAATCTTTTGAAATACATCAAGTTCTTTATTATAACAAGCGCTTATAATTCACATCGATTACCTTTTAAAACCACAAAGTATTTTCTTACCTACATAAAGTCGTTATAACAACTTCCCATAAAGCGTTATAACACTTTATGTTTTAAAAACAATCAAACACAATAACACGTATGCGTCTACCGTACCACATAGTTCACACATATCATCTTTGGAAGAGATAGGAAGAGGTTCACATACCTCGCGACGAGTATCGACTAATAGCAAAACGCTCCAAACAGTCGGCTACTCCTTAAGCCAAGTAAATCGCGCCATACGTAGGTACTTCAACCTATAAGGCCACAAGGCGCCTATTATCATCTAGACCACAACGTAGAATATTCTACAGAAAATTCGGCAGCATCTCCCCCACACAACAGAAATCTCCTTCTCTATCGAGGCCGGCTACCAAGCCAACCAGAGAGGGGGGGGTTTTGCACGCCTAACCGGACGTGTACAATTCTACTACACAATAATACTACACAAGTCTACTGTAATACAGTTCAGTTCTTAATTCTTCAGGCTTAAGTCAAAAGACATTGCCACAGTACTAAGTATAGTTCTATATATAGTATACTTCAACTATATATTCTTACAACATGTAATTTCCAATTACAATAGAAGGACAGTAGTGTTTACCTCGATAAGCCCAAAATTATCCGAGTATAATGTCGCGCCTGAGCAAGGTTTAGCTCCTACTCCGAGTGCTCCAATCCGCTCCAAACAACCCTTAGAAGTTCTATCCAACTTCTACTCCAAAACTTCAACCAACAGTGAAGGTTTCCTTAGGGTTTCGGTTTGAGACTAAAGGACAAAAGGTAGTATTCCAGGACTCTACGATAGAGGTAACTTTGGAATACTACAAGGTATAAGGCTAAGGTATTTTGGGCATTATAACAATACTTGGAGGAGTATTTTAATACCACAAAGGGGTGGTACCACACTAGAAAAACACCCTAAGGGAGGGGTGTTCTCGGCTTTAGGCTCACAAAGGGAAGGTTTCGCCAAAAGGCCTTCACAAGGAGAGGGGCTCTTGGACGAGAGTCAACAAGAGGGAGGAGGGTTCTCAAGACTTAGGCAAGTGAAGAGTGGATGAAGAAGTCTTCAAAGAGAGGGGGTATTTATAGCAAAACCAAAGGCCAACCAATGGCCAAGATCCATCCATGTGTTAGGCAAGTGTAAGGCCAAGATCAAGCCAAGTGCACCCACAAAACACTCCACAAAACACTCCACAAAACAAGCCACAAAGCAAGGCACAAAAGAGGGAGCCAATCGGCCAAGTCCAAGCCTTCTCTTTGCCGTCCAATGAGGGTGACAAGTGTCACCCTCCCGTTGGTCCAAAAATGTTCCGTCGCTCGGAAAAATCCGCAAAAATACTAAATGACATAGCCGGAATTTTCCCAACGTAAGCTGTGGAAACGTTTCGTCGAAAAACGACTCCTTTCGGCACTTGTGTACAAATTTCGAAACTATGCCTACTTAAGGCTCAAATTGTACACGTACGCCCTCACGTACATACTCTGGAAATACGGGGTATAACAGAAGCGAAGGGTTAGTAAGGACAAGAGAGTTCCGCTTTGAAGTATATTGAATCGAGATTTGCATATTGGGCCAGGATAAGACAATGTAGTGATATGGTTATACGAACCTATAGATCCTTCCACTAAAGGCTGAACTTAATTCCATTTGTATAAGAATATGATATCTCGTGTTTGATCTTGATGGAAGTATGTAATATATGTGATGGTTGTGAATATTATCTAAATGTTTCTTCTTAAAATTCTCTATTGATTCATGGAATTTGGTATTTGCTACATGACTACATATTAAAGTAATCAAGAAATAAACGGACTGTGTGTATGGAGTGATATGATTATTGTACTGCTTAACGTTATAAAGATATGAATATATTTTCATATGATTTAAAAAGTGGTGTGAAGTATATTATTTGTGATGATTCATTGATATGCTTATGACTATATGAAAAGAAATATGAGATTTGCCAAAAACTAGATGTACCGCTGTACATATAAACTTACATCTTTGTAAATTCGGGGCTATGATTGTTAATCGATTAACTTACAACTTATCTTGTGATTATTTTAATCATGTCCAGAATGCTGGTTATAATATGTTTCACCTAAAGTTGATAGTATACATAAAGTTTGTTGTCTCTTGTCTCTGTTCCATAGTATAGGATAATAATAATCCATGTATGTATCTGTTTTGATTCTTCGACATAGTTTGCTCCTGGTTTGGGCTCAATTTTGAAGCAAGTTGTCTTGATAAGTCCTTAAAATTAATTTAGCAGATGGTTGATGTGTGTTAACTGTTTATCGTACTCCTGGATAGAACTCAAGTGTGGATGGTCCTCTACATGTTGTAATATTACCCTGTTTAGTTGGTGTATTCTAGCTTTCATTTTGAATCATGTTATCCATGCTATGTATAAATGCACTTGTGTGGCTCTGCACTTTTGGTATGATGTCTGGGATGAGTATTTGCTTAATTTTATGCCCTAAAATATTCTTCTGCTAATGTTCTGGTACATTAGGTGGTTTGAGTATGATCACCAGGTGTATGTTGGATCTATAAAGCCAATATCACATAAACCACTAGCTTTTATACATGATATAGAGTCCATGTTTTTTTTCTCTCCTTTCAGTTATGTGAGGTAAACTTCTTAGATTTCTCCTATATACCTTACTACATTAAAGCTCCTCACACACACCAATGACCATCAATATGATTGATAACATTAATGATACTGTCCCACAGTTCTTTTCTTTTCTCAAAAGTGCACTTTGCATAAACAACAGTGATATATTTACCTTTGTCATTAGCAAGGTTCTTGAGTTTTGGGAGTAACCTCCTGGTCATTAATCATTAATGTTTCAATGTAGTCACAGTCTTTTCAACAACTCCATAACTGTCCATTTTTGCTAAACAGTGATGAAATTTCAAATATCTTTTATAACTATTGACTTTGCCTTTATCCATAAATGGTTCTGTTGGTTAGATAATTGTCAGTACTATGTTGATCTTAAGCGTAGAATCATAACTAACTGGAAATACTGTCAATCTTGTGTATGATTGTTTGGATATGTTACTTACTGTTGAGGACAGTACCTCAGAACAATCATGTTGCCATGATCTATTGTCTTAAGTCATAAGTGTCTTATGTTATTTGTCTAGGTGGGAATACAGGGGCGACCTGCAAATTTGTGATTTGGTGCAGTGTATATCCTCTGTATGCCCTCATGTGATTCTACTTTGGCGATATTCCCTGCTCTGAAATTATATTGTCTAGGCTGACGTTACACCCCATAATTCTAGGATATAAATAAGAGAATAGACGCGAGAACACAAGACTTGAAAATTGGTAAGAAAGAAATAATTGTTTTTCCGAAGGAAAATCTTCCGAACGTCGGAAAGGAAAAATGTTCGTTAATGAGAATTAGATTATCAGAATACATTATTTGAGGAGTATGAAATTTATTATCATTGTGGAAATGTATTTTACGGATTTGGTCACGTAGGGCCCACCCGAAAAATTTTACGTTTTGTGGGGCCCACGAGGGTTACGAAATTTTATGGACGAATGAGAGGGCGACATGTGTCACCCCCACATGGGCTTGCTCGAAATTGGGCCATGGTTAAGTGGTCAAGTGACCAAGGTTAAGTGTGACCAAGGTTAGTAGTCAAGTGGATGACAAGCTTGAGATAATTGACTAAGTCAATGAGCCCACTTGGCTAGATATTAAATTTCCTTCATCTAGACCACACAAGTGTTATAATATTGACCCTCCATAGTTTTATATATACTACACTAGTAGCAAGACAAGTCTTCACACTTAGAAAAATTTGAGAAACCTTGTGTGCTTCATGTAGTGCTCTCGGCTTTGTGAAGATTTTCACACAAAAAAATTTCAATTGTTGTCCATAATTCACAAGACTTTAACCCAAGGTTCCTAGGGGTATTGTAAGGATATCTCAATAGAAATATCCAGGAAAAACGACATTTTCACATTAGTCGCAAATCGAAAACCTAAGGTGTTCTTCAACTTTGAAGATGGAACTTGAAGAAGAGTTCTTCATGAGCTTCTAAGGAGTGCTTGGAGCGGATTGAAACATAAGAAGAGGAGCTAAAATGTTAGACCCCGTAGTTCTGGCCATACGTGTGAGAGCGTACGAAAGGGATTGAGACTTAAATTTTAGAAGGATAGGTTGACGGATTGTTTCGGACGGGTTTTTGGTCAACTTTGGGGCGGGTTATGACCAGGTACATTGAGAATTCCTAGGTGTTTCAAAGGCCTAGTGCGTAGTTCGTTGAGTCTAGTTTCCAACGCAACCAACCGTTCGTCTATAGGACATCGGAGTAGGAAGTTATGGGAGTTACAAGTTCAGTGCGCAGACGGACAGAAAGGTGTTTCGGGCAGGAGCCACAGGGCCGCGACGCCGGAAAGATCTGAGGGTTAGCTGAAGTTTCAGCACCGCGGCGCCGGGAAGCAGGGCCGCGGTGCCGGAATGTTCTGGGAGTCGGCAGAAGTTTCAGCCAGGCCTGCGAACGGCAGCGCCGAGGCGGGTTCTGCGAAGTGAGTGGGAAATTCTGCACTGTTTTGTTTTAAAAGAGGTCATGGGTGGGTGACAAGTGTCCCCCATCTGATTTTGCATGCACTACTTATTGACCAAGTCTTGAAGACTTGGTCATTCTTCAAACTCTCACCTCTCTCTAAAGCTAAAACTCTCCCTTCTCTCTAGAATTCCAAGAGGAATTCAAAGCTTAAGGAAAATCTGAAAAGTTAGGACAAGAAGGAAGCTTGTGGCTAGCTTGTAGGAGTTATTGTGGTGGTGTTCTTGGAAAGGAGGCTAGCAAATTGTTGGAATAATTTTGGCTAAAGCTCTAAGGTAACAATTCTTCTCTTGTAGCTAGTTATTGATGTTGCATGTGAAGAAGAAGGAACTTGTAGTAGTAAATAATGCTCTTAGATTCATTGCATGTAAGAAATATGGTTTGGATAAGAAAGGATTGGTTAAAAAGGTTATGTGAGCATGTTGTAGCCTAAAAAAATTACCTTAAACTTGTTAAGTTAATTGTTGTACCTTATGGGGTAGAATTTTACACACCCAAGTTTAGTTGTGTAATCCCCTTTGAAATGTTTGGATTGTTGGGCCTTAAATGTGGCGTTTGGATGTTGAATTCGACCTTGAAAAAGGTGGCAAAGTATGTAGAAACAAAGGAAATGCTGCCCAATTTTCCTTAGGAATTAGTAACTTGAAGTTGGAATATTCTACATTGAAATTAGAGGTTAATAAACGTATTATGGTCATTATAGGTTGACATATTACGTGCGGTATTTTGGGCTTAGCAAGTGGATTGACCAAAGAGGTATGTGGAACTTTCTTATCTCTTGAGCATGAGTAGTTGTACCTATGTAGTACGGTAGACGTACAAGATTTGACATTTTTCACTTGTTTTAAGTATATGATACTTGTTTCGTTTAAAAGTATAAGTCCCTTGGATAGGGATATGTGTTTGACTAGTGTATAATGGTAATATAACAACTTTATGGGAAGTTGGTTGTATTGGCTTTATGAATGGTTATTAAGGAAAGGTTTACTCCAAGTAAAATAAGTACGGATAAAGGATTTGAATTTGTGGAAGGTAAATTGTTTTAAGGCATTAATTGCCTAAGGTTTTAAAAGAGATGAAGTCACTTGATTTTAGAAGCCTATTGTATTTTTAAAGGAAAACGTGACTTGTTTTGAAAAGTTGTCGTGACTTGATACTACAGTTATTGGTAACTTGGGAGTTTTACATAAAAATGAGTCATTTTCTAAAAAGGTTTAAGGAACGTGGTACTTGGGTTAAATTCCCGGATTTTCTTTTAAAACGACATGTAGTGCCTTAAGTAACTAAAATGAGAGGATGTACTAGAAATGTTATTAAGAAGTTAGGAGATATTCTTAACTTGCTTACGTTATGATAAGCCGGTAGCGCTTATGTTATGTATGATAGCCGGTTGTGCTGATTTATGTATTATTACTATTATTACTATTTATGCCATGGATTTGCTACCCATGATGCGAGTGCGGCGCTTGTACTCATGCGGGCCCACTGGGTCCATGCGGGTGAAATAGTCCCATGCGGGTGAAATAGTCCCATGCGAGGTGATGACCTTATGCGGGTCCACAGGACCCATGCGGGTGAAATAGTCCCAGGAGTAGGACTGCTTAATGATACTACGGGCGGGAGACCCTGTTTTGATCATGAGCCTCCTATTTTCATGCAGTAAAGTTTATACTTGTTACTCTCATTGTTAGTAAGGCACGATTATCGTATTTTTGACTCTCTTCCATGACTCAGTTTATTTTAAACTTATGATATTATTTCAGATTTTCGGTTTACATACTTGGTACATATTGTGTCGACCCGCTTCCTGGGGTTGCGTTCATCTGCGAGTAAGGAAGCGGTGGTGGATCCTCATTCTTAGGATCTTTACTCAGGTGTCAGGAGCTCCATTTCTCCGGAGGCTCGACTTTTGGTACTGTTCTCCCCGGTGTTGTAGATATTTCTACATTCAGGGGCATGACGGGGCCATGTCCCGTCATAGTGTTTACTCTTTCTTAGAGGTCTGTAGTCCTGTTATAACTTGGGTTGTTAGGGATGTAACTGTTCAGTTTGATTATATTAGAGGTAGCCATTTTTGGTTAGCCTGTTTATTTTCTATTTGGGTTCTTGTTGTGAGTTTATTTTCCGCTGGTTTTCTCTGATGTTGTATCACGAGGGTGCCCGGGGTAAGACACCAGTCACGGGTCCATGGTCGGGTCGTGACAAAAGTGGTATCAGAGCAGTTAATCCTCGGAAAGGGTCTACAGACCGTATCTAGTAGAGTCTTGATTATCGGTGTGTTGTGCACCACATCTATAATCAGGAGGCTACAGGATATTTAGGATTGGTTTCCATTCTTTCACTCTGAGATCGTGCAATAGAGCTGTGTTATAGGTTGAACTCCCTCTGACATATTTTCCTGTATCAGTTATGCCTCCACGCAAGGCAACCGCGGCCCAGAAGGGTAAGACAGCAGAGGGAACTACTAGTAGGACAGGAGGTTACCAGGCACATGCCCGGATCTTTACGGAGGAGATGTTTGGACGGCGAGTTCCACGGCGTCGCCAACCCCAGAGTTCGGCGGCAGCAGCCATCGAGACGCGATACATGAGCCTCGATTTACGGCACCGAGAAGAGGATATGGGCTACAAGGAGATGGCGATTATTAGCGAGATCATGGCTAGGCGGGAGGATAGACGGGGCGGCGATTCGGTTGTACCGTAGCCCCCAGTCGATAGCTTGAGACTGCGGGACTTTTTGAGTTGCAGCCCACCAGAGTTCTACGGGTCGAGACCTGAGGATGACCCTCAGGAGTTTATCCAAGCGATTCTGACGGATCATGAGAGTGATCAGGGCTTCGGAGACAGAGTCGGTATTATTGGGCTCACATCGGTTGCGGGATACTGCGGTTGACTGGTATGATTCATGGGAACTATCCCGAGGGGAGCATGCGCTTCCAGCTATTTGGGACGAGTTCTCAGAGGCGTTTCTTGGCCATTTCTTGCCTCCGCAGATGAGGAGGGCTCGGGCCGATAGATTTTTGACACTGAGACAGAGTGGGCGGACGGTCCGAGAGTACAACGTAGAGTTTGACTCGTTGGCTCGGTATGTACCCGCTTTGTTAGCAGACATGGAGGACAGGGTGCACCGCTATGTCACAGGGCTCGATGATTACTTGGCCGAGAGTTGCACGGGAGTAGCTCTTCAGCCGGGCATGGACATTGCCCGCATGCAGGCATATGCACTTGGGTGTGAACGCGGGGCGGATTGACAGGTATCAACAGAAGAGGGCCAGGACAGCAGGGTCCTCTGGTAGTTTTCGAGGTAGACAACCTCAGCAGCAGATCAGATTTGCACCTCAGCCGGTTCAGAGCGCTCCTCCACCATCTTCCGGACGTACAGGGCATTCAGGAGCAGGACAAGGTTCTAGGGCTTCGGGTTCCCAGAGGGACCAGGGTTCCAGTCAGATGAGGCTACCTATACCTCGGTGTGGTCGATATGGCGATTGCCATTATGGAGGGTGTCGTGCTACTCCAGGAGCTTGTTATTCTTGTGGCCAGCAGGGCCATTTGAGGAGAGATTGTCCGTCCAGAGGCGGCGAGAATGTTATGGCTCGGTAAGCGAAGTCGATGGTGGATCTTCGTCTTCGATGGCGATGCGCCGGGCGAGTGTTCACGGACGGCGAGCGCGGCGAGGTCGTGGTAGGGGTCCCGATTCAGCCGGTCCTCGAGCGCATCTATGCTATGTCAGTCCGTCGAGGACGGGGCGTCGCGGATGTCGTCCAGTACATTATTGATTGCATGTTGTGATGTATATGCTTTGATAGTGTTACACCCCGTATTTACAAGACATGTTTTAAGGTAGTACGTAAGAGCTCACAAGTGTTAAGATTTGAGACTTGTAAAATTATCGAAATTATGGAATTGTCGAAAAAACGTAATATTGTGATGAATGGGAGGGCGACACGTGTCACCCCCCCTTAATGATGCCTTGGACGATTTAGGCATGGCCAATATGGTCATTGACCATAGTCTTGGATGACTAAGTCTTGCAAGTAGTGAAGCTTAACAATCTTGACCAAGTCAAAGGTCCCACAAGCTATGATATTTTATAAGAGATCATCCAAACCACCCTATTGTTTGCATCTTGACCCTCCTATACACTATTTATAATACTAGTAGCAAGAGAGGACTTAACACTTAGCCATTATTCACAAAAAATTGAAGAACTCTATAAGGGAGCTCTCGGGTTCACTCTAGGGAAGGAAGAAAAAAATTTGTTTCTTGTCCTTTTGACTCCACACTTTAAACCAAGGTTCTTGAGGGTAGTGTAAGCATATCTCAATAGGAAAATCTTGGAAAAAGATAGTTTACGGGTTAGTCGCAAAACGAAAACCTAGTTGTCTTTCTAGGTTTTGGATTGAAAGTTGAAGGAAAGTTGTTGGTATGGTTCTAAGGGTCTCAACGAGCGGATTGAAGTGTCTTGGAGAGGTTCTAAACTACTAGGAGCGACTTCGGATTGGAATTGGATTAAGATTTGTTGAGGTATAATCTTGTCCTTTAATGTGTTACAAGATTATATATTTATATTGTTGTTGTTAGCTTTACGTGTTGCTAGCATGAAGTTGATATGTAGAAGTTTATAAGGATTGTGGATTGATTGTAGCCTTGGAAATCCGGAATGTAATGTAAGCCATGTTAAGTTGGATTTCAATTTAGTCGTTATTAGAATCGTCGCATGTTATTGATTTGAAGATTGTGGTAGTTTTAATCAAATGCGACTTGATATCATGTTATGATTAACAATTTGGATTGAAATGGAAATTTGATAAGAATTGGTATGGTTGAACTCTAGGTGGTCGAATTTGGACTTTTAGTTTGTTATTCATTTGCATTGGACTACTTTCTAATTTTGAGCCAATTGGGGCTGTTTAGTTATTCATTTGTATTGGACTACCTTCTTTATTGTTGTGAGCCAATTGGGGCTGTTTGGTTATTGTATTTCGACCTTGAAAAAGGTGGCAAAGTAAGTAAAAACAAAGGAGGTGCTGTCCGATTTTCTGTAGAATTTGGCGGCTTAGTACTTAGAATATTCTATGTTTGAAGTAAGAGGTTAATGGACGTATTGTGACCATGATAGGTTGAAGAACTAAGTATAGCGTATCCTACTTGAAGAATGGAATAGCTCAAGGTTGAAGTACTTTTGAGCATTTTACTACTTGTCGACAATCGTCGCGAGGTATGTGAACCTCTTCTTTCCTTGGCATGATCCTACGTATGAAATCTCCATGTGATAGTATTTCAAGATTCCTTCTACTCTTAGAAGTTAAGAAGTATTTACATTGTTGAATCTAAGTTAAGAGTATGTTTAAATTGTCCTAAGTCCTTACTAGGTCTTATGGGAGACGTTGGTAAGAACGGTTAGGAAGTTATGAGATTTGATTTAAAGGCTATGTGTCTTGATTTGTTTAAAGTAAGTAAGTGGATTTTATGTTCGAAAATGACTTGAATTTATATGTGAAAAGGGGATTGATTTTAAAAGTGGAAGTTATATGATTTTAAGGGAATAAATTACTTGGTTTTGGAAGGTATGGAACTTTATATGTTTTTGTATAAGTAATTGGGCTTTAAAGGAAGTATGTTATGAAGTTTGAAGACTAAGAACTTTGATTGTCTTTTAAGGATTATGAAGTTTTAAGCGATACGATTCTTTTTAAGTATGTATGTACGTAGTATCTTTGGATCCCGTTTTCCTAAATGTTGTAAGAATAAAAGTGACATAAGTTCTCTAAAATGAATGGTTGTTATAATAGTTTTATGGGAAGTTGTTATGACGACTTAAGAAGAAGTGAAAAGATGGTTTAAAAATGTTATGTAAGGAAATATTACACCGAGCCTACAAATAGGCCGGATTACGTTATGAAATACACCGAGCCTACAAATAGGCCGGATTACGTTATGAAATACACCGAGCCTACAAATAGGCCGGATTACGTTATGAAATACACCGAGCCTACAAATAGGCCGGATTACGTTATGAGATACACCGAGCCTACCCATAGGCCGGATTACGCCATATTACCCCGAGCCTACTTGTAATTCTTAGAGGTCTGTAGTTACATATTGTGGGTCGGTTTGTAAAAGGAAAGGGATGTGACTGCTGTTGTTATGTATATGTATATGTGTCCAGGAAGGTAGCCTTATCGGCTAACCTGTGGTTTAATTTCTCGTTACTTTATTTTATAAGTTTCATGTATGTTCCGCTGCTATTCTCTGAGGTATACCTGAACAGGGTGCCCAGGTAGGGCACCAGTCGCGGGCCCGGGGTCGGGTCGTGACAAAAGTGGTATCAGAGCAGTTAGTCCTCGGAAAGTGTCTGAGCATCGTGTCTAGTAGAGTCTTGATTATCGGTGTGTTGTGCACATCTATAATCGGAGGCTGCAGGACATTTAGGATTAGTTTCCATTCTTCTCACTCGAGATCGTGCGGTGAAAGTATTAATAGGTTGATCCGTCTGGCGTATTCTTATGTATGTGAATCAGCTATGCCTCCACGGAAGGCGACCAGGGCCCAGAAGGGCAAAGCGACGAGGCGCGATGGTGCGCAGAGTTACGAAGTCGGGCACAGAATATGCCTGAGGTAGTAGGCGGGTCGGCGAGTTCAGCCACGCCGGCGATGAAGGCAGGCGGCGGTAGCTCGAGGTTCCGTACGAGCCTCGATTCGCGGCCGGTCTTGAGTATAGAGACTACGGGGCGATCCGATTATTGACAAGATAGTAGTCGGGCGGCAAAGCGCGAGCGACCACCCCGAGCCGGCGGTTTGCGGATTAGGGATTTTCTAGGATGTCATCCACCGAGTTTTATGGTTTGAGGTCGATGAGGATCCGCAGGAGTTCATTCGGCAGCTCTGACCACGCGAGTTCTTAGGGCTTGAGACGAGTGCATTCGCTAGCCTCTCTGGATTACAGCGATATCGCGTTGAACTAGTTTGAGTCATGGTTGCTTTCAAGAGGTGATGATGCTCTTCCAGCTGTTTGGGAGGAGTTTACAGAGGCCTTCATGGATCACTTTTTGCCTCCTGAGATGAGGAGAGCCCGGGTAGACAGATTCTTGACCTTGAGGCAAAACGGGAGGACTATCAGAGAGTATAGCTTGGAGTTTGACTCTTTGGCCAGACATGCACATACTATTGTGGCTAACATGGCTGATAGAGTTCATCGCTATGTTATGGGGCTAGACCGTTATATGATCACTGCTTTCCTGGGAGTAGCCCTTCAGCCAGGAATGGATATTGCCAGGATGCAGACTTATGCACTGGGGATTGAGGACAGGGAGAGAGAGGACCGACCAGGCGAGCCCGGCCCAGAGGGCCGGGGCAGCGAGGTTGTGGTGATTTTCAAGGCGGAGAGCCTCGGCGAGCTAGGTCTGATTCAGCCGGCCGCAGTGCTCCTTCCCGATTCGCGGAGGTTAGATCACCGGGTAATCGGAGCCGGTCGAGCTCGAGGCTTGGATTCGTATCGCACATGGGTTAGACGATCGGGCCCTCTTCCCTCGATGTTCACGCAGTGTGGCGGCATCACCATGGGGAATGTCGTCGTGCTGCAGTGCTGTTTTCTGTGGCGTCGGGGCCATATGTTGAGGATTGTCTAGTAGGAGAGTTGCGGGAGGATAGAAAAGTCTACCGGATCAGTTGCGGGTTCTTCGCCTTGATGCTAGCGGAGATGTTCATCCACCTACAGTCGTGGTCGTGGTGGAAGTTCCCAGTTTTAGCGGTCCTTTGAACCGCCTATATGAATTCAGGTATATCTTCGGCCCTTTACAGATCTGTATGCATGATAAGGTTATTTTATGTTTAGGTATCAAGAACGGATAATATTGAAATTATGTACGTATGCTAGAAGTAAGTTGGAAGTACGAAAATATAATCTTTTTAGGCCTTGAATGTGAGTATATAGTGATGATGCACACTATGGATTGTTTCCTCGTTTGGTTTGTGATGGATAAATATGCAAGTGCGGTATATTAGGGCCATATGTGGCATAATTAGGTTTTGCTAAGTGCAAGTTTATGAGACTATGCCAAGGAATGATAGATTGAGCTCCGAAAGAACATTCGGGGACGAATGTTTCTAAGGGGGGAATAATGTTACACCCCGTATTTACAAGACATGTTTTAAGGTAGTACGTAAGAGCTCACAAGTGTTAAGATTTGAGACTTGTAAAATTATCGGAATTATGGAATTGTCGGAAAAACGTAATATTGTGACGAATGGGAGGGCGACACGTGTCACCCCCCTTAATGATGCCTTGGACGATTTAGGCATGGCCAATATGGTCATTGACCATAGTCTTGGATGACTAAGTCTTGCAAGTAGTGAAGCTTGACAATCTTGACCAAGTCAAAGGTCCCACAAGCTATGATATTTTATAAGAGATCATCCAAACCACCCAATTGTTTGCATCTTGACCCTCCTATACACTATTTATAATACTAGTAGCAAGAGAGGACTTAACACTTAGCCATTATTCACAAAAATTTGAAGAACTCTATAAGGGAGCTCTCGGGTTCACTCTAGGGAAGGAAGAAAAAAATTTGTTTCTTGTCCTTTTGACTCCACACTTTAAACCAAGGTTCTTGAGGGTAGTGTAAGCATATCTCAATAGGAAAATCTTGGAAAAAGATAGTTTACGGGTTAGTCGCAAAACGAAAACCTAGTTGTCTTTCTAGGTTTTGGATTGGAAGTTGAAGGAAAGTTGTTGGTATGGTTCTAAGGGTCTCAAGGGGATTGAAGTGTCTTGGAGAGGGTCTAAACTACTAGGAGCGACTTCGGATTGGAATTGGATTAAGATTCGTTGAGGTATAATCTTGTCCTTTAATGTGTTACAAGATTATATATTTATATTGTTGTTGTTAGCTTTACGTGTTGCTAGCATGAAGTTGATATGTAGAAGTTTATAAGGATTGTGGATTGATTGTAGCCTTGGAAATCCGGAATGTAATGTAAGTCATGTTAAGTTGGATTTCAATTTAGTCGTTATTAGAATCGTCGCATGTTATTGATTTGAAGATTGTGGTAGTTTTAATCAAATGCGACTTGATATCATGTTATGATTAACAATTTGGATTGAAATGGAAATTTGATAAGAATTGGTATGGTTGAACTCTAGGTGGTCGAATTTGGACTTTTAGTTTGTTATTCATTTGCATTGGACTACTTTCTAAATTGTGAGCCAATTGGGGCTGTTTAGTTATTCATTTGTATTGGACTACCTTCTTTATTGTTGTGAGCCAATTGGGGCTGTTTGGTTATTGTATTTCGGCCTTGAAAAAGGTGGCAAAGTAAGTAAAAACAAAGGAGGTCTGTCCAGATTTTCTGTAGAATTTGGCGGCTTAGTACTTAGAATATTCTATGTTTGAAGTAAGAGGTTAATGGACGTATTGTGACCATGATAGGTTGAAGAACTAAGTATAGCGTATCCTACTTGAAGAATGAAATAGCTCAAGGTTGAAGTACTTTGGAGCATTTTACTACTTGTCGACAATCGTCGCGAGGTATGTGAACCTCTTCTTTCCTTGGCATGATCCTACGTATGAAATCTCCATGTGATAGTATTTCAAGATTCCTTCTACTCTTAGAAGTTAAGAAGTATTTACATTGTTGAATCTAAGTTAAGAGTATGTTTAAATTGTCTTAAGTCCTTACTAGGTCTTATGGGAGACGTTGGTAAGAACGGTTAGGAAGTTATGAGATTTGATTTAAAGGCTATGTGTCTTGATTTGTTTAAAGTAAGTAAGTGGATTTTATGTTCGAAAATGACTTGAATTTATATGTGAAAAGGGATTGATTTTAAAAGTGGAAGTTATATGATTTTAAGGGAATAAATTACTTGGTTTTGGAAGGTATGGAACTTTATATGTTTTTGTATAAGTAATTGGGCTTTAAAGGAAGTATGTTATGAAGTTTGAAGACTAAGAACTTGGATTGTCTTTTAAGGATTATGAAGTTTTAAGCGATCTGATTCTTTTTAAGTATGTATGTACGTAGTATCTTTGGATCCGTTTTCCTAAATGTTGTAAGAATAAAAGTGACATAAGTTCTCTAAAATGAATGGTTGTTATAATAGCTTTATGGGAAGTTGTTATGACGACTTAAGAAGAAGTGAAAAGATGGTTTAAAAATGTTATGTAAGGAAATATTACACCGAGCCTACAAATAGGCGGATTACGTTATGAAATACACCGAGCCTACAAATAGGCGGATTACGTTATGAAATACACGAGCCTACAAATAGGCGGATTACGTTATGAAATACACCGAGCCTACAAATAGGCGGATTACGTTATGAGATACACCGAGCCTACCCATAGGCGGATTACGCCATATTACCCCGAGCCTACACATAGGCGGGTTATGTCATCTTACAAGGCCCACGGAGCCCAGGGCGGAATATGCTACATGATTCCACGATGCAAGCCCCGGGCGGGCGGGTTATGTCACATGATTCATCGATTACAGTGTCCATAAATGGGCGGATTATGTTATGTATGATATGTACGTTATGTCAAAAAAACTGGATTAAACTCTTAAGTATCTATTTAAGACTATGTTGTTAAATCTTATTCAAAGGAGGAAAGGCAGTTAATATATGATTGATTTCGAGAGTAAAAGGACATTCTTTTATGCATATATGATTTGGTTATTGCATTTTATTTACATTTCCATACTAAATTTACTTATCGGCCCGCCAGTGCGCTCATGCCAGTGATAGGTACACGGGTTGGTGATCCTTGCTCTTAGGATCTGTTGATTTTGGAAAGAAGCTCCTTTCACTCCGAGGCTTATCTTATGGTACGGTTTCCACGATGTGGTAGACTTATGTACATTCGGGGTATGGCGGGGCCACTGTCCGCGATTGTAATTCTTAAGTGCAGTAGTTACATATTGTGGGTCGGTTTGTAAAAGGAAATGGATGTGACTGCTGTTGTTATGTATATGTATATGTGTCCAGGAAGGTAGCCTTATCGGCTAACCTGTGGTTTAATTTCTCGTTACTTTATTTTATAAGTTTCATGTATGTTCATTGCTATTCTCGAGGTATACAGGCAGGGTGCCCAGGTAGGGCACGATCGCGGGCGGGTCGGTCGTGTGAGATAGATCGTGTTCTACCTTGTCCTATATATCTCCTCATATTTCTGGTAGAATAGGGATAGAGCCCGAGTCCATAAGACCTTTTGAGGTGGCTACGCCAGTAGGTGATTCGGTGGTAGCTGAGCGGGTATATAGAGCTTGCCCAGTGACTATAGACAGTCGTCAGACTCTAGCCGACTTGATAGAGTTGGATATGACGGACTTTGATGTAATTATGGGTATGGATTGGCTAGCGTCTTGCTATGCCAATGTGGACTGTAGAGAGAGATTAGTTCGATTCCAATTTCCGGGTGATCCGATTATCGAGTGGAAGGGGAATACTGCATCGCCGAGGGGTAGGTTTATTTCTTACCTCAAGGCTAGGAAAATGGTGCGGAAGGGGTATATCTACCATATGGTTCGAGTATTCGAAATCGAGGTGAGATACCGACCTTGATCGATTCGCCGCTAGAGAGTTTCGGGCGTATTCGACGAAGCTTAGGTATCCTCCGAGAGGAGATTGAGTTTTGCATAGATTTGGCGCCAGACACTCGACCGATATCTATTCCGCCATACCGAATGGCACCTGCCGAGTTGAAGGAATTGAAAGACCAGCGGAAGGACTTGCTGGAGAAAGGCTTTATCAGGCCAAGTATTTCTCCCTGGGAGCGTCGGTGTTATTTGTAAAGAAGAAGGATGGGACGCTGCGTATGTGTGTTGATTACAGGCAGCTGAATAAGGTAACTATCAAGAACAGATATCCCCTCCCCAGGATTGATGATTTGTTTGACCAGTTGCAGGGTGCGAGATGTTTCTCCAAGATAGACCTGCGATCTGGTTATCATCAGGTGCGAGTTAGAGAGGCAGATATCCCAAAGACTGCATTCAGGACCCGGTATGGGCACTATGAGTTCAGGGTGATGTCTTTCGGGTTGACCAATGCCCCGGCAGTATTCATGGATTTGATGAACCGGGTGTTCAAGCCATTCTTGGATATGTTCGTTATAGTTTTCATTGATGATATCTTGGTTTATTCGCGCCGCAGCGAGCATGCAGATCATTTGAGGCGGTATTAGAGTCCTCGGGGCCGTGATTGTATGCCAAGTTCTCAAACGCGAGTTTTGGTTGGCTTGATGGCTTTCTTAGGGCATGTTATCGGGCTGATGGTATTCGGTTTGATACAAAGATTGAGGCGATCAATACTTGGCCCGCACTCCACTACACCAACGGAGTGCGCAGCTTTGGGCCTTGCGAGTTATTATCTGAGGTTTGTGGAGAAGTTTGCTTCCATTTCAAGACCTTTGACTAAGCCGACTCGGAAAGCCTATGTTCATGGACGGATGCTTGTGAGAAGTTTCCAGTTGCTAAAGGAGAAGTTGACGATCGCCTTGATCTTACTCTTCCGGAGGTTTAGATGGATATGTGGTTTATTGTGACGCGTCGGGTGTCGGGCTTGAGTGCGTGCCGATGCAAAGCGGGCAGAGTTATAGCTACGATCTCGGCAAATTAGGAAGCATGAGAGGAACTATCCCACACATGACTTGGAGTTAGCGTGATGATTCATGCCTTGAAGATCTGGAGACATTATTTGTATGGAGTTCATGTGGATATTTACACAGACCACAAGAGTCTCCAGTATATCTTCACCGGCGGAGCCGAACTGCGGCGAGACGGTGGTTGGAGCCGCAAGGATTACGATATTGATATTTTATACCACCGGGGAAGGCCAATGTAGTTGCGACGCCTTAGTCGCAGATCGATGGGTAGTCCGCATGCGATGTACACTGCAGAGAAAAGGGATATGGTCCGAGAGTTACATCATCTAGCAAGCCTTGGGGTTCGTTTGGTTGATTCTGATAGTGATGGAGTTCGAGTTCGAGAGGTTGCCGAGTCTTCCATCGTCGAGGAGGTGAAGAGGCGACAGTATGAGGATCCGATTATGGTACGGATCGAGATGCCGCTTTTCAGAAAGAGAAAAGTCTATTTGAGGTAGTGCCTTGTCACGACCCGAACCCGGGCCCGTGACTGGTGCCTTACCCGGGCACCCAAGTAGACATACATCAGAGTAACCAGCGAAAAATAAAACAAGACATGAAACAATATGAAGTGAGAAACAGTTTATCTGAGAAAAGTTGCCTTTCGGCATATATATATATAAACTTGAACAGTTACATCCCTTTTACAACCCTGCCCACAACAGTACTACAGACCTCTAAGAATGTTATAACAACAATGGCGGGACCCTGTCCCGCCATACTCCCGAATGTAAGTACCTACAACGACAGGGGACTATACCAAAGATAAGCCTCCGGAGACACGGAGCTTCCCAAAACGCTGAACTGTGACCCTATGAGCGAGGATCAATAGCTGGTGTACCTCTACCTGCGACATGAACTCAGCCCCCCGAAGGAGGTCAGTACAACAGGTACCAAGTATGTGAAACTGTAAAGTACTTTATGTCACGACCCGATCCCGGGCCCGTGACTGGTGCCTTACCCCGGGCACCCCAGTGATACAACATCAGAGAAAACCAGCGGAAATAAAAACTTAAACATGAACATGAGACAAGATAATAAACAGGCCAACCAAACGGTTACCTTCCATTAAAATATATATAAACAACTCTTTCAAAACGAACAGTTTAATCCTTTTTACAAAACCCTGCCCACACAGTGCTACAGACCTCTAAGATTTACAACAACTATGACGGGACAGGGCCCCGCCATACCCCTGAATGTACAAGAACCTACAACTCAGGGAACACATACCAAAAGATAAGCCTCCAAGGAACGGCTTCCTAATGCGCTGAAAGGTGATCCTAAGAGCGGGGATCGACAACCAACGATTTCTACTGCGGCATTAACGCAATTTCCAGGAGGTCGATAACAGTACCAAGTATGTGAAATCAGAATCAGAATGAAATCATAATAGTCTATATAAAGCAGAGACATGTATGATGACCAAACTACAGTACATAACATATAACTAGTAACATCAAGTCGTGGACTCACGCCTCCAATTTATCACTCGTGCTGGAATTTCTTCCCATCACGCTAGCTTTATGATATGACAATACCAAGGAGTATACATGAACACGTGTCCCACCTGTGTCATAAAAACCGTATAGACAAGTATAACTACCAGATCCGACCGTACAATAATATAATGCAACCAAAACACGGCCGATACGGCAAGTGCGAGCCGACTACCGGATACCAAGGCCGGTCACGTAGCTGACCGGGGCAAGTACGAGGGATGACCACCAGGGACCAAGGCAGTATCACGAGACTTCGTCACTACACTGAACGGGGCAAGCGAGGGTGACACGTACCAAGGCCGAATCACCATGAGACGGGCAAGTACGAGCCGACCACCGTGACCAAGGCCGAACAGTAAGAAACCTCATGGAGAGCTAGTCCATAAAATAACCATTCTTGCACAACCAAGGCTATCACCACAAGCATAAGCAAGTTACGCAACAACAAGCATAGGCAAGTTACACAACACAAGCATAGGCAAGTTACACAACAACCAGTATAGGCAAGTTACACAACAACCAGTATAGGCAAGTTACACAACACAAGCATAGGCAGTTACACAACTCAAGTTACTTCCATTTTATGCCAAAGTCCGGGTTTTTTAACCCTAAAGTACTACGTACGTTAAATTCCTTTTAAAGAGATCCATTCCTTTTATAAAAGTCACCCGATGTCCGTAGTATAAAAATAGAGTGACGAACATTGTTAAGTAAACAAAAGGCTTTCCTTTGTAAAATCAAGTAACAACCTTATTTTCCAAACGTTCAAGTTTGCCTAATTTCAAATGCTCAAGTTTCTCATTTTTAGAAAAGGTTTCGTAGTTCCTAGTTTTAATCCTTTAAAACATAATTCTCCTTTAATGATTTGAGAAACGTATGCCTTATATGTGAGTAGTTTATTCTTGTTTATAATCGATCTTATTAAGCAGCCATGATCTAGGATATGTAATATCATTTTGTCTCATCTTAGCTTCTATGCGGAGGTTTCTACCGGTTTTAATACAATACTTCATTATTCAATACATTCTCCTTTATTAACGCTGCAGTTGGTCCTGTCGATACACATTCCGATTTCAAATCAAGAAACATTATCCCTTTAAATAAAACCAAGTACTCATTACTCACGAATGAGGTTTCACACAAACATCCACATTAAAACAAATAAGTTAAGTCTCTTATCTTATAAGATCAAGTCTTTTAACTTCTAACATCAGTAAACCATTTTCTTTACCTTTCTTAAGACATTATACCTAACTTCCCATAAGCTAGTATAAGTCTTTTTAAAACCTTTAAAACCAAGTGTTACTCTCCCTTCAAAACGATTTATAACTCTTTTGAAATACATCAAGTTCTTTATTATAACTAGCCAGTTATAATTCACATCAGTTACCTTTTAAAACCATAAAGTATTTTCTTACCTACATAAAGCTGTTATAACCAACTTCCCATAAAGCCGTTATAACACTTTATGTTTTAAAAACAATCAAACACGCAACACACATGTACGCTCACCGCACTACATAGTTCACACATATCATGCTAGAAGAGATAGGAAGAGGTTCACATACCTCGCGAGTGCCGACTAATAGCAAAACGCTCCAAGTACTTCAAACCGCTCGGCTACTCCTTAAGCCACGAGATCGCACCACACGTAGTACTTCAACCTATAAGGCCACAAGGCGCTTTATTAACATCTAGATCTCATCGCTCCATATTCTACGTAAAATTCGAAGACTCTCCCCGCAATGCGTTAATCTCCTCCTTTAACGAGGCCGCTACCAAACCAACCAGTGGGGTTTGTACGCCTAACCTGACATGTACAATTCTACTCACAGAATACTACACAAGTCTCATCAGACTGTAAATTCTGTTACAGACATCACCACTTTAAATTCAGCTTAAGTCGCAAGACATTGCCATAAGTAGTATTCGTGCTTAAGTCAAAAGACATTGCCACAATTATAATCAGTTCTATATATAGTATACTTCAACTATATATTCCTACAACATGTAATTCCCAATTACAATAGAAGGTCAAGAGTGTTTACCTCGATAAGCCCAAAATTATCCGAGTTTATATGTCGATCCCGAGCAAGGTTTAGCTCCTACTCAGTGCGCTCCGACTCCGCCTAACCAACCCTTAGAAGTTCTAACCAACTTCTACTTATAACTTCAACTACGGGTGAAGATTTACTTAGGGTTTCGTTTAGCGATCGAGGAAAGTATAATGGTATTTCCGGGCTAGTATAAGTGTAACTCGGGAATACTACAAGGTATTTGGGCCAAGGTATTTGGACATAACAACAATACTAGGAGAGTATTTCTATACCACTACAAGGGTATTTATACGAGACAACTAGGCTAGTGGGGTACCCCACGCCAAACACCACAAAGGGAGTGGGGGCTCTCGCCAAAGGCCACTAGGAGGAGGGGAGAGGCTTTGGACGAGAACCACAAGAGGAGGGAGTATTTTGAGACTTAGGTAGATTGCTCAATTTTTGGATGAAGAAAGTTCATCAACTAAGGGGTATTTATAGGTCAAGTGAAGGCCAACCAATGGCCAAGATGAAGACAAGTGTGGTGCAAGTGTAGGGCTAGATTTCCACCATGTACCTTATCCATCTACCACACAACTTGCACAAAATATCCTACCAACTACACAAGACCCAATCGCCAAGCATTACCGCCACTTCATCCAATGCGAGGTGACATGTCACCCTCCCGCTGGTCCAAAATGTTTCGCCTCTCTAAAAATCTGCAAAAATTATAAATGACATAGCCGAATTTTCCTACAAAAGTCAGTGGAAACGTTTCATTTAAAAACGACTCCTAACGGTAGTTGTGTACAATATTCAAACTAGCCAATCTTAAGGCTTAAATTATAATACGACGCCTCACGCATATACTGAAATACGGGGTATAACATTCTCCCCTCATTAGAAACATTCTTCCCGAATGTTCTTTCTCAAGACGGATAATGATAGAGTTCTTCTAATAAGTTGCCAACGCCACAACTGGCCACGAAACACCCGTAAATGCTTACATCCAAGTCCACGAGGAAACACTCTAACATCACAAACTTTTGTCACTTTGCCGCGAGGTTCTAGTGTCATTCCGGCGACCCAACAAATGGTACCGGGCTGCATGCGATTCCTGAGGTCTAAAATATACATCCATCGCACCTTCTCTCTTCACAAGAAATGATCATATCTATGCTCGCAATACATGCTCGCTCTACCCTTACTCGTCGTACTCTTCTAACACTTGAACTCTTCTAGTATACGTACCACACTTTAGTCAACGCTCGTTTCCAACCTCGAGCCACTACCTCCAAACTTGGTCATCTTACTAGCTTCACTTCTTTTCTAAGGCCATTCCCGCCTTCACGAACCGATTCTCGCCGAACATACCCACGAACTCATACGATGGTCATCTAAACTGGGCCTAGCACCGTAACCCTACCACCGGGACCACCCAGAGTGACCTACTTTGAAATCCGCCGGTTGGCCCTCAACATGGCCCCAACCCGATCCACTAACGCATCACACTCTTGTTCCCCGACCCGGAACAATCTTACCTCAACAGGTCATGAAAGCTACCACTTCCATTTAACACTACTCAAGGAAATTATCACACAACACATTCTAGGCATAAAATGTATTCCGACAAGGATCACTTGCAAAACTGTACTCAAGACGACCTTACATCTAAGGTCTCAACATGAAATATTCTAAAGTTCACACTTTCCATGCCCCCATACAAATCCTTTCAACTAGCCAAGCTTTCTAACTCATAACCATCATAACGCTATCCGAACGTAGCACACAATAATAAGGTCATCATATCATGCATACAAATCTTTAAAGGGTTAAGGATATACTCAAAATAGGCGGTTCAAAGGACCGCTAAAATCGAACTTCCACCGCGACTTACCGGCTCACGGTGTATGAACATCCTTCCTGGCTATGGAAGGTGAAGAACCCATAATCGCCTAGTAGTCCATGCTATCCTACCAGCTACCTCGGTCGGACTTCTCTGCCGATGGCCTGCTGGCCGCAAAAATAACAATCTCCCGAGTTAGTACGACATTCTCCTTATGAAGCTTTCCACAACGCCACACTGAGACAAGGGCAACTCATCCGGCGAGCACTCCGCTCCCGAAAATCTGAAACTCGGGAGCCCCGACCGCCTCCCGAATATCTCGGCGTCCCGGCGTGGAGGACCACTCAGTCTTGGTGGAGGCGCATAATCGCTCACTTTGAGGCGGTCCGCCTCGAAAGTCACCAAAGGACCTCGCTGCTCGCCCTCTTCTCACGACTTCGGTCATTCCGCCGATTTATCCTCTCCTCACATCCTGCAGGTATAAGCTCGCATGCGGCAATGTCCATGCCCGGTGAAGAGCTACACCCGAACAACTCGACTAGGTGATCATCGAGCCTCAGAATAAATCGGTGCACTCGATCCTCCATACTAGCTACCAACGCGGACGCACGCCAATGAGTCGAACTCACATTGTACTCCCGAATCAGACGCCCGCTCGTCAGAACACCAAAAATCTGCGCCCGAGCCCTCCTCATCCGCGAGGCAAGAAATGTGCAAGAAAGGCCTCGAGAACTCGTCCCATAAAGCGGAAGTGCATGCTCTCCCGACAGCTCCCACGAATCAAACTACGATCATGTATCACGCACTGATGCGAACCTAGGACCACCGACTCGGCCTCCGATGCCTTGATCACTCACGATCCAGAATCGCCGGATGAACTCCTCGCGATCATCCTCGTGCCTCGACCCATAAAACTCGCGCGCCTACAACTCGTAAAATCCCGTAGCCTCGAACTATCCGATCTAGGGTGAACCATCGTGCATCGGAACCGCCGGCCCACTTATCCTCAAGTCCGCCACAACCTCGCCATTAATCGGGCCCACTTTGTAACTCATCTCCTCTGCTCTGCATCGCGGATCGAGGCTCGTATCGTGGTCTCTCGCCACGCTTTACTCGCAGCTCCTCGCCGCTTTGCCCTTCGGGCCCGGTTTTACGCGAGGCATAATCGTAAAAACGGAAGTATGTCGAGGGTCCAATCTTATCACACGACTCTAAGGCACGATCTCGTAATGAGAAGAATGGAAACTAATCCTAAATGTCTCAGACCTCCGATTATAGATGTGGTGCACAACACATCGATAATCAAGACTCTACTAGACACGGTTCAGACACTTTCCGAGACTAATCGCTCGATACCACTTTTGTCACGACCCGATCCTGCCCGCGATCGTGCCTTACCCCGCACACTAGTGATACAACATCGAGAAAACCAGCGAAATAAAAACTTAAACATGAACATGAGACAAGATAATAAACAAAGCAACCAAACGTTACCTTCCAATAAAATATATATAAACAACTCTTTCAAAACGAATGCTTTAAACCTTTTACAAAACCCCGCCACACAAAGGCTGCACTTAAGATTTACAACAACTATGACGGACAGTGGCTCCCGCCATACCCCGAATGTACAAGAACCTACAACTCGGGAACACATACCAAAAGATAAGCCTCAAGGAACGGGCTTCCCAACGCTACAAAGGTGATCCTAAGAGCGGATCGACACCAATGTACTTCTACCGCAGATGAACGCAGCCTCCAAGGAGGTCAAGATAACAGTACCAAGTATGTGAAATCAGAATATCAGAAATGAAATCATAATAGTCTATATAAAGCAGAGACATGTATGATGACCAAACTACAACATAACATATAACTAGTTACATCAAGTCGTGACTCACGCTCCAATTTATCACTGTGTCGTGGAATTTCTTCCTCACCGCCAGCTTATGATATGACAATACCAAGGAATATACATGAACACCGTGTCCCACTGTGTCATAAAACCGTATAGACAAGTATAACTACCAGATCCGACCGCATCAATAATATAATGCAACCAAAACACGGCAAGTGCGAGCCGACATCGGATATCAAGGCCGGCCACGAGCCGATCGGGCAAGTACGAGGCTGACCACCAGGGACCAAGGTCAGACACGAGACTTCGTCACTACACTGAACGGGGCAAGTGCGAGGGCTGACTACCGGGTACCAAGGCCGAATCAGCCATGAGACGGGGCAAGTACGAGAGCCGACCACCAGGGACCAAGGCCGAACAGTAAGAAACCTCATGGAGAGCTAGTCCATAAAATAACCATTCTTGCACAACCAAGGCTATCACCACAAGCATAAGCAAGTTACGCAACAACAAGCATAGGCAAGTTACACAACACAAGCATAGGCAAGTTACACAACAACCAGTATAGGCAAGTTACACAACAACCAGTATAGGCAAGTTACACAACACAAGCATAGGCAAGTTACACAACTCAAGTTACTTCCATTTTATGCCAAAGTCCGGGTTTTTAACCCTAAAGTACTACGTACGTTAAATTCCTTTTAAAGAGATCCATTCCTTTTATAAAAGTCACCCGATGTCCGTAGTATAAAAATAGAGTGACGAACATTGTTAAGTAAACAAAAGGCTTTCCTTTGTAAAATCAAGTAACAACCTTATTTTCCAAACGTTCAAGTTTGCCTAATTTCAAATGCTCAAGTTTCTCATTTTTAGAAAAGGTTTCGTAGTTCCTAGTTTTAATCCTTTAAAACATAATTCTCCTTTAATGATTTGAGAAACGTATGCCTTATATGTGAGTAGTTTATTCTTGTTTATAATCGATCTTATTAAGCAGCCATGATCTAGGATATGTAATATCATTTTGTCTCATCTTAGCTTCTATGCAGATGGAGGTTTCTACTGGTTTTAATACAATACTTCATTATTCAATACATTCTCCTTTATTAACGCTGCAGTGGTCTGTCGATACACATTCTGATTTCCGAAATCAGTAAAACATTATCCCTTTAAATAAAACCAAGTACTCATTACTCACGAATGAGGTTTCACACAAACATCCACATTAAAACAAATAAGTTAAGTCTCTTATCTTATAAGATCAAGTCTTTTAACTTCTAACATCAGTAAACCATTTTCTTTACCTTTCTTAAGACATTATACCTAACTTCCCATAAGCTAGTATAAGTCTTTTTAAAACCTTTAAAACCAAGTGTTACTCTCCCTTCAAAACGATTTATAACTCTTTTGAAATACATCAAGTTCTTTATTATAACTAGCGCTTATAATTCACATCGCTACCTTTAAAACCATAAAGTATTTTCTTACCCACATAAAGCTGTTATAACCAACTTCCCATAAAGCCGTTATAACACTTTATGTTTTAAAAACAATCAAACACAGTTAACACATGTACGTCTACCGTACTACATAGTTCACACATATCATGCTAGAAGAGATAGGAAGAGGTTCACATACCTCGCGACGAGTGCCGACTAATAGCAAAACGCTCCAAGTACTTCAAACCGTCGGCTACTCCTTAAGCCACGTAGATCGCACCACACGTAGTACTTCAACCTATAAGGCCACAAGGCGCTTTATTAACATCTAGATCTCATCGCTCCATATTCTACGTAAAATTCGCAGATTTTCCCAACAGCCAAGTAATCTCATTTAACGAGGCCGCTACCAAGCCAACCAGGGGGTTTGTACGCCTAACCTGACATGTACAATTCTACTCACAAAGAATACTACACAAGTCTATCAGAATACAGTCCATGTAGTTACTGATTCGGTTCACTTCTTTAAATTCAGGCTTAAGTCGCAAGACATTGCCATAAGTAGTATTCAGGCTTAAGTCAAAAGACAGTGCCATAAGTATCGTGCTTAAGTCAAAAGACATTGCCACAATTATAATCAGTTCTATATATAGTATACTTCAACTATATATTCCTACAACATGTAATTCCCAATTACAATAGAAGGTCAAGAGTGTTTACCTCGATAAGCCCAAAATTATCCGAGTTTATATGTCGATCCCGAGCAAGGTTTAGCTCCTACTCCAGGCTCCGACCCGCCTCCAACCAACCCTTAGAAGTTCTAACCAACTTCTACTTATAACTTCAACTACGGGTGAAGATTTACTTAGGGTTTCGTTTTAGCGATCGAGGAAAGTATAATGGTATTTCAGGCTAGTATAAGTGTAACCTGGGAATACTACAAGGTATTTGGGGCCAAGGTATTTGGACATAACAACAATACTAGGAGAGTATTTCTATACCACTACAAGGGGTATTTATACGAGACAACTAGGCTAGTGGGTACCCCACGCCAAACACCACAAAGGGAGGGGGCTCTCGCCAAAGGCCACTAGGAGTGGAGGGGAGAGGCTTTGGACGAGAACCACAAGAGGGAGGGAGTATTTTGAGACTTAGGTAGATTGCTCAATTTTGGATGAAGAAAGTTCATCAACTAAGGGGTATTTATAGGTCAAGTGAAGGCCAACCAATGGCCAAGATGAAGACAAGTGTGGTGCAAGTGTAGGCTAGATTTCCACCACGTGTGTACCTTATCCATCTACCACACAACTTGCACAAAATATCCTACCAACTACACAAGACCCAATCGCCAAGCATTACCGCTTCACTTCATCCAATGTGAGGTGACACATGTCACCCTCCCGTGGTCCAAAATGTTTCGCCTCTGAAAAATCCGCAAAAATTATAAATGACATAGCCGAATTTTCCTACAAAAGTCAGGGAAACGTTTCGTCGAAAAACGACTCCTAACGGTAGTTGTGTACAATATTCGAAACTAGCCAATCCTTAAGGCTTAAATTATAATACGTACGCCCTCACGTACATACTCTGGAAATACGGGGTATAACACTTTAAATGAAATCATATCATTTTAAAACCAATTTTACAAATATGTACGAAACAACCAATGTAACCGCACATAGTTCCACAGCATAACCAAAATAAAAATAGATATAACATAACTTGTCTTTTCTAGGCCGCTAATGATCGAAGCAAGGCCAATCGCCCATAGTATCATTATGCGAGCCTAATCCTGGAACTCCCGCAGTCCGCATAGGTCACACATAGACCCGCATGAGGTATTCCTCGTGACGGTAGCTAACCCGCGTATCCTCGACTCCCGATCTGCATAGTCACATAGACCGCATAGTCACACGACCGCATGAGGCATTCCTCGACGGATAATACACTAATGATCAATCCCGAACTCCCGCAACTCCGCATAGTCACAGACCGCATGTAGCCGATAGACCGCATCAAGGGTGGCAAGTCCTCGGTATAACAAGTCGTGGAGTATGTGATATAATAACAAGATAACGGGCTTAACGTTTAACAACGTAAGCACAACAAGAATAACCCCCTTACATAACATCACAAGACACTAACACGCGTAGCATCATAACATGTTTACTTATCAAACCAACAAGAAAGTATTACAAGGCTATCACAAACCAACATAGTCAAGTTATTCACACAAGGTACTTTCTATTTTATGTCAACAAGTTCGGGTTTTTATCCCCAAAGTACTTCATACATAAACTCTTTAAAACGATCCGTTTCTTTCACAAAAGGTACACGGTACCCGTAGTGTCAAAAAGTAGAGTGACTATCTTTTTAAGTAAACCCAAACAACTTCCCTACCTTCTTTTTGGACCAACTTAAGACAAAAGCATGCCTTCCTTTTTAAACGAAAACACTTCAAATTTTCAAGTCTTTGTCTTTTATAAAACAAGTCCTTACTTTGAAATTTTAAGAAAATCAAAACTTGTTTATTAATGATCTTATTAAAGCAGCCGTGATCTAGGAAATGTAATACAATTTTGTCTTATCTTAGCTTCTATGCAGATGGAGGTTTCTACTGGTTTTAATAATACTTAATTAGTCAATACATTTTCCTTTATTAGCGCTGCAGTGGTTTGTTCGATACTTATTCTCATTTTCGAAATCAATACAAGGCTTTCATAAACAATTAAGTAAACCGTTCCTTTTATTTCTCTTAAGTCGTTATACCTAACTTACCATAAAGCTAGTATAACTCTTAAGCTTTTAAAACCAAGTATTACTCTTCTTTCAAAAACGATTCATAATTCTTTTGAAATACTTCAAGATTCTTATTATTAAAAACTCAAGTCAAAAGACATCGAAGTAAAACCACGTTCAGTTAACACACGACGCTCACCGCACTATATATATTCTTTTAAAATATCATGCTCAAGAGGATAGGAAGAATCACATACCTCCTCGGCGAAATCCACCTGCCAAGTCGAATATGTCGCGCGCAGAGTATCAACCTATAATAGTCAAATACGTCTATCAACGTCTAGACTACTCTGTAGAATATTCTAAGCAGAAGGTTCTTAATTCTACGGAAAATTGGGCAGCACTTCCCTACCCGTAAAGCTTCACAAGTCTACTGTAAATACAACCCAATGTAAGTACATTTCAATTCTCTTCTTATATACCATCCTTCTATATCTTATACTCAATTCTAAACTACTATATGTAATTTCCAATTACAATAGAAGGACAAAGATATTTACCTCGATAAGCCCAAAATTATCCAAGATTAAAGTCGATCCTGAGCAAGGTTTAGCTCCTATTCTGTACGCTCCAATTCGCACCAAGAAACCCTTAGAAGTTCTATACAACTTCTACTTAATACTTCAACCAATAATGAAGATTTTCCTTAGGGTTTCGTTTTGTGACTAATGGATATAAGGTAGTATTTCTGGGCTTTTAGTGTAGAGGTAACTTAGGAATACTACAAGGTATTTGGCTAAGGTATTTTGGCATAGTAACAATACTTGGAGAATATTTTTCTACAAAGGGGAACTTTCGGATGAACTATTAGGAAAGGGGAAGGAGTTGGACGAGAACTTAGCACTAAGGGAAGGATTTTGAGACTTGGAAGTTGTGTTTGTGGATGAAGAAGTCTTGCACTGATGGGTATTTATATAACCACCAAGGGCCAAGATGAAAACAAATGGAGGGTGAAGATTTGGATAGCTTGTTCAAGTGAAGTCTTCCACCAAGTGTCCACCACAACCTTGGGACATATGTCCACCACAACATTGGGACATATGTCCCCCACAACAATGAGCCATGTGGCCTTCCACTAGCTCAAGAAAAACGACCAAGGCAAGCCCCCCAATGCCCACAAAATCGTCCCTTCACCTACTCCCACTCACCAAAAGAAAATATCTTGCAAGACTTGACTATTTGACTTGTCCACTAGGCCACCATTTCGTCCAACCCATGCCAACTAAGGGTGACACGTGTCGCCCTCCTATTGGTCCAAAATATTTCGTCTCTCCGAAAAATTCGTAATCGGTTAAAATATTAAAAACGTAGAATTTCCTTCACAAGGTTCGGAATCTTTTCCGTCGAAAGTTCACAATTTCATCCTTAACCTAATTAGGGTTTGTACAAATGTACGTACGTCCTCACATACATACTCTGGAAATACGGGGTATAACATTCTCCCATCCTTAGAAACATTCGTCCCGAATGTTCCTTCCCAAGACAGATAACGATAAAGTTCCTCATAACTTAAACAGTTTGCAAATGCCACACATGGCCACAATACAACACGCGCAAATATGTAAATCCAAGTCCACAAGGAATCACCTCTAGCATCACAAAAGCTCCCACCCAAGGTCTAAAAGATATTCCCTTCGCACCTTTACTTCGCAAAAGTAATGATCACTTCTATTCTCTTACTCGTTGTACCCTCCTCGTACACTCGAACACTTCCTAAATAAACTTACCACCTCTCTGTTATTGCTTCAGTTTCCAAAATCTCGGGGTTACTATCTCCAACTTGGTCATCATTAACTGGGAACACTCTGGATGGATCTCCGATACTTTTCCGAACATAACATGAAAGACCGGACGTCTTCGCTCCTACGCTTGACGGCAAAGCTAACTTATAGGCAACCTGGCCTATTCTCCAAATGATCTGAAAACGCTCAAAGTACGTCGGGATAAGTTTCCCCTGCTTTCCAAATCTCGTCACGCCCTTCCGGGGTGGTACGTTTAAGAAAACCCACCGTCAACCTGAACTCCAAGTGTTGACGCCGATTATCCGCAAAACTTCTGTTAACTCTGAGCTGTCAATAACCTCTCCTGGATAAGCTTCACCCTATCTACATCCTGCTGAATCAAGTATGAACCAACTATCTGCACCTTGCCAACATCGAACCAATCGACTGGCAACCTACCCTTACGCCCATACCCGGCTTCATAAGGCGACATCCGAATACCGAAATGGTAGCTATTATAATACTCCCTCAACAAGAGGCGAATAATCCTTACAGCTACCTCTGAAAAAATCAAAAACACCGGCCCGAGGGTGAATGCACATCGAGACTCACCGAGTTCCTAACCCCGTAATCTCGTAAAAGAAATAGTAAACCGGGCTCCATCGTCAATAAAGTAAAAGTAGGAACCCCGTGTAGTCTTACAACCTTCCTGATATATAACATCTTGCATAACCTCTCGAGTAAAATGCTTCGATCGAAAGACAAGATGGGCTGACCTCATCGGCCCGACTACTGGTCGAACGCATCCACGAACTCGTACGATGGTTAACTAAACTTGGGCCTAACACCCTCGTGACCCTATCACAAAGCGGGACCACCACAATATTTCCTTACTTCAAACCGGGCTGCGGGTTGACCCGTAATCTGGCCTCAACCCGACCCATTTATCGCGCCCAGCTCTTGTTTCCCGATCCGGAGCAATCTCACCATCGAGTCACGAAAACCTAGTGGTCTTCCTAGCTCAACTACCCTCTTTCATTTCACACTACTCAGGGACTTATCACACAAACATATCTCGCGTATACTATGCACTCTGATAAGGGTCAAACATAATAATAAATATTGTACTTGAGATGGCCTCGCCTCTAAGGTCTCCACGTATAAAACTCTAAGGCTCACACTTTCCCTATCCCCAATCTTACCCTTTTACCTAACCATGATTTCTAATCACAATTAACACAAAGCTATCTGAACATAACACTTAAGATATACTCATCTTATCACACATACTAATCTCTAGAGGGTTAAGGATATACCTGTATCTACTTCTTCACTCCCCTTTGTTGTTCTAATCAATCCTCGCCTGGGCGATAGCTAGGAAGGTGATGAACTAGCCATCGATCCAAGCACGAGTCTCTACATCCGCCACCTCTGGTGGATAATTTCTCGCAAAATGGCCTGCTGGGCCGCATAACAAGCCGCCGAAGACGACACTTCACAATGACACCTACCACAACGCCACACCGGGTGGGGTGGCCTCTCGCTAACACCCTTCCTCTCCAACCATGAATCCACAATCGACCGTAGGTGAGTCCTCGCTTGCATCCTCCTACTTGAACATTCTTCGCCATGGACTGACGCGCAGTAAAACAAGCACCAACAAAAAGACGACATTCCCGAGATGATGCCGCCACATGTGAACACCGAGGAAAATCAACCCGGCTAGAACCTACGTATAGTGAACCGAAGCCACGGAGCTCGACCAACTCCTGCATACCCCGAACGCCACAAGTCCATGGAGGACCACTCAATCGGCGGAGGCGCATAACCATCTCACGGAAGGTCCGCCTCGAAGTTACCAAAGGACCTGCTGCTCGCCTTCCTGGCGATCTTGGTTAACCCGTCGATCCTACGCTTTCGACTGCCACAAGATAAGCCCGTGACGCAGCCATGCTCATGCTCGATCAAGAGTTACTCTTGCACAACCTCTCTTAGATAGTCATCAAGACCCGTGATAAATCGGTACATAATATACTCGGTTGCTAAATCCTAGCTAGTAATGTGGTCGTCTCTTTGCAATCCATACTTTCTCAAGCATCGGGTCGTGGAACCGGGTTCAAATATCATGGCCGCAGAGGAATCTTGCCATTGGCTGACTCTGCTGGTTGGCGACATCGCAGAACTCCCGAATGAAGCACCACCAGTGATGATTGAGCTCGCCTCGTAACCTCTGTGCTTTGCTCGCGACTCTCGCTGCCTTGCTTCGCCCGGGTTGCTGCGTGGAGGCATAATCGGTAGAAAGAAATACGTTAGAGGGCCAACGTATAACATAGCTCTAAGGCACGATCTCGAGTGAGAAGAATGGAAACCAATCTAAATATCCTATAGCCTCACGATTATTGGTGGTGCACAACACACCGATAATCAAGACTCTACTAGATACGCGTAGACACTTTCCGAGGATTAACGGCTTTGATACCACTTTTGTCACGACCCGAACCCGGGCCCGTGACTGGTGCCTTACCCGGGCACCCAAGTAGACATACATCAGAGTAACCAGCGGAAAATAAAACAAGACATGAAACAATATGAAGTGAGAAAGCTTTATTCGAGAAAAGTTTCTTTCGGCATATATATATATAAACTTGAACAGTTACATCCTTTACAACCCTGCCCACAACAGATTCTGCACTTATAATGTTATATAACAACGCGGACACTCCGCCATACCGAATGTAAGTACCTACAACGGCAGGACTATACCAAAGATAAGCCTCCGAGACACGGAGCTTCCCAAAACGCTGAGCGTGACCTATGGCGAGGATCAATAGATGGTGTACCTACCGCGGCATGAACGCAACCCGGCGAGGTCAAGACAAGTACCAAGTATGTGAAATCAGAAAGTACTTTAAATGAAATCATATCATTTTAAAACCAATTTTATAAATATGTACGAAACAACCAATGTAATCACATAGTGCCAAAGATAACCAAAAGCAAAATAGATATAACATAATCGGTCTTTTCTAGGCCGCTAATGATCGAAGCAAGGCTAATCGCCATAATATCATTATGCGAGCCTAATCCTCGAACTCCCGCATCGCATAGGTCACACATGGACCCGCATGAGGTATTCTCGCGACGGGGTAGCTAACCCGCGATCCTCCTCGACTCGCACCGCATAGTCACATAGACCGCATAGTCACACTGCATCGCGTGAGGCATTCCTCGACGGATAATACACCCTAATGATCAATCCGAACTCCCGCAACCGCATAGTCACAATCGCATAGGCGATAGACCCGCATCAAGGGTGGCAAGTCCTCGGTATAACAAGTCGGGAGTATGTGATATAATAACAGTACAACGGGCTTAACGTTTAACAACGTAAGCATAACAAGAATAACCCCCTTACACAACATCACAAGACACTAACACGCGTAACATCATAACATGTTTACTTATCAAACCAACAAGAAAGTATTACAAGGCTATCACAAACCAACATAGTCAAGTTATTCACACAAGGTACTTTCTATTTTATGTCAACAAGTTCGGGTTTTTATCCCCAAAGTACTTCATACATAAACTCTTTAAAACGATCTGTTTCTTTCACAAAAGTGTTATACCCCGTATTTCCAGAGTATGTACGTAAGGGAATACGTACAAAAGTCTAGCCTTAAAGTTTAGGCAAAACGTTTTTTTTGGGCACAACTCACTAAAGGAATCGTTTTCCGACGAAACGTTTCCACAGCTTTCGTAGAGTAAATTCCGGCTATGCCATTTCTAATTTTTGCGGATTTTTCCGAGAGACGAAACATTTTGGACCAACGGGAGGGCGACACTTGGCACCCTCCAATTTGTGGACTTGAATCGTCCATTGGACGAAATTGGAGAGCATTGGCACGTTTTTTGTGCCTTGTGCACAAGTCAAGGGTTGGTAGGATATTTGTGTATAGTTAATCCTCACCCTACACTTGCCTTGCACTTGTCTTAATCTTGGCCATTGGTTGGCCACTTCTTGACCTATAAATACCCCCCTTAAGATGAAGAGTTCTTCATCCACAAATCTTTCCAAGTCTTGAAAATCCTCTCCTCTCCTTTGTAGCCTTTTCGCCCAACACCTCCCCTCCTCAAGGCCCTCGCCGAATACCCCCTCTAGCCTAAGTAGTTTGCCGAGGCCCCCTAGCCTAGCCAAACCTACCCTCCCTTGGTAGAAAAGTTGCCTTCTTGTATTGTTATAATGCCCAAAATACCCTAGCCCAAATACCTTAGTACTTAGTGAAGTTGTGAAGAACTTCTAAGGTTTCTGGAGCATACAACTTAGAGCAAAACCTGCTCAGCGCGACTTTTCTAGGATATTATTGGGCTTACCGAGGTAACTAATCTTAACCTCTTTTGAATTAAGAGTACTTTATGTTGTAGTATAAGAATAAGTATAAATACTTAGAAGAATATCAGAATAGAATTGAACTGCTATCACAAGAAAAGGGTTTAAAAGATGAATAATCAAACGTATTTACATAGATCGTTTTCACATGAGACTTGAGTAGCTCACCGCAGGGAAGCACGCCCAATTTTTCCGTAGGATATAGAACCCTCTGCTTAGAATCAGTTACAAAGTAGTTCAACGTTGATACGCGGTTCGACTATTATAGGTGACTCTCACTTGACATATTCAACTTGGCAAGGTGGTTTTCGAGAAGGTATGTGATTCTTCCTAAAGCATGATATTTTACAATATATATAGTACGGTAGACGTATACGTGTTAACGAATAATAACTACGCAATGTCTTTGACTTAAGCTCAATAATACTTACGGCAATGCCTACGCTTAAGCTCGAATAACACTTACGCAATGCCTCACGCTTAAGCCCAATAATAAAGATCAAAGCATTTCAAAAGAATCAATCATTTTTAATGTAAGAGAACTAATTGGTTTTTAAATGTGCTTAAGAGTTATACTAGCTTTACGAAGTTAAGTATAACCACTTAAGGTTGATAAAAGAAATAGCTTGCCTATGTGTTTATAAATGACTTATATTGAATTATGAAAGAATAATAAGATGGTTTGATAAGTAGACATGATATGATGCTATGTGTGTTAGTGTCTTGTAACGCTTGTGTAAAAGAGTAGTCTTGTTGTGCTTATGTTGTTTAACGATAAGTTCGTTAGGTTAGTGTAACATCACTCACCTCTTGACATATTTCCGGGTTAAGCCGCTCCGACGCGGTAGACTCAGCGGTCTTGGACCATGATTCGAGAATACCTATGCGGGTCCAAGGACCTATGCGGAGCTACGGAGTTCCGTGTTAGTGCGGGGTTATACCTCACGCGGTCTATGTGGCCATGCGGACTACGAGTCCAAGACGATGCCGAGGAGTAGCTACCGACGCGGGTTATATACCCTACGCGGCCTATGTGATTGGCCTATGCGGACTACGGAGTCCGTGATTAGGCTTGCATGGTGATACTACGCAATCGCCTGCTGATCATTCGCAGCCTAGAAAAGACTCGTTACGCTTTACCTATCACGCTTTTGTTTGTGATGTGGCACTATGTGCGCTTCCTCGTTGTTTCATACATACTTGCAAACTGTTTTTAAAATGATATGTTTCATTTAAGTATTTTTTACGATTTCATATACTTAGTACTGTATCGACCTCCTTCTGGCCGTTCATGCCACGTAAGCAGAAGTGCTAGATCCACATTCTGGATCTCTACGCGTGTCTGAGCTCCATCTTTTCCGAGGCTCTACTTTTGGGTATGATCTCCGTTGTAGATAGTTTTGCATCGAGGTATGGCGGGGCCCCGTCGCCATAGTTGTATTTTTCTTAGAGGTCTGAGTCATGTTGTACAAGATCGGATGTAATCGCAAATCATGTTTATATATATACGCCGAAAGGCGCTATTTTCACTTAAATCGTCTTATTTTATAAATGTTTCATGTCTTGTTTTATATTTCCGCCGATTACTCGATGTATGACTACTGGGTGCCCGTGAGGCACCAAATCACGCCCCGAACGGGTCGTGACAAAAGTGGTATCGAGCGCTAATCTCTGAAAGTGTCTACATCGTATCTAGTAGAGTCTTGATTATCGTGTGTTGTGCACCACACCAATAATCGTGAGGCTATAGGATATTTAGGATTAGTTTCCATTCTTCTCACTCGAGATCGCGCTTTAGAGTTGTGTTAAAGTTGGACCCTCTAACGTATTCCTTGTCAGAACAGCTTATGCCTCCACGTAAGGCAACCCGAGCCTGTGGCGGCAAGGCAAATGCGGAGCCGCCAATGACACCGAGTTACGAGGGCTCGAGCCCGCCATACCGCAGACGGCGAAGTTCTATGACGCCGCCCCAAAGAGACCACGCACTCCACACCTCCCGCCCCACACCGCGAGGAGTTGTGGCAAGGAGATGGCCCGCCTATTGGCTAGTCAGGCGATACGAGATAGGCTGACGCGCAGCTCAGCCTCGGCGCACGGGCCGCACCCGTGGGTACACCCGAGGCGGATAGTTTGAGGCTACGAGATTTCTTGAGTCAGAGCCCGCCGTAGTTTTACTGTCGAGGCCGAGGATGATCCGCAGAGTTCATCCGCCGGCTACAGAGATCACGAGGTGATCAAGGCCTCGAGACAGAGTCCGCGGACCTTCGCGCATAGGTCGCGTGATACCGCAATCGATTGGTTTGATTCATGGAGTTATCCGGGAGAGCACGCGCCCCCAACTACTGGGATGAGTTCTCGAGGCTTTCTCACTCACTTCTTGCCTCCACGAGATGAGGAGGGCACGGGTAATAGATTTTTACCGAGGCGCAGAGGACGACCGCCGTGAGTACAATGTCGAGTTTGATTCATTGGCTCGATATGTCCCGGTTGGTAGCTAATATGGAGGATAGGGTGCACCGCCACGCCACCGCTAGATGACTATATGGCCAGTCGCGCGTGTTTCTCTTCACCGGTATGGACATTACCCGCATGCAGCTCATGCTCGGGATGTGAGAGCGTAGACCACCGGTTGACAGCAAGAAAAGAAGACCAGACGGCAGGTCTTTTGGTGGCTATCGTGGTGGGCGGCCTCAGAGCTAGCCTAGATTTGCACCACGCCACTCGAGCACTCGCACCGCCCTCAAGACAACCAGATATTCGAGGCGGACTGTGGCCCCAGACTCGCATATCTGAGCGGCAGAGGTTCTGCCGACGGACCACCCCTCAAGTGGCCGATGCGTAGATCCCACTTCGGAGTGGTGCTACGAGTTTGTTTCTGGCCAGCCGCAGGTCACTATGCGGAACCGTCCGACCAAGGCGGCGATGGTGGGGTCACCACAGTTCTTTCGCGTCTTCTTCATCCCCGAGAAGTTACTCGCCTGGGCGGCGTACTCATGGACCGCAGGTCGCGCGCAGGTCGTGGCGCGGTCCTAGTTCTAGCGGTCCTCGTAACCGATTTATGCTTTGTCCGAACCGACAGATCGTGAGGCCTCACCGATGTCGCCACAGTACCTTATCGCTGGGTTTGATGTGTATGCTTTGATAGATCCGGTTCTACTCCCCATATATCTCCCTTGTTGCTAGTAGGATAGGATAGAGCCCGAGTCCATAGACTTTTCGAGGTAGCTACGCCAAATGGTGATTCGGTGGTAGCTCGGCGTATAGAGCTTGTCCCGTGACCATTTACGCCTGACCAGCCGACTTGATAGAGTTGGAGATGATTGACTTTGACGTGATCACGGGATGGATTGGCTAGCTTCGCTACGCCAATGATCGCAGAGAGTAGTACGGTTCCAGCTTCGGCGAGCCGTTGAGAGGGAGGAGCACCAGACGCCGGTGGTAGGTTTATTTCCTACCTCAAGGCTAGGAAGATGGTGCGCGGTATATCTACCATCTCGTCGTGTTTGATATCAAGTCATGCACCAGATTTTCCATCGCCAAAGAGTCGAGTTCCCGCACGTGTTTCCGCACGACCCGCATCCTCCCGAGAGGAGATTGAGTTTTGTATTGACATATTACCGCACACTTGGCCTATTTCCATTCCGCCATACGTAACGGCACCGCCGAGTTGAGAGTGAAGGATCAGCTTAGGATTTCTTTGGAGAAGCGGCTTCATCAGCCTAGTGTTTCTCCCGGGAGCGCAGATTGTTCGTGAAGAAGACGGACGCCGCGCATGTGTTGATTACTGAGTGAACAAGGTGACCATTAAGAATGTATACCCTTCCTGTGATTGATGATTTGTTCGACCAGGCAGGTGCGAGATGTTTCTCCAAGATTGATCTGCGATCCGCTTATCATCAAAGTAGTCGAGAGATGGATGTCCCTAGGATCGCATTCCGACGTGACGCATTACGAAGTTCAGTGGTCATGTCTTTGGTGACCAATGCTCCTAAGCAGATTCATGGATTTGATGAACCGAGTGTTCAAACCATTTTGACACGCTTGTGATAGTGTTCATCGATGATATCTTGGTTTATTCTCGCCAGAGCAGAGCACGCGAGCATTTGAGATCAGCCGACAGCTTCAGACCGCAGCTTGTACGCCAAGTTTTCCAAATGTGAGTTTTGGTTGACTTGATGGCGTTTCTTGGGAATATTGCCGGCCGATGGCATTCGAGTGGATACGCCAAGATCGAGGCGATCAGACTTGGCCTAGACTCTTACTCGTAACGACCGCTCGGTCTTCATCGTGCCTTACCCTCGCACCCTAGTGATACATACATCGTAGAAAATCAATAACATAAAACATGAGTCATTTAACAAGAGATATCATAAATAAACAAAGCAACCAAAACAAATGCTTTTCAAGATATACATAAAACTCCGAGCTTTAATCTTTACAACCCCGCCACAACAGACTACTGCACTTAAGATTTACAACGACTATGACGGGACAGGGCCCCGCCATACCCCTTAATGTACAAGAACCTACAACTCAGGGAACACATACCAAAAGATAAGCCTCCGAAGAAACGGAACTTCCCAATACGCTGAACTGTGGTCCTAAGAGCGGGGATCCACGACCGATGTATCTCTACCGCAGATGAGCGCAGCCCCAAGGAGGTCGACAACAGTACCAAGTATGTGAAATCAGATAATATCAGAAATGAAATCATACTAGTCTAAATAAAGCAGAGACATGTATGATAACCAAACTACGCTCACAACATAAAACAAATATCACTCCAATATAACTACGGGTCTCACGCCCACAACATCAATCGTGTTCGCGTTATGGCCGCATGCCGGAATATCGACGGTGTGTATATGTCCATGATGCAACAATAAGACAGAATCCAAATGGAAGCATACCCGCGCTACGATCGTCGGTGATGTCCAAAGGGAAACAATAAGACAACTTTCCAAATGGACGATACCCGCAGCGCTACGATCGCGTCGATGTCCAAAAGGAAATCACAAGGCGATAATCGAAATGGAAACATACCCGCGCGCCACGCATCGTGTCAAGATATCCAAAGCGATTAACCACAAGACCTTAACCAAAATGGAAGCATACCCGCGCGCTACGATCGTGGTCGATGTCCAAAGCGATTAACAACAATAATACTATCAACAGAACGCACTGCGGAATTTCTCCGCCACCGCCAAGACATCCAAGTAAGTTCTCAACTACCAACCGACTCTATCGAGACGCGTAACACGTAAACACAACGATTGTACAATAAAGGCTATCATCACAAGCATAGGCAAGTTTCACAACAACAAGCATAGTAAGTTTCACACAACTCAAAGTACTTTCATTTTATGCCAAAGTCCGGTTTTTAACCCCAAAGTACTACATACGTTAAGTTCTTTAAAAGAGATCCATTACTTTTATAAAAGTCACCCGATACCCGTAGTATTAGAATGACCAACCCACCTTCCTTTTCAAAATCAAGTAACAACATTCTTTTCCTAAGTTCCGCTTGCCTAGTTTCAATTACTCAAGCTTCTCATTTTCAAATGGTTTCATAGTTCCTCAAACTTAATCACTTGATTCCTTTTAGAACAATTGAGTAACATATGTCATATACGTGAGTAGTTTATTCTTGTTTATAACGATCTTATTACAAAGAAATCATGATCTAGAAAATGTAATATCATTTTGTCTCATCTTAGCTTCTATGCAGATTGAGGTTTCTACCGGTTTTAATACAACACATCATTATTCAATACATTTTCCTTTATTAACGCCGCAGTTGGTCCTGTCGATACACATTCCGATTCCCAAATCAAGAAACATTATCCCTTTAAAACCAAGTACTCATTACTCACGAATGAGGTTTCACACAAACATCCACATTAAAACAAATAAGTTAAGTCTCTTATCTTATAAGATCAAGTCTCTTAACTTCTAACATCAAGAAACCATTTTCACTTACATAAGGTCGTTATAACTAACTTCCCGTAAAGCTATTATAACACCCTATGTTTTAAACCAACCAAATCACTTAGCACATGTACGCTTCACCGCACTACATAGTTTACAAAACATCATGCTAGAAAGGATAGAAGAGGTTCACATACCTCGCGACGATTTATCGACAATAAGCAAAATGCTCCAAGTACTACAACCTTGCTAGCCCTTTCCACTCCTCGAGTAGAATACGCTACTCTTAGTACTTTCACCTATAAAGGTCACAAACGCCTATTAACCCCAAAACACAAGTTTCTATCTTTCTATAGAAAATTCGGCAAGATTTTCCCCGCAACAACAGAAATCTCCTCCTCTATCGAGGCCGCTACCAAGCCAACCGTGGGTTTACACGCCTAACCTGACGTGTACAATTCTACACAAGTCTACCGCACACACCCCATGTAAATACAGCCTGGGCTTTATTCTTCAGCTTAAGTCAAAAGACATCATTAATACTAAGTAGTTCTATATATAGTATACTTCAACTATATATGCTAACAAACATGTAATTTCCAATTACAATAGAGGACAAGATAATTACCTCGGAAGCCCAAAATTATCCCAGTTATAATGTCGATCCTGAGCAAGGTTTAGCTCCACGCCGTGCGCTCCAAACCACTACAAAAACACCTTAGTAGTGCTAACCAAGTTCTACTCAAATTCTTCTACCATCGATGAAGATTTCCTTAGGGTTTCTGCTTGAGACTAAAAGGACAAAAGGTAGTATTTCCTGACTCTACGTGAAAGAGGTATCTTTGGAATACTACAAGGTACAAGGCTAAGGTATTTTGGGCATTATAACAATACTAGGGAGTATTTCTATACCACAACAAGGGTATTATACGAAACAACTAGGCAGTGGTACCCCACTACCAAGACACCACAAAGGGGAGGAGGAGGCCCTCGGCCAAGACTCGCAAAAGAGGGGGGGGATGAGTTGGACGAACTCAACACTAGAGGAGGGAGGGATTTTTAGGCTTGAAGGTTTCATTTGTGGACGAAGAGTTCATCAACATAAAGGGGGTATTTATAGCAAAACCAAAGGCCAACCAGGCCAAGATCCTTCCAAGTGTAAAGCAAGTGTAAGTGGCAAGATTGCCAAGTGCACCCTAAACCCTACTCCACAAAACACTCCACAAAACAATGCACCAAACAAGGCACACTTCAAGGGCCACCTGGCCATGCCAACCCACTCGACCGTCCCTCCAAATCACAACGAGGGTGACAAGGTCACCCTCCCGCTGGTCCAAAAGGTTTCGCCTCTAAAAATCCGCAAAAATACAAAACGACATAGCCGAATTTTCCTTCGCAGTTACGCAAACGCTTCGCCGAAAAACGACTCTAACCGGTGTCAGGCACAAATGTTATTTCGCCATGGTGCCACACGGGGTGACACGTGTCGCCTCGATTCGCTTGTAATATTTCGCCTTCCAAAATATCCAAAATACCGGAAACTCAAAACAAAGCTGCCTCACAAAACCAGAATTTCTCCCGGCCCCACGTGACCATTTCCAAAATAAAATCTCAAAATTCTAATATAATCTATGAAGTCCAATACCAAACTGGGAATCCAATTCCCATTAACTAACATTTTTATTCACAAAGAAACGGAATCTTTTCCGTAGAAAACTCACATCTTTCTTTCTTTTCAAAATTTTCTCGCACTCGCACGCACGCCCTCACATACATACCCCAAACTACGGTATAACATTCTCCTTCCTTAGAAACATTCGTCCCGAATGTTCCTTCTCAAGACGGATATCGATGAAGTTCCTCTAACAAGTTGTCAACGCCACACTGCCAAATAACAACACACGTTACCTTTCTTCCTTACTCGTCGTGCCCTTCTCGAACACTTGAACTCTTCTAGTACGCACCATACTTCCGCCATTACTCCGCTCCCAAAATCTCCGAGTCACTACCTCCAAACTTGGTCATCTTACTAACCTCAAACTTCCTTAAGGCCATTCCCGCCTTTACGAACCGCTTCGGTCGAACGCGCCCACGAACTCATACGATGATCATACAAACTGGGCCTAGCATCCTCGTGACTCTACCACCAGCGGGACCACCTAACTGACCCCACCCCAAACCGGTTACGGGTTGACCCGCAAATGGTCCTCAACCCGACCCCAATCAAGCTAAACTCTTGTTCCCGATCCAACAATCTTACTAATTCACATCGAAAGCTACCACTTCCATCTCACACTACCCATGGACTTATCACACAAATAAATCCCACGTATACTACTCACCCTTATAAAGGTCAAACATAAAACGAATCTTTACTCAAGATGACCTTACCTCTAAGGTCTCACGTGAAATAGTCTAAGGTTCACACTTACCATGCCTCCATACGTATCCTTCCAACTAACCATGCATTCTAACTCACACATATCACAATGCTATCCGCATATAGCACACAATAATGAGATCATCATAACAAGCATACCAAAACTCTAGAGGGTTAAGGATATACTGAAGCTACCGCTCCACTCTAATCATAGGCCTCACCCGCAGGCGATACAGTAGGGTGATAAACCAGCCACAGATCCCGGCGTCGAAGTCGTAACATCCGCGCTTCCCTTGGTAGGACTTCCGCAAATGGCCCCGCTGGCCGCATGCAAAACAAACTCCCAATCTAGCACGACACTCTCCAAAATGGAGTCTACCACAATGGTCACAACGAGGTAGGGGTGGCTTCACCGTTAACACCCCCGCTGCCGAAATCAACCTCGAGCCCCGACCGCCTCAAGACGGTGGAGGACCACTGCATCGGTGGGGTATATAACTAGCTCGCTGCCGAGGCGGTCCGCCGAAAGCCACCAGCGACCCCGCCGCCCCGGCCCTTCTCGCTGATCCAGTGTCATTCCGCCGACCCTCCGTGCCTCGCATCCTAGCGCACGAGCTCGCATGCGGGCAATGTCCATGCCCGGCCAAGAGAAACACCCGCACAAGATTCGCCATATAATCATCAAGCCCGGTGACGTAGCGATGCACCCTATCCTCCATATTCGCAACTAGCGCAGGACATATCGAGCCAAAGAATCGAACTCGACATTGTACTCCCCGACGCCGCGCCTCTCGCCTCGAATAAAAATCTGTCGCCCGCGCTCTCCTCATCCGCGGAGGCAGAAGTGCGTGAGAAAGCCTCAAAACTCATCCCATACCGCTGAGGTGCATTCTCTCCCGAAAGCTCCCATGAATCAAACCAATCGATCGCGTATCACGCAGCCGATGCGAACCAAAGGTCACAGACTCGTCTCAAGCCTTGATCACCCGTGATCCGTCAGAATCGCCGGATGAACTCCTCGCGATCATCCTCGTGCCTCACCCATAAAACTCGCGGCTACAACTCGTAAAGTCCCGTAGCCTCAAACTATCTCGCTTCGGGGTGAAATCCATCGGTGCATCGAACCGAATCGCCAGATCCAAATTGCTCTCATATTCGCCACAACCCGCCAATAATCGCCATCTCCTTGACCCATCTCCCCGCCTGCATCGTGGACTGAGGCCTGTATCGCGGTCTCGCAGCCATTGCCGCGCCTAACTCGCTGGGCCGGCGCGCCACAAAACCCGCTGCCTCAAGCACAACCTCGTGCATCGCCTGGCTCGCGCTGCATTCTCTCAGATCTCACTAGCGCACTCGGCCGCCATGCCCTTCTCGGCTCGCTGCCTTCGAGGCATAATCGTAAAAACGAGATACGCTGTAGGGTACAACTTACAACACAACTTCTAAGGCACGATCTCGTAATGAGAAGAATGGAAACTAATCCTAAATGTCCTCAGCCTCGATTATAGACGTGGTGCACAACACATCGATAATCAAGACTCTACTAGACACGGTTCAGACACTTTCCGAGGATTAATCGCTCGATACCACTTTTGTAACGACTCGCCCGGCCTCGCATCGTGCCTTACCTCGGGCACCCTAGTGATACATACATCGAGAAAATCAATGAACATAAAACATGAGTCATTTAACAAGAGATATCATAAATAAACAAAGCAACCAAAACAAGCTTGCCTTCAAGATATACATAAAACTCCGAATAGCTTTAATCTTTACAACCTCGCCCACAACAGACTACAGACTTAAGATTTATAACGACTATGACGGACAGTGGCCCCGCCATACCTCGAATGTACAAGAACCTACAACTCAGTGGAACACATACTAAAAGATAAGCCTCCAAGAAACGGAACTTCCCAATACGCTGAATCAGGATCCTAAGAGCGGATCCACGCATCGATGTATTTCTACTCATGCAGATGAACGCAGCCTCGGGCGAGGTCAAGACAACAGTACCAAGTATGTGAAATCGCATAATATCAGAATGAAATCATACTAGTCTATATAAAGCAGAGACATGTATGATAACCAAACTACGCTCACAACATAAAACAATATCACTCCAATATAACTATGGTCTCACGCCCACAACATCAATCGTTCAGACATGGCCGCATGCTCCCTAATATCGTGACGGTGTAGACATGTCCATGATGCAACAATAAGACAAGAATCCAAATGGAAGATACCCGCAGCGCCATGATCGTGTCGATGTCCAAAGGGAAACAATAAGACAACTTTCCAAACGGACGATACCCGCGCGCTTACGATCGCGTCGCGATGTCCAAAAGGAAATCGCAAGGCGATAATCGAATGGAAACATACCCGCAGCGCTTACGATCGTGGTCAAGATATCCAAAGCGACAACCACAAGACCTTAACCAAAATGGAAGCATACCCGCAGCGCCACGATCGTGGTCGCATGTCCAAAGCGATTAACAATAATAATACTATCAATCAGAACGTACTGCGGAATTTCTCCGCATCACGCCAGACATCCAAGTAAGTTCTCAACTGGCCAACCGACTCATCGAGAGACGCGTAATACGTAAACACAACGATTGTACAATAAAGGCTATCATCACAAGATAGGCAAGTTTCACAACAACAAGCATAGGCAAGTTTCACACAACTCAAAGTACTTTCATTTTATGCCAAAGTCCGGGTTTTTAACCCCAAAGTACTACATACGTAAGTTCTTTTAAAAGAGATCCATTACTTTTATAAAAGTCACCCGATACCCGTAGTATTAGAATGACCAACCCACCTTCCTTTTCAAAATCAAGTAACAACATTCTTTCCTAAGTTCCAGCTTGCCTAGTTTCAATTACTCAAGCTTCTCATTTTCAAATGGTTTCATAGTTCCCAAACTTAATCACTTGATTCCTTTTAGAACAATTGAGTAACATATGTCATATACGTGAGTAGTTTATTCTTGTTTATAACGATCTTATTACAAGAAATTATGATCTAGAAAATGTAATATCATTTTGTCTCATCTTAGCTTCTATGCGCATTTGGAGGTTTCTACCGGTTTTAATACAACACATCATTATTCAATACATTTTCCTTTATTAACGCTTCAGTTGGTCCTGTCGATACACATTCCGATTCCCAAATCGTGAAACATAATCCCTTTAAAACCAAGTACTCATTACTCACGAATGAGGTTTCACACAAACATCCACATTAAAACAAATAAGTTAAGTCTCTTATCTTATAAGATCAAGTCTCTTAACTTCTAACATCAAGAAACCATTTTCACTTATATAAGGTCGTTATAACTAACTTCCTGCAAAGCTATTATAACACCCTATGTTTTAAAACCAACCAAATCACTTAGCACATGACGCTCACCGCATTTCACATAGTTTACAAAACATCATGCTAGAAAGGATAGAAGAGGTTCACATACCTCGCGACCATTTATCGACAATAAGCAAAATGCTCCAAGTACTACAACCTTGCTAGCCTTTCCACTCCTCGAGGTAATACGCTACTCTTAGTACTTTCACCTATAAAGGTCACAAACGCCTATTAACCCCAAAACACAAGTTTCTATCTTTCTATAGAAAATTCGCAAAGACTCTCCCCGCAACAACAGAAATCTCCTCCTCTATCGAGGCCGCCACCAAGCCAACCAGTGTGGGTTTACATCGCCTAACCTGACGGTACAATTCTACACAAGTCCATCGCACATACACCCTATGTAAATACAGTCATCTTCTTTATTCTTCGTGCTTAAGTCAAAAGACATTGCCAATACTAAGTAGTTCTATATATAGTATACTTCAACTATATATGCTAACAAACATGTAATTTCCAATTACAATAGAGGACAAGATAATTACCTCGGTAAGCCCAAAATTATCCAAGTTATAATGTCGATCTCGAGCAAGGTTTAGCTCTAATTCACGCGCGCCCAAACCACTCTAAACAACCCTTAGAAGTTCTAACTAACTTCTACTCAAATACTTCAACCAACTATGAAGATTTCCTTGTGTTTCTGGTTTGAGACTAAAAGGACAAAAGGTAGTATTTCCTGACTCTACGAAAGAGGTATCTTCGAATACTACAAGGTACAAGGCTAAGGTATTTTGGGCATTATAACAATACTGTGGAGTATTTCTATACCACAACAAGGGTATTATACTAAAACAACTAGGTTAGTGGTACCCACTACCAAGACACCACAAAGGGGAGGGAGGAGGCCCTCGGCCAAGACTCTCAAAAGAGTGGGATGAGCTGGACGAACTCAACACTGGAGTGAGTGGAGGGATTTTTAGGCTTGAAGGTTTCATTTGTGGACGAAGAGTTCATCAACATAAAGGGGGTATTTATAGCAAAACCAAAGGCCAACCATGCCAAGATCCTTCCAAGTGTAAAGCAAGTGTAAGTGGCAAGATTAAGCCAAGTGCACCCTAAACCCTACTCCACAAAACACTCCACAAAACAATGCACCAAACAAGGCACACTTCAGTGGGCTAATCTGGCCATGCCAACCCACCTCGACCGCCCCTCCAAATCACAACGGTGACAGTGTCACCTCCCGCTGGTCCAAAAGGTTTCGCCTCTAAAAATCCGCGAAAATACAAAACGACATAGCCGGAATTTTCCTTCGCAGTTACGCAAAGCGCTTCGCTAAAAACGACTTAACCGCAAAGGTCAGGCACAAATGTTATTTCGCCAAGTGGTGCCACGGGGTGACACGTGTCGCCCCGATTCGCCTTAATATTTCGCTTCCAAAATATCCAAAATACCGAAACTCAAAAACAAAGCTGCCCTACAAAACCAGAATTTCTCCCGTGGCCCCACGTGACCATTTCCAAAATAAAATCTCAAAATTCTAATATAATCTATGAAGTCCAAATACCAAACTGGAATCCAATTCCATTAACGAACCTTTTTCTTCACAAATAACCTGGAACTTTTCCGCCAAAACTCACATCTTTCTTTCTTTCGTACCTTCATTGCACTCGCACGACGCTCCCGCATACATACCCCCGTGAACTACGGTATAACATTTTTGGTCAAGGAGTTGGTAGGATGGCTTTGTAGATATTTGTGTAGTAGATTAGCAAGGGGACCCATAAACACTTGTCCAAATCTTGACCTCCACTGGCCCCACTGCCTCGGGATTCTCACACAGGTTGGCCTATAAATACCCTCCCTTAGTTGAAGACTCTTCATCCACAAAAACTTAAGTCTTGAAACCCTTCCCTCCCTTTGAGAGTGCCCCATCCAAGTCCTCCTCCCTCTTCGCGAGGCCTTTCTACCAGACATTCTCCTCTTGAGTGTTGTCTTATAACACTTCCTGGTAGAAAGTATCAAGTATCATGTTACTATTCTAAAATACCTCGCCCAAATACTCTTGTAGTATTCCAAAAGCTACAATTTATACTAAAAGCCCAGAATACTTATTATACTTCTTTCACCACAAAAACGAACTCAAGGAAAATCTTTCTGGCAGCCGTCATATTAAGTAAAGAAGCCGCGGAGAACTTGCTGCTGTTTGAGCGGCTGGAGCGCCCGCAGTAGGAGCTAAACGTTGCTCAGATCGACATTAAAACTTGGGATAATTGGCACGAGGTAAATACTTGTCCTTCTATTACCGAAATACATACCGTATATAGAATGAGTAAGATATAGAAGGACGGTATAAGAGAAGAGAAATTGAACCGAAATCACATCGTAAGAATATTAAAGCAGTTAAGATTAAATTGTACTTACATGTGATCAGACATGTAGACTTTGTAACACTTGCAGCAGGTTACCGCTCAATTTCTTCCGTAGGACTGTGAGATTCAGATTTATTCTAATTGAGTAGTCTAGACATCGAGACTTACAAAACTGCTATAGTTGTAAGTGATCACAGAGCGATTCTACTCAAGCGCGAAAAGGCTAAAGGTGGATTACGTGACTTTGAGCTATTTCACACAATAAATCACATGGCAGATGCGATCCTTCCCATCCTTGAGCATGATATTTGCAGAATGTATATATAGTGAACGATATACGACGCTGTTAACTTAACGTATTTATCTGATGTCTTTTTGACTTGGGAGCTTATTAATAAGAATCTTAAGCATTTCAAAAGAATTCAAGAAACCTTTGAAAGCAAGAGTAATACTGTTTTAAAAGCTAAGAGTTATACTAGCTTAATGAAGTTAGGTATACCCACTTAAGAGAGATAAAAAGAATGGTTTATTGATTTTAAAAGATAAGAGACTTGATCTAAAAGATACAGACTGACTTAATGTGTCAATATGAATTTTGTTAATATCGCAGAAACCTCATTCATGAGTAACGCAGCAATTGTTTAAAAGATTAACGTTTTAATCATCTAATCTGAACACATCAACAACCAACGTAAACATTAATATATGAAACAATGATCAATTATTACTATGAAACCATGATAAACTCATCTCAATAGTTTAGATATATAAAATATATTACCCGATCGTCATTGATGAATGATTTAGTAATAACACACAACCACTACACATAAGTATGTTTGTTGTTTAAAATGAGAACTACATTTTATTGATTAAAATGTTAACTATCAAACTTTCTTGAAACTATAGAACTGATATCGGAACTTATATAAATTTAAATGCTAAAATAATTGTCACTTTATCTACAAATATTTTGCTATTAAAGATAGTCACTCATTTATCAATGCACACGAACAAAATAATCATCTCTGTTAACAATGCTGTTCAGATGAAACCAACTGTCAGATTTTATAGCTGTCAGAACAACTGACTATGTTGGTTCACATAGAATAATATTTCATGGTCCAGCAATAAAACAGCGTTAGATGCCACGCATAAAAATCAATGCTCAAAGTGGTTTCATCGTATTGCGCTGCTTAATCACAGCTGTTGCATGAACATCCACCCAATTTGATCCCCGGGTTACCGCCACGCGGTAGCCTGCGCATCGCAAGGTGGATTCAGGATCTTAGATACTCCTACGCGGTCCATCCCATGCGAGCTACTTGTAGCTTCCAGCGCAGGCGCCTTTATGGTCATGCGGCTTATGTGGGCCATACGGATCAGCGAGTCCAGGATGCTACCGGGAGAGCTACCCTCGGATGCTGGAATACTCTACGCGCCTAGCGAGTGGCCCACGCGAGTCGCGGAAGTTCCAGATCGTGACGCGACATTAGATATCGCGCGAGCGTGCCACTCATCACGTGGAAGGCCTAGACAGATCTCATGATACATTTGGCGACATTGCTCGTGATCAGCTGGTTTTAGTAGCCTGGCCATGTCAGACTTACCTCAGATGGTTTTATTAAGTGCATACAGCGGACTCGTGTTCACGTATTCCTGCGCTTTTATAATACGATCATTTGTTTTGCGGCGATTCCACGCATGATTACGCTGGGCGTGAGACCCATAGCGTTATATCGAAAGGGATGACGGCGTGGAGCCGCAGTCCCCGATTTCGGAGCATGCATCGCTATTTATCGCGCGAACTGAATTGCTATTTATACGCTGTTATAATCAGACGAGTATGTACGCGAGGATGATGACAAAAGTTTAGCCTGAAAGATGCGCCAAGTTCGAAATTTGCATAATAACTCACTAAAGGAATCGCTTTCCACTAAACGCTTCCTGCCACCTTTCGTGAGTAAATTTCGCTATGCCATTTCTAATTTTTATGGATTTTTCCGAGAGATCTAAACATTTTGGACCAACGGGAGGCTTACACTTGGCACCTCCAATTTGTGGACTTGAATCGTCCATTGGACGAAATTGGAGAGCATTGGCACGTTTTTTGTGCCTGTACAAGTCATGGTGGTAGGATATTTGTGTATAGTTAATCCTCACCCTACACTTGCCTTGCACTTGTCTTAATCTTGGCCATTGGTTGGCCACTGACCTATAAATACCCTTAAGATGAAGAGTTCTTCATCCACAAATCTTTCCAAGTCTTGAAAATCCTCTCCTCTCCCTTTGTAGCCTTTTCGTCCAACACTTCCCTCCTCGCTACCTGTGAGGCCCTTGGCCCCCCACTCCCACTCTAGTAGTAGTAGTTCGGCCGAGCCCCTAGCCTAGCCAAACCTACCCTCCCTTGGTAGAAAAGTTGCCTCTTGTATTGTTATAATGCCCAAAATACCCTAGCCCAAATACCTTAGTACTTAGTGTGTTGTGAAGAACTTCTAAGGTTCTCGAGCATACAACTTAGAGCAAAACCTTGCTCAGCGATTTTTCTAGGATATTATTGGGCTTACCGAGGTAACTAATCTTAACCCTCTTTTGAATTGCAGAGTACTTATTTGTAGTATAAGAATAAGTATAAATACTTAGAAGAATATTGCAGAATAGAATTGAACTGTTATCACAGTAGAAGGGTTTAAAAGATGAATAATCAAATTGTACTTACATAGGACTATTTTCACAGTAGACTTGAGTAGCTCACCGCAGGGAAGTATCGCCAATTTTCCGTAGATATAGAACCCTCTGCTTAGAATCATTTACAAAGTAGTCGAACGTTGATAGACGTGTCCGACTATTATAGGTCACTCTACTCACATATTCAACTTGGCGTGGTTTTCGCTGGTATGTATGTGATTCTTCCTAAAGCATGATATTTTACAATATATATATAGTACGGTAGACGCATACGTGTTAATCGAATAATAACTACGCAATGTCTTTGACTTAAGCTCGAATAATACTTACTTAAGCAATGCCTCACTACTTAAGCCCGAATAACACTTACGAATGCCTCACGCTTAAGCCCAATAATAAAGATCTGAAAGCATTTCAAAAAGAATATCAATCATTTTTAATGTAAGAGAACTAATTGGTTTTTAAACGTGCTTAAGAGTTATACTAGCTTTATGGGAAGTTAAGTATAACCACTTAAGGTTGATAAAAGAAATACTTTGCCTATGTGTTTATAATGCATTTATATCAATTATGAAAGAATAATAAGATGGTTTGATAAGTAGACATGATATGATGCTACGTGTTAGTGTCTTGTAACGCTTGTGTAAAAGAGTAGTCTTGTTGCGGCTTATGTTGTTTAACGATAAGTCGTTAGGTTAGTGTAACATCACTCACCTCTTGACATATTTCCGGGGTTCGTCCCGACGCGGTAGACTCAGTGTCCAGGACCATGATTCGAGAATACCTCATGCGGGTCCAAGGACCTATGCGAGCTACGGAGTTCCGTGTTAGTGCGGGTTATACCTCATGCGGCCTATGTGGCCATGCGGACTACGAGTCCAAAGACGATGCCGAGGAGTAGCTACCGATGCGGGTTATATACCCTACGCTGCCTACGTGATTGGCCTACGCGGACTACGGAGTCCGTGATTAGGCTTGCATGGTGATACTACGGGCAATCGCCCTCGCCGATCATTCGCAGCTTAGAAAAGACTCGCATTTACCTATTGCCGCCTTGTTTGTGATGTGGCACTATGCGCGGTTTCCTTGGTTGTTTCATACATACTTGCAAACTGCTTTTAAAATGATATGTTTCATTTAAGTATTTTTTACGCCATATACTTAGTACTGTTATCGACCTCCTTCTGGTCGCTTGTCACGACCCGATTCCGCCCGTGGATCGTGCCTTACCCGGCACCCTAGTGATACAACATCGAGAAATCATGAACATAAAACAATACAAGACATATTATGAAAATATGAAACAATAACTGAGAAAACTTGCCTTTCTAAGATATATATAAAAATGACAACTTTTTCAACATGAACAGTTTAATCTTTACAACCCCGCCACAACAAAGATTACATGCACTTCTAAGAAATGATACGACAACAATGGCGGACAGTGGTTCGCCATACCCCGAATGTAAACACTTACAACAACAGGACTATACCATCGATAAGCCTCCGAGAAACGGAGCTTTCCCACACGCCAATCGTGACCCTAAGAGCGAGGATCAATGATCGTACCTTTACTCGCGCATGAACGCACTTCAAGGCGAGGTCAAGATAACAGTACCGAGTATGTGAAACTAAAAATATCAGAATGAAATCATAATAGTCTATAAAGCGTGAGACATGTATGATAACCAAACTACGCTCACAATAATAAGCCATGTCAAGTCGTGACTCATGCCTCAAGTCATCACTCAAATATAACAATGGGTCTCACGCCCACAACATCAATCATGCCCGTGAATACCTTCCTCACCGCCGGCAGTTGTATGATATAAAAGCACCAAGGAACACATGAACACCAGTCCCACTGCGTGCTATAATAACACGCATGTGGTACGAAGGCATAGCCGACTACTAACACCCACGCACCAACAAGGTCATGAATCAGATCATAAGATCTCGCTTGATCATTACATGATCAAAGCCGACCACTTGCCCGCAGATCTAATGCGCGCTGCCTAGCCCTCGAACTTTCCGCAGCCCGCATAGGCCAATCAGATCGCCCGCATGAGGTATAACCCCGCATCGAGGGTAGCTACTCCCTGCAGCCGCCTCGACTCGCCGTCCGCACGCCACAAGGACCGCATGACCACAAGGGCCGTGATCCTAACTGGAACTCCCGCAGCCCGCATAGCCCTCGACCCGCATGAGGTAGTCTCAATCATAGTCCATCGACCCGCCGAAGTCTACCCCGCACGGAGGGCGCTAACCCCTAATCATCTCAAGAGACGAGTGATGTATAATACTATCATAACAAATTATCGTTAAACAACATAAGCACAACAAAGGAAAACCCTTCACACAAACATCACAAGATACTAACACACGTAAGATCCTAGCATGTTTACTTATCAAATCAACAAGAAAGTATTACAAGGCTATCACAAACCAACACAATCAAGTTATACACACAAGGTACTTTCTACTATACGCTAACAAGTTCTGGTTTTATCCCCAAAGTACTTCATACATTAACTCTTTAAAAGATACGTTACTTTCACAAAAGTCACACAACGCCTGTAGTATATGAAAATATAGTGATTATCTTTCAAGTAAATCAAAACACTTCTCTTTGTAAAACTCAAGTAACAACATTATTTTCCAAACGCCCAAGTTTGCCTAATTTCAAATGTTCATGTTTCTTACTTAGAAAGGTTTCAGAGTTCATAGTCTTATTCATTTAAGAATATAATTCTCCTTTAAACTATCTGAGAAACATAAGTCTTATATGCGAGTAGATATTCTTGTTTACAACAATCTTATTACAAAGAATGATCTAGGAAATATCATTTTGTCTCATCTTAGCTTCTATGCAGATGGAAGTTTCTACTGGTTTTAATAATACTTAATCACAAAACATTTCCTTTATTAACGCCGCAGTTGGTTTGTCGATACACATTCTGATTTCCAAAATCAAGAAACATTCTTAAGACGTTATACCTAACTTTCCATAAAGCTAGTATAACTCTTAAGTTTTCAAAACAAATCAAGTATTACTTCTTCTCTCAAAATAATTCAAAACTCTTTGAAATACTTCAAGTTCTTTATTAACACATAACAAGCCGCTTATAGTTCAAATCGGTTACCTTTTAAAACCACATGTATTTTCTTACCAACATAAAGCCGTTATAACCAACTTCCCATAAAGCCGTTATAACACTTTATGTTTTACACCAATCAAATACATTTAGTACATGACGCCTACCGCACTACATAGTTCACACATATCATGCTAGAAGAGATAGGAAGAGGTTCACGCACTCGCGACGCATTTGTATCGACTAATAGCAAACGCCCAAGTACTTCCAACCGCCGCTACTCCTAAGCCAAGTAGAACGCGCCACACGTAGTACTTCAACCTATAGGGCCACAAGGCGCTTTATTAACATCAAGATCTTATCGTAGAACATTCTACGTAAAATTCGCAGACTCTCCCCGCATCAACAGAAATCTCCTCCTCTAACGGGCCGCTACCAAGCCAACCAGTGGGTTATACATCTAACCCGAACGGTACAATTCTACTCCACAAGATTACTACACAAGTCTATCAGAATACGCACTCTATGTAATTACAGTCGCCTGGGCTTCTTCAGCTTAAGTCAAAAGACATTGCCACAAAGATTAAGCTTAGTTCTATATATAGTATACTTCAACTATATAATCTAACAACATGTAATTTCCAATTACAATAGAGGACAAGATATTTACCTCGATAAGCCCATAATTATCCAAGTATAAAGTCGATCCTGGCAATCGCTTAGCTCCAACTCCGAGCGCCCAACCCGCTCTAAACCACCCTTAGAAGTTCTAACCAACTTCTACACAATACTCCAACGGACTACGGAGATTTTCCTAGGTTTCGGTTTTGTGACGACGGAAGTATAATAGTATTTCCTGCCAGATAGGTATAACCTTAGAATACTACAAGGTGTACTGGCTAAGGTAATTTGGGCATTATAACAATACTGAGAGTATTTCCTACTAAGAGGGGTACCCACGACACCACTAGGAGGGTGTACTTCGGCCAAGGCCTCAGGAGGGTGCACCCTGCCAAGGCCTCACAAAGGAAGAGGAGGACGAAACCAACAAGGAGGAGGAGGTTTTCAAGACTTGGAAATTATGGAACGGATGAAGAAGTCTTCAGCGTGAGGGTATTTATAGCCAAGCAAAGGCCAACCAACGCCAAGATCTAGCCAAGTGGGGGCAAGTGGAGGCCAAGATATGCCCAAGTTCCCTAGACCCTACTCCTTAAAACCCTCACAAATATCTACACAAAATCAACCAAGACTTTGCTCATTCAATCGCCCTAACGCTCTTCAGTCCACCAACGGCAGGGTGCCAAGTGTTGCCCTCTCGTTGGTCCAAAACGCTTGCCTCTCTAAAAATCCGCAAAAATACAAAATGACATAGCCGTAATTTACCCTTCGCAAGTTAGGTAACGCTTCATTTAAAAACGACTCTAACCAAAGTGTCAAGCACAAACATATTTCGCCCGGGGTGCCACATGGGGTGACACGTGTCGCCCGATTCGGCCCAAAATATTTCGTCTTCCGAAATATCCATAACGGCCAAAATCTCAAAATCAAAGCTGCCCCACAAAAACGTGAATTTCTCCCGTGGCCCCACGTGACCATTTCGTAAAATAAAATTCCATAATTCTCTAATATTCCAGAAGTCCGAATACCAAACTGGGAATCCACCCCATTAACGAACCTTTTCCTTCACAAAACCGAAACTTTTCCGTGGAAAATTCACCTCTTCCTCCTTTCCAATCTTTCGTCAGATTCTCGCACGCACGCCCTCGCATACATACCTGAACTACGGGTATAACATTCTTCCTTAGAAACATTCGCCCCGAATGTTCCTTTCAAGTCCCCAAACATACAAGCTACGATATAGTCTCTACTACTATACTTATGAGAACAATCCTGCCACACCTGGCCATGGAAACACCTGCGCAAAGACTTACATCCAAGCCCACGAGGAAACACCTCTATATCACCCCAAATAAAACCACTTTGTCACTTTGTCGCGAGCCTTGCTCCGACGACTCCAACAAATGGTACCGGCCGCATGCGATCACCGGCCGTCAGACACTAACCCTTACCACATTTCGATACTACTTTAGTTTCCAAAACTCGGTTACTATCTCTTTACGCGGGCATCATTAATCGGGAACATTCTCGATGGATCTTCGATACTTTCCGAACATAACAATGCGAAGACCGGACGCCCCGCTCTTAAGTCGGACCAAAGCTAACATATAGGCAACCCGCCTATTCTTCACATGAACTCTAAAGGCCCAAAGTAACCCGCTAAGTTCCTTCGCTTCAAAACTCGCCACACCGTCCGGTGGTACTTTCAAGAAGACCGACCGCCAACTCAACTCTAAGCGCCGCCGATCATCCGCACGATTCTCCGAGCCGCCGTAACTTCTTCTAGACGAGCTTTACCCTATCCACCGCTGGAACAAGCTCGATCCAACTATCTCAACGCCAACATCGAACCAATCGACCAAGCAACTTACACTTCGCCTACAAGGCTTCGTAAGGCGACATCCGAACACCGAAATGGTAGCTTAAACGCCTCCTCCACAGAGACAACAATCTCGCAACTACCCCGAATCCACACCGCCCGTGGCGAACGCGACTCGAGACTCACCGAGTCCTTAACCCCGCTCGTAAAACTTCCGTAAACAAAAACACAGAATTGGCTCCACCGCTCGCCATAAGGTGAAGGTAGGCACTCGTGCAGCCTTACAACCTTCTCGATAAATCAACATCGCCGAGTGAACGGCCCCGATCAAGAACACGATGGTCGCTTCATCGACCGACCACTGGTCGAACGCATCCACGAACTCGTACGCTAGTTAACTAAACTCGAGCCTAACACCCTCGTGACCCTACCACAAGGCGGGACCACCACAACTAGACCCCACCACCAAACATGCCGCGGGTTGACCCGCAACGTGGCCTCAACCCGACCCGGCAAGGCGCAAAATACTATCTCCCCGAAGGAACAATCTCACTAATCACGTTACGAAAACCTAGCGGTCTTCTTAGCTCAACTACCCTCTTTCATTCCACACTACTAGGGACCTGTCCCAACATAACTCACGCACTATGCACTCCGATAAGTGGTCAAACATAACACTACACCTTTTCTCGAGACGGCCTCACCTCTAAGGTCTCTACGTATAAAGCTCTAAGGCTCACACTTTCTATCCCCAAAATCTTACTCTGCTAACCCACCATGATTTCTAATCACAACTACCACGCCGCTATCGTAACATAGCACTTAAGGTATACTCACCTTGAAAGTTACCGGCGACTCACGCTCGCCCTCTTCTCGTCCTCGTTAACCCGTCGATCTCTACGTTTTTCTACCGCTGCATAAGCTCGCATACGTGCCATGCTCAAGCCCAATCAAGAATTACTCTTGCACAACCTCTCTTAGGTAGTCATCAAGACTCGTGGTACATCGGATAACCTCCGTAGCCAAATCCATAGCTAGTAATGTGGTCGCTTTGCAATCTATATTCACTGCTCTGGCCGTGGAACAAGGTTCAAATATCATGGACGCAGAGGAACGCCGCCATCGTGCTAAACTCGGGCTAGCGACGCCGCAGAAATCCCGAACGAAGCACTACCCTAGGTAATGATTGGGCCTGCGCCTCGCAACCTTCAACTCAACTCGCAGCCTCGGCCGCCTCGCCTCCCGGCCCGGTTGCCCTACGCGAGGCATAACGATAAGGGAATGAATTTCGCTAGGGTCCAACTTACAACACAGCCTCTAAGGCACGATCTCGTGAGTGAGAAGAATAGAAACCAATCCTAAATATCCTATAGCCTCCTCGATTATTGGTGGTGCACAACACACCGATAATCAAGACTTCATCGATACGGCTCAGAGACACTTTCCGAGGATTAATCGCTCGATACCACTTTTGTCACGACCCGATTCCGCCCGTGGATCGTGCCTACCCCGCACCCTAGTGATACAACATCGAGAAATCACGGAACATAAACAATACAAGACATATTATGAAAATATGAAACAATAACTCGAGAAAACTTCGCTTTTCAGATATATATAAAAATGACAACTTTTTCAACATGAACGCTTAATCCTTTTACAACCTCGCCACAACAAGATTTCATGCACTTAAGAAATGATACGACAACAATGGCGGGACAGGCCCCGCCATACTTTCAATGTAAACACTTACAACAACAGTGACTATACCATCGATAAGCCTCCGAGAAACGGAGCTTTCCCACACGAACCGTGACCCTAAGAGCGAGGATCAATGATCGTGTAATCGTTATACCCCGTAGTTGCAGTGGTATGTATGTGAGGACGACGCGAGCGCATTTGCAAAAATTTTGAAAAGAAAGAAAGATGAGTTTTCATTTAAAAGTTTCCTGCTATTTGTGAAGGAAAAGGTTCGTTAACGGGAATTGGATTCCCAGACGGTATTCGGACTTCCCGAATATTAGAGAATTATGGAATTTTATTTTCTGAAATGGTCACGCTGGGCCCACGAGAAATTTACTGCTGGGGCCCACTTTGTTTTCGAGATTTTGGCCATTGTGGATATTTTTCAAAGACGCTGAGGGCCAATAGGAGGGTGACACGGTCACCCCGCCTAGGTGGCTTGGCCGGTTACATTTGGGCACAAGCGCCGATCAGAGTCGCTTTCCGACTAAACGCTTCCACGCCTTCGTAGGAAAATACCGCGATGTCCTTTTTAATTTTTTCGGATTTTTACCAGAGACGAAAACTTTTGGAACAAACGGAGGGTGACATGTGTCACCCTCACATCGAAGCTTTTGGCGCCCGCCGACGATCGTTCACGAATCGATTGTCTTTGTGGCTCACGCTTGGCCCTATTGGTTCCTTGTTTTGTGCCTTGTTTTGGCCTTGTTTTGTGGCTTGTCTTGTGCCATGTTTTGTGGAGTAGGGGTTAGTGCACTTGGCTTGATCAAGGCCTTACACTTGCCTTGCACATGGCTCGATCTTGGCCATCGGTTGGCATTGGGTTTGCTATAAATACCCCTTCAGGAAGACTTCATTCATCCACAAATGTTTCCAAGTCTTCAATCCCTCCTCCTCTTGTCGACTCTCGTCCAAGAGCTCCTCTCCTCGAAAGTGGCCTTGGCGAGGTCTCTCCTCCTCATGAGGTTCAGCCGCGGTACCCCTAGCCTAGTTGTTTTCGTGATAATACCCTTGTTGTGGTATAGAAATACTCCCTAGTATTGTTATAATGCCCAAAATACCTTAGCCTTGTACCTTGTAGTATTCCAAAGATACCTCTTTACGTAGAGTCCGAAATACTACCTTTTGTCCTTTTAGTCTCAAACCGAAACCCTAAGGAAATCTTCATCGTTGGTCAAGTATGTGAGTAGGTTGGTTAGAACTTCTAAGGGTTGTTTGGAGTGGTTTGGAGCGCGGAGCTGAGCTAAACCTTGCTCAGATCGACATTATAACTTGGATAATTTTGGGCTTATCAAGGTAATTATCTTGTTCTCTATTGTAATTGGAAATTACATGCTTGTTAGATATATAGTTGAAGATACTATATACGAGCTATACTTAGTATTCTAAGCAATGTCTTTTGACTTAAGCCCAAGAATAAAGAATCAATCGAATCAGATTTACATAGATCAGACAAAGAGACTTGTGTAGAATTGTACACGCCCGTTAGACGATAAACCCCAGTTGGCTTAGCCTACTGATAGAGAGAGATTTACGCTGTCATGTGGGAGGTCGCCAATTTTCTATAGAAAGATAGAAACTTGTGTTTTGGGGTTAATAGACGTTTGTGACCTTTATAGGTGAAAGTACTAAGAATAGCGTATTCTACTCGAGGAGTGGAAAGGGCTAGTGCGTTGTAGTACTTGGAGCATTTTGCTTATTGTCGATAAATCGTCGCAGGTATGTGAACCTCTTCCTATCTTTTCTAGCATGATTGTTGTGAACTATGTAGTACGGCAGACGCATACGTGCTAAGTGATTTGGTTGGTTTAAAACATAGTGTTATAATAGCTTTACGGAAGTTAGTTATAACGACCTTATGTAAGTGAAAATGGTTTATCACGTTAGAAGTTAAGAGACTTGATCTTATAAGATAAGAGACTTAACTTATTTGTTTTAATGTGGACGTTTGTGTGAAACCTCATTCGTGAGTAATGAGTACTTGGTTTTTAAAGGATAATGTTTTACCGATTTCGAATCGTAACGTATCGGCGCACCACCGCAATGCTAATAAAAGGAAAATGTATTGAATAATGATGTGTTGTATTAAAACCGTAGAAACCTCCATCCGCATAGAAACTAAGATAAGACAAAATGATATTACATTTTCTAGATCACGGTCGTAATAAGATCGTTATAAACAAGAATAAACTACTCACATATATGACATATGTTACTAAATTGTTCTAAAAAGAAATCAAGTGATTAAGTTTGGGAACTATGAAACCATTTGAAAACGAGAAGCTTGAGTAATTGAAACTAGGCAACCGAACTTAGGAAAGAATGGTTACTTGGTTTTGAAAAGGAAGGTGGTTGGTCATTCTAATACTACGTATCGGGTGACTCTTATAAAAGAAATGGATCTCTTTAAAAGAACTTACTTGGACGTGTTTAGCGATGACGAGAAATTCCACGCACGCCTCGTAATAGTATTATTGTTGTTAATCGCTTTGGACATACCGACACGACGCGTAGCGCACGTATGCTTCCATTTTGGTTAAGGTCTTGTGGTTAATCGCTGATATATCGACACGACGCGTAGCGCACGCATGTTTCCATTTCGATTAACGCCAGGATTTCCTTTTGACATATCGACACGATGCGTAGCGCACGGGTATCGCCCATTTGGAAAGTTGTCTTATTGTTTCCTTGGACATACCGACACGATGCGTAGCGCACGTATGCGCCATTTGGAAAGTTGTCTTATTGTTTCCTTCGACATACCGACACGACGCGTAGCGCACGTATGCTTCCATTTGGATTGCTTTTGTTGTTGAGGTCACATGGACATGTCTACACCGGCGCACTCGGGCACGCGCTGACATTGGTATTGTTGCATCATGGACATGTCTACACCGATGCAGATTCCGGCACGCGCTAACGCGAACTCGATTGATGTTGTGGGCGTGAGACCCATAGTTATATCGGAGTGATGATCGCTTTATGTTGTGAACTATAGTTTGGTTATCATACATGTCTCCCGCTTTATATAGACTAGTATGATTTCATTTACGTGATTGCATGCCACATACTTGGTACTGTATCGACCTCCTTCGGGGCCGCTCATGCCGCAGTGTAGAGGTACATCGGCCGTGGTTCCTCGCCATAGGATCACGCCAACAGATTCAAGCCCGCTTCTCCGAGGCTTATCTTTTGCAGTGTGTTCCTCGAGTTGTAGGTTCTTGTACATTCGTGGTATGGCGGCCCCGCCCCGTCATAGTCATCAGATATCTTAGAGGTCCGTAGTCCCGCTGCGCGTGTGGTTGTAAAAGGATTAAACTGCTCGTGTTTTATGTATATACAAGGCAACCGCTTTGGTTGGCCTGCTTATTTATTATATCTCTTGTATAATGACTCATGTTTTATGTTCCGCTGATTTTTCTCTCGATGATGTATCGCTGGGTGCCCGGTAAGGCACCAGCGAACGCCCCGAACGGTCGTTACAAAAGTGGTATCGAGCGCTAATCCTCGGAAAGTGTCTACGCACCGTGTCTAGTAGAGTCTTGATTATCGGTTGTGCACCACATCTATAATCGTGAGGCTATAGGACATTTAGGATTGGTTTCATTCTTCTCATTCCGAGATCGTGCCTTAGAGTCAGTAAGTTGGACCCTCCGACGATCTCGTTTTACCGCTATGCCTCCGCAAGGCAACCAGAGCCTGTAGGCAAGGCAGCGAGGGTGCGCTAGTGAGATACAGAGGAGTACGAGGCGCAGCCCGCACAAGACTGAGGTTGTGCTTGACGGCGGGTTTCACGACGCCAAAGACCAAAGAGTTTAGAGTCAGCAGCGGGTCGATGAGACTACAAGACTGAGCCTCCACCCCACACCGGGGCGAGGAGACGGGTTACGCGAGATGGCCCATTGGCCGCCGTGGTCGTGGGCCGATATGAGGACAGCCGACGCAGAGTTCCGCCCAAAGAGCACCAGCCGTTCACCCCGAGCGGATAGTTTGAGGCTACGGACTTTCTCGAGTCAGAGCCCGCCAGAGTTTTATGGGTCGAGGCTGCAGGATGATCCGCAGGAGTTCATCCGGCAGCTACAATGATCACGCGGTGATCAAGGCTTTAAACCGAGTCTGGACCTTTGGTTCGTGATCGGCCGCGCGTGATACCGCAATGATTGGTTTGATTCACGAGCTTTCCCGGGAGAGCATGCACTCCAGCAGATGGGATGAGTTTTCGGGCTTTCTCACGCACTTCTTGCCTCCGCAGACGGCGAGGGCACGCCGGCGATTTTTGTTATCGAGACAGAGGGCGACCGTCCGTGGAGTACAATGTCGAGTTCGATTCTTTCGCTCGATATGTCCTCGCGCTTAGTCAGATACGAGGATAGGTGCATCGCCACGCCACCGCTAGATGATTATATGGTCGAAGTCTTGTCGCGGTGTTTCTTCACCGCATGGACATTGCCCGCACGCAGCTCACGCACCAGATGCGAGGCACGAGGGTCGACGAACGACCGGATCGCCAGAAGAGGCCGTGACTGCAGTGGTCCTTTGTGGCTTTCGAGGCGGACCGCCAAGAAGCAGCTAGTTATATACCCCCACCGCAGCAGTGGTCCTCCACCGCCTTCGTGAGCGTGTCGTGGCTCCGCGGTTCAGATTTTCTACAGAGCGGGTGTTAACCACCAAGCCACCCCTACCTCGTGACTATCAGGTAGACTCCATTTTGGAGAGTGTCGTGCTAGATTGGGAGTTTGTTTTGCATGCGACAGCAGGCCATTTTTGCAGGAACTGCCCTACCAAGGGAAGCGCGGATGTTACGACTCACCTTCAGATCTGCGGGCTGGTTCATCACCTTCATACTATGCGCAGGCAGTGTGCCTATGATTAGAGTGAGCGGTAGCTTCGTGCATATCCTTAACCTCTAGAGTTTTGGTATGCTTGTTATGATGATCTCATTATTGTGTGCTATGTACGGATAGCATTGTGATACGTGTGAGTTAAAATGCATGGTTAGTTGGAAGGATACGATGGGGGCATGGTAAGTGTGAACCTTAGACTATTTCACGATCGAGACCTTAGAGGTAAGGTCGCCTTGAGTAAAAGATTCGCTTTATGTTTGACCTTATAAGGGTGAGTAGTATACGTGGGATTTATTTGTGTGATAAGTCCGTGGGTAGTGTGAAATGGTAGTGGTAGCTTTCATGACGGGAATTAGTAAGATTGTTCAATCGGGAACAAGAGTTCGCACGGTTGGGGTCGGGTTTAGGACCATTCGCGGGTCAAACCAGAACCCGGTTTGGGGTGGGGCCAGTTCGTGGTCCCTCCGTGGTAGGGTCACGAGGATGCTAGGCCCAAGTTTGTATGATCATCGATGAGTTCGTGGACGCGCTCGACCGTAGCGTTCGTAAAGGCCGGAATGGCCTTAAGGAAGTTTGAGGTTAGTAAGATGACCAAGTTCGAGGTAGTGACTCGCAGATTTTCGGGACTAAGTAATGATCAAGTATGGTACGTCTTCGAGAGTTCAAGTGTTCGAGAAGGGCACGACGAGTAAGGAAGGAAGAGAACGTGTGTTATTTCGCGCGCTGCCGCGGGCGCTGACAACTTGTTAGAGGAACTTCATCGATATCCGCTTGAGAAGGAACATTCGGGACGAATGTTTCGCGAGGGGAGAATGTTATACCGTAGTTGCGGTATGTATGTGAGGACGACGCGCGGCGTCACGCAAAAATTTTGAAAAGAAAGAAAGATGCTGAGTTTTCACTAAAAGTTTCCTGTTATTTGTGAAGGAAAAGGTTCGTTAACGGGAATTGATTCCCGGATTTGGTATTCTGACTTCCGGAATATTAGAGAATTATGGAATTTTATTTTCGAATGGTCACGCTGGGCCCACTGAGAAATTTACTGGCTTTGGGCCCACTTTGTTTTCGAGATTTTGGCCATTGTGGATATTTTTCGAAGACGCTGAGGGCCAATAGAGGGTGACACGTGTCACCCCGCCAGTGGCTTCGCCGGTTACATTTGGGCACAAGCGCCGATCAGAGTCGCTTTCCGACGAAACGTTTCCACGTTTTCGTAGGAAAATTCCGCTATGTCCTTTTTAATTTTTAGGATTTTTCCGAGAGACGAAACATTTTGGACCAACGGAGGGTGACATGTGTCACCTCACATCGAAGCTTCGGGCGCCCGTGGACGATTCGTTCACGAATGGATTGTCTTTGTGGCTCACGCTTGGCCCTATTGGTTCCTTGTTTTGTGCCTTGTTTTGGCCTTGTTTTGTGGCTTGTCTTGTGCCATGTTTTGTGGAGTAGGGTTAGGTGCACTTGGCTTGATCAAGGCCTTACACTTGCCTTGCACATGGCTCGATTCGCCATCGGTTGGCATTTGGGTTTGCTATAAATACCCCCTTTGAAGACTTCATTCATCCACAAATGTTTCCAAGTCTTCAATCCCTCCTCCTCTTGTTGACTCGCCCAAGAGCTCCTCTCCTCGAAAGTGGCCTTTGGCCGCAGGTCTCCCCTCCTCATGAGGTCTAGCTGGGTACCCCCTAGCCTAGTTGTTTTCGTATAATACCCCTTTGTCATGGTATAGAAATACTCCCTAGTATTGTTATAATGCCCAAAATACCTTAGCCTTGTACCTTGTAGTATTCCAAAGATACCTCTTTACGTAGAGTCCTAAATACTACCTTTTGTCCTTTTAGTCTCAAACCGAAACCCTAAGGAAATCTTCATCGTTGGTCAAGATGTGAGTAGGTTGGTTAGAACTTCTAAGGGTTGTTTGGAGTGGTTTGGAGCGCGGAGCTGAGCTAAACCTTGCTCAGATCGACATTATAACTTGGATAATTTTGGGCTTATCAAGGTAATTATCTTGTCCTCTATTGTAATTGGAAATTACATGTTTGTTAGATATATAGTTGAAGTATACTATATATGAGCTATACTTAGTATTCGCAATGTCTTTTGACTTAAGCTCAAGAATAAAGAATCGAATCAATCAGTATTTACATAGGATCAGATTGCAAGAGACTTGTAGAATTGTACACGCCCGTTAGACGTAAACCCTCGGTTGGCTTGGTAGCGGCCTCGATAGAGAGAGATTTACGCTGTCATGTGAGGAGTCGCCAATTTTCTATAGAAAGATGAAACTTGTGTTTTGGGGTTAATAGACGTTTGTGACCTTTATAGGTGAAAGTACTAAGAATAGCGATTCTACTCGAGGAGTGGAAAGTGGCTAGTGCGTTGTAGTACTTGGAGCATTTTGCTTATTCGATAAATCGTCGCGAGGTATGTGAACCTCTTCCTATCTTTTCTAGCATGATTGTTGAACTATGTAGTACGGTGACGCATACGTGCTAAGTGATTTGGTTGGTTTAAAACATGTGGTGTTATAATAGCTTTATGGGAAGTTAGTTATAACGACTTATGTAAGTGAAAATGGTTTATCGATGTTAGAAGTTAAGAGACTTGATCTTATAAGATAAGAGACTTAACTTATTTGTTTTAATGTGGATGTTGTGAAACCTCATTCGTGAGTAATGAGTACTTGGTTTTTAAAGGGATAATGTTTTACCGATTTCGAATCGTAACGTATCGACAGCACCATCGCAGCGTTAATAAAAGGAAAATGTATGAATAATGATGTGTTGTATTAAAACCAGAGAAACCTCCATCCGCATAGAAACTAAGATAAGACAAAATGATATTACATTTTCTAGATCATGGTCACGTAATAAGATCGTTATAAACAAGAATAAACTACTCACATATATGACATATGTTACTAAATTGTTCTAAAAAGGAATCAAGTGATTAAGTTTGGGAACTATGAAACCATTTGAAAACGGTGCTTCGAGTAATCAAACTAGGCAAACCGAACTTAGAAAAGAATGGTTACTTGGTTTTGAAAAGGAAGGTGGGTTGGTCATTCTAATACTACGGTATCGTGACTCTTATAAAAGAAATGGATCTCTTTTAAAAGAACTTACTGACGCTACAGCGATTCGAGAAATTCCACGCACGCTCCTCGCATAATAGTATTGTTGTTAATCGCTTTGGACATACCGACATCGCGTAGCGCACGTATGCTTCCATTTTGGTTAAGGTCTTGTGTTAATCGCTTGGATATATCGACACGCGTAGCGCACGTATGTTTCCATTTCGATTAACGCCAGGATTTCTTTTGGACATATCGACACGACGTAGCGCACGTATGCGCCCATTTGGAAAGTTGTCTTATTGTTTCCTTGGACATACCGACATCGACGCGTAGCGCACGTATGCGCCATTTGGAAAGTTGTCTTATTGTTTCCTTCGACATACCGACACGACGCGTAGCGCACGGTATGCTTCCATTTGGATTGTCTTGTTGTTGAGGTCACACGCACATGTCTACACCGATGCAGAAGTCCGGGGGCATGTGGCCATGGGACATTGGTATTATGGTTGCATCATGGACATGTCTACACCGATGCAAGATTCCGGCACGCGCCATAATGCGAACTCGATTGATGTTGTGGGCGAGACCCATAGTTATATTCGAGTGATGATCGCTTTATGTTGTGAACTATAGTTTGGTTATCATACATGTCTCCCGCTTTATATAGACTAGTATGATTTCATTTACAGATTGCATGCCACATACTTGGTACCGTTGTCTCGACTCCTTCGGGCCGCTCATGCCGCAGTGGAGGTACATCGGCCGTGGTTCCTCGCTCATGGATCACAGCCAACAGATTCAAGCTCCGCTTCTCCGAGGCTTATCTTTTGCAGGTGTTCTCGAGTTGTAGGTTCTGTACATTCTGTGGTATGGCCCGCCCCGTCATAGTCATCAGATATCTTAGAGGTCTGTAGTCCCGCTGCAAGGTGGTTGTAAAGGATTAAACTGTTCGTGTTTTATGTATATCGAAGGCAACCGCTTGGTTGGCCTGCTTATTTATTATATCTCTCAGATAATGACTCATGTTTTATGTTCCGCTGATTTTTCTCTCGATGTATCGCTAGGGTGCCCGGTAAGGCACCATGAACGCCCCGAACGGTCGTTATGTACCTTTACTCGCGGCATGAACGCACTCGGGCGAGGTCGACAACAAAATTACAGTATGTGAAACTAAAAATATCAGAAATGAAATCATAATAGTCTATAAAGCAGAGACATGTATGATAACCAAACTACGCTCACAATAATAAGGCCATGTCAAGTCGTGACTCATGCCTCAAGTCATCACTCAAATATAACAATGGGTCTCACGCCCACAACATCAATCATGCCCGTGGAATACCTTCCTCACCGCCAGCGGGTATGATATAAAAGCACCAAGGAACACACATGAACACCGTGTCCCACTGTGCCATAATAACACGCATGGTAAGTACGAAGGCATAGCCGACTACTAACACCCACGCACCAACAAGGTCATGAATCAGATCATAAGATCTCGACCGCATCACATGATCAAAGCCACCACTTGCCCGCAGATCTAATGCGCGCGCCTAGCCTCGAACTTTCCGCAGCCCCGCATAGGCCAATCAGATCGCCCGCATGAAGTATAACCCCGCATCGAGGGTAGCTACTCCTGCAGCCGTCTGGACTCGCCGCATGGCCACAAGGACCGCATGACCACAAGGGCGCGATCCTAACTCGAACTCCCGCAGCTCCGATAGCCCTCGACCCGCATAGGTAGTCTCGAATCATAGGTCCATCGACCCGCCCGAGTCTACCCCCAGACGGAGGGCGCCTTAACTCCCTAATCATCTCAAGAGATGAGTGATGTATAATACTATCATAACTTATCGTTAAACAACATAAGCACAACAAAGGAAAACCCTTCACACAAACATCACAAGATACTAACACACGTAGATCCTAGCATGTTTACTTATCAAATCAACAAGAAAGTATTACAAGGCTATCACAAACCAACACAATCAAGTTATACACACAAGGTACTTTCTACTATATGCTAACAAGTTCTGGTTTTATCCCCAAAGTACTTCATACATTAACTCTTTAAAAGATACGCATTTCACAAAGTCACACAATGCCCGTAGTATATGAAAATATAGTGATTATCTTTTGAAGTAAATCAAAACACTTCTTTGTAAAACTCAAGTAACAACATTATTTTCCAAACGCCCAAGTTTGCCTAATTTCAAATGTTCATGTTTCTTACTTAGAAAGGTTTCAGAGTTCATAGTCTTATTCATTTAAGAATATAATTCTCCTTTAAACTATCCGAGAAACATAAGTCTTATATGTGAGTAGGATATTCTTGTTTACAACAATCTTATTACAAGAATGCATGATCTAGAAATATCATTTTGTCTCATCTTAGCTTCTATGCAGATGGAAGTTTCTACCGTTTTAATAATACTTAATCACAAAACATTTCCTTTTATTAACGCCGCAGTTGGTTTGTCGATACACATTCTCGATTTCCAAAATCAAGAAACATTCTTAAGACGTTATACCTAACTTTCCATAAAGCTAGTATAACTCTTAAGTTTTCAAAACAAATCAAGTATTACTTCTCTCAAAATAATTCAAAACTCTTTTGAAATACTTCAAGTTCTTTATTAACACATAACAAGCCGCTTATAGTTCAAATCGGTTACCTTTTAAAACCACATGTATTTTCTTACCAACATAAAGCCGTTATAACCAACTTCCCATAAAGCCGTTATAACACTTTATGTTTTACACCAATCAAATACATTTAGTACATGTGACGCTACCGCATTACATAGTTCACACATATCATGCTAGAAGAGATATGAAGAGGTTCACGCACTCGCGACGAGTATCGACTAATAGCAAAACGCCCAAGTACTTCCAACCGCCGCTACTCCTGCCAAGTAGAACGCGCCACACGTAGTACTTCAACCTATGTGGCCACAAGGCGCTTTATTAACATCAAGATCTTATCGTAACATTCTACGTAAAATTCGCAAGACTCTCCCCGCATCAGAAATCTCCTCCTCTAACTGGCCGCTACCAAGCCAACCAGTGGGGTTATACATCTAACCCGAACGGTACAATTCTACTCCACAAGATTACTACACAAGTCTCATCAGAATACGCACTATGTAATTACAGCTCAGCTTCTGTGCTTAAGTCAAAAGACATTGCCATAAAGATTAAGCTTAGTTCTATATATAGTATACTTCAACTATATAATCTAACAACATGTAATTTCCAATTACAATAGAGGACAAGATATTTACCTCGATAAGCCCATAATTATCCAAGTATAAAGTCGATCCCGGGCAATCGCTTAGCTCCAACTCCGAGCGCCCAACCCGCTCTAAACCACCCTTAGAAGTTCTAACCAACTTCTACACAATACTCCAACTGACTATGGAGATTTTCCTAGGGTTTCGCTTTTGTGGACCGACGGAAGTATAATAGTATTTCCTGCTTTTCAGATAGTATAACCTTAGAATACTACAAGGTGTACTACTAAGGTAATTGGGCATTATAACAATACTGAGAGTATTTCCTACTAAGAGTGGTACCCACAGACACCACTCAGAGTGGTGTACTTCTCGCCAAGGCCTCTGGAGTGGTGCACCCTCGCCAAGGCCTCACAAAGGAAGAGGAGGGACGAAACCAACAAGGAGGAGGAGGTTTTCAAGACTTGGAAATTATGGAACGGATGAAGAAGTCTTCAAAGGGAGGGTATTTATAGCCAAGCAAAGGCCAACCAATGGCCAAGATCTAGCCAAGTGGGCAAGTGAGGGCCAAGATATGCCCAAGTGCCCCTAGACCCTACTCCTTAAAACCCTCACAAATATCTACACAAAAATCAACCAAGACTTTGCTCATTCAATCGGCCCTAACGCCTTTTCAGTCCACCAACGAGGGTGCCAAGTGTTGTTGCCCTCTCGTTGGTCCAAAACGCTTTCGCCTCTCGGAAAAATCCGCAAAAATACAAAATGACATAGCCGTAATTTACCCTTCGCAGTTAGGTAGAACGCTTCGTCGAAACGACTCTAACCGTGTTGTGCACAAACATATTTCGCCCAAGGGTGCCACACGGGTGACACGTGTCGCCCCGATTCGCCCAAAATATTTCGCCTTCCGAAATATCCATAACGCCAAAATCTCAAAATCAAAGCGGCCTCACAAAAACGTAAATTTCTCCCGTGGCCCCACGTGACCATTTCCAAAATAAAATTCCATAATTCTAATATTCCAGAAGTCCGAATACCAAACTGGGAATCCAATTCCCATTAACGAACCTTTTCCTTCACAAAACCTAAACTTTTCCGTGGAAAATTCACCTCTTCCTCCTTTCCAATCTTTCTGTCAGATTCTCGCACGCACGCCCTCGCATACATACCCCGAACTACGGGTATAACAGCTGCTCATGCCGCAGTAAGGGCAAGCATGTGCTAGATCCACATTCTGTGATCTCTACGTTGGTGCCTGAGCTCCATCTTTTCCGGAGGCTCTACTTTTTGGGTATGATCTCCCTGTTGTAGATAGTTTTGTACAGTCAGGGTATGGCGGGGCCCTGTCCCGCCATAGTTGTATTTTTCCTTAGAGGTCTGTAGTCATGTTGTACAGTATCGCATGTAACTGCTAAATCATGTTTATATATATATGCCGAAAGGCGCTATTTTCTCACTTAAACTGTGTCTTATTTTATAAACTGTTTCATGTCTTGTTTTATATTTCCGCTGATTACTCTGATGTATGACTACTTGGGTGCCCCGGTAAGGCACCAGTCACGGGCCCCGGAATGGGTCGTGACAAAAAGGCACACGGTACCCGTAGTGTCAAAAAGTAGAATGACTATCTTTTTAAGTAAACCCAAACAACTTCCCTACCTTCTTTTTGGACCAACTTAAGACAAAAGCATGCCTTCCTTTTTAAACGAAAACACTTCAAATTTTCAAGTCTTTGTCTTTTATAAAACAAGTCCTTACTTTGAAATTTTAAGAAAATCAAAACTTGTTTATTAATGATCTTATTAAAGCAAATGCATGATCTAGGAAATGTAATACAATTTTGTCTTATCTTAGCTTCTATGCAGATGGAGGTTTCTACTGGTTTTAATAATACTTAATTAGTCAATACATTTTCCTTTATTAGCGCTGCAGTGGTTTTTTCGATACTTATTCTCATTTTCGAAATCAATACAAGGCTTTCATAAACAATTAAGTAAACCGTTCCTTTTATTTCTCTTAAGTCGTTATACCTAACTTCCCATAAAGCTAGTATAACTCTTAAGCTTTTAAAACCAAGTATTACTCTTTTTTCAAAAACGATTCATAATTCTTTTGAAATACTTCAAGATTCTTATTATTTAAAACTCAAGTCAAAAGACATCGAAGTAAAACCACGTCGCTTAACACACGACGCTCACCGTACTATATATATTCTTTTAAAATATCATGCTCAAGAGGATAGGAAGAATCACATACCTCCTCGCGAAATCCACCGCCAAGTCGAATATGTCGCGCAGAGTATCAACCTATAATATTCAAATACGCCTATCAACGCCTAGACTACTCAGAGAATATTCTAAGAAGAAGGTTCTTAATTCTACGTAAAATTGGGCAGACTTCCTACCCGTAAAGCTTCACAAGTTCATCAGAATACAACCTAATGTAAGTACAGTTCAATTCTCTTCTTATATACCATCCTTCTATATCTTATACTCAATTCTAAACTACTATATGTAATTTCCAATTACAATAGAAGGACAAAGATATTTACCTCGATAAGCCCAAAATTATCCAAGATTAAAGTCGATCCTGAGCAAGGTTTAGCTCCTATTCTGTACGCTCCAATTCGCTCCAAGAAACCCTTAGAAGTTCTATACAACTTCTACTTAATACTTCAACCAATAATGAAGATTTTCCTTAGGGTTTCGTTTTGTGACTAATGGATATAAGGTAGTATTTCTGGGCTTTTAGTGTTGAGGTAACTTAGGAATACTACAAGGTATTTGGCTAAGGTATTTTGGCATAGTAACAATACTGGAGAATATTTTTCTACAAAGGGGAACTTTCGGACGAACTACTAGGAAAGGGGGGGGGGGGGAAAGGAGTTGGACGAGAACTTAGCACTAAGGGGGAAGGATTTTTGGAGACTTGGAAGTTGTGTTTGTGGATGAAGAAGTCTTGCACAAGAGGGGGGGTATTTATAGAACCACCAAGGGCCAAGATGAAAACAAATGGAGGGTGAAGATTTGGATAGCTTGTTCAAGTGAAGTCTTCCACCACCACAACCTTGGGACATATGTCCACCACAACATTGGGACATATGTCCCCCACAACAATGAGCCATGTGGCCTTCCACTAGCTCAAGAAAAACGCCCAAGGCAAGCCCCCCAATGCCCACAAAATCGTCCCTTCACCTACTCCCACTCACCAAAAGAAAATATCTTGCAAGACTTGACTATTTGACTTGTCCACTAGGCCACCATTTCGTCCAACCCATGCCAACTAAGGGTGACACATGTCGCCCTCCTATTGGTCCAAAATATTTCGTCTTTCGGAATCTTTTCCGTCGAAAGTTCACAATTTCATCCTTAAGCTAATTAGGGTTTTTACAAATGTACGTACGTCCTCACATACATACTCTGGAAATACGGGGTATAACACGCCTGATGGGGTGCTAAGATTCGAGGGCCGGTTGTGTGTTCCCGATGTGTCAGGACTTCGTCAACAGATTCTGGGGGAGGTACACAGTGCTCATTATTCTATTCATCCGGGGTCGACTAAGATGTATCATGACCTCAGATGTGTGTATTGGTGGGATGGCACAAGAGGACGCCATGAGTTCGTGGCGCAGCGTCAATTGTCGAAGGTCAAGGTTGAGCACCGTAAGCCCGTGGGCTATTACGTGCTATTGATATTCACGTGGAAGTGGGAGGTGATCAATATGGACTTTATTACGTGGTTACCTACCACTCGTAGAAGCATGATTCCATTTGGGTTATTGTCGACAGTCGATTTAAATCAGCCCATTTTCTTCCAATCAGACGACTTTTGGCCGAGGATTATGCCGCATCAGATATCGAGAGATTGTGAGATCGCACGGATTTCTATATCGATTATTTCGCATGCAGGAGCCCAGTTCATGGCTAACTTCGGAGGTCTTTCCGTATGGATTAGGGACACAAGTGAGTCTCAAGATCGCGCTTCATCCTCGCATCGACGGATGTCGAGCGCACTATCCGCATAATTGAGGATATGTCATGGGCTTGTGTTATTGATTTCGTGGGTAGTCGAGGAGCATTTACCTCAAAGTGGAGTTTGCTTATAACAACAACCTAGCATTCTAGTATTCGATGGCGCCTTATGAGGCCTTATACGAGGAAGTGCAGTCACCGATAGGCTGGTTTGAGCGGAGAAGTTCGCTTAGTCGGTCGACTTGGTTCACAGAAAGGATAAGGTGAAGCTTATCCAGGAGCGGTTATTGTCAGCTCAGAGTCGACATAAGTCGTATACAGATCATCGGCGTCGACACTTGGAGTTTGAGAAGATGATTGGGTCTTCCTGAAAGTGTCACCCATGAAGGGCGTGATGAGATTTGGGAAGAAAGGGAAACTCAGCCCTAGGTACATTGGGCCTTATCAGATTGTCCGTAGGGTAGGAAAGGTTTCCTATGAGTTAGATCTGCCGTCCGATTTGGAGGCGGTACATTCAGTTTTTCATGTGTCTATGTTGCGGAAATGTATTGGAGATCCATCTAGAGTGCACCCGATTCAGGATGTTCAGGTGACAGAGGGGTTATCATATAAGGAGAGTCCCATAGCGATACTCAATCATCAGGTTAGGCGACTTCGTACGAAGGACGTGGCTTCCGTCAAAGTCTTATGGCGGAACGAAAACAGGAAAGAGATGACGTGGGAAGCAGAGGATGACATGATGAAGAAGTATCCTCACTTATTCCCTATACCTCCAGGTAACCCACTTTCCTGCTTGTTAGTTTAATTTGGAAATTATGCTTAAGTATTGTTGTGGCTCGTGGAGCGTCTTTAATTGCAAAAAGAATAGTTAAGAGGGTCTAGGCCGATATCGTGATTCGAGTAAGCCTAGAAGGAATATTCGGGACGAATGTTTCTAGGGGGGGGGGGGATAATGTTAGACCCTGTAGTTCTGGCCATACGTGTGAGAGCGTACGAAAGGGATTGAGACTTAAATTTTACAAGGATAGGTTGACGGATTATTTCAGACGGGTTTTTGGTCAACTTTTGTCACGACCCGCACCCGGGCCCGTGACTGGTGCCTTACCCCGGGCACCTTAGTGATACAACATCAGAGAAAATCAGCGGAAATAAAAACACGAACATGAATTAAGAGACATGATAAATAAACAAAGCAACCAAAACATTTGCCTTCAAGATATATACATAAATACCAACAGCTTATCCTTTTACAAACCCCGCCACAACAAGCATGCACTTAAGATTTTTACAACAGCTTTGACGGGACAGGGCCCCGCCATACCCCTGAATGTACAAGAATCTACAGACTCAGGGTAACATACCAAAAGATAAGCCTCCGAAGAAATGGGGCTTCCTGACACGCTGAACTGTGATCCTATATGCGAGGATCCACAACCGATGCATTTCTACCAGCATGAACGCAACCTCGGCGAGGTCGATAACAGTACCAAGTATGTGAAACTATAAAACATCAGAAATGAAATCATAATAGTCTATATAAAGCAGAGACATGTATGATAACCAAACTACGCCGCAACATAAAAGCAAATATGTCAAGTCGTGACTCACGCCTCAAGTCATCCTCACGACGTGGAACTCCTTCCTCACCGCCAGCCTAGGTATAAATCGTGTGGAATACGTGTCCCGCCCATCCCGTGGGACTCAAGAAAGAATCACGGGATACGTGTCCCGCCATCCCATGGGACTCGGTGAGAATCGTGGAATACGTGTCCCGCCATCTCGCGACTCGGTGAATAATCAGATGGAATACGTGTCCCGGCCCATCCCATGGGACTCGGTGAAGAATCAGATGAAATACGTGTCCCGGCCCATCTCGTGGGACTCGTTGAATAATCAGATGGAATACGTGTCCCGGCCCATCCCATGGGACTCGGTAAATAATCGTTCATAACAAATCAGCCGCCCCATCGAGAGACGCGGTGGTATAGAAATACAGTATATGCACACAAGGCTATCAAACACAAACATAGGTAAGTTACACACAACTCAAGTTTATTTTAGGCCAAAGACCAGGTTCTGACCCCAAGGTATTACGTACGTTAAATTCTTTTTAAAAGATCCATTCCTTTTATAAAGGTCACCCGATACCCGTAGTATAAAAAAATGAGTGACTCACATTTTTAGGTAAACCAAAACACTTTCCTTTTCAACATCAAGTAACAACATTCTTTTCCAAAAGTTCAAGTTTGCCTAATTTCAACACTTAAGTCTCTTATTTTATAAAGGTTTCATAGTCCATAGACTTAATCACTTAAGAATATAATCCTCTTTAAACAATTTGAGAAACATATGTCTTATATGTGAGTAGGTTATTCTTGTTCATAATCAATCTTATTAAAGCAACCATGATCTAGGAAATGTAATATCATTTTGTCTCATCTTAGCTTCTATGCATTTGAGGTTTCTACCGTTTTAATAATACTTAATTAGTCAAAACATTTCCTTTATTAACGCCGCAGTTGGTTTGTCGATACTCATTCTCGATTTCCAAAATCAAGAAACATTATTCCTTTTAAAACCAAGTACTCATTACTCACGAATGAGGTTTCATACTAACATCCATATTAAGTAAAGTCTCTTATCTTTTAAGATTAATTCTCTTAACTTCTAAAAATCAGTAAACCATTCTCTTTATCTCTCTTAAGACGTTATACCTAACTTCCCATAAAGCTAGTATAACTCTTATGTTTTCAAAAACAAGTATTACTCTTCTTTCAAAAAGGTTCCTTAATTCTTTTGAAATACTTCAAGATTCTTATCATCACACATCAAGTCAGTTATAAGTCAAATCAGTTATCTTTAAAAACCACAAAGCATTTCTTACTTACATAAAGCTGTTATAACCAACTTCCCATAAAGCCGTTATAACACTTTATGTTTTAATCAAATCATATACATTCAACACACGTGACGCTACCGCATTTACATAGTTATACACACATCATGCTAGAAAAGATAGGAAGAGGTTCACATACGTCGCGACGATTATCGACTAATAGCAAAACGCTCCAAGTACCTCAAACCGTCGGCTACGCCTTAAGCCAAGTAGATCACGCCATACGTAGTACTTCAACCTATAGAGGCCACAAGGCGCCTATTAACATCTAGATCTCAACGTAGAATATTCTACGTAAATTTCGCAAAGACCTCCCCGCAACCGCGTAAATCTCCTCCTCTATCGAGGCCTGCTAACAGGCCAACAACTCCCTAGAGGGGGGGGTTGTACGTCTAATCCGGACGTATACAATTCTACTTCACAGTAAAGCTACACAAGTCTACTGTAATACACCCCATGTAATTACGTCAGCTTCTTCTTTAAATTCAAAGCTTAATTCCAAAGACAGTGCCGCATACTTATGTTCAGTTATATATAGAGTATACTTCAACTATATATTCCTACACATGTAATTTCCAATTACAATAGAAGGTCAAGAGTGTTTACCTCGATAAGCCCAAAATTATCCAAGTTTATATGTCGATCCCGAGCAAGGTTTAGCTCCTACTCCGCGCCCAACCCGCCTCCAAACAACCCTTAGAAGTTCTAACCAACTTCTACTCAATTACTTCAACTATCAATGAAGATTTCCTTAGGGTTTCGTTTAGTGGCTAAAGGAAGTATAATAGTATTTCCGGCTTTTAGTATAGGTATAACTGGAATACTACAAGGTATAAGGGCTAAAGTATTTTGGCATTATAACAATACTTTGAGAGTATTTCTATACCACAAAAGGGGTATTATACTAAAACAACTAGGCTAGGGGTACCTACCAGACACTACAAAGGGGAGTGGAGGCTCTCGCCAAGGCTTCTCAAAAGAGGGGATGGTGGACGAAAGCTACAAGGCAAGGGGAGGGATTTCAAGACTTGAAAAGGATTTTTGATGAAGAAGTTCATCAACTTAGAGGGTATTTATAGGTCAAGCAAAGGCCAACCAATGGCCAAGATGAAGACAAGTGTGGTGCAAGTGTAGGGCTAGATTTTAACCATGTGGACCTTATCCATCTACCACACCAACTTGCACAAATATCCTACCTAACCCAAGGCACAAAAAACGTGCCATTGCCTTGCCTTTGCCGTCCACTTGCTTCCAATGTGAGGGTGACACATGTCACCCTCCCATTGGTCCAAAATGTTTCGTCTCTCGGAAAAATCCGCAAAAATTTTAAATGACATAGCCGAAATTTTCCCTTCGCAAGTTTAGTAAAACGTTTCGTCGAAAAACGATTCTTTTCGGCACTTGTGTACAATTTTCGAAACTTGCCAAATCTTTAAGGCTCAAATTTATATACGTACGCCCTCACGTACATACTCTGGAAATACGGGGTATAACAACTTTGGGGCGGGTTATGACCCGGTACATTGAGAATTCCTAGGTGTTTCAAAGTTCTAGTGCGTAGTTCGTTGAGTCTAGTTTCCAACGCAACCAACCGTTCGTCGATATGACATCGAAGTAGGAAGTTATGGGAGTTACAAGTTCGGCGCAGACGACGAAGCGTGTTTCGCGAGCGCTGTAGCGCACGGCGGAAAGATCTGAGGGTTCACTGAAGTTTCAGCGCCGCGGTGTCGGGAAGCAGGGCCGCGACGCCGGAATGTTCTGGGAGTCGGCAGAAGTTTCAGCACCGCGGCGCCGAGGCGGGTTCTGCGAAGTGAGTGGGAAATTCTGCACTGTTTTGTTTTAAAAGAGGTCATGGGTGGGTGACAAGTGTCCCCCCTGTCACGACCCGATTCCGGGCCCGTGACTGGTGCCTTACCCCGGGCACCCTAGTGATACAACATCAGAGTAATCAGCGGAACATAAAACGATACAAGACATATTATGAAATATGAAACAATAACTGAGAAAACTTGCTTTCGATATATAAAAATGACATCTTTTCAACATGAACAGTTTAATCCTTTTACAAACCCCGCCCACAACAAGATTACAGCACTTACGAATGATATGACAACCATGGAGGACAGGCCCCGCCAAACCCCGAATGTAAACACTTACTACGACAGGACTATACCACCGATAAGCCTCCGAGAAACGGAGCTTCCCAACGCCAAACTGCGGACTCGAGAGCTAGGATCAACGATCGCGTACCTCAACTGCAGATGAACGCACCTCCGGGCGGGGCCGCATAACAAAAATTTAGTATGTGAAATCAAAATACATATCAGAAATGAAATCATAGCATCATATAAAGCGAGAGACATGTATGATAACCAAACTACAATTTACAACAAAGCAACATGTCAAGTCGTGACTCACGCCTCAAGTCATCACTCAAGTATAACAATGGGTCTCGTGCCCACAACATCAATCATGCCCGTGGAATACCTTCCTCACCGCCAGCCTATGATATAAAAGCACCAAGGAACACACATGAACACCGTGTCCCACCTGTGTCATAATAAAATCAGACGGTAAGTACGAGGCATAGCCGACTACTAAAACCCCGCACTAACAAGGTCGCGAATCAGATCATAAGATCTGTCTAGACCGCCACATGATCAAAGCCGCCACTTGCCCGCAGATCACCGTATGCGCGCCTAACCTCGAACTCCCGCAGCCCGCATAGGCCAATCTCATCGCCCGCATGAGGTATTCCTCGCATCGAGGGTAGCTACTCCCGCATCGCCCCGACTTCGCAAATCCGCATGGCCACATGGACCGCATGCCCATAAAGGACGACACTAACTCGGAACTCTCGTAGTTCGCATAGCCCTCGACCTGCGTGAGGTATTCTCGAATCATAGGTCCATCGACCCGCCTGAAGTCTACCCCAGACGGAGGCGCTTAACCCCCTCAAATCATCTCAAGAGATGAGTGATGTAAAATACTAACACAACAGCTTATCGTTAAGCAACATAAGCACAACAAAGGAAACCCCTTTACACAACATCACAAGATACTAACACACGTAGCATCCTAGCATGTTTACTTATCAATAAACAAGAAAAGTAGTACCAGGCTATCACAAACCAACACAATCAAGTTATACACACAAGGTACTTTCTACTATATGCCAACAAGTTCGGGGTTTTATCCCCAAAGTACTTCATACATTAACTCTTTAAAAGATACGTTACTTTCACAATGTCACACAATACCCGTAGTATAAAATAGAGTGACTATCCTTTTAAAGTAAATCAATTACTTCTCTTTGTAAAATCAAGTAGCAACATTCTTTTCCAATGATCAAGTTTGCCTAATTTCCAATGTTCAAGTTTCTCATTTTAGAAAGGTTTCGTAGTTCATAGTCTTATTCATTTAAGAATATAATTCTCCTTTAAACTATCTGAGAAACATAAGTCTTATATGTGAGTAGGATATTCTTGTTTATAACAATCTTATTACAAAGAAATGCATGATCTAGAAATATCATTTTGTCTCATCTTAGCTTCTATGCAGATGGAAGTTTCTCTGGTTTTAATAATACTTAATTATTAAAAACATTTCCTCTTATAAACGCCGCAGTTGGTTTGTCGATACACATTCTCGATTTCCAAAATCAAGAAACATTCTTAAGACGTTATACCTAACTTTCCATAAAGCTAGCATAACTCTTAAGTTTTCAAAACAAATCAAGTATTACTTCTTCTTTCAAATGATTCAAAAATCTTTTGAAATACTTCAAGTTCTTTATTAACACATAACACGCCGCTTATAGTTCAAATCGCTACCTTTTAAAACCACAAGTATTTTCTTACCAACATAAAGTCGTTATAACCAACTTCCCATAAAGTCGTTATAACACTTTATGTTTTAAAACCAATCAAATACATTTAGCACATGCACGCTCACCGCACTACATAGTTCACACATATCATGCTAGAAGAGATAGGAAGAGGTTCACATACCGCGACGAGTATCGACTAATAGCAAAACGCCCAAGTACTTCCAACCGCCGACTACTCCTAAGCCAAGTAGATCGCGCCAAACGTAGTACTTCCACCATTAAGGCCACAAGGCGCTTATTAACAATTATATCCCCTCGTAGGACATTCTACATAAAATTCGGCAAAGACTCTCCCTCCCGCAACAACAGAAATCTCTCCTCTATCGAGGCCGCTACCAAGCCAACCGGGGTTATACGCCTAACCCTAACTGTACAATTCTACTCCACTACACTATTACACAAGTTCACCGTAATACAAATTTCATGTAATTACAAACAAGATTCTTCTTTAAATTCAGGCTTAAGTCGCAAGACATTGCCGATAACTACGCTCAGTTCTATATATAGTATACTTCAACTATATATTCTAACAATATGCAATTTCCAATTACAATAGAGGGACAAGATAATTACCTCGATAAGCCCAAAATTATCCAAGATTAAATGTCGATCCTGAGCAACGTTTAGCTCCTATCTCATGCGCTCCGACCCGCCTCCAAACAACCCTTAGAAGTTCTAACCAACTTCTACTTATGACTTCAACTACGGTGAAGATTTTCCTTAGGGTTTCGGTTTGTGACCGACTAAGTATAATAGTATTTTCTGGGCTTTTCAGATAGGTATAACCTTAGAATACAACAAGGTATACTGCTAAGGTAATTTTGGCATTATAAAAATACTTTTGACAGTATTTCTACCCAGAGGGGTATATTATACGAGAACAACACCACTAGGAGGGTGAAGTCTCGCCACAAGGCCACACAAGGGAGGGCTCTCGCCATGGGGAGGGACGAGAACAACAACAAGAGAGGGGATTTTAACACTTAGAGATTTGTGGAAAGGATGAAGAATTCATCAAAGGAGAGGGTATTTATAGGTCAAGGGATGGCCAACCAAATGCCAAGATTGAACCAAGTGTTAGGCAAGTGTAGGGCTAGGATTTATTACACACAAATATCCTACCAACCTCGACTTTAGCCAAGGCACAAAACGTGCCTTACATAGCCCATTCGTCCAATCTATCACATCAATGAGAGGGTGCCAAGTGGCGCCTCTTGTTGGTCCAAAATGTTTCGCCTCTCGGAAAAATCCGCAAAAATTAAAAATGACATAGCCGAAATTCCCTACGAAAGTCGTGAAAACGCTTTCATTAAAAACGACTCTAAACGGGTGTTGTGAACAAAATTAATTCGCCAAGCCTTAGTACAAGTTTCAAATTTTCTACGCACGCCCCACGCACATACTAAAATACGGTATAACACCCACATCTGATTTTGCATGCACTACTTATTGACCAAGTCTTGAAGACTTGGTCATTCTTCAAACTCTCACCTCTCTCTAAAGCTAAAGCTCTCCCTTCTCTCTAGAATTCCAAGAGGAATTCAAAGCTTAAGGAAAATCTGAAAAGTTAGGACAAGAAGGAAGCTTGTGGCTAGCTTGTAGGAGTTATTGTGGTGGTGTTCTTGGAAAGGAGGCTAGCAAATTGTTGGAATAATTTTGGCTAAAGCTCTAAGGTAACAATTCTTCTCTTGTAGCTAGTTATTGATGTTGCATGTGAAGAACAAGGAACTTGTAGTAGTAAATAATGCTCTTAGATTCATTGCATGTAAGAAATATGGGTTGGATATGAAAGGATTGGTTAAAAAGGTTATGTGAGCATGTTGTAGCCTAAAAAAACTACCTTAAACTTGTTAAGTTAATTGTTGTACCTTATGGGGCAGAATTTTACACACCCAAGTTTAGTTGTGTAATCCCCTTTGAAATGTTTGGATTGTTGGGCCTTAAATGTGGCGTTTGGATGTTGAATTCGACCTTGAAAAAGGTGGCAAAGTATGTAGAAACAAAGGAAATGCTGCCCAATTTTCCTTAGGAATTAGTAACTTGAACTTGGAATATTCTACATTGAAATTAGAGGTTAATAAATGTATTATGGTCATTATAGGTTGACATATTACGTGCGGTATTTTGGGCTTAGCAAGTGGATTGACCAAAGAGGTATGTTGAGCTTTCTTATCTCTTGAGCATGAGTAGTTGTACCTATGTAGTACGGTAGACGTACAAGATTTGACATTTTTCACTTGTTTTAAGTATATGATACTTGTTTCGTTTAAAAGTATAATTCCCTTGGATATGGAGATGTGTTTGACTAGTGTATAATGGTAATATAACAACTTTATGGGAAGTTGGTTGTATTGGCTTTATGAAAGGTTAATAAGGAAAGGTTTACTCCAAGTAAAATAAGTACGGATAAAGGATTTGAATTTGTGGAAGGTAAATTGTTTTAAGGCATTAATTGCCTAAGGTTTTAAAAGAGATGAAGTCACTTGATTTTAGAAGCCTATTGTATTTTTAAAGGAAAACGTGACTTGTTTTGAAAAGTTGTCGTGACTTGATACTACGGTTATTGGTAACTTGGGAGTTTTACATAAAAAAGAGTCATTTTCTAAAAAGGTTTAAGAAACGTGGTACTTGGGTTAAATTCTCGGATTTTCTTTTAAAACGACATGTAGTGCCTTAAGTAACTAAAATGAGAGGATATACTAGAAATGTTATTAAGAAGTTAGGAGATATTCTTAACTTGCTTACGTTATGATAAGCCGGTAGAGCTTATGTTATGTATGATAACCGGTTGTGCTGATTTATGTATTATTATTATTATTACTATTTATGTCATGGATTTGCTACCCATGATGCGAGTGCGGCGCTTGTACTCATACGGGCCCACTGGGTCCATGCGGGTGAAATAGTCCCATGCGAGGCGGATGACCTCATGCGGGTGAAATAGTCCCATGCGGGTGTAATAGTCCCATGCGAGGTGATGACCTTATGCGGTTCCACAGGACCCATGCGGGTGAAATAGTCTCAGGAGTAGGACTGCTTAATGATACTACGGGCGGGAGACCGCTTTGATCACGAACCTCCTATTTTCACGCAAAGAAAGTTTATACTTGTTACTCTCATTGTTAGTAAGGCACAGCATCAGACATCGACTCTTCCATGACTCAGCTTATTTTAAACTTATGATATTATTTCGGATTTTCCGCTTTACATACTTGGTACATATCAGGTAATCGAATTTCTTCTCGTGGCTGCGTTCATGCCGCAGGTAAGGGAAATCAAGTGGTGGATCCTCATTCTTAGGATCTTTACTCAGGTGTCAGGAGCTCCATTTCTCTGGAGGTTCGACTTTTGGTACGGTTCTCCCCGGTGTTGTAGATATTTGTACATTCAGGGGCATCACGGGGCCCTGTCCCGTCATAGTGTTTACTCTTTCTTAGTGGTCTGTAGTCCTGTTATAACTTGGGTTGTTAGGGATGTAACTGTTCAGTTTGATTATATTAGAGGTAGCCATTTTTTGTTAGCCTGTTTATTTTCTATTTGGGTTCTTGTTGTGAGTTTATTTTCCGCTGGTTTTCTCTGATGTTGTATCACGAGGGTGCCCGGGGTAAGGCACCAGTCATGGGTCCGTGGTCGGGTCGTGACATAAAAGTTGCTAAGGATCGACTTTTAGTCTTGGATTGTATTAGGGCTTATTGAGGTAAAATCTTCATCTTTTTAATGTGATTGAAGATTACATGTTATAGTAGTTAAGAAATGAGCATGTGGTATATAGATTGAAGTTTGAAAAGATTTGGATCATGTCGACATGTTAAAACCGAAAATGGACAAGTTAGCCATTAATGTTGTAATTAATTTGGTCGATAGTTACAATCGTCGCATGTTAAGGGAGAAAGGATTTATAGTTGTTGTAATTGTTATTATGTATATAACATGTTGGGATAACAACTTGGATTGAAAAAGGAATTGAAAGGAAATTGATAATTGTTGTGAAAATGGTAGCCGAATAGGGCTTGGAAGTATTGAACAGTTTTATATGAATTGTGGGGCAGAATTTTACACGTACTATTAGGCGTGTAATCCCCTTTGTATTGATGAATTGTTGGGCCTTGAAAAAGGTGGAAAAGTACGTAGAAACAAAGGAAGTGTTGTCCGATTTTCATAGAATAAGAGACCTTACACTTAGTATGATTCTACGTTAAAAAGTGAGGAGTTGATAGACATGTTATGATTAATATAGGTTGAAGTACTACGAGTAGCGTATTCTACTTAAAGGATGGAATATCTATCAAGGTTGAAGTACTTGGGAGCATTTTGCTACTTGTCGATAATCGTCGCGAGGTATGTGAGCCTCTTCCTCCTTTTGGCATGATTCTATATATGAAATATACATGTGGTGTTATTTCATGATTCCTTCTACTCTTAGAAGTTAAGAGGTATGTATGTTGATTTACACTATATGAAAGTTATGTCTAAGTTATCCTAAGTTCTTACCAAGTCTTATGGGGGATGTTGGTAAGAGTCGTTAGGAAGTATTTGGAGTCGAGTTGACTTTGCTAATTTACTGCACGAATGAGAATAAGTATCGAACAAGCCATTGCAGCGTTAATAAAAGAAAATGTATCGACAATCAATTATATTAAAATGAGTAGAATTCTCCATCTGCATAGAAACTAAGATAAGAAAAAATTGTATTTCATTTTCTAGATCATGACTGCTTTAATAAGATCGTTATAAACGAGTATAACTTATTCACAATGCATAAAGGTATATGTTAATTAATATTAAAGAGTTTACGTTATGAAGTTTTAAGACCATGAACCTTGAATTCTTAAAAGGTTAAGAGACTTTATTTTTAAAGTTAAGAGACTTTATTTTTAAAGTTAAGAGACTTGAAATTCTAAGATAAGAGACTTGATATTCTAAGTTAAGAAACTTGATTTTTTAAAGTTAAGAGACTTGAAGTATTTTAAAAGTTATGTAACTTGATTTGAAAGTATAAGTCTCTTGGTTATAAAAAAAAGAATGAATTTGTCTAAGACATAAAGAGTTATAACGGCTTCATGAAAGGTTAAAGATGTCTTAGTTTTAAAGCATAAAGTTAGTATAACGGCTTTATGGGAAGTTGGTTATAGCAACTTTATGGAAGGTTAAAGGAATGGTTCCCTTGAAATAAGGAAGGGCAATTTGATTTAAAGGTATCAATTGCTTAAAGTTATAAAGTAAGAGTCACTTGATTTAGAAGCCTAAATGTATTTCTAAAAGTGTAGTGACTTATGTGAAATGTAGACAAGTCTTGATACTACGGGTGTTAGTATCTTGGGGTTTTATATGAAAATGAGTCTTTTGAAAAGAATGGAAGTACGTAGTACTTTGGGTTAAACTCCAAGATTTTTATGTAAAACGAAAAGTGCCTTGAGTTGATAAAAGGAAATTCATTTTTGTATGATAATGAAAGTCTAAAGATTTTATGAACTTGCCTATGCCTGCTTGTGATAGCCTTGAGTGCAAGTATTATATGTTTACGCTGCCGTGACTCTCACTGGAGGGTCACTGCCTTGTCAGGAATTTACTGACGCACCGACAAAGCGATGCAGGCTTTCACGGGTATGCTTCCATTGTGATTGATCCTTGGACATGCTTATACGATGTGGGATTCCGGGGTGCGACCAGTATGCGGGTTAGATTCCCGGATTATTTTTATTACTCCTTGGACATGCTTATACGATGAGGAATTCAGGGGCATGAAACCAGGAGGCGGGTTAGATTCCCGAATTTGTTTTATTACCCCATGACCATGCTTATACGATGAGGGATTCCGGGGCATGCGACCATGTTATATACGATTATTACTCCATGGAGTAGCTCCCCATGAAGACATGTACCCGAGATGAGGGATTCCACGGGCATGTTATATACGATTATTACTCTATGGACTAGCTCCCCATGAAGACATGTACCCGAGATGAGGGATTCCACAGGCATGTTATATACGATTATTACCCCCCCTGGATTAGCTCTCCATGAAGTCATGTACCCGAGATGAGGGATTCCACAGGCATGAGATATATATATATATATATATATATATTGTATGTGTGTACGCCGACAGTGAGGTAGGATGCCACGGGCGCATCACATGGTTATATTTTACACTTACGGTTGGCAAGTGATGGGGATTCCACGCGTAAGATATATATATATATGTATGTGTGTACAGACAAATGAGGTAGGATGCAACAGCATTACACGGTTATATTTTACACTTATACCGCTTAGCAGATGGGGGATTCCACGGGCACGCTTTGATATTTGTAGGCTTGAGACCCTTACTGGACTATGTGATGATATTTGAGGGCTTGTGTCCGTAGCCCTGGTGTGACTATTGTTCATGGGTTGAAATAGTCTTTAAAAAGGTAAAACTGACTTTCATTACTTTCACTTCGGCAAGGCACATTGTACTGTTATTTTGGTTATCATACATGTCTCCAGCTTTATTTTAGACTATTATGATTTTATTACAAGATTTCTGGCTTTACATACTTGGTACATATTTCATAACGACCTCCTTCGGGCCGTTCATGCCACAAAGTCGAGGTACATAGCTTGCCGATCCTCATTCTTAGGATCGCTGCTCACCGGTTGAAAGCTCCATTATTTCGAGGCTTTGTATTTTGGCAGCCTCCTCGAGGTTGTAGATTTATGTACATTCAGGGGTATGGCGGGGCCCTGTCCCATCACAATTGTTATGTCAAGAATTCTTAGAGGTCTGTAGTCATATCTTGTGGATTGGATTGCGTAAAGAAAAAAAAAGGTAACTGCTTTTTGGGTTACGTGTATATTTTTGGAAGGTGGCCTTATAGGCTAGCCTGTTATTTATTTCCTGTTAAGTTTATGTATATTCCGCTGATTATCTCTAATGTATACCTGTAAGGGTGCCCAGGTAGGGCAACAGTCGCGGGACCGGGGTCGGGTCGTAACAAAAGTGGTATCAGAGCAGTTAGTCCTCGGAAAGTGTCTACAGACCGTGTCTAGTAGAGTCTTGATTATCGGTGTGTTGTGCACCACATCTATAATTAGGAGGCTGCAGGACATTTAGGATTGGTTTCCATTCTTCTCACTCTGAGATCGTGCGATAGAGCTGTGTTGTTAGGGTGGTCTCTCTCTAACGAGTTATGTTGATTGCAGCTATGAGTAAGGCAGCAGTGACCCAGGAAGGATTATGTGGATTGTGTATCCAGGTTGGTAATGATTGTAGTATAGTTGGTAACAGCTATACGGATTTATGTATCAGGGTCATATGGGTTCCCTAGAATGATTTTAGATTACCAAGAGTTAGTAAGGACTAAATAGATACCGGGAAGGTATGAAACAATTAATGAATTCTCATCGAGGTTTTACGTATTATTTTGAGATAATTGGGAAATGATGAGTTGTCTAATAGGGTAATGAACCCTTAAGAAGTCATGTTAAGGAACTTAACGGAATGCCATGTTAATAGATTAAGTTGCGTGGTAGGCTTAAAGAGAATTGTTCAGATGAGATCCGTATGGAGTGAGTACTGGTTGTTGTGATCGAGACAACATGATTATGGTATTATGAGGAGTTATTGTACCCGTTACGGGGGGACTGGTAAGGTAGTCTTGGAGCATGGAAATTGCGAGCCTAAGAATATTGATAACCGCCGAGACCTTAGGTATATAAGGCCTTCTCGGGCAATAAGATTTTATTCAGGATAAGGTAAGAGTTAAGTGCGACGGTAGGTCGGGTTAAGGACCTATTACGGGTCGCCTCATAGTTTGAAATGGAGTGGAATCAGTTGATAGTAGTTTCGCTACGTGACAGGGTTATGAGGGTGCAAGGCCCAAGTCTAGTTAATTGTTTTACGGGTTCGTGGACGCATTCCACCGGAACCAAGTCGTGAGAGCCGAAAATGTCCTTATATTGTTTAATAGAGTGACTACAAAGATTGGAGGCCATAATCGGTATGTAGATTATGTAAGTATGCTAGTATAAGTTGGAGGTACGGAAAGAATACAACCAGTAAGAAAGTGTAGAATCGCCGTTTGGTTGGTTCCACGTAGGCGAGGTTCAGATAATTGGCCCAGACTTGATTCAGCGGGCTATGGATAAGGCGAAGCTTATCCAGGAAAGATTTTTAGTAAGATCGGAGTCAGCAGAAACTTTATGCAGATGAACGACGTCGACACTTGGAGTTCAGGTTGACGTTTTAGTATGAGTATTGTTATGTGGCCGTGGGTGGCATATGTTGTAAGAAGGGTGTAGTAAAAGGAGACTATGTCGCTATCTAATTAGATTAGAATCCGAAAGAACATTCGGGGACGAATGTTTCTAAGGGGGGAAGAATGTTATACCCCGTAATTCTAGGACATGAATAAGAGAATAGATGCGAGAACACAAGACTTGAAAATTGGTACGAAAGAAACAATTGTTTTTCCGAAGGAAAATCTTCCGAACGTCGGAAAGGAAAAATGTTCGTTAATGAGAATTAGATTCTCAGAGTACATTATTTGAGGAGTATGGAATTTATTATCATTGTGGAAATGTATTTTACGGATTTGGTCACGTAGGGCCCACACGAGAAATTTTACGTTTTGTGGGGCCCACGAGGGTTACGAAATTTTATGGACGAATGAGAGGGCGACACGTATCACCCCCCCCACATGGGCTTGCTCGAAATTGGGTCATGGTTAAGTGGTCAAGTGACCAAGGTTAAGCGTGACCAAGGTTAGTAGTCAAGTGGATGACAAGCTTGAGATAATTGACTAAGTCAATGAGCCCACTTGGCTAGATATTAAATTTCCTTCATCTAGACCACACAAGTGTTATAATCTTGACCCTCCATAGTTTTATATATAATACACTAGTAGCAATACAAGTCTTCACACTTAGAAAAAATTGAGAAACCTTGTGTGCTTCATGTAGTGCTCTCGGCTTTGTGAAGATTTCAACACAAAAAAAATTCAATTGTTGTCCATAATTCACAAGACTTTAACCCAAGGTTCCTAGGGGTATTGTAAGGATATCTCAATAGAAAGATCCCGGAAAAACGACGTTTTCACATTAGTCACAAGGCGAAAACCTAAGGTGTTCTTCAACTTTGAAGATGGAACTTGAAGAAGAGTTATTCATGAGCTTCTAAGGAGTGCTTGAAGCGGATTGGAACGTAAGAAGAGGAGCTAAAAGTTGCTAAGGATCGACTTTTAGTCTTGGATTGTATTAGGGCTTATTGAGGTAAAATCTTCATCTTTTTAATGTGATTGAAGATTACATGTTATAGTAGTTAAGAAATGAGCATGTGGTATATAGATTGAAGTTTGAAAAGATTTGGATCATGTCGACATGTTAAAACCGAAAATGGACAAGTTAGCCATTAATGTTGTAATCAATTTGGTCGATAGTTACAATCGTCGTATGTTAAGGGAGAAAGGATTTATAGTTGTTGTAATTGTTATTATGTATATAACATCTTGGGATAACAACTTGGATTGAAAAAGGAATTGAAAGGAAATTGATAATTGTTGTGAAAATGGTAGCCGAATAGGGCTTGGAAGTATTGGACAGTTTTATATGAATTGTGGGGCAGAATTTTACACGTCCTATTAGGCGTGTAATCCCCTTTGTATTGATGAATTTTTGGGCCTTAAATATGGCGTTTGGTTATTGATTTTCGGGCCTTGAAAAAGGTGGAAAAGTACGTAGAAACAAAGGAAGTGCTGCCCGATTTTTTGTAGAATAAGAGACCTTACACTTAGTATGATTCTACGTTAAAAAGTGAGGAGTTGATAGACATGTTATGATTAATATAGGTTGAAGTACTACGAGTAGCGTTTTATTTCTTAAAGGATGGAATAACTATCAAGGTTGAAGTACTTGGGAGCATTTTGCTACTTGTCGATAATCGTCGCGAGGTATGTGAACCTCTTCCTCCTTTTGGCATGATTCTATGTATGAAATATACATGTGGTGTTATTTCATGATTCCTTCTACTCTTAGAAGTTAAGAGGTATGTATGTTGATTTACTCTATGTGAAAGTTATGTCTAAGTTATCCTAAGTTCTTACCAAGTCTTATGGGGATGTTGGTAAGAGTCGTTAGGAAGTATTTAGAGTCGAGTTGACTTTGCTAATTTCATCGCATCGAATGAGAATAAGTATCGAACAAGCCATTGCAGCGTTAATAAAAGAAAATGTATCGACAATCAATTATATTAAAATGAGTAGAATTCTCCATCTGCATAGAAACTAAGATAATACAAAATTGTATTTCATTTTCTAGATCATGGCTGATTTAATAAGATCGTTATAAACGAGTATAACTTATTCACAACGCATAAAGGTATATGTTAATTAATATTAAAGAGTTTACGTTATGAAGTTTTAAGACCATGAACCTTGAATTCTTAAAAGGTTAAGAGACTTTATTTTTAAAGTTAAGAGACTTGAAATTCTAAGATAAGAGACTTGATATTCTAAGTTAAGAAACTTGATTTCTTAAAATTAAGAGACTTGAAGTATTTTGAAAGTTATGTAACTTGATTTGAAAGTATAAGTCTCTTGGTTATAAAAAAAAGAATGAATTTGTCTAAGACATAAAGAGTTATAACGGTTTTGTCACACCCCGAACCCCGGGCCCGTGACTGGTGCCCTACCTGGGCACCCTTCTACCTAACTGACACAAGTAAATCGCGGAACTAAATAACACCTCATTTTTTTTCTTCTTTAAAACCAACGAACATGCAAGGGCAAAGCTGACAAGGCTGTCATATAATATACATAATAAAAGTACTACACTGTACATGAGTCCAATCCCACATATGAATACAGACCTCTAAGAGTTTTATCAACTATGATCACACGACCGATCCTGCCCGTGATCGTGTCTTACCCCGGGCACCCTAGTGATACAACATCAGAGAAAATCAGAGGAAATAAAAACTTAAACATGAAACAAGAGATAGAGTATGAAACAGGCTAACCAAAACGGTCACCTTCCTGAATATATACATATATATATCAACCTGAACAGTTAAATCTTTTTACAAACCCTGCCCACAACAAGATTACTGCACTTAAGAATGTAACCATAACTATGACGGACAGGTTCGCCATACCCCGAATGTACAAGTATCTACACCGACAGTGACTATACCAAAGATAAGCCTCCGAGAAACGGAGCTTCCCAAAATGCCGAATCGTGATCCTAAGAGCGCGGATCCACAACCGATGCACTTACCTCATGCATGAACGCAACCCTCGGCGAGGTCAGCACAACAGTACCAAGTATGTGAAATCAGAAATATCAGAATGAAATCATAATAGTCTATATAAAGCAGACACATGTATGATAACCAAACTACAATCCATAATATATAAACAAATATGTCAAGTCGTGACTCACGCCTCAAAGTCATTACTCAAATATAACAACGGGTCTCACGCCCACAACATCAATCATGCCCGTGGAATACCTTCCTCATCACGGCAGCCTATGATATAATCACACCAAGAAGTACACATGAACATCAGTCCCACTGTAATAACAACCGCACGGCAAGTACGGCTAACTACGGATACCAAGCCGCATCATCAATCGACCGGGCAAGTACGAAAGCCAACTACCGGATACCAAACTGCACTAACAAAACTATATAACCAAACCACGGCCGACCTGTGGCAAGTACGAAAGTCAACTACCGATACTCAAGCTGCGCACGCACCGCCGTCAAGTACGAATACTAACTACCGATACCAAGCGGAATCACGAGACTTCGCACGTAATCGAACGGGCAAGTACGGCTAACTACCGATACCAAGCCGAACAGCCACGATTTCTTGGGGCAAGTACGAGCCAACTACCGGATACCAAGCCGAATCAAGAAAACCTCCGGAGAGCTAGTCCATGAAATAATAATCCTAATGGAACCATACCCGTGGGCCACCCAACGTGTCAGTAGGTCCATCAATCAAGAACAACATGACCGGCCCTCCATCGAGAGACGCGGTAACATAAGGATACAACACTTGCACAACAAGGCTATCACAAGCAACATAGGCAAGTTACACACAACTCAAGGTACTTTCATTTTATGACAAAGTCTAGGTTTTAATCCCCAAAGTACTACGTACGTTAAATTCTTTTTAGAAGATCCATTTCTTTTACAAAAGTCACCCGATACCCGTAGTATCAAAATAAAGTGACTAACATTTTAATTAAACCAAAACAACTTCCAGACTTTCCTTTTTAAACCAAATTAAGACAATACCATGCCTTCTTTTTAGACCAAAACACTTCTCCTTTTAAAGTCAAGTTACCATTTTAAAACTAATGATGAAAACCATTCCTTTGTTTTCATAAAGTCGTTATAACTAACTTCCCATAAAGCTGTTATAACACTTTATGTTCTAAACCAAAAACTCTTTAATTCCACAAGTCCCAAATAACTTACTCTTTTCAAAACAAGTAACCTATACTTAAAATCAAGTTACTTCTCTTTTTCCGAAAACAAGTCGTTATAAGTCAAGTCTCTTATCTTCTAAAACCAATAAACCATTATTTTACCTACATAAAGTCGTTATAACTAACTTCCCATAAAGCTTATTATAACACCTTATGTTTTAAACCAACCAAATCACTTAGCACATGTACGTCTACCGTACTACATAGTTCACAACAATCATGCTAGAAAAGATAGGAAGAGGTTCACATACCTCGCGACGATTATCGACAATTAGCAAAACGCCCACAAGATCAGAATCTCGCTTAGCCGTTTCCACTCTTCAAGTAGAATACGCTACTCGTAGTACTGCAACCTATAAAGGCCACAAAACGCCTATCAACTCCTAGATCTCCTCGTAGAATATTCTAACTGCAAGATTCCTTATTCTACAGAAAATTCGGCAGCACCTCCCCTCCCGCAACCACATAAATCCCCTCCTCTACTCAGGCCCACTACCAGGCCAACAACTCCCAGGGGAGAGGGTCACACGTCTAACCGAACGTGTACAATTCTACTTCACAATAATACTACACAAGTCTACTGTAAATACAGTCCAATGTAAATACAGTTCAATCCTTTATAATCATCCTTCCAATATAATATACTCAAGTATAACTACTATAATATGTAATATCCAATTACAAAAGGGGGACATAGATCATTACCTCGATAAGCCCAAAATTATCCAAGATTATATGTCGATCCTGAGCAACGTTTAGCTCCAAATCCTTACGTTCCAACCCGCTCCAAGCAACCCTTAGAAGTTTCTAAACAACTTCTCTTAACACTTCAACCAAGCTTATGAAGATTTTTCTAGGGTTTCATTTTGCGACTTTTGGAAAAAGTAGTATTTTCGGGCTCCTAGTATTGAAATAACTTTGGAATACTACTAGGGATACTAGGACAAGGTATTTTGGATTTATACAATAATACTCCAAGTATTTCTACACAAGAGGGGAGAGGGGGACGAAAATGCAACAAAGGGAAGGAAAATATTTTGCTTTGGAAAGCTTAAGTGTGGGATGAATTAGTCTTCAACCTTAAGGGGGTATTTATAGAGATTTTAAGGGTCAAGATCTTATCAAGTGTATGGTCAAGATTGGGCCATGTGTGTGTGGGTCCCACCACACCACATGGCCAACGAAATTGCTAGACAAGTGGCTTGCCACTTGTTAGGCCATTTCGCCAAGGACAGTGGCTAGCCACTGTCCCTCCACCCGCCAAGTGACACACGGGGTGACACGTGTCGCCCCGACTGGCCCAAAATATTTCGTCACCAAAATATCCAAAATACCAAAATCTCAAAACAAAATGCGTTCACAAAATCAGAATTTCTCCCGTGGGCCCCACGTGACCATTTCCGAAAATAAAATCTCAAAATTCTAATATAATCCAAGAAGTCCAAATACCAAATCTGGGAATCCAATTCCCATTAACGAACCATTTTCTTCACAAAAACCGGAAACTTTTCCGTCGAAAAATTATATCTTTCTTTCTTTCCAAAATTTTTGTCGTATTCTCGTACGTACATCCTCACAAATATACCCTGAAACTATGGGGTATAACAATGACGGGACAAGGCCCCGCTGCATCCATAATCGCATAAAAGCTCAGATCAAGGATCTATACCAAAATGATAAACTCCTGAACAGATAGAGCTATCCAAAACTCAGAGCAGGGTCCTACACCTGCAGATCACCAAACTGCGTACCTAAACCTGCGGCATGAACGCAGCCCCCCGAAGGAGGTCAGTACGAAGAATGTACCAAGTATGTGAAACTGAAATACTGTAATGAAATCATAACAGCCTATACAAAACAGGAGACATGTATGATAGCCAAACTACAGTACACAATACATAAGCAGTCATGTCAAATCAGGGACGCATGCCTTCAAAGTCATTACTCAAATATAACCATAGGTCTCACGCCCATAATATCAATCATGCCCGTGGAATCCTTCCTCACTGTCGGCAGTCCATGATATAATATAACATCAATAAGCACACTGAACCTTGCAATCATGAGAGTAATGCAATCATTTTTATCTTTTAAGTTATGCTTTTAACAATGAGACCAACTGTTCCACTTTAAGTCATAAACACACTGCACCTTTTCATTAATGAAATCACTACCGTTTCAAAACATGAAGGCCGTGCCAGTGCCAGGGTCAACCACCCTATGTGTTATAATGCAACCTATCATGAGACTATTTCACCCGCAATGGACTATTTCACCCAAGATAGGCACGTGGACCATGAATGAGTCATCCAGACACGATACTCGCATCACGTATAGCTAATCCATGGCTTATATATATCCCGAGAATTTAACCCACCCGAGTCAAATACCGACCCGCCGTGAGTGTGTACCACTCACCACCACGGGGAGCTACTCCATGATATCCTTGAAACAAGTTGCCGACCCTTTATGGAGGGACACGGAGATGTGGAAATATGACACTTGCACGAATGTCTATATGAGCAACCCATATGCAAGCAAACCATTCTTGACCTTTATTTATAAAATGAATAACCATAATTTTAGCAAACCAAGACAACACCATGTCTTTCCTTTTTACATAAACCAAGACAATACCATGCCTTTACACAAACCAAGACAATTACCATGTCTTTCCTTTTTACATAAACCAAGACAATTACCATGCCTTGTTTTTACATATACCAAGAGAAATCCTTATTTAAGTAAGCCAAAGTACTATCAAGACACAAATAGAATAATTCTCATTTAAACAAGCCAAAGTACTATCAAGGAACAAATAGAATAATTCTCATTTAAACAAGCCAAAGTACTACGTACGCCCATTCTTTTCAAAAGACTCCTTTTTATATAAAACCCCAAGATACTAACACCCGTAGTATCAAGGCATGTCTATTTTTCAAAATAAGTTACTACACCTTTAGAAATTCATTTCAAGGCTTTGAAACTAAGTAACTTTTTAATTACACAACCTAGGCAACTCATACATATCCATCAAAATAGACAACTCTCTTAACCTTCCATAAAGCCGTTATAACCAACTTTCCATAAAGCCGTTATAACACTTTATGGTTTTAGACAAACTCATTCTTTTTATAACCAAGAGACTTATACTTTTAAAACCAAGTATCATATACTTTCAAATCAATTTTCTTAACTTTCAAAATACTTCAAGTCTCTTAACTTTAGAAATCAAGTTTCTTAACTTTAGAAATCAAGTAGCTTATACTTTTAAATCCCAAGTAACTCACACCTTTAGAACAAGTTACTTCTCTTTAAATCATGTCATTTCTCCTCTTTTAAATCAATTAAGTAAATTACTCCTTTGACTCCCCTAAAGTCATTATAACAACCTTTAGGTTTTGGAACTAAGGCACTAGCCAAAAGATTTGGAAACCACTTCCTTTTCAAGACTCTATGTACTTCAAGTAAAATACTTTCACTTTTGAAAATCCAAACTTCATTAAGGGAATGGATTATAACAACTTCCAATTTAAACATCCAAAGTACAATCAAGGAAGTATATAGAACAACTTCTATATTAGGCAATCCAAGTACAATCAAGGAGTGGATCTTTTAAGGAGTAGGACTTACTTTCTTTATCATAAGGAATCATGCTAGAAGAAGAGGAGATGGTTCACATACCTTTTCGGCTTAATCCACAAGCTAAGTCGAATACGCCGCACATAGAATTGTCAACCTATAATGGCCACAAAACGACTATCAATTTCTAGTTTCTAACGTAGAATGATACTAAGTATATGATCTCTTATTCTACGGAAAATTGGGCAGCACCTCCTTTGTTTCTACGTACTTTTCCACATTTTTCAAGGCCCGATAATCAATAACCAACATGCCACATTTAAGGCTCAATACATTATCCAATCAAAGGGGATTACACGCCTTACAATACGTGTAAAATTCTGCCCCACAATTAATACCAAGTAGTTTAATATCCAAAGCCATTCTCGGCTAACATGTACAATAACACAAAGTTCTTTCCAATTCTTTTTCAATCCAAGTTCTTAGGTCTAACATGTTATATAGTCATAAACAACTTTAACAACTACAATTCCTTTTTTATAAGTCTTGCACTAGTGTGTATATATAATACAATGGAGGGTCAAGATAATAACACTTGTGTGGCTAGGATGAAGGAAATTAAATATCTATACAAGTGGCAAGTTGACTAAGTCAATAATCTCAAGCTTTGAAGACTTGATCATCTACATTGGTCAATGACCATTACACCCTTGCCCAATTTCGTGTAAGCCTATCTGGGGGGGGGGGGGGGTGACACGTGTCTCCCTCCCATTCGTCCATAAAATTATGTAACCCTCGTGGGCCCTACAAAACATAAAATTCCTCGGGTGGGCCCCACGTGACCAAATCCGTAAAAATAAATTTCCACAATGTTAATAAGTTCCATACTCCTCATATAATGCATTTTGAGAATCTAATTCTCATCAACGAACATTTTTTCTTTCCGACGTTCGGAAAAACAATTCTTCCTTTCGTACCAATTTCAAGTCTTGTGTTCTCGCGTCCATTCTCTTATACATGTCCTGGAATTACGGGGTGTAACATTCTTCCCCCCTTAGAAACATTCGTCCCCGAATGTTCTTAGTCGGTCGTCAAGCTATACAAACTCCGACACAGTCTCTTTACTATGCCTAACAATCAATACTCCACAAGACCAAGGATGCAACATATGACCACCACATAACATACGTAAACATATCAATGGACCTTCCATCCATGGTCCCTTCTCACAAAACTTGAAGGTTACAGTCTTATAAAAAACGGGATCTTTAGAGGTTCCTTTCTTTTTCCCGTATAAAGGGATGGCCCTGTCGTATTCTAAGTCATGGGGCTAACACTATCTGAATCCTTCAGTCGGACTTCCACTCAGCTAACTGATGTATTCCCCCGTGTTACTTCCCTTCTATGTCTCACGACTGACCAAGCTCGCAATCGTGCCCTACCTGCACCTCATGTATACATCAGAGAATAGCAGCGGAACATACATAACTCATAAAATACTTAGACAGTAAAAATATCAACAGGCTAGCCGATAAGGCCACCTTCCGTAAAATATACATATCCCAAAAATAAAACAATTACATATTTGTTCTTACAACCCAATCCACAAGATATGACTACAGACCTCTAAGAATGACAACTGTGACAGGACAGGGCCCCGTCATACCTCTGAATGTACATATATCTACAACATCAGGGAAATCGTACCAAAAGACAAGCCTCCGGAGAAATGGAACTTCTGAAACCTGATCACGGATCCTAAGAGTGAGGATCCACCACCGCTACCCTACACGCGCATTTAACGCAGCCCCGAAAGCGGGTCAAGACAACAAATGTACCAAGTATGCAAACCGAAAGATCAAATGAAATCATAAAGTCTAAAATAAAGCTGGAGACATGTATGATAACTCAAATAACAGTACACTGTGCCTTACTAACAATGAGAGTAATCAAGAGTAGACTTTACTGCATAAAAATAGGAGGCTCATGATCAAAGTAGGGCCACTCGCCTGTAGTATCATTAAGCAATCCTACTCCTGGGACTATTTCACCCGCATAGGTCCTTTGGACCCGCAATGAGGTCATCTGCCTCGCATGGGACTATTTCACCCGCATGGGCCCGGTGGGCCCGCAATGAGTACAAACACCGCACTCGCATCAAGGGTAGCAAATCCATGGAATAAGTAGTAACCCGGGGGTTTACCCCGCAAGAATAACATAACCTAGTGCAACCGACTATCATACATAACATAAGCACTACCGACTTATCATACATAACATAAGCACCACCGGTTTATCATACATAATATAAGCAAGTTAAGAAATCCCCTAACTTCTTATTAGCCTTATTTATATACACTTTCATTTAATTTACTTAAGGCACTAACATGTCATTATAAAATCCGGGAATTTAACCCAAAGTACTATGTACTTCTATTCTTTTAAAATGACTCTTTTCCATATAAAACTCCAAAATACTAATAACCGTAGTATCAAGTCATATCTACCTTTCAAACAAGTCACAATGCCTTTTAAAATACATTTATAGGCTTCTAAACCGAATGACTTTTTACTTTAAAACATTAAGCAATTGATGCCTTTAAATCAATTTGCTTTTCTTCATTTCAAGTCATTTACCTTTATTTACATCACTTGAGTAAATCATTCTTTTAACCTTCCATAAAGTTATTATAACCAACTTCCCATAAAGCCGTTATACTAACTTTATGCTTTAGACACTTACATTCTTTTTATAACCAAGAGACTTATACTTTCAAAAACTAGGTATCATATGCTTTCAAAATACTTCAAGTCTCTTAACTTTAGAAATCAAGTTTCTTAACTTTAGAAACTAAGATATCTTTAGCCTTTAAAACAAGTGAGTTAATTCTCTAACTCAACCAACTTGGACATTCTTAAAACAAGTCAAGGTTATCAAATGAAACTAAATTCATTTAAATCTCGTACGTCTACCGTACTATACATTTACAACTACTCATGCTCAAGAGATAAGAAAGTTCCACATACCTCTTCGGTTCGATCCACTTGCTAAGTCCAATATGCCGTACGTAGTATGTCAACCTATAATGACCATAATACGTCTATCAACTTCTAGTTTCAAACGTAGAATATTCTAAGTGTAAAGTCACTTATTCTACGAAAATTTGGACATCACTTCCTTTGTTTATATGCATTTTTCCACCTTTTTCAAGGCCCGAATTCAATAACCAAACATGCCACATTTAAGGCTCAACACACCAACCAATCAAAAGGGATTATACGCCCTACAGAACGTATAAAATTCTGCCCCACAATTCATATAAAACTGTCCAATATTAAATGTCATTTTTCGACTACAAAGCACAACCACATAAAATCCTTCCCAATTCTTTTCAATCCACAATGCCGTTCTCACATGTTATATAGTCGCAACCAATTTCAACAATTATAATCTCTCATTTAGATAACATGCGACGATTATAGCTATCGACTCATTTGTATTGTATTTCCAATGGCTAATAAGCCCGTGTTCGGATTTAGGCTCCTAATACTCTATAACACTTATCAACTTCAATGTATAATTCACATGATCAATATCAACTATGTCACGACCCGTTCCGGGGCCCGTGACTGGTGCCTTACCGGGGCACCCAAGTAGTCATACATCAGAGTAACCAGCGGAAATATAAAACAAGACAGGAAACATAGTAAAGACAAATGCTTTATCCAAGAAAAGCTTGCCTTACGGCATAATATAAATGACTCAAGTTTTTGCAGCTACATCCCAACTGCATAATAGTACTACTGCACCTCTAAGGAAGTAAACAACTATGGCGACAGTGGCCCGCCATACCCTCGATCAGACAAAACTATCTACAATACAGGAGATCATACCCAAAAGTAGAGCCTCCTAGAAGATGGAGCTCCCGACACCAACGCAAAGATCCTAAGGATGTGGATCTAGCACCGCTTGCCTTTACCGCGGCATGATGAACGCACTTCCGGGCGAGGTCGATAACAGTACCAAGTATGTGAAACTATAAAGAATCAAATGAAATCAAAGTATTTAAAACCTTTTCACAAATACAATCGCTCAATTGCACATAGTGCCACATCACAAACAACAACAAGAATAGGAAAATCAGAATGTGTCTATTCTAGGCCGCGAATGATCGAAGCAAGGCCAATCGCCCATAGTATCATTCTGCGTGCCTAGTCCTCGACTTTCGCACTCGCATAGTCACACATGCATCTGCACGAGGTATCCTCGATCGGGGCAGCCAACCCCGGCATCCTCCTAGGCTCCCGCACCGCATAGCCTCAAAAGACCGCGATAGTCTCAACAGATCGCATAGGAAATCCCCGCATCAGCTAAACACCCGGAATGATCAATCCCGAGCATACCGCTGCGCTCCGCATAGTCTCACAGACGCATAAAGCCGTATAGACCAAGATCGGGCAAGCCCTGATAACAATCGAGGGTAGGTGATACAATAACAAGACAACGGACTTACTGCTAGCAACGTAAGCACAAAGAAGAATGACCCCTTTACACAAAGATTTCAAGACACTAACCTGTGTAGCATTATAATATGTCTTCTTATCACACAAATCTTACTACACTTAACAGAAATCAATACAAGGCTTTTATAAACAAACAAGTAAACAGTTCCTTTTATCTTCTTAAGTTGTTATACCTAACTTCCCATAAAGCTAGTATAACTCTTAAGCTTTTGTTTTTTAAAAACCAAATATTTATCTTCATTAAAAATGATTCAGATTCTTTTGAAATGTTTTCGCTTCTTTGTTATTCGTGCTTAAGCCGTGAGGCATCTGTAAGTATTATTCAGCTTAAGCCACAGGCATTGCCATAAGTATTATTCAGCTTAAGTCAAAGACATTGTCGTAGTTATTATTCGTTAACACATGTACGCCTCACCGTACTATATATTGTAAAATATCATGCTTTAGGAAGAATCACATACCTTCTCAAATAAAATCACCGCCAAGTCGAATATGTCGCAAGCAGAGAGTCACCCTATAATAGTCACGACATCTATCAAAGACTACTCAAGGTCATTCTAAACAGAGGGTTCACAATTCTATGGAAAGTTGGGCAGACTTCCCTACCCATGAGCTATATAAGTTTCATCGTGAAAACAAATTCTATGTGAGTACAGCTTGATTATTCTTCTTTAAACCCTTCTACTGTGGTAACAATTCAATTCTATTCTCATGATATTCTTCTAAGTATTTAATACTTATTCTAATACTACTACAATATGTATTCTCTAATTCAAAAGAGGGTTAGGATTAGTTACCTCAGTAAGCCCAATAATATCCTAGATAAAGTCGCTCCTGAGCAAGGTTTAGCTCCTAAGTTGTACGCCCAGAGTCTAAGAAACCTTAGAAGTTCTTCACAACTTCTACTAAGGACTAAGGGATTTGGGCTAGGTATTTTGGGCATTATAACAATACTAGAAGATAACTTTTCTACCAAGGGAGGGGGTAGATTTCTGCCAGGCTAGTGGGTAGCCCCGCCAAACTCACTGGGGGGAGAGGTGTTGGACGAAAGGCTAAGGGAGAGAGGAGAGGATTTTTTCAAGACTTGGAAGATTTGTGGATGAAGAACTCTTCATCTCTAAGGGGGTATTTATAGCTCAAGCCTTGGCCAACCAATGGCCAAGATGAAGACAAGTGCAAGGCAAGTGTAGGTGAGGATTAACTATACACAAATATCCTACCAACTCCTTGACTTGTGCACAAGGCACAAAAATGTGCCAAGGCATTCCAATTCCCAAATGGACGATCTGTTCACCAATGGGAGGTGCCAAGTGTCGCCTCCCGCTGGTCCAAAATGTTTCGCCTCTAAAAATCCGCAAAATTAGTAATGGCATAGCCGAATTTTCCTACGAAAGCCGTGGAAACGCTTTCGCCGGAAAACGATTCTTTAGTGAGTCAGGTACAAAAAAACGCCCAAGGCTAACTTTAAGGCCAACTTCTTTTTAGACGTATTCCCTTACGTACATACTGGAAATACGGTATAACATTCTCCTCCTTAGAAACATTCGCCCGAATGTTCCTTCTCAAGACGCTTATCGAAGCTTAAATAGCTTGTAAGTGCCACACATGGCCACAAAAAAAATAACACTTAGGCATAAATGATAACGAAATTTACAAGTAGGAAAGTGAATTACCTGGAGGTGTGGGGAATAGGTGAGGATACTTCTGCCTCATGTCCTCCTCGGCTTCCCACGTCATCTCCTCCTCGAGCTCGTTCCGCCACAAGACTTTGACGCCACGCCCTTCGTCCGCAGACGCCTAACTCGACGATCGACTATCGCTATGAGTCTCTCATACGATAACCCCTGGTCACCGACATCGTCAATCGGTGTACCCTAGATGGATCCCCGATACATCTCCTCAAGATAGATACGTGAAAACCGATGCACCGCTTCCAGACGGACGGCAGATCCAACTCATAGTAACCTTGCCTACCTCGCGACAATCTGAAACGCCCAATGTACTGGCCGAGTTTCCTTCTTCCCAAATCTCATCACACCCTTCATGGGTGACACCTTTAGGAAAACCCAATCATGAACCTCGAACTCAAGATGCCGACGACGATGATCTCGTGATACGACTTGCCGACTCGAAATGCCAAAGCCGCCTGATAAGCTTCACCTTATCCATCGCCACGCACCAAATCTGGTCCCACTAGCCGCACTCGCCCACATCGAACCAACCTATAGGCGACCGCACTTCCTCCCATACAAGGCCTCATAAGGCGCCATCCGAATACCGGAGTGGTAGCTATTATTATACGCAAACTCAACTAGAGGCAAATGATCCTCCCAACTACCATCGAAGTCAATAACACAGCTCGCAAAGATATCCTCAAGAGTCGATAGTGCGCTCGCCGCCCGCCTGCTCTGTGGATGAAATGCGATCGTGCTCACCGCCCCTAAACCCTCTCGAAGGACTCTGTTAGCCAGAACCGGGCTCCTCGCTCGATATGATCGAAATAGGGACTCCATGCACCGACGATCTCTGATGTAAAGTCCGCATAATCCTCACCAAAAGTCGCCCGACGGAAGAAAGTGGGCTGATTTCACCGCCGACGATAACCCATATAGAATCATGTCTCCTCCGAGTGCGAGGTAATCCCGTGATGAAGTCCATGTTAATTACCTCCCACTTCCGTGTCGGGATCTCAATCGTCAGAATAAACCACCGTGCCTCTCGTGCTCTACCTTCACCGCCGACAACACGCACCGAGCTACGAACTCGCAACGCCCTCTTCAAGCCATCCCACCAATACACGTATCTAAGGTCGTGGTACATCTTGGTCGACTCGATGGATAGAGTAACGCCGCGCGTGTGCTTCCCCAAGAACTCACAAGTCCTCAAACATCCGGAACACACCGCCCTCAAACCTTAGCACCCCATCAGGTGCTACCTCAAAAGGACCCTTGCCTCACGTAAGAGTCAGATCACGATATCGAATCAAAGCCGATCCTCGAATCAAGCCTCTTCACCTCCTCAACGATGGAAGACTCGGCAACCTCACGAACTCTAACCCCATCGCTATCGTAATCAATCAAACGGACACCAAGGCTCGCTAATCGTGCAAATCACGAACCATGTCCCTCCTTTCTAGCCGCACATCCGAGCAGCTCCCATCGACCTACGACTAAGAGCATCTGCCACAACATTGGCCTTCCCGTGGTACAGATATCAACATCGTAATCCTTAAGCAACTCTAACCACCGCCTCGCCGTAAGTTCACTCCTCTGGTCAAGATATACCGAGGCTCTTGTGGTCTGTAAAATATCCACGTGAACCCCATACAAATAGTGCCTCCAGATCTTCAAAGCGTGAATCACACCGCTAACTCCAAATCACGCGGGTAGTTCCTCGTGTTTCTTCACCGCCGATGATATGCTATAACCCCGCCATGCTGCATCAACACACATCCCAACCCGATGCCCGACGCATCACAATACACGACATAACCATCCGACCTCCGAAGAGTAAGAACGGCGGTCGCCGCCTCTTTTCAAGAATCGAAACCCCGCCACAAGCATCACCATCAAACTTGGCCGCTTCCGAGTCACTCCTAGTCAATGGTGCGTAGATAAGCAAACTTCTACGAACCGATAATATCCTCGCAAGGCCCGTAAAATCGCGAACCTCGCTGAGTAAGAGGTTCAGGCCAAGTCCCGATCGCTTCGATCTTGGCCAGATTCACTAATGCCATCACCATAATATGACCAAGAAACGCCATCAAGTCAACCAAAACTCACATTTGGAAAACTTGGCGCATACCGGGTCCCGAGAATCACAAGATAGCCTCAAATGCTCCGCATGCTCCCGCTTCGAGCGAGAATAAACCAAGATATCATCAATGAACACTATCACAAACGTGTCCAAAATGGTTTGAACACTCGGTTCATCAAATCCATGAATACCGCCGAGCATCGTCAACCCAAAAGACATGACCGAACTCATAATGCCCGCATCGGTCCGAATGCAAACCCTAGGGACATCCACCTCTCTCGACACGAACTCGATGATAGCCCGAACGCAGATCAATCTTGAGAAACATCTCGCGCTCGCAACCGTCGAACAAATCATCAATCCCGGGAAGCGGGGTATTCGTTTAATGGTCACCTTGTTCACCGCTCAGATCAACACACGCGCAGCTGGCCCCGCCCTTCTTCTTCACGAACAATACCGGCGCTTCCCTGCGGAGAAACACTAGGCCCGATAAAGCCCTTTCTCCAAAGAAATCTCTAAGCCGATCCTTCAACTCTCAACTCGCAGTGCCATTCTCGTATGGCGAATGGAAATAGCCGAGTGTCCGCAATATGTCAATACAAAACTCAATCTCCCTCTCGTGAGGATACCCGAGGTCGCCCTGAAATACGCCCGGGAACTCTCTCGACCACTGAATCGACGGAAAACTGCATCGCAGCCTTCAGATCAAACACCCGAACGAGATGGTAGATATACCCCTTCTGCATCATCTTTCCTAGCCTCGAGGTAGGAAATAAACCTACCCTCTGAGAAACCGTGCTCCTCCCACACAACAACCGGCCTCGTGAAACCGAACCGCATTACTACTCTCTCTCAGCTACATTGGCATAGCAAGAAGCTAGCCAATCCATCCCCATGATCACGCCGGTCAATCATCTCCAACTCTATCAAGTCCGCTAAGGTCCGACGATCAGAATGGTCACAGACAAGCTCTATATACCCGCCGAGCTACCACCGAATCACCCATCGCGTAGCTACCTCGAAAGTGGTCTATGGACTCGTGCTCTATCCCTATCCTACTAGCAACAAGTGGAGATATATAGGACAGTAGAACCCGGATCTATCAAAGCATACACATCAAACCCAGAACCGAGCAAGGTACCGCGATTTACATCAAAGTGAGGCCTCCCGATCCCGCTTACCGACAAAGCATAAACGCGCTCGAGGACCGCTAATCGACTCGCGCCACGACTCGCCGCGACCGCTGATCCATGTGTACCTTGCCTCCGGGCGAGTAATCGCTCGGGGATGAAGAAGCGCAATGCACTCGTAGATCGGGCCCTACTACCGCCGCCCCGGCCGACAAACTCGCGAAATGACCTCGCTGGCCAAGTATAGCAGCTCCCTGAGTACGCCCCCTAATGGTATTCGCCACAACGGGCACACCGAGCAGACTCGAACGGTTAGCACCTCGCTACTCGAAATCAAGTCCCGGGCCCCGACCGCCTCGATCGCTCGGGTCAGATCAAATGAGGTAGGACCGCTCATACCGGGCCGTGGTGCAACCGACTTCACGATGCCGCCCACCGAGGACCACTAAAAGAACCGCCGCCTTGGCCTTCTTCGCCGCCGATATCGCTCTACCCGCCGGTCTCTACGCCTCACATCCCAACAGCATGAGCTCGCATACGGTTATGTCCATGCTCGTCAAGGGACACACCGCACAAGACTCGGCCATGTAATCATCTAGCCTGACATAGTGATGCACCCGCCCTCCATCTCGCTACCAAAGGCAGTGGACATATCGAGCCAAAGAATCAAACTCGACATTCTACTCCTCATCAAGGCCCTCCCCTGCCTCAAAGAACAAGAATCTATCACCGTGCCCTCCTCATCCGCGGAGGCAAGAAGTGTGAGAAAAGCCTCAAAACTCATCCCATACCGCTGGAGGTGCATGCCCTCCCGAAAGCTCCTATGAATCAAAACCAATCGATCGCGTATCACGCACCGATGCGAACCGAATGTCACGCACTCGTCTCAAGCCCCGATCACCCGCGATAATCCTTCGCAATGACGGATGAACTCTCGCGATCATCCTCCGCCGACCAGAAACTCGAGGGCTACAACTAAGGAAATCCCGTAGTCTCAAACTATTCGCCTCGTGCACTACGGTGCGACCGAGCCGAGCCGAACTGAATCGCCGCGATCCACCTCTCCTCGACGGGCCACAACTTTAGCCAAAGGTCGACCATCTCTCAGGTTTCCTAACCTCCGCCCAGCCGCGGGACGAGGTGTGGTACCGTGGTCTCTGGGCCGGGCGGCGCCATAGAACTCGCCGTCTCGTATAGACCGGGCCTCGAGCCCTCGTGACTGGTGTCTCGCTAGCGCCTCCTACGCTTTGCCCTTCTCGGGGCCCGGTTGCCTTACGCGAGGCATAATCAGCATAGAAATGAATACGTTAGAGGGTCCAACCTATAACACAACTCTAAAGCACGATCTCGTAATGAGAAGAATGGAAACTAATCCTAAATATCCTATAGCCTCGATTATTGGTGTGGTGCACAACACACCGATAATCAAGACTTACTAGATACGGTCGTAGACACTTTCCCAGATTAATCGCTCGATACCACTTTTGTCACGACTGCCCGGCCCGTGATCGTGCCTTACCGGCACCCAAGTAGTCATACATCGAGTAACCAATGGAAATATAAAACAAGACAGAAACATAGTAAAGACAGTAAAACAGCTTTATCTCAAGAAAAGTGCTTGCCTTACGGCATAATATAAATGACTCAAGTTTTTGCGCTATATCCCAACTGCATAATAGTACTACGCACTTCTAAGGAAGTAACAACTATGGCGACAGTGGCCCGCCATACCCCGATCGCATAAAACTATCTACAATACAGGAGATCATACCCAAAAGTAGAGCCTCCCTAGAAGATGGAGCTCCCGACACCAACGCAAAGATCCTAAGGACGTGGATCTAGCACCGCTGCCTTTACCTCAGATGAACGCAGCCTCGGCGAGGTCAAGATAACAGTACCAAGTATGTGAAACTGAAAAGAACTAAAATGAAATCAAAGAATTTAAAACAATTTCACAAACACAATCCTCAATTGCACATAGTGCCACATCACAAACAACAACAAGAATAGGAAAATCAGAATGTGTCTATTCTAGGCCGCGAATGATCAAGCAAGGCCAATCGCCCATAGTATCATTCGCGTGCCTAGTCCTCGACTTTCGCACTGCATAGTCACACATGCACCCGCATGAGGTATCCTCGTGACGGGGCAGCCAACCCCCAGATCCGCCTAGGCTCCCGCACCGCATAGCCTCAAAAGACCGTGATAGTCTCAACAGATCGCATAGAAATCCCCGCATCGTGCTAAACACCCGAATGATCAATCTCGAGCATACCGCCGCATAGTCTCACAGACCGCATAGGCCGTATAGACCCGCATCAAGGGGGGCAAGCCCTCGGTATAACAGTCAAGGGGGTAGGTGATACAATAACAGTACAACGGACTTACCGGTTAGCAACGTAAGCACAACAAGAATGACCCCCTTACACAGCATTTCAAGACACTAACCCAGGTAGCATCATAATATGTCTACTTATCACACAAATCTTACTACACTTAACAGAAATCAATACAAGGCTTTTATAAACAAACAAGTAAACAGTTCCTTTTTATCTTCTTAAGTTGTTATACCTAACTTAACATAAAGATAGTATAACTCTTAAGGTTTTGTTTTAAAATCCAAATATTTATCTTCTGTTTAACATGATTCAGGATTCTTTTGAAATGTTTTCGCTTCTTTGTTATTCGTGCTTAAGCGTGAGGCATCATTGTAAGTATTATTCAAAGCTTAAGCCGCAGGCATTGCCATAAGTATTATTCAGCTTAAGTCAAAGACATTGCCGTAGTTATTATTCGCTTAACACATGTACGCCTACCGCATTATATATTGTAAAATATCATGCTTTAGGAAGAATCACATACCTTCTCAAATAAAACCACCGCCAAGTCGAATATGTCGCTACAGAGAGTCACCATAATAGTCACGCATATCTATCAAAGACTACTCAAGGTCATTCTAAAGAGGGTTCACAATTCTATGGAAAGTCAAGACTTCCCTACCCATGAGCTATATAAGTTCATCGTGAAAACAAATTCTATGTGAGTACGCTTGATTATTCTTCTTTAAACCCTTCTATCGTGGTAACAGCTCAATTCTATTCTCGATATTCTTCTAAGTATTTAATACTTATTCTAATACTACTACAGATGTATTCTCTAATTCAAAAGAGGGTTAGGATTAGTTACCCTGTAAGCCCAATAATATCCTAGATAAAGTCGCTACCGAGCAAGGTTTAGCTCCTAAGTCAGACGCTCCAGAGTCTAAGAAACCTTAGAAGTTCTTCACAACTTCTACTAAGGACTAAGGGATTTGGGCTAGGTATTTTGGGCATTATAACAATACTAGAAGATAACTTTTCTACCAAGGGAGGGGGTAGATTTCGCCAGGCTAGGGGTAGGCCTCGCCAAACTCACTCAAGGGGGAGAGGTGTCGACGAAAGGCTAAGGAGAGGAGAGGATTTTTTCAAGACTTGAAGATTTGTGGATGAAGAACTCTTCATCTCTAAGGGGTATTTATAGCTCAAGCCTTGGCCAACCAACGGCCAAGATGAAGACAAGTGCAAGGCAAGTGTAGGTGAGGATTAACTATACACAAATATGCTACCAACTCCTTGACTTGTGCACAAGGCACAAAAAACGTGCCAAGGCATTCCAATTCGTCCAAATGGACGATTCAAGTCCACCAATGGAGGGTGCCGTGTCGCCTCCCGTTGGTCCAAAATGTTTCGCCTCTCTGAAAAATCCGCAAAATTAGTAATGGCATAGCCGAATTTTCCTACGAAAGTCGTGGAAACGCTTTCGCCTGAAAGCGATTCTTTTAGTGAGTTGTGTACAAAAAAAAACGTCCAAGGCAAACTTTAAGGCCAAACTTTTTGTACGTATTCCCTTACGTACATACTCTGGAAATACGGGGTATAACAAACTATTACATGTATCATCATTTACTTCCAAGAGGAGAGGGAATTTTACCTTTAGGATTTCGCCCACTATTGCCCTTTTTCCGCAACTCATTTTCTCATCAAACTCATCCACGCGAGCTTTCTACAAGTTTATTGTTATACCCCGTATTTCCAGAGTATGTACGTAAGGACGTACGTCGAAAATTTGAACTTGAGAATTAGGCTTGGCCGAAATTAATTTTGTTCACAACACCCGTTTAGAGTCGTTTTTCGACGAAACGTTTTCACAGCTTTCGTAGGGGAATTTCCGGCTATGTCATTTTTAATTTTATGGATTTTTCCGAGAGACGAACGTGTTGGCCAACAAGAGGGCGCCACTTGGCACCCTCCCATCATGACGTGAGAGCTCGGTTTGGACGAAATGGAGAGGTGTAGTTGGTAGGATATTTTGTGTGTTAGTTGGTCAAGGACACACGTGAATCTGGCCCTACACTTGCCTTGCACTTGGCAAGATCTTGGCCATTGGTTGGCCTTCACTTGACCTATAAATACCCTTCCCTTTGAAGACTTCTTCATCCAAAAATCTCTAAGTCTCGAGAGCTCCTCCCCATTTCGCAGGCCCCTTGGCCGAGAGTTTCCCTAGTGGGTAGGCCGAGTGGTAGCCACCCCCTCCTTGGGTGCTAGCCGTGGGTACCCCTAGCCTAGTTGTTTTCGTGATAATACCCCCTCTTGGTAGAAATACTCTCAAAAGTATTGTTATAATGCCCAAATTACCTTAGCCGTATACCTTGTTGTATTCTAAGGTTATACCTATACAAAAATGCCTAAATACTATTATACTTCCTGCCCGTCACAAAACCGAAACCCTAGGAAAATCTCCATAGTCCGCTGGAGTATTGTGTGAAGTTGGTTAGAACTTCTGGGTGGTTTAGAGCGGTCGAGCACTCGAGTCGAGCTAAACGATTGCCCAGATCGACTTTATACTTGGATAATTACGGGCTTATCGAGGTAAATATCTTTTCCTCTATTGTAATTGGAAATTACATATTGTTAGAATATATAGTTGAAGTATACTATATATAGTATCGAACGTAGTTATCGGCAATGTCTTTTGACTTAAGCCCGAATAATACTTACGCAATGTCTTGCGACTTAAGCCCGAATTTAAAGAAGAATAATCGAACTGTAATTACATAGGTGTACATGAGACTTGTGTAGTAGTACCGTGAGTAGAATTGTACCGTTAGGTTAGACGTATAACCCCCGGTTGGCTTGGTAGCCGCCTCGATAGAGGAGAGATTTACGCTGCATGTGGAGGTGCCGAATTTTCGTAGAATGTTCTACGAGGATCTAAATGTTAATAAGCGCCTGTGGCCTTATAGGTCAAGTACTACGTGTGGCGCGATCTACTTGGCTTAAGGAGTAGCCGACTGGAAGTACTTGGAGCGCTTTGCTATTAGTCAATACTGCCGCGAGGTATGTAAACCTCTTCCTATCTCTTCTAGCATGATATGTATGAACTATGTAGTACGGTAGACGATACGTGCTAAATGTATTTGATTGTTTAAAACATAAAGTGTTATAACAACTTTATGGGAAGTTGGTTATAATAAACTTTATGTTGGTAAGAAAATACTTGTGGTTTTTAAAAAGGTAATCGATTTGAACTATAATCGCGTGTTATGTGTTAATAAAGAACTTGAAGTATTTCAAAAGATTTTTGAATCATTTCAAAGAAGAAATACTTGATTTGTTTTGAAAACTTAAGAGTTATGCTAGCTTTATGGAAAGTTAGATATAACGCCTTAAGAATGTTTTCTCGATTTTGGAAATCGAATGTATCGACAAACCACCGCAAAGATTTATAAGAGGAAATGTTTTTAATAATTAAGTATTATTAAACCAAGAGAAACTTCCATCCGCATGTAAGCTAAGATGAGACAAAATGATATTTCCTAGATCATGGTCATGTAATAAGATTGTTATAAACAAGAATATCCTACTCACATATAAGACTTATGTTTCTGATTGTTTAAAAGAGAATTATATTCTTAAATGAATAAGACTATGAACTACTAAACCTTTCTAAAATAAGAAACGTGAACATTTGAAATTAGGCAAACTTGGACGCTTGGAAAATAATGTTGTTACTTGATTTTACAAAGGTAAGTGTTTTGGTTTATTTAAAAAGACATACTCTATTTTATACTACGTATCAGTGTGACTTATGTGAAAGCAACGGATCTTTTAAAAGATTTAATGTATGAAGTACTTGTGGTAGATACCCGAACTTGTTAGCTTAAAGTACCTTGTGTGAATAACTTGATTGTGTTGGTTTGAGATAGCCTTGTAAATACTTTCTTGTTGATGTGATAAGTGAAAATGTTAGGATGCTATGTGTTAGTATCTGTGTGATCGTGATGTAAGTGGTCATTCTTGTTGTGCTTACGTTGTTAAACGTTAAGCCCGCTGTACTATTATTGTATCACATACCCCTTTGACTTATTATACCGAGGGCTTGCCACCCTTGATGCGGTCTTTACGGCCTACGCGTCCTCGTGACTACGCGGAGTGCAGAGCTCCAGGATTGATCATTCCGTGTTTAGCCCGACGCGGATTCCTATGCGGTCTGCTGAGACTATGCGGTCTTTTGAGACTATGCGGGTCATGGAGCCTAGGCGGATACCGAGGGTTAGCCGCTTCGACGCGGTATACCTCAGCGGTCCGGGGACCATGATTCGAGGAATACCTCACGCGGTCCGTGTGACCTATGCGGAGTCGCGAGAGTTCCGTGGATAGACGCCAAGACATTGATATTGCAGCAGTGGCCGCCTTCGACATGCGGTGCGTCTAGAAAGACCTCGGATACGCTTTGTGGTATTTTGATCGCTGGTCTTAGTAGTCGGCTATGCCTTCGCATTTGCCCCGCACGGTTTTATTGTGATAACTTTGAGGCGCGAGTCCTCGACTTGACATGATCGCTATTTGTTGTGAATCGTAGTTTGCTTATCATACATGTCTCCCGCTTTATAGACTATTATGATTTCATTTACGATTTTTAGTTTCACATACTCTGCACAGATCGACTCCTTCGGGCCGCTCATGCCGCAGTCGAGGTACACCGCCGTTGATCCTAGCTCGTGGTCACAGCCAGTTGGGAAACTCCGCTTCTCCGAGGCTTATCACGTATAGTCCTCGCCGTAAGTGTTTACATTCGTGGGTTTGGGGCCCCGCCCCGCCATTGTTGTCGATCATTCTTAGAGGTCCGTAGTAATCGCTGGCGTGGTTTGTAAAAAGGATTAAACTGCTCATGTTGAAAAAGTTGCTATTTATATATATACCAAGGTAACCGCTTTTGGTTAGCCCGCTTTCTTATTTCACCGCCTTATTACACCGTTTCATGTATTGTCTTTATGTTCCTGATTACTCGATGTATGTCTACTGGGTGCCCGGTAGGCACACCACGCCCGGTTCGGTCGTGACAAAAGTGGTATCGTGAGCGCTTAATCTCTGGAAAGTGTCTACGCATCAGATCCAGCAGTCTTGATTATCGCGTGCGCGCACCACACCAATAATCGTGAGGCTATAGGTATTTAGGATTGGTTTCTATTCTTCTCACTCGAGATCGTGCCTTAGAGTCGTGTTGTAAGTCGACCTCCGACGTATTTCTTTCCCTTACCGCTATGCCCGCGTAGGCAACCCGCCCAGAGGGCAAGGCAAACCGAGGAGCCGCGAGCAGAGTACGTAGGGTTACGTGGCACAGCCCAATCATCACCGTGGTGCTTCATTCGGGAGTTTTGACGCCACTAGCCCCAGCAGAGTTTAGCACGGCGCGCTTCCATCGCGCCATGACATTTGAACCTTCGCCCACGACCGAACAGAGAATTTAGATCGCAAAGAGGCGACCACATTAGCTATAGATTTGGCTACCGCAGAGTATACCGATGTATCGCAAGTCTTGATGACTACCTAAGAGAAGGTCAGTGCAAGAGTAATTCTTCGCTAGGCTTCGAGCATGGCCTCGTACGCTTACGCGCAGCAGCCGAGAAACGTAGAGATCGACGCGTTAACGGGCGACGTTGGTAAGAGGCCAGAGCGAAGCGTCCTTTGATAACTTTCGAGGCGCAGTCACCTCACCAAGAGATTAGATTACGCACATCCACCAAGCAGCAGAGGTCCTCCGCAGGTTCAAGACGTCGGTATGCGCAGGAGTTGGTCGTAACCTGTGGTTTTCGACCACTGGGCGCACGCCATCCCGAATGTCGCCTTTAGTTGGTACTTGTTGCACTGGCCGCCAGGCATGTGTCGAATGGGTGACCTAGCAGGGACTTTGCCTTCGCACGTGGGTAGTTCGTCACCTTCCTTAGCTACGCGCTTCACGGGCGTGTTTGATTAGAACGACTAAGGGAGCAAGAAGAGATATGGATATAGCTTTAACCCTCTGTAGATCAAGATGTGTGATAAGGCGAGTATATCAGAACGACTGCCCGGTTCGCATCGTGCCTTACCCGGGCACCCTAGTGATACATACATCAGAGAAAATCAGCTGAACACAAAACAAGATTCATTTAAAAAGATATAAGTGAATAAACAAAGCAACCAAAACAGCTTGCCTTCAAGATATACATAAAACTCCGAATAGCTTTAATCCTTTTACAACCCCGCCACAACAAGATTTCATGCACTTAAGATATACAACGACTATGACGGATGTGGCCCCGCCATACCCTCAATGTACAAGAACCTACAACTCAGTGGAACACATACCAAAAGATAAGCCTCCAAGAAACTAACTTCCTAATACGCTGAATCAGGATCCTAAGAGCGGATCCACGACCGATGCATTCTACTCGCAGATTAACGCAATTTCGGGCGAGGTCAAGACAACAGTACCAAGTATGTGAAATCGCATAATATCAGAATGAAATCATACTAGTCTATATAAAGCAGAGACATGTATGATAACCAAACTACGCTCACAACATAAAACAACATCACTCCAATATAACTACGGGTCTCACGCCCACAACATCAATCGTTCGTGATTATGGCCGCACGCCTCTAATCGTGACGGTGTAGACATGTCCATGATGCAACAATAAGACAAAGAATCCAAATGGAAGCATACCCGCGCGCCACGATCGTGTCGGTGATGTCCAAAGGGAAACAATAAGACAACTTTCCAAACGGACGATACCCGCGCGCCACGATCGTCGTGATGTCCAAAAAGGAAATCACAAGGCGATAATCGAATGGAAACATACCCGCGCTACGATCGCGTCGTGATATCCAAAGCGACAACTACAAGACCTTAACTAAAATGGAAGCATACCCGCGCGCCACGATCGCGGTCGTGATGTCCAAAGCGATTAACAACAATAATACTATCAACGAACGCATCTGCGGAATTTCTCCACATCACGCAGACATCCAAGTAAGTTCTCAACTACCAACCGACTCTCTATCGAGAGACGCAGAATACGTAAAACACAACGATTGTACAATAAAGGCTATCATCACAAGCATAGGCAAGTTTTACAACAACAAGCATAGGCAAGTTTCACACAACTCAAAGTACTTTCATTTTATGCCAAAGTCCGGGTTTTTAACCCCAAAGTACTACATACGTTAAGTTCTTTTAACAGAGATCCATTACTTTTATAAAAGTCACCCGATACCCGTAGTATTAGAATGACCAACCCACCTTCTTTTTCAAAATCAAGTAACAACATTCTTTTCCTAAGTTCCAGTTTGCCTAGTTTCAATTACTCAAGCTTCTCATTTTCAAATGGTTTCATAGTTCCCAAACTTAATCACTGATTCCTTTAGAACAATTGAGTAACATATGTCATATATGTGAGTAGTTTATTCTTGTTTATAACGATCTTATTACAAAGAATTATGATCTAGAAAATGTAATATCATTTTGTCTTATCTTAGCTTCTATGCAGATGGAGGTTTCTACCGGTTTTAATACAACACATCATTATTCAATACATTTTCCTTTATTAACGCCGCAGGGTCCTGTCGATACACATTCCGATTCCCGAAATCAAGAAACATTATCCCTTTAAAACCAAGTACTCATTACTCACGAATGAGGTTTCACACAAACATCCACATTAAAACAAATAAGTTAAGTCTCTTATCTTATAAGATCAAGTCTCTTAACTTCTAACATCAAGAAACCATTTTCACTTACATAAGGTCATTATAACTAACTTCCCATAAAGCTATTATAACACCCTATGTTTTAAATCAACCAAATCACTTAGCACACGTACGCTCACCGTACTACATAGTTCACAACAATCATGCTAGAAAAGATAGAAGAGGTTCACATACCTCGCGACGATTTATCGACAATAAGCAAAATGCTCCAAGTACTACAACCTTGCTAGCCCTTTCCACTCTCGAGTAGAATACGCTACTCTTAGTACTTTCACCTATAAAGGTCAAAACGCCTATTAACCCCAAAACACAAGTTTCTATCTTTCTATAGAAAATTCGCAAAGACCTCCCCGCAACAAACAGAATCTCCTCCTCTATCGAGGCCGGCCACCAAGCCAACCAGTGGGGTTTACACGCCTACCCTGACGTGTACAATTCTACACAAGTCTATCGCAATACACCCTATGTAAATACAGCCAGCTTCTTTATTCTTCAGCTTAAGTCAAAAGACATCCGAATACTAAGTAGTTCCATATATAGTATACTTCAACTATATATTCAACCAAACATGTAATTTCCAATTACAATAGAGGACAAGATAATTACCTCGATAAGCCCAAAATTATCCAAGTTATAATGTCGATCCCGAGCAAGGTTTAGCTCCACTCCAAGGCGCCCAAACCACTCCAAACAACCCTTAGAAGTTCTAACCAACTTCTACTCACATACTTCAACCAACTACGAAGATTTCCTTGTGGTTTCGGCTTGAGACTAAAAGGACAAAAGGTAGTATTTCCTGACTCTACGTAAAGAGGTATCTTTGGAATACTACAAGGTACAAGGCTAAGGTATTTTGGGCATTATAACAATACTAGGAGTATTTCTATACCACAACAAGCGGTATTATACGAAACAACTAGCAGTGGGGTACCCCACGCCAAGCCTCACTCATGTGGGGCTCTACCAAAGCTCCACAAGTGGGAGGGCTTTGGACGATTTCAACTCACAAAGGGAGAGATTTCAAGACTTGAAAATGATTTTGACGAAGAAAGTTCATCAACTAAGGGGTATTTATAGCAAACCCAAAGGCCAACCAATGGCCAAGATCTAGCCAAGTGCAAGGCAAGTGTAAGGCCAAGATCAAGCCAAGTGCACCCTAGCCCCTACTCCTTAAAACCTCACAAAAATCTACACAAATATCTAGCACCACAAGCCCTCAATTCGCCAAGTCACGCCCCACTTGTTCTTATGCAGGTGACACATGTCACCCTCCCGCTGGTCCGTATGTTTCGCCTCTCGGAAAAATCCGCAAAAATACAAAACGACATAGCCGAATTTTCCTTCGCAGTTACGCGAAAACGCTTCGCCGAAAACGACTCTAACCGTGTCAGGCACAAAGGTCATTTCGCCAAGCCACCTAGCGGGGTGACACGTGTCACCCTCCTATCGCCCTCAAAAACGCTCTTCAAAAAAATCCACAATGGCCAAAATCTCAAAACAAAGCTGGTTCTACAAAACCGTAAATTTCTCCCGGGCCCCACGTGACCATTTCCAAAATAAAATTCCATAATTCTCTAATATTCCAGAAGTCCGACACCAAACTGGGAATCCAATTCCCATTAACGAACCTTTTTCCTTCACAAAACCTAAACTTTTCCGTGGAAAATCACTCTTTCTTCCTTTCCAATCTTTCTCCAGATTCTCGCACGCACGCCCTCGCATACATACTCCGAAATACGGTATAACATTCTCCTCCTTAGAAACATTCGTCCCGAATGTTCCTTCACAAGACGGATATCGATGAAGCTCTTCTAACAAATTGCCAACGCCACACCGTCACGAAATAACACACGTTATCTTCCTTCCTTACTCGTCGCCCTTCTCGAACACTTGAACTCTTCTAGTATACGCATCACACTTCAGTCATCGCCGCTTCCCAAAACCTTGGAGTCACCACCTCCAAACTTGGTCATCTTACTAGCCGCACATCCCCAAGGCCATTACCGCCTTCAAGAACGATTCCGTCGAACACATCCACAAACTCATACGATGATCATACAAACTGGGCCTAGCATCCTCGTGACCTACCACCGGCGACCACCTAACTGGCCCCACCCCAAACCGTTACGGGTTGACCCGCAAATGGTCCTCAACCCGACCCCCAACCGCTACAAACTCTTGTTCCCCGATCCGGAACAATCTTACTAATTCACATCATGAAAGCTACCACTTCCATCTCACACTACCCATGGACTTATCACACAAATAAATCCCACGATACTACTCACCCTTATAAAGGTCAAACATAAACAAATCTTTTACTCAAGACGACCTTACCTCTAAGGTCTCGCCGTGAAATAGTCTAAGGTTCACACTTACCATGCCTCCATACGTATCCTTCCAACTAACCATGCATTCTAACTCACACATATCACAATGCTATCCGCATAGCACACAATAATGAGATCATCATAACAAGCATACCAAAACTCTAGAGGGTTAAGGATATACCAAGCTACCGCCCACTCTAATCATAGGCCTCACTGCAGGCGATACCAGTAGGTGATGAACCAGCCACAGATCCCGAAGGCCGAGTCGTAACATCCGCGCTTCCCTTGGTAGACGCTCCGCAAATGGCCCCGCTGGCCGCATGCAAAACAAACTCCCAATCTAGCACGACACTCTCCAAAATGGAGTCTACCACAATGGTCACAACGAGGTAGGGTGGCTTCACCGTTAACACCCCGCTCGCCAAAATTCAACCTCGAGCCCCGACCGCCTCAAGACGGTGGAGGACCACTGCACTGGGGTATATAACTAGCTCGCCGAGGCGGTCCGCCTCGAAAGCCACCAAAGGACCGCCGCCCCGGCCCTTCTTCGCTGATCCAGTCATTCCGCCGACCCTCCGTGCCTCACATCCTAGTGCATGAGCTCGCATGCGGCAATGTCCATGCCCTACAAGAGAAACACCCGCACAAGACTCACCATATAATCATCTAGCCCGTGACGTAGCGACGCACCCTATCCTCCATATTCGCAACTAGCGCAGTGGACATATCGAGCCAAAGAATCGAACTCGACATTGTACTCCCGACAAAGGCGCCTCTGCCTCAAGAATAAAATCTGTTACCCGCGCCCTCCTCATCCGCGGAGGCAAGAAGTGCGTGAGGAAAGCCTCAAAACTCATCCCATACCGCCGAGGTGCATGCTCTCCCGAAAGCTCCCATGAATCAAACCAATCGATCATGGTATCACGCACCGACGCGAACCAAAGGTCACAGACTCGGTTTCAAGCCTTGATCACCCGCATGACGATCCAGAATCGCCGGATGAACTCCTCGCGATCATCCTCGTGCCTCGACCCATAAAACTCGCGGCTACAACTCGTAAAGTCCCGTAGCCTCAAACTATCTCGCCGGTGAACCATCGCGCATCGAACCGAATCGCCAGATTCCACTGCTCTCATATCCGCCACAACCTCGCCAATAATCGCCATCTCTCGCGACTCATCTCCCGCCTGCATCGCGGACCGAGGCTCGTGTATCAGAGTCTCATCGCCATCCGCTGCGCTAACTCGCTGGTGCCGGGCGGCGCTAAACCCGCCGTCAAGCACAACTCGTGTCGCTCGCTCGCGCCATTCTCTCTCAGATCTCACTAGCAAGACTCTCGCCGCTTGCCCTTCTCGGCTCGTTGCCTGCGCGAGGCATAATCGTAAAAACGAGATACGCCGTAGGGGTACAACTTACAACACGCCTCTAAGGCACGATCTCTGAATGAGAAGAATGGAAACCAATCCTAAATGTCCTATAGCCTCGATTATAGATGTGGTGCACAACACACCGATAATCAAGACTTACTAGACACGGTCAGACACTTTCCGAGGATTAATCGCTCGATACCACTTTTGTAACGACTGCCCGGCCCGCATCGTGCCTTACCTCGCACCCTAGTGATACATACATCGAGAAAATCAGCTAACACAAAACAAGAGTCATTTAACAAGAGATAAATGAATAAACAAAGCAACCAAAACAGCTTGCCTTCAAGATATACATAAAACTCGAACGCTTTAATCTTTACAACCCCGCCACAACAAGATTACTGCACTTAAGATATACAACGACTATGACGACAGTGGCCCCGCCATACCCCGAATGTACAAGAACCTACAACTCGTGGAACACATACCAAAAGATAAGCCTCCAAGAAACGGAACTTCCCAATACGCCGAATCGTGATCCTAAGAGCGGGATCCACGATCGACGTACCTCTACTCGCGTGATTTAACGCAGCCCCGGCGAGGTCAAGATAACAGTACTAAGTATGTGAAACTGCATAATATCAGAATGAAATCATACTAGTCTATATAAAGCAGAGACATGTATGATAACCAAACTACGCTCACAACATAAAACAATATCACTCCAATATAACTACGGGTCTCACGCCCACAACATCAATCAGTTCGCATTATGGCCGCATGCCCTAAATCAGACGGTAGATATGTCCATGATGCAACAATAAGACAAAGAATCCAAATGGAAGCATACCCGCGCGCTACGATCGTGTCGATGTCCAAAGGGAAACAATAAGACAACTTTCCAAATGGACGATACCCGCGCGCTACGATCGCGGTCAAGATGTCCAAAAAGGAAATCACAAGCGCGATAATCGAATGGAAACATACCCGCGCGCTACGCATCGTGTCAAGATATCCAAAGCGATTAACCACAAGACCTTAACCAAAATGGAAGCATACCCGCGCCACGATCGTGTCGTGATGTCCAAAGCGATTAACAACAATAATACTATCAACAGAACGCATTGCGGAATTTCTCCGCCATCGCCAAGACATCCAAGTAAGTTCTCAACTACCAACCGACTTCTATCGAGAGACGCGTAAATACGTAAAACACAACGATTGTACAATAAAGGCTATCATCACAAGATAGGCAAGTTTACAACAACAAGCATAGCAAGTTTCACACAACTCAAAGTACTTTCATTTTATGCCAAAGTCCGGTTTTTAACCCCAAAGTACTACATACGTTAAGTTCTTTTAAAAGAGATCCATTACTTTTATAAAAGTCACCCGATACGTAGTATTAGAATGACCAACCCACCTTCTTTTCAAAATCAAGTAACAACATTCTTTCCTAAGTTCCAGCTTTGCCTAGTTTCAATTACTCAAGCTTCTCATTTTCAAATGGTTTCATAGTTCCCAAACTTAATCACTTGATTCCTTTTAGAACAATTGAGTAACATATGTCATATATGTGAGTAGTTTATTCTTGTTTATAACGATCTTATTACAAAGAATATGATCTAGAAAATGTAATATCATTTTGTCTTATCTTAGCTTCTATGCAGATGGAGGTTTCTATCGGTTTTAATACAACACATCATTATTCAATACATTTTCCTTTATTAACGCCGCAGTTGGTCTGTCGATACACATTCCGATTCCCAAATCAAGAAACATTATCCCTTTAAAACCAAGTACTCATTACTCACGAATGAGGTTTCACACAAACATCCACATTAAAACAAATAAGTTAAGTCTCTTATCTTATAAGATCAAGTCTCTTAACTTCTAACATCAGTAAACCATTTTCACTTACATAAGGTCATTATAACTAACTTCCCATAAAGCTATTATAACACCCTATGTTTTAAATCAACCAAATCACTTAGCACATGTACGTCTACCGTACTACATAGTTCACAACAATCATGCTAGAAAAGATAGGAAGAGGTTCACATACCTCGCGACGATTTATCGACAATAAGCAAAATGCTCCAAGTACTACAACCTTGCTAGCCCTTTCCACTCCTCGAGTAGAATACGCTACTCTTAGTACTTTCACCTATAAAGGTCAAAACGTCTATTAACCCCAAAACACAAGTTTCTATCTTTCTATAGAAAATTCGGCAAAGACTCTCCCGCAACAGCGTAAATCTCCTCCTCTATCGAGGCCGGCTACCAAGCCAACCAGGGGGGGGGTTTACACGTCTACCCGGACGTGTACAATTCTACACAAGTCTACTGCAATACAGTCCTATGTAAATACAGTTCAGTTCAGTTCTTTATTCTTCAGGCTTAAGTCAAAAGACATTGCCGAATACTAAGTAGTTCCATATATAGTATACTTCAACTATATATTCAACCAAACATGTAATTTCCAATTACAATAGAGAGACAAGATTGTTATACCCCGTATTTCCAGAGTATGTACGTGTGGACGTACGTACGAATTTTGAGCCTTAAGTTAGGCATGTTTCGAAATTTTGGGCACAAGTGCCGATTAGAGTCGTTTCGACTTAACGCTTTCCACGCTTTTCGAGAGAAAATTCCGCTATGTCATTTATAATTTTTATGATTTTTCCGAGAGACGAACATTTTGGACCAACGGAGGGTGACATGTGTCACCCCACATCGTAGCAGTGGAGGACTGGACGATCAAGGCCCAAGAGGATCGGCTGGCCTCGCCGATTCGTCCCTTGAATCAGGCCTTGTTTTGGCCTTGTTTTGTGGAGTGTTTTGTGGAGTGTTTTGTGAGTAGGTTAGGGTGCACTTGGCTTGATCTTGGCCTTACACTTGCCTTGCACATGGCTTGATCTTCGCCATCGTCAAGCTTTTGGTTTTGCTATAAATACCCCCAAGTGTGAAGACTTCATCCATTCCAAAACTTCCAAGTCTTCAAACCCTCTCCTCCCTTCTTGTTGTGCTAGCCGAGAGCTTCCTCCTCCCCTTTTCGTGAGGCCTGTGGCCGAGAGCACACCCTCCCCTCAGGTACTCTGGCCGGGTACCCCTAGCCTAGTTGTCTCGTGATAATACCCCTTGTTGTGGTATAGAAATACTCTCCTAATATTGTTATAATGTCCAAATACCTCGCCCAAATACCTTGTAGTATTCCCAAGGTTACACTTATACAAAGCCCGTAAAATACGATTATACTTCCTTTAGCCGCAAAAACGAAACCCTAAGGAAATCTTCACCCGTTGTTGAAGTTGTAAGAAGTTGGTTAGAACTTCTAAGGGTTGTTCGAGCGCCGAGTAGAGCTAAGCGCTGCTCGTGATCGACTTTATACTTGGATAATTTTGGGCTTATCGAGGTAAACACTATCGTTCTTCTATTGTAATTGAAATTACATGTTTGAATATATAGTCAAGTATACTATATATAGAACTATACTTAGTAATCGTGGCAATGTCTTTTGACTTAAGCCCAAGAATTAAGAATCGAATCAATCAGAATTACATAGATCAGACATTACAAGAGACTTGTAGTATTATCGTAGTAGATTTGTACACGCCCGTTAGGCGTAAAACCCCCGTTGGCTTCGTAGCCTACTGATAGAGAAGCGAGATTTGCGCCGTGCGGGGAGGTGCCGCCAATTTTCTCAGAGATTGGAACGCTGAGATCTAGATGTTAATGTCACTGTGGCCTTATAGGTCAAGTACTACGGTGGAGTGATCCACTTGGCTTAAGGAGTAGCCATGCTGAGGTACTGAGCGCTTTGCTATTAGTCGACAATCATCGCGAGGTATGTGAACCTCTTCCTATCTCTTCTAGCATGATATGTGTGAACTATGTAAGTACGGTAGACGCATACGTGTTAATCGTGTTTGATTGTTCTTAACACATAAAGTGTTATAACGGCTTTATGAAGTTGGTTATAACAACTTTACGTAGGTAAGAAAATACTTTGTGGTTTTAAAAAAGGTAATCGAGAATTACAATCGCTTGTTATAATAAAGAACTTGATGTATTTCAAAAGATTTATAAGTCGCTTTGAAGGAGAGTAACACTTGGTTTTAAAAAGGTTTTAAAAAGAGTTATACTAAGCTTTACGGGAGTTAGGTATAATGTCTTAAGAGAGGTAAAGAAAATGGTTTATCGATGTTAGAAGTTAAGAGACTTGATCTTATAAGATAAGAGACTTAACTTATTTGTTCTAATATGAATGTTTCAGTGAAACCTCATTCGTGAGTAATGAGTACTTGGTGTTATTTAAAGGATAATGTTTTACCGATTTCGAAATCGTAACGTGTATCGACTGCACCACCGCAGCTAATAAAGGAAAATGTATCAATAATGATGTATCGTATTAAAACCAAGTAGAAACCTCCATCCGCATAGAAACTAAGATGAGACAAAATGATATTACATTTTCTAGATCATGGTCATTGTAATAAGAATGATGTAAACAAGAATAACCTACTCTCACGCGAGACATATATTACTCAATTGTTCTAAAAAGGAATCAAGTGATTAAGTTTGGGAACTATGAAACCATTTGAAAACGGTAAGCTTCGAGTAATCAAACTAGGCAAACCGAACTTAGGAAAAGAATGTTGTTACTTGATTTTGAAAAGGAATGTGGGTTGGTCATTCTAATACTACGTATCGGGTGACTTTATAAAAGTAATGGATCTCTTTAAAAGAACTTAACGATGTAGTACTTTGGGGTTACAAACCCGCACTTTGGCATAAAATGAAAGTACTTGAGTCAGGCGAGACTTGCCTATGCTTGTTGTTGTGAAACTTGCCTATGCTTGTTGTTGTGAAACTTGCCTATGCTTGTGATGATAGCCTCGTCAGTGCAAGTGTGGTATTTCAGGTTACCGCGCCTCTCGCAGGCCTGCCGACTTGTCGAGAACTTACTGACGCGGCCGGGCAAATGATGGAGAATTCCACTGTATGTTTCCATTTTGATTATCGCCTTGTTGTTGATGTCACATGGACATGTCTACACCGACGCAGATTCCGGCACGCGCCACGCCGTCGTTGATTACCCGATATATGGTTATTACCGCAACATGGACGGTCTACACCGACGCAAGATTCCGGCACGTGGCTACGCGCGTGGTTGACCACCAAGATATGTTATCGAGGTTACACGGGCATGTCTACACCGGCGCAAGATTCCGGTACGTGGCCACGCGCCTTGTTATTATTGTTGCATCATGGACATGTCTACACCGATGCAAGATTCGGGGCACGTGGCCATGATGCGAACATGATGGATGCGCGGGCGCGAGACCCATAGTTATATTCGAGTGGTGACTTTGAGGCGAGTCCCCGACTTGATCGCTTATGTCACATCAGATTTTGGTTATCATACATGTCTCCCGCTTTATATAGATCGTTATGATTTAACCGCAGATTTACGCTTCACATACTTGGTACCGTTGATCGACTCTTCTGGGCCGCGCTCATGCCGCAGTAGGTACATCGGCCGTGGATCCCCGCCTAGATCTCACTTCAGTGCCTGAAGCTCCGCTCCTTCTGAGGCTTATCTTTGCATGCTTCCTCGAGTTGTAGGTTCTTGTACATTCGTGGTACGGCGGCCCCGTCCCGCCATAGTTGTCAGATATCTTAGAGGTCCGTAGTACCGCTGCAAGCGTGGTTGTAAAAGGATTAAACTGCTCGTGTTTTATGTATATACTGAAGGCAACTGTTTTGGTTGGCCTGTTAATTACTATATCTCTTGTTTAGTGACTCATGTTTTATGTTCCGCTGATTTTCTCTCGACGATGTATCACTAGGTGCCCGGTAAGGCACCGCGATCGCCCGGTTTCGGGCTACAAAGTGGTATCGAGCGCTTAGTCTCTGAAAGTGTCTACGCATCGCGTTCAGTAGTAGTCTTGATTATCGTGTGTCAGGCACCACATCTATAATCGTGAGGCTATAGGACATTTAGGATTGGTTTCATTCTTCTCATTCCGAGATCGTGCCTTAGAGCCGTGTTGTAAGTCGACCCTCCGACGTGTTTCGCTTTTACCGCTATGCCTCGCGAAAGGCAACCAGTGGCCCGTATGGCAAGGCACCGAGGAGTCGCTAGTGTGATTCAGAGGAGTACGAGGCGCAGCCCTGGCCAAGACTGAGATGAGCCCGACGGCGGTTTCGCGACGCCCCAAAGACCAAAGAAGCTAGAGCCGCAGCAGGTCCGCCGAGACTACAAGACTGAGCCTCCACCCCACTGCCGGGCGTAAGAGTCGTTACGCGCGAGATGGCCCGCCATCGCCGTGGTCGCGGGCCGATATGGCGATAGGCCGACGCAGCAGCCTGCACCCAAAGAGCACCCGTAGTTCACCCCCGAGCGCATACTGAGGCTACAGACTTTCTCGAGACGTAGCCCGCCGCAGTTCTACGTCGAGGCCCGGGATGATCCGCAGGAGTTCATCCGACGCCATACGATCACGAGAGTGATCAAGGCTTCGAGACCGAGTCGCTGGTCCTAGGTTCGCATCGGCCGCGTGATACCGCAATGATCGGTTTGATTCGCGAGCCGTCCCGGAGAGAATGCACTTCCACCGCTTGGGACGAAGTTTCCGGGCCTTCCCGCACATTTCTTGCCTCCACGCATGGCGAGGGCTCGCCGGCGCATTTTTGATGCTGAGGCGTAATCCGCGCATAGCTCGGGAGTACAATGTGGAGTTCGACTCATCGCCCAGATGTTCCCGCATTAGTAGCTAGTATGGAGGATCGAGTGCACCGATATGTTACAGGCTCGACGATTACCTAGCAGAGTTGTTCGCAGTTCTTTCACCGCATGGACATTGCCCGCGACGCAGCTCATGCACTGCGCGGCGAGCGCAGATCGACGCGCGGACCGCCACAGGTTAAGCGCCAAGACGGCCGGATATTTTGGCGACTTTCGAGGCGACCGCCTCAAGCAGACTAGTTATGTACCTCCGCCATTGCAGAGTGGTCCTCCGCACTTTCGGGACCCTTGGGATATTCAGAGCGTGTCGTGGCTCCTGTGTTTCGGATGTTCGCGAGTAGGGTTTTGCCGACGCAATACCCCTACCTCTGGTGGTCGATGCGGTAGACCGCATTTCGAGAGTGTCGTAGTACCAAGGAGCTTGTTATTCTTGCGCCAACAGGCCATATGACGAGACCGTCCGACTGTGGGTAGCACCGTAGGATAGCACAGACTACTAGAGCGCCATGGCCACTGTGAGGTCGCGTGGAAGTTCCGCTTTAGCGGCCTCGAACCGCCTAGTTTCGTATATCCTTAACCTCTGTAGTTTTGTGTGTATTGATGTTGTTGATGTGTTTAATGATATGTTTGGATAGCTTTGTGCTAAAATGTGATTTAGAAACCTCGTTAGTGAAAAGGGTAAGTCCTGGTAGTGTGAAATGGAAGTGGTAGCTTTCATGACTGTAGAGGTAAGATTGTTCTGATCAAGAAACTAGAGAGTCGGGCGCTACAGCTGGTCGGGTCAGCCATGCGGGCCAACCCGCCCCGCTTTGAGCGGCGGTCACTCGGGTGGTCCCGCCAGTGGCAGTGGTCACGAGGGTGCTAGGCCCAAGTTTAGATGACCATCGATGAGTTCGTGGATACGCTCGACCGTAATCAGTCAGAAGGCCGGAATGGCCTTAGGGAAATCGAGGTTAGCGAGATGACCAAGCTCGAGGTAGTGACTCGGGTTGGGAACGTGTCGCTGACGGAGCGTGGTACCGGACACTAGAACGAAGTTCGAGTGTTCGTGACGAGCATCGCGAGAAAGCGGAGAAGTGAGCGCAGGTGTTTTGTGACCAGCGTGGCATGATTGTTTTCGCACGATAGCGTTGAAGACTATATCGACGCCGTTGTTTTGAGACTGAAGGAACATTCGACGAATGTTTCTAAGGGGAAGAATGTTATACCCGTATTTCCGCAGTATGTACGCAGGACGACGCATTTAATTTTGAGCCTTAAGTTAGGCATGTTTCGAAATTTTGGGCACAAGTGCCGATTAGAGTCGTCGACTTTAACGCTTTCACAGCTTTTCGTAGAGAAAATTCCGCTATGTCATTTATAATTTTTATGATTTTTCCGAGAGACGAACATTTTGGACCAACGGAGGTGACATGTGTCACCCCACATCGTAGCAAGTGGAGGACTTGGACGATCAAGGCCCAAGAGGATCGCTGGCTCGCCGATTGGTCCCTTGAATCAGGCCTTGTTTTGGCCTTGTTTTGTGGAGTGTTTTGTGGAGTGTTTTGTGGAGTAGGTTAGGTGCACTTGGCTTGATCTTGGCCTTACACTTGCCTTGCACATGGCTTGATCTTCGCCATTGGTTGGCTTTTGGTTTTGCTATAAATACCCCTAAGTGTGAAGACTTCATCCATTCCAAAACTTCCAAGTCTTGAAACCCTCTCCTCCCTTCTTGTTGTGCTAGCCGAGAGCTTCCTCCTCCCCTTTTCGCGAGGCCTTGTGGCCGAGAGCACACCCTCCCCTCAGGTACTCGCCGCGGGTACCCCTAGCCTAGTTGTTCGTGATAATACCCCTTTGTCAGGTATAGAAATACTCTCCTAATATTGTTATAATGTCCAAATACCTTCGCCCAAATACCTTGTAGTATTCCCAAGGTTACACTTATACAAAGCCCGTAAAATACGATTATACTTCCTTTAGCCGCAAAAACGAAACCCTAAGGAAATCTTCACCCGTTGTTGAAGTTGTAAGTAAGTTGGTTAGAACTTCTAAGGGTTGTTCGAGCGCCGAGTAGAGCTAAGCGCTGCTCAGATCGACTTTATACTTGGATAATTTTGGGCTTATCGAGGTAAACACTATCGCCCTTCTATTGTAATTGGAAATTACATGTTTGAATATATAGTCAAGTATACTATATATAGAACTATACTTAGTAATCGTGGCAATGTCTTTTGACTTAAGCCCAAGAATTAAGAATCGAATCGAATCAGAATTACATAGACGTATTACAGAGACTTGTGTAGTATTACCGTAGTAGATTTGTACACGCCGTTAGGCGTGTAAAACCCCGGTTGGCTTCGTAGCCGACAGAGAAGGAGATTTGCGTGGCGGGGAGGTGCCGCCAATTTTCTCGTAGATTATGGAACGCTGAGATCTAGATGTTAATAAGCGCCTTGTGGCCTTATAGGTCAAGTACTACGCGGAGTGATCCACTTGGCTTAAGGAGTAGCCATGGCTGAGGTACTTGGAGCGCTTTGCTATTAGTCGACAATCGTCATGGCGATGTGAACCTCTTCCTATCTCTTCTAGCATGATATGTGAACTATGTAAGTACGGTGACGCATACGTGTTAATCGTGTTTGATTGTTCTTAACACATAAAGTGTTATAACGCTTTATGGGAAGTTGGTTATAACAACTTTACGTAGGTAAGAAAATACTTTGTGGTTTTAAAAAGGTAATCATGAGAATTACAACCGGCTTGTTATAATAAAGAACTTGATGTATTTCAAAAGATTTATAAGTCGCTTTGAAGGAGAGTAACACTTGGTTTTAAAAAGGTTTTAAAAAGAGTTATACTAAGCTTTACGGGAGTTAGGTATAATGTCTTAAGAGAGGTAAAGAAAATGGTTTATCATGTTAGAAGTTAAGAGACTTGATCTTATAAGATAAGAGACTTAACTTATTTGTTCTAATATGAATGTTTGTGTGAAACCTCATTCGTGAGTAATGAGTACTTGGTGTTATTTAAAGGGATAATGTTTTACCGATTTCGAAATCGTAACGTATCGGCTGCACCACCGCAGCGTTAATAAAGGAAAATGTACTGAATAATGATGTATCGTATTAAAACCAGAGAAACCTCCATCCGCATAGAAACTAAGACGACAAAATGATATTACATTTTCTAGATCATGGTCATTGTAATAAGAATGATGTAAACAAGAATAACCTACTCACGTGAGACATATATTACTCAATTGTTCTAAAAAGGAATCAAGTGATTAAGTTTGGGAACTATGAAACCATTTGAAAACGAAGCTTGAGTAATCAAACTAGGCAAACCGAACTTAGGAAAAGAATGTTGTTACTTGATTTTGAAAAGGAATGTGGGTTGGTCATTCTAATACTACGTATCGGGTGACTTTTATAAAAGTAATGGATCTCTTTAAAAGAACTTAACGTATGTAGTACTTGGGGTTACAAACCCGCACTTTGGCATAAAATGAAAGTACTTTGAGTTGTGTGAGACTCGCCTATGCTTGTTGTTGTGAAACTTGCCTATGCTTGTTGTTGTGAAACTTGCCTATGCTTGTGATGATAGCCTCGTTGTGCAAGTGTGGTATTTCGTGTTACCGCCTCTGCAGAGGCCTGACTTGTCGAGAACTTACTGGACGCCGGGCGGTGATGGAGAATTCCACGTATGTTTCCATTTTGATTACCGCCTTGTTGTTGATGTCACATGGACATGTCTACACCGACGCAGATTCGGGGCACGCGGCCACGCGTCGGGTTGATTACCCGATATATGGTTATTACCGCAACATGGACGTGTCTACACCGGCGCAGATTCCGGCACGTGGCTACGCGCAGGGTTGACCACCGATATTGTTATATCGAGGTTACACGGGCATGTCTACACCGATGCAGATTCGGGGTACGCGCCACGCGGCCTTGTTATTATTGTTGCATCATGGACATGTCTACACCGATGCAAGATTCCGGCATGTGGCCATGATGCGAACATGATGGATGTGGCGGGCGAGACCCATAGTTATATTCGAGTGGTGACTTTGAGGCGCGAGTCCCCGACTTGACCGCTTATGTCACAGATCGTATTTTGGTTATCATACATGTCTCCCGCTTTATATAGATCGTTATGATTTAACCGCAGATTTACGCTTCACATACTTGGTACCGCAGATCGACCTCCTTCGGGGCCGCGCTCACGCCGCAGTAGAGGTACATCGGCCGTGGATCCCCGCCTTAGATCTCACTTCAGCGTCGAAAGTCTGCTCTTCTGAGGCTTATCTTTGCATGTTTCCTGAGTTGTAGGTTCTTGTACATTCAGGTATGGCGGGCCCCGTCCCGTCATAGTTGTCAGATATCTTAGAGGTCCAGTAGTAATCTGCAAGTGTGGTTGTAAAAGGATTAAATTGTTCAGTTTTATGTATATACCAAGGCAACTGCTTTGGTTGCTTTGCTTATTTACTATATCTCTTGTTTAGTGACTCATGTTTTATGTTCCGCTGATTTTCTCTGATGTATGTATCACTAGGGTGCCCGGGGTAAGGCACCAGTGACGGGCCCGGGTTTCGGGGCGTTACAAAGATAATTACCTCGATAAGCCCAAAATTATCCAAGTTATAATGTCGATCCTGAGCAAGGTTTAGCTCCACTCCGTGCGCTCCAAACCACTCCAAACAACCCTTAGAAGTTCTAACCAACTTCTACTCACATACTTCAACCAACTATGAAGATTTCCTTAGGGTTTCGGTTTGAGACTAAAAGGACAAAAGGTAGTATTTCCGGACTCTACGTAAAGAGGTATCTTTGGAATACTACAAGGTACAAGGCTAAGGTATTTGGGCATTATAACAATACTAGGGGAGTATTTCTATACCACAACAAGGGGTATTATACGAAAACAACTAGGCTAGTGGGTACCCACGCCAAGCCTCACTCATGGGGGCCTCTACCAAAGCTCCACAAGTGGGGAGGGCTTTGGACGATTTCAACTCACAAAGGGGGAGAGATTTCAAGACTTGGAAAATGATTGTTTGGATGAAGAAAGTTCATCAACTAAGGGGGTATTTATAGCAAACCCAAAGGCCAACCAATGGCCAAGATCTAGCCAAGTGCAAGGCAAGTGTAAGGCCAAGATCAAGCCAAGTGCACCCTAGCCCCTACTCCTTAAAACCCTCACAAATATCTACACAAATATCTAGCACCACAAGCCCCCTCAATTCGGCCAAGTGCCGCCCCACTTGTCTCCATTGTGAGGGTGACACATGTCACCCTCCCGTTGGTCCAGAATGTTTCGTCTCTCGGAAAAATCCGCAAAAATACAAAACGACATAGCCGTATTTTTCCCTTCGCAAGTTACGAAAAAGTTTTCGTCTAAAAACGACTCTAACCGGGTGTTGTGCACAAAGGTCATTTCGGCCAAGCCACCTAGGCGGGGGTGACACGTGTCACCCTCCTATTGGCCCTCAAAAAACGTCTTTCGAAAAAAATCCACAATGGCCAAAATCTCGAAAACAAAGTGGGCCCCACAAAACCGTAAATTTCTCCCGTGGGCCCCACGTGACCATTTCCGAAAATAAAATTCCATAATTCTCTAATATTCCAGGAAGTCCGAATACCAAATCTGGGAATCCAATTCCCATTAACGAACCTTTTTCCTTCACAAAAACCGGAAACTTTTCCGTGGAAAAATCACCTCTTTCTTCCTTTCCAATCTTTCTGCCGTATTCTCGTACGTACGTCCTCGCATACATACTCTGGAAATACGGGGTATAACATATACCTTAAGTGCTATGTTCTGATAACAGTGTGTTAGTCATGATTAGATCATGGTTGTTTAACCGAGTAAGATTTTGGGGGATAGAGAAGGTGTGAGCCTTAGAGCTTTTTGCGTAGAGACCTTATAGGTGAGGCCATCTCGAGAAAAGGTGTAGTGTTATGTTTGACCCTTATCGGAAGTGCATAGTGCACGTGAGTTATGTTTGGGATAGGTCCCTAGTAGTGTGGAATGAAAGGGGGTAGTTGAGCTAAGACCGCTAGGTTTTCAAACGTGATTTGTGAGATTGTTCAATCGGGAGCTAGTATCGCGCGTTGCCGTCGGGTTGAGGCCACGCCGCGTCAAACCGCGGCATGTTTGGTGGTGGGGTCAGGTTGTGGTAGTCCCGCCTTATGGTAGGATCACGAGGGTGTTAGGCCCAAGTTTAGTTAACCAACGTACGAGTTCGTGGATGCGTTCGACCGGTGGTCCGCCGATGGGGCAGCCCATCGTGTTCTTCTGGTCGACCGCTACTCGATCGTGTTGATTTATCGAAGGTTGTAAGGCTGCACGGTGCCTACCTTCACCTTATGTCGATGATGGAGCCCGTGGTGGCCGTTGTTGTTTCTCGAAGTTTTGCCAAGCATGTGTTAAGAACTCGGTGAGTCTCGACCGCATTCGCCTCGGCCGTTGTTTGGATTTCGTGATAGTTGCGGGATTGTTGTCTCCTGTGGAGGTAGTGTTTAAGCTACCATTTCAGTGTTCGGATGTCGCCTTTTGAGGCCTTGTAGGGGCGGATGTGTAAGTTGCCAGTCGAGTGGTTCGATGTTGGCAGGGTTCGCATACTGGTTCAGCTTGTTCCACAGATCGTGGATAGTGAAGCTTGCCTAGAAGAAGTTCCGCAGCTCGGAGAAATCGTATGATAATCGCGACGACGCCAGAGTTCGTGCCGACGGTCGGTCTTCTTGAAAGCACCACCCCTGATTAGGTGTGACGAGCTTTGGAAAACAGAGGAACTTAGCCCGAGTTACTTGGGCCTTTGTGAGTTCATGTGAAGGATAGGCCAGTTGCCTATATGTTAGCATTTGCCGTCCGACGTAGGAGGCAAGCAGGTCCTGGCCTTTCGTATTGTTATGATCGGAAAGTATCTGAGATCCATCCAGAGTGTTCCCGATTAATGATGACCACGTTAGAGATAGTAACCCGAGTTTTGGAAACCAAGCGATGTAAATGTGGTAAGAGTTCGAGTGTACGACACCTCGTGGATCGCATGTAGTCCGCACCATTTGTTGGGTCGCCGAGTGACACTAGAACTCGCGCAAAGTGACAAAAGTGGTATCAGGAAGAAGCGAGCATGTATGGCGAGCATTGATGTGACCATTTCTTTTGTTTGGAAAAGTGTGGAAGAAGTATATTTTAGACCCCGGAGAGAGGTGTTTGTGGTGATGATAGAGGTGATTCCTTGTGGACTTGGATGTACGTATTTTGCGCAGTTGTTTCTGTGGCCATTGTGGCAGGATTGTGTCGTAAGTATGGTAGTGAAGACTATCTTGGGCGCCGTTGTTTTGAGATTTAGAAGGAACATTCGACGAATGTTTCTGCGAGGAGAATGTTATACCCCGTATTTCCGCAGTATGTACGTAGGACGACGTCGAAAATTTGAACTTGAGAATTAGGCCACTAAATTAATTTTGTTCACAACACCGCTTAGAGTCGTTTTCGACGAAATGTTTTCACAAATTTTCGTAGGGAATTTCCGCTATGTCATTTTTAATTTTTGCGGATTTTTCCGAGAGACGAACGTGTTGGGCCAACAAGAGGGCGCCACTTGGCACCTCCCATCAAGTGACGTGAGAGCTCGGTTTGGACGAAATGGAGTGTAGTTGGTAGGATATTTTGTGTGTTAGTTGGTCAAGGACACACGGGTGAATCTTGCCCTACACTTGCCTTGCACTTGGCAAGATCTTGGCCATCGTGGCCTTCACTTGACCTATAAATACCCCTTCCCTTTGAAGACTTCTTCATCCAAAAAAATCTCTAAGTCTTGAGAGCTCCTCCCCATTTCGCAGGCCCCTTGGCCGAGAGTTTCCCCTAGTGGGGTAGGCCGGTGGTAGCCACCCCTCCTGGGTGCTAGCCGTGGGTACCCCAGCCTAGTTGTTTTCAGATAATACCCCCTCTTGGTAGAAATACTCTCAAAAGTATTGTTATAATGCCCAAATTACCTTAGCCGTATACCTTGTTGTATTCTAAGGTTATACCTATACAAAAATGCCGTAAATACTATTATACTTCCCGTCACACAAAACCGAAACCCTAGGAAAATCTCCATAGTCCGGAGTATTGTGTGAAGTTGGTTAGAACTTCTAAGGGTGGTTTAGAGCGGTTGAGCGCTCTGAGTCGAGCTAAACGATTGCCCAGATCGACTTTATACTTGGATAATTATGGGCTTATCGAGGTAAATATCTTATCCCTCTATTGTAATTGGAAATTACATATTGTTAGAATATATAGTTGAAGTATACTATATATAGTACTGAACGTAGTTATCGGCAATGTCTTTTGACTTAAGCCTGAATAATACTTACGCAATGTCTTGCGACTTAAGCCTGAATTTAAAGAAGAATACCGAATCAGAATTACATGCTGTATTACGAGACTTGTGTAGTAGTACCGTGTTTTAGAATTGTACCCGTTAGGGTTAGACGTATAACCCCCTGGTTGGCTTAGCCTACTCGATAGAGAGAGGAGATTTACGCCGCCATGGAGGTGTCACGAATTTTCAGAGAATGTTCTACGAGGATCTAAATGTTAATAGCGCCTTGTGGCCTTATAGGTCAAGTACTACGTGTGGCGCGATCTACTTGGCTTAAGGAGTAGCCGACGTTGGAAGTACTTGAGCGCTTTGCTATTAGTCGATACTCGTCGCGAGGTATGTAAACCTCTTCCTATCTCTTCTAGCATGATATGTGAACTATGTAGTACAGAGACGCATTACGCTAAATGTATTTGATTGTTTAAAACATAAAAGTGTTATAACACTTTATGGGAAGTTGGTTATAACAACTTTATGTTGGTAAGAAAATACTTGTGGTTTTTAAAAAGGTAATCGATTTGAACTATAATCGCGTGTTATGTGTTAATAAAGAACTTGAAGTATTTCAAAAGATTTTGAATCATTTCAAAGAAGAAGAAATACTTGATTTGTTTTGAAAACTTAAGAGTTATGCTAGCTTTATGGAAAGTTAGATATAACGCCTTAAGAATGTTTTACTGATTTTGGAAATCGAATGTGTATCGACAAACCACCGCGTTTATAAGAGGAAATGTTTTTAATAATTAAGTATTATTAAACCAAGAGAAACTTCCATCCGCATGAGCTAAGATGAGACAAAATGATATTTCCTAGATCATGGTCACGTAATAAGATTGTTATAAACAAGAATATCCTACTCACATATAAGACTTATGTTTCTCGATTGTTTAAAAGAGAATTATATTCTTAAATCAAAAAGACTATGAACTAAGAAACCTATCTAAAATAACAAACCAGAACATATTAAAAAAGGCAAACTTGCACGATTGGAAAAAAATCTTCTTACTTCATTTTACAAATGTAAGTGTTGTGGTTAATTTAAAAGATACCACTCTATTTTATACTACAGGTATTGTGTGACTTATGTGAAAGCAACGTATCTTTTAAAAGATTTAATGTATGAAGTCCTTTATTGGTAGATACCCGAACTTGTTAGCTTAAAGTACCTTGTGTGAATAACTTGATTGTGCTGGTTTGAGATAGCCTTGTAAATACTTTCTTGTTGATGTGATAAGTGAAAATGTTAGGATGCTACGTGTGTTAGTATCTTGTGTGATCGTGATGTAAGGGGTCATTCTTGTTGTGCTTACGTTGTTAAACGTTAAGCCCGCTGTACTATTATTGTATCACATACCCCTTTGACTTATTATACCGAGGGCTTGCCACCCTTGACGCGGTCTTTACGGCCTATGCGGTCCTCGTGACTACGCGAGCGCAGTAGCTCGAGGATTGATCATTCCGGTGTTTAGCCCGACGCGGGGATTCCTATGCGTCCGGCTGAGACTATGCGGTCTTTTGAGACTATGCGGGTCGGAGCCTAGCGGATACCGAGGGTTAGCCGCCTTCGACGCGGGTATACCTCAGCGGTGCAGGACCATGATTCGAGGAATACCTCACGCGGTCCGTGTGTGACCTATGCGGAGTCGCGAGTTCCAGTGGATAGACGCCAAGACATTGATATTGCAGCGCAGGCCAGCCTTCGATCATGGTGCGGTCTAGAAAGACCTCGGATACGCCAGTGGTATTTTGGCATCGCTGGTCTTAGTAGTCGGCTATGCCTTCGCACTTGCCCCGCACGGTTTTATTGTGATAACTTTGAGGGCGTGAGTCCCTGACTTGACATGACTGGTTATTTGTTGTGAACTGTAGTTTGCTTATCATACATGTCTCCTGCTTTATAGAATATTATGATTTCATTTACCGTATTTTTAGTTTCACATACTCTGCACCAGATCGACCTCCTTCGGGCCGCGTTCATGCCGCAGTTGAGGTACACCGCCGTTGATCCTAGCTCTCGTGGTCACAGCTGCTTGGGAAGCTCCGCTTCTCGAGGCTTATCACGTATAGTCCCCGCCGCCGTAAGTGTTTACATTCGTGGTTTGGCGGCCCGTCCCGCCATTGTTGTCGTATCATTCTTAGAGGTCCGAGTAATCTTGCAAGTGTGGTTTGTAAAAGGATTAAACTGTTCATGTTGAAAAAGTTGCTATGTATATATATATACTGAAGGTAACCGTTTTTGGTTAGCCTGTCTTCTTATTTCACTGTCTTATTACACTGGTTTCATGTATTGTCTTTATGTTACGCTGATTACTCTGATGTATGTCTACTTGGGTGCCCGGGGTAAGGCACCAGTCACGGGCCCGGGTTCGGGTCGTAACATTTATCCACACTTTAACTTCTTGCCGCCTCTCCAATAATTTCGCTAGTCTTAGGTTTCTTCAAATTTTTAGAGAGAAGGGGAGAGGGATTCTTTAAGATGAACCTTTGCAAAATGACCAAGTCTTCAAGACTTGGTCATAATATAAGACCTTCTCTGGTCAAACAGATGGGAGGGACACTTGTCGCCCTCCCATAGGTCTTTACACAAATATCTTCTGATTTTTCCCCCTTTTTCGCGAAAAATCCCTCTTCGGCGCCGCGTCCCTGCATCCGGCGCCGTGGCGCTGCAACTTCAGAAAGTTTCAGGACTTACGGCGTCGCGGCCCTGCAGCCGGCGCCGTGGCGCTGTGGCGCCTGACTGGAATATCTTTCCGTCACTTATGTCAACTGAACTTCTAACGTCCATACTTCTCCGCTCCGATGTCCTATCGACGAGCGGTTTGTTGCGTTGGAAACTAGACTCGACGAACTTCATATTAGGCTTTTTAAACACCTAAAAACTCTTAATAAACTGGGATATATAGCACTCCAAAGTTGACTCAAAATCTGTCTAAAACATTTTTGCTAACTTATCTTTCCAAATTCAAATCTATCTCCTTTCGTACGTCTTCATCTTATTCTCTTGAAATTACCGGGCGTAACATTATTCCCCCCTTAGAAACATTCGTCCCCAAATGTTCTTTCGGAGTCAATCTTATAGATAGCGACATAGTCTCCCTTTTACAACCCCTACATACCAATAATGTCACACGTGACCACATAATAGTACTTAAGCAAAATACTTCACAAGTAAGGGAAATGAATTACTTGAAGGTGTCGAAAATAAGTGAGGATACTTCCTCATCATGTCCCCTTCTGCTTCCCAGGTCATCTCCTCCCTATTTTCATTCCGCCACAAGACTTTGACGGAAGCCACATCCTTGGTCCGCAGTCGCCTGACCTGGCGATCGATTATCACTATGGGACTCTCCTCATAAGATAATCCCTCTGTCACCTGGACATCGCTAGCTGGGAAAACTCTCGATGGATCTCCGATACACTTCCGCAACATAGAAACATGGAAGACCGGATGTACCGAATTTAAATCCGATGGCAGATCCAACTCATAGGCAACCTTGTCTACTCTACGGATGATCTGGTAAGGCCCAATGTACATTGGGCTAAGTTTCCCTTTTTTTATGAACCTCATCACACCCTTCATGGGTGATAACTTCAAGAAGACCCAATCGTCAACCTGAAACTCCAAGTGTCGACGCCGATTATCTGCATAAGATTTTTGCCGACTCTGTGCTGCTAACAGTCTCTCCTGGATAAGCTTCACCTTATCCACAACCTGTTGAATCAAGTCTGGGCCAACTAACTGAACCTCGCCCACGTCGAACCAACCAATCAACGACCTACACTTCCGCTCATACAAAGCCTCATATGGCGTCATCTGAATGCTAGAATGGTAGCTATTGTTATAACTAAACTACACAAGAGGCAAATGATCCTCCCAACTACCCTTGAAATCAATAACACAGGCCCGCAGCATATCCTCAAGTGTCTGGATTGTACGCTCTGCCTGTCCATCGGTCTGAGGATGAAACGCAGTACTGAGACTCACCTGTGTCCCTAACCCCTTCTGGAAAGACCTCCAGAAGTTAGCCGTAAACTGGGTCCCTCTGTCTGATATAATCGATATAGGAACTCCGTGCAGTCTCACAATCTCCCTGATATACAATCTAGCATAATCCTCATCCAAATACGTAGTCCTGACTGGAAGAAAGTGGGCTGATTTCGTCAGCCTGTCGACAATAACCCAGATGGAATCACACTTCCTCTGAGTACGAGGTAACCCTATAACAAAATCCATGTTGATCACCTCCCACTTCCATGTCGGAATAGCAATAGCCCACCGGGCTTCTGGTGCTCAACCTTGACCTGCTGACAATTCGGACACTGAGTAACAAAACCTGCCACGTCCCTCTTCAGGCCATCCCACTAATATATACATCTGAGGTCATGGTACATCTTAGTCGACCTCGAATGAATAGAGTAACGAGCACTGTGCGCCTCCGCCAGAATCTGCTGACGAAGTCCTGCAACATCGGGAACACACAATCTGCCCTCAAATCTTAGCACCCCATCAGGCGCTACTTCAAATAGACTCTTCCCCTCTCGAAGAGCCGCATCTCGATACCATATCATAACTGGGTCCTCATACTGTCGCCTATTCACCTCCTCAATGATAAAAGACTCGGCAATCTCACGAACCCGTATCCCACTATCATCGGTATCGACCAACCGAACCCCAAGGCTCGCTAGCTGATGGATCTGACGGACCATGTCCTGTCTATCTGGATGTACCTCTGATAGGCTCCCCATCGATCTACGACTCAAAGCATCTGCAACCACGTTGGATTTTTCCGGATGGTATAGGATATCAACATCATAATCCTTTAGCAACTCCAACCACCGTCTCTGCTGCAAGTTCAGCTCCCTCTGCCTGAAGATGTACTGGAGGCTCTTGTGGTCTGTATAAATATCCACATGAACCCCATATAAATAATGTCTCCAAATCTTCAAGGCATGAATAACTGCGGCCAACTCTAAGTCGTGAGTAGGGTAATTCCCCTCATGCTTACGTAGCTGCCGGAAAGCATAGGCTATAACCTTGCCGTGCTGCATCAATACGTACCCTAGCCCGATACCCGAGGCATCACAATAAATCACGTAGCCCTATAATCCCTCAGGAAGAGTAAGAACTGGAGTTGTCGTCAACTTTTCCTTCAGTAACTGGAAGCCCTTATCACAAGCTTCTGTCCACTGGAACTTAACTTCTTTCTGAGTCAGCCTAGTCAATGGTGCTGATATCGAAGCAAACTGCTCCACAAACCTACGATAATAACCTGCCAGCCCTAAGAAGCTGCGCACCTCCGTCGGAGTAGTAGGTCTTGGCCAAGACTTGACCGCCTCAATCTTTGCCGTATCAACATGAACACCGTCAACCCCAATAATGTGCCCCAAGAATGCCACTGAGGCCAACCAAAACTCACACTTGGAGAACTTGGCGAACAATCGCCGGCCCGAGGACCCTGGCACCGCCCTCGTGATCTGCGTGCTCTCGCTTCAGGCGAATAAACCAGGATGTCATCAATGAATACTATAACAAACGTATCCAAAAATGGCTTGAACACCCGGTTCATCAAATCGATAAATACTGCTGGAGCGTTGGTCAAACCGAAAGACATCACCCTGAACTCATAGTGCCCATACCGGGTCCTGAATGCAGTCTTTGGGATATCTGCCTCTCTAACTCGCAATTTTCCTGATGATAACCAGACCGCATGTCTATCTTGGAAAAACACCTCGCACCCTACAACTAGTCAAACAAATCATCAATCCTGGGGAGGGGGTATCTATTCTTGATGGTTACCTTATTCAGCTGCCTGTAGTTAACACACATACGCAGCGTTCCATCATTCTTTTTAACAAACAAAACCGGTGCTCCCCAGAGAGAAATACTAGGCCTAATAAAGCCTTTTTCCAGCAAATCTTTCAGTTGGTCTGTTATACCCCGTAGTCTGACCCTACGTATGAGAGCGTACAAAAGCATGTAAGACTTAAAATTTTCAAAGGATAGGTTGACGGATTGTTCTGGACGGGTTTTAGTCAACTTTGAGGCGGGTTATGACCCAGTACATTGAGAGTGCTTAAGTGGTTTAAAGGCCTAGCGTGTAGTTCGTTGAGTCTAGTTTCCAACGCAACCAACCGTTCGTCGATAGGACGTCGGAGTAGGAAGTTATGGGGGTTACAAGTTCAGTACGCAGACAGACATAAATGCGTTTCAGGCAAAGGCGACAGGGCCGCGACGCCGGATGCAGGGCCGCTGTGCCGGATATACTGAGGGGTCGCTGAAGTTGCAGCGCCGCGGCGCCAGGACAGCAGGGCCGCGGCGCCGGAAGTTCCGAGAGTCCGCAGAGGTTTCAGCGCCGCGGCGCCAAGGCGGGATTCCTGGCGGAAAAACTTAGGAAAAATCAGATTTTTCTTTTAAAAGACCTTGGGAGGGTGACACGTGTCCCCCCCCCCATCTGATTTCTTGTATGCCTTATATTGACCAAGTCTTGAAGACTTGGTCATCTTTCAAATCTCTCTCTCTCTCTAAGCTTAGCTCTCACTTCTCTCTAAAATTCCAAGAGGAATTCAAGCCTAAGGAAAAATCTGAAAAGTTAAGAACAAGAAGAAAACTTGTGGCTAGCTTGTTGGTGTTATTGAGGTGGTGTTCTTGGAAAGGAGGCTAGCAAAAGTTGTTGGAATAAGTTTGGCTAAAGCTTTAAGGTAACCTTTCTTCTCTTGTGGTTAGTTATTAATGTTGCATATGAAGAAGAAGGGATGTGTAGTAGTAAATAATGCACTTAGAATCCTTGCATGTAAGAAATGTGGTTTGGATATGAAAGAATTGGCTAAAAAGATATTATGAGCATGTTGTAGCCTAAAAAACTACCTTAGAATTGTTAAGTGAATTGTTGTACCTTATGGGGCAGAATTTTACACACCCAAGTTTAGGTGTGTAATCTCCTTTGAAATATTTGGATTGTTGAGCCTTAAAAGTGGCGTTTGGATGTTAAATTCGGCCTTGAGAAAGGTGGCAAAGTATGTAGAAACAAAGGAAATGCTGCCCAATTTTCCATAGAATTTAGTGACTTTGAACTTGGATTATTATACATTGAAATTAGAGGTTAATAAACGTATCATGGTTATTTTAGGTTGACATATTACTTGCGGTAGTTTGGACTTAGCAAGTGGATTGATCAAAGAGGTATGTGAAACTTTCCTATCTCTTGAGCATGAGTAGTTGTATCTATGTAGTACGGTAGACGTACAAGATTTAGTATTCTTACTCGTTGAAGTATATAAAGACTTGTTTCGTTTTAAGATGAATAAGTCCCTTGGTTAAGGGAAAAGTATGATTTAATTAAAGTATAGGGTTAATATAACAACGTTATGGGAAGTTGGTTTATTAGCTTTATAAAAGGTTGATAAGAAGAGATTTATTCTAAGTAAGAAAAGTAAGGACAAATGATTTGATTTATGAAAGGCAAATTGATTTTAAGGCATCAATTGCCCAAAGGTTTTATATGAAAAAGAGTCACTTTTAAAAGAGTTGAAGTATGTAGTACTTGGGTTAAATTCCCGGTTTTCTTTTATTAAAGATATGATTAAGTGCCTTAAGTGAACTAAAATGAGAGGGTATATGAACAAGACTAATGAGAAGTTATAAGTTTTCTTAACTTATTTATGATTATGATATGATGACAGTTGAGCTAGGGTAAGAGTATATCTGAGGGGCAAGCCCCAAGATGTTATACCCCGTATTTCCGGAGTATGTACGTGAGGGCGTACGTTTATAATTTGGGCCTTAAAGTTTGGCTAGGTTCGAAATTTGGGCACAAGTGCCGAAAGGAGTCGTTTTTCGACGAAATGTTTTACTAAACTTACGAAGGGAAAAATACGGCTATGTCATTTTTAATTTTTTCGGATTTTTCCGAGAGACGAAACATTTTGGACCAACGGGAGGGTGACATATGTCACCCTCACATTGGAAGCAAGTGGACGGCAAAGGCAAGGCTAAGGCACGTTTTTTGTGCCTTGGGTTAGGTAGGATATTTGTGCAAGTTGGTGTGGTAGATGGATAAGGTCCACATGGTTGAAATCTAGCCCTACACTTGCCTAACACTTGGATGAATCTTGGCCATTGGTTGGCCTTTACTTGACCTATAAATACCCCTCTAAGTTGAAGACTTTCTTCATCCAAAACTTGAGCAATCTTTCTAAGTCTCTAAATGCTCCTCCCTCTCGAGTGTTCTCGCCCAAAGAGTCTTCCCCTCTTGAGTGTTCTCGTCCAAAGAGTCTTCCCCCTCGAGTGAGCCTTGCCGAGCCTCCCCCTCCCCCCTTTTGTGGTGCCCTAGCCGAGGGGTACCCCCCCTAGCCTAAATTGTTTTCGTATAATACCCCTTTTTGTGGTATAGAAATACTCTCCTAGTATTGTTGTAATGCCCAAATACCTTGTAGTATTCCCAAGGTTACACTTATACAAAAGCCCAGAAAATACTATATACTTTCTTTAGCCACTAAACGAAACCCTAAGGAAAACCTTCATAGTCGGTTGAAGTGTTAAGTAGAAGTTGCGTAGAACTTCTAAGGGTTGTTTGGAGCGGGTTGGAGCACTCGGAGTAGGAGCTTAACGTTGCTCAGGAGCGACATTATACTTGGATAATTTATGGGCTCATCGAGGTAAATACTACTGTCCTTCTATTGTAATTGGAAATTACATACTGTAGTAGTATATAAATGAATATAAGATTCATAAGAAGAGATTTGAACTGTAATAGAAGGATATTACATAAAAGGATTGAATGAAATCACTTCGTAAGAATATAAGTAGAAGTTAAACCGCATTTACATAGACCGCATTTACTGATCGATAACCTTTATTGGTTGAATGTTTTGCAAGTAGCATGTGCTACTTAGAAGGTGGACAAGGCTAGCCGGGTTATAACCGTGGAGCGTTTTGCTTATAGTCGATAATCGTCGCGAGGTATGTGATTCTTCCTATACTCTTGAGCATGAAGTATTTTAAAAGAATACATATAGTACGGTAGACGTACGTGTGGCAATGTCTTTTGACTTAAGCCTGAATAATATGTATATATTATATGGTAGATGTACGTGTGCTAACTGAATATAGTTGTACGGCAATGTCTTTTGACTTAAGCCTGAATAATAAGAACCTTGAAATATTTTAAAAGGAATATAGATATGGTACGGTAGACGTACGTGTATTAACTGAATGTAGCGTTACGACAATGTCTTTTGACTTAAGCCTGAATAATAAAGAGTCTTAAAGTATTTCAAAAGAATTAAGGAACCTTTTTGAAAGAAGAGTAATACTTGGTTTTGAAACATAAAGAGTTATACTAGATTTATGGGAGGTTAGGTATAACGTCTTAAGAGAGATAAAAAGAATGGTTTACTGATTTTTAGAAGTTAAGAGACTTAATCTGAAAAGATAAGAGACTTGACTTAATTGTTTTGATATGAAGTTTGTTAACAATGTGAACCCTCATTCGTGAGTAATGAGTACGTGGTTTTTAAAAGGAATAATGTTTTACTGATTTCGAAAATCAGAATGTGTATCGACAAACCACTGCAGCGTTAATAAAGGAAAATGTATTGAATAATGAAGTATTATTAAAACCAGTAGAAACCTCCATCCGCATGTAAGCTAAGATGAGACAAAATGATATTACATTTTCTAGATCATGGTGCTTAATAAGATTGATTATGAACAAGAATAACCTACTCACTATGGCATATGTTACTCAATTGTTTTAAAGAGATTAAGACATTGAACTAGGAAACTTTTCTAAAAGAGACTTGCGTAATTGAAATTAGGCAAACCGGAACTTTAGGAAAAGAAGGGCATTGTGTTGTCTTAAAATGGTTTAAAACATAAAGTGTTATAACAAGCTTTATGGGAAGTTGGTTATAACGACTTTATGAAAACAAAAGAAGGGTTTTATCATTGGTTTTAATGTGGTAACTGGACTTTAAAAAGAGAAGTGTTTTGGTCTAAAAAGAAGGCATGGTATTGCCTTAATTGGTTTTAAAAAGGAAAGTATGGAAGTTGTTTTGGTTTACTTAAAAGATGTAAGTCACTCTATTTTTATACTACGGGTATCGGGTGACTTTTATAAAAGGAATAGGATCTCTTTAAAAGGAATTTAACGTACGTAGTACTTTAGGGTTAAAACCCGGACTTTGGCATAAAATGAAAGTACTTTGAGTTGTGTGAAACTTGCCTATGCTTGTTGTTGTGAAACTTGCCTATGCTTGTTGTTGTGAAACTTGCCTATGCTTGTTGTGATAGCCTTTGTTGTGCAAGAATTGTGTTTCTATACTACCGCGTCTCTCGATGGAGGGTCGGTTGACTTGTTGAGAACTTACTTGACGCGTCAGCGTGACGAGAAATTCCACGCACGCCTCGCTGATAGTGCTACTTTTGCTAAACCCTTTGGACATACTGACACGATGCGTAACGCACGGGTATGCTTCCATTTGGAATGTTGTCTTATTGTTTCCCTTTGGACATACTGACACGATGCGTAGCGCACGGGTATGCTTCCATTTGGAATGTTGTCTTAGTGTTTCCCTTTGGACATACTGACACGATGCGTAGCGCACGGGTATGCTCCCATTTGGATTGCTGTCTTGTTGCTATCATATCATAGACTGCCGGCGGTGAGGAAGGAATTCCACGGGCACGAGTGATGATTTGGAGGGCGTGAGTCCCTGACTTGATATGACTGTTTATATGTTGTGTACTGTAGTTTGGTTATCATACATGTCTCCTGCTTTATATAGACTGCTATGATTTCATTTACAGTATTTTACAGTTTCACATACTTGGTACCTGTTATCGACTCCTTCTGGGCCGTTCATGCCGCAGTAAGTACATCTACCGCCGATCCCCGCTAGGATCTCATTTCAGCGTATTGGGAAGCTCCTTCCTGAGGCTTATCTTTGTATGTTACCCGAGTTTGTAGGTTCTTGTGCATTCAGTATGGCGGGCCCCGTCCCGTCATAGTTGTTGTATAAATCTTGAGGTCCAGAGCATTGTTGTGGCGGGTGGTAAGGATTGTAGAATCGCTCAAATGTCTATATATATATGTTGGAAGGCAACCGTTTTGGTTGGCCTATTTTCTTTATCTTGATCCATGTCTATTTAAATGTTTAAGTTTTTATTTCCGCTGGTTTTTCTCTGATGTTGTATCACTAGGGTGCCCGGGGTAAGGCACCAGTCACGGGCCCGGGTTCGGGTCGTGACAAAAGTGGTATCAGAGCAGTTAGTCCTCGGAAAGTGTCTACAGACCGTGTCTAGTAGAGTCTTGATTATCGATGTGTTGTGCACCACATCTATAATCAGGAGGCTGCAGGACGTTTAGGATTGGTTTCTATTCTTCTCATTCTGAGATCGTGCCTTAGAGCTGTGTGATAAGTTGGACCCCTCTGACGTACTTCGTTTTTACCAGTTATGCCTCCGCGTAAGGCAACCCGGGCCCAGAAGGGCAAGGCAGCAGAGGGAGCTGCGAGTAGAGCAGCGGCAGAGACCACAGTACCTGAGCCTCCAGTTCCGCAGTCTGGAGCAGAGGAGATGAGTTACAAGGAGTGGGCACAGTTAATGGCCAGGGTTGTGGCCAGACTTGAGGATAGGCTAGACGCAGCAGCCCAAAGAGCACCGCCGTTCACCCTAGATCAGATAGTTCGAGGCTACGGGATTTTCTGAGTTGTAAGCCGCCAGAGTTTTACGGGTCGAGGCCTGAGGATGATCCGCAGGAGTTCATCCGACAGTTACAGCGGATCATGAGAGTGATCAAGGCATCGGAGACCGAGTCGGTGGTCCTAGGTTCGCATCGGCTGCGTGATACCGCAGTCGACTGGTTTGATTCGCGAGCCGTCCCGGAGAGAATGCACTTCAGCTATTTGGGACGATTTCTCAGAGGCATTTCTTGCACATTTCTTGCCTCCCGGATGAGAGGGCTCGGGCCGACAGATTTTTGGTGTTGCAGAATCCGAGTACGGTTCGAGTACAATGTGGAGTTCGACTCATCGTCCCAGACGTCCCAAATTAGTAGCTAGTATGGAAGATCGAGTGCACCGATATGTTACAGGGCTCGATGATTACCTAGCAGAGTTGTTCGTGTAGCTCTTCACCGGCATGGATATTGCCCGCATGCGAGCTTATGCACTGGAGGTGAGGAGCGAGAAATCGGGGAATGACCAAGGTCGCGAAGAGAGGCCGAGCAATGAAGGTCCTTTGGTGAATTTCGAGGCGGACCGCCTCAACAACAAACTAGTTATGCGCCTCCACCAGTACAGAGTGGTCCTCCACAATCTTCAAGGCATCCAGAGTATTCAGGAGCAGGTCAGGGCTCCAAGGGTTCAGATTTTCGGATATAGCGGGTGTTAGCTGAAGCCACCCCTACCTCGCCAGGATCATTGTGGTAGACTCCACAGAGGGGAGTGTCGTGCTAGTCCGGGAGTTTGTTTTACATGCGGCCAGCCGGGCCTGTTACACCCCGGAAATTTCAGGATATGTTTATAAGAACGTACGTAAGAACTCAACAATGTTAAGATTTGAGACGAGTAAAAATTTATCGGAATTTTAGAATTTGTCGGAAAATGAAGTATTGCGACGAACGGGAGGGCGACACGTGTCACCCCCCTTAATATTCTTGGACGAAATTGACATGGGGGAAATGGTCATTTGACCATAATTTTAAAGATCAAGTCTTGCAAAGGCAAGAGCTTGACATTGTTGACCAAGTCAATGCCACTTGGCTTGATCCATGTGAAACTCATCCGAACCACCCATTTGTTCTAATCTAGACCCTCCAATTGGTTATATATGTGTACTAGTGCAAGACAAGCTTCAACACTTAGTCAAATTTTTACAAAAATCTTGAAGAACCTATAGGGGTGCTCTCGGTTTTGGCTTGAGGGTTTCAAGAATTTTTTTTGATTGTTGTCGAATAATTCCCCCACTTTAAATCAAGGTACCTAAGGGTATAGTAAGTGTTTCTCAATAAAAAGATCCCGGAAATGTGGTGTTTTCGTATTAGTCGCAAGGCGAAAACCTAAAGGGTTATTCAACTTTGAAGTTGAAACTTGAAGATGAGTTTTTCATAAGCTTCTAAGGGTGGCTTGGGGTGGATTGGAATGTCGAAAGGAGGAGCTAAAGGTGCTAGAGATCGACTTGTACTCTTGGATCATATTTGGACTATTTGAGGTATAATCTTCGTTTTACTTTTGTAATTGAAGATTTCATGTTATGATAAGTTATAAGTGGTCTTGTGATATGTGTTATGAAGTTTGATAAGTGTTATGGAATTGGAAGCTCAAAATCCGAAAATGACATATTTAGCCATTTGAAATTGAAATCCAATTTGATCGATAATTGAATTGTCGCATGTTACCTACTTGGAAAATGTAGTAGCTATAATTAATGGCGGCTTGATATCATATTATGCTACCAATTTGGATTGAATTGGAAATTGAATAAGAATTGGTATTGTTATATACATTGTGGCCGAAATTGGACTAGTAGTTTAGACTAGTTTGTTATCGTTTGTGGTGAGCCAATTGGGGCTGTTTGGTTATTCATTTGTATTGAACTACCTTATAAATTGTGGTGAGCCAATTGGGGCTGTTTGGTTATTGTATTCGGCCTTGAAAAAGGTGGCAAAGTTAGTAAAAACAAAGGAAGTGCTGTCCGATTTTCCGTAGAATTTAGTGACTTGCACTTGGAATATTCTACGTTTGAAACTAGAAGTTAATAGACGTACTATGGTCATTATAGGTTGGCATACTACGTACGGCGATTGGACTTAGCAAGTGGATTAAACCGAAGAGGTATGTGGAACTTTCTTACCTCTTGAGCATGATTAAGTTGTAAATGTATAGTACGGTAGACGTACAAGATTTTGACAATCTAGTCTATTTGATATCCTTGGCTTATTTTAAGAATGCCCAAGTTGTTTGAGTTAGAGAATTAACTCACTTGTTTATTTATTAAGGATATCTTGGTTTTCAAAGGTTAAGAGACTTTAAGTATGTTGAAAGTATTTTGATACTTGTTCTGTTGGAAAGTTTAAGTCTCTTGGTTAAAAAGAAGTATGTAAGTTGCTAATGTATAAAGCTAGTATAACGGCTTTATGGGAAGTTGGTTATAATAGCTTTATGGAAAGTTAATAAGAGAATGGTTTACTCTTAAGTAATTTAAGCATGTTAAGGGACTTGAAGAGTTTTAAAGAATGTGACACTTGTTTCGCTTTAAACGATAAGTCCTGGATAGGAAATTGTACTTGACTTAGGTATAAAGTGAATATAACGACTTTATGGGAGTTGGTTATATTGGCTTTATGGAAAGATAAATGGCTTGATTTATTGCAAGGCTATTTGATTTAAAGGCATCAATTTCATAAGGCTTTTACTCTAGAAGAAGTCACTTGATTTAGAATCATTATTTTATTTTCTAATAGTATTGTGACTTTAATTGTAAAAGAAATTGTAACTTGATACTACTTATTAGTATCTTGGAAGTTTTATAATGAAATGAGTCATTTTGAAAGAATAGAAGCACGTAGTACTTTGGGTTAAATTCCCGGATTTTTATAAAGAACATGTTAGTGCCTTAAGTAAACTAAAATGAGAGTGTATATGAAATGAATAATAAGAAGTTAGGGATTTCTTAACTTGCTTATATATTGTATGATAAGCGGTAGTGCTTATGTTATGTGTGATAGCCGATTTGTGCTAGTAGTTCAAGAATAATTGCGGTCATTCCCGTTTGTGGCATTGCATATTTCGTGGATTTGCTACCCACGATGCGAGGAATACCTCACGCGAGTCCGTAGGCTTATGCGGTGAAATAGTCCCACGCGGGCGGTCCATTTATGCGAGGAATACCTCACGCGAGTCCGTAAGGGCTTATGCGGGTGAAATAGTCCCATGCGAGAAATACCTCACGCGGGTCCACCGGATCTACGCGTGAAATAGTCCCGAATAGGATTGCTTAATGACATCGCGCGCGGTGGTCCCGCTGATCGTGAGCTTTCCTACTTTATATTGTAAGTATACCCTATTTACTCTCATTGTTAGTAAGGCATCGTTAATCGTGAGTTATCATACATGTCTCCGCTTTATTTTAGACTTATGATTTCATTACAAGATTTCGCCACATATTTGGTACATGTTGATCGACTCTTGGGCCGCGTCACGCCGCAGTAAAGTATGTGCTTCGATCCTCGCCTTAGGATCACTATTCACCGCTGAGAAGCTCCTTTATTCCGAGGCTTATCCTCGTATTGTCGCTATTGTACATTCGTGGTATGGCGGCCCCGTCCCGCCGCAGTTGTTGTTCTTAGAGGTCCAGAGTCACATTGTGGATTGGGTTGTAAAGAAAAAAAAATGTACTGTTCTATTTCCGGATTGAGTATATTTTTACGGAAGGTGGCCTTATCGGCTAGCCTGTTGTTAACTTATGTTTAAGTATTTCTTTTAGTTGTGTATGTTCCGCTGCTATTCTCTGATGTTTACCAAAAGGGGTGCCCAGGTAGGGCACCAGTCGCGGGCCCGGGGTCGGGTCGTGACAGGGCCATTTTGGGAGAAACTGTCCGACCAGGGGTAGCCCTGGTAGGATAGCACAGACTACGAGATCAGTTGCGGGTTCTTCACCTTCCATAGCCAGGCAGGATGTTCATACACCGGCGAGCCACGGTAGAGGTCGCGGTGGAAGTTCCCAGTTTTAGCGATCCTTTGAACCGCCTATTTTCAGGTATATCCTTAACCCTCTAGAGTTTTGTATGTATTGATGTTGAGATGATGTGTTTAGTGTTATGTTCGGATAGCCTTGTGCTAAAGTGTGATTTAGAAACCTGGTTAGTGAAAAAGGGTAAGCCTGGGGGTGAGAAAATGATGAACCTTAGAATATTATAGTTGAGACCTTAGATGTAAGGCCGTCTTGAGTACCAGATTTTGCGAGTGATCCTTGTCGGAGTGCATTTTATGCCTAGAATGTATTGTGTGATAAGTCCCTGGGTAGTGTGAAATGGAAGTGGTAGCTTTCATGACCTGTAGAGGTAAGATTGTTCCGGATCGGGGAACAAGAGCGTGATGCGTTAAGTGGGTCGGTCAGCCATGTTGAGGGCCAACCCGCGCCCGCTTCGGCGCTGGGTCAGCTCTGGGTGGTCCCGCCAGGTGGTAGGGTCACGAGGGTGCTAGGCCCAAGTTTAGACGACCATCGTATGAGTTCGTGGATATGTTCGACCTGAAGCGGATCGTGAAGGCCGGGAATGGTCTTAAGGGAGGTTGGGGCTTGTAGATGACCAAGTTCGGAGGTGGTGACTCCAAAGATTTGGGGACTAAAGCGATGACTGAAGTGTGGTACGTATATTAGAAGAGTTCAAGTGTTCGAGAAGGGCACAACGAGTAAGGAAGGAAGAGAACGTGTGTTATTTCGTGGCCAGACGTGGCGTTGGCAACTTGTTAGAAGATCTTCATCGTTATCCGTCTTGAGAAGGAACATTCGGGACGAATGTTTCTAAGGAGGGGAGAATGTTATACCCCGTATTTCCGGAGTATGTACGTGAGGGCGTACGTTTATAATTTGAGCCTTAAAGTTTGGCTAGGTTCGAAATTTGGGCACAAGTGCCGAAAGGAGTCGTTTTTCGACGAAATGTTTTACTAAACTTACGAAGGGAAAAATACGGCTATGTCATTTTTAATTTTTGCGAATTTTTCCGAGAGACGAAACATTTTGGACCAACGGGAGGGTGACACACATTGGAAGCAAGTGGACGACAAAGGCAAGGCTAAGGCACATTTTTTGTGCCTTGGGTTAGGTAGGATATTTGTGCAAGTTGGTGTGGTAGATGGATAAGGTCCACAGGGTTGAAATCTAGCCCTACACTTGCCTAACACTTGGATGAATCTTGGCCATTGGTTGGCCTTTACTTGACCTATAAATACCCCTCTAAGTTGAAGACTTTCTTCATCCAAAACTTGAGCAATCTTTCTAAGTCTCTAAATGCTCCCTCCCTCTTGAGTGTTCTCGTCCAAAGAGTCTCCCTCGAGTGAGCCTCGCCGAGAGCCTCCCTCCCCTCATGTGGTGCTCCTAGCCGAGGGTACCCCTAGCCTAAATTGTTTTCAGATAATACCCTTTTTGTGGTATAGAAATACTCTCCTAGTATTGTTGTAATGCCCACATACCTTGTAGTATTCCCAAGGTTACACTTATACAAAAGCCCAGAAAATACTATATACTTTCTTTAGCCACTAAACGAAACCCTAAGGAAAACCTTCATAGTCGGTTGAAGTGTTAAGTAGAAGTTGCGTAGAACTTCTAAGGGTTGTTTGGAGCGGGTTGGAGCACTCAGAGTAGGAGCTTAACGTTGCTCAGGAGCGACATTATACTTGGATAATTTATGGGCTCATCGAGGTAAATACTACTGTCCTTCTATTGTAATTGGAAATTACATACTGTAGTAGTATATAAATGAATATAAGATTCATAAGAAGAGATTTGAACTGTAATGAAGGATATTACGAAAAGGATTGAATCAAATCACTTCGTAAGAATATAAGTAGAAGTTAAACTGCATTTACATAGATCAGATTTACGTAGATCGATAACCTTTATTGGTTGAATGTTTTACAAGTAGCATGTGCTACTTAGAAGGTGGACAAGGCTAGCCGGGTTATAACCGTGGAGCGTTTTGCTTATAGTCGATAATCGTCGCGAGGTATGTGATTCTTCCTATACTCTTGAGCATGAAGTATTTTAAAAGAATACATATAGTACGGTAGACGTACGTGTGACAATGTCTTTTGACTTAAGCCTGAATAATATGTATATATTATATGGTAGATGTCGTGTGCTAATCGAATATAGTTGTACGGCAATGTCTTTTGACTTAAGCCCAATAATAAGAACCTTGAAATATTTTAAAAGGAATATAGATATGGTACAAGAGACGTGACGTATTAATCGAATGTAGCGTTACGGCAATGTCTTTTGACTTAAGCCTGAATAATAAAGAGTCTTAAAGTATTTCAAAAGAATTAAGGAACCTTTTTGAAAGAAGAGTAATACTTGGTTTTGAAACATAAAGAGTTATACTAGCTTTATGGGAGGTTAGGTATAACGTCTTAAGAGAGATAAAAAGAATGGTTTACTGATTTTTAGAAGTTAAGAGACTTAATCTGAAAAGATAAGAGACTTGACTTAATTGTTTTGATATGAAGTTTGTTAACAATGTGAAACCTCATTCGTGAGTAATGAGTACGTGGTTTTTAAAAGGAATAATGTTTTACTGATTTCGAAAATCAGAATGTGTATCGACAAACCACTGCAGCGTTAATAAAGGAAAATGTATTGAATAATGAAGTATTATTAAAACCAGTAGAAACCTCCATCCGCATGCTAAGATGAGACAAAATGATATTACATTTTCTAGATCATGGTCGCTTAATAAGATTGATTATGAACAAGAATAACCTACTCGCCTATGGCATATGTTACTCAATTGTTTTAAAGAGATTAAGACATTGAACTAGGAAACTTTTCTAAAAAGAGACTTGCGTAATTGAAATTAGGCAAACTGGAACTTTAGGGAAAAGAAGGGCATTGTGTTGTCTTAAAATGGTTTAAAACATAAAGTGTTATAACAAGCTTTATGGGAAGTTGGTTATAACGACTTTATGAAAACAAAAGAAGGGTTTTATCATTGGTTTTAATGTGGTAACTGGACTTTAAAAAGAGAAGTGTTTTGGTCTAAAAAAGAAGGCATGGTATTGCCTTAATTGGTTTTAAAAAGGAAAGTATGGAAGTTGTTTTGGTTTACTTAAAAGATGTAAGTCACTCTATTTTTATACTACGGGTATCGGGTGACTTTTATAAAAGGAATAGGATCTCTTTAAAAGGAATTTAACGTACGTAGTACTTTAGGGTTAAAACCCGGACTTTGGCATAAAATGAAAGTACTTTGAGTTGTGTGAAACTTGCCTATGCTTGTTGTTGTGAAACTTGCCTATTCTTGTTGTTGTGAAACTTGCCTATGCTTGTTGTGATAGCCTTTGTTGTGCAAGAATTGTGTTTCTATACTACCGCGTCTCTCGATGGAGGGTCGGTTGACTTGTTGAGAACTTACTTGGACGTGCCGGCAGTGACGGAGAAATTCCACGGGTACGTTCCTGTTGATAGTGCTACTTTTGCTAAACCCTTTGGACATACTGACACGATGCGTAGCGCACGGGTATGCTTCCATTTGGAATGTTGTCTTATTGTTTCCCTTTGGACATACTGACACGATGCGTAGCGCACGGGTATGCTTCCATTTGGAATGTTGTCTTATTGTTTCCCTTTGGACATACTGACACGATGCGTAGCGCACGGGTATGCTTCCATTTGGAATGTTGTCTTAGTGTTTCCTTTGACATACCGACACGATGCGTAGCGCATCGTATACTCCCATTTGGATTGCTGTCTTGTTGCTATCATATCATAGATCGCCGTGAGGGCGAATTCCACGCACGAGTGATGATTTGGAGGCGTGAGTCCCCGACTTGATATGAGTGTTTATATGTCAGGTATCGTAGTTTGGTTATCATACATGTCTCCCGCTTTATATAGATCGCTATGATTTCATTTACGATTTTTACGCCACATACTTGGTACTGTTAGATCGACCTCCTTCGGGGCTGCGTTCATCCGCAGTAGAAGTACATCTACCGCCGATCCCCGCTAGGATCTCATTTCAGCATATTGGGAAGCTCCGCTCCTTCGAGGCTTATCTTTGGTATGTTACCCCCGAGTCCAGAGGTTCTTGTGCATTCAGGGGTATGGCGGGGCCCTGTCCCGTCATAGTTGTTGTATAAATCTTAGAGGTCTGTAGCATTGTTGTGGGCAGGGTTGTAAGGATTGTAACTGTTCAAATGTCTAAATATATATGTTGAAAGGCAACCATTTTGGTTGGCCTATTTTCTTTATCTTGATCCATGTCTATTTAAATGTTTAAGTTTTTATTTCCGCTGGTTTTTATCTGATGTTGTATCACTAGGGTGCCCGGGGTAAGGCACCAGTCATGGGCCCGGGTTCGGGTCGTGACACAAGATCGTTATACCACCTTCTCCAGGGTAAGAGTATGTCTGAGGGGCAAGCCCCAAGATCGTCATACCACCTTCTCCAGTGTAAGAGTATATCTGAGGGGTAAGTCCCCAAGATCTTTATACTATCTGCTTCAGTGTAAGAGTATATCTGAGGGGTAAGTCCCCAAAATCGTTATACCATCTGCTTCAGGGTAAGAGTATATCTGAGGGGTAAGTCCCCAAGATCGATATACCACCTGTTCCGTGGATTTGCTACTCACGATGCGAGGAATACCTCATGCGAGTCCTTATGGGCTTATGCGGGTGAAATAGTCCCATGCGGGCGGGTACAACCTATGCGAGGAATACCTCATGCGGGTCCACAGGACCTATGCGGGTGAAATAGTCCCAGGAGTAGGGGTGCTTATTGATACTACGGGCGAGGTACCCTGTTTTGATCATGAGGCCCCTATTTTATGCAGTATTATATATATATATATACTTGCCACTCTCATTGTTAGTAAGGCACAGTAAAAGGTATTTTGATTGTCTTCCATGACTCCAACTTACTTTTAGACTTATGATATCATTATTACAGTATTTTCCAGCTTTACATACTTGGTACATATCAGTAATCGACCCCTTCCTCGGGGGCTGCGTTCATGCCGCAGGTAAGGGTAAGAAGATTGTGGATCCTCGTTCTTAGGATCACTGTTCCGGTGTCAGAAGCTTCATCCCTCCGGAAGCTTGTTTGTTGGTACGGATATTCCCTGATGCTATAGGTATTTTGTACATTCAGGGGTATGGCGGGGCCCTGTCCCACCACAGTTGTTATCCTTAGAGGTCTATGGTCACATATGTGTTTTGGGCTATAAGAACCAGTTGTACTGCTATACTTTTGATTTAGTATGTTTTATGGAAGGCAGCCTTATCGGCTGGCCAGTGATGTTACCTTTTTGTAAGATATGTGTTATGTATGTTCCGCTATTCTCGATGTATACTGATGCGGTACCCGGTAGGTACAGCGGCCCGGTCGGGTCGTGACAAAAGTGGTATCAGAGCAGTTAGTCCTCGGAAAGTGTCTACAGACCGTGTCTAGTAGAGTCTTGATTATCGGTGTGTCGTGCACCACATCTATAATCAGGAGGCTGCAGGACATTTAGGATTGGTTTCCATTCTTTCACTCTAAGATCGTGCAATAGAGCTGAGTTATAGGTTGAATCTCCTCTGATGTCTTCCTTTATGTATCAGTTATGCCTTCACGCAAGGCAACCGCGGCCCAGAAGGGCAAGGCAGCTGAGGGTGCTGCTAGTGGGACGCGGAGAGTCACGAGGGCACAGGCCCAGTCCTTACCAGAGATGATGTTTAGGGCGGCGAGTTCCACGATGTCGCCAAATTTCGCAGAGTTCGAGGCGTGAGCGCCATCGAGATCATGCCGAGCCTCCATCCCACAAATGAGTATAGAGATTACGGGGAACAAATTTGGTTACTGACCAGCATAGTGGCATGGCAGCACCGACAGGAGCAGGCAGCCAACCCTAGAGCCGACAATTTATGGATTCGGGATTTCCTGGGTTGTCACCCACCCGAGTTCTATGGTTCGAGATTTGAGGAGGATCCGCAGGAGTTTGTCCGGCAGTTACAGCGGACCATGCAGGTGCTTAGGGCATCGGAGACTGAGTCTGTTATACTAGCTTCTTACCGGTTATGCGATATTTCGTTGAACTGGTTTGAGTCATGGGTGTTTTCGAGAGGTGAGGATGCTCTTCCAGCTGTTTGGGAGGAGTTCACAGAGGCTTTCCTGGATCACTTCTTACTTCCTGAGATGAGGAGTGCTTGGGTAGATAGATTCTTGACCTTGAGGCAGGACGGGAAGACTATCAGAGAGTACAGCCTGGAGTTTGACTCCTTGGCCAGGTATGCACACACCATTGTAGCGGACATGGCAGACAGGGTTCATCGGTATGTGATGGGGTTAGACCGTCATATGATTACTGCATGCTTGGGGGTGGCTCTTCAGCCAGGGATGGATATTGCCAGGATGCAGGCGTACGCACAGGGGATTGAGGACAGAGAGAGGCAGGATCAGCTAGATTTAGGCCAGCCCAAGAGGGCCAGGACAGCAGGGTCTCAGGGTAGTTTATGAGGCGGGCAGCCTCAGCAGCAGACTAGGTCCACTTTTCAGCCAGCACAGAGTGCTCCTACTCAGTTTTCCGGCAGGAGGTCTGATCAGCCGGGTTATTCAGGAGCAGGTCAGGGCTCCAGGACTTCAGGGTTTCAGGGAAACAGGGACCGTCACCAATCGAGGCCACCCATATCTCGGTGCGTTCGATGTGGTAGGTCTCATCCGGGAGAGTGTCGTATGGGTTCAGGAGCGTGTTACTCTTGTGGCCAGCAGGGCCATCTGAAGAAAGATTGTCCGTCCTTAGGCGGCGGAAGCGTTACGGTTCAGCCGACGGGTCTCTGGTCGGATCTTCGCTCGATGGTCGATGCCCGGAGGCGTGGTACTTACGGGCCAACAGTCCGCGGCAGAGGTCGTGGTAGGGGTTCCAGTTCTAGCGGTCCTCAGAACCGCATCTATTCTATGTCCAGCCGTCAGGACCAGGAGGCGTCACCAGATGTCGTCACAGGTACATTGTTAGTTTCTTGCTGTGATGTATATGCTTTGATAGATCCAGGGTCTACCTTGTCTTATATATCTCCTCATATTGACAGTAGAATAGGGATAGAGCCCGAGTCCATAAGACCTTTTGAGGTGGCTACGCCAGTAGGTGATTCAGTGGTAGCTGAGCGGGTATATAAGGCTTGCCCAGTGACTATAGACAGTCGTCAGACTCTAGACGACTTGATAGAGTTAGATATGACAGACTTTGATGTGATTATGGGTATGGATTGGCTAACATCTTGCTATGCCAATGTGGACTGTAGGGAGAGATTAGTTCGGTTCCAGCTCACGAGCGGTTGCCATCGAGTGGAAGGGGAATACTGCATCGCCGAGGGGTAAGTTTATTTCTTACCTCAAGGCTAGGAAGATGGTGCGGAAAGGGTATATCTACCATATGGTTCGAGTATTCGACAATGAGGCTGAAATACCGGACCTTCAGTCAGTTCCGGTCGTTAGATAGTTTCCAGATGTATTCCCAGACGAGCTTCCGGGTATCCCTTCGGAGAGGGAGATTGAGTTTTGTATTGATTTGGCGCCAGATACTCGACCGATATCTATTCCGCCATACAGGATGGCACCTGCCGAATTGAAGGAATTGAAGGACCAGCTGAAGGACTTGCTGGAGAAGGGCTTTATTAGGCCAAGTGTTTCTCCTTGTGGAGCGCCAATGTTATTTGTAAAGAAGAAGGATGGGAAGCTGCACATGTGTATTGACATGTGCAACGAACAAGGTAACTATCAAGAATGATATCCTCCCCGTGATTGACGATTTGTTTGACCAATGCAGGTGCAAGGTGTTTTTCCAAGATAGACTGCGGTCCGTTATCATCAAAGTCACGAGTTAGAGAGGCGGATATCCCAAAGATCGCATTCAGACCTGATGGGCACTATGAGTTCAGGCCTCAGGGTAATGTCTTTCGGGTTGACCAACGCCCCAGCAGTATTCATGGATTTGATGAATAGGGTGTTCAGGCCATTCTTGGATATGTTCGTTATAGTTTTCATTGATGATATCTTGGTTTATTCGCGCACAGAGCAGGAGCATACAGAGCATTTGAGGACGGTATTGGGAGTCCTCCGAGACCGGCAGTTGTATGCCAAGTTCTCGAAGTGCGAGTTCTGGTTGGCGTCAGTGGCTTTCTTAGGACATGTTATCGGGGCCGATGGTATTCGGGTTGATACAACGAAGATTGAAGCCAAGACTTGGCCTGCACTCCACTACACGGAGGTGCGCAGCTTTTTGGGCCTTGCAGGTTATTATCGGAGGTTTGTGGAGAAGTTTGCTTCTATTTCAGCACCATTGACTAAGCTGACTCAGAAGGCAGCTGTGTTCCGGTGGACGGACACTTGTGAGGAGAGTTTCCAGTTGCTAAAGGAGAAGTTGACGACCGCCCCAGTTCTTACTCTTCCAGAAGGTTTAGATGGATACGTGGTTTATTGTGACGCGTCAGGTGTCGGGCTTGGATGCGTGCTGATGCAGCACGGCAAGGTTATAGCTTACGCATCTCGACAGCTTAGGAAGCATGAGAAGAACTATCCCACACATGACTTGGAGTTGGCAGCAATGATTCATGCCTCAAGATCCGGAGACATTATTTATATGGAGTTCATGTGGACATTTACACGCACCACAAGAGTCTCCAGATATCTTCACCGTAGGAGCCGAACTTGCGGCAGACGGTGGTCGAGCTACTTAAGGATTACGATGTTGATATTCTATACCACCCAGGGAAGGCCAACGTAGTTGCAGATGCCCTTAGTCGCAGATCGATGGGTAGTCTATCTGATATACAGCCAGAGAAGAGGGATATGGTCCGAGAGTTACATCAGCTAGCAAGCCTTGGGGTTCGTTTGGTTGATTCTGATAGTGATGGAGTTCGGATTCGAGAGGTTGTCGAGTCTTCCATCGTCGAGGAGGTGAAGAGGCGACAGTATGAGGATCCTATTTTGGTACGGTACCGAGATGCAGCTCTCCAAAAGGAGAAGAGTCTATTTGAGGTAGCGCCTGATGGGGTGCTAAGATTTGAGGGCCGGTTGTGTGTTCCCGATGTGACAGGACTTCGTCAGCAGATTCTGGAGGAGGCACACAGTGCTCGTTATTCTATTCATCCGGGGTCGACTAAGATGTATCATGACCTCAGATGCGTGTATTGGTGGGATGGCACGGCGGGGCGTTGCGAGTTCGTAAGCCGCCCGAATTGTCGCGAGTTGAGGTTGAGCACCGAAGCCCGTGGGTCATTGCGAGCTATTGATATTCGACTGGAAGTGGGAGGTGGTAAATATGGATTTTATTACGGTTACTTTCCACTCGGAGGAAGCATGATTCCATTTGGGTTATCGTCGACAGTCGTGAAATCAGCCCATTTTCTTCCGATGATGACTTTTTCGCCGAGGATTATGCTAGATCAGATATCGAGAGATCGTGAGATCGCACGGAGTTCCTATATCGATTATTTCGCATGCAGGAGCCCGCTTACGCTAACTTCGAGGTCTTTCCGGCGGATTAGGGACACATGTGAGTCTCAGTACGACGTTTCATCCTCAGACCGACGGGCAGGCCGAGCGCACTATATAGACACTTGAGGATATTCTGCGGGCTTGTGTTATTGATTTCAGGGGTAGTTGGGAGGATCATTTACCTCTTGTGGAGTTTACTTACAACAACAGCTACCATTCCAGTATCCAGATGACGCCTTATGAGGCCTTATATGGGAGGAAGTGCATGTCACTGATAGGTTGGTTTGAAGTGGGAGAAGTGCAGTTAGTCGGGCCAGATTTGGTTCAGCAAGCAGTGGATAAGGTGAAGCTTATCCAGGAGCGGTTGTTGGCAGCTCAGAGTCGGCATAAGTCGTATGCAAATCATCGGCGTCGACACTTGGAATTTGAGATAGATGGTTGGGTTTTATAAAGGTATCGCCCATGAAGGGCGTGATGAGGTTTGGGAAGAAAGGGAAACTTAGCCCAAGGTACATTGGGCCGTATCAGATTGTCCGTAGGGTAGGCAAGGTTGCCTATGAGTTGGATCTGCCGTCCGATCCGAGGCGGTCATCCATCTTTCACGTATCTATGTTGCGGAAATGTATTGGAGACCCATCGAGAGTGCACCCGATTCATGATGTCCAGGTGACAGAGGAGTTATCGTATGAGGAGAGTCCCATAGCGATACTCGATCGTCAGGTTAGGCGACTTCGGACGAAGGACGTGGCTTCCGTCAAAGTCTTATGGAGGAACGAGAACAGGGAGGAGATGACATGGGAGGAAGAGGATGACATGATGAAGAAGTATCCTCACTTATTTCCTATACCTCCAGGTAACCTACTTCCTTGCTTGATAGTTTTAAATGGAAATTTTGCTTGAGTATTGTTGTGGCTCGTGGAGCATCTTTTATTGCAAAAAGAATAGTTAAGAGGGTCTATGTCGATATTATGATTTGAGTAAGCCTAGAAGGAACATTCGGGACGAATGTTTCTAAGGGGGGGAGAATGTTATACCCCGTAGTCTGACCCTACGTATGAGAGCGTACGAAAGCATATAAGACTTAAAATTTTCAAAGGATAGGTTGACGGATTGTTCCGGACGGGTTTTAGTCAACTTTGAGGCGGGTTATGACCCAGTACATTGAGAGTTCATAAGTGGTTTAAAGGCCTAGCGCGTAGTTCGTTGAGTCTAGTTTCCAACGCAACCAACCGTTCGTCGATAGGACGTCGGAGTAGGAAGTTATGGGAGTTACAAGTTCAGTACGCAGACGGACAGAAATGCGTTTCAGGCAAAGGCGACAGGGCCGCGGCGCCGGATGCAGGGCCGCGACGCCGGATATACTGAGGGGTCGCTGAAGTTGCAGCGCTGCGGCGCCAGGACAGCAGGGCCGCGGCGCCGGAAGTTCCGAGAGTCCGCAGAGGTTTCAGCGGCGCCAAGGCGGGATTCCTGGCGAAAAAACTTAGGAAAAATCAGATTTTTCTTTTAAAAGACCTTGGGAGGGTGACAAGTGTCCCCACCCATCTGATTTCTTGCATGCCTTATATTGACCAATTCTTCAAAACTTGGTCATCTTTCAAATCTCTCTCTCTCTCTAAGCTTAGCTCTCACTTCTCTCTAAAATTCCAAGAGGAATTCAAGCCTAAGGAAAAATCTGAAAAGTTAAGAACAAGAAGGAAGTTTGTGGCTAGCTTGTTGGTGTTATTGTGGTGGTGTTCTTGGAAAGAAGGCTAGCAAAAGTTGTTGGAATAAGTTTGGCTAAAGCTTTAAGGTAACCTTTCTTCTCTTGTGGTTAGTTATTAATGTTGCATGTGAAGAAGAAGGGATGTGTAGTAGTAAATAATGCACTTAGAATCCTTGCATGTAAGAAATGTGGTTTGGATATGAAAGTGTTATACCCCGTATTTCCAGAGTATGTACGTAAGGACGTACGTAGAAAAATTTGAACTTTTACATAGGCTTGGCCGAATTAACTTTGTTCACAACACCCGATTAGAGTCGTTTTTTGACGAAACGTTTCCACAGGTTTCGTAGGGAAAATTCCGGCTATGTCATTTTTAATTTTTGCGGATTTTTCCGAGAGACGAAACATTTTGGACCAACAAGAGGGCGACACTTGTCACCCTCTCATTGGAACACCTTGGGCGGTATAGTGGTGGCCGAAAGTATGGCCATTGTGGTAAAGGGTTGGTAGGATATTTTTGTGTTAGTTGGCTAGTGTGCACTTGGCAAGATCTTGGCCCTACACTTGCTATGCACTTGGCAAGATCTTGGCCATTGGTTGGCCTTGGCTTGTCCTATAAATACCCACCCCTTTGGAAGACTAATTCATCCATAAATTTGCCTAAGTCTTGAAAGCTCTCTTTCTCCCCTTTGTGTGTTGAGTTCGGCCGAGAGGCCTCCCCTCCTAGAGGCTCGCCGGCGGGTACCCTCCTAGTGGTGCTAGTGGGTACCCCCAGCCTAGGGCTTGCTGTATAATACCCCCTTGTGGTGTAGAAATACTCAAAAGTATTGTTATAATGCCCAAATTACCTTAGCCAGATACCTTGTAGTATTCTAAGGTTATACCTTTACAAAAAGCCCAGCTTATACTATTATACTTCCCACACCACAAACCGAACCCTAAGGAAAATCTCCATAGTTAGTTGGAGTAGTATGTAGAAGTTGGTTAGAACTTCTAAGGGTGGTTTAGAGCGGGTTGAGCGCACGAGTCGAGCTAAACGTTGCTCAGATCGACATTTAAACTTGGATAATTTTGGGCTTATCGAGGTAAACACTCTTGACCTTCTATTGTAATTGGAAATTACATGTTGTAGGAATATATAGTTGAAGTATACTATATATAGAATCAACATAATTGTGCGGCAATGTCTTTTGACTTAAGCCCAATTTAAAGAAGAGTCGAATCAGAATTACATAGACTGTATCAGACATGAGACTTGTGTAGCATTGCTGTAGTAGAATCGCACACGCCCCGGTTAGACGCAAACCCCTCGGTTGGCTTGATAGCCGCCTCGATAGAGAGATTTACGCTGTCATGTGGGGAGGTGCCGAATTTTCTGTAGAATGTTCTACGATAAGACCTAGATGTTAATAAGCGCTGTGGCCTTATAGGTTGATGTACAATGCGTGGCGCGATCTACTCGGCCAAGGAGTAGCCGACGGTTTGAGGTACTTGAGCGCTTGCTATTAGTCGATAATCGTCGCGAGGTATGTGAACCTCTTCCTATCTCTTCTAGCATGATATGTGTGAACTATTTAGTACTGCGGTAGACGCATACGTGCTAAATGTATTTGATTGGTTTAAAACATAAAAGTGTTATAACGGCTTTATGGGAAGTTGGTTATAATACTTTATGTAGGTAAGAAAATACTTGTGGTTTTAAAAGGTAAATCGATTTGAACTATAATCGTCAAGTTATGTGATAACAAAGAACTTGAAGTATTTCAAAAGATTTTTGAATCATTTTGAAAGTTAAGTAATACTTGGTTTTAAAAACTTAAGAGTTATACTAGCTTTATGGGAAGTTAGGTATAACGGCTTAAGAATGTTCTCTCGATTTGGAAATCGAACGTGTATCGACAAACCATCGCAGCGTTAATAAAAGGAAATGTTTTGACAGATTAAGTATTATTAAAACCAAGAGAAACTTCCATCCGCATGAAGCTAAGATGAGACAAAATGATATTTCCTAGATCATGGTCATTGTAATAAGATTGTTATAAACAAGAATGTCCTACTCACACATAAGGTTTATGTTTTTCAGATTGTTAAAAGAGAATTATATTCCTAAATAAATAAGACTATGAACTACTAAACCTTTCTAAAATAAGAAACCTAAACACTTGAAATTAGGCAAACTCGACGCTTGGAAAATAATGTTGTTACTTGATTTTACAAAGGTAAGTATTTTGATTACTTAAAAAGACAAATACTCTATTTTATACTACGGGTATCAGGTGACTTGTGTGAACGAAACGTTCTTTTAAAGATTTAATGTGTGAAGTACTTTGGGGATAAAAATTCAACATGTTAGTAGAAAGTACCTTGTGTGAATAACTTGATTGTATTGGTTTGTGATAGCCTTGTAATACTTTCTTGTTGATTTGATAAGTAAACATGTTAGGATGCTACGTGTGTTAGTATCTTGTGATTAGTATGTATGGTCACTCTTGTTGTGCTTACGTTGTCAAACGTTAAGCCCGCAGATCGTTATTATATCACATACCCCTCGACTTGTTATACCGAGGGCTTGCACCCTTGATGCGGTCTATACGGCCTATGCAAATTTGTGACTACGCGAGTCAGCGGAGCTCCGTGATTGATCATTCCGGTGTTTAGCCCGACGCGGGGATGCCCTATGCGGTCTTTGAGGACTATGCGGTCTTTGAGGACTATGCGGCCGCGGAGCCTAGGTGGATACCGGGTTAAGCCGCCTCGACGCGGTATACCTCAGCGATGCAGGACCATGATTCGAGGAATACCTCACGCGGTCCGCGTGTGACCTACGCGAGTCGCGGAGTTCCAGTGGATAGACGCGCACATTGATATCGCGCGAGTGCCGCCTTCGATCATGCGTGCGGTCTAGAAAGACCTCGTGATGCGCTTTATGGTATTTTGTTTGTATCGCGGTCTTAGTAGTCGCTATGCCTTCGCATTTACCTCGCATTTGCCTCTATTGTGATGACTGAGGCGTGAGTCCCCGACTTGACATGATCGCTTATTTATTGTGAATCGTAGTTGGTTATCATACATGTCTCCTCGCTTTATATAGACTACTATGATTTCATTTACGTGATTTATTTCGCCACATACTGCACTGCCAGATCGACTCCTTCGGGCCGCGTTCACGCCGCAGTAAAGGTACACCGCCGTTGATCCTCGCCGTTAGGGTCACAGTCATTGGTTGGGAAAGCTCCGCTTCAACGAGGCTTATTCGTATAGTCCCCGCTGTGGTAGTGCTACATTCAGGTATGACGGCCCCGCCCCGCCGTTGTTGTCATATTATTCGTAGAGGTCTCAGAGTAATCGCCAGGCAGAATTTGTGCAGGGTTGTAAATCGCTCAAATTGCTATTTATATATATACCAAGGTAACCGCTTTGGTTAGCCTGCCTTTCTTATTTCACCGCCATATTACATTGGTTTCATGTATTGTCCTTATGTTCACTGACACTGATGTTGTGTCACTAGGGTGCCCGGTAAGGCACCATCCACGCCCAGTTCGGTCGTGACAAAAGTGGTATCGTGAGCGCTTAATCTCTAAGGTGTCTACGCATCGTATCCAAGCAGTTCTTGATTATCGGTGTTGTGCACCACACCAATAATCGTGAGGCTATAGGATATTTAGGATTGGTTTCCATTCTTCTCATTCCGAGATCGTGCCTGAGCCGTGTGATAAGTCGACCTCTAACGTATTTCTTTCCTTACCGATATGCCTCCGCGCAGGGCAAACCCGCCCAGAGGCAAGGCAAACGAGGAGCCGCGAGTAGTTCGAGGGTTACGAGGCACAGCCCAACCATCACCCGAAAGTTAGGTGCTTCGTTCGGGAGTTATGCTACGTCACCACCAAAGAGAGTTTAGCACGGCGGCAGCTCTACTGCGCCATGACATTTGAACCTTCGCCCACGACCGAGAACGGTAATATAGATTGCAAAGAGGCGACCTCACATTAGTTATGGATTTGGCTACAAGAGAGTATACCGATGTACCGCGAGTCTTGATGAATATCTTAGAAAGGGTTGTGCAAGAGTAATTCTTCAGTTGGGCTTGAGCATGGCCTGTGGTCGGGCTTATGCACAGCAGGCCGAGAAACATAGAGATCGACGGGTTAACGGCGACAGCAAGAGGCCGTAATGCAAGGTCCTTTGGTAACTTTCGAGGCAAGTCGCCTCACCAGCAGATTAGGTTATGCACATCCACCAGTGCAGAGTGGTCTTCCACGGATTTCAGGACGTTCGGGTATGCAGGAGTTGGTCGAGCTCGCAGTTTCCGGCTCATTACAGGATGCACGCCATCCCGGAATGTCGCCTTTAGTTGGTACTGGTTGTACCTATGACCGCCGTGGTCCGATGTCGGCAGAGTGTCCTAGTAGGAAGACTTAGCCTTCAGGATCGGTGGGTAGTTCGTCATCCTCCCTAGCTATGCGCCCTACGGGGCAGGTTTGATTAGAACGACTAAGGGGAGTGAAGCAGTAGATTTAGATATATCCTTAACCCTCTAGAGATCAGTATGTATGATAAGATGGGTATATCATAAGTGCTATGTTCTGATAGCAGTGTGTAAATTGTAATTAGAAATCTTGGTTAGTTAACCAAGTAAGATTTGGGGATGAGAAGGTGTGAGCCTTAGAGTTTTATACGTGGAGACCTTAGAGGTAAGGCCATCTCGAGTATAGGTGTAGTGTTATGTTTGATCCTTATCGGAGTGCATAGTGCACGTGAGCTATGTTTTTGGGATAAGTCCCTGAGTAGCGTGATATGAAAGAGGGTAGTTGAGCTAGGAAGACCGCTAGGTTTTCGTAACGTGATTTGTGAAATTGTTCCGGATCGGGGAGCTAGTGTTTTGCGCGATGCCGGGTAGGGTTGAGGCCATGTTGCGGGTCAACCCGCGGCCTGTTTGGTGATGGGGTCAGTTTGTGGTGGTCCCACCTTGTGATAGGGTCACGAGGGTGTTAGGCCCAAGTCTAGTTAACCAGCATACGAGTTCGTAGATGCGTTCGACCAGTAGTCGGGCCGAGGAGGTCAGCCGTCTTGTTTTCTAGCAAAGACCGTTTACTCGGCAGTGTTGATTTATCGTAAAGGTTGTAAGGTCGCACGGTGCCTACCTTCACCTTATGGCGCATGTTGGAGCCTGTGGTACGCTATTTTGTTTCCAAAGTTTTACCAGCAGGTTAAGAACTCAGCAGTCTCGACCGCATTCGCCTCGCCGCGTGGATTTCGCGAGTAGTTGCGAGGATTGTTGTCTCCCGTGGAGGAGCGCTAAGCTACCGCTTCGTTGTTCGGATGTCGCCTTATGAAGCCTTGTAGGGGTGGATGTAAGTCGCGGCCGATTGGTTCGATGTTGGCAAGATTCGATAGTTGGTTCAGCTTGTTCCAGCAGATCGTGAATGTGGTAAAGCTTGTCTAGAAGGGGTTCCGCAAACGGAGAATCGCGGATAATCGCGACGACGCTTAGAGTTCAGTTGACGGTCGGTCTTTTGAAAGTACCACCCCGGTCAGTGTGACGAGTTTTGGAAAATAGAGGAAACTTAGCCCGAGTTACTTGGGCCTTTTAGTTCATGTGAAGAATAGGCCAGGTTGCCTATATGTTAGCAATTGCATCCGACTTAGGAGGCGAGACGTCCGTCTTTCGTGTTGTTATGTTCGGAAAGTATCTAAATCCATCCAAAGTGTTCCCGCTAATGATGACCACGTTAGAGATAGTAACCCCGAGTTTTGGAACCGGCGACGTAAACGTGGTAAGAGTTCGAGTGTACGACATACTCGTGGATCGCACGCAGCCGGCACCATTTGTCGGGTCGCCGAGTGACACTAGAACCTCGCGCAAAGTGACAAAAGTGGTATCACGACGAGTAAAGGAGAAGCGAGCATGTATGGCGAGCATAGATGTGATCATTTCTTTTGTAAGGAGAAGACGCGCGAAGTATATTTTAAACCCCGAGAGAGGTGTTTGTGGTAATGTTAGAGGTGTTTCTCGTGGACTTGGATGGAGGTATTTTGCGCAGTGTTTCGTGGCCATGTGTGGCGTGATTGTTCTCGTAAGTATAGTAGCGAAGACTATACAGCGCCGCTTGTTTTGAGATTTAGAAGGAACATTCGACGAATGTTTCTGGCGAGGAGAATGTTATACCCGTATTTCCGCAGTATGTACGTAAGGACGCACGTGAAAAATTTGAACTTTTACATAGGCTTGGCCGAATTAACTTTGTTCACAACACCCGATTAGAGTCGTTTGACTAAACGTTTCCACATTTCGTAGGAAAATTCCGCTATGTCATTTTTAATTTTTATGATTTTTCCGAGAGACAAACATTTTGGACCAACAAGTTGGCGACACTTGTCACCATCTCATTGGAACACCTTGGGAGGTTATAGTGGTGGCCGAAAGTATGGTCATTGTGGTCAAGGGTTGGTAGGATATTTTGTGTTAGTTGGCTAGTGTGCACTGGCAAGATCTCGCCCTACACTTGCTATGCACTTGGCAAGATCTTGGCCATTGGTTGGCCTTGGCTCGTCCTATAAATACCCACCCCTTTGGAAGACTAATTCATCCATAAATTTGCCTAAGTCTTGAAAGCTCTCTTCTCCCTTTGTGTGTTGAGTTCGCCGAGAGGCCTCCCCCCCTCCTAGAGGGCTTGGCCGAGGGTACCCTCCTCCTAGTGGTGCTAGCCGGTACCCCCCAGCCTAGTTGCTTTCAGATAATACCCCCTTTGTGGTGTAGAAATACTCTCAAAAGTATTGTTATAATGCCCAAATTACCTTAGCCGTATACCTTGTAGTATTCTAAGGTTATACCTTTACAAAAAGCCCAGTTATACTATTATACTTCCCACAATACAAAACCGAACCCTAAGGAAAATCTCCATAGTTAGTTGGAGTAGTATGTAGAAGTTGGTTAGAACTTCTAAGGGTGGTTTAGAGCGGGTTGAGCGCACGGAGTCGAGCTAAACGTTGCTCAGATCGACATTTAAACTTGGATAATTTTGGGCTTATCGAGGTAAACACTTTGACCTTCTATTGTAATTGGAAATTACATGTTGTAGGAATATATAGTTGAAGTATACTATATATAGAATCAACATATTTGTTCGGCAATGTCTTTTGACTTAAGCCTTAATTTAAAGAAGAGAATCGAATCAGAATTACATAGGATCAGTATTACAGAGACTTGTGTAGCATTCGTGTAGTAGAATCGCACACGCCCGGTTAGACGTGCAAACCCCCGTTGGCTTGATAGCCGCCTCGATAGAGAGAGATTTACGCTGCCATGCGGGGAGGTCGCCGAATTTTCTCGTAGAATGTTCTACGATAAGACCTAGATGTTAATAAGCGCCTTGTGGCCTTATAGGTTGATGTACAACGCGTGGCGCGATCTACTCGGCTTAAGGAGTAGCCGACGGTTTGAGGTACTTGAGCGTTTGCTATTAGTCGATAATCGTCGCGAGGTATGTGAACCTCTTCCTATCTCTTCTAGCATGATATGTGTGAACTATTTAGTACGTAGACGCATACGTGCTAAATGTATTTGATTGGTTTAAAACATAAAAGTGTTATAACGGCTTTATGGGAAGTTGGTTATAATGACTTTATGAGGTAAGAAAATACTTGTGGTTTTTAAAAGGTAACTGATTTGAACTATAACTGGCTGGTTATGTGATAACAAAGAACTTGAAGTATTTCAAAAGATTTTTGAATCATTTTGAAAGAAGAAGTAATACTTGGTTTTAAAAAAAAACTTAAGAGTTATACTAGCTTTACGGGAAGTTAGGTATAACGCTTAAGAATGTTCTCTCGATTTCGAAATCGAATGTGTATCGACAAACCATCGCAGCGTTAATAAAAGGAAATGTTTTGACAGATTAAGTATTATTAAAACCAAGAGAAACTTCCATCCGCATGTGCTAAGATGAGACAAAATGATATTTCCTAGATCATGGTCAGTAATAAGATTGTTATAAACAAGAATGTCCTACTCACACATAAGGTTTATGTTTTTCATTGTTAAAAGAGAATTATATTCCTAAATAAATAAGACTATGAACTACGAAACCTTTCTAAAATAAGAAACGTAAACACTTGAAATTAGGCAAACTTGGATGTTTGGAAAATAATGTTGTTACTTGATTTTACAAAGGTAAGTATTTTGATTACTTAAAAAGACAATCACTCTATTTTATACTACGTATCAGGTGACTTGTGTGAACTAAACGTTCTTTTTAAAGATTTAATGTGTGAAGTACTTTGGGGATAGGTACCCGAACTTGTTAGTAGAAAGTACCTTGTGTGAATAACTTGATTGTATTGGTTTGTGATAGCCTTGTAATACTTTCTTGTTGATTTGATAAGTAAACATGTTAGGATGCTACGTGTTAGTATCTTGTGATTAGTATGTGCGGGTCACTCTTGTCAGGCTTACGTTGTCAAACGTTAAGCCCGTTGATCATATTATATCACATACCCCTCGACTTGTTATACCGAGGGCTTGCCACCCTTGATGCGGTCTATACGCCCTATGCACCCTTGTGACTACGCGGAGTCAGGAGCTCCAGGATTGATCATTCCGGTGTTTAGCCCGACGCGGATGCCCTATGCGGTCTTTACGGACTACGCGGTCTTTGAGGACTACGCGGCCGCGGAGCCTAGGTGGATACCGGGGTTAAGCCGCTCGACGCGGTATACCTCAGCGATCCAGGACCATGATTCGAGGAATACCTCATGCGGGTGCAGTGTGACCTATGCGAGTCGCGGTAGTTCCAGGATAGACGCGCACATTGATATCGCGCGAGTGGCCGCCGTCGATCATGCGCGCGGTCTAGAAAACCTCGTGATGCGCTTTATGGTATTTTGTTTGTACCGCGTCTTAGTAGTCGATTATGCCTTCGCACTTACCCCGCATTTCTATTGTGATGACTTGAGGCGTGAGTCCACGACTTGACATGATCGCTTATTTATTGTGAATCGTAGTTGGTTATCATACATGTCTCCGCTTTATATAGACTACTATGATTTCATTTACGATTTATTTCGCCACATACTGCACCAGATCGACCTCCTTCGGGGCCGCTCATGCCGCAGTAAAGGTACACCGCCGTTGATCCTCGCCTTAGGGTCACAGTCATATTGGGAAAGCTCCGTTTCTCCGAGGCTTATTCGTATAGTCCCCGTTGTGGTAGGTGCTACATTCAGGTATGACGGCCCCGTCCCGCCGTTGTTGTCATATTATTCGTAGAGGTCTCAGTAGTATCGCAGGCAGAATTTGTGAGGGTTAAATCGCTCAAATTGCTATTTATATATATACCAAAGGTAACCGTTTTTGGTTAGTCTGTCTTCTTATTTCACTGTCATATTACATTGGTTTCATGTATTGTCCTTATGTTCCGCTGATTACTCTGATGTTGTGTCACTAGGGTGCCCGGGGTAAGGCACCAGTCACGGGCCCAGGTTCGGGTCGTGACAGAAAGAATTGGCTAAAAAGATATTATGAGCATGTTGTAGCCTAAAAAACTACCTTAGAATTGTTAAGTGAATTGTTGTACCTTATGGGGCAGAATTTTACACACCCAAGTTTAGGTGTGTAATCCCTTTTGAAATGTTTGGATTGTTGAGCCTTAAAAGTGGCGTTTGGATGTTAAATTCGGCTTTAAGAAAGGTGGCAAAGTATGTAGAAACAAAGGAAATGCTGCCCAATTTTCCATAGAATTTAGTGACTTTGAACTTGGATTATTCTACATTGAAATTAGAGGTTAATAAACGTATCATGGTTATTTTAGGTTGACATATTACTTGCGGTAGTTTGGACTTAGCAAGTGGATTGATCAAAGAGGTATGTGAAGCTTTCCTATCTCTTGAGCATGAGTAGTTGTATCTATGTAGTACGGTAGACGTACAAGATTTAGTATTCTTACTCGTTGAAGTATATAAAGACTTGTTTCGTTTTAAGATGAATAAGTCTCTTGATTAAGGGAAAAGTATGATTTTATTAAAGTATAGGGTTAATATTACAACTTTATGGGAAGTTGGTTTATTAGTTTTATAAAAGGTTGATAAGAAGAGATTTATTCTAAGTAAGAAAAGTAAGGACAAATGATTTGATTTATGAAAGGCAAATTGATTTTAAGGCATCAATTGCCCAAAGGTTTTATATGAAAAAGAGTCACTTTTAAAAGAGTTGAAGTATGTAGTACTTGGGTTAAATTCCCGGTTTTCTTTTATTAAAGATATGATTAAGTGCCTTAAGTGAACTAAAATGAGAGGGTATATGAACAATACTAATGAGAAGTTATAAGTTTTCTTAACTTATTTATGATTATGATATGATGACAGTTGAGCTAGGGTAAGAGTATATCTGAGGGGTAAGCCCCAAGATCGTTATACCACCTTCTCCAGGGTAAGAGTATGTCTGAGGGGCAAGCCTCAAGATCGCCATACCACCTTCTCCAGTGTAAGAGTATATCTGAGGGGTAAGTCCCCAAGATCGTTATACCATCTGCTTCAGTGTAAGAGTATATCTGAGGGGTAAGTCCCCAAGATCGTTATACCATCTACTTCAGGGTAAGAGTATATCTGAGGGGTAAGTCCCCAAGATCGTTATACCACCTGTTCCGTTGATTTGCTACCCACGATGCGAGGAATACCTCATGCGAGTCCTTATGGGCTTATGCGGGTGAAATAGTCTCATGCGGGCGGGTACAAATGCTATGCGAGAATACCTCACGCGGGTCCACAGACCTACCATGCGGTGAAATAGTCCCGAGTAGGGTTCTTATTGATACTATGGGCGAGGTACCTGCTTTGATCATGAGGCCCTATTTTATGCAAGATTATATATATATACTTGTCACTCATTGTTAGTAAGGCACAAAGAAAAGGTATTTTGATTGTCTTCCATGACTCAAATTACTTTAAGACTTATGATATCATTATTACGATTTTCCACTTTTACATACTTGGTACATATTGTGTATCGACCCTTCCTCGGGGCTGCTCATGCCACAGTGGGTAAGCCGATTGTGGATCCTCGTTCTAGGATCACCGTCTGTCGAAGCTCCATCCTCCTGGAAGCTTGTTTGTTGGTACGGATATTCCCTGATGCTATAGGTATTTTGTACATTCAGGGGTATGGCGGGGCCTTGTCCCGCCACAGTTGTTATCCTTAGAGGTCTGTGGTCACATATGTGTTTTGGGCTATAAGAACCAGTTGTACTGCTATACTTTTGATTTAGTAAGTTTTATGGAAGGCAGCCTTATCGGCTGGCCAGTGATGTTACCTTTTTGTAAGATATGTGTTATGTATGTTCCGTTGCTATTCTCTGATTTATACCGTGGTACCGGCAGGTACCGGGCCATGACCCGGGTCGGGTCGTGACATGGTCCTTCAACTCCCTCAACTCAGCAGGTGTCATTCTATACGGCGGAATAGATATAGGCCGAGTGTCTGGCAACGTGTCAATACAGAAATCTACCTCCCTCTCTAGAGAAATACCTGGAAGATCATCTGGGAATACATCCGGAAACTCTCTAACCACCGGAACTGACTGAAAAGTTGGTGCCTCAGCCTCTGTATCGAATACCTAAACCAGATGATAGATGTACCCTTTCTGCACCATCTTCCTAGCCTTGAGGTAAGAAATTGTCACGACCCGATCCCGGGCCCGTGACTGGTGCCTTACCCGGGCACCCAAGTAGACATACATCAGAGTAACCAGCGGAATATAAAAACAAGACATGAAACGTATGTAAAATGAGACACAGTTTATCCAAGAAAAGATTGCCTTTCGGCATGTATATATACATCAAGAGTGAACAGTTACATCCCAACTTACAACAGGACTACAGACCTCTAGGAATGTAAACAACTATGGCGGGACAGGGCCCCGCCATACCCTGAATGTACATAAAGCTATAATGACAGAGAGATCATACCCAAACGATAAGCCTCCGAGAAACGGGCTTTCCTAAAGCGTAAATGGTGATCCTAGGAGCGGGATCAACAACAGAGTACCTCTACCGCAGATGAACGCAGCCTCGGCGAGGTCAAGATAACAGTACCAAGTATATGAAATCAGTAAAGTACTTAAGTGAAATCATATCATTTAAAACCAATTTTACAAATACGCATTTAAACAACCAATGTAACCGCACATAGTGCCACAAAGATAACCAAGAGCAAAATAGATATAACATAACTGGTCTTTTCTAGGCCGCTAATGATCGAAGCAAGGCCATTCGCCCATAGTATCATTATGCGAGCCTAATCCTGAAACTCCCGCAGTCCGCATAGGCCACATAGGCCCGCATGAGGTATTCCTCGCATCGGGGGTAGCTAACCCGCGGCATCATCCTGGACCCCCGAAGTCCGCATAGTCACCTGGACCGCATGAGGTATTCCTCACATCGGCGTAACACACCCGAAGTGATCAATACTGGAACTCCCGCAGCTCCGCATAGGTCGCATGGACCCGCATGAGGTATTCCTCGCATCGAGGGTGGCAAATCCTCAGCATCATAACAAGTCAGGGGGGTATGTGATACAGTACCAGTACAACGGGCTTATCGTTTAACAACGTAAGCACAACAAGAATAACCCCCTTACACAAACATCACAAGACACTAACACACGTAGCATCATAACATGTTTACTTATCAAACCAACTTACCACACTTTCTAGAAATCATTACAAGGCTTTCATAAGCAAATAAGTAAACCGTTCCTTTTATCTTTCTTAAGTCGTTATACCTAACTTCCCATAAAGCTAGTATAACACTTAAGCTTTTAAAACCAAGTATTTCTTTTCTTTCAAAAATGATTCATAACTCTTTTGAAATACTTCAAGATTCTTATTATTTAAAACTCAAGTCAAAAGACATCAAAGTAAAACCAAATTTAGTTAACACACGTACGTCTACCGTACTATATATATTTCACAAATATCATGCTCAAGAGTATAGGAAGGATCACATACCTCCTCGGCTCAATCCACCTGCCAAGTCGAATATGTCGCGCGCAGAGTATCAACCTATAATAGTCAAATACGTCTATCAACGTCTAGACTACTTCGTAGAATATTCTAAGCAGAAGGTTCTCTATTCTACGGAAAATTGGGCAGCATTTCCCTACCCGTCAAACTACACAAGTCTCATCAGAATACAAACCCAATGTAAGTACAGTTCAATTCTCTTCTTTTATACCATCCTTCTATAAATCTTATACTTAATTCTAAACTACTACAATATGTAATCTCCAATTACAATAGAAGGACAAAGATTATTACCTCGATAAGCCCAAAATTATCCAAGATTATATGTCGATCCTGAGCAACGTTTAGCTCCTATTCTGTACGCTCCAATTCGCTCCAAGAAACCCTTAGAAGTTTCTAAACAACTTCTACTTAATACTTCAACCAATTATGAAGATTTTCCTAGGGTTTCGTTTTGTGACTAAAGGAAATAAAGTAGTATTTCCGGGCTTTTAGTATAGAGGTATCTTGGGAATACTACAAGGGATTTAGGCTAAGGTATTTTGGAATAGTAACAATACTTGAAGACAATTTTTCTACCAATGGGGGGGGGGGGTGTTTCGGACGAAAGCAACTAGAAAGGGGGAGGGAGTTTTTGGACGAGACATTACTACAAAGGGGGAAGGATTTGAGACTTGGAAATTGTTAAGTGGATGAAGAAGTCTTGCAACTTAAGGGGGGTATTTATAGGACATTCAAGGGCCAAGATTAAAACATGTGTAAGGTGTAAATTTGGTTGCTTGTGCAAGTGAAGTCTTCCAACCAAGTGTCCACCACAACTTTGGGACATATGTCCACCACAACAATGAGACATGTGGCTAGCCACTTGCTCTCCAAAAACCGTCCAACCCCTTCCACTTGCACCACAAAAAAAATATCTTCCAAGACTTGACTTCTTGACTTGGCCACTTGCCCACACATTTCGTCCAACATGTGCCACCTAAGGGTGACACATGTCGCCCTCCTATTGGTCCAAAATATTTCATCTCTCGGAAAAATCCGCAATTGGTTAAAATATTAAAAACGTAAAATTTCCTTCACAAGGTTCGGAATCTTTTCCGTTGAAAGTTCACAATTTCATCCTTAACCTAATTAGGGCTTATACAATTGTACGTACGTCCTCACATACATACTCTGGAACTACGGGGTATAACATTCTCCCCTCCTTAGAAACATTCGTCCCGAATGTTCCTTCTAGATTCAATTAAAACAGATAACGACATAGCTCCTCACAACTTAAACAATTTGCAAATGCCACACATGGCCACAATACAACACTTAAGCATATATGATAATTAAAATCGGCAAGTAGGAAAGTGAGTTACCTGGAGGTGTGGGGAATAAGTGAGGATATTTCTGCCTCATGTCCTCCTCTGCTTCCCACGTCATCTCCTCTCTGTGCTCGTTCCGCCATAAGACCTTGACGGAAGCCACGTCCTTTGTCCGAAGTCGCCTAACCTGACGATCGAGTATCGCTATGGGACTCTCCTCATACGATAACCCCTCGGTCACCTGGACATCGTCAATCGGGTGCACTCTAGATGGATCTCCGATACATCTCCTCAGCATAGAAACATGGAAAATCGGATGCACTGCCTCCAGATCGGACGGCAGATCCAACTCATAGGCAATCTTGCCTACCCTGCGGACAATCTGATAAGGCCCAATGTACCTTGCGCTGAGTTTCCCTTTTTTCCTGAATATCATCACACCCTTCATGGGTGACACCTTCAGGAAAACCCAATCAGCAACCTCAAACTCCAAATGTCGACGCCGATGATCTGCATACGACTTCTGTCGACTCTGCGCTGTCAGTAACCGCTCCTGGATAAGCTTCACCTTATCCACCGCTCACAACTGTGTCCGGTCATACTAACTGCACCTCGCCCACATCAAACCAGCCTATCGGTGACCTGCACTTCCTCCCATATAAGGTCTCAAAAGGCGCCATCTGGATACTGGAGTGGTAGTTGTTATTATACGCAAACTCTACTAGAGGCAAATGATCCTCCCAGCTACCCCTGAAATAAATAACACAGGCTCGCAGCATATCCTCGTTGTCCGATAGTGCGCTCGCCTCGTCCGCTTGGCCTGAGGATGGAATGCGATCGATGCTCACCTGTGTCCCTAATACCTTCTGGAAAGACCTCCAGAACTTAGTCGTAAACTGGGCTCCTCGGTCAGATATGATAGAAATAGGGACCCCATGCAATCTCACGATCTCTCGGATGTAAAGTCTGGCATAATCCTCGGCCGAAAAAGTCGTCCTGACTGGAAGAAAGTGGGTTGATTTCGTCAGCCTGTCGACGATAAACCAGATAGAATCATGCTTCCTCTGAGTGCGAGGTAACCCTGTGATAAAGACCATGTTGATCACCTCCCACTTCCAGGTCGGAATCTCTATCGTCTGCAACAACCCAACAGGCCTCTGATGCTCTACCTTTACCTGCTGACAACACGGGCACTGAGCAACAAATTCTGCAACGTCCCTCTTTAGGCCATCCCACCAATACACAGATCTGAGGTCGTGGTACATCTTTGTCGACCCCGGATGGATAGAGTAACGCGCTACCGCAGTGCTTCCCTAGAACTCCGCCGCCAAGTCCCGCAATATCCGGAACACACAACCTGCCTCAAACCTTAGCACCCCATCGTGCTACTCAAGGACCCTTCCCCTCACGAAGAGTCGTATCACGATACCGTGCCAAAATCGGATCCTCATATTGTTGCCTCTTCACCTCCTCGACGATGGAAGACTCGGCAACCTCTCGAACCCGAACCCTACTGCTATCAGAACCAATCAATCGGACTCCAAGGCTTGCTAGCTGATGTATCTCGCGGACCATGCCCCTCCTCTCTGGCTGTACATCTGATAGACTACCCATCGACCTACGACTAAGGGCATCTGCCACAACATTGGCCTTCCCTGGGTGGTATAGGATATTGACATCGTAATCCTTGAGTAGCTCTAACCAACGTCTCTGTCGTAAGTTCAGCTCCTCCGTCAAGATATACCTGAGGCTCTTGTGGTTCGTGTAAATATCCACATGAACTCTCAGAACGACCGAACCCAACCTGCTCGTGATCGTGCCATACCCGGGCACCCAAGTAGTCATACATCAGAGTAATCAGCGGAATATAAAATAAGACATGAAACAATTATAAAATGAAAACAGTTTATCCATGAAAATATCGCCTTTCGGCATGTATATATAATAAAACTTTGAACAGTTACATCCCCATTTACAAACTCGCCCACAACAGATTACATGCACTTCTAAGAATGTAATAATACCTATGACGGACAGGCCCGCCAGACCCCTGAATGTACAAGAACCTACAACTCAGGGAAACAGACCAACAGATAAGCCTCCGGAGAAACGGAGCTTCCCAATACGCTGAACTGTGATCCTATGAGTGAGGATCAACAAACGGTGTACCTCTACTGCAGATGAACGCACTCCAAGGAGGTCGATAACAGTACCAAGTATGTGAAACGAAAAATATCAGAAATGAAATCATAATACTAAAATAAAATAGAGACATGTATGATAACAAAACTACAGCTCGCAACATAAAAACAAGCCATGTCAAGTCGTGGACTCATGCCTCAAAGTCATCCTCGTGCGTGGAACTCCTTCCTCACCGCCAGCCTAGGTATAAATCGTGATACGTATAACATGTCTCGGCCCATCCCATGGGACTCGAGGTGGAATCGTGAGGAATACATGTCTCGGCCCATCTCATGGGACTCGATAGGACTAGTAAGGAATACATGTCTCGCCCCATCTCGAGGGACTCGCAAGGAATCGCACATGTCTCGCCATCTCACGGACTCGATAGGTATCGCACATGTCTCGCCCATCTCACGGGACTCGATAGGTATCGCACATGTCTCGCCCATCTCACGGGACTCGATAGTATCGCACATGTCTCGCCCATCTCATGGGACTCGATAGGAATCGTACATGTCTCGGCCCATCTCATGGGACTCGAGGTGGAATCGTATGGAATACATTCCCGGTTCATCCCATGAACGCGGTGTCGTGTGAAATACATTCCCGGTTCATCCCATGTGTCACGACCCATTCCGGGGCCCGTGACTGGTGCCTTACCGGGGCACCCAAGTAGTCATACATCAGAGTAATCAGCGGAAATATAAAACAAGACATGAAACAATTTATAAAATAAGACACAGTTTATGTGAGAAAACATCGCTTTCGCATATATATATAAACATGGTTTAGCGATATCCGACATCGTACATCATGACTACAGCACTCTAAAAAGTATATAACTATGGCGACAGGCCCGCCATACCCTGACTGTACAAAACTATCTTCAACAGTGAGATCATACAAAACAGTAGAGCCTCCGTAAAAGATGGAGCTCCCGACACCAACGTAGAGATCCTAAGGATGTGGATCTAGCACCTGCTTGCCCTTACCTGCGGCATGAACGCAGCCCCCCGAAGGAGGTCAGTACAACAGGTACTAAGTATATGAAACTGTAAAGTACTTAAATGAAAACATATCATTTAAAAATCAGTTTTGCAAGTATGTATGAAACAACCAGAAACCGCACATAGTGCCACATCACAAACAAGAGCAACAATAGGTAAATCAGAATGTGTCGTTTCTAGGCTGCGAATGATCGAAGCAGGGCCAATTTCCCGTAGTATCACCATGCAAGCCTAATCCTGGACTCCCGTAGTCCGCATAGGCCACTCACATAGGCCCGCACAGGGTACATAACCCCGCATCGAGGGTAGCTACTCTCGCATCGCCCCGACTCGTAGTCCGCATGGCCACATAGACCGCATGAGGTATAACCCCGCATCACTAACCTGGAACTCCCGTAGCTCCGCATAGGTCCCCTGGACCCGCATGAGGTATTCTCGAATCATGGTCCTGCATCACCGAGTCTACCCCGCATCGGAGGCGCCTTAACCCCTGCAATATGTCAAGAGGTGAGTGATATTATACTAACATAACAGCTTATCGTTAAACAACATAAGCAAAACAAGAATACTCTCTTATACAAACGTTATAAGACACTAACACACATAGCATCATATCATGTCTACTTTATCAAACCATCTTATTATTCTTTTCACAAGTCAATATAAGTCTGTTATAAATACATAGGCAAACTGTTTCTTTTATCATGCTTAAGTGGTTATACCTAACTTCTTATAAAGCTAGTATAACTCTTAAGCTTTTGTTTTAAAAACCAATTAGTTCTCTTCATAAAAATGATTCAAGATTTCTTTGAAATGCTTTGGATCTTTATTATTCAAAGCTTAAGCCGCAGGCATTGCTGTAAGTATTATTCAGGCTTAAGTCAAATACATTGCCGTAGTTATTATTCAGTTAACACATGTACGTCTACCGTACTACATATATACTTTAAAATATCATGCTTTAGGAAGAATCACATACCTTCTCGGCGAAAACCACCTGCCAAGTTGAATATGTCGCGCGCAGAGAAATCAACCTATAATAGTCAGACACGTCTATCAACGTCTAGACTATTATGTAAACAGTTCTAAGCAGAGGGTTCTATATCCTACGGAAAATTGGGCAGACTTCCTACCCGGTGAGCTACTCAAGTTCATCAGAAAACAAATTCTAAGTAAGTACTGATTTGATTATTCTTCTTTAAACCCTTCTATCGTGATAACAGTTCAATTCTATTATGCAATATTCTTCTAAGTATTTAATACTTATTCTTATACTACTACAGATGTATTCTCTAATTCAAAAGAGGTTAGGATTGTTTACCTCGGTAAGCCCAATAATATCCTAGATAAAGTCGCACTGAGCAAGGTTTAGCTCCTAAGTTGTACGCTCCAGAGTCTAAGAAACCTTAGAAGTTTTTCACAACTTCTACTAAGGACTAAGGGATTTGGGCTAGGTATTTTTGGGCATAATAAAAATACTAGAAGGCAACTTTTCTACCAAGGGAGGGGGTAGATTTCGCTAGGCTAGGGGAGGTTGCCTCGGCCAAGCTCACTAAAAAGGGGGGGGGGGTGTTGGACGAAAAAAGGCTACAAGGGAGAGGAGAGGATTTTCAAGACTTGGAAAGGAATTTGTGGATGAAGAACTCTTCATCTTAAGGTGGTATTTATAGGTCAAGACATGGCCAACCAAGGGCCAAGATTTAGCCAAGTGCTAGGCAAGTGTAAGGTCAAGATTAGGCAACCGCCCTGGCCAACTTGCACACAAAATATCCTACCTAATCCTTGACTTGTGCAAAGGCACAAAAACGTGCACTTCATTGTCCAATTCGTCCAATGGACGATTTCAAGTCCACAAATTGGAGGGTGCCAAGTGTCGCCTCCCGTTGGTCCAAAATGTTTCGCCTCTCTAAAAATCCGCAAAATTAGAAATGGCATAGCGGAATTTACCCTACGAAAGTCGTGGAAACGCTTCGGCCGGAAAACTATTCGCTTTGTGAGTTGTGCCCAAAAAAACGCCCAAGGCTTAAACTTTTGCCAAACTTTCAGACGCACGCCTCACGCATACTCCGAAATACGGTATAACATTCTCCTCCTTAGAAACATTCGCCTCGAATGTTCCTTCCCAAGACGATTAACGATAAGATTCTTCATAACTTAAACAGATTGCAAATGCCACACACGCCACGTAACAACACTTAGGCATAAACGATAATGAAGATTTACAAGTAGGAAAGTGAATTACCCGAGGTGTGGGAATAGGTGAGGATACTTCTGCCTCATGTCCTCCTCGCCTTCCCACGTCATCTCCTCCTCGAGCTCGTTCCGCCACAAGACTTTGACTAAGCCACGCCCTTCGTCCGCAGACGCCTAACTCCGACGATCGACTATCGCTATGGGAATCTCCTCATACGATAACCCCTGGTCACTGGACATCGCCAACGGGTGTACCCTAGATGGATCCCCGATACATCTCCTCAAAGATAGATACGTGAAAAAGCCGATGTCGCCTCCGTGTCGGACGGCAGATTCAACTCATAGGCAACATTGCCTACCTCGCGGATAATCAAACGCCCAATGTACCTTGGGCCGAGTTTCCTTCTTCCCGAATCTCATCACACCTTCATGGGTGACACCTTTAGAAAACCCAATCATGAATCGCGAACCTGGATGCCGACGACGATGATCTCGTGATACGACTTCTGTCGACTCGAAGTCAATAGCCGCCTCGATAAGCTTCACCTTATCCACCGCTCGCCGCACCAAATCCGTCCCACTAGCCGCACTCGCCCACATCGAACCAACCTATAGGCGATCTGCACTTCCTCCCATACAAGGCCTCATAAGGCGCCATCCGAATACCGGAGTGGTAGCTATTATTGTACGCGAACTCAACTAGAGGCAAATGATCCTCCCACTACCTCGGTCGATAACACGCTCGCAAAGATATCCTCAAGAGTCTGGATAGTGCGCTGGCCCGTCCGTCTGCTCGTGGATGGAATGCGATTCTCAGCTCACTGCGCCCCTAAACCTCTCTCGAAAGACCTCCGAGTTAGCCGTAAACCGGGCTCCGTCTGCGATATGATCGAAATAGGACTCCATGCAGTCGACGACCTTCTGATGTAAAGTCCGCATAATCCTCCGCCAAAAGTCGCCCCGACGGAAGAAAGTGGGCTGATTTCACACCGCCGACGATAACCCATATAGAATCATGTCTCCTCCGAGTGCGAGGTAATCCCGTGATAAAATCCATGTTGATTACCTCCCACTTCCGTGTCGGGATCTCAATCGTCAGAATAAACCACCGTGCCTCCGTGCTCTACCTTACCCGCCGACAACATGGACACCGAGCTACGAACTCGCAACTTCCCTCTTCAAGCCATCCCACCAATACACGTATCTAAGGTCGTGGTACATCTTGGTCGACTTTGACGGATGGAGTAACGCTGCGCCGTGTGCTTCCCCAAGAACTCACAAGTCCTCAAACATCCGAACACACAACTCGCCTCAAACCTTAGCACCCCATCGTGCTACCAAAAGGACCCTTTCCTCTCGAAGAGTCAGATCACGATAACGTGTCAAAGCCGATCTCGAATCAAGCCTCTTCACCTCCTCGACGATGGAAGACTCGGCAACCTCACGAACTCTAACCCCACTGCTATCAGAATCAATCAAACGGACACCAAGGCTCGCTAACTGATGCAAATCACAAACCATGTCCCTCCTCTCTAGCTGCACATCTGATAGGCTCCCCATCGACCTACGACTAAGAGCATCCGCCACAACATTGGCTTTCCCAGTGGTACAGATATCAACATCGTAATCCTTAAGCAACTCTAACCACCGCCTCGCCGTAAGTTCAGCTCCTCTCGGTCAAGATATACCGAGGCTCTTGTGGTCTCAGATAAATATCCATGTGAACCCCATACAAATAGTGCCTCCGGATCTTCAAAGCGTGAATCACACCGCCAACTCCAAATCATGGTTGGGGTAGTTCCTCGCTTGTATCTTCAGCTGTCGGGATGCATATGCTATAACCTTGCCATGCAGCATCAACACACATCCCAACCCGATGACTGACGCATCGCAATACACAACATAACCGCTCGACCTCGGAAGAGTAAGAACGGGGCGGTCGTCGCCTCTTTTCAAGAATCGAAACCCCGCCACATGCATCACCATCAAACTTGGCCGCTCGAGTCACCTAGTCAATGGTGCGCAGATAGAAGCAAACTTCTCCACGAACCGATAATATCCTCGCAAGGCCCGTAAAATCGCGAACCTCTCGGCCGAGTAGTAGGTTCAGGCCAAGTCCCGATCGCTTCGATTCGCCAGATCCACTGAATGCCATCACCCCGACAATATGCCCAAGAAACGCCATCAAGTCAACCAAAACTCACATTTGGAAAACTTGGCATAAATCGATGGTCTGGAGAACTCACAAGATAGCCTCAAATGCTCCGCACGCTCTCGCTCGAGCGAATAAAACAAGATATCATCGATGAACACTATCACAAACGTGTCAAGAATGGTTTGAACACTCGGTTCATCAAATCCATGAATACCGCGAGCATTGGTCAACCCAAAAGACATGACCGAACTCATAATGCCCGCACGTCCCGAATGCATCTAGGGACATCCACCTCTCGACTCGCACTGATGATAGCCCGACCAGATCAATCTTGGAGAAGCATCTCGCACTCGCAATCGTCGAACAAATCATCAATCCCGGAAGGGTATCTGTTTAATGGTCACCTTGGTCACCGCTCGTAATCAACACACATGCGCAGCGCCCCATCCTTCTTCTTCACGAACAATACCAGCGCCTCCTGCGAGAAACACTAGGCCCGATGAAGCCCTTCTCCAAAGAAATCTCTAAGCCGATCCTTCAACTCTCTCAACTCGGCAGTGTCATTCTCAGATGGCGAATGGAAATAAAGCCGAGTGTCCGCAATATGTCAATACAAAACTCAATCTCCTCTCGTGAGGGATACCCGAGGTCGTCTGAAACACGCCCGGGAACTTCTCGACCACCGGAATCGACGGAAAATCTGGTACCGCAGCCTTCAAGATCAAACACCCGAACGAGATGGTAGATATACCCTTCTCGCACCATCTTCCTAGCCTTGAGGTAGGAAATAAACCTACCTCTACGATACCGTGCTCCTCCCACTCAACAACCGGCCTCGTGAAACTGGAACTGCATTTACTCTCTCTCATAGCTACATTGGCGTAGCAAGCTAGCCAATCCATCCCCATGATCACGCCAAGTCAATCATCTCCAACTCTATCAAGTCGGCTAGGGTCCGACGATCAAATGGTCACAGACAAGCTCTATATACCCGCCGAGCTACCACCGAATCACCCATCGCGTAGCTACTCGAAAGCGGTCTATAGACTCGTGCTCTATCCCTATCCTTCTAGCAATAAGGGAGATATATAGGACAGAGTAGAACCCGGATCTATCAAAGCATACACATCAAACCTGAACCGATAAGGTACCGTGACGACATCGTGAGGCCTCCCGATCCCGCTTACCGACAAAGCATAAACGCGGTTCTCGAGGACCGCTAGAATCGGGACCCGCGCCACGACTGCCGCGACTGCCGTCCATGAGTACCTTCCTCCGTGGCGAGTAGCCGCTCGGGATGAAGAAGACCCGCGAAAAGAACTCGTAGCCGACTTACCATCAAGATCGCTTTGGTCTGACAGCCGTGATAGTGACCTGGCCGCCAATCAAACAAGCTCCCGTAGTACCACAACTCTCGGTGGGATCTACCGACGCCACACCGGCGGGGTGGTCCCGATCGGCCGCACTTCGCCGCTCGATGTCCAAGTCCCGCCCCGTCCGCTTCTCGAATGTCTCCGCCGCGGCCGAGGACTCGCGCAGAGTGCTCGAGCCGGGCCGTGCAAATCAGATCGCCGCCGAGGTCGCCACCACGATAGCCACCAAAAGACCTCGCCGCCCTGGTCTTCTTCTCGCCCGTCACAACCCGCCGATCTCTACGCCTCACATCCAAGAGCATGAGCTCGCATGCGGTAATGTCCATACCCGGCCAAGAGAAACACCCGCATACGACTCGCCCATATAATCATCTAGCCTCCGACGTAGCGGTGCACCCTATCCTCCATATCTGCTACTAACGCTGACATATCGAGCCAATGAATCAAACTCGACATTGTACTCCCGACAAGGCCCTCTCGCCTCAAAGAAGAAAAATCTATCACCGCGCCTCCTCATCCGCGAGGAAAGAAGTGAGTGAGGAAAGCCTCCGAGAACTCATCCCAAGTACTGGGACGCGTGCTCTCCCGATAGCTCCCATGAATCAAACCAATCGATCGCGTATCACGCAGCCTATGTGAACCAAAGATCACGACTGGTCTCCGACGCCCGATCACTCAAAATCCTCAGAGCCGACGGATGAACTCTCGCGGATCATCCTCCACCGACCAGAAACTCGCGAAGCTACAACTCGGGAAGTCTCGTAGCCTTCCGACTCGCCTCGTGAACTACGGGTACGATCGGGCTGGATCGAATCGCCAGATCCACTGTCCTCGTGTTCGCCACAATCCTAGCTAATAGCCGGGCCATCTCTCAGACTCCTATCTCTCCGCCCAGCCGTGGGACAGAGGCGCGGCATCGTAGTCTCGTTGGGATCGCGGCATCGTAGAACTCGCCGCCTCGTATAGATCGGGCCCGAGCCCTCGTGACTCTAGGTGTCCCACTAGCAGCCTCCTCGCTTGCCCTTCGGGGCCCGGTTGCCTTACGCGAGGCATAATCAAGGTAAAAGGAATACGTTAGAGGGGTCCAACTTAACACGCCTCTAAAGCACGATCTCGAGTGAGAAGAATGGAAACCAATCCTAAATATCCTATAGCCTCCTCGATTATTGGTGGTGCACAACACACCAATAATCAAGACTCTACTAGATACGGTCTGTAGACACTTTCCGAGGATTAACTGCTCTGATACCACTTTTGTCACGACCCATTCCGGGGCCCGTGACTGGTGCCTTACCGGGGCACCCAAGTAGTCATACATCAGAGTAATCAACGGAAATATAAAACAAGACATGAAACAGTTTATAAAATAAGACACAGTTTATGTGAGAAAACGTCGCCTTTCGGCATATATATATAAACATGGTTTAGCAGTTACATCCGATAATCGCATATCATGACTACAGCACTTAAGGAAGTATATAACTATGGCGGATAGGCCCGCCATACCCCGACTGCATAAAACTATCTACAACAGGAGATCATACCCAAAAGTAGAGCTCCTAAAAGATGGAGCTCCCGACACCAACGTAGAGATCCTAAGGATGGATCTAGCACTGCCGCCTTACTGGCAGATGAACGCAGCCCTCCGAAGGAGGTCAGTACAACAGGTACTAAGTATATGAAACTGTAAAGTACTTAAATGAAAACATATCATTTAAAAATCAGTTTTGCAAGTATGTATGAAACAACCAAGGAAACCGCATATAAGTGCACATCACAAACAAGAGCAACAATAGGTAAATCAGAATGTGTCGCTTTCTAGGCTGCGAATGATCGGGCAGGCCAATTTCCGTAGTATCACCATGCAAGCCTAATCTCGACTCCGAAGTCCGCATAGGCCACTCATATAGGCCCGCATAGGTACATAACCCCGCATCGAGGGTAGCTACTCCTGCATCGCCCTAGACTCGTAGTCCGCATGGCCACATGACCGCATGAGGTATAACCCCGCATCACTAACCCGAACTCCCGTAGCTCCGCATAGGTCCCTCGACCCGCATGAGGTATTCTCGAATCATGGTCCTGCATCACTGAGTCTACCCCGCACGGAGGCGCCTTAACCCCGTGAATATGTCAAGAGCGAGTGATATTATACTAACATAACAGCTTATCGTTAAACAACATAAGCACAACAAGAATACTCTCTTATACAAACGTTATAAGACACTAACACACATAGCATCATATCATGTCTACTTTATCAAACCATCTTATTATTCTTTTCACAAGTCAATATAAGTCTGTTATAAATACATAGGCAAACTGTTTCTTTTATCATGCTTAAGTGGTTATACCTAACTTCCCATAAAGCTAGTATAACTCTTAAGCTTTTGTTTTAAAAACCAATTAGTTCTCTTCTGTTAAAAAATGATTCAGTACTCTTTTGAAATGCTTTCAGATCTTTATTATTCAGGCTTAAGCCGTGAGGCATTGCCGTAAGTATTATTCAGGCTTAAGTCAAAGACATTGCCGTAGTTATTATTCAGTTAACACATGTACGTCTACCGTACTACATATATACTTTAAAATATCATGCTTTAGGAAGAATCACATACCTTCTCGGCGAAAACCACCTGCCAAGTTGAATATGTCGCGCGCAGAGAAATCAACTTATAATAGTCAGACACGTCTATCAACGTCTAGACTATTCTGTAAACAGTTCTAAGCAGAGGGTTCTATATCCTACGGAAAATTGGGCAGCACTTCCCTACCCGGTGAGCTACTCAAGTTCATCAGAAAACAATCCTAAGTAAGTACAGTTTGATTATTCTTCTTTTAAACCCTTCTACTGTGATAACAGTTCAATTCTATTATGCAATATTCTTCTAAGTATTTAATACTTATTCTTATACTACTACAGTATGTATTCTCTAATTCAAAGAGGGTTAGGATTGTTTACCTCGGTAAGCCCAATAATATCCTAGATAAAGTCGCGCCTGAGCAAGGTTTAGCTCCTAAGTTGTACGCTCAGAGTCTAAGAAACCTTAGAAGTTCTTCACAACTTCTACTAAGGACTAGGGATTTGAGCTAGGTATTTTGGGCATAATAACAATACTAGAAGGCAACTTTTCTACCAAGGGAGGTAGATTTGCCAGGCTAGGGGAGGGTTGCCTCGGCCAAGCTCACTAAAAGGGGGTGTTGACTAAAAAAGGCTACAAGGGAGAGGAGAGGATTTTCAAGACTTGGAAAGGAATTTGTGGATGAAGAACTCTTCATCTTAAGGGGGTAATTATAGGTCAAGACATGGCCAACCAAGGGCCAAGATTTAGCCAAGTGCTAGGCAAGTGTAAGGTCAAGATTAGGGCAAGTGTCCTTGGCCAACTTGCACACAAAATATCCTACCTAATCCTTGACTTGTACAAAGGCACAAAAAACGTGCACTTCATTGTCCAATTCGTCCAATGGACGATTTCAAGTCCACAAATTGGAGGGTGCCAAGTGTCGCCCTCCCGTTGGTCCAAAATGTTTCGTCTCTCGGAAAAATCCGCAAAAATTAGAAATGGCATAGCCGGAATTTACCCTACGAAAGTTGTGGAAACGTTTCGTCGGAAAACTATTCGTTTTGTGAGTTGTGCCCAAAAAAAAAACGTCCAAGGCTTAAACTTTTAAGGCCAAACTTTCGTACGTACGCCCTCACGTACATACTCTGGAAATACGGGGTATAACACCATGAACGCGGTATAGAATTGGCCATAACATTTAAACGCTCTTTTAAGACAGATTAAGATAATACCATGTTTTCCTTTTTAAAATCAACTAAGGCAATATTATGCCCTTCTTTTTAAACCAAAACACTTTCCTTCTTAAAGTCAAGTAACAACATTCTTTTCCAAAAGTTCAAGTTTGCCTAATTTCAAATACTCAAGTTTCTCATTTTCGAAAGGTTTCGTAGTTCATAGTCTTAATCACTTAATAACATAATTCTCTTTTAAAACAATTTGAGTAACATATGCCTTATGTGTGAGTAGGTTATTCTTGTTTATAACAATCCTTATTAAAGCAGCCATGATCTAGGAAATGTAATACAATTTTGTCTTATCTTAGCTTCTATGCAGATGGAGGTTTCTACTGGTTTTAATATAATTACTTACTTGTCAATACATTTTCCTTTATTAACGCTGCAGTGGTTCGTTCGATACTTATTCTCATTTCCGAAATCAGTAAAACATTATTCTTTAAAAACCAAGTACTCATTACTCACGAATGAGGTTTCACACTTTTTAACAAAATTCATATCAATTCAATTAAGTCAAGTCGCTTATCTTTTAAGATCAAGTCTCTTAACTTCTAAAGTCAATAAACCATTCTTTTTATCTCTCTTAAGTTGTTATACCTAACTTTCCATAAAGCTAGTATAACTCTTTCAAAAAGTATTACTCTTCTTTCAAAAGCGATTCTTAATTCTTTTGAAATACTTCAAGACTCTTATTATTTAAAACTTAAGTCAAAAGACATCGAAGTAAAACCACGTTCAGTTAACACACGTACTTCTACCGTACTATATATATATTCTTTTAAAATATCATGCTCAAGAGGATAGGAAGAATCACATACCTCGCGACGATTATCGACTATTAGCAAATAGCTCCAAAGCATCAGAATCCGCTAGCCCTTTCCACCCTTCGAGTAGAATATGCTACTTGCAGATTTCAACCTATAACGGTCATACAAGTCTATCAACGCCTAGACTACTCAGAGAATAATTCTAGATACGCATTCCTTATTCTACGGAAAATTGGGCAAGACTTCCCTACCCACAAACTACACAAGTCTCATCAGAATACAAATTCCATGTAAGCATCTGATTCTTCTTTAATATTCTTCTATTACAGTTCAATTCTCTTCTATAATATCCTTCTATGAATCTTATATTCATTTCTATACTACTACAGTATGTAATTTCCAATTACAATAGAAGGTCAAGAGTATTTACCTCGATAAGCCCAAAATTATCCAAGTTTATATGTCGATCCTGAGCAACGTTTAGCTCCTATTATGTACGCTCCAATACGCTCCAAGAAACCCTTAGAAGTTCTACACAACTTCTACTTATACTTCAACCTACTATGAAGATTTTCCTTAGGGTTTCGTTTTTGTGACTGAAGGGAAATATAATAGTATTCCTGGGCTTTTAGTATAGGTGTAACCTTGGAATACTACAAGGTATTTGGGCCAAGGTATTTGGGAATAGTAACAATACTTGGAGAGTATTTTCTACCAAGGGGGGGGTGTATTCTCGGCCGAGGGCCTCTCAAAGGGGGAGGGGGAAGGTAGGACGAGAGCTACAAAGAGGGAGGGAGGGATTTTTCCTTGGATTTTCACAAGTGTGGATGAAGAATTCATTCAACTAAGGGGGGGTATTTATAGGACTTTCAAGGGTCAAGATGATGGCAAGTGGAGGGCAAGTGGAGGGTGTGGATTCACCCAAGTGTCCTTATCCATCTACTACACAAAATATCCTACCTAATCCTTGACCAAAAAGAAATGCAAAAAACGTGCCAACTTCACCCCTAAATTGCCGTCCACTTGAGGGACAAGTGTCACCCTCTCGTTGGTCCAAAATATTTCATCTCTCGGAAAAATCCGCAAAAATTAAAAATGACATAGCCGTAATTTTCTCTTCGCAAAGTTTGGAAAACGTTTCGTCGGAAAACAATTCATTCCGTTGGTTGTGAACAAAATTTTCGTCCCTTTTCCTACTTAAGGCTTAAACTTTTATACGTACGCTCTCACGTACATACTCTGGAAATACGGGGTATAAGATTTTCCCCTCCTTAGAAACATTCGTCCCGAATGTTCCTTCTCAAGACGGATAACGATAAAGTTCCTCTAACAAGTTGCCAACGCCACACCTGGCCACAAAATAACATACACGAAAATACTTAACCCAAGTCCACGAGAAATCATTCCTACATCACAAAAGCTTCCGCCCTGGTCTAAAGGATACCCCTTCGCATCTTCACTTCACAACAAAATGATTTCTTTTATTCTGCTAACACACGTTCTCTTCTTTTCTCACTCGTCGTACTCTTCTCGAACACTTGAAATCTTTCTAGTATACGTACCATACTTCAGTCATCGCTTCAGTTTCCAAAGTCTCTGGAGTCACTACCTCCAAACTTGGTCATCTTACTAGCCTCAATCTCCTTTAAGGCCATCCCCGGCCTTCACGATCCGATTCTGGTCGAACATATCCACGAACTCATACGATGGTTACCTAAACCTGGGCCTAGCACCCTCGTGACCCTACTACCTGGCGGGACCACCCAGAACTGACCCCACCTTAATCCGGGCTACGGGTTGACCCGAAATATGCCCTCAACCCGACCCTCCGTCGTGCCGAACTCTCTTGTTTCTCGATCCGGAACAATCTCACAAATCAAGTCAAGAAAACCTAGTGGTCTTCTTAGCTCAACTACCCTCTTTCATTTCATACCACTCAGGGACTTATCACAAAAATATATCACACGTATACTATGCACTCTGATAAGGGTCAACACAAACATAAATCTTTTACTCAAGATGGCCTCGCATCTAAGGTCTCTACGTATAAAACTCTAAGGCTCACACTTTCCCTGTCCCCAAACTTACCCTTCTAACTAACCATGTTTTCTAAACACAATTTTTAACATAATGCTATCCGAACATAATACTTAGCATTTCATCATATCATCAACGTATACTAGTCTCTAGAGGGGTAAGAATATACCTGTAGCATCTGCTTCATTTTCCCTTCGTCGCTCTAATCATAATCTCACGCCTGGCGCATAGCTATAAGGCGATGATCTCGCCATCGACCCGTAGGCTGTGTCATTCTACCAGATCCTCCTTTAGACGCCCCTCGTCACATGGCTCGACGGCCGCAGTGAAACAAGCACCGCAGAAGATGACACTCCGGGATGACGCTTGCACGATCGCACACCGAGGAAAGCATGAACCCGACCGGCCGGAACCCATGTATACCGCGGAACTAAGCCCCGAGCTCGACTAGCTCCCGAATACCACGAACGCCCCAAGACCGTGGAGGACCACTGCATCGGGCGGAGGTACATAACTAACTCGCCGAGGCGGTTCGCCGAATGTTACCAAAGGACCTCGCCCCGCCTCTTCTCGCCGATCTCGGCCATTCCGCCGACCTTCTCCGCCTCACATCCAAGTGCATAAGCTCAGATGCGGCAATGTCCATGCCCTACCAAGAGCTACACCAACAAGCTCGCCAAGTAGTCATCAAGCCCGGTGACGTAGCGGTGCACTCGCCCTCCATGCCGGCTACCAATGCGGGACGCATCGAGCTAATGAGTCAAACTCACATTGTACTCCCAACCGCACGCCGGCCTCGCTTAACGTCAAAAATCTGTCGGCCCGAGCCCTTCTCATCTGTGGAGGAAAGAAATGTGCAAGAAATGCCCCTGAGAACTCGTCCCATACGGCTGGAAGTGCATACTCTCCCCGGGACAGCTCCCACGAATCAAACCAGTCGACTGCAGTATCACGTAGCCGATGCGAACCTAAGACCACCGACTCGGTCTCAAGCCTTGATCACTCTCGATCCGGAATCGCCGAATGAACTCCTGCGGATCATCCTCGTGCCTCGACCCAGAACTCGCGGGCTACAACTCGAAAGTCACGTAGCCTCAAACTATCCGATCTCGGGTGAACCATGGGTACTCGAATCAGGCTGCTGCGTCACCTATCCTCATGCGGCCACGATCCCGGCGATGGCGGGCCATCTCTTTGTACCCCAACTCCTCTGCTCAGTGTGGGATGAGGCTCAGTCTTGTGGTCTCAGTGAACATCGCTGTGGCCCTAAACTCTTTGAAATTTGGCGGTGTCGCAAAACTTGCCGTCTCAAGCACTATCTCAGGTAATGACTGGGCCTGCGCCCCCGTACTCCTCTGTATCCTACTAGCAGCTCCCTCGGCTGCCTTGCCCATCTGGGCCCGGGTTGCCTTGCACGGAGGCCTAACTGGTAAAAACGAAATACGTCAGAGGGGTCCAACTTATAACTCAACTCTAAGGCACGATCTCAGAATGAGAAGAATGGAAACCAATCCTAAATGTCTTGCGGCCTCACGATTATAGATGTGGTGCAACACACCGATAATCGTGACTACTGCACACGGTGCAGACACTTTCGAGGATTAATCGCTCGATACCACTTTTGTCACGACCGAACCGGGCGTGATCGTGCCTACCCGCACCCAAGTAGTCATACATCAGAGTAATCAGCGGAATATAAAATAAGACATGAAATAATTATAAGATGAAAACAGTTTATCCATGAAAATATCGCCTTTCGGCATGTATATATAATAAAACTTTGAACAGTTACATCCCCATTTACAAACCTGCCCACAACAGTACTACATGCACCTAAGAATGTAATAATACCTATGACGGACGAGGCCGCCATACCACGAATGTACAATAACCTACAACTCGTGGAAACATACCAAAAGATAAGCCTCGAGAAACGGAGCTTCCTAATCTGTTGGCGTGATCCATGGTGAGGATCAACAACCGGTGTACCTCCTCGCGGCATGAACGCGGCCAAGGAGATCGATACAATGGTACAGTATGTGAATCGAAAAATCAGTAAATGAAATCATAACAGTCTAAAATAAAACAGGAGACATGTATGATAACAAAACTACAGTTCGCAACATAAAAACAGTCATGTCAAGTCAGGGACCCATGCCCTCAAAGTCATCCCTCATGCCCGTGGAACTCATTCCTCACTGTCGGCAGTCTAGGTATAAATCGTGTGATACGTATAACATGTCTCGGCCCATCCCATGGGACTCGAGGTGGAATCGTGTGGAATACATGTCTCGGCCCATCTCATGGGACTTGATAGGAATCGTATGGAATACATGTCTCGGCCCATCTCGTGGGACTCGATAGGAATCGCACATGTCTCGACCCATCTCATGGGACTCGATAGGTATCGCACATGTCTCGGCCCATCTCATGGGACTCGATAGGTATCGCACATGTCTCGCCCCATCTCATGGGACTCGATAGGTATCGCACATGTCTCGGCCCATCTCATGGGACTCGATAGGAATCGTACATGTCTCGGCCTATCTCATGGGACTTGTTATACCCCGTATTTCCAGAGTATGTACGTGAGGGCGTACGTATAAAAGTTTAAGCCTTAAAGTTAGGCATAGGTCGAAATATTGTGCACAACACTAAAAGAATCGTTTTTCACTAAACGCTTTACAAAACTGCGTAGGGAAAATTCCGGCTATGTCATTTATTATTTTTGCGGATTTTTCCGAGAGATGAAATATTTTGGACCAACGGGAGAGTGACACTTGTCACCCTCAAGTGGCGGGACATTGGACGATCTTGGGCACGTTTTTGTGGCCTTTGCAATAGTCAAGGTTAGGTAGGATATTTTGTGTAGTAGATGGATAAGGACACTTGCCTAAATCTCCACCTTACACTTGCCTACCACTTGGCTTCATCTTGGCCATTGGTTGGCCTATAAATACCCCCCTAACTTGAAGGTTTTCTTCATCCACAAATCAATTCTCCAAGTCTTGAAAAATCCCTCCCCTCTCTTATAGCTTTTCGTCCAAGCTCTTCTCCCCCCCCCCCCCCCTTCCTTGAGTCCTAGCCGAAACCTACCCCCCTCCCTTGGTAGAAAAGTTGTCTTCCAAGTATAGTTACTATTCCTAAATACCCTAGCCCCAAATACCTTATAGTATTTAAGTAGAAGTTGTTAGAAACTTCTAAGGGTTTCTTGGAGCTATCGGAACGTACAAATTAGGAGCTAAACCTTGCTCAGGATCGACATTTAACTTGGATAATTTTGGGCTTATCGAGGTAAATACTCTTGTCCTTCTATTGTAATTGGATATTACACATAAGAATAGTTAAGATTTGAGTATAAGATATAGAAGGATATTAAAGAATAGAATTGAACTGAAATCACATCAGAAGAATAATAAAGAAGTATTGAATCAGATTTACATACGTATGATGTATTCTGAGACTTGTGTAGCTTGACGGGTAGGGAAGTGCTGCCCAATTTTCCGTAGAATAAAGAACCCTCTGCTTAGAATAGTCTACAAAGTAGTCTAGACATTGATAGACGTATCTGGCTATTATAGGTTGATTCTCTGCGCGCGACATATTCGACTTGGCAGGTGGTTTTCGCCGAGAAGGTATGTGATTCCTCCTATACTCTTGAGCATGATATTTTAAAATATATATATAGTACGGTAGACGTACGTGTGTTAACTGGACGTAATTTTACGGCAATGTCTTTTGACTTAAGCCTGAATAATAAGAAGCTTGAAGTATTTCAAAAGAATATTGAATCATTTTTTTAACAGAAGAGTAATATTTGGTTTTAAACAAAAAGCTTAAGATTTATACTAGCTTTATGGGAAGTTAGGTATAACAACTTAAGAAAGATAAAATGAACTGTTTACTGATTTGTTTATAAAAGCCTTGTATTGATTTCTGTAAAGTGTAGTAAGATTGTTTGATAAGTAGACATATTATGATGCTACGTGTGTTAGTGTCTTGTGATGTTGTGAAAGGGGGTCATTCTTGTTGTGCTTACGTTGTTAAACGTTAAGACCGTTATCGTTATTATATCACATACCCTTGACTTGTTATACCGAGGGCTTGCCACCCTTGATGCGGTCTATACGGCTATGCGGTCTGCGTGACTATGCGGGCTGCGGGAGTTCCGAGATTGATCATTCGGTGGTTTATCCCGTCACGGGGATGCCTATGCGGTATGTGTGACTACGCGGTCTATCGAGACTATACGGTGCGGAGTCCACGAAGTGCAGGGGTTAGCTACCCGTCGAGGAATACCTCATGCGGTGCGTGTGACCTATGCGGATCAGCGGGAGTCGAGATTAGGCACGCATAATGATACTATGGGCGATTGGCCTTGCTTCGATCATTCGCGGCCTAGAAAAGACCTGTTACAGTTTACCTATTATTGCTCTTGTTTGTGATATGGCACTATGTGCAATTGAACTGATTGTATTTGCAAATGGTTTTAAATACTTTGATTTCATTTAATGTACTTTACAGTTTCACATACTTGGTACCTGTTGTACTGACCTCCTTCGGGGGGCTGCATTCATGCCGCAGGTAAGGGAAAGCAGGTGCTAGATCCAAATCCTTAGGATCTCTACTTTGGTGTCAGGAACTCCATCTTCTCCGGAGGCTCGACTTTTGGTATGGTTCTCCCTGATGTTGTAGATACATGTACATTCAGGGTATGGCGGGGCCCTGTCCCGCCATAGTTGTTTACATTCCTAGAGGTCTGTAGTCATGTTGTAAAGTTGGGATGTAACTGTTCACTCTTTATATATATATGCCGAAAGGCGACTTTCATCCGATAAACTGTGTCTCAATTTACATTTGTTTCATGTCTTGTTTTTATATTCCGCTGACTTCTCTGATGTATGTCTACTTGGGTGCCCCGGTAAGGCACCAGTCACTGGCCCCGGAACGGGTCGTGACAAAAGTGGTATCAGAGCAGTTAATCCTCGGAAAGTGTCTACAGACCGTATCTAGTAGAGTCTTGATTATCGGTATGTTGTGCACCATACCAATAATCAGGAGGTTATAGGATATTTAGGATTGATTTCCATTCTTCTCACTCTGAGATCGTGCTTTAGAGATGTGTTATAAGTTGGACCCCTCTAAATATTCCTTTTCTGTAACAGTTATGCCTCCACGTAAGGCAAACCGGGCCCAGAAGGGCAAGGCAGCCGAGGGAGCTGCTAGTAGGACACCGAGAGTCACAAGGGCTCAGGCCCAGTCTATACCCGAGACGGCGAGTTCCATGACGCCGCCGGCCCCAGCAGAGACCACAGTACCCGCACCTCCTGTCCCACAGCCTGGGGCGGAGGAGTTAGGGTACAAGGAGATGGCCCAGCTATGGCCGTGATCAGGCTGCATACGAGGATAGGCCGATGCAGCAGCCTGGCCCAGCAGGCTCGTGGTTCACCCGAGATCGCATGGGCTGAGGCTACGGGATTTTCTCGAGTTGTAGCCCGCCGCAGTTCTACGGTCGAGGCACGAGGATGATCCGCAGGAGTTCATCCGCCGCCATTCTGAGAGGATCATGCGGTGATCAAGGCTTCAGAGACCGAGTCCGTGATTCGGTTCGCGTCGGCTGCGTGATACCGCAATGATCGGTTTGACTCGCGAGCTTTCCGGGAGAGCATGCGCCTCAGCAGATGGGACGAAGTTTTCGAGGCTTTTCTCACGCACTTCTTGCCTCCGCAGAGGCGAGGGCACGAGCCGACAAATTTTTGTTCTTTGACAGAGGCGCGCACGCTAGGAGTACAACGCCGAGTTCGATTCACTGGCTCGATATGTCCCTGCGCTAGTAGCAGATATGGAGGACCGAGTGCACCGATACGTCACCGGGCTAGATGATTATATGGCCGAGTCTTGTGCGGGTGTGGCTCTTCAGCCAGGCATGGACATTACCCGTATGCAGGCTCATGCACTTGGATGCGGAGCGTAGAGACCGGCAGTCGACAGATATCGCCAGCAGAAGGCTAAGATCGCCGTTCTTTTGGTAGTTCTCGGGGTGGACGTCCTCAACAGACGTCTAGATTTGCACCACAGCCAGCTTAGAGCACTCCTACATCGTTTTCGGTACAGCCAGAGCATTCGGGGGCAGGTCAGGGCCCCAGGACTTCGGACTTCCAGGGTAGCAAGGGTGCTAACCGATCGAGGTCCGCCTCGGTGTCCGTTGTGGTAGATTCCATTCGTGAGTCAGAGTACTACTTCGAGCTTGCTATACTTGTGGCCGCAGGTCATTACGCGAGAGCCCGTCCACTGCAGGCGCCGCAGAGGGTGGGTCACCTTCGTGGTCTGCGGTCTCATCCTCTGATTACACGCCCGAGGCGTGGTACTCATGGACCAGCAGGTCGCGCGCAGGTCGTGGCGCGGGTCTAGCGGTCCTCGTAACCGCATTTATGCCTTGTCTAGCTCGCAGACTGTGAGGCGCCGCCGACGCCGCCACAGTACTCTATCGGGCCGTTATGACGTTTATGCCTTGATAGATCCCGGTTCTACTCTGTCCTATATATCTCCCATTATTGCTAGTAGGATAGGGATAGAGCCTGAGTCCATAGACCCTTTCGAGGTAGCTACGCCAAAGGCGATTCGTGGTAGCTCTGGCGTATACGTGGCTTGTCCAAGGACTTTATGCGCCGACTAGCCGACTTGATAGAGTTGGGCATGACTGATTTCGATGTGATCATGGGCATGGATTGGTTAGCTTCTTGCTATGCCAATATAGACTGCAGGGAGAGAGTGGTACGGTTCCGCTTCTGGAGCCATTGTTGAGTGGGAGGTGAACATCAGACGCTGGAGGGTAGGTTTATTTCCTACCTCGGCTAGGAAGATGGTGCGCGAGTACATCTACCATCTCATTCGGTGTTTGATACCGAGGTCATGCGTACCAGATTTTCAGCCGCCCAGAGTCGAGAGTTCCCGATGTGTTTCGCACGACCTCGGGTATCCTCCCGAGAGGAGATAGATTTTTGTATCGATGTTACGCGGACACTCGCCTATTTCCATTCCGCCATACGTAATGGCACCCGCCGAGTTGAGAGAGTTGAAGGACCAACTGAGAGATTTGCTGGAGAAGGGCATCATCAGGCCTAGTGTTTCTCCCTGGGGAGCGCCGGTATTGTTCGTGAAGAAGAAAGATGGGACGCCACGCATGTGTTGATTACAAATGAACAAGGTGACCATTAAGAACAGATACCCCCTTCCCATGATTGATGATTTGTTCGACCAGCTGCAGGGTGCGAGATGTTTCTCCAAGATTGATCTGCGATCGGGCTATCATCAGGTACGAGTCAGAGAGGCGGATGTCCCTAGGACTGCATTCCGGACCCGGTACGGGCACTATGAGTTCAGGGTTATGTCGTTCGGTTTGACCAATGCTCCGGCAGTTTTTATGGATTTGATGAACCGAGTGTTCAAGCCATTTTTGGACATATTTGTGATAGTGTTCATTGATGACATCTTGGTTTATTCTCGCTCAGAGCAGGAGCATGCGGAGCATTTGGCGACTGGCCGAGAGTTCTCCAGACAGCAGCTATACGCCAAGTTTTCCAAATGTGAGTTTTGTTGGCTTCGTGGCTTTTTCGGGCATATTATGGTCTTGATGGTATTCGGTGGATACGGCCAAGATCGGCGCCAGACTTGGCCTAGACCTACTACTCCGGCGCAGGTGCGCAGCTCGGGCCTTGCAGTTACTATCGGCGTTCGTGGAGAAGTTTGCTTCTATCTCTCGCACTATTGACTAGGGCCGACTCGTAAGGCAACTAAGTTTCATGGATCGATGCTTGGAGCGTGGTTTCCGATTCGGGCGAGAGATCACGATCGCCTCGTTCTTACTCTTCCAGAGGGTCCAGATGGCTATGTCGTGTATTGTGATGCGTCAGGCATCGGGTTGGGATGTGTGTTGATGCAGCAGGGAAAGGTTATAGCATACGCATCCCGACAGTTTAAGAAGCATGAGAGGAACTACCCCACCCATGATTTGGAGTCACGTGATTCACGCCAAGATCCGAGGCACTATTTGTATGGGGTTCATGTGGATATTTATACAGACCACAAGAGCCTCCAGTATATCTCCAGCCAGAGGGAGCTGAACTTACGACAGAGACGGTAGTTAGAGTTGCTTAAGGATTATGATGTCGATATCCTGTACCACCCGGGGAAGGCCAATGTTGTGGCAGATTCCCTTAGTCGTAGGTCGATGGGTAGCCTATCAGATGTGCAGCCAGAGAGGAGGGGCATGGTTCGTGATTTGCATCAGTTAGCGAGCCTTGGAGTCCGACTGATAGATTCTGATAGCAGTGGGGTTCGAGTTCGAGAGGTTGCCGAGTCTTCCATCGTCGAGGAGGTGAAGAGGCAACAGTTTGAGGATCCGGTTTTGATTCGGTATCGTGATACGGCTCTTCGTGAGGGGAAGGGTCCTTTTGAGGTAGCACCTGATGGGGTGCTAAGGTTCGAGGGCAGGTTGTGTGTTCCGGATATTGCAGGACTTCGGCAGCAGGTTCTAGGGGAAGCACACAGCGCGCGTTACTCTATCCATCCGGGGTCGACCAAGATGTACCACGACCTTAGATCTATGTATTGGTGGGATGGCTTGAAGAGGGACGTTGCAGAGTTTGTGGCTCAGTGCCCGTGTTGTCAGCAGGTGAAGGTAGAGCACCAGAGGCCTGGTGGTTTGTTGCAGACGATAGAGATCCCGACCTGGAAGTGGGAGGTGATCAACATGGACTTTATCACAGGATTACCTCGCACTCCGAGGAAGCATGATTCTATTTGGGTTATCGTCGACAGGCTGACGAAATCAGCCCACTTTCTTCCCGTCAGGACGACTTTTTCGGCTGAGGATTATGCCAGACTTTACATCCGAGAGATCGCCGATCGCATGGAGTCCCTATTTCGATCATATCGCATGCAGGAGCCCGGTTACGGCTAACTTCGAGGTCTTTCCGAGGGTTTAGGGACGCAGTGAGCTCGAGTAATCGCATTCCATCCACGCAGACGGACAGCCGAGCGCACTATCCGCACTCTCGAGGATATGTCGCGAGCCGTGTTATTGACTTCGTGGGTAGCCGAGGATCATTTGCCTCTAGTTGAGTTTGCGTATAATAATAGCTACCACCCGATTCGACGACGCCTTATGAGACCTTGTATGAGGAAATGCAGATCGCCGATAGGCTGGTTTGATGTGGGCGAGATGCGCTAGTGGGACCGCACTGGTTCAGCAGTGGATAAGGTGAAGCTAATCCAGGAGCGGTTATCGATACTCGAGTCGGCAAGTCATACGCAGATCATCGCCGCTCGATCCGAGTTCGAGGTTGATGATTGGGTTTTCTGAAGGTGTCACCCATGGCGGTGTGATGAGATTCGGAAGAAAGGGAAACTCAGCCCAAGGTACATTGGGCCCTATCAGATTGTCCGCCGGATAGGCAAGGTTGCCTACGAGTTGGATCTGTCGTCCGATCTGGAGGCAGTGCATCCGGTGTTTCATGTTTCTATGCTAAGGAGATGTATCGGGGATCCATCTAGAGTGCACCCGATTGACGATGTCCAGGTGACCGAGGGGTTATCGTATGAGGAGATTCCCATAGCGATAATCGATCGTCAGGTTAGGCGTCATGACCAAAGACGTGGCTTCCACAAAGTCTTGTGGCGGAACGAGCTCAGGGAGGAGATGACGTGGGAAGCTGAGGAGGACATGAGGCAGAAGTATCCTCACCTATTCCCCACACCTCCAGGTAACTCACTTTCCTACTTGTAATTATTTTTTTTTTCATTGTCATATATGCCTAAGTGTTGTTTTGTGGCTGTATGTGGCATTTGTAAACTGTTTAAGTTATAAGGAACCTTATCGTTATCTGTCTTGGGAAGGAACATTCGGGACGAATGTTTCTAAGGAGGGGAGAATGTTATACCCCGTATTTCCAGAGTATGTACGTGAGGGCGTACGTATAAAAGTTTAAGCCTTAAAGTTAGGCATAGGTCGAAATATTGTGCACAACACACGAAAAGAATCGTTTTCCGACGAAACGTTTTACAAAACTTGCGTAGGGAAAATTCTGGCTATGTCATTTATTATTTTTGCGGATTTTTCCGAGAGATGAAATATTTTGGACCAACGGAAGAGTGACACTTATCACACTCAAGTGGCGGGACATTGGACGATCTTGGGCACGTTTTTGTGGCCTTTGCAATAGTCAAGGTTAGGTAGGATATTTTGTGTAGTAGATGGATAAGGACACTTGCCTAAATCTCCACCTTACACTTGCCTACCACTTGGCTTCATCTTGGCCATTGGTTGGCCTATAAATACCCCCCTAACTTGAAGGTTTTCTTCATCCACAAATCAATTCTCCAAGTCTTGAAAAACCCCTCCCTTCTCTTATAGCTTTTCGTCCAAGCTCTTCTCCCCCCCCCCCCCCCTTCCTTGAGTCCTAGCCGAAACCTACCCCATTCCCTTGGTAGAAAAGTTGTCTTCCAAGTATAGTTACTATTCCTAAATACCCTAGCCCCAAATCCCTTATAGTATTTAAGTAGAAGTTGTTAGAAACTTCTAAGGGTTTCTTGGAGCTATCAGAACGTACAAATTAGGAGCTAAACCTTGCTCAGGATCGACATTTAACTTGGATAATTTTGGGCTTATCGAGGTAAATACTCTTGTCCTTCTATTATAATTAGATATTACACATAAGAATAGTTAAGATTTGAGTATAAGATATAGAAGGATATTAAAGAATAGAATTGAACTGAAATCACATCAGAAGAATAATAAAGAAGTATTGAACTGTACTTACATAGGACTGTATTTACAGTAGACTTGTGTAGCTTGACGGGTAGGGAAGTGCTGCCCAATTTTTCGTAGAATAAAGAACCCTCTGCTTAGAATAGTCTACAGAGTAGTCTAGACATTGATAGACGTATCTGACTATTATAGGTTGATTCTCTGCGCGCGACATATTCGACTTGGCAGGTGGTTTTCACCGAGAAGGTATGTGATTCCTCCTATACTCTTGAGCATGATATTTTAAAATATATATATAGTACGGTAGACGTACGTGTGTTAATCGGACGATTTTTTACTAGCAATGTCTTTTGACTTAAGCCCAATAATAAGAAGCTTGAAGTATTTCAAAAGAATATTGAATCATTTTTTTAATGTAAGAGTAATATTTGGTTTTAAACAAAAGCTTAAGAGTTATACTAGCTATATGGGAAGTTAGGTATAACAACTTAAGAAAGATAAAAGGAATCACATCGATTTGTTTATAAAAGCCTTGTATTGATTTCTCGTAAGTGTAGTAAGATTGTTTGATAAGTAGACATATTATGATGCTACGTGTGTTAGTGTCTTGTGATGTTGTGAAAGGGGTCATTCTTGTTGTGCTTACGTTGTTAAACGTTAAGACCGTTGTATCATATTATATCACATACCCTTGACTTGTTATACCGAGGGCTTGCCACCCTTGATGCGGTCTATACGGCCTATGCGGTTCGTGAGTATGCGCGAGTCGCGGAGTTACAGGATTGATCATTCCGGTGTTTTATCCCGACGCGGGATTCCTATGCGGTCCGCGTGACTACGCGGTCTATCGAGACTATGCGGGCTGCGGAGTCCGTGAGGGTACCGGTTAGCTACCCCGATGCGAGAATACCACGCGGTGCAGTGTGACCTATGCGATCGCGGAGTCTAGGATTAGGCACGCATAATGATACTATGGGCGATTGGCCTTGCTTCGATCATTCGCGCCTAGAAAAGACCTCTACGCTTACCTATTATTGCTCTTGTTTGAGATACGGCACTATGTGCAATTGAACCGATTGTATTTGCAAATGGTTTTAAATACTTTGATTTCATTTAATGTACTTTACGCTTCACATACTTGGTACTGTAGATCGACCTCTTCGGGCCGCGTTCATGCCGCAGTAAGGGAAAGCAGTGCTAGATCCAAATCTTAGGATCTCTACTTTGGTGTCGTGAGCTCCATCTTCTCCGGAGGCTCGACTTTTGGTATGGTTCTCCCTGATGTTGTAGATACATGTACATTCAGGGTATGGCGGGGCCCTGTCCCGCCATAGTTGTTTACATTCCTAGAGGTCTGTAGTCATGTTGTAAAGTTGGGATGTAACTGTTCACTCTTTATATATATATGCCGAAAGGCGACTTTCATCCGATAAACTGTGTCTCAATTTACATTTGTTTCATGTCTTGTTTTATATTCACGACTTCTCCGATGTATGTCTACTGGGTGCCCTGAGGCACTACCATCGCCCCGAACGGGTCGTGACAGGACTCGAGGTGGAATCGTATGGAATACATTCCCGGTTCATCCCATGAACGCGGTGTCATGTGAAATACATTCCCGGTTCATCCCATGAACGCGGTATAGAATTGGCCATAACATTTAAACGCTCTTTTAAGATAGATTAAGATACTACCATGTTTTCCTTTTTAAAATCAACTAAGGCAATATTATGCCCTTCTTTTTAAACCAAAACACTTTCCTTCTTAAAGTCAAGTAACAACATTCTTTTCCAAAAGTTCAAGTTTGCCTAATTTCAAATACTCAAGTTTCTCATTTTCGAAAGGTTTCGTAGTTCATAGTCTTAATCACTTAATAACATAATTCTCTTTTAAAACAATTTGAGTAACATATGCCTTATGTGTGAGTAGGTTATTCTTGTTTATAGCAATCCTTATTAAAGCAACCATGATCTAGGAAATGTAATACAATTTTGTCTTATCTTAGCTTCTATGCAGATGGAGGTTTCTACTGGTTTTAATATAATTACTTACTTGTCAATACATTTTCCTTTATTAACGCTGCAGTGGTTCGTTCGATACTTATTCTCATTTCCGAAATCAGTAAAACATTATTCTTTAAAAACCAAGTACTCATTACTCACGAATGAGGTTTCACACTTTTTAACAAAATTCATATCAATTCAATTAAGTCAAGTCGCTTATCTTTTAAGATCAAGTATCTTAACTTCTAAAGTAAATAAACCATTCTTTTTATCTCTCTTAAGTTGTTATACCTAATTTCCCATAAAGCTAGTATAACTCTTTCAAAAAGTATTACTCTTCTTTCAAAAGCGATTCTTAATTCTTTTAAAATACTTCAAGACTCTTATTATTTAAAACTTAAGTCAAAAGACTTTTAAGTAAAACCACGTTCAGTTAACACACGTACGTCTACCGTACTATATATATATATATTCTTTTAAAATATCATGCTCAAGAGGATAGGAAGAATCACATACCTCGCGACGATTATCGACTATTAGCAAATAGCTCCAAAGTACTGTAATCCGGCTAGCCCTTTCCACCCTTTGAGTAGAATATGCTACTTGATGTACTTCAACCTATAACGGTCATACAAGTCTATCAACGTCTAGACTACTCTGTAGAATAATTCTAGATACAGATTCCTTATTCTACGGAAAATTGGGCAGCACTTCCCTACCCGTCAAACTACACAAGTTCATCAGAATACAAATTCCTATGTAAGTACAAATCACTTTCTTTAATATTCTTCTATTACATTCAATTCTCTTCTCAGAATATCCTTCTATGAATCTTATATTCATTTCTATACTACTACAGTATGTAATTTCCAATTACAATAGAAGGTCAAGAGTATTTACCTCGATAAGCCCAAAATTATCCAAGTTTATATGTCGATCCTGAGCAACGTTTAGCTCCTATTATGTACGCTCCAATACGCTCCAAGAAACCCTTAGAAGTTTTACACAACTTCTACTTATACTTCAACCTACTATGAAGATTTTCCTTAGGGTTTCGTTTTTGTGACTGAAGGGAAATATAATAGTATTTCTGGGCTTTTAGTATAGGTGTAACCTTGGAATACTACAAGGTATTTGGGCCAAGGTATTTGGGAATAGTAACAATACTTGGAGAGTATTTTCTACCAAGGGGGGGGGGTATTCTCGGCCGAGGGCCTCTCAAAGGGGGAGGGGGAAGGTAGGACGAGAGCTACAAAGAGGGAGGGAGGGATTTTGCCTTGGATTTTCACAAGTGTGGATGAAGAATTCCTTCAACTAAGGGGGGGTATTTATAGGACTTTCAAGGGTCAAGATGATGGCAAGTGGAGGGCAAGTGGAGGGTGTGGATTCACCCAAGTGTCCTTATCCATCTACTACACAAAATATCCTACCTAATCCTTGACCAAAAAGAAAGGCAAAAAACGTGCCAACTTCACCCCTAAATTGCCGTCCACTTGAGGGACAAGTGTCACCCTCTCGTTGGTCCAAAATATTTCATCTCTCGGAAAAATCCGCAAAAATTAAAAATGACATAGCCGTAATTTTCTCTTCGCAAAGTTTGGAAAACGTTTCGTCGGAAAACAATTCGTTCCGTGGGTTGTGAACAAAATTTTCGTCCCTTTGCCTACTTAAGGCTTAAACTTTTATACGTACGCCCTCACGTACATACTCTGGAAATACGGGGTATAACAACTCCATACAAATAGTGCCTCCAGATCTTCAAGGCGTGAATCACCGCTGCCAACTCCAAATCATGGGTGGGGTAGTTCTTCTCATGATTCTTGAGCTGTCGAGATGCGTACGCTATAACCTTACCCTGCTGCATCAACACACATCCAATCCCGATGCCTGACGCATCACAATACACCACATAGCCGTCTAGGCCCTCTAGAAGAGTAAGAATCAAGGCGGTCAACCTCTCCTTCAAGAATCGAAGCCCTCCTCACAAGCATCCGCCCATCAAACTTAGCCGCTTCTCGAGTCACTTAGTCAAAGGTGCCAAATAGAAGCAAACTTCCACGAACCTCCGATAGTAACTCGCAAGGCCCGTAAAGCCGCACACCTGCTCGAGTTGTAGGTCTAGGCCAACTCGATCGCTTCGCTTTGGCCGATCCACCCGAATACCATCGCCCCAACAATGTGCCCTAAGAAGGCCACCGGCCAACCAAAACTCACACTTCAAAACTTGGCGTAAACCACTGGTCTCGAGAACTCTCAAAGATCCTCAAAGCTCCGCATGCTCCCGCCTGAGCGGAATAAACCAAGATGTCATCAATGAACACTATCACAAACGCGTATCCAAAATGGCTTGAACACTCGGTTCATCAAATCCATAAATACCACGAGCATTTGTCAAACCGAAAGACATAACCTCGAACTCATAGTGCCCGTGCACGTCCGAATGCATCCTGGGACATCCGCCTATCTAACTCGCACCTGATGATAGCCCGATCGCAGGTCAATCTTGGAGAAACATCTCGCACCCTGCAACTGGTCGAACAAATCATCAATCCTGGGAAGGGGGTATCTATTCTTAATAGTCACCTTGTTCAGCTGCCTGTAATCAACACACATGCGCAGCGTCCCGTCCTTCTTCTTCACGAACAATATCGGCGCTCCCCAGGGAGAAACACTAGTCCTGATGAAGCCCTTCTCCAGCAAATATCTCAGCTGGTCCTTCAACTCTCTCAACTCGGCAGGTGCCATTCTGTATGGCGGAATGGATATAGGCCGAGTGGCTGGCAGCACATCGATACAAAACTCTATCTCCCTCTCGTGAGGATACCCGAGGTCGTCTGAAACACATCCGGGAACTCTCTCGACTCTGAATCGATCAAAAATCTGTATCGCACCTCGTGATCAAACACTCGAATGAGATGGTAGATATACCCTTCTCGCACCATATTTCTAGCCTTGAGGTAAGAAATAAACCTACCCTCTACGACACGTTGTTCCTCCCACTCAATAACCGGCCTCAGAAATCGAACCGCACCACTCTCCCTACGCCTACATTGGCGTAGCAAGAAGCTAACCAATCCATACCCATGTTCACATCAAAATCGGTCATATCCAACTCTATCAAGTCGGCTAGGGTCTGACGACTGCATAAAGACACCGGGAAAGCCCTATATACCCGTCGAGCTACCACGTAATCACCCATCGCGTAGCTACCTCAAAAGTGGTCTATGGACTCGTGCTCTATCCCTATCCTACTAGCAATACGGAGATATATAGGATAAAGTAGAACCCGATCTATCAAGGCATACACGCTACAACAAGAAACCGATAAGGTACCGTGGACGACATCCGTGATGCCTCCCGGTCTGTCGCTTACCGACAAGGCATAAATGCGCTCGAGGACCGCTAGAACTAGGACCCGCCATGACCTCTGCCGCGACTCCATCTGGTCCTCGAGAACCCCGCCCGGGCGAGTAAATCAGAGTGAAGAAGACCCGCGAAAGACCTCAGAAGCCGACCCTACCATCTGCGTTGCCTCGCCTGACGATCTCGCATAGTGACCTCGCTGGCCGCAAGTGTAGCAAACTCCCGGCGTAGTACCACAACTCCCGAATGGAATCTACCGCATCGGACACACCGAGAGGACTCGATCGTTAGCACCTCGCTACTCGAAGTCCGATGTCCCGGTCCCCGACCGCCCGAATACCCCGGCCGCCCCAAGACGGTGTAGGAGTGCTCTGAACTGGCGGTGGTGCAAATATAGTCTGCTGCTGAGATCGTCCACCCCGAGAGCTACCAAAAGACCCTGCCGTCCTGGCCTTCTTCTGCTGAAATCTGACAACCCGCTGGCCTCTACGCTCCTCACATCCCAGTGCATAAGCCTGCATGCGGGCAATGTCCATGCCCAGCTGAAGAGCTACACCTGAGCAACCCTCTGCCAAATAGTTGTCGAGCCCGGTGACGTAGCGGTGCACTCGGTCCTCCATGTCTGCCACCAATGCGGGGACATATCGAGCCAACGAGTTGAACTCCACGTTGTACTCCCGGACAGTGCGCCCTCTCTGTCTCAGCATCAGAAATCTGTCGGCCCGTGCCCTTCTCATCTGCGGAGGCAAGAAGTGGCTGAGAAAATCCTCCGAGAACTCGTCCCATACCGCTGGAAGGGCATGCTCTCCCCGGGACAGCTCCCACGAATCAAACCAGTCGACTGCAGTATCACGTAGCCGATATGAACCTAAGACCACTGACTCGGTCTCTGAAGCCCTGATCACTTTCATGATCCGTCAGAATCGCTTGATGAACTCGCGGATCATGCTCGTGCCTCGACCGTAGAACTCTGGCGGCTACAACTCGTAAAATCCCGTAGTCTCGCTATCCGATCTAGGATGAACCACGGTGCATCGAATCGCCGCTTCCACTTATCTCGTGTCGCCACAACTCGCTAGTAATCGCCATCTCCTCAGAACCCATCTCTCTCGCTTCAGCCGTGGATCGAGGCGCATGTCTTGTGGTCTCGTGAGCTACCGCGCTCTAAACTCTGTTGGGGCCGGCGGCGTCGTGGAACTCGCCATCTGAGGTATCGCCTCGGGTAAAGACTAGGCCTGGGCCCTCGTGACCCTCTGTGTCCTACTAGCGCCTCCTCGGCCGCTTGCCCTTCTGGGCCCGGGTTGCCTGGCGTGGAGGCATAACTGGTAAAGAAAAGAAATACGTTAGAGGGGTCCAACTTATAACACAACTCTAAGGCACGATCTTAGAGTGAGAAGAATGAAAACTAATCCTAAATATCCTATAGCCTCCTGATTATTGGTGTGGTGCACAACACACCGATAATCAAGACTCTACTAGATACGGTCTGTAGACACTTTCCGAGGATTAACTGCTCTGATACCACTTTTTTCACGACCCGATCCCGGGCCCGTGATTGGTGCCTTACCCGGGCACCCAAGTAGACATACATCAGAGTAACCAGCGGAATATAAAAACAAGACATGAAACGTATGTAAAATGAGACACAGTTTATCCAAGAAAAGATTGCCTTTCGGCATGTATATATACATCAAGAGTGAACAGTTACATCCCAACTTACAACAGACTACGCACTTAGAATGTAAACAACTATGGCGGGACAGGGCCCCGCCATACCCTGAATGTACATAAAGCTATAATGACAGAGAGATCATACCCAAACGACAAGCCACCGGAGAAACGGGGCTTTCCCAAAAGCAGAAACGATGATCCTAGGAGCGGGGATCAACAACAGGAGTACCTCTACCTGCGGCATGAACGCACTTCGGAGGTCGATAACAGTACCAAGTATGTGAAATCAGAAAGTACTTAAGTGAAATCATATCATTTAAAACTAATTTTACAAATACGTACGAAACAACCAACGTAACCGCACATAGTGCCACAACATAACCAAGAGCAAAATAGATATAACATAACTGGTCTTTTCTAGGCCGCTAATGATCGAAGCAAGGACATTCGCCCATAGTATCATTATGCGAGCCTAATCCTGGAACTCCCGCAGTCCGCATAGGCCACATAGGCCCGCATGAGGTATTCTCGTGATCGGGGTAGCTAACCCGCGATCATCCTCGACCCCGGTCTGTGATAGTCACCTGGACCGCATGAGGTATTCCTCGCATCGGCGTAACACACCCGGAGTGATCAATCCTGGAACTCCCGCAGCTCCGCATAGGTCGCATGGACCCGCATGAGGTATTCCTCGCATCGAGGGTGTCAAATCCTCGGCATCATAACAAGTCAGGGGGGTATGTGATATAATACCAGTACAACGGGCTTATCATTTAACAACGTAAGCACAACAAGAATAACCCCCTTACACAAACATCACAAGACACTAACACACGTAGCATCATAACATGTTTACTTATCAAACCAACTTACCACACTTTCTAGAAATCATTACAAGGCTTTCATAAGAAAATAAGTAAACCGTTCCTTTTATCTTTCTTAAGTCGTTATACCTAACTTTCCATAAAGCTAGTATAACACTTAAGCTTTTAAAACCAAGTATTTCTTTTCTTTCAAAAATGATTCATAACTCTTTTGAAATACTTCAAGATTCTTATTATTTAAAACTCAAGTCAAAAGACATCAAAGTAAAACCAAATTTAGTTAACACACGTACGTCTACCGTACTATATATATTTCACAAATATCATGCTCAAGAGTATATGAAGGATCACATACCTCATCGGCTCAATCCACCTGTTATACCCCGTATTTCCAGAGTATGTATGCGAGGACGTACGTACGAATATTCAAGCCCTAATTAGGTTAAGGATGAAATTGTGAACTTTTGACGGAAAAGATTCCGAACCTTGTGAAGGAAATTCTACGTTTTTAATATTTTAACCGATTACGGATTTTTCCGAAAGATGAAATATTTTGGACCAATAGGAGGGCGACATGTGTCACCCCACTTAGGCCATGTTGGACGATTTGTATGGCCAAGTGGACAAGGTCAAATGGTCAAGTCTTGGAAGATATTTCTTTGGGTTAGTGGGAGTAGGTAGTGGACGTTTTTTTGGTGCTAGTGGAAGGCCACATGGATCATTGTTGTGGGGGACATATGTCCCAAGGTTGTGGTGGACACTTGGTTGGAAGATCTCATTCTTCACATGGATCCAAATCTTCACCCTCCATTTGTTTTAATCTTGGCCCTTGGTGGTTCTATAAATACCCCCCTCTTGTGCAAGACTTCTTCATCCACAAACACACTTTCCAAGTCACAAAATCCTTCCCCCTTTGTAGTAAAGCTTTCGTCCAACCCCCTTTTGGAAGCTGTCCAAGCACCCTCTCCCCTTCCTAGTTGTCTCGTCGAAATACCCCTTGGTAGAAAAGTTGTGGTCTAGTATTGTTACTATGCCAAAATACCTTAGCCTAAATCCCTTGAAGTATTCCAAAGTTACCTCTATACTAAAAGCCCAGAAATACTACTTTATATCCATTAGTCGCAAAACGAAACCCTAAGGAAAATCTTCATAGTTGGTTGAGGTATTAAGTAGAAGTGGGTTGGAAACTTCTAAGGGTTTCTTGGAGCTATCGGAGCGTGCAAATTAGGAGCTAAACGTTGTTCAGGATCGACATATAATCTTGGATAATTTTGGGCTTATCGAGGTAAATATCTTTATCCTTCTATTGTAATTGGAGATTACATGTTGTAGTAGTTCAGAATTAAGTATAAGATATATAGAAGGAAGGTATATAAGAAGAGAATTGAACTGTACTTACATAGGGTTGTATTTACAGTAGACTTGTGTAGTTGATGGGTAGGGAAATGCTGCCCAAATTTCCATAGAATAGAGAACCTTCTGCTTAGAATATTCTACAGAGTAGTCTAGACGTTGATAGACGTATATGGCCATTATAGGTTGAAGTTCTGCGAGTAGCGTGTTCTACTTGAAGGGTGGACAAGGCTAGCAGGGTTATAGTACGGTGGAGCGTTTTGCTATTTGTCGATAATCGTCGCAAGGTATGTGAACCTCTTCCTATCCTTTCTAGCATGATGTTTGTAAACTATGTAGTACGGTAGACGTACGTGTGCTAAATGAATTGGGTTGGTTTAAAACATAAAGTGTTATAACGGCTTTATGGGAAGTTTGTTATAACAACTTTATATAGGCAAGAAATGGGTTGTTGATTTTAAGAAAATAAGAGACTTGACTTAATTGGCTTGATATGAATTTTATTAAAAAGTTGTGAAACCTCATTCGTGAGTAATGAGTACTTGGTTTTTAACTAATAAGTTATATTGATTTCAGAAATGAGAATAAGTATCGAACAAACCACTACAGCGTTAATAAGGAAAATGTATTGAAAAATAATTAATTATATTAAAACCAGTAGAAACCTTAATCTGCATAGAAGCTAAGATAAGACAAAATTGTATTACATTTCCTAGATCATGGCTGCTTTAATAAGATTGTTATAAACAAGAATAAACTACTCACACATAAGATATATGTTACTCAATTTTGTTAAAAGAAGAAATTACGTTGTTAAGTGATTAGGACTATGAACTATGAAATCTTTCGAAAATAAGAGACTTAAGTATTTAAAAATATGCAACTTGAACGTTTGGAAAAGAATGTTGTTACTTGACTTTAATAAGGGAAAGTGTTTGGGTTTAAGAGGAGGAATGACATTGCCTAAATTTTGGTTTTAAAAGGAAGACATGGTATTATCTTAATCTTTCTTAAAAGAGGGTTTAAATGTTATGGACGATTCTTCACCGAGTCCCATGGGATGGGCCGGGACATGTATTCCATACGATTCTTCACCGAGTCCCATGGGATGGGCCGGGACATGTATTCCATACGATTCTTCACCGAGTCCCATGGGATGGGCCGGGACATGTATTCCATACGATTCTTCACCGAGTCCCATGGGATGGGCCGGGACATGTATTCCATACGATTCGTCACCGAGTCCCATGGGATGGGCCGGGACATGTATTCCATTCGATTCCACACCGAGTCCCATGGGATGGGCCGGGACATGTATTCCACACGCCTTCACACCGAGTCCCATGGGATGGGTCGGGACATGTATACCACACGATTTCACCTCGATTCCCATGAGATGGGCCGAGACACGTTATACGTATCATACGATTTATACCTAGACTGCCGGTAGTGAGGAAGGAGTTCCACGGGCATGAGGGATGACTTTGAGGGAGTGAGTCCCTGCCTTGGCATGACTACTTTTATGTTGTAAACTGTAGTTTGGTTATCATACATGTCTCCTGTTTTATATAAACTGTTATGATTTCATTTACGATTTTCCGCCACATACTTGGTACCACAGCATCGACTTTCGGGCTGCGTTCATGCCGCAGTAGGTACACCATCGTCGATCCTCTCTCATAGGATCACACCAATTTTGGGAAGCTCCGTTTCTCCGAGGCTTATCTTTCGTATAGTCCACATCGTTGTAGGTACTTACAGAGGTATGGCGGGGCCCTGTCCCGCCATTGTTGTTATAACATTCTTAGAGGTCTGTAGTATTGTTGTGGGCAGGGCTTGTAAAAGGGATGTAACTGTTCAAGTTTTTATATATATATATGCCGAAAGGCAACTTTTCTCAGATAAACTGTTTCTCACTTCATATTGTTTCATGTCTTTATATTCCGCTGGTTACTCTGATGTTTGTCTACTTGGGTGCCCGGGTAAGACACGACCACGCCCGGTTCGGTTATGACAAAAGTGGTATCGAGCGATTAATCTCGGAAAGTGTCTACGCATCGTATCTATTAGAGTCTTGATTATCGGTGTGTTGTGCACCACACCAATAATCGTGAGGCTATAAGATATTTAGGATTGTTTCCATTCTTCTCATTCCGAGATCGTGCCTTAGAGTTGTGTTATAAGTTGGACCTCTAACGTATTCTTTTATGCCGCTTATGCCTCCACGCAGTGCAATCGTGGCCCGAGGCAAGGCAAGCAGAGGAGTCGCGAGTAGAGTAGCGGCGTCTCATCGAGACAACAAGACTGAGCCTCCACCCCACAACCTGGAGCAGAGGAGATGGGTTACAAGGAGATGGCCCAGTTATTGGCCAGGATAGTGGCAAGGCACGAGGATAAGCTGGATGCAGCAATTCCGGTACCGGTAGTACCCGTAGTTCACCCGAGAGCGGATAGTTTGAGACTGCGGGACTTTCTGAGTCAGCCGCCACGCTTTATGGATCGTGAGCATCGAGGATGATCCGCAGGAGTTCATCCGAAGCGATTCTGATGGATCATGAGAGTGATCAAGGCTTCGAGACCGAGCCGGTCTTAGGTTCGCATCGGCCGCGTGATCTGCAATGATCGGTTTGATTCGCGAGCCGCCCCGGGAGCATGCGCCTCTAGCTATTTGGGACGAGTTCTCGGAGGCATTTCTCAGCCACTTCTTGCCTCCGCAGATGAGGAGGGCACGGGCCGACAAATTTCTGATGCTGAGACAGAGATGGCGTACGGTTCGGGAGTACAACATGGAGTTCGACTCATTGGCTCGGTATGTCCCCGCGTTAGTAGCTGATATGGAGGACAGAGTATACCGCTACGTCATCGGGCTCGATGACTACTTGGCAGAGGCTTGTTCGGGTGTAGCCCTTCAGCCGGGCATGGACATTGCCCGCATGCAGGCTTATGCACTTGGATGTGAGGAGCGGAGGGGTCGACGGAATGACCGAGATCAGCAGAAGAGGGCCAGAACAGCAGGGTCCTTTGGTAACTTTCGAGGCGAACCGCCTCAGCAGCAGGTTAGTTATGCACCTCCGCCAAGATGCAGTGGTCCTCCACGCCTTGAGCCGTTCGGTATTCGAGCTGGTCGAGCTCCGTGGCTTCCGTTCACAGTATACATGGGTTCTAGCGATCGGGTTCATGTTTTCTCGGTGCACGATGCGGCAAACGTCATCCCGGGGAGTGTCGTCTTTTTACTGGTGCTTGTTTCACCTGCGGCCGTCAGGGCCATGTGACGAGAGACTGTCCTAGAAGGAGGGATACAGGTAGAATGACGCAGCCTACCGGGTCAGTGGCAGGTTCATCGCCTTCTATAGCTATGCGCCCGGCAGGGCAGAATTAGGATTAAAGCGACAAAGGGAAAATGAAGCAGATGATACAGGTATATTCTTACCCCTCTAGAGACTAGTATGCGTTGATGATATGATGAAGTGCTAAGTATTATGTTCAGATAGAATTATGTTAAAATTGTGTTTAGAAAACATGGTTAGTTAGAAGGGTAAGATTGGGGGCAGGGAAATTGTGAGCCTTAGAATATTATACGTAGAGACCTTAGATGCGAGGCCATCTGAGTAAAGGATTTATTTTTATGTTGTCCTTTATCGGAGTGCATAGTATACGTGTGATATATTTGTGTGATAAGTCCCTGAGTGGTATGAAATGAAAGAGGGTAGTTGAGCTAAGGAGACCACTAGGTTTTCGTGACTTGATTAGTGAGATTGTTCCGGATCGGGGGAACAAGAGTTTGGCGCGATAGCGGGTCGGGTTGAGGACCGATCGCGGGTCAACCCGCGGCCTGTAATGTGGTGGGGTCAGTTCGAGGTGGTCCCGCCAAGTGGTAGGGTCACGAGGGCGCTAGGCCCAAGTTTAGATGACCGTTGTACGAGTTCGTGGATGCGTTCGACCAATAGCCGGGCCGATGAGATCAGCCCATCTTGTCTTTCACCGATCGGGGACATTCGCGCAGGTTATGCGAGATGTTATATATCAGGAAGGTTGTAAGGCTGCACGGGGTTCCTACTTTTTACCTTATGATGGGCAGCGGAGCCCAGTTATGGCTATTTCTTTTTCTGGAGGTTTTACCAAAGTGGTTAGGAACTCAAAGTGAGTCTCAAGATTGCATTCACCCTGCTAGTGTTTTTGATTTCGTGGGTAGCAATGAGGATTATGTGCCTCTTGTTGAGTGAGTATCACTATAGCTACCATTTCGATTCGGATGTCGCCTTGAAGCCTTGTACGGGCGGAAGTGTAGGTTCACGGCCGATTAGTTCGATGTTGGAAAGGTTCAGATAGTTGGTCCATACTTGATCCAGCAGACGTGGATAAGGTGGAGCTTATCCGTAAGAGGTTATTGGCGCTCGCAGTCAACAATGCGTGCGGATAGTCGGCGCCGACACTTGGAGTTCAGTTGACGGTGGGTCTTCAAGGTACCACCTGGCGGTGTGACGAAATTTGGAAAGCAGGGGAAACTTAGCCCGAGATACTTTGGGCCTTTTTAGATCGATGAAGAATAGGTCGGGTTGCCTACAAGTTAGTATTGCCGTCTGACGTAGAAGGCAGTACGTCCGGTCTTCCATGTTGCTATGTTTCAGAAGAGTATTGGAGGTCCATCCAGGGTGTTCCCAGTTATTAGTGACCGGGTGGCAGGGGGGTTATCGTATGAGGATAGCCCTATAGCGATGACGGAAATATGATACATACACTATAGGGAGTTTGGGTACGAGAAGGGTACGACGAGAAAGGGAAGAAGCGAGCATGGGTTAAGAGAATAGAAGTGATCATTTCTTATGGGAAGTAAAGGTGCGAAGGGAGTATCTTTTAGACTTTGGGTGGGAGCTTTTGTGATGTTAGAGGTGATTCCTCGTGGACTTGGATGTAAGTATTTGCGTGTGTGTTATTCTGTGGCCATGTGTGGTATTTGCAAACTGGTTAAGCTATGAGGAACTTTATCGTTATCTGTCTTGAGAAGGAACATTCAGGACGAATGTTTCTAAGGAGGGGAGAATGTTATACCCCGTATTTACAGAGTATGTATGCGAGGACGTACGTACGAATATTCAAGCCCTAATTAGGTTAAGGATGAAATTGTGAACTTTCGACGGAAAAGATTCCGAACCTTGTGAAGGAAATTCTACGTTTTTAATATTTTAACCGATTACGGATTTTTCCGAAAGATGAAATATTTTGGACCAATAGGAGGGCGACATGTGTCACCCCACTTAGGCCATGTTGGACGATTTGTATGGCCAAGTGGACAAGGTCAAATGGTCAAGTCTTGGAAGATATTTCTTTGGGTGAGTGGGAGTAGGTAGTGGACGTTTTTTTGGTGCTAGTGGAAGGCCACATGGCTCATTGTTGTGGGGGACATATGTCCCAAGGTTGTGGTGGACATATGTCCCAACATTGTGGTGGAAACTTGGTTGGAAGATCTCATTCTTCACATGGATCCAAATCTTCACCCTCCATTTGTTTTAATCTTGGCCCTTGGTGGTTCTATAAATACCCCCCTCTTGTGCAAGACTTCATCCACCAAAAACCCACTTTCCAAGTCACAAAATCCTTCCCCCTTTGTAGTAAAGCTTTCGTCCAAACCCCCCCCCCCCCTTTTGGAAGCTTTCGTCCGAAGCACCCTCTCCCCCCCCCTTCCTAGTTGTCTCGTCGAAATACCCCCCCCCCCCCTTGGTAGAAAAGTTGTCTTCTAGTATTGTTACTATGCCAAAATACCTTAGCCTAAATCCCTTGAAGTATTCCAAAGTTACCTCTATACTAAAAGCCCATAAATACTACTTTATATCCATTAGTCGCAAAACGAAACCCTAAGGAAAATCTTCATAGTTGGTTGAGGTATTAAGTAGAAGTGGGTTGGAAACTTCTAAGGGTTTCTTGGAGCTATCGGAGCGTGCAAATTAGGAGCTAAACGTTGTTCAGGATCGACATATAATCTTGGATAATTTTGGGCTTATCGAGTTAAATATCTTTATCCTTCTATTGTAATTGGAGATTACATGTTGTAGTAGTTCAGAATTAAGTATAAGATATATAGAAGGAAGGTATATAAGAAGAGAATTGAACTGTACGTACATAGGGCTGTATTTACAGTAGACTTGTGTAGTTGACGGGTAGGGAAATGCTGCCCAAATTTCCATAGAATAGAGAACCTTCTGCTTAGAATATTCTACAGAGTAGTCTAGACTTTGATAGACGTATATGGCCAATATATGTTGAAGTAATGCGAGTAGCGTGTTCTACTTGGGCGGTGGACAAGGCTAGCAGGGTTATAGTACGGTGGAGCGTTTTGCTATTTGTCGATAATCGTCGCGAGGTATGTGAACCTCTTCCTATCCTTTCTAGCATGATGTTTGTAAACTATGTAGTACGGTAGACGTACGTGTGCTAAATGAATTGGGTTGGTTTAAAACATAAAGTGTTATAACGGCTTTATGGGAAGTTTGTTATAACAACTTTATATAGGCAAGAAATGGGTTGTTGATTTTAAGAAAATCAGAGACTTGAGTTAATTGGCTTGATATGAATTTTATTAAAAAGTTGTGAAACCTCATTCGTGAGTAATGAGTACTTGGTTTTTAACTAATAAGTTATATTGATTTCGGAAATGAGAATAAGTATCGAACAAACCACTGCAGCGTTAATAAAGGAAAATGTATTGACAAATAATTAATTATATTAAAACCAGTAGAAACCTCCATCTGCATAGAAGCTAAGATAAGACAAAATTGTATTACATTTCCTAGATCATGGCTGCTTTAATAAGATTGTTATAAACAAGAATAAACTACTCACACATAAGATATATGTTACTCAATTTTGTTAAAAGAAGAAATTACGTTGTTAAGTGATTAGGACTATGAACTATGAAATCTTTCGAAAATAAGAGACTTAAGTATTTAAAAATATGCAACTTGAACGTTTGTAAAATAATGTTGTTACTTGACTTTAATAAGGGAAAGTGTTTGGGTTTAAGAGGAGGCATGACATTGCCTAAATTTTGGTTTTAAAAGGAAGACATGGTATTATCTTAATCTGTCTTAAAAGAGGGTTTAAATGTTATGGACGATTCTTCACCGAGTCCCATGGGATGGGCCGTGACATATATTCCATACGATTCTTCACCAAGTCCCATGGGATGGGCCGGGACATGTATTTCATACGATTCTTCACCGAGTCCCATGGGATGGGCCGGGACATGTATTCCATACGATTCTTCACCGAGTCCCATGGGATGGGCCGGGACATGTATTCCATTCGATTCCACACCGAGTCCCATGGGATGGTCCGGGACATGTATTCCACACGCCTTCACACCGAGTCCCATGGGATGGGCCGGGACATGTATACCAAACGATTTCACCTCGATTCCCATGAGATGGGCCGAGACACGTTATACGTATCATACCATTTATACCTAGACTGCCGGTAGTGAGGAAGGAGTTCCACGGGCATGAGGGATGACTTTGAGGGAGTGAGTCCCTGCCTTGGCATGACTACTTTTATGTTGTAAACTGTAGTTTGGTTATCATACATGTCTCCTGTTTTATATAAACTGTTATGATTTCATTTACAGTATTTTCCAGTTTCACATACTTGGTACCTGTTGTACTGACCTCCTTCGGGGGGCTGCGTTCATGCCGCAGGTAGAGGTACACCAGTCGTCGATCCTCGCTCATAGGATCACAGCTCAGCGTTTTGGGAAGCTCCGTTTCTCCGGAGGCTTATCTTTGGTATAGTCCCCTGTCGTTGTAGGTACTTACAGGGGTATGGCGGGGCCCTGTCCCGCCATTGTTGTTATAACATTCTTAGAGGTCTGTAGTACTGTTGTGGGTAGGGCTTGTAAAAGGGATGTAACTGTTCGAGTTTTTTTATATATATATTCCGAAAGACAACTTTTCTCAGATAAACTGTTTCTCACTTCATATTGTTTCATGTCTTTATATTCCGCTGGTTACTCTGATGTTTGTCTACTTGGGTGCCCGGGTAAGGCACCAGTCACGGGCCCGGGTTCGGGTCGTGACACCACCTGCCAAGTCGAATATGTCGCGCGCAGAGTATCAACCTATAATAGTCAAATACGTCTATCAACGTCTAGACTACTTCGTAGAATATTCTAAGCAGAAGGTTCTCTATTCTACGGAAAATTGGGCAGCATTTCCCTACCCGTCAAACTACACAAGTCTACTGTAAATACAGCCCAATGTAAGTACAGTTCAATTCTCTTCTTTTATACCATCTTTCTATAAATCTTATACTTAATTCTAAACTACTATAATATGTAATCTCCAATTACAATAGAAGGACAAAGATTATTACCTCGATAAGCCCAAAATTATCCAAGATTATATGTCGATCATGAGCAACGTTTAGCTCCTATTCTGTACCCTCCAATTCGCTCCAAGAAACCCTTAGAAGTTTCTAAACAACTTCTACTTAATACTTCAATCAACTATGAAGAATTTCCTAGGGTTTCATTTTGTGACTAAAGGAAATAAAGTAGTATTTCCGGGCTTTTAGTATAGAGGTAACTTGGGAATACTACAAGGGATTTAGGCTAAGGTATTTTGGAATAGTAACAATACTTGAAGATAATTTTTCTACCAAGAGGGGGGGGGGGGGGTGTTTCGGACGAAAGCAACTAGAAAGGGGGAGGGAGTTTTTGGACGAGACTTTACTACAAAGGGGGAAGGATTTGAGACTTGGAAATTGTTAAGTGGATGTAGAAGTCTTGCAACTTAAGGGGGGGGTATTTATAGGACATTCAAGGGTCAAGATTAAAACATGTGTAAGGTGTAGATTTGGTTGCTTGTGCAAGTGAAGTCTTCCAACCAAGTGTCCACCACAACTTTGGGACATATGTCCACCACAGCAATGAGACATGTGGCTAGCCACTTGCTCTCCAAAAACCGTCCAACCCCTTCCACTTGCACCACAAAAAAAATATCTTCCAAGACTTGACTTCTTGACTTGGCCACTTGCCCACACATTTCGTCCAACATGTGCCACCTAAGGGTGACACATGTCACCCTCCTATTGGTCCAAAATATTTCATCTCTCGAAAAAATCCGCAATTGGTTAAAATATTAAAAACGTAAAATTTCCTTCACAAGGTTCGGAATCTTTTCCGTTGAAAGTTCACAATTTCATCCTTAACCTAATTAGGGCTTATACAATTGTACGTACGTCCTCACATACATACTCTGGAACTACGGGGTATAACAGAAATAAACCTACCCCTCGGCGACGCTGTATTGCCCTACCACTCGATAACCGGCTCACCGGGAAACTGGAATCGGACTAACCTGTCTCTACAGTCAACATTGGAATAACAAGAAGCCAACCAGTCCATACCCATAATGACGTCAAAATCTGTCATCTCCAACTCTATTAAGTCTGCTAGGGTCTGACGACTGTATATAAATACCGAGCAATCTTTGTACACCCGCTCAGCTAACACCGAATCACCCACTGACGTAGCTACCTCAAAAGGCTCTATCGACACCGGCTCTATCCCTATTCTACCAGCAATAAGATGGGACACATAGGACAAAGTAGAACCTGGATCTATCAAAGCATAAACGTCACAGCATGAAATCAGTAATGTACCTGTGACGACATCCGGGGAAGCCTCCTGATCTTGCCGGCTTGCTAAGGAATATATGCAGTTCTGTGGACCGCTAGAACTAGGACCTCCACCACGACCTCTGCCGCGGCCTGCCGGTCCGTGAACACCCTGCCCTCCGGTGCGCATAACCACAGAAGATGAAGTCCCAGCAACTGACACTTTAGGCTGAACCATACCTCCCATGCTGCCTCTGGTCAGACAATCTCTCTTCAAATGGCCCTGCTGGCCGCAAGAGTAACAAGTTCCTAGAGAAATACGACACTCTCCACGATGGGACCTACCACATCGACCACATCGAGGTAAGGGTAACCTCATTTGATCGAACCCGGTTCACGGAACCCAAGCCCGCACCGCCTGAATAACCCGACCGATCAAACCTCCTGCCAGAAAACCGAGAAGGAGCACTCGCGTCGCTAAAATGTGGACCTAGCTCTGCGAGGTTGTCCGCCTAAAATTTCCTCAAACCTCGTTGTCTCGCCCTCTGGCCGGCACGGTCCGCCGATCCTCTCTCTCTCTGTCCTCTATCCCCTGTGCATAAGCCTACATCCTGGCAATGTCCATACCTGGCTGAAGAGCCACTCCCAGGCATGCAATAATCATATAACGGTCTAGCCCCATCACATAGCGGTGAACTATGTCCGCCATGTCAGCCACAATAGTGGTCGCATACCTGGCCAATGAATCAAACTCCAGGTTGTACTCTCTGATGGTCCTCCCATTCTGTCTCAATGTCAAGAACCTATCAACGCGGGCTCTCCTCATCTCATGAGGCAAAAAGTGATCTAGGAAGGACTCTGTGAACTCATCCCAAACAGCTGGAAGAGGACCCACACCTCTAGACAGCTCCCATGACTCAAACCAGTTCAACGCAATATCGCGTAACCGGTAAGAAGCTAACACAACTGACTCTGTCTCCGAGGCCCTAAGAACCTGCATAGTCCGCTGTACCTGCCGAATGAACTCCTGAGGATCCTCCTCAGATCTCGAACCATAGAACTCGGGTGGATTACAACCCAGAAAATCCTGAATCCTCAAACTGTCGGCTCTAGGGTTAGCTACATGCTCCTGTCGGCGTTGCCCTGCCACTATGCTAGTCAATAACCTGATCTGCTCTCCGTAATCTCTATACTCTGCCCCTGGCGGCGGAACTGGAGGCTCAGGTATCGGAACCTCTAGAGCTACGACCGCTCTCGGCTCCTCTAATACTGCCGGCGTGGCTGAACTCGTCGACCCGGCCACAAACTCAGGCATAGTCTGGGCCTGAGTCATAGTAACTCTCTGTGTACCGCTAGCAGCTCCTGCTGCTGCCTTGCCCTTCTGGGCCCTGGTCGCCTTCCGTGGAGGCATAACTAATACATAAGCATAGGTCAGAAAGGATTCAACCTAATAAGACAGCTCTACTGCATGATCTCAGGGAGAGAAGAATGGAAACCAATCCTAAATGTTCTGTATCCTCCTGATTATAGATGTGGTGCACAACACACCGATAATCAAGACTCTACTAGACACGGTATGTAGACACTTTCTGAGGACTAACTGCTTTGATACAACCTTTGTCACGACCCGACCCCGGGCCCGAAACTGGTGCCCTGGTAGGGCACCCCTTACAGGTATACATCAGAGAATAGCAGCGGAACATACATAACTCATAAAATACTTAGACATTAAAAATATCAACAGGCTAGCCGATAAGGCCACCTTCCGTAAAATATACATATCCCAAAAATAAAACAATTACATATTTGTTCTTACAACCCAATCCACAAGATATGATGTCACGACCCGACCTCGGGCCCGCGACTGGTGCCTTACCCCGGGCACCCTAGTGATAATACATCAGAGAAAAACCAGCGGAAATAAAACTTACAGATATGAAACAATGAAATATAAGAAAACAGGCTAACCAAAACGGTCACCTTTCTGCATATATATAGAAACTTGAACAGTTACATCCTTTACAAACCCTGCCCACAACAGTACTACAGACCTCTAAGAGTTTTTATAACAACTATGACGGGACAGGGCCCCGCCATACCCCTGAATGTACAAGTACCTACAATGACAGGGGACTATACCAAAAGATAAGCCTCCGGAGAAACGGAGCTTCCCAATACGCAGAACCGTGATCCTATGAGCGAGGATCAACAACTGGTGTACCTCTACCTGCGGCATGAACGCACTTCGGGCGAGGTCAAGATAACAGTACCAAGTATGTGAAATCAAAATATCAGAATGAAATCATAACGATCATATAAAGCAGAGACATATATGATAACCAAACTACAGTACACAATATGTAAGCAGTCATGTCAAGTCAGAGACTCACGCCCTCAAAGTCATCACTCAAATATAACCATGGGTCTCACGCCCACAATATCAATCATGCCCGTGGAATTCCTTCCTCACTGCCGGCAGTACATGATGTAAAACAACACCCATAATGGAAGCATACCCGTGGGCCACCCAACGTGTCAGTATGTCCAATGCAAATAACAAGATAACACTCCTAGTGGAAGCATACCCGTGGGCTACCCATTGTGTCAGTATGTCCAAAGGAAATAACAAGATAACACTCATAGTGGAAGCATACTCGTGGGCCACCCAACGTGTCAGTATGTCCAAAGCAAATAACAAGATAACACTCCTAGTGGAAGCATACCCGTGGGCCACCCATCGTGTCAGTATGTCCAAAAGGAAATAACAAGATAACACTCATAGTGGAAGCATACTCGTGGGCCACCCAACGTGTCAGTATGTCCAAAAGGATCAATATAGTGGAAGCATACCCGTGGGCCACCCAACGTGTCAGTATGTCCAAAGCAAATAACAAGATAACACTCCTAGTGGAAGCATACCAGTGGGCCACCCATCGTGTCGGTATATCCAAAAGGAAATAACAAGATAACACTCATAGTGGAAGCATACTCGTGGGCCACCCAACGTGTCAGTATGTCCAAAAGGATCAATATAGTGGAAGCATACCCGTGGGCCACCCAACGTGTCAGTATGTCCATCAATCAACCAGATAGCCGGCCCTCCATCGAGAGACTCGATAGCACAAAATCAAAACACTTGCACAACAAAGGCTATCACAACAAGCATAGGCAAGTTCAACGTACTCATAGACTTTCATTTTATGCAAAAAATCTGGGTTTTAACCCCAAAATACCACATACTTTTCATTCTTTCAAAAATACCTCTTTTTTACGTAAAAGCCACACGACACTAATACTCGTAGTATCAAAACACGTTTTCTTTTCAAACCAAATTACTACACCTTCAAAAAATCTTTACGGGGCCTTTAAAATCAAGTACTCAACTTTCAAAACCAAATCAAGACAATACCATGCCTTCTTTTTAAACAAAAACACTTCTCCTTTCAAAGATCAAGTAACAATATACTTCTCAAAATAGTTTGAGCTTCATAACTTCAAATTCTCAAGTCTCTTCTTTTATCTTCAGAAAGTCGTTATAACTAACTTCCCATAAATCTATTATAACACTTTATGTTTTAAACCAACCAAGGACAACTACTCTCATTTCCGAAATCAAGATAACTTTATTCTTTTAAAGACCAAGCACCCATTACTCACGAATGAGGTTTCACAACTTTTTAACACAATTCAAGTTCTTAACATGTCATATCAAGTCACTTAACTTTAGAATCAAGTCAAGGACACAAAAAGGAATCAAACTTCTTTAACACACGTGCGTCTACCGCACTATATATTTCACAAATAGTCATGCTCAAGAGGATAGGAAGAATCACATACCTCTTCGGCTTAATCCACTAGCCAAGTCGAGTATGCCGCGCGTAGAAAATCCACCTATAATAATCACAATACATCTATCAACTTCTAGTTCTCTTTGTAGAATAATTCTAAGTACAAGGTTCCTTATTCTACGGAAAATTCGGCAGCACCTCCCCTCCCGTAACCACATATATCCCCCTTTATCAAGGCCCGCTACCAAGCCAACAACTCAAAGGGGATTACACGCCATCGGCGTGTACAAAAGCGCCTCACGAATACTACATAAGTCTATCAGAATACAGTTCAATGTAAATACAGTTCAATTCTTTTTAATCATCCTTCCATATATCTTACTCAATTATAAACTACTACAATATGTAATTTCCAATTACAATAGAAGGACATAGATCATTACCTCGATAAGCCAAAAATTATCCAAGATTTATAAGTCGATCCTGAGCAACGTTTAGCTCTTATTCCTCACGCTCCAATCCTCTCCAAGCAACCCTTAGAAGTTTCTAAACAACTTCTCTTAACACTTCATCCAAGCTATGTGTTATACCCCGTATTTCCGGAGTATGTACGTGAGGACGTACGTACGTTTGTAAAAACCCTAATTAGGTTAAGAATGAGATTGTAAGCTTTTGACGGAAAAGATTCCGAACCTTGTGAAGGAAATTCTACGTTTTTAATATTGTAACCGATTACGGATTTTTCCGAGAGACGAAATATTTTGGACCAATGGGAGGGCGACATGTGTCACCCTTGGTTGGCATGAGTTGGACGAAAATAATGGCCTAGTGGACAAGTCAATTGGTCAAGTCTTGCAAGGCATTTTGGGTTAGTGGGAGTAGGTAGAGTGGGGCGTTTTTTTTTAGAGTTAGTGGAGTCCACATGGCTCATTGTTGTGGTGGGCATGTGTTCCAATATTGAGGTGGAAATATGTCCAAATATTGTGGGAGACACTTGGTTGGAAGACCTCATCTTTCACATGGATCCTAATCCCAACCCTCCACTTGTTTTAATCTTGTCCCTTGAGTGTTCTATAAATACCCCCCCTTGAGACTTCTTCATCCACTCCACACTTTCTAAGTCTCAAAATCCTCTCCCTTGTAGTAGTGTTTCTCGTCCCAACTCCTTCCCCCCTTGCCTAGTGTTGCTCGGCCGAACGCCCCCCCCCCCCCCCCCCTTGGTAGAAAATATTCTCCAAGTGTTGTTACTATTCCAAAATACCCTAGCCCCAAATCCCTTATAGTATTTGAGTAGAAGTTGTGTAGAACTTCTAAGGGTTTCTTGGAGCTATCGGAGCGTGCAAATTTGGAGCTAAACCTTGCTCAAGATCGACATTTAACCTGGATAATTTTGGGCTTATCGAGGTAAACACTTTTGTCCTTCTATTGTAATTGGAGATTACATATAAGAATAGTTAAGAGTCGGGTATAAGATATAGAAGGATATTAAAGAAGATTGAACTGTACTTACATAGGACTGTATTTACAGTAGACTTGTGTAGTTTGACGGGTAGGGAAGTACTGCCCGATTTTCCGTAGAATAGAGAACCCTCTACTTAGAATATTCTACAGAGTAGTCTAGACGTTGATAGACGTATATGGCCTTTATAGGTTGAATGGTCTGCGAGTAGCATGTTCTACTTGAAAGGTGGACAAGGCTAGCCGGGTTATAGCGGTGGAGCATTTTGCTATTAGTCGATAATCGTCGCGAGGTATGTGATTCTTCCTATCCTCTTGAGCATGATATTTTAAAGAATATATATAGTACGGTAGACGTACGTGTGTTAACTGAACGTGGTTTTACCGCGATGTCTTTTGACTTGAGTCTAATAATAAGAATCTTGAAGTATTTCAAGAGAATTAAGAAACCTTTTTGAAAGAAGAGTAATGCTTGGTTTTAAAAGCTTAAGAGTTATACTAGCTTTATGGGAAGTTAGGTATAACGACTTAAGAGAGATAAAAAGAATGGTTTATTGATTTTAGAAGTTAAGAGACTTGATCTTAAAAGATAAGAGACTTGACTTAATTAAATTAATATGAATTTTGTTAAAAAGTGTGAAACCTCATTCGTGAGTAATGAGTACTTGGTTTTTTAAAAGGAATAATGTTTTACTGATTTCGGAAATCAGAATAAGTATCGAACGAACCACTGCAGCGTTAATAAAGGGAAATGTTTTGACTAATAAAGTATTATTAAAACCAGTAGAAACCTCCATCTGCATAGAAGCTAAGATGAGACAAAATGATATTACATTTCCTAGATCATGGCTGCTTTAATAAGATTGTTATAAACAAAAATAACCTACTCACATATAAGACATATGTTTCTCAGATTGTTTTAAAAGAGAATTATATTATTAAGTGATTAAGACTATGAACTACGAAACCTTTCGAAAATGAGAAACTTGAGCATTTGAAATTAGGCAAACTTGAAAAGATAGTCATTCCATTTTTATACTACGGGTATTGTGTTACTTTTGTGACAGAAACGGATCTTTAAAAGAGTTAATGTATGAAGTACTTTGGTGATAAAAACCCGAACTTGTTAACATAAAGTAGAAAGTACCTTGTGTGAATAACTTGATTGTGTTGGTTTGTGATAGCCTTGTAATACTTTCTTGTTGGTTTGATAAGTAAACATGTTATGATGCTACGTGTGTTATTATCTTGTGATGTTGTGTAAGGGGGTTATTCTTGTTGTGCTTACGTTGTTAAACGTTAAGCCCGTTGTACTGTTATTATATCACATACCCCCTTGACTTGTTATACCGAGGGCTTGCCACCCTTGATGCGGGTCTATACGGCCTATGCGGTCTGTGTGACTATGCGGAGCTGCGGGAGTTTCAGGATTGATCATTCCGGGTGTATTATCCCGATGCGAGGAGTGCCTTATGCGGTCTGTGTGACTATGCGGTCTATGTGACTATGCGTACTGCGAGAGTCCAGGAGGGTACCGCGGGCTAGCTACCCCCGATGCGAGGAATACCTCATGCGGGCCTATGCGCTTTATGCGCGAGCAGCGGCATGCTCCAGGATTAGACGCACACATTGATACTGAGGGCGAGCGGCCAGCTTCGATCATGTGGTGCGGTCTAGAAAGACCTCGTGATACAGTTTATGACTTGTTGGTACTGTGGGTTTTAGTAGTCGGCTATGCCTTCGTACTTACCCCGCATGCTTTATTATGACACGGGTGGGACTGGTGTTCATGTGTATTCCTTGGTGCTTTTATATCATAGATCGCGGCGGTGAGGAAGGTATTCCACGCATGATTGATGTTGTGGGCGTGAGACCCATAGTTATATTTGAGTGGTGACTTTGAGGCGTGAGTCACGACTTGACATGATCGCTTATTTATTGGAATCGTAGTTTGGTTATCATACATGTCTCGCTTTATATAGACTACTATGATTTCATTTACGATTTTTAGTTTCACATACTTGGTACTGTTATGACCTCCTGGGGCTGCGTTCATCATGCCGCAGTAGGTACACCGATCGTTGATCCTCGCCATAGGGTCACAATTCAGCGTTGGGAAGCTCGTTTCTCGAGGCTTATCGTGGTATAGTCCTGTAGTTGTAGTACTACATTCGTGGTATGGCGGCCCCGCCCCGCCATTGTTGTCATGTCATTCTTAGAGTCCGTAGTAATGCTGGCGAGTTTGTAAAAGGGATGTAACTGTTCGGATTTAAGTTTTTATATATATATGCCGAAAGGCAACTTTTCTCAGATAACTGTTTCACACTTCATGTTATTTCATGTCTTGTTTTATATTCCGCTGATTACTCTGATGTATGTCTACTTGGGTGCCCGGGGTAAGGCACCAGTCACGGGCCCGGGTTCGGGTCGTGACACTATGAAGATTTTCCTAGGGTTTCATTTTGCGACTATTGGAATAAAGTAGTATTTTCGGGCTCTTATGTTGGGATTACTTTAGAATACTACTAGGGACACTAGGCTAAGGTATTTGGGATTTATACAACAACAATTGAAGTATTTCTCTACACAAAGTAGGGGGGTGGACGAGAACACCACAAAGGGAGGGAGTATTTTTGCCTTGGAAAAACTCAAGTGTGGATGAAGAAGTCTTGCAACTTAAGGGGGGTATTTATAGAGAAATCAAAGGCCAAGATCAAGGCAAGTGTGTGGTGAGATTGGGGGACAAGTGTATGTGGGTCCCACCCACCACATGTCCACACAAAATTCAAGACAAGTGGCTTGCCACTTGTAGGGCCATTTCGGCCAAGGACACATGGCACCACATTTCGGACATGTGCCACCTAGGGGGTGACACATGTCGCCCTCCTACTCGTCCAAAATATTTCATCTTCCGAAAATATCCAATATATCAAAAATCTCGAAAACAAAGTGGGCCCCACAAAACCGTAAATTTCTCCCTGGGCCCCACGTGACCATTTTCGGAAAATAAAATCCATAATTCTATTATAATCCAAGAAGTCCAAATACCAAATTTGGGAATCCAATTCCCATTAACGAACCTTTTTCCTTCACAAAAATCCGGAAATTTTCCGTCGAAAATTCAAAATTTTCATCCTTAACCTTGTCACGACCCGAACCCGGGCCCGTGACTGGTGCCTTACCCCGGGAACCCTACTGATACAACATCAGAGTAATCAGCGGAACATAAAACACATACATGAAACCAATGTAAGAAGACAGTGAAATAAGAAGACAGACTAACCAAAAACGGTTACCGTCGGTATATATAAATAACAATTTGAACAGTTACATCCCTTTCTACAACTCGCCACAACAAGATTACTGCACTTACGAATGATATGATAACAACGACGGGACAGGGCCCCGTCATACCCCTGAATGTAAGCACCTACAACAACAGGGGGCTATACCAAGATAAGCCTCCGGAGAAACGGAGCTTTCCCAAACGCTGAACTGTGACCCTAAGAGCGAGGATCAACGACTGGTGTACCTTTACCTGCGGCATGAACGCACTTCCGGGCGAGGTCAAGATAACAGTACCAAGTATGTGAAATCAGAAATATCAGAAATGAAATCATAATAGTCTATATAAAGCAGGAGACAAGTATGATAACCAAACTACAGTTCACAACATAAAAGCAGTCATGTCAAGTATAGAAACGCGTGGGATACATTCCCGGTTCATCCCACGAACCTGTAGTCGAGTGAAATACATTCCCGGATGAACCGGTAGTCGAGTGAAATACATTCCCGGATGAACCGGTAGTCGAGTGAAATACATTCCCGGATGAACCGGTAGTCGAGTGAAATACATTCCCGGATGAACCGGTAGTCGAGTGAAATACATTCCTTGCACAACAAGTCTATCACACGCAAACATAGGTAAGTTACACATAACTTAAAGTACTTTCATTTTATGACAAGGTCCGAGTTTTAACCCTAAAGTACTACGTACGTTAAATCCTTTTAAAAGATCCATTCCTTTTTCAAAAGTCACCCGATACCCGTAGTATAAGAATAGAGTGACCCACCTGTTTAAGTAAACCAACCCACGTTCTTTTAAAGTCAAGTAACAACATTCCTTTTTCCTAAAGTTCCAGTTTGCCTAGTTTCAGTTACTCAAGTCCCATTTTTGAAAGATTTCATTGTTCATAGTCTTAATCCTTTAAAACATAATTCTCTTTTAAAGGATTTGAGAAACATATGTCTTATATGTGAGTAGGTTATTCTTGTTTATAATCAATCTTATTAAGCAGCCATGATCTAGGAAATGTAATATCATTTTGTCTCATCTTAGCTTCTATGCAGATGGAGGTTTCTACTGGTTTAAATATAATACTTCATTTATTCAATACATTTTCCTTTATTAACGCTGCAGTGGTTTGTCGATACACATTCCGATTTCGAATCAAGAAACATTATTCCTTTTAAAAAACCAAGTACTCATTACTCACGAATGAGGTTTCACACAAAACTCATATTAATTCATTCAAGTCAAGTCTCTTATCTTTTAAGATCAAGTCTCTTAACTTTTAAAAATCAATAAACCATTCATTTTACCATTCTTAAGACGTTATACCTAACTTCCCATAAAGCTAGTATAACTCTTATGTTTTCAAAACCAAGTATTATTCTTCTGTTAAAAATGATTCAGCATTCTTTTGAAATACTTCAAGATTCTTTACACATCAAGTCAGTTATAAGTCAAATCAGTTACCTTTTAAAACCACAAAGCATTTTCTTACTTACATAAAGCTGTTATAACCAACTTCCCATAAAGCCGTTATAACACTTTATGTTTCAAACCAATCAAATACGTTTAACACATGCGCTCACCGTACTACATAGTTATACACATATCATGCTAGAAAAGGTAGGAAGAGGTTCACATACCTCGCGACGATTATCGACTAATAGCAAAACGCTCCAAGTACCTCAAACCGTCGGCTACTCCTTAAGCCAAGTAGATCGCGCCACGCATAGTACTTCCACCTATAAGGCCACAAGGCGCTTATTAACATTTAGATCTCTTCGTAGAACATTCTACAGAAAATTCGGCAGCACCTCCCCCCCCCGCAACAGCGTAAATCTCCTCCTCTATTGGGGCCGGCTACCAAGCCAACCAGGGGGGGGGGTTATACGTCTAATCCGGACGTGCACAATTCTACCTCACAGAAAAACTACACAAGTCTACTGTAATACAGTCCTATGTAATTACAGTTCAGCACTCTTCTTTCGAAAAGGTTTCTTATTATTCAGGCTTAAGTCCAAAGACATTGCCGATAACAACGTTCAGTTCTATATATAGTATACTTCAACTATATAGTCTAACAATCATGTAATTTCCAATTACAATAGAGGGACAAGATATTTACCTCGATAAGCCCATAATTATCCAAGTATAAAGTCGATCCTGAGCAACGTTTAGCTCCAACTCCGTGCGCTCCAACCCGCTCTAAACCACCCTTAGAAGTTCTAACCAACTTCTACATACTACTCCAACTAACTATGGAGATTTTTCTTAGGGTTTCGCTTTCGTGGATCGACGGGAATTATAATAGTATAACTGGGCTTTAAGTATAGGTATAACCTTAGAATACTACAAGGTATTAGTCTAAGATAATTTGGGCATTATTACAATACTTTTGAGAGTATTTCTACCAAGAGGAGGGGTATTTATACGAGACAACACCACAAGGGGTGTATACCTCGGCCTACCCCACTGTGGGGGTACTCGGCCGTGGGGAGGACTCTACCAAAGGGCCTTCTCAAAGGGGAGGGGGTGTTGGACGAAACACCACACAAGGAGGGAGGATTTTAACACTTTAGGAAATTTAGGAATGGATGAAGAAGTCTTCCAAAGGGGTATTTATAGGACAAGCCAAGGCCAACCAATGGCCAAGATCTTGCCAAGTGCAAGGCAAGTGTAAGGCCAAGATCTTGCCAAGTGCACCTTATCCCTCTACCACAATAAATATCCTACCAACCCCTTGACCAAACAAGGCCAATTCGTCCCACTCCGCCCACAACGCAGCTCCAATGAGAGGTGACAAGTGTCGCCTCTTGTTGGTCCAAAATGTTTCGTCTCTGGAAAAATCCGCAAAAATTAAAAATGACATAGCCGGAATTTTCCTACGAAAGTCGTGGAAACGTTCGTTTAAAAAACGACTCTAACCGGGTGTTGTGCACAAAATAATTCGGCCAAGCCACTTTAAAAGCCCAAACTTTTCTACGTACGTCCTTACGTACATACTCTGGAAATACGGGGTATAACAAACCTAATTAGGGTTATACATTCGTACGTACGTCCTCACATACGTACTCTGGAACTACGGGGTGTAACATATGACTACAGACCTCTAAGAATGACAACTGTGACGGGACAGGGCCCCGTCATACCCCTGAATGTACATATATCTACAACATCAGGGAAACCGTACCAAAAGACAAGCCTCCGGAGAAATGGAGCTTCTGACACCTGATCAGGGATCCTAAGTGAGGATCCACCACCTGCTTACCCCTACCTGCGGCATGAACGCAACCCCCAAGGAAAGGGGGTCAGTACAACAGATGTACCAAGTATGCAAAACTGAAAGTACTGAAATGAAATCATAAAGACTAAAATAAAGTTGGAGACATGTATGATAACTCAAATAACAGTACACTGTGCCTTACTAACAATGAGAGTAATCAAGAGTATACTTTACTGCATAAAAATAGGAGGCTCATGATCAAAGTAGGGCCACTCGCCCGTAGTATCATTAAGCAATCATACTCCTGGGACTATTTCACCCGCATAGGTCCTGTGGACCCGCAATGAAGTCATCCGCCTCGCATGGGACTATTTCACCCGCATAGGACTACTTCACCCGCATGGGCCCGGTGGGCCCGCAATGAGTACAAACGCCGCACTCGCATTATGGGTAGCAAATCCATGGAATAAGTAGTAACCCGGAGGTTTACCCCGCAAGAATAATATAACCTAGCGCAACCGGATATCATACATAACATAAGCACTACCGACTTATCATACATAACATAAGCACCACCAACTTATCATAAATAATATAAGCAAGTTAAGAAATCCCCTAACTTCTTATTAGCCTTATTTATATACACTCTCATTTTAGTTTACTTAAGGCACTAACATGTCATTATAAAATCCGGGAATTTAACCCAAAGTAGTATGTACTTCTATTCTTTTAAAATGACTCTTTTCCATATAAAACTCCAAGATACTAATAACCGTAGTATCAAGTCATATCTACCTTTCAATCAAGTCACAATACCTTTTAGAAATACATTTATAGGCTTCTAAATCAAATGACTTTTTACTTTAAAACCTTAAGAAATTGATGCCTTTAAATCAATTTGCTTTTCTTCATTTCAAGTCATTTACCTTTATTTACATCACTTGAGTAAATCATTCTTTTAACCTTCCATAAAGTTATTATAACCAACTTCCCATAAAGTCGTTATATTAACTTTATGCTTTAGACACTTACATTCTTTTTATAACCAAGAGACTTATACTTTCAAAAACTAGGTATCATATGCTTTCAAAATACTTCAAGTCTGTTAACTTTAGAAATCAAGTTTCTTAACTTTAGAAACTAAGATATCTTTAGCCTTTAAAACAAGTGAGTTAATTCTCTAACTCAACCAACTTGGACATTCTTAAAACAAGTCAAGGATATCAAATGAAACTAAATTCATTTAAATCTCGTACGTCTACCGTAATATACATTTACAACTACTCATGCTCAAGAGATAAGAAAGTTCCACATACCTCTTCAGTTCAATCCACTTGCTAAGTCCAAATGTCGTACGTAGTATGTCAACCTATAATGACCATAATACGTCTATCAACTTCTAGTTTCAAACGTAGAATATTCTAAGTGTAAAGTCACTTATTCTACGAAAAATTGGACATCACTTCCTTTGTTTCTATGCAATTTTCCACCTTTTTCAAGGCCCGAATTCAATAACCAAACATGCCACATTTAAGGCTCAACACACCAACCAATCAAAGGGGATTATACGCCCTACAGAACGTATAAAATTATGCCCCACAATTCATATAAAACAGTCCAATATTAAATGTCATTTTTCGACTACAAAGCACAACCACATAAAATCCTTCCCAATTCTTTTCAATCCACAATGTCGTTCTCACATGTTATATAGTCGCAACCAATTTCAACAACTATAATCTCTCATTTAGATAACAAGCGACGATTATAACTATCGACTCATTTGTATTGTATTTCCAATGGCTAATAAGCTCGTGTTCGGATTTAGGCTCCTAATACTCTATAACACTTATCAACTTCAATGTATAATTCACATGATCAATATCAACTATTACATGTATCATAATTTACTTCCAAGAGGAGAGGGAATTTTACCTTTAGGATTTCGCCCACTATAGCCCTTTTTCTGCAACTCCTTTTCTCATCAAACTCATCCACGCGAGCTTTCTACAAGTTTATCCACACTTTAACTTATTGCCGCCTCTCCAATAATTTCTCTAGTCTTAGGTTTCTTCAAATTTTTAGAGAGAAGGGGAGAGGGATTCTTTATGTCACGACCAGACCCCGGGCCCGCAACTGGTGCCCTACCTGGGCAACCCTTTTAGGTATACATCAGAGAATAGCAGCGGAACATACACAACTCATAAAAATACTTAGTCATTAAACATCAACAGGCTAGCCGATAAGGCCACCTTCCGTAACATATACATCATACAAAAATAAAATAGTACATATCTGTTCTTACAACCCAATCCACAAATGTGACTACAGACCTCTAAGAATAACAACTGTGGCGGGACAGGGCCCCGCCATACCCCTGAATGTACATAAATCTACAACATCAGGGAAACCGTACCAAAAGACAAGCCTCCGAAGAAATTGAGCTTCTTACACCTGATCAGTGATCCTAAGAATGAGGATCCACCACCTGCTTACCCCTACCTGCGGCATGAACGCAGCCCCCCGAGGAAAGGGGGTCAGTACACAATATGTACCAAGTATGTAAAACTGGAAAATAATGCAATCTACATCATAAGTCTAAAATAAAGCTGGAAACTGTATGATAATCAAATTACAGTACACTGTGCCTTACTAACAATGAGAGTAAACAAGTGTATACTTTATTGCATAAAAATAGGAGGCTCATGATCAAAGTAGGGTCACCCGCCCGTAGTATCATTAAGCAGTCCTACTCCTGGGACTATTTCACCCGCATATGTGTCACGACCCGACCCCGGGCCGCGACTGGTGCCCTACCTGGGCACCCTTATACTCATACAACATAATAAATTGCGGAAGATAAATAACATTATTTTAAAAAAAAAAAAACTAAGGCCAAGCCGATAAGGCTGCCATAAGATAAAAATTACCCGAAAGGGTCTACACTGTTTAACAATGTAAAAACAACTCTAGCCAGTCCAGCCCACAGATGAATACATACCTCTAAGATTTGGACCAATGCTATGATGGGACAGGGCCCCGCCGTACCCATGAATATACATAACCATGACGACAAGCTCCGGAACATTGGAGTCATCTCAAAATGCTGAACCGGGATCCTAAGCTCGCGGATCCACAACTGTGTACCTAAACCTGCGGACATGAACGCAGCCCGGGGTCGATAACAAAAATTTAATATGGAACGAAAAATAAGGTACGAGAACAAATCATAATCACAAAAGAATGACAGGGGCAAGTATAAAGAAAGGGTAAATACCAGATCCTACCGTGTCATTTCCATCTCTTGAACTTAATCGTACCTTATTATCTTTTCCCATTTTTCCATAAGAGTATAGTCAAATTATTACGTACATACTTAAGAAAACTCATCAAGTTCATAAACATATAACTTACGTATCTTGCATAACCTAATTCGTCCCTTTATGGAGGAACGCTATACCGTTTACCAACTGGGACGCGATGAAATCACATAAATCGCCCATAAAGGTATAACGCCTACCAACTGGGACGCGGTAAAATCACATAAGTCTGCCCATAAAGGTATAACATAAAAATAGGAGGCTCATGATCAAAACAGGTCCTCGCCTGTAGTATCGATAAGCAATCCTACTCCTGGGACTATTACACCCGCATAGGGCCCGGGCACCCGCATGAGGTATGCCTCGCATAGGTCAGACTACCGCCCGCATGGGACTATTTCACCCGCATAAGCCCATAAGGACTCGCATGAGGTATTCCTCGCATCATGGGTAGCAAATCCACGTAACAGGTGGTATAACGTCTTGGGGGTTTACCCCTCATTTACACTCTTACCCTGAAGAAGATGGTATAACGTCTTGGGGGTTTACCCCTCATTTATACTCTTACCCTGGAGAAGGTGGTATAACGTCTTGGGGGTTTACCCCTCATTTATACTCTTACCCTAACTCAACCGGCCATCATACATAACATAAGCCCTACTGGCTTATCATACATAACATAAGCACTACCGACTTATCATACATAACATAAGCACTACCGACTTATCATACATAACATAAGCACCACCGGCTTACCATACATAACATAAGCACCACCGGCTTATCATACATTACATAAGCAAGTTAAGAAATCCCCTAACTTCTTATTAGCTTGTTCATATACACTCTCATTTTTGTTTACTTAAGGCACTAACATGTCATTATAAAATCCGAGAATTTAACCCAACGTACTACGTGCCTCTACTCCTTTAAAACGATTCTCTTTCAAATAAAACTTCCAAGATACTAATAACCGTAGTATCAAGTCATATCTACTTTTCAAGACAAGTCACAATACCTTTTAGAAATACATTTATAGGCTTCTAAATCAAGTGACTTCTTTCTTTAAAACCTTAAGCAATTGGTACCTTTAAAACAATTTGCCCTTCTTTATTTCAAATCATTTCTTTGCTTACATTACTGAAGAAAACCATTCTTTTAATCTTCCATAAGGTTGTTATAACCAACTTCCCATATAGCCGTTATAACTCTTTATGTCTTTAGACAAATTCATTCCTTTTATGACCAAGAAACTTATACTTTCAATTCAAATCACATAGCTTTCAAAATACTTCAAGTCTCTTAACTTTAGAAAACAAGTTTCTTAACTTTAGAATGGCAAGAAATCAATACTTTCCAAATCAAGTATTCTATACTTTTAAATCAATTCATTTCTTCCTTTAAGAATCAAGTCCCATAACATGAAAAATAAAGTCCCTTAACCTTTTAAAAATTTGAGGTTCATAGTCTTAAAACTTCATACGTAAATTCTTATAAATTAAGTAACATATACTTTGGTGCGTTGTGAATAAGTTATACTTATTTATAACGATCTTAATCGAGTAGCCATGATCTAGAAAATGTAATACAATTTTGTCTTATCTTAGCTTCTATGTAGATGGAGAATTCTACTCATTTTAACTTAATTGATTGTCATTACATTTTCCTTTATTAACGCTGCAGTGGCTTGTTCGATTCTTATTCTCATTTGTGCCGTAACTTAGCCAAGTCAACTTGGCTCCAAATACCTCCTAACGACTCTTACCAACATCCCCCATAATATTTGGTAAGAACTTAGGATAACTTAGACATAACCTTTACGTAGAGTAAATCAACATACATACCTCTTAACTTCTAAGAGTAGAAGGAATCATGAAATAGTACTACATGTATATTCCATACATAGAATCATGTCAAAAGAAGGAAGAGGTTCACATACCTCGCGACGATTATCGACAAATAGCAAAATGCTCCAAAGTACTTCAACCTTGATAGCTATTCCATCCTTCAAGTAGAATACGCTATACTTAGTACTTCAACCTATAATGGCCATAATACGTCCATTAACCTTTAGCTTCGAACGTAGAACATTCTAAGTGCAAAGTCACTAAATTCTACGGAAAATCGGACAGCACTTCCTTTGTTTCTACATACTTTGCCACCTTTTTCAAGGCCGAATTCAATAACCAAACACGCCACATTTAAGGCCCAACAATTCAGCTAACCAAAGGGGATTACACGCCTTAACAGGACGTGTAAAATTTTGCCCCAAAAACATACCAAAACAGCCCCTAAAACAGTCCATAATTACTATAACGAGGGTGGAATGTGAGGCCTTTCAACGCCTTTCCACACCCTTATTCCTTCGGGGTTTTCATTAGCAATCTACTACATTAAACATGAAATATAGGGGCTGATTTTCCAGCATACAACACGTCTAAAGCAGTCCCTAAAAACTGCACGACAATATCCAACAGCTTTATAGATTCTACGGCAACAACTAAAATCCGATAACTCTTTCCTTAATCCTTTTTATTCCAATTCGAGTTCCAAAACATCTACATAAGTTATAACAACTTATTACCAACAATATTAATCCATTATAACATGCAATAGGTGAAGATAACAACGACAATAACCAACGAATTCCATTTACACCAAATCTGTCCCAAATCGGTTTTAGCCCCAAAAAATGGCTCAAACGCTTTTTATTCTTCATTATTTTTAACACAAGTTCATCCATACATTATAACAATAAGTAATATCCAATTACTTTAAAAGAAGAAGGACTTTTACCTCATTTTTTGCCCAAAAACGCCCCAAAACAGTCTGGTCTTTATTGGTCCGCAGTTTTCGTTTCGCTCCATTTCTTCAAGTTCCGATCACATATATGTATCCCCTACAACCTTAGGATCAACTTCTTGTTACACCCCATAGTTCCAGGGTATGTATGTGAGGACGTACGTACGAGAATACGACAATAATATTGAAAAGGAAGAAAGATGTGATTTTTCGACGGAAAAGTTTCCGGGTTTTGTGAAGGAAAAAGGTTCGTTAATGGGAATTGGATTCCCAGATTTGGTATTTGGGCTTCTTGGATTATATTAGAATTATGAGATTTTATTTTCGGAAATGGTCACGTGGGGCCCACGGGAGAAATTTACGGTTTTGTGGTGCCCACTTTGTTTTTGAGATTTTCGGTATTTTGGATATTTTCGGAAGACGAAATATTTTGGATGAGTAGGGGGGCGACACGTGTCACCCCCATGTGGCCAAGGTTGGCCGACTTGGCTTGACAAGTGTCCCTTGGCCGAAATGGCCTTACAAGTGGCAAGCCACTTGTCTTGTGTTTTGTGTAGCCATTTGGAGGGTGGGACCCACACACACTTGTACCCCAATCTCACCACACACTTGCCTTGATCTTGGCCCTTGATTTCTCTATAAATACCCCCCCTTGATAGCAAGACTTCTTCATCCACACTTGTGATAATTTCCAAGACAAAAATACTCCCTCCCCTTTGATTAGTGCTCTCGGCTTTGCCTTGTTTTCTTGAGCAAAAGTTGTCCAAAAATCCTTAAACTTATAAGTGTTCTTCCTTAGGGTGTTAGGAAGATTATGTACCAAGAGTTGGAAAAGATTTCACACCCCTAGCCTTAGAATTATACCTTGGCCGAAACTTGCCATAATTGAGCCTTAGTGTTCTTCACTTTTTGGAGATGGATCTTGAAGAGGAGTTGGTTAGAAACTTCTAAGGGTTGCTTGGAGTGGATTGGAGCGTAAGGAATAGGAGCTAAACGTTGCTCAGGATCGACTTTTAATCTTGGATAATTTTGGGCTTATCGAGGTAATGATCTATGTCCCCCTATTGTAATTGGATATTACATATTGTAGTAGTTTAGAATTGAGTATAAGATATATTGGAAGGATGATTATAAAGGATTGAACTGTATTTACATTGGACTGTATTTACAGTAGACTTGTGTAGTATTTTTTAGAGACAGAATTGTACACGTCCGGTTAGACGTGTAATCCCCTTGGAGTTGTTGGCTTGGTAGCAGGCCTTGTTATAAGAGGTTATTTATGTGATTGCGGGGGGGGGGGGGGGGAGGTGCTGCCGAATTTTCCGTAGGATAAGGATCCTTGTACTTAGAATTTTTCTACAAAGAACTAGAGGTTGATAGATTTATTGTGGTTATTATATGTGGTTCTTCTACGCGCGGCATACTCGACTTGGCTTGTGGTTTAAGCCGAAGAGGTATGTGATTCTTCCTATACTCTTGAGCATGATTGTTGTGAACTATATTGTACGGTAGACGTACGTGTGTGAAATGAATTTTGTTTGTTTAAAACATAAAGTGTTATAATGGCTTTATGGGAAGTTAGTTATAACGACTTTATGAAGATAAAAGAAAGATTTGATTTTGAAAGCTAAACGACTTGATTTTGAAAGTTAAGAGACTTGATCTTGAAAGATAAGAGGCTTGACTTATAAACGACTTGATTTCGGAAAAGGAGAAGTAACTTGATTTAAGTATAGGTTACTTGTTTTGAAAAGAGTAAGTTATTTGGGTTTTAAAAGTATACTTGATGTTGTTTTAAAAGAAAAGCACTTGGTTTAAAAAGTATAGAGTACTTGATTTTAAAAGTCTTGTAAAGATTTTTACGAAGGTGAAGTAATTTGGTTTGAAAAGAAAACGTGTTTTTGATACTACGAGTATTAGTATCGTGTGGCTTTTACGTAAAAAGAGGTCTTTTTGAAAGAATGAAAGTATGTAGTATTTTGGGGTTGAAACCCGGATTGTTGATATAAAATGAAAGTACGTTGAACTTGCCTATGCTTGTTGTGATAGCCTTTGATGTGCAAGTGTTTTGTTTCTGTGCTACCGTGTCTCTCTGGGAGGGCCGGCTATCTAATTGATTGCTTGGACATACTGACACGTTGGATGGTCCACGGGTATGCGTCCACTTTGAGTATTATCTGGTTATTTATTTTGGGCATACTGACACGTTGGATGGTCCACGGGTATGCGTCCACTTTGAGTATTATCTGGTTATTTCCTTTGGGCATACTGACACGATGGATGGTCCACGGGTATGCATCCAGTAGGATGGTTACATGGCCATGCTTATACCGAGGTAAGATGTCGGGGCATGCGGTCATTGTGAGGGTTAAATTCCCGGGTTATGTTATTAGTCCATAGACCGCTAATCCATGAAACTTGCCGCGGTGACGAGCGATCACGGGCTTGATTTTTACATGTGGTTACAGGCACACTTTAGATACTTGTCCTAGTCATTTCTCGTGTATCGGCAGGCTCTGGTAGATAGCTTAAGATACTTGCCTCGGTCATATCTCGTGAGACGGTAGGCTATGGTACGTTAGATTAAGATACTTGCCTCGGCCAGTTGCATGGCTGGTTTGGATCTGGTAGTTGGCTTCCGTACTTTGCCCGTGAAGTTTTATAACTAGCTTTTGGACTGGTAGTTGGCTATTCTACTTGGCCCGATCGGTTTGATGACGCAGGCAGGATCTAGTGTTCAGGTTCACATATGGGTGTTGTTTTACATCATGTACTGCCGACAGTGAGGAATGAGTTCCACGGGCATGATTGATATTGTGGGCGTCAGACCCATAGTATGTGTGAGTGATGATTTTGAGGACATGCGTCCCTTACTTGACCTAACTGTTTACTTATTGCGAAATGGTTTTTATAAAATGATGAAATGTGATTTCATTACAGTATTTTCAGTTTCACATACTTGGTACCTGTTAGATCGACCTCCGGCTGCGTTCATGCCGCGGTAGAGGTACACCGATTGTTGATCCTCGCCATAGGATCGCATTCAGCGTTGGAAGCTCCGTTTCTCGAGGCTTATCTTGCATATAGTACCGTCATGGTAGGTACTTGTACATTCGTGGTATGGCGGGTCTGTCTGTCATAGTTGTTGTTACATTCTTAGAGGTCTGTAGTACTGTTGTGGGCGGGGTTTGTAAAGGATTTTAACTGTTCGGTTTTATATATTTATATACGGGAAGGTGACCGGTTTGGTTATGTCACGACCCGAATCCCGGGCCCGTGACTGGTGCCTTACCCCGGGCACCCTAGTGATACAACATCAGAGAAAACCAGCGGAAAATAAAACACGAGTCATGAAACAAGAGATATAATAAGTAAACAGGCCAACCAACACAGTTGCCTTCAGTATATACATAAAAACCCAGCAGTTAACCTTTTTACAAACCCAAATTTCTACAACAAGCATGCACTTAAGATTTACAACAACTATGACGGGACAGGGCCCCGCCATACCCCTGAATGTATAAGCATCTACAGACTCAGGGTAACATACCAAAAGATAAGCCTCCGAAGGAACGGAGCTTTCCAATACGCTGAAAGGTGATCCTAAAAGCGGGATCGGCATGATGTACCTTTTACTGCGGCATGAACGCAGCCCCAAGGAGGTCGATAACAGTACCAAGTATGTGAAATCAGAAAATCAGTAAATGAAATCATAATAGTCTATATAAAGCAGAGACATGTATGATAACCAAACTACGATTCACAACATAGAAGCGATCATGTCAAGTCGTGACTCACGCCTAAAAGTCATCCTCATGCCCGTGGAACTCCTTCCTCACCGCCAGCGATCTAGGTACAAATCATGTGATACGTATAACGTGTCTCGCCCATCTTATGGACCCAATATAGAAAAGGGTGGAATACATTCCTGCTCATCCCATGAACCCAGAGTCGAGTGGAATACATTCGGATGAACCAGAGTCAAGTGAAATACATTCGGATGAACCGGTCCTCAAGTGAAATACATTCCGGATGAACCGGTCCTCAAGTGAAATACATTCCGGATGAACCGGTCCTCAAGTGAAATACATTCGGATGAGCCAGAATCAAGTGAAACACATTCCCGGATGAACCGGTAGTCGAGTGAAATACATTCCCGGATGACCCGGTAGTCGAGTAGAACACAGTACTTACACAACAAGGCTATCACACGTAACATGGTCAAGTTTCATAACAACAAGTATAAGCAAGTTACACACGACTCAAGGTACTTTCATTTTATATCAAAGTCCGGATTTTAACCTTAAAGTACTACGTCCGTTAAATTCCTTTTAAGATCCATTTCTTTTACAAAGGTCACCCGATACCCGTAGTATAAAATTTGAGTGACTAACATTGTTAAGTAAACCAAAATGCTTTCCTTTGTAAAATCAAGTGACAACCTTATTTTCCAAACGTTCAAGTTGCCTAACTTCGAATGCTCAAGTTTCTCATTTTAGAAAAAGGTTTCGTAGTTCATAGTTTTAAATCCTTTCAAACATAATTCTCCTTTAAACGTTTTGAGAAACCTATGTCTTATAAGTGAGTAGGTATTCTTTGTTTATAATCAATCTTATTAAGCAGCCATGATCTAGGAAATGTAATATCATTTTGTCTCATCTTAGCTTCTATGCAGATGGAGGTTTCTACTGGTTTTAATAATACTTCTTTAGTCAATACATTTTCCTTTATTAACGCTGCAGTGGTTTGTCGATACACATTCTGATTCAAATCGAAGAAACATTCTTAAGCCGTTATACCTAACTTCCCATAAAGCTAGTATAACTCTTAAGCTTTCAAAACCCAAGTAATACTCATTCTTTCAAACGATTCATAGATCTTTTGAAATGCTTCAGGTTCTTTATTAACACATATCAAGCCAGTTATTATTCAAATCAGTTACCTTTTTTAAAAACCACAAAGTATGTGCTTATCCACATAAAGCTATTATAACCAACTTCCCATAAAGCCGTTATAACACTTTATGTTTTAAATCAATCAAATACATTTAGCACATGCGTACCGCATTACTACATAGTTCACACATATCATGCTAGAAGAGATAGGAAGAGGTCCACATACCTCGCGACGATTGTCGACTAATAGCAAAACGCCCAAGTACCTCAAACCGCCGCTACTCCTTAAGCCAAGTGGATCACTCCACACGTAGTACTACAACCTATAGAGGCCCAAAGCGCCTATTAATACCTTTAGATCCCGACGTAGAATATTCTACAGAAAATTCGGCAGACTCTCCCGCAACAGCGCAAATCTCCTCCTCTATCGAGGCCGGCTACCAAGCCAACCAGGGGGGGGTTAACACGTCTGACCGGACGTGTACAATTCTACTACACAGCAATGCTACACAAGTCTACTGTAATACAGTCCTATGTAATTACAGTTCAGTTCTCTTATTTAAATTCAGGCTTAAGTCGCAAGACATTGCCGCACAATTATAATGTTCAGTTCTATATATAGTATACTTCAACTATATATTCCTACAACATGTAATTCCCAATTACAATAGAAGGTCAAGAGTGTTTACCTCGATAAGCCCAAAATTATCCGAGTTTATATGTCGATCCTGAGCAAGGTTTAGCTCCTACTCCGTGCGCTCCAATCCGCTCCAAACAACCCTTAGAAGTTCTAACCAACTTCTCTTAAGTACTTCAAACAACAATGAAGATTTCCTGAGGGGGTCGGTTTGCGACTACATAGGACAAAATGTAGTATTTCCTGGCTCTACGGATAGCTGTGACTTTGGAATACTACAAGGTACAAGGCTAAGGTATTTTGGGCATTATAACAATACTAGGGGAGTATTTCTATACCACAACAAGGGGTATTATACGAAAACAACTAGGCTAGTGGTGTCACGACCGATTCTGGCCCGTGGATCGTGCCTTACCCTGCACCCTAGTGATACAACATCGAGTAATCAGTGAACATAAAACAATACAAGACATATTATGAAATATGAAACAATAACTGAGAAAAACTTGTCTTTCGGCATATATATAAATAACAACTTTTTCCAACATGAACAGCTTTAATCCTTTTACAAACCCCGCCACAACAAGCATTTCATGCACCTCTAAGAAATGATACGACAACAATGGCGGGACAGGCCCGCCATACCCCGAATGTAAACACCTACAACAACAGGATTATACCACCGATAAGCCTCCGAGAAACGGAGCTTTCCCACACGCTGAATCGTGACCCTAAGAGCGAGGATCGATGATCGTGTACCTTTACTGCAGATGAACGCAGCCCCGAAGGAGGTCGATAACAAAAATGCAGTATGTGAAACAAACAAAATAAATAAATATCAGAATGAAATCATAGTAGTCTATACAAAGCGGGAGACATGTATGATAACCAAACTACGATTCACCATAAATAAGGCGTGTCAAGTCGTGACTCACGCCTCAAAGTCATCACTCGATATAACTATGGGTCTCAAGCCCATAACATCAATCATGCCCGTGGAATACCTTCCTCACCGCCAGCTTCATGATGGAAAAACACCAAGGAATACACATGAACACCAGGTCCCACCTGTGTCCAACTAAAACCGTACAGGGTAAGTACGAAGGCATAGCCGACTACTAACACCTACGCACTAACAAGGTCATGAATCAGATTATAAGATCCGCCTGCATCACATGATCAAAGCCGCCACTTGCCCGCGAGATCTAATGTGCGCGTCTAGTCCCGAACTTCCCGCAGCTCGCGTAGGCCAATCTCATCGCCCGCATGAGGTATTCCCGCATCGAGGTAGCTACTCCCGCGTCGCCCCGACTTTCGAGTCCGCACGGCCCAAGGACCGCATGCCCATAAAGGACGCACACTAACCTGGAACTCTCGTAGCTCCGCATAGGCCCCCAGGACCCGCATGAGGTATTCTCGAATCATGGTCCCAGACCGCCTGAGTCTACCCCGCATCGGAGGGCAGCTTAACCCCCGGAATCACCTCAAGAGATGAATGCCACAATACTATCATAACGACTGATAGTTAATAAGCACAATCAAGGGAAACCCCTTTACACAAACATCACAAGATACTAACACACGTAGCATCCTAACACGTTTACTTATCAAAGCAACAAGAAAGTATTACAAGGCTATCACAAACCAATACAATCAAGTTATTCACACAAGGTACTTTCTACTAACAAGTTCGGGTATCTATCCCCAAAGTACTTCACACATTAAATCTTAAAAAAAGATCTGTTTCTTTCACATAAGTCACACAATACCCGTAGTATAAAATAGAGTGACTGTCCTTTTAAGAAAACCAAAACTCTTACCTTTGTAAAATCAAGTAACAACATTATTTTCCAAACGTCCAAGTTTGCCTAATTTCAAATGTTCACGTTTCTTATTTTAGAAAGGTTTCAGATTCATAGTCTTATTCATTTAAGAATATAATTCTCTTTTAAACAACTGAGAAACATAAGTCTTATGTGAGTAGGATATTCTTGTTTATAACAATCTTATTACAAAGACCGTGATCTAGGAAATATCATTTTGTCTCATCTTAGCTTCTATGCATGGAAGTTTCTCTGGTTTTAATAATACTTAATTATTCAAAACATTTTTTAACGCTGCGATGGTTTGTCGATACACATTCGATTTCCAAATCAAGAAAGCATTCTTAAGCCGTTATACCTAACTTCCCATAAAGCTAGTATAACTCTTAAGTTTTCAAACACCAAGTATTACTTCTCCTTTCAAAATGATTCAAAATCTTTTGAAATACTTCAAGTTCTTTCTTATCATATAACAAGCCGCTTATAGTTCAAATCAGTTACCTTTTAAAAACCACATGTATTTTATTACTAACATAAAGATGTTATAAACAACTTCCCATAAAGCCGTTATAACAATTTATGTTTTAAACAAATCAAACACATTTAGCACATGACGCTCACCGCATACATAGTTCACACATATCATGCTAGAAGAGATAGGAAGAGGTTCACATACCTAGCGAAGAGTATCGACTAATAGCAAAACGCTCCAAACAGTAGGCTACTCCTTAAGCCAAGTGGATCATTCCACACGTAGCTCTTCAACCTATAAGGCCACAAGGCGATTATTAACATCGTAGAACATTCTACAGAAAATTCGGCGACCTCCCCGCCACGCAAATCTCCTCTCTATCGGCTACCAAGCCAACCGAGGGTTATACATACATCTAACCCGAACGGGTACAATTTTACTATACCGTAATACTACACAAGTCTACTGTAATACAGTCCTATGTAAATACTGATTCGATTCCTTATTCTTCAGCTTAAGTCAAAAGACATTGCAACAACTACGTTCGATTCTATATATAGTATACTTCAACTATATATTCTAACAACATGTAATATCCAATTACAATAGGGGACAAGATAATTACCTCGATAAGCCCATAATTATCCGAAGTTAAAAGTCGATCCTTAGCAATGTTTCGCTCCTACACCGGGTGCTCCGTCCCGCTCCAAACAACCCTTAGAAGTTCTAACCAACTTCTACAAAGCACTCCAACTAACCATGGAGATTTTCCTTAGGGTTTCGGTTTTGTGACTGACGGAAGTATAATAGTATTTCCGGGCTTTTCGTATAGGTATAACCTTAGAATACCACAAGGTATAAGGCTAAGGTATTGGGCATTATAACAATACTTTTGAGAGTATTTCTCAACCAAGGGGTAATTTACGAGAACACCCCAAGGTAGGGGTGCTCTCAAGTGGCCTACTAGGAAGAGGAGAGAGGTGCTCTCGGCCACAAGGCCACATGAAAGGGGAGGAGGCTCTTGGGCGAGAGTCAACAAGAGGAGGAGAGGGTTCTCAAGACTTAGAGATTTGAGGATGAAGAAGTCTTCAAAGGAGTGGGTATTTATAGGGTAAGCAAAGGCCAACCAAGGGCCAAGATCTAGCCAAGTGCTATGCAAGTGTAGGGCCAAGATGTGCCCAAGTGCCCCTAGTCCCTACTCCACAAATCCTCACAAAATATCTCACCAACTGACCTTCAAACGTCGAGGTGGCCGTCCAACTCCACCAACTTGGGGTGACAAGTGTAAGCCTCTCGTTGGTCCAAAACATTTCATCTCTCGGAAAAATCCGCAAAAATAAGAAAAGACATAGCCGGAATTTTCCTCGCAAGTTATGTAAAACGCGTTTAAAAACGACTCTAACCGGTGTTGTGCACAAATGCCATTCGGCGAAGCCACTTAGGCGGGGTGACACGTGTCACCCTCCTATTCGCCCAAAATAAAACATCTTCCAAAATATCCACAATGGCCAAAATCTCAAAACAAAGTGGGCTCCCACAAAGCGTAGAATTTCTCCCGTGGCCCCACGTGACCATTTCCAAAATAAAATTCCATAATTCTCTAATATTCCGGAAGTCCGAATACCAAACTGGGAATCAATTCCCATTAACGAACCTTTTTCCTTCACAAAACCTAAACTTTTCCGTGGAAAAAATCGCCTCTTTCTTCCTTTCCAATCTTTACGTCAGATTCTCGCACGCACGCCCTCGCTTACATACCCGGAACTACGGGTATAACATTCTTCCCCCCTTAGAAACATTCGTCCAGAATGTTCCTTCTAAGTCTCAAAACGAACGCGTGCCAGTATAGTCTTCACTACTATACTTACGAAACAATCCTGCCACAGCTGGCCACAGAAATACCCACGCAAAATACCTACATCCAAGTCCACGAGGAAACACCTCTAACATCACCACAAATAATACTACTTTTGTCACTTTGTCGCGAGCCTTGCTCCAACGACCCAACAAATGGTACCGGGCTGCATGCGATCACCAAGCCGCCGTGCACTCATTCTTACCATATTTCGACGTCGCTTTAGTATCCAAAACTCTGGTTACTATCTCTAACGAGGTCATCATTAACTGGGAACATTCTGGATGGATCTTCGATACTTTCCCGAACATAACAATACGAAAGACCGGACGTCCTTCCTCCTAAGTCGGACGGCAAATGCTAACATATAGGCAACCTGGCCTATTCTTCACATGAACTCACAAAGGCCCAAAGTAACTCGGGCTAAGTTCCTTCTGTTTCCAAAACTCACACCCTGTCCGGGGTGGTACTTTCAAGAAGACCGACCGTCAACTCGAACTCTAAGCGTCGCCGCCGATTATCCGCACGATTCCTCCGAGCCGCGTAACTTCTTCTAGACAAGCTTCTCACTATCCACAGTCTGCTGGAACAAGACTGAACCAACTATCTGAACCCTGCCAACATCGAACCAATCGACCGGCAACTTGCATTCCTTCCCCTACAAGGCTTCATAAGACGACATCCGATCACTGAAATGGTAGCTTAAACACTCCCCCAACCGGAGACAACGATCTTCACAGCTACCCCCCATCGGCCCGACCACCGGTCGAACGCATCCACGAACTCGTACGTTGGTTAACTAAACTTGGGCCTAGCACCCTCGTGGACTACCACAAGCGGGACCACCACAACCGGACCCCACCGCCATACATGCCGCGGGTTGACCCGCAACGTGGCCTCAACCCGACCCGCAACGCCGCACAATACTAGCTCCCGATCGGAACAATCTCACTAATCACGTTACGAAAACCTAGCGGTCTTCTTAGCTCAACCACCCTCTTCATTTCACACTACTTAGGGACCTATCCCCAAACACAGCTCACGTGCACTATGCACTCCTATAAGGGTCAAACATAAACATACGTCTCTACCCGAGATGGCCTTACCTCTAAGGTCTTTGCGTATAAAGCTCTAAGGCTCACACTTTCTCTATCCTCCAAAATCTTACTTGCTAACCCACCATGATTTCTAATCACAACTAACACACTGCTATCGTAACATAGCACTTAAGGTATACTCACCTTGAAAGTCACCGGCGACTCACGCTCTGCCCTCTTCGCTGCCTGGTTAACCCGTCGATCTCTACGTTTCTCGGCCTGCTGCGCATAAGCCCGCACACAGGCCATGCTCAAGCCCAACTGAAGAATTACTCTTGCACAACCCTTTCTTAGGTAGTCATCAAGACTCGTGGTACATCGGTATAATCTCTGGTAGCCAAATCCATGGCTAGTAACAGGGTCGCCTCTCTGCAATCTATATTCTCTGTTCCCAATCGTGGAACTGAAGGTTCAAATATCATGGCCGCAGTAGGAACTGCCGTCGCCGTGCTAAACTCTGCCAAGCAGTGACGTCGCAGAATCCCCGAACGGAAGCACTACCCTAGGTAATGATTGGGCTGTGCCTCGCAACCCTCTCGTATTCTACTCACGCCTCGCCGCTTTGCCTCCCTCCCGGGTTGCCCTACGCGGAGGCATAACGATAAGGGAAAGAAATACGTTTAGAGGGTCCAACTTAAAACACAGCTCTAAGGCACGACCTCAGAGTGAGAAGAATAGAAACCAATCCTAAATATCCTATAGCCTCCTGATTATTGGCGTGGTGCACAACACACCGATAATCAAGACTCTACTGGATACGGTCTGTAGACACTTTCCGAGGATTAACTGCTCTGATACCACTTTTGTCACGACCCGATTCCGGGCCCGTGACTGGTGCCTTACCCCGGGCACCCTAGTGATACAACATCAGAGTAATCAGCGGAACATAAAACAATACAAGACATATTATGAAATATGAAACAATAATCTGAGAAAAACTTGTCTTTCGGCATATATATAAATAACAACTTTTTCCAACATGAACAGTTTTAATCCTTTTTACAAACCACGCCACAACAAGATTACATGCACTTAAGAAATGATACGACAACAATGGCGGACAGGCCCGCCATACCCACGAATGTAATCACCTACAACAACTGAGGACTATACCATCGATAAGCCTCCGAGAAACGGAGCTTTCCCACACGCCGAATCGTGACCCTAAGGCGAGGATCAATGATCGTGTACTTTACTGCGGCATGAACGCACTTCAAGGAGGTCAAGATAACAAATTTAGTATGTGAAACAAACAAAATAAATAAATACTGTAAATGAAATCATAGTAGTCTATACAAAGCAGGAGACATGTATGATAACCAAACTACAGTTCACCATAAATAAGCAGTCGTGTCAAGTCAGGGACTCACGCCTCAAAGTCATCACTCCAATATAACTATGGGTCTCAAGCCCATAACATCAATCATGCCATGGAATACCTTCCTCACTGCCGGCAGTCTATGATAGAAAAACACCAAGGAATACACATGAACACCGGGTCCCACCGTGTCCAACTAAAACCGTCTGCAGGTGACGAAGGCATAGCCGACTACTAACACCTACGCACAACAAGGTCGTGAATCAGATTATAAGATCTGTCTGCACCGTCACATGATCAAAGCCGCCACTTGCCCGCAGATCTAATGTGCGCGTCTAGTCCTGGAACTTCCCGCACTCCGCGTAGGCCAATCTCATCGCCCGCGTGAGGTATTCCCGCATCGAGGGTAGCTACTCCCGCATCATCCTCGACTTTCGAGTCCGCACGCCACAAGGACCGCGTGCCCATAAAGGACGCACACTAACACGAACTCTCGTAGCTCGCATAGGCCCCCGGACCCGCATGAGGTATTCTCGAATCATGGTCCTGCATCGCTGAGTCTACCCCGACGGAGGGCGCTTAACCCGGAATCACCTCAAGAGATGAATGCCACAATACTATCATAACGACCGATAGTTAATAAGCACAATCAAGAAACCCTTTACACAAACATCACAAGATACTAACACACGTAGCATCCTAACACGTTTACTTATCAAAGCAACAAGAAAGTATTACAAGGCTATCACAAACCAATACAATCAAGTTATTCACACAAGGTACTTTCTACTAACAAGTTCGTATCTATCCCCAAAGTACTTCACACATTAAATCTTAAAAAGATCTGCTTTCTTTCACATAAGTCACACAATACGTAGTATAAAATAGAGTGATCATTCTTTTAAGAAAACCAAAACTCTTACCTTTGTAAAATCAAGTAACAACATTATTTTCCAAACGCCCAAGTTTGCCTAATTTCAAATGTTCACGTTTCTTATTTTAGAAAGGTTTCATAGCTTCATAGTCTTATTCATTTAAGAATATAATTCTCTTTTAAACAACTGAGAAACATAAGTCTTATGTGAGTAGGATATTCTTGTTTATAACAATCTTATTACAATGACCATGATCTAGGAAATATCATTTTGTCTCATCTTAGCTTCTATGCAGATGGAAGTTTCTCTGGTTTTAATAATACTTAATTATTCAAAACATTTCCTTTTTTAACGCCGCAGTTGGTTTGTCGATACACATTCTCGATTTCAAATCAAGAAAGCATTCTTAAGCCGTTATACCTAACTTCCCATAAAGCTAGTATAACTCTTAAGTTTTCAAACACCAAGTATTACTTCTCCTTTCAAAATGATTCAAAATCTTTTGAAATACTTCAAGTTCTTTCTTATCATATAACAAGCCGCTTATAGTTCAAATCAGTTACCTTTTAAAAACCACATGTATTTTCTTACTAACATAAAGCTGTTATAACCAACTTCCCATAAAGCCGTTATAACACTTTATGTTTTAAACCACTCAAACACATTTAGCACATGTACGTCTACCGTACTACATAGTTCACACATATCATGCTAGAAGAGATAGGAAGAGGTTCACATACCTCGCGACGAGTATCGACTAATAGCAAAACGCCCAAACAACGGCTACTCCTAAAGCCAAGTGGATCATTCCACACGTAGCACTTCAACCTATAAGGCCACAAGGCGCTTATTAACATCGTAGAACATTCTACGTAAAATTCGAAGACCTCCCCGCCACAACAAGAAATCTCCTCCTCTATCGAGGCCGGCTACCAAGCCAACCAGGGGGGGGTTATACATACATCTAACCCGAACGGGTACAATTCTACTATACCGTAATACTACACAAGTCTACTGTAATACAGTCCTATGTAAATACAGTTCAGTTCAGTTCCTTATTCTTCAGGCTTAAGTCAAAAGACATTGCCAACAACTACGTTCAGTTCTATATATAGTATACTTCAACTATATATTCTAACAACATGTAATATCCAATTACAATAGGGGGACAAGATAATTACCTCGATAAGCCCATAATTATCCGAGTTTAAAGTCGATCCTTAGCAATGTTTCGCTCCTACACCGGGTGCTCCGTCCCGCTCCAAACAACCCTTAGAAGTTCTAACCAACTTCTACAAAGCACTCCAACTAACCATGGAGATTTTCCTTAGGGTTTCGGTTTTGTGACTGACGGGAAGTATAATAGTATTTCCGGGCTTTTCGTATAGGTATAACCTTAGAATACCACAAGGTATAAGGCTAAGGTATTGGGCATTATAACAATACTTTTGAGAGTATTTCTCAACCAAGTGGTACCCGAGAACACCCCAAGGTAGGGGTGCTCTCCAAGGGCCTACTAGGACGGGGAGAGGGGGCTCTCGGCCACAAGGCCACATGAAAGGGGGAGGGGAGGCTCTTGGACGAGAGTCAACAAGAGGGAGGAGAGGGGTTCTCAAGACTTAGAGATTTGAGGGATGAAGAAGTCTTCAAAGGGAGGGGGGTATTTATAGGGTAAGCAAAGGCCAACCAAGGGCCAAGATCTAGCCAAGTGCTATGCAAGTGTAGGGCCAAGATGTGCCCAAGTGCCCCCTAGTCCCTACTCCACAAATCCCTCACAAAATATCTCACCAACTTGACCCTTCAAACGTCCAAGGGTGGCCGTCCAACTCCACCAACTTGAGGGTGACAAGTGTCGCCCTCTCGTTGGTCCAAAACATTTCATCTCTCGGAAAAATCCGCAAAAATAAGAAAAGACATAGCCGGAATTTTCCCCTCGCAAGTTATGTAAAACGTTTCGTCTAAAAACGACTCTAACCGGGTGTTGTGCACAAATGCCATTCGGCGAGCCACTAGGCGGGGTGACACGTGTCACCCTCCTATTGGCCCAAAATAAAACATCTTCCAAAATATCCACAATGGCCAAAATCTCAAAACAAAGTGGGCCCACAAAAACCGTAAATTTCTCCCGTGGCCCCACGTGACCATTTCCAAAATAAAATTCCATAATTCTCTAATATTCCAGAAGTCCGAATACCAAACTGGGAATCCATTCCCATTAACGAACCTTTTTCCTTCACAAAACCGGAAACTTTTCCGTGGAAAAAATCGCCTCTTTCTTCCTTTCCAATCTTTCTCGTCAGATTCTCGCACGTGCGTCCTCGCTACATACCCCGAACTACGGGTATAACAGGGGAGGCTCTCGCTAGCTCACAAGAGAGGGGAGAGGAGCTCTTGGACGAGTCTACAAGAGGGAGGAAGGGATTTATCACTTAGAACAATTTGTGGATGAATAAAGTCTTCACAAAGGGAGCTATTTATAGGCCAAGCAAAGGCCAACCAATGGCCAAGATCCATCCATGTGTTAGGCAAGTGTAAGGCCAAGATCAAGCCAAGTGCACCCACAAAACACTCCACAAAACACTCCACAAAACAAGCCACAAACAAGGCACAAAAGCGAGGGACCAATCGCCAAGGCCAACCCATCCTCTTGACGCCCAATCGCCCAAGCCACCCTATTTGCTTCAATGTGAGGTGACATGTCACCCTCCCGTTGGTCCAAAATGTTACGTCTCTAAAAATCCGCAAAAATTATAAATGACATAGCCGAATTTTCCTACGAAAGTCTGCAAACGTTTCGTCAACGACTCTATTCGGCACTTGTGCCCAAATTCGGTCCTTTGCCTAACTTAAGGCTCAAATTTTCTACGTACGTCCTTACGTACATACTCTGGAAATACGGGGTATAACATTCTCCCCTCCTTAGAAACATTCGTCCCGAATGTTTCTTCTAAGTCTCAAAACAAACGTGCGCCAGTATAGTCTTCACTACTATACTTACGAGAATCAAACATGCCACACCTGGCCACAAAATAACACCTGTACAAAATACGTAATCCCAAGTCCACGAGGATCCACCTCGAAGATACAAAACAAATTCTCACCCCTGGTCCAAAAGATACCCCCTTCGCACATTCATTTCACAAAAGAAACGATCACACTCGTTCACTTCTCCCCTACCTCGTCGTACCCTGTTCGAACAATCGAACCCTTCCCAGTACACGCACCACACTTCAGTCAACGCTTCTGTTTCCAACCCTTGGAGTCACTACCTCCAAACTTGGTCATCTTACTAACCTCGATTTCCTCTAAGGCCACTCTCGGCCTTCACGAACTGATTCTGGTCGAACGTATCCACGAACTCATAAGATGGTCATCTAAACTTGGGCCTAGCACCCTTGTGACCCTGCCACCTGGCGGGACCACCCAGAGCTGACCTTTCCTCGAAACGGGACGCGGGTTGGCCCGCAACATGGCCCCAACCCGACCCACTATCGCGCCAACTCTTGCTCCTCGACACGGAACAATCTTGCTAAAACACATCATGAAAGCTACCACTTTCATTTACCCAACCCAGGGACTTATCACACAATACATTCTAGGCATAAAATGCACTCTGACAAGGATCACTCGCAAAATCTTGTACTCAAGACGGCCTTACATCTAAGGTCTCAACAGTAATATTCTAAGGTTCATCATTTTCACCCCAAAGCTTACCATTTCACTAAGCATGTTTCTAAATCACATTTTAGCACCAAGCTATCCGAACATAACACTTAACACATTATCATAACAAACAAAACTCTAGATGGTTAAGGATATACCTGAAGCTACCGCTCCACTCTAATCATAAGTCTGCCCTGCAGGGCGCATAACTGTAGAAGGCGATGAACCTGCCACTGATCCGGTAGGCTGCGCCAAGCTGCCGGTACCTCTCCTATAAGCACGCTTCGTCACATGGCTCGACGGCCGCAGTGAAACAAGCACCGAAAAAGACGACATTCCCGGATGATGTTTGCCACATCGTACACCGGTGGGACATGAATCCGTGGCTAGCACTCACGTATACCGTGAACGAAGCCACGAGCTCGACCAGCTCCGAATACCCTGAACGTCCCAAGATCGGGGGGACCACTGCATCTTGGTGGAGGTACATAACTAGATCGGCCTTCGAGGCGGTCCGCCTCGAAGCTACCAAAGGACCTGCTGCTCGCCTCTTCGCTGATCTCGGTCATTCCGTCGACCTCTCGTGCCTCACATCCTAGTGCATGAGCTTGCACGCGGGCAATGTCCATGCCGGTGAAGAGCTACACCCGTACAAGCCTCGCCAAGTAATCGTCCAGCCGGTGGCGTAGCGGTGTACTCGTCCTCCATATCCGCCATTACTCTGGAACATACCGAGCTAATGAGTCGAACTCACATTGTACTCTCTAACCGCCCGCCCGCCCCGCTCAACGTCAAAAATCTGTCGGCCGAGCCCTCTCATCTCGCGAGGCAAGAAATGTGCAAGAAATGCCTCGAGAACTCGTCCCAAATGCTGGAAGTGCATGCTCTTCCCGACAGCCTCGCGAATCAAACTACCAATCAGCAGATCACGCGGTGATGCGAACCCAATACCACCGACTCGCCTCGAGGCTCGATCACTCATGATCCGGCAGAGTCGGATAAACTCCCGAGGGTCGCCTCGCCTCGATCCATAGAACACCGGAGGGCTACAACTCGGAAGTCACGTAGCCTCAAATCGCTCGCCGGTGTACTACGGTGCTATTGGCCGGAATCGCGATTCCAGCCTATCTCATATCGCCACGACCACGGCCAAGAATCGCCATCTCCTTGTACCCGGCTCATCGGCTCGGTGTGGGACCGAGGCTCAGTATCAGAGTCTCGGCAGCCATCGCTGCGCTTCTAAACTCGCTTGGCCGGGCGGCCGCGAAACCCGCCGTCGGAAGTACTACCAGTATCGGCCGCTGCGCCTCGCACTCCTCGAATCCCACTAGCCTCTCGGCCGCTTTGCCCTTCGCCTGGTTGCCTTTCGCAGAGGCATAACTGGTAAAAACGAAACACGTCAGAGGGGTCCAACTTACAACACAGCTCTAAGGCACGATCTCAGAATGAGAAGAATGGAAACCAATCCTAAATGTCCTATAGCCTCCTGATTATAGATGTGGTGCACAACACACCGATAATCAAGACTCTACTAGACACGGTCTGTAGACACTTTCCGAGGACTAACTGCTCTGATACCACTTTTGTCACGACCCGAATCCCGGGCCCGTGACTGGTGCCTTACCCCGGGCACCCTAGTGATACAACATCAGAGAAAACCAGCGGAAAATAAAACACGAGTCATGAAACAAGAGATATAATAAGTAAACAGGCCAACCAACACAGTTGCCTTCAGTATATACATAAAAACCCGAACAGTTAACCTTTTTACAAACCCAGCCCACAATTAAGCGATGCACTTAAGATTTACAACAACTATGACGGACAGGCCCGCCATACCCTGAATGTATAAGCATCTACGCACTGTGGTAACATACCAAAAGATAAGCCTCCAAGGAACGGAGCTTTCGATACACAAAGGTGATCCTAAAGCGGGATCGACAATGATGTACCTTTTACTCGCGCATGAACGCAGCCGAAGGAGGTCGATAACAGTACCAAGTATGTGAAATCAGTAAATATCAGAAATGAAATCATAATAGTCTATATAAAGCAGGAGACATGTATGATAACCAAACTACAGTTCACAACATAGAAGCAGTCATGTCAAGTCAGGGACTCACGCCCTAAAAGTCATCCCTCATGCCCGTGGAACTCCTTCCTCACTGCCGGCAGTCTAGGTACAAATCATGTGATACGTATAATGTGTCTCGCCCATCTTATGGACCCAATATAGAAAAGGGTGGAATACATTCCGGTTCATCCCATGAACCTAGTCGAGTGGAATACATTCCCGGATGAACCGTAGTCAAGTTAAATAAATTCCCGGATGAACCGGTCCTCAAGTGAAATACATTCCCGGATGAACCGGTCCTCAAGTGAAATACATTCCCGGATGAACCGGTCCTCAAGTGAAATACATTCCGGATGAGCCGTAATCAAGTGAAACACATTCCGGATGAGCCGGAGTCGAGTGAAATACATTCCGGATGACCGGTAGTCGAGTAGAACACGATTTACACAACAAGGCTATCACACGTAACATGGTCAAGTTTCATAACAACAAGTATAAGCAAGTTACACACGACTCGAGGTACTTTCATTTTATATCAAAGTCCGGATTTTAACCTTAAAGTACTACGTCCGTTAAATTCCTTTTAAGATCCATTTCTTTTACAAAGGTCACCCGATACCGTAGTATAAAATTTGAGTGACTAACATTGTTAAGTAAACCAAAATGCTTTCCTTTGTAAAATCAAGTGACAACCTTATTTTCCAAACGTTCAAGTTGCCTAACTTCGAATGCTCAAGTTTCTCATTTTAGAAAAAGGTTTCGTAGTTCATAGTTTTAAATCCTTTCAAACATAATTCTCCTTTAAACGTTTTGAGAAACCTATGTCTTATAAGTGAGTAGGTATTCTTTGTTTATAATCAATCTTATTAAGCAGCCATGATCTAGGAAATGTAATATCATTTTGTCTCATCTTAGCTTCAATGCAGATGCAGGTTTCTACGGGTTTTAATAATACTTCTTTAGTCAATACATTTTCCTTTATTAACGCTGCAGTGGTTTGTCGATACACATTCTGATTTCCGAAATCAGTAAAACATTCTTAAGCCGTTATACCTAACTTCCCATAAAGCTAGTATAACTCTTAAGCTTTCAAAACCCAAGTAATACTCATTCTTTCAAACGATTCATAGATCTTTTGAAATGCTTCAGGTTCTTTATTAACACATATCAAGCCAGTTATTATTCAAATCAGTTACCTTTTTTTAAAAACCACAAAGTATGTGCTTATCCACATAAAGCTATTATAACCAACTTCCCATAAAGCCGTTATAACACTTTATGTTTTAAATCAATCAAATACATTTAGCACGTATGCGTCTACCGTACTACATAGTTCACACATATCATGCTAGAAGAGATAGGAAGAGGTCCACATACCGCGACGATTGTCGACTAATAGCAAAACGCTCAAGTACCTCAAACCATGGCTACTCCTTAAGCCAAGTGGATCACTCCACACGTAGTACTACAACCTATAGAGGCCACAAAGCGCCTATTAATACCTTTAGATCCCGACGTAGAATATTCTACAGAAAATTCGGCAGCACCTCCCCCCCCCGCAACAGCGCAAATCTCCTCCTCTATCGAGGCCGGCTACCAAGCCAACCAGGGGGGGTTAACACGTCTGACCGGACGTGTACAATTCTACTACACAGCAATGCTACACAAGTCTACTGTAATACAGTCCTATGTAATTACAGTTCAGTTCTCTTATTTAAATTCAGGCTTAAGTCGCAAGACATTGCCGCACAATTATAATGTTCAGTTCTATATATAGTATACTTCAACTATATATTCCTACAACATGTAATTCCCAATTACAATAGAAGGTCAAGAGTGTTTACCTCGATAAGCCCAAAATTATCCGAGTTTATATGTCGATCCTGAGCAAGGTTTAGCTCCTACTCCGTGCGCTCCAATCCGCTCCAAACAACCCTTAGAAGTTCTAACCAACTTCTCTTAAGTACTTCAAACAACAATGAAGATTTCCTTAGGGTTTCGGTTTGAGACTAAAAAGGACAAAAGGTAGTATTTCCGGGCTCTACGTATAGAGGTATCTTTGGAATACTACAAGGTACAAGGCTAAGGTATTTTGGGCATTATAACAATACTAGGGGAGTATTTCTATACCACAACAAGGGGTATTATACGAAAACAACTAGGCTAGGGGGGGGGGGGGAGGCTCTCGGCTAGCTCACAAGAGAGGGGGAGAGGAGCTCTTGGACGAGAGTCTACAAGAGGGAGGGGAAGGGATTTATCACTTAGAACAATTTGTGGATGAATAAAGTCTTCACAAAGGGGAGCTATTTATAGGCCAAGCAAAGGCCAACCAATGGCCAAGATCCATCCATGTGTTAGGCAAGTGTAAGGCCAAGATCAAGCCAAGTGCACCCACAAAACACTCCACAAAACACTCCACAAAACAAGCCACAAAACAAGGCACAAAAGGAGGGACCAATCGGCCAAGGCCAACCCATCCTCTTGGACGCCCAATCGTCCAAGCCACCCTATTTGCTTCCAATGTGAGGGTGACACATGTCACCCTCCCGTTGGTCCAAAATGTTACGTCTCTCGGAAAAAATCCGCAAAAATTATAAATGACATAGCCGGAATTTTCCCTACGAAAGCTGTGCAAACGTTTCGTCGAAAAACGACTCTATTCGGCACTTGTGCCCAAATTCGGTCCTTTGCCTAACTTAAGGCTCAAATTTTCTACGTTCGTCCTTACGTACATACTCTGGAAATACGGGGTATAACAGGTTAGCCTGTTTTCTTATGTTGTATCTTGTTTCCTGTTTAAGTTTTACTTCCGCTGATTTTCTCTGATGTTGTTATCACTAGGGTGCCCGAGGTAAGGCACCAGTCGCGGGCCCGAGATCGGGTCGTGACACTTCTCTTCACGTTTCGCTTCCAAAAAGTCGACGGAAAACCCATAGGGTTTCATTCTATTTTCGACCCAACCTAGATTTAGGGGTTAAGGGTGCTTAATCTTGGAAAGAAAATACTTTGATCTTGATCTTGTCTTTGGATATGGGGATTTCGAATTGCTCTAGGTTTTTGGAGAGATGAGGGTTTGTATGGATGAATATCTTTTGTTCTAAGTCTTCAAGACTTATCTATATAAAGGTGTGTGGAGTCTTCACAAGACAAGTGGGGAGGGAACTTGCTAACCTCCTATTGGCCAAGTATTTCTTCACAAAATATTTCATCCACACTTAGTTATTTTTCATCCCATTTCGATGGACATGTAACATAGTATACCAAGACTTAATAAATCCACTAAGTCCATAATTCTAATGAAAAATAATTCCATTACTAGAATTAATTCTTGTCATCACATTAAACTCGAAATTTTTTCGTATAAGGAAATGTAAAAATCCTTTCCTTTCGACATTCCAATCTTAATTCTATAATCATGTTCTTGAATTACGGGGTGTAACATTCTTCCCCCCTTAGAAACATTTGTCCGCGAATGTTCTTTCGGAGTCCAATTTAATTAGATAGCGACATAGTCTCCCTTTACTACACCCTTCATACAACATATGCCACCCATGGCCACATAACAATACTTATACTAAAATTTCAACCTTGGCACTCACGAAGCCAACTAGCCCATACTCATAATGACCTCAAAGTCTGTCATAATCCTCTCTACTAGGTCTACTAGGGTGTCACGACCCGACCCCGGATCCGTGACCGGTGCCTTAACCCGGGCACCCTTGTGACACAACATCAGAGAAAACCAGCGGAATATAAACTCATAATAAACAACCATAATGATATAAATAGTCTAGCCCAAAAATGGCTACCCCAAAAGTACATAAAACCGAACAGTTACATCCTTAAACAAACCAAGTTATGACAAGACTACAGGCCTCTAAGAAGGAGTAACACTATGACGGGACAGGGCCCCGTCATGCCCCTGAATGTACAAAACATCAACAACACCAGGGAGAACCATACCAAAAGTCGAGCCTCCGAAAAAATGGAGCTCCTGACACCTGAGTAAAAGATCCTAGGAATGAGGATCTACCACCTTTCACCTGCGGCATGACGCAGCCCAGGAAGGGGGTCGTTACCTGACGTACCAAGTATGTAAAAGCGGAAAAATCAGTAGTAATATCATAAGTCAAAAATAATTTGAGTCATAGATAAAAATCAATTTCCTTGCCTTGTGCCTTACTAACAATGAGAGTAACAAGTATAAATCTTATAGCATAAAAATAGGAGGCTCACGATCAAAGCAGGTACCTCGCCTGTAGTATCATTAAGCAATCCTACTCACGGGATTATTTCACCGCGTAGGTCTGTGGACCGCGTGAGGTCATCCGCCTCGTCGTGGGACTATTTCACCCGCGTGAGACTATTTCACCCGCATGGATCTGTGGACCCGCATGAGTACCATCGCCGTACTCGCGTGGGACTATTTCACGCGTGGATCCCGTGGTCCGATCCGCATGAGTGCAAGCGCCGCACTCACATCATGGGTAGCAAATCCATGGCATAAATAATAACCCAGGGTTTACCCCGTAATAATATAAATATATAACATAGCTCATCCGGCTATCATACATAACATAAGCACTACCGGCCTATCATATCATACATAAGCACTACCGGCCTATCATATCACAACATAAGCACTACCGACCTATCATAACATAAGCACTACCGACTTACCATAACATAAGCAAGTTAAGAAATCCCCTAACTTTTTATTAACATTATTAATATATCCTCTCATTTTAGTATCCTAAGGCACTAACATGTCTTTTAATAGAAAATCCGGGAATTCAACCCAAGTACCATGTACTTCTAACTTTTTAAGAAATAACTTTTTTTATACAAAAATTCCAAGATACTAATCATCATAGTATCAAGTTACGATTCCTTTTCAAGACAAGTCACATTTCCTTTTAGAAATATAATAGGCTTCTAAATCAAGTGACTTCATTTTCTTTAAAACCTTAGGCAACCAATGCCTAAAATCAATTCACCTTTCTTAGTTTCAAATCCTTTACTCGTACTTGTTTTAATTAGAGTAAACCTTTCTTTGTGAACCTTTCAAAAAAAACTAATATAACCAACTTCCCATAAAGTCATTATATTAGCGTTATCCCTTTGTCAAATACATTTTCCCTAAATCCAAGGGACTTATACTTTTGAAATGAAACAAGTATCATATACTTTAAAACGAGTGAAAGATATCAAATCTTGTACGTCTACCGTACTACATAGGTACAACTACTCATGCTCAAGAGATAGGAAAGTTCCACATACCTTTTCGGTTAATCCACTTGCTAAGTCCGAAATACCACACGTAATATGTCAACCTATAATGACCATAATACGTTTATTAACCCCTAATTTCAATGTAGAAATATTCCAAGTTCAAGTTACTAATTCCTAAGGAAATTTGGGCAGCATTTCCTTTGTTTCTACATACTTTGCCACCTTTTTCAAGGCCGAATTCAATATCCAAACGTCACATTTAAGGCCCAACAATCCCACATTTCAAAGGGGATTACACAACCAAACTTAGGTGTGTAAAATTCTGCCCCAATAGGTAAAACAACACACTTAACAATTCTAAAGTAGTTTGTAGGCTACAACATGCTCATAATATCTCTTTAACCAATCTTTCATATCCAACCCATTTTTCTTACATGCAATGATTCTAACAGCATTATTTACTACTACAAATTCCTTATTCTTCACATGCAACACCAATAACTAGCTACAAGAGAAGAAATGTTACCTTTGGAGCTTTAGCCAAAACTATTCCAACAATTTTGCTAGCCTCCTTTTCAAGAATACCACCACAATAACCTCCACAAGCTTGCAAATAACTTTCCTTCTTACCACCCTTTTCAGATTTTCCTTAAGCTTGGAGTTTCTCTTGATTTTCTAGAGAGAAGGGAGAGCTTTTTAGCTTAGAGAGAGAGAGAGAGAGATGAAAGATGAAAGATGACCAAGTCTTCAAGACTTGGTCAATATAAGGCATGCAACATTTCAGATGGGGGGGACACTTGTCACCCACCCATGACCTCTTTTAAAACAAAACAGTGCAGAAATTTCCACTAACTCTCGCAGATCCCGCCTCGGCGCGGCCTGCGATCGGCGTCGCGGCTGAAACTCTGCCGCTTCTTAGGACTTTCGGCGCGCGGCCTCTTCGGCGCGCGGCGCTGAAACTTCAGCGACCCTCGGATCTTCGGCGCGCTGCCTTCCGGCGCGCGGCCTACAATCACCGCGCCAGCGCCGCGGCCTGCAGCGCGCTGTGCCACGACGCGGTCGGACCGAACCACGGGGTATAACATTCTCCCCCCCTTAGAAACATTCGTCCCGAATGTTCCTTCTAGGCTTACTCGAATCACAAATCGACGTAGACGCTCTTAACTACTCTTTTGCAAATAAAGATGCTTCCCCCGGCCACAACAATACTTAAGCACAATTGCTAAATCAAAACTAACAAGCAGGAAATTGGGTTACCTGGAGGTATAGGGAGTAAGTGAGGATATTTCTTCATCATGTCCTCCTCTGCTTCCCACGTCATCTTTTCCCTGTTCTCGTTCTGCCATAAGACCTTGACGGAAGCCACATCCTTTGTCCGAAGTCGTCTAACCTGACGATCGAGTATCGCTATGGGATTCTCCTCATACGATAACTCCTCTGTCACCTGGACATCATGAATCGGGTGCACTCTAGATGGATCTCCAATACATTTCCGCAACATAGACACATGGAAAACTGGATGTACCGTCTCCAAATCGGACGGAAGATCTAACTCATAGGCAACCTTGCCTACCTTATGGATAATCTGATAAGGCCCAATGTACCTTGGGCTATGTTTTCCCTTCTTCCCAAATCTCATCACGCCCTTCATGGGTGACACCTTCAGAAAAACCCAATCATGTACCCCAAACTCCAAGTGTCGACGCCGCTGATCTGCATACGACTTCTGCCGACTCTGGGCTGCCAATAACCGCTCCTGGATAAGCTTCACCTTATCCACTGCCTGCTGAACCAAGTCTGGCCCGACTAACTGAACTTCTCCTACCTCGAACCAGCCTATCGGTGACCTGCACTTCCTCCCGTATAAGGCCTCATAAGGCGTCATCTGAATACTAGAATGGTAGCTGTTGTTATAAGCAAACTCCACAAGAGGTAAATGATCCTCCCAGCTACCCCTGAAATCAATAACACAAGCCCGCAGCATATCCTCAAGTGTCTGAATAGTGCGCTCGGCCTGTCCGTCGGTCTGAGGATGAAACGCCGTACTGAGACTCACCTGTGTCCCCAATCCCTTCTGGAAAGACCTCCAGAAGTTAGCCGAAGCGGGCTCTCTATCTGATATAATCGACACCGGGACTCCGTGCAGTCTCACAATCTCTCTAATATATAATCTGGCATAGTCCTCAGCTGAGAATGTCGTTCTGACCGGAAGAAAATGGGTTGATTTCGTCAGCTTGTCGACAATCACCCAAATGGAATCATGCTTCCTCTAAGTGGAAGGTAACCCTGTAATAAAATCCATATTTATCACCTCCCACTTCCAAGTCGGAATATCAATAGCCTGCAACAGCCCACCGGTCTTTTGGTGCTCAATCTTGACCTGCTGACAATTAGGACACTGTGCAACAAAACCTGCCACGTCTCTCTTCAGGCCATCCCACCAATACACACACCTGAGGTCATGGTACATCTTAGTCGACCCCGGGTGAATAGAATAACGAGCACTGTGTGCCTCCCCCAAAATCTGCTGACGAAGTCCTGTCACATCGGGAACACACAATCGGCCCTCAAACCTTAGCACCCCATCAGGCGCTACCTCAAATAGACTCTTCTCTCTCTGAAGAGCGGCATCTCGATACCGTACCATAACCGGATCCTCATCGCCGCCTCTTCACCTCCTCGACGATGGAAGACTCAGCAACCTCTCGAACCCGAACTCCATCACTATCAGAATCAAACAAACGAACCCCAAGGCTCACTAGCTGACGAATCTCTCGGACCATATCCTTTTTCCCCGGCGGTACATCGGATAGACTACCCATCGATCTGCGACTAAGGGCATCTGCAACTATATTGGCCTTCCCTGGGTGGTATAGAATATCAACATCATAATCCTTATGTTATACCCCGTATTTCCAGAGTATGTACGTAAGGACGTACGTAGAAAATTTTGAAGTTTAAAGTGGCTTGGCCGAATTATTTTTGTTCACAACACCCGTTTAGAGTCGTTTTTCTAAGCGTTTCCACAACTTTCGTAGGGTAAATTACGGCTATGTCATTTTTATTTTTGCGGATTTTTACGAGAGGCGAAACATTTTGGACCAACAAGAGGCGACACTTGTCACCTCTCATTGGAACACCTTAGGCGGTAATAGTTGTTATACCGTATTTCCAGTATATGCGTAGGGAATACGTCAAAAGTTTGGCCTTAAAGTTAGCCTTGGGCGTTTTTGTACACAACTCACTAAAAGAATCGTTTCGACGAAGCGTTTCCCACGACTTTCGTAGGGAAAATTCGGCTATGCCATTACTAATTTTGCGGATTTTTCCAGAGGCGAAACATTTTGGACCAACGGGAGGCGACACTGGCACCCTCCATTGATGGACAGAATCGTCCATTGGACGAAATTGGAGAGGAAGTGCGTTTTTGTGCCTTGTGCACAAGTCAAGGAGTTGGTAGGATATTTGTGTGGAGTAAATCTTCACCCTACACTTGCCTTGCACTTGTCTTAATCTTGGCCATTGGTTGGCCACTTCTTGACCTATAAATACCCCTTAAGATGAAGAGTTCTTCATCCACAAAGTTATCTTCAAGTCTAAAAATCCTCTCCTCTCCCTTAGCCTTTCGTCCAACACCTCTTCCCCACTTGTGAAGTTTGGCCGAGGGCCTACCCCCCTAGCCTAGCCAAAACCTACCCCCCCTCCCGTGGTAGAAAGTTGTCTTCTAGTATTGTTATAATGTCCAAAATACCCTAGCCCAAATCCCTTAGTCCTTTGTAGAAGTTGTAAAGACCTTCTAAGGTTTCTTAGACTCTGGGAGCGTACAACTTAGGAGCAAAACCTTGCTCGGTATGACTTTTCTAGGATATTATTGGGCTTACGAGGTAACTAATCCTAACCCTCTTTTGAATTAGAGAATACTTCATTTGTAGTATAAGAATAAGTATAAATACTAAGAATACTATCACAGAATAGAAATGAACTTACCACGATGAAGGGTTTAAAGAAGAATAATTAAATCAGACTTACATAGAATTTGTTTTCACGATGAACTTATATAGCTCACCGGGTAGGAACTGCTGCCCGACTTTCCGTAGAATTGTGAACCCTCTGTTTAGAATGACCTTGAGTAGTCTTTGATAGATGTGCGTGACTATTATAGGTGACTCTCTGCGCGCGACATATTGACTTGGCGGTGGTTTTATTTGAGAATGTATGTGATTCTTCCTATAGCATGATATTTTACTATATATATAGTACGGTAGACGTACTTGTGTTAACTAAAATATATCTACGGCAATGTCTTTGACTTAAGCCTGAATAATTCTTACGTGATGCCTGGCTTAAGCTGAATAACATTCTGTGATGCCTCACGGCTTAAGCACGAATAATAAAGATCGAAAGCGTTCCAAAGAATCTTGAATCATTTTTATGAAGAGAACTAATTGGTTTTAAAGCGAAGCTTAAGAGTTATACTAGCCTTATGGGAAGTTAAGTATAACCACTTAAGAGTGATAAAAGAAAGCAGTTTGCCTATGTGTTTATAACGGACTTATATTAAATTGTGAAAAGAATAATAAGATGGTTTGATAAGTAGACATGATATGATGCTATGTGTGTTAGTGTCTTGTAATGGTTGTGAAAAAGTATTCTTGTTGTGCTTATGTTGTTTAAAGATAATTTGTTATGTTAGTGTACTATCACTCACCTCTTGAGATGATACAGGGGTTAAGCGCCCTCCGTCTGGGGTAGACTCGAGCGATGCAGGACCGTGATTCGAGAATACCTCATGCGGGTCGGGGGCCTATGCGAGCTACGAGAGTTCCGTGTTAGTATGCGGGGTTATGCCTCATGCGGTCTATGTGGCCATGCGGACAACGAGTCGGGGCGATGCCGAGTAGCTACCCTCGATGCGGGGTTATACCTCATGCGGGCCCGTGAGTGGCCTATGCGGACTCGGAGTCGAGTTAGGCTTGCGAGTGATATACTGGCAATTGGCCCTGCTTCGAATCATTCGCAGCCTAGAAAAGACCTGTTACAGTTTACCTATTGCTGCTCTTGTTTGTGATGTGGCACTATGTGCGGTTTCCTTGGTTGTTTCATACATACTTGCAAAACTGTTTTTAAAATGATATGTTTCATTTAAGTATTTTACAGTTTCATATACTTAGTACCTGTTGTACTGACCTCCTTCGGGGGGCTGCGTTCATGCCGCAGGTAAGGGCAAGCAGGTGCTAGATCCACATTCCTAGGATCTCTACGTTGGTGTCAGGAGCTCCATCCTTTCCGGAGGCTCTACTTTTGGGTATGATCTCCCTGTTGTAGATAGTTTTATGCATGCAGGTATGGCGGGGCCTGTCCGCCATAGTTGTATATTCCTTAGAGGTTTGTAGTCATGTTGTATGCGATGTCGGATGTAGCTGCTAAACCATGTTTATATATATATCTTAGAAAGCGATGTTTCTCACTTAACCCGTGTCTTATTTTATAAACTGTTTCATGTCTTGTTTTATATTTCCGCTGATTACTCTGATGTATGACTACTTGGGTGCCCCGGTAAGGCACCAGTCACGGGCCCTGGAACGGGTCGTGACAAAAGTGGTATCAGAGCAGTTAATCCTCGGAAAGTGTCTACAGACCGTATCTAGTAGAGTCTTGATTATCGGTGTGTTGTGCACCACACCAATAATCAGGAGGCTATAGGATATTTAGGATTGGTTTCCATTCTTCTCATTCTGAGATCGTGCTTTAGAGCTGTGTTATAGGTTGGACCCCTCTAACGTATTCCTTTCCCATGTGATTATGCCTCACGTAAGGCAACCGGGCCCGAAGGGCAAGCGTAGGAGGCGCTAGCGAGACACCCAGTCACGAGGCTCAGGCCCGGTCTATACGAGGCGGCGAGTTCTATGACGCCGCCAGCCCAGCGAGACCACAGTACCCGCCTCGCATCCCGCGGCACAGGCGGAGGAGTTAGGCTCTGAGAGATAGCCCGACTATTGGCTAAAGTTGTGGCCCGTCGAGAGAGATTGGATCACGGCGGTTCAGTTCAGCTCGGCTCGATCGCGCCCGTGGTACACCCGAGGCGAATAGTTTGAGGCTACGAGATTTCTTGAGTTGTAGCCCGCGAGTTTTCTGGTCGGCGGAGGATGACGCGAGGAGTTCATCCGTCGACTCTGAGAGGATCGTGAGGGTGATCAAGGCCTCGGAGACGAGTCTGTGACGCCGGTTCGCGCATCGCTGCGTGATACCGATCGATTGGTTTGATTCATGGGAGTTATCCGGGAGAGCACGCGTCCCGGCTACTTGGGATGAGTTCTCGAGGCTTTCCTCACTTCACTTTGCCTCGCGGATGAGGAGCGCGGGGTGATAGATTTTTCTGGCGAGGCGAGAGAGGGCCTTTGTCGAGTACAATGTCGAGTTTGATTCATTGGCTCGATATGTCCCGGCGTGGTAGCAGATATGGAGGATAGGGTGCACCGCTCGTCAGGGCTAGATGACTATATGGCGAGTCATGTGCGGGTGTTTCTCTTCACCGGGTATGGACATTACCGCGTGCGAGCTCGTGCTGCAGGATGCGAGGCGCGAGGTCGGCAGTGGGCCGACGGCGGCGAAGAAGGCGGGGCGGGAGGGTCTTACGGTGGTTATCGTGGTGGCGACCTCGGCCGATCTGGGTCGCACGCAGCGGCTCGAGCACTCTGCACCGTCCTCGGCCGCGGCCCGAGTTTTGAGGCGGACCGGGCCCGGGCTTGAGCGTCGAGTAGCGGAAGTGCGGCGTCGGGACCACCCCGGTGTGGCCGTCACGGTAGATCCCATTACGGAAGTGTGGTACTACTTTTGGAGCTTATTACGATTGTGGCCAGGAGTCACTTTGCGAGTGTCCGGCCGAGCGTGGCGGTGGTAGGCTCGGCCAGGTTACTGCCGCTTCATCTCCTCTGATTGCTCGCCGGGCGAGTGCTCGTGGGTCGCCAGTCGCGGAGTCGTGGCTCGGGTCCCGATTCTAGCGGTCCTCGAACCGCATTTATGCTTTGTCCGGTAAGCGGGATCGGAGGCCTCACGATGTCGTCACGGTACCTTATCGGTTCTGGGTTTGATGTGTATGCTTTGATAGATCCGGGTTCTACTCTGTCTATATATCTCCCTTGTTGCTAGTAGGATAGGGATAGAGCACGAGTCCATAGACCCTTTCGAGGTAGCTACGCGATGGGTGATTCGGTGGTAGCTCGGCGGGTATATAGAGCTTGTCTGTGACCATTCTGATCGTCGGACCTAGCCGACTTGATAGAGTTGGAGATGATTGACCGACGTGATTATGGGGATGGATTGGCTAGCTTCTTTACGCCAATGTAGGCTGAGAGAGAGAGTAATGCAGTTCCAGTTTCACGAGGCGGTTGTTGAGTGGGAGGAGCACGGTATCGCGAGGGTAGGTTTATTTCCTACCTCAAGGCTAGGAAGATGGTGCAGAAGGGGTATATCTACCATCTCGTTCGGGTGTTTGATACTAAAGCTGCGGTACCAGATTTTGATCGGTTCGATGGTCGTGAGTTTCGGACGTGTTTCCCGATGACCTCCCGGGTATCCCTCCTGAGAGGGAGATTGAGTTTTGTATTGACATATTGCCAGACACTCGGCCTATTTCCATTCCGCCATACAGAATGGCACCTGCCGAGTTGAGAGAGTTGAAGGATCAACTTAGGGATTTCTTTGGAGAAGGGCTTCATCGGGCTGAGTGTTTCTCCACAGGAAGCGCCGGTATTGTTCGTGAAGAAGAAGGGCGGGGCCAGCTGCGCATGTGTGTTGATCTGAGCGGTGAACAAGGTGACCATTAAGAACAGATACCCCCTTCCCAGGATTGATGATTTGTTCGACCAGTTGCAGGGCGCGAGATGTTTCTCCAAGATTGATCTGCGTTCGGGCTATCATCAGGTTCGTGTCAGAGAGGTGGATGTCCCTAGGGTGCATTCGGACGTGCGGGCATTATGAGTTCGTGGTCATGTCTTTTGGGTTGACCAATGCTCGGTGGTATTCATGGATTTGATGAACGAGTGTTCAAACCATTTTTGGACACGTTGTGATAGTGTTCATTGATGATATCTTGGTTTATTCGCTCGGAGGCGAGGAGCATCACGGGCGTTGAGGCTGTCTTGATAGTTCTCGGGACCAGCGGTATGCGCCAAGTTTTCCAAATGTGAGTTTTGGTTGACTTGATGGCGTTTCTTGGGCATATTATCGGGTGATGGCATTCGGTGGATACTGGCCAAGATCGGCGATCGGACTTGGCCTGAACTCTTACTCCGGCAGAGGTTCGCGATTTTACGGGCCTTGCGAGGATATTATCGTGGTTCGTAGAAGTTTGCTTCTATCTCGCACCATTGACTAGGTGACTCGTAAGCGGCCAAGTTTGATGGTGATGCTTGTGGCGGGGCTTCGATTCTGAAAAGAGGCGGCGACCGCCCCGTTCTTACTCTTCCGGAGGTCGGATGGTTATGTCGTGTATTGTGATCGTCGAGGCATCGGGTTGGGATGTGTGTTGATGCGGTATGGCGGGGTTATAGCATATGCATCCGGCGGTGAAGAAACACGAGAGGAACTACCACCCGCATGATTTGGAGTTGGCGGTGTGATTCACGCCTTGAAGATGCGAGGCACTATTTGTATGGGGTTCACGTGGATATTTTTACGCACCACAAGAGCCTCGGTATATCTTCACAGAGGAGCTGAACTTCTACGGCGAGCGGTGGTTAGAGTTGCTTAAGGATTACGATGTTGATATCTGTACCACCGGGAAGGCCAATGTTGTGGCGTATGCTCTTAGTCGTAGGTCGATGGGAGCCTATCGGATGTGCGACTAGAGAGGAGGACATGGTTCGTGATTTGCATCGATTAGCGAGCCTTGGTGTCCGTTTGATTGATTACGATAGCGGTGGGGTTAGAGTTCGTGAGGTTGCGAGTCTTCCATCGTCGAGAGGTGAAGAGGCGATTCGAGGATCGGCTTTGATTCGATATCGTGATCTGACTCTTACGTGAGGCAAGGTCCTTTTGGTAGCACGATGGGGTGCTAAGGTTTGAGCGGTGTGTGTTCGGATGTTTGAGGACTTGGCAGAGTTCTTGGGAAGCACACGGCGCGTTACTCTATCCATCCGGTCGACCAAGATGTACCACGACCTTAGATCGTGTATTGGTGGGATGGCTTGAAGAGGGGCGTTGCGAGTTCGTAGCTCGGTGCCGTGTTGTCGGCGGTGAAGGTAGAGCACGAGAGGCACGGTGGTTTTATTCTGACGATTGAGATCCAGACACGGAAGTGGGAGGTAATCAACATGGACTTCATCACGGGATTACCTCGCACTCGGAGGAGACATGATTCTATATGGGTTATCGTCGATAGGTGACGAAATCAGCCCACTTTCTTCCGTCGGGGCGACTTTTTGGTGAGGATTATGCGGACTTTACATCAGAGATCGTCGGTGCATGGAGTCCCTACTTGATCATATCGCATGAGGAGCCCGGTTCGGCTAACTCGAGGTCCTTCCGAGGGTTTAGGGGCGCAGTGAGCACAGTAACGCATTTCATCCACAGCAGACGGACGAGCGAGCGCACTATCCGCACTCTTGAGGATATCTTTGCGAGCCGTGTTATTGACCGGTGGTAGTTGGGAGGATCATTTGCCTCTGGTTGAGTTCGCGTATAATAATAGCTACCACTCGGTATTCGAGATGGCGCCTTATGAGGCCTTGTATGGGAGGAAGTGCGGATCGCCTATAGGTTGGTTCGATGTGGGCGAGTGCGGCTAGTGGGACCAGATTTGGTGCAGCAGCGATGGATAAGGTGAAGCTTATCAGGCGGCTATTGACTTCGAGTCGGCAAGTCGTATCACGAGATCATCGTCGTCGACATCCGAGTTCGCGATTGATGATTGGGTTTTCTGAAGGTGTCACCCATGAAGGGTGTGATGAGATTCGGGAAGAAGGAAACTTCCCACTAGTACATTGGGCGTTTCAGTTGTCCGCGAGGTAGGCAAGGTTGCCTATGAGTTGAATCTGCCGTCCGATCTGGGCGGTGCATCCGGTTTTCACGTATCTATCTTTGAGGAGATGTATCGGGGATCCATCTAGGGTACACCGATTGGCGATGTCCAGTGACCAGGGGTTATCGTATGAGAGATTCCCATAGCGATAGTCGATCGTCGAGTTAGGCGTCTGCGGACGAAGGGCGTGGCTTCCGTCAAAGTCTTGTGGCGGAACGAGCTCGAGGAGGAGATGGCGTGGGAAGCCGAGGAGGACATGAGGCAGAAGTATCCTCACCTATTCCCCACACCTCCAGGTAATTCACTTTCCTACTTGTAAATTTCCATTATCATTTATGCCTAAGTGTTATTTTGTGGCCATGTGTGGCACTTACAAACTGTTTATGCTTCTTCGATAATCGTTTGAGAAGGAACATTCGGACGAATGTTTCTAAGGAGGAGAATGTTATACCCGTATTTCCAGTATGTACGTAAGGGAATACGTCAAAAGTTGGCCTTAAAGTTAGCCTTGGACGTTTTTTTTGTACACAACTCACTAAAAGAATCGTTTTCCGACGAAACGTTTCCACAGCTTTCGTAGGGAAAATTCCGGCTATTCCATTACTAATTTTTGCGGATTTTTCCAAGAGACGAAACATTTTGGACCAACGGGAGGGCGAAACTTGGCACCCTCCCATTGATGGACTTGAATCGTCCATTGGACGAAATTGGAGAGGAAGTGCACGTTTTTTGTGCCTTGTGCACAAGTCAAGGAGTTGGTAGGATATTTGTGTGGAGTAAATCTTCACCCTACACTTGCCTTGCACTTGTCTTAATCTTGGCCATTGGTTGGCCACTTCTTGACCTATAAATACCCCCCTTAAGATGAAGAGTTCTTCATCCACAAAGTTATCTTCCAAGTCTAAAAATCCTCTCCTCTCCCTTAGCCTTTCGTCCAACACCTCTTCCCCCCCCCCCCCCCTCTTGTGAAGTTTGGCCGAGGGCCTACCCCCCTAGCCTAGCCAAAACCTACCCCCCCTCCCTTGGTAGAAAGTTGTCTTCTAGTATTGTTATAATGCCCAAAATACCCTAGCCCAAATCCCTTAGTCCTTTGTAGAAGTTGTAAAGAACTTAAGGTTTCTTAGACTCTGGAGCGTAAAACTTAGGAGCAAAACCTTGCTCAGTAGCGACTTTTCTAGGATATTATTGGGCTTACCGAGGTAACTAATCCTAACCTCTTTTGAATTAGAGAATACTTCTTTGTTGTAGTATAAGAATAAGTATAAATACTTAGAAGAGTATCACGAGAATAGAATTGAGCTATTACCACGGTAGAAGGGTTTAAAGAAGAATAATTAAAGCTGTACTTACATAGAATTTGTTTTCACGATGAACTTATATAGCTCACCGGGTAGGGAAGTCTTTGCCCGACTTTCCGTAGAATTGTGAACCCTCTGTTTAGAATGACCTTGAGTAGTCTTTGATAGATGTCTGTGACTATTATAGGTGACTCTCTGTGCGACATATTGACTTGGCGGTGGTTTTTATTTGAGAAGGTATGTGATTCTTCCTAAAACATGATATTTTACAATATATATAGTACGGTAGGCGTCGTGTGTTAACTAAAATATAACTACGGCAATGTCTTTGACTTAAGCTGAATAATACTTACGGCGATGCCTCGGCTTAAGCTTTGAATAACATTCTGTGAATGCCTCACGGCTTAAGCACGAATAACATTCTGGCAATGCCTCACGGCTTAAGCCCAATAATAAAGATCCAAAGCGTTCCAAAGAATCTTTGAATCATTTTTAATGAAGAGAACTAATTGGTTTTAAGCGAAGCTTAAGAGTTATACTAGCCTTATGGGAAGTTAAGTATAACCACTTAAGAGTGATAAAAGAAAGCAGTTTGCCTATGTGTTTATAACAGACTTATATTAAATTGTGAAAAGAATAATAAGATGGTTTGATAAGTAGACATGATATGATGCTATGTGTGTTAGTGTCTTGTAATGGTTGTGAAAAAGTATTCTTGTTGTGCTTATGTTGTTTAAAGATAGTAGTTATGTTAGTGTACTATCACTCACCTCTTGAGATGATCTGGGGTTAAGTGCCCTCCGTCTGGGGTAGACTCGGTGATGCAGGACCATGATTCGAGAATACCTCATGCGGGTCCAGGGGGCTATGCGGAGCTACGAGAGTTCGAGTTAGTATGCGGGGTTATGCCTCATGCGATGCATGTGGCCGTGCGGACAACGAGTCGGGGCGATGCCGAGTAGCTACCTCGATGCGGGGTTATACCTCATGCGGGCCCCGTGAGTGGCCTATCACGGACTCAGGAGTCGAGGATTAGGCTTGCGAGTGATATCTGGCGAGTGGCCTTCTTGAATCATTCGCGACCTAGAAAAGACCTATTCAGTTTACCTATTGTTGCTCTTGTTTGTGATGTGGCCTATATGCGGTTTCATGGTTGTTTCATACATACTTGCAAACTGTTTTTAAAATGATATGTTTCATTTAAGTATTTCTGATTTCATATACTTAGTACTGTTATCTTGACCTCGCCCGAGGCTGCGTTCATCTGCGCGGTAAGAGGCGGCAGTGCTAGATCCATTCCTAGGATCTCTACGTTGGTGTCGGGAGCTCCATCCTTTCGGAGGCTCTACTTTTAGGTATGATCTCCCTGTTGTAGATAGTTTTATGCTGATCGGGGTATGGCGGCCCACTGTCGCCATAGTTGTATATTCCTTAAGTGCAGTAGTCATGTTATGCAGTATCGGATATGCTTCTTTAAACCATGTTTATATATATATGCCGAAAGGCGATGTTTTCTCACTTAAACTGTGTCTTATTTTATAAACTGTTTCATGTCTTGTTTTATATTTCCGCTGATTACTCTGATGTATGACTACTTGGGTGCCCCGGTAAGGCACCAGTCACGGGCCCCGGAATGGGTCGTGACAATAGTGGTGGCCGAAAGTGTGGCCTTTGTGGTCAAGGGTTGGTAGGATATTTTTGTGTTAGTTGGCTAGTGTGCACTTGGCAAGATCTTGGCCCTACACTTGCCTTGCACTTGGCAAGATCTTGGCCATTGGTTGGCCTTGGCTTGTCCTATAAATACCCTCTCCCTTTGAAGACTTCTTCATCCAAATAATTTCCTAAGTCTAAAATTCCTCCTCCTCAGTAGTATAGTTCGTCCCCTCCCCCTTGTGAGGCCTTGGCCGAGAGCCCTCCCCTTGGCGAGAGTTCCCCACAGTGGGGGGTAGGCCGAGGTATACACCCACTCCTTGTGGTGCTAGTCGTAGGGTACCCACTGCCTAGTTGTCTTCGTATAATACCCCTCTTGTTAGAAATACTCTCAAAGTAGTGTTAGAATGCCCAAATTACCGTAGCCATCTACCTTGGAGTATTCGAAGGTTATACCTTTACAACAAGCCCAGTTATCCTATTATCCTTCCCGTCAGTCCCAAAAACGAACCCTCAGTAAATCTTCACCCGTAGTTGAAGTTATAAGTAGAAGTTGGTTAGAACTTCTAAGGGTTGTTTGGAGCGGAGTCGGGCGCCGGAGTAGAGTTAAACCTTGCTCAGGATCGACATTTAAACTCGGATAATTATGGGCTTATCGAGGTAATTATCTTGCCCCCCCTATTGTAATTGGAAATTACATGTTGTTAGATTATATAGTTGAAGTATACTATATATAGTCTTGAGCGTTGTTATCGGCAATGTCTTTTGACTTAAGCACGAATAATAAGAAACCTTTTGAAAGAAAGTCTTGTTTGTAATTACATGGGGTGTATTACAGTAGGCTTGTGGAGCGTTTCTGTGGGGTAGTATTGGGCGCGTCCGGGTTAGACGTCTATCCCCCCTGGTTGGCTGGGTAGCCGGCCCCGATAGAGAGGAGATTTACGTTGTTGCGGGGAGGTCTTTGCCGAATTTTACGTAGAATGTTCTACGATTAGACCTAAATGTTAATAAGCGCCTTGTGGCCTTATAGGTTGAAGTACTACGTATGGCGCGATCTACTTGGCTTAAGGAGTAGCCGACGGTTGGAGGTACTTGGAGCGTTTTGCTATTAGTCGATACTGTCGCGAGGTATGTGAACCTCTTCCTATCTCTTCTAGCATGATATGTGTGAACTATGTAGTGCGGTGAGCGTCATGTGCTAAATGTATTTGATTGGTTTAAAACATAAAGTGTTATAACGGCTTTATGGGAAGTTGGTTATAACGACTTTATGTTGGTAAGAAAATACTTGTGGTTTTAAAAGGTAACTGATTTGAACTATAACTGGCTTGTTAGGTGGTAATAAAGAACTTGAAGTATTTCAAAAGAATTGTGAATCATTGTGAAAGAAGAGGTACTCCTTGATTTTTTTTAGACAACTTAAGAGGTATACTAGCTTTATGGGAAGTTAGGTATAACGGCTTAAGAATGTTTCTTGATTTTGGAAATCGAATGTGTATCGACAAACCAACTGCGGCGTTAATAAAGGAAATGTTTTTAATAATTAAGTATTATTAAAACCAGTAGAAACTTCCATCTGCATAGAAGCTAAGATGAGACAAAATGATATTTCCTAGATCATGGATGCTGTAATAAGATTGTTATAAACAAGAATATCCTACTCACATATAAGGCTTATGTTTCTCAGATTGTTTAAAGGAGAATTATATTCTTAAATGAATAAGACTATGAACTACGAAACCTTTCTAAAATGAGAAACTTGAACATTGGAAATTAGGCAAACTTGAACATTGGAAATTAGGCAAACTTGAACATTGGAAAAGAATGTTGCTACTTGATTTTACAAAGAGAAGTAATTGATTTACTTCAAAAGATAATCACTCTATTGTTATATACTACGGGTATTGTGTGACTTTTGTGAAAGTAACATATCTTTAAAGAGTTATTGTATAAAGTACTTTGGGGATAAAAACCCGATCTCGTTAATCATATAGTAGAAAGTACCTTATGTGTGAATAACTTGATTGTATTGGTTTGTGATAGCCTTGTAATACCTTCGTGTTGATTTGATAAGTAATCATATTAGGATGCTACGTGTGTTAGTATTCTGTGATGTTTGTGTAAAGGGGTTTTCCCTTGATTGTGCTTATGTTGTTTAAACGATAAACTGTTATGTTGGTATTATACCACTCACCGTGTTTCCGGGGGTTAAGCTGCCCTCCGATGCGGGGTAGACTCAGGCGGTCTGGGACCATGATTCGAGAATACCTCATGCGGGTCCCGGGGGCCTATGCGGAGCTACGAGAGTTCCAGGTTAGTGTGCGGCCTTTATGGTCATGCGGTCTATGTGGCCATGCGGACTGCGAGTCCAGGACGATGCCGGGGAGTAGCTACCCTCGATGCGGGGTTATACCTCATGCGGGCCTATGAGATTGGCCTATGCGGAGCTGCGGGGAGTTCCAGGGCTAGACGCGCACATTTGATATTGCGGGCGAGTGACCAGCTTTGATCATGTGACGGTCAAGCGGATATCATGATCTGATTTATGACCTTGTTAGTACTGTAGGTGTTAGTAGTCGGCTATGCCTTCGTGCTTACCACTGTCTTTGTTTATTTGGACACAGTGGGACTGCTGTTCATGTGTATTTCTTGGTGCTTTTCTATCATTATTGGCCGGTGAGGAAGGTATTCCACGGGCATGATTGATGTTGTGGGCGTGAGACCCATTGTTATATTGGAGTGATGACTTTGAGGCGTGAGTCACGACTAGACATATTGCTTATTTATTGTGGCGTAGTTTGGTTATCATACATGTCTCACGCTTTCTATAGGCTACTATGATTTCATTTACGATATTTTGATTTCACATACTCGGTACTGTTATCTTGACCTCGCCGAAGTGCGTTCATGCCGCGGTAAAGGTACACGATCGTTGATCCTCGCTCTTAGGGTCACGATTCGGCGTTTGGGAAAGCTCCGTTTCTCGGAGGCTTATCTTAGTATAGTCCCATCGTTGTAGGTATTTACATTCGGGGTATGGCGGGCCACTGTCCCCATTGTTGTCGTATCATTTTCTTAAAGGTGCATGTAATCTTGTTGTAGGCGGGAGTTTGTAAAAAGTTAAAGCGTTCATTTGTAAGAGTTGTTATTTATATATGCGAAAGGCAAGTTTTCCTCAGTTCTTGTTTTGTACTTCATTTGTTTCATGTATGTGTATTATGTTCCGTGATTACTCGATGTTGTATCACTAGGGTGCGGTAAGGCACGATCCACGCCCGAGTTGGTCGTGACACCTTAGCGACTCGACCACCGTCTCGCCATGAGTTCGGCTCCTCTGGTGAAGATATCTTTGGAGGCTCTTGTGGTCTGTGTAAATATCCACATGAACCCCATACAAATAGTGTCTCCATATCTTCAAGGCATGAATCACTGCTGCCAACTCTTAGTCATGTGTGGGATAGTTCTTCTCATGCTTCCTAAGCTGTCGAGATGCGTAAGCTATAACCTTGCCGTCTTTGCGTCGGCACGCACTCAAGCCGACACGACGTATCACAATAAACCACATATCCGTCAAACCCTTAGGAAGAGTAAGAATCGGGCGGTCGTCGACTTCTCCTTGATGGCGAAAACTCTCCTCACAAGCATCCGATCGGCGAAATATAGGCGCTTTACGAGTCGGCTAGTCAAAGCGACATGGAAGCAAACTTCTCCAGACCTCAGATAATAACCCGCGAGGCCCAAAGTTGCGCACTCCGTCGGTGTAGTGGAGTGCAGGCCAAGTCTTGGCGCCTCGATCTTAGTTTGTATCAACCCGAATACCATCGGCCCCGATAACATGCCCTAAGAAAGCCACAAGCCGGCCAAAACTCGCGTTTCGAGAACTTGGCATACAATGCCGGTCCACGAGGACTCGATACCGTCGCCAAATGATCGTATGCTCTGCTGCGTGCGCGAATACACTAAGATATCATCAATGAACACTATAACGAACATATCCAAGAATGGCACGAACACCTATTCATCAAATCCATGAATACCATTTGGGCGTTGGTCAATCCGAAGACATCACCACTGAACTCATAGTGCCCATACCGGGTCACGAATGCGATCTTTGGGATATCCGCCTCTCTAACTCGTGCTGATGGTAACGGACGCAGTCTATCTTGGAAAAGCATCTCGCACCCTGCATCTGGTCAAACAAATCATCAATCCTGGTGAGGGGATATCGGTTCTTGATAGTTACCTTGTTCAGTGCACGTAATCAATACCACATCGCAGGCGTCCATCCTTCTTCTTTACAAATAACTGGCGCTCCCGGGGAGAAACACTTGACTGATAAAGCCTTTCTCCGGAAATCTTTGGTGGTCCTTGATTCCTTCAACTCGGCAGGTGCCATCCTGTATGGAGGAATAGATATCGGTCGAGTGTCTGGCGCCAAATCGATGCAAACTCAATCTCCCTCTCAGGAGGGATACCCGAGCTTCGTGCAGAATACGTCTGAAACTCTCTAACAGGAATCGGTGAAGGTCGTATCTCGACCTCGATGTCGAATACCGAACGAATGGTAAATATACCGCCGTACCATCTTCCTAGCCTTGAGGTAAGAAATAAACCTACCCGCCGGCGATGCGGTATTCCCTTTCCACTCGATGCAGCTCGCGGAAGCGGAACCGAACTAACCTCTCTCTACAGTCCATATTGGCATAGCAAGACGCTAGCCAATCCATACCCATAATCACATCAAAGTCCGTCATATCCAACTCTATCAAGTCGGCTAGAGTCGACGATCAGATATAGTCCTTTGGGCAAGCCTTATACACTCGCTCGACCACCACCGAATCACCTACTGGGGTAGCTACCTCAAAAGGTTTTATGGACTCGGGTCCTATCCCTATTCTACCAGCAATATGAGGAGATATATAGGACAAGGTAGAACCTGGGTCTATCAAAGCATAAACATCACAGCAAGAAACCAACAATGTACCTGTGACGACATCGGTGGCGCCTCGCAGTCTGGCGGTGGACATAGCATAAATGCGGTTCTGAGGACCGCTGGAACTGGAACCCCTGCCACGACCCCTGCCGCGGCCTGCTGGCTCGTGAACACCTTGCCCTCCGGGGTGCCCAACCACTGAAGACGAAGACCCATCAACTGAACCTGTCGGCTGAACCATGACATTCCCGCCGCCTCTGAACGGACAATCTCTCTTCAAATGGCCCTGCTGGCCACAAGAGTAACAAGCTCCTGGAGGAACACGACACCCCACATAATGGCAATCACCACATCGACCACACCGAGGCATAGGTGGCCTCATCTGACCGGAACTCTGGTCCCTCTGGAAACCCGAAGCCCTGGTACCCTGTCCTGCTCCTGAATACCCTGTACGACCGGAAGATGGTGGAGGAACGATCTGAACCGGCTGTGATGCAAACCCGGTCTGCTGCTGAGGCTGTCTACCTCGAGAAATACTAGAGGACGCTGCTGTCACAGCCTCTTCTGCGATACCTATCAATCCGTCGGCCCTGCGTTCTCGCACCACTGGTCATAGGCCTGTATGCGGGCAATGTCCATGCCCGACTGAAGAGCTACTCCCGTACAACTCTCTGCCAAATAGTCATCGAGCCCTGTGATGTAGCGGTGCACTCTGTTCTCCATATCTGCTACTAAAGTGGGTACATATCGAGCCAACGAGTCAAACTCGACGTTGTACTCGGACCGTCGCCCTCTGTCTCAATGTCAGAAATCTGTCGGTCCGTGCCCTCCTCATCTGCGGAGGCAAGAAATGACCAAGAAATACCGCCGAGAACTCGTCCCATACAGCTGGAAGCACATGCTCCCCCCGGGACAGTTCCCATGAATCAAACCAGTCAACTGCGGTATCACGCAGCCGATGTGAACTCAATACAACCGACTCAGTATCCGAGGCCTTGATCACCCTCATAATCCGCTGTAACTGTCGGATAAATTCCTGAGGATCATCCTCAGGCCTCGACCCATAGAACTCTGGTGGGCTGCAGCTCAAAAAGTCCCGAAGTCTCACGCTATCGGATCTGGGAGGAACCACGGTCTGGCCGGAACGGCGTATCTGTCTGTCGCCTCATGCCTAGCCACTATCTGGCGATAATCGGGCCGTCTCGCGAGCCCATATCCTCTGCTCGGTGTATGGCGGAGGCTCGGTGCGTAGTCTCGATGGCATTCTTGCTGCTCCGGACTCTGCTGGGGTTGACGACGTCGCGGAACTCGTCGCCCTAAACATTATCTCGGTGGGGCCCGGGCTGTGCGGGTAACCTCAGTGTCCTACTAGTAGTTCCCTCCGTTGCCTTGCCCTTCTGGGCCGCGGTTGCCTTGCGTGGAGGCATAACTGATACATACAAAATTCACGTCAGCGGGAAGTTCAACCTATAACACGGCTCTGTGCGATCTTAGAGTGAAAGAAATGAAAACCAATCCTAAATATCCTGCGACCTCACGATTATAGATGTGGTGCACAACACGATAATCAAGACTACTAGATACGGCTGTAGACCGCTTTCCAGGATTAATCGCTCGATACCACTTTTGTCACGACCGACCCGACCGGAATCCGTGGCCGGTGCCTTAACGGGCACCGCGTGACACAACATCGGAAAACCGGTGAATATAAACTCATAATAAACAACCATAATGATATAAATAGTCTAGCCCAAAATGGCTACCCCAAAAGTACATAAAACCGAACAGTTACATCCTTAAACAAACCAAGTTATGACAAGACTACAGGCCTCTAAGAAGGAGTAACACTATGGCCGGGACGGGGCCGTCATGCCTAAATGTACAAAACATCAACAACACCGGGGAGAACCATACCAAAAGTCGAGCCTCAGAAGAAATGGAGCTCACGACACTGAGTAAAAGATCCTAGAAATGAGGATCTACCACACCTTTCCCTTACTGCGGCATGAGCGCGGCCCAGGAAAGGGTCGATTACCTGACGTACAGTATGTAAAGCGGAAAAATCGTAGTAATATCATAAGTCAAAAATAATTTGAGTCATAGATAAAAATCAATTTCCTTGCCTTTGTGCCTTACTAACAATGAGAGTAACAAGTATAAATCTTATAGCATAAAAATAGGAGGCTCACGATCAAAGCAGGTACCTGCGCGGTAGTATCATTAAGCAATCCTACTCCTGGGACTATTTCACCCGCATGGGTCCTGTGGACCCGCATGAGGTCATCCGCCTCGTCATGGGACTATTTCACCCGCATGGGACTATTTCACCCGCATGGATCCTGTGGACCCGCATGAGTACCATCGCCGTACTTGCATGGGACTATTTCACCCGCATGGATCCTGTGGTCCGGATCCGCATGAGTGTAAGCGCCGCACTCGCTTCATGGGTAGCAAATCCATGGCATAAATAATAACCCGGGGTTTGCCCCGTAATAATATAAATATATAACATAGCTCATCCGGCTATCATACATAACATAAGCACTACCGACCTATCATATCATACATAAGCACTACCGGCCTATCATATCACAACATAAGCACTACCGGCCTATCATAACATAAGCACTACCGGCTTACCATAACATAAGCAAGTTAAGAAATCTCCTAACTTCTTATTAACATTATTAATATATCCTCTCATTTTAGTATCCTAAGGCACTAACATGTCTTTTAATAGAACATCCGGGAATTCAACCCAAGTACCATGTACTTCTAACTTTTTAAGAAATAACTCTTTTTATACAAAAATTCCAAGATACTAATCACCATAGTATCAAGTTACGATTTCTTTTCAAGACAAGTCACATTTCCTTTTAGAAATATAATAGGCTTCTAAATCAAGTGACTTCATTTCCTTTAAAACCTTAGGCAACCAATGCCTAAAATCAATTCACCTTTCTTAGTTTCAAATCCTTTACTCGTACTTGTTTTAATTAGAGTAAACCTTTCTTTGTAAACCTTTCAAAAATAACTAATATAACCAACTTCCCATAAAGTCATTATATTAGCGTTATCCCTTTGTCAAATACATTTTCCCTAAATCCAAGGGACTTATACTTTTGAAATGAAACAAGTATCATATACTTTAAAATGAGTGAAAGATATCAAATCTTGTACGTCTACCGTACTACATAGGTACAACTACTCATGCTCAAGAGATAGAAAAGTTCCACATACCTCTTCGGTTAATCCACTTGGTAAGTCCGAAATACCGCACGTAATATGTCAACCTATAATGACCATAATACGTTTATTAACCCCTAATTTCAATGTAGAAATATTCCAAGTTCAAGTTACTAATTCCTAAGGAAATTTGGGCAGCATTTCCTTTGTTTCTACATACTTTGCCACCTTTTTCAAGGCCGAATTCAATATCCAAACGCCACATTTAAGGCCCAACAATCCCACTTTTCAAAGGGGATTACACAACCAAACTTAGGTGTGTAAAATTCTGCCCCAATAGGTAAAACAATACACTTAACAATTCTAAAGTAGTTTGTAGGCTACAACATGCTCATAATATCTCTTTAACCAATCTTTCATATCCAAACCATTTTTCTTACATGCAATGATTCTAAGAGCATTATTTACTACTACAAATTCCTTATTCTTCACATGCAACACCAATAACTAGCTACAAGAGAAGAAATGTTACCTTTGAAGCTTTAGCCAAAACTATTCCAACAATTTTGCTAGCCTCCTTTTCAAGAATACCACCACAATAACCTCCACAAGCTTGCAAATAACTTTCCTTCTTAACACCCTTTTCAGATTTTCCTTAAGCTTGGAGTTTCTCTTGATTTTCTAGAGAGAAGGGAGATTTTTTTAGCTTAGAGAGAGAGAGATGAAAGATGACCAAGTCTTCAAGACTTGGTCAATATAAGGCATGCAACATTTCAGATGGGGGGGGGGGACACTTGTCACCCACCCATGACCTCTTTTAAAACAAAACAGTGCAGAAATTTCCACTAACTCTCGCAGATCCCGCCTCGGCGCCGCGGCGCTGAAACTCCTGCCGCCTTCTTAGGACTTTCCGGCGCCGCGGCCCTGCTTCCCGGCGCCGCGGCGCTGAAACTTCAGCGACCCCTCAGATCTTCCGGCGCCGCGGCCCTGTCTTCCGGCGCCGCGGCCCTACAATCACCCGCTTTGGCGCGCCACGCCTCTGGCGCGCCGCGTGCGAACCCCGACCGTGGTCGGACCGAACCACGGGGTATAACATAAGTCGGCGACGCGTATTATCAGGAAACTCTCAGATTCCCGCTCAGCTACCACCCCACACACTCACGGGTGTAGTTACCTCGAAAGGTTCTTATGGATTCAGGCTCTATTCCTTTACACTTGGTTGTTATCTTTCTTACTGGTCGTACTCTTTCCGTACTTCCAACTCATACTAGCATACATACATAACTTCCATACCGATTCTGGACTCTAATCTTTGGAGTCACTCTTTTAAACAACATAAGGCCATTTCCGACTCCCACGACCTGGTTCCGGTGGAACGCATCCACGAACCCGTAAAACAATTAACTATACTTGGGCCTTGCACCCTCGTGACCCTATCACGTAGCGGAACTACTACCAACCGATCCCACTCCATTTCAAACTATGAGGCGACCCGTAATAGGTCCTCAACCCGACTCCGCGTAGCACTTAACTTTTATCCTTGGTCTGACTTAAAATCTTATTTCCAGAGAAAGCCTTATATATCTAAGGTCTCGGCAGTTATCAATATTCTTAGGCTCGCAATTCCCATGCTCCAAGCCTACCTTACCAGTCCCCCCGTAAACGGGTACAATAACTTCTCACAATACCATAATCGCGTCATCTTGATCACCACAACCCTTACTTACTCTATACGGATATCATCCGTACAATCCTCTTACGCACACCACGTAGCTTAATCTATTAACACGACATTCCATTAAGTTTCTTAACATGACTTCTTAAGGGTCCATGCGCTTATCGCACGATTCATCCTTTCCCAATTATCCCAAAATAAAACATAAGACCTTGGCGAGAATTCATTAACTGTTCCATACCTTCCCGGTATCTAGTTAGTCTTTACCAACTCCTGGTAATCTAAAATCATTCTAGGCAACACACGTCTGAGCCCTCATACATAACTCCGTATAACTGTATGTCACAATGCCAACTATACTATAATCATTACCAACCTGGATACGCAATCCACATAGTCCTTCCTGGGTCACTGCTGCCTTTATCGTAGCTGCAATCAACATAACTCGTTGGGAGAGCGACCACAACAACCGCGGCTCTATCGCACGATCTCAGAGTGAGAAGAATGGAAACCAATCCTAAATGCCCTGCAGCCTCCTGATTATAGATGTGGTGCACAACACACCGATAATTAAGACTCTACTAGACACGGTCTGTAGACACTTTCCGAGGACTAACTGCTCTGATACCACTTTTGTCACGACCCGACCTCGGGCCGCGACTGGTGCCCTACCTGGGCACCCTTATACTCATATAACATAATAAACTGCGGAAGATAAATAACACTATTTTTCTTTTTAAATAACTAAGGCCAAGCCGATAAGGCTGCCATAACATAAAAATTACCCGAAAGGGTCTACACTGTTTAACAATGTAAAAACAACTCTATCCAGTCCAGCCCACAGATGAATACAGACCTCTAAGATTTAGACCAATGCTATGACGGGACAGGGCCCCGCCGTACCCCTGAATATACATAACCATGACGACAAGCTCCGGAACATTGGAGCCATCTCAAAATGCTGAACCGGGATCCTAAGCTCGCGGATCCACAATGTGTACCTAAACTGCGGACATGAACGCGGCCCCGAAGAAGTCGATTACAACAGTGCGAATATGGAGCGAAAAATAAGGTACGAGAACAAATCATAAGCGTACAAAAGAATGGCGAGGCAAGTATAAAGAAAGGGTAAATACGGATCCTAGTGTCATTTCCATCTCGTGAACTTAATCGTACCTTATTATCTTTTCCCATTTTTCCATAAGAGTATAGTCAAATTCTTACGTACATACTTAAGAAAACTCATCAAGTTCATAAACATATAACTTACGTATCTTGCATAACCTAATTCGTCCCTTTATGGAGGAACGCTATCTTGTCGGCCCAATCGGGGCGATGAAATCACATAAATCTGCCCGTAAAGGTATCTTGCGGCCCAATGGGATGCGATAAAATCACATAAGTCTGCCCATAAAGGTATCTGCATAAAAATAGGAGGCTCATGATCAAAAGCAGGTCCCTCGCGTAGTATCGATAAGCAATCCTACTCGCGGGACTATTTCACCGCGCATGGGTCCTGTGGACCCGCGTGAGGTATTCCACGCATAGGTTGTACCGCCGCGTGGGACTATTTCACCCGCATAAGCCCATACGGACTCGCATGAGGTATTCCTCGCATCATGGGTAGCAAATCCACGGAACAGGTGGTATCACGGCTTGGGGTTTACCCGCCATTTATACTCTTACACGAAGAAGATGGTATAACGTCTTGGGGTTTACCCTCATTTATACTCTTACCCTGGAGAAGGTGGTATACCGTCTTGGGGGTTTACCCCTCATTTATACTCTTACCCTAACTCAACCGGCCATCATACATAACATAAGCCCTACCGGCTTATCATACATAACATAAGCACTACCGACTTATCATACATAGCATAAGCACTACCGACTTATCATACATAACATAAGCACCACCGACTTACCATACATAACATAAGCACCACCGACTTATCATACATTACATAAGCAAGTTAAGAAATCCCCTAACTTCTTATTAGCTTGTTCATATACCCTCTCATTTATGTTTAATTAAGGCACTAACATGTCATTATAAAATCCGGGAATTTAACCCAACGTACTACGTGCCTCTACTCCTTTAAAATGATTCTCTTTCAAATAAAACTTCCAAGATACTAATAACCGTAGTATCAAGTCATATCTACTTTTCAAGACAAGTCACAATACCTTTTAGAAATACATTTATAGGCTTCTAAATCAAGTGACTTCTTTCTTTAAAACCTTAAGCAATTGGTACCTTTAAAACAATTTGCCCTTCTTTATTTCAAATCATTTCTTTGCTTACATTACTGAAGAAAACCATTCTTTTAATCTTCCATAAGGTTGTTATAACCAACTTCCCATATAGCCGTTATAACTCTTTATGTCTTAGACAAATTCATTCCTTTTATGACCAAGAAACTTATACTTTCAATTCAAATCACATAGCTTTCAAAATACTTCAAGTCTCTTAACTTTTAAGAAAACAAGTTTCTTAACTTTAGAATGGCAAGAAATCAATACTTTCCAAATCAAGTATTCTATACTTTTAAATCAATTCATTTCTTCCTTTAAGAATCAAGTCCCATAACTTGAAAAATAAAGTCTCTTAACCTTTTAAAAATTTGAGGTTCATAGTCTTAAAACTTCATACGTAAATTCTTATAAATTAAGTAACATATACTTTGGTGCGTTGTGAATAAGTTATACTTATTTATAACGATCTTAATCGAGTAGCCATGATCTAGAAAATGTAATACAATTTTGTCTTATCTTAGCTTCTATGCAGATGGAGAATTCTACTCATTTTAACTTAATTGATTGTCATTACATTTTCCTTTATTAACGCTGCAGTGGCTTGTTCGATTCTTATTCTCATTTGTGTCGTAACTTAGCCAAGTCAACTTGGCTCCAAATACCTCCTAACGACTCTTACCAACATCCCCCATAAGACTTGGTAAGAACTTAGGATAACTTATACATAACCTTTACGTAGAGTAAATCAACATACATACCTCTTAACTTCTAAGAGTAGAAGGAATCATGAAATAGTACTACAAGTATATTCCATACATAGAATCATGTCAAAAGAAGGAAGAGGTTCACATATCTCGCGACGATTAGCGACAAATAGCAAAATGCTCCAAAGTACTTCAACCTTGATAGCTATTCCATCCTTCAAGTAGAATACGCTATACTTAGTACTTCAACCTATATTGGCCATAATACGTCCATTAACCTTTAGCTTCGAACGTAGAATATTCTAAGTGCAAAGTCACTAAATTCTACGGAAAATCGGACAGCACTTCCTTTGTTTCTAAATACTTTGCCACCTTTTTCAAGGCTGAATTCAATAACCAAACACGTCACATTTAAGGCCCAACAATTCAGCTAACCAAAGGGGATCAGATGCCTTAACATGACGTGTAAAATTCTGCCCCAAAACCATACCAAAACAGCCCCTAAAACAATCCATAATTACTATAACGAGGGTGGAATGTGAGGCCTTTCAACGCCTTTCCACACCCTTATTCCTTCGGGGGTTTCATTATCAATCTACTACATTAAACATGAAATATAGGGGATGATTTTCCAGCATACAACACGTCTAAAGCAGTCCTAAAAACTGCACGACAATATCCAACAGTTTTATAGATTCTACGGCAACAACTAAAATCCGATAACTCTTTCCTTAATCCTTTTTATTCCAATTCGAGTTCCAAAACATCTACATAAGTTATAACAACTTATTAACAACAATATTAATCCATTATAACATGCAATAGGTGAAGATAACAACGACAATAACCAACGAATTCCATTTACACCAAATCTGTCCCAAATCGGTTTTAGCCCCAAAAAATGGCTCAAACGCTTTTTATTCTTCATTATTTTTAACACAAGTTCATCCATACATTATAACAATAAGTAATATCCAATTACTTTAAAAGAAGAAGGACTTTTACCTCATTTTTGCCCAAAAACGCCCCAAAACAGTCCGGTCTTTATTGGTCCGCAGTTTTCGTTTCGCTCCACTTCTTCAAGTTCCAATCACATATATGTATCCCCTACAACCTTAGGATCAACTTATATTCACGTTTCGCTTCCAAAAAGTCGACGGAAAACCCCTAGGGTTTCATTCTATTTTCGACCCAACCTAGATTTAGGGGTTAAGGGTGCTTAATCTTGGAAAGAAAATACTTTGATCTTGATCTTGTCTTTGGATATGGGGATTTCGAATTGCTCTAGGTTTTTGGAGAGATGAGGGTTTGTATGGATGAATATCTTTTGTTCTAAGTCTTCAAGACTTATCTATATAAAGGTGTGTGGAGTCTTCACAAGACAAGTGGGGAGGGCACTTGCTAACCTCCTATTGGCCAAGTATTTCTTCACAAAATATTTCATCCACACTTAGTTATTTTTCATCCCATTTCGATGGACATGTAACATAGTATACCAAGACTTAATAAATCCACTAAGTCCATAATTCTAATGAAAAATAATTCCATTACTAGAATTAATTCTTGTCATCACATTAAACTCGAAAATTTTCCATATAAGGAAATGTAAAAATCCTTTCCTTTCGACATTCCAATCTTAATTCTATAATCATGTTCTTGAATTACGGGGTGTAACAATAGTTCATGTGGACCCGCAATGAGGTCATCCGCCTCGCATGTGACTATTTCACCCGCATAGGACTATTTCACCCGTATGGGCCCGAAATGATTACAAACGCCGCACTCGCATCATGGGTAGCAATTCCATGGAATAAGTAGTAACCCGGGGGTTTACCCCGTATAAATAACATAACCTAGCACAACCGACTATCATACGTAACATAAGCACTACCGGCTTATCATACATAACATAAGCACCACCGACTTATCATACATAACATAAGCACCACCGGCTTATCATACATAACATAAGCAAGTTTAGAAATCCCCTAACTTCTTATTAGCTTTGTTCATATACACTCTCATTTTAGTTTACTTAAGGTACTAACATGTCATTATAAAATCCGGGAATTTAACCCAAAGTACTACGTACTTCTATTCTTTTAAAATGACTTTTTTTCATATAAAACTTCCAAGATACTAATAACCGTAGTATCAAGTCATATCTACTTTTTAAGACAAGTCACAATACCTTTTAGATTTATAGGCTTCTAAAACTTTTTTCTTTAAAACTTCAAGCAATTGATGCCTTCAAATCAATTTGCCTTTCTTCATTTCAAGTCATTTATCTTTATTTACATCACTTAGAGTAAATCATTCGTTTAACTTTCCATAAAGTTATTATAACCAACTTCCCATAAAGCTGTTATACTAAATTTATGCTTTAGACATTTCCATTCTTTTTTTATAACCAAGAGACTTATACTTTCAAAACCAAGTATCATATACTTTTAAAATACTTCAAGTCTCTTAACTTTAGTAATCAAGTTTCTTAACTTTAGAATAGCTCAAGGAATCAATACTTTCCAAATCAAGTATTCTATACATTTTCAAGTCAAGAAATCTTTGTTTACCTTATTAGGATAAACCATTCTTTTTACTTTCCATAAAGTTATTAACCAACTTTATACTTTTGAAACCAAGGCATTTCTATCCTTTAAAAACAAGTGAGTTAATTCTCTAACTCAACCAACTTGTACATCCTTAAAACAAGTCAAGGATATCAAGTAAAACTAAATTCATTTAAATCTCGTACGTCTACCGTACTATACATTTACAACTACTCATGCTCAAGAGATAAGAAAGTTCAACATACCTCTTCGGTTCAATCCACTTGCTAAGTCCAATATGCTGTACGTAGTATGTCAACCTATAATGACCATAATACGTCTATTAACTTCTAACTTCAAACGTAGAATATTCTAAGTGTAAAAGTCACTAAATTCTACGGAAAATTGGACAGCACTTCCTTTGTTTCTACATACTTTTCCACCTTTTTCAAGGCCCGATTTCAATAACCAAACATGCCACATTTAAGGCTCAACAATGTAGTTAACAATAGGGTATTACACGCCTAACAAGACGTGTAAAATTCCGCCCCACAATTGATATCAAACTAGTCCAAAACGGCAATGCCATTCTCGGCCAATAGGTGTAACAACATATCATCCTTTCCAATTTCTTTTCAATTCAAGTTGTTTAGTATAACATGTTATAAAGCCGCAATTGATTATAACAACTATAATCTTCAAGTAGATGACATGCGATGATTCTAATTATCGACCAAATTGTATTTCAAATTTCAAATGGCTAACAATGTCATTTCGGATTTAGGCTTCCAATATCCATAACACTTATCAATCTTTAATACATATACTTCATGCTAGTTAAAATGTAAGGCTACAACAATATGTAATCTTATAACACTTAAGAGAACACGATTGTTACCTTAATGAGCCTTAATCCAACTTCAATCCGTAGCAACTTAGAGCCTCTCCTTGACACTCCAATCCGCCACTTGAAGCCCTTAGAAGATTACAAAGAACTTTCATTTAATTTCCAATCCAAACCTATGAAAGTGACTTAGGTTTTCACCTTGCGACTAATATAAAAACGATATTTTTCCGGGATCTTTCTATTGAGATACCCTTAGGAACCTTGGTTTAAAGTATGGAGATTATTGAACAACAAAAGAAAATTCTTGTCTTCCAATTTGACCCAAACCCGAGAGCTCAACTTTGTGTCTTCAAAGTTTTTCAAATTTTTCTCTAAGTATGAGAACTTGTCTTGTTAGTAGTGTTACTACATAGCAACATGGAGGGTCAAGAATAAAACAAATGGGTGGCTTGGATGTATTTTAATAAAAGATCAAGCCAAGTGGCCTTGACTTAGTCAATGTTATCAAGCTCTTAGCCTAGCAAGACTTGCTCATCTCTATATTGGTCAAATGACCATTTCACCCATGGTCCATTTCATCCAAGACCAACTAAGGGGGGTGACACGTGTCGCCCTCCCATTCGTCGCAATATTCCGTTTTCCGACATTTCCATAATTCCGATAAATCTTTACTAGTCTCAAATCTTAACATTTTTGAGTTCTTACGTACGTTCTTATAAACATGTCCTGGAATTACGTGGTGTAACATTTTTCCCCCCTTAGAAACATTCGTCCCCGAATGTTCTTTTAGAGTCAATCTTATAGATAGCGACATAGTCTCATTTTACAACCCCTACATACAAATAATGCCACACGTGGCCACATAACAATACTTATACTAAAACGTCAACCTCAACTCCAAGCGTCGACGCCGATTATCTGCATAAGACTTCTGCCGACTCTGAGCTGCTAACAGACTCTCCTGGATAAGCTTCACCTTATCCACAGCCTACTGAATCAAGTCTGGGCCAACTAACTGTACCTCACCCACATCGAACCAACCAATCGAGGACCTACACTTCCGCCCATACAAAACCTCATATGGCGTCATCTGAATGCAAGAATGGTAGCTGTTGTTATAAGCAAACTCAACAAGAGGCAAGTGATCCTCCCAGCTACCCCTGAAATATAAAACACAGGCCCGCAGCATATCCTCAAGTGCCTGGATAGTATTGTCACGACCCGACCTCGGGCCCGCGACTGGTTCCTTATCCCGGGCACCCTAGTGATACAACATCAGAGAAAATCAACGGAAATAAAATCTTAAACATGAAACAAGATATAAAATAAGAAACAGGCTAACCAAAACGGTCACCTTTCTGTATATATACAAAATCGAGCGATTCATCCTTTACAACTGACCACACTTGTGATTACATACCTCTAAGAGTTTTATAACAACAACGACGGGACAGGGCCCCGCCATACCCCTGGATGTACAAGAACCTACAATCTCAGGGAATCATACCAAAAGATAAGCCTCCGGAGAAACAGAGCTTCCCGAAACGCTGAACTGTGATCCTATGAGCGAGGATCAACAACCGGTGTACCTCTACCTGCGGCATGAACGCAGCCCCCCGAAGGAGGTCGATCTGACAGGTACAGTATGTGGCTGAAAATATCGTAATGAAATCATAACGATCTATAAAAAGCAGAGACATGTATGATAACCAAACTACATTACACCATATATAAACGTATCAAGTCGGGGACTCGCACCTCAAAGTCATCATTCATGCGTGGAATTCCTTCGCCATAGCTGGCGATCTATGACATAAATCATACTCGTGTGGCCGCGTGACATCTTACCTCACCGTCGGCGTACATATACAACACATATATATATAATATGCCTCGGCATCCTCGCCGGGTACATGTCTTCATGGGGAACTAGTCCATGGAGTAAAATATAACGTGGCCGCATGCCCCGGAATCCCTCATCGTATAAGCATGGCCATGGAGTAATGATCGTACAAAACGTGCCCCCAGAATCCCTCATCGTAGGTGCAGGTCTTCATGGGGAGCTAGCCCATGGAGTAAAAATATAACATGCCCCCGGAATCCCTCATCGTAGGTACATGTCTTCATGGGGAGCTAGCCCATGGAGTAAAATAAAACATGGTCGCATGCCCCGGAATCCCTCATCGTATAAGCATGGCCATGGGGTAATAAAACGTTCGGGCATCTAACCCGCATCCTGGCCGCATGCCCCGACATCCCTCATCATATAAGCATGGCCAAGATCAATCACAATGGAAGCATACCCGTGGAATCCTCCGTCACGCCCGGTATGTCCAAGTAAATTCACAACAAGTCAGTCGGCCCTCCAACTGAGAGACGCGGTAACATAGTAATACCACCAAAGGCTATCACAACTAGCATAGACAAGTTTAACATAATTTTAGACTTTCATTTTATGACAACAAATCCGGGTTTTAACCCCAAGGTACTACATACTTAAATTCTTTCAAAAGATCTATTTCTTTTACAAAGGTCACACGATACCCGTAGTATCAAAATAGAGTGACTATCATTTTAAGTAAACCAAAACAATTTCCATACCTTCTTTTTAAACCAATTTAAGACAAAACCATGCCTTTATTTTAAACCAAAAACACTTCAATTCCTCATGTCTCTATTCTTTTAGAAATCCAGTTCCTTACTTTGAAATTTAAGAAAATCAATACTTGTTTATAATGATCTTATTAAAGCAGCCATGATCTAGAAAATGTAATACAATTTTGTCTTATCTTAGCTTCTATGCAGATGAAGGATTCTACTCATTTTAAGTTAATTGATTGTCGATACATTTTCTTTTATTAACGCTGCAATGGCTTTTTCGATACTTCTGCTCGTTTCCAAAATCCAGATAACTTTATTCTTTTAAATACCAAGTACCCATTTCTCACGAATGAGGTTTCACAACTTTTTACACAATTCAAGTCCTTAACATTTCATATCAAGTCAATTTATAAGTCAAGTCTCTTATCTTTTAAAATCAAGTCTCTTAACTTCTAAAATCAACAAACCATTCTTTTATCTACATAAAGTCGTTATAACTAACTTCCCATAAAGCCATTATAATACTTTATGTTTTAAACCAACCAAATTCGTTTAGCACACGTACGTCTACCGTACTACATAGTTCAAAAAAATCATGCTAGAAAGGATAGGAAGAGGTTCACATACCTCGCGACGATTATCGACAAATAGCAAAATGCTCCAAAGTACTATAACCCTGCTAGCCTTTTCCACCCTTCAAGTAGAATACGCTACTCGTAGGACTTCAACCTAAAATGGCCATAATACGTTCATTAACTTCTAGATCTCTTCGTAGAACATTTCTAAGTATAAGGTTCCATAATTCTACGGAAAATTCAGCGGACCTCCTCCCCGCATTCACATATATCACAACTTCTAACAAGGCCCGCTACAAAAAGCCAACAACTCAACAAGGATTACACGTCTAACCAGACGTGTACAATCCTGCCCCACAATATACCAACAGTCTATATCTTTTCAATTTTCTATCCACATACCATATACTCAATTATAAACTACTACAACATGTAATCTCCAATTACAACAGGGGGATAAAGATCATTACCTCGATAAGCCCAAAAATTATCCAAGATTTAAAAGTCGATCCTGAGCAACGTTTAGCTCCTATTCCTTACGCTCCAATCCGCTCCAAGCAACCCTTAGAAGTTTCTAAACAACTTCTCTTAACACTTCATCCAACTATGAAGATTTTCCTAGGGTTTCATTTTGCGACTAAAGGAATAAAGTAGTATTTTCGGGCTCTTAGTATTGAGATAACTTTAGAATACCACTAGGGACACTAGGCTAAGGTATTTGGGGTTATACAACAACCATTGAAGTATTTTCTACACAAAGTGGGGGGGGGGGTATGCCGAGGCTACACAAAGAGAGGGAGGGAGAATTGCCTTGGAAATTATTTCAAATGTGGGACGAATAAGTCTTGCACTCAAGGGGTATTTATAGGACAATAAATGACCAAGATCAAAGCAAGTGTGTGGTCTAGATTGGGACATGTGTGTGTGGGCCCCACAATACCACATGTCCACACAAACTTGGAGACAAGTGGCTTGCCACTTGTCCACCACAATTCGGCCAAGGACACTTGTCCATCACAATTCGGCCAACATGGCCACATAGGGGTGACACGTGTCGCCCCCCTACTCGTCCAAAATATTTCATCTTCCAAAAATATACGTAATGCCAAAAATCTCGAAAACAAAGTGGGCCCCACAAAACCGTAAATTGCTCCCGTGGGCCCCACGTGACCAATTCCGGAAATAAAATTCCATAATTCTATAATATTCCAAGAAGTCCGAATACCAAATCTGGGAATCCAATTCCCATTAACGAACCTTTTTCCTTCACAAAATCCGAAAACCTTTTCGTCGAAAAATCACATCTTTCTTCCTTTCCAATTTTAATGTCATATTCTCGTACGTACGTCCTCATATACATACCCTGGAACTACGGGGTGTAACAAGTATGCTCTACCTGTCCGTCAATCTGAGGGTGTAATGCAACACTGAGACTCACCTATGTCCCTAACCCCTTCTGGAAAACCTCCAGAAGTTATCCGTAAACTGAGCTCCTCTGTCTGACATCATAAATGTAGGAACCCCTTGCAGTCTCACAATCTCCCTGCTATATAATCTAGCATAATCCTCAGCCGAGTAAGTGGTCCTAACCAGAAGAACATGGGCTGGTTTCGTCAGCCTGTTTACTATGACCCTCAGGGAGTCGCACTTCCTCCGAGTACGATGCCACCCAGTAACAAAATCCATAATAATGACCTTCCATATCTAAGTTGGGATCTCAATCACCTGTAGTAGCCCACAGGGCTTATGGTGTTCCACCTTGACCTGCTACTAACTCGGACACTAAGCAACAAACTCCGCTACGTCCCTCTTCAGGTCATCTTACCCATACATACATCTGAGTCATGATACATCTTAGTAAACCCCGGATGAATAGAGTAACGAACACTGTGTGCCTCCCCCAGAATCTGCTGACGAAGTCCTGCAACATCGGGAGCACACAATCTGCCCTCGAATCTTAACATCCCATCAGGCGCTACCTCAAATAAACTCTCTTCTTCTTGAAGAGTCGTAACTCGATACCGTATCATAACTGGATCCTCATACTGTCGCCTCTTTACCTCCTCAACGACGGAAGACTCGGCAACCTCCCGGATTTAACTCCATTAACCTTGGAAACAAATAATCGAACCCCTCGGCTCGGTAGCTGATGAATATCACGGACCACGTCATGTCTATCTAGCTTCCCATCTGACAGACTACCCATAGATATACGACTAAGAGCATCTATAACCGTCTCGTCTTTCCCCGGGTCATAGGCTCTAACCTTATCGTGTTGCATCAGCACACAACCTAGCCCAATACCCAAAGTGTTGCAATAATAACCTAACCCTCTAGTCCCTCAGGAGGGGTTAGAACTGTAGTCGTAGTCAACTTGTCTTCCAATAACTGGAAGCCTTTCTCATACTTGCGAAATATTCGGGCATCCTTAATCTCAATTATGATTCATGTTCCTATTTCTCTGTTGCAACCAAACTTGGTCACTATACTTAGATTTAATTCCTTTACTTGCCTCATGGCTAAGACTTCTTGCCAATCACAATTTAGGGGGAGACTTCCTTGATTTCCTTAAGTAGTAATCCTATTATTTTCTTCCAGCTCATAGAGCTTATAGTCAGGTGTTCAAACTCAATTCATGGTATTACATAGTCTAATGGTTTGCCAAGATTTCTTATCGTTCGAGTATCTACTCATCTTACCTTTATTTTTTATTACAAGTTGTCCTGGGGCCTCTTACCTCCCCGTATATATATGGTCTGGCCCGTCATTACAGGCTTGCCACCTATCCTCGAGGTGTTCTTACTCCGCACCATTCAATAATGGTCTTTACACTAGTCTGGGGTAATCATATCTGGTGCAACTTACATAACCCTGGTCGCATTATCTTTTATCATTCTGGACTTAACCCTTCCGTATGCTTATTATTAGCAAAAACATTTCTATATTGATTCATGATCATACAGTTTCATTCATGCGTACTATCTGCATTTATATCCTTACGACACTTCCTCGACCATTTCCTAACGTCGTTCTCAATTACCCCAACACAATATTTTTCCCACGGTTATCTAAAATTGTAACCTATGGCATGACGATACTGAAGACCTTACCAGTCTCATATCCTTCGTCTAACAACATGGGTACACATAACCCCATAATACGTAAAACTATCCTTTTACGTGGGGGAGAGAACTTATCTCCCTTTCAAAATCTTAATCATCAAGCGCCACCTTATAATCGTATAGATTTTCAAAACCTACCAACGATGTCTTCTGTTTTCCGCAGGCAGCACTGGTATTTGTCTTATTCTTGCCTTGCGCATTTTCCTGAAATCATTCGGGAAGTCGTGGACCTAACCGCCACACTAACAACTACAAGAACCTCTGAGGGCACTTATTCATAAAATCCTTCAATGATCGTACGTTCTTATCTACGTCTCTTAGCTTTAAAATTCACGTGCTACATACTTCTAACATCAATTTATTTACTTCAACCAAACAAGTCACATAGACTTACTAAAATCAACGATGTCAAAGAAGGAAGGATAATTCACTGGTTACAACCACTTCCCTTCCTTTCCACTCGATAACCGGCTTAACGGAAAACTGGAACCGAACCAATATCTCTCTGTAGTCAACGTTGGCATAACAAGAGGCCAACTAGCACGTACTCATAATGACCTCAAAGTCTGTCATAACAGCTCTGCTAGGTCTGCTAGGGTCCGACGACTGTATCGTCACCGGACAATTATTATATACCCGCTCAGCTACCACCCATCACTCATGGGTGTAGTCACCTCGAAAGGTTCTCATGGATTCAGGCTCTATTCCTTTGCACTTGGTTGCTCTCTTTCTCACTGGTCGTACTTTTTCCGTACTTCCAAACTTATACTAACATATGTACATAACCTCCATACTGATTATGGCCTCCAATCCTTGAAGTTACTTACATTGAACAATTTAAGGCCATTTCCGGCTCTCACAACCTGGTTTCCGGTGGAACGCGTCCACGAACTTGTAAAACGATTAACTAGACTTGGGCCTTGCACCCTCGTGACCCTGTCACGTAGCGGGACTACTACCAACTGATCCCATTCCATTTTAGGCTATGGGGCGACCCTTAATAGGTCCTCAACCCGACTCGGCGTCGCACTTAACTCTTATCCTTGGTCTGACTCAAATTTTTACTACCCGAGAAGGCCTTATATACCTAAGGTCTCGGCGGTTATCAATATTCTTAGGCTCGCAATTTCCATGCTCCAAGCCTACCTTATCAGTCCCCCCGTAAACGGGTACAATAACTTCTCGTACAATCATAACTATGTTGTCTTGATCACAACAACCCTTACTTACTCCATACGGATCTCATCCGTACCATTCTCTTAATCATACCACGTAGCTTAATCTATTAACATATTCTTCCATTAAGTACCTTAACAGGACTTCTTAAGGGTTCATTACCCTATCAGACAACTCATCATTTCCTAATTATATCAAATTAGCACATAAATCTTGATGAGAATTCATTAAATTGTTTCATACCTTCCCGGTATCTAATTAGTCCTTACCAATTCCTGGTAATCTAAAATCATTCTAGGCAACCCATATATGACCCTCATACATAAATCTGTATAGTTGTACGTCATTATACCAACTATACAACAATTACAACCAACCTGGATACGCAATCCACATAATCCTTCCTGGGTCACTGCTGTCTTTCTCATAGCTGCAATCAACATAACTCGTTAGGGATAGACGACCCTAACAACACAGCTCTATCGCACGATCTCAGAGTGAGAAGAATGGAAACCAATCTTAAATGTCCTGCAGCCTCCTGATTATAGATGTGGTGCACAACACACCGATAATCAAGACTCTACTAGACACGCGATGCGTAGACACTTTCCGAAGACTAAGCGCTCGATACCAATTTTGTCACAACGACCACGGGCGTGGTGGTGCCCTACCTGGGCACCCCTTTCAGGTATACATCAGAGAATAGCAGCGGAACATACACAACTCATAAAAATACTTAGACATTAAACATCAACAGGCTAGCCGATAAGGCCACCTTCCGTAACATATACATAATACAAAAATAAAACAGTACATCTCTGTTCTTACAACCCAATCCACAAATGTGACTACAGACCTCTAAGAATAACAACTGTGGCGGGACAGGGCCCCGCCATACCCCTGAATGTACATAAATCTACAACATCAGGGAAACCGTACCAAAAGACAAGCCTCCGAAGAAATGGAACTTCTGACACCTGATCAGTGATCCTAAGAATGAGGATCCACCACTCTTACCCTACTGCGTGACGCGGCCCCGAGAAAGGGGTCGACACAATATGTACCAAGTATGTAAAACTGGAAAATACTGCAATCTACATCATAAGTCTAAAATAAAGCTGGAGACATGTATGATAATAAAATTACAGTACAATGTGCCTTACTAACAATGAGAGTAAACAAATGTATACTTTACTGCATAAAAATAGGAGGCTCATGATCAAAGTAGGGTCACCCTCCCGTAGTATCATTAAGCAGTCCTACTCCTGAGACTATTTCACCCGCATAGATCCTGTGGAACCGCAATGAGGTCATCCCCCTCGCATGAGACTATTTCACCCGCATAGAACTATTTCACCCGCATGGGCTCGGTGGGCCCGCAATGATTACAAACGCAGCACTCGCATCATGGGTAGCAATTCAATGGAATAAGTAGTAACCCGGGGGTTTACCCCGTATAAATAACATAACCTAGCACAACCGACTATCATACGTAACATAAGCACTACCGGCTTGTTACACCCCGTAAGTCCAGGACATATAAAAGAGAATGTGCTTAAGGAAACAAGACTAGGAAATTAGTACGAAAGGAGGAATTGTTTTTCCGACGGAAAAATCTTCCAAACGCCGGAAAGGAAAAATGTTCGTTGTTGAGAATTGGATTCTCAAAATGCATTATTTGAAGAGTATGGAACTCTTAACTTTTTGGAAATTTATTTTGACGGATTTGGTCATGTGGGGCCCACCCGAGGAATTTTACGTTTTGTGGGGCCCACGAGGGTTACGGAATTTTATGGACCAATGAGAGGGCGACACGTGGCACCCCCTCATGTGGTCTTGGTCGAATTAGTAAGGGGAAAAATGGTCATTTACCATGGTGGAAGATAAGTCTTGCTAGCATGATATTGTTGACTTGTCAACTTGTCCACATAGGCTTAATCCAAGTGAAATTCATCATAGCCTCACATTTGTTTAAGTCTAAGCCCTCCAATATGTGTTATATACTATGTTAGTGCAAGACAAGGTCTTTTACACTTAGAAAAATTGAGAGAACTTTGTGCCAAGAACAAGAGGCTCTCGGGTTTGCTCCTCCCACACACAAAAAAATTTAGTTTTTGATCCTTTGTTCACAAGACTTAAACCCAATGTCCCTAAGGGTATTGTAGGGATATCTCAATAGAAAGATTTCGGAAAAACGGCGTTTTCGTATTAGTCGCAAGGCGGAAACTTGAGGAGTTCTTCAACTTTGAAGTTGGAACTTGAAGATGAGTTCTTCATAGGCTTGTAAGGAGTGCTTGGAGCGGATTGGAACCTAAGGAAAGGAGCTAAGAATTTGCTAAGGAGCGACTTTGAATCTTGGAATTTTTAAGGGCTTAAAAGGTATAATCTTGTCGTTTTAGTAGTTAAGATATCTTATTGATTGTAGCTATGGATATTAGCAAGCATGAGTTATATATTATGTTGTTGGATTAGTGTATTGGCTATTGGAACCCTAATCCGAAAACTAGCATGTTTAGCCTTAAGATTGGAATTCAAGTTGATTATTAGTTTAAGTTGTCGCATGTTGTATAAAGAAGGAAATTGTAGTTGTTGAAGTTGTTTATGACTATATAACATGTTAGAACTTAGAACTTGGATTGAAAAAAGAAATTGGAAAGGACTTAGTGTCGTTGGTTATAAGTTGGCCGAGAGATGGTTTGGATTTTAATCTACTTTGTATGAATTGTGGGGCGGAATTTTACACGTATTGTAAGGCGTGTAATCCCCTTTGTTTGTTTGTTGGTTTGAGCCTTAAATGTGGCGTGTTGGTTATTGTATTCGGCCTTGAAAAAGGTGGCAAAGTGAGTAGAAACAAAGGAAGTGCTGCCCGATTTTCCGTAGAATTAGAGACCGTATACTTAGTATTATTCTACGTTGAGACTAGAAGTTGATAGTCTTGTTGTGACCATTATAGGTTGACACTTCTACGTACGGCGTATTCGGCTTAGCTTGTGGATTTAGCCGAAAAGGTATGTGAACTATCTCCTCTTCTAGCATGATTCCTTAAGATCAAGAAAGTAAGTTCTACTCCTTAAATGATCCATTCCTTGGTTGTACTTGGATTGCCTAATATAGAATTTGTTCTATGTACTTCCTTGATTGTACTTTGATGTTTAAATTGTAAGTTGTATAATCCATTGCCTTAGTGAAGTTGGATTCTTAAAAGTGAAAGTATTTTACTTAAAGTACATAGAGTCTTGAAAAGGAAGTGGTTTCCAAACCTTTTGGCTAGTGCCTTAGTTCCAAAATGTCACGACCCGACCCCGGGCCCGCGACTGGTGCCCTACCTGGGCACCCCTTTTGGCATACATCAGAGAATAGCAGCGGAACATACACAACTGATAAAATACTTAAACATAAAATAACAACAGGCTAGCCGATAAGGCCACCTTCCGTAACTTATACCAATAAAACAGTACATATTTTTTTTTCTTTACAACCCAATCCACAATGTGACTACAGACCTCTAAGAATAACAATCCTGGCGGGACAGGGCCCCGCCATACCCCTGAATGTACAACAACTGACAATACCAGGGATAAGCCTCCGAAATGAGGGAGCTTCTCAACGGTGAGCAGTGATCCTAAGAGCGGATCAAGCAACTGTACTCACTGCGGCGTGAACGCGGCCGAAGGAGGTCGATAACATGTACCAAATATGTGAAATCAGAAATCGTAATGAAATCATAAGTCTAATAATAAAACTGGAGACATGTATGATACTCAATTAACAGTACACTGTGTCTTACTAACAATGAGAGTAAATAAGTGTATACTTACACTATAAAGTAGGAAGCTCACGATCAAAACAGACCACTGTCGCGATGATCATTAAGCAATCCTATTCCTGGGACTATTTCACCCGCATAGATCGCGTGGACCCGCATGAGATATTCCTCGCATGGGACTATTTCACCCGCATAAGCCCTACGGACTCGCATGAGGTATTCCTCGCATCGTGGGTAGCAAATCCACGGAAATATGCAATGCCACAAACCCGAGGAATGACCCCGCAATTATTCAACTACTAGCACAAATCCGGCTATCACACATAACATAAGCACTACCGGCTTATCATACAATATATAAGCAAGTTAAGCAATCCCCTAACTTCTTATTATTCTGTTTCATATACACTCTCATTTTAGTTTACTCAAGGCACTAACATGTTCTTTATAAAAAATCCGGGAATTTAACCCAAAGTACTACGTACTTCTATTCTTTCAAAATGACTCATTTCATTATAAAACTTCCAAGATACTAATAACCGTAGTATCAAGTTACAATTTCTTTTTCAAGACAAGTCACAATACTTTTAGAAATAAAATTAGGCTTCTAAATCAAGTGACTTCTTCTCTCGTAAAGCCTTAGGCAATTGATGCCTTTAAATCAAATTGCCTTTCAAATAAATCAAGCCATTTATCTTTCCATAAAGCCAATATAACCAACTCCCCATAAAGTCGTTATATTCACTTTATACCTAAGTCAAGTACAATTTCCTATCCAAGGGACTTATACGTTTAAAACGAAACAAGTGTCACATTCTTTAAAACTCTTCAAGTCCCTTAACATGCTTAAATTACTTAAGAGTAAACCATTCTCTTATTAACTTTCCATAAAGCTATTATAACCAACTTCCCATAAAGCCGTTATACTAGCTTTATACATTAGCAACTTACATACTTCTTTTTAACCAAGAGACTTAAACTTTCCAACAAAACAAGTATCAAAATACTTTCAACATACTTAAAGTCTCTTAACTTTTAAAAACCAAGATATCCTTAATAATTAAACAAGTGAGTTAATTCCCTAACTCAAACAACTTGGGCATTCTTAAAATAAGCCAAGGATATCAAATAAACTAGATTGTCAAAATCTTGTACGTCTACTGTACTATACATTTACAACTTAATCATGCTCAAGAGATAAGAAAGTTCCACATACCTCTTCGGTTTAATCCACTTGCTAAGTCCAATCGCCGTACGTAGTATGCCAACCTATAATGACCATAGTACGTCTATTAACTTCTAGTTTCAAACGTAGAATATTCCAAGTGCAAGTCACTAAATTCTACGGAAAATCGGACAGCACTTCCTTTGTTTTTACTAACTTTGCCACCTTTTTCAAGGCCGAATACAATAACCAAACAGCCCCAATTGGCTCACCACAATTTATAAGGTAGTTCAATACAAATGAATAACCAAACAGCCCGAATTGGCTCACCACAAACGATAACAAACTAGTCTAAACTAAAATGTCAATTCGGCAATTAGGCAACAATACAAATCGTTTCCAATTCCTTTTTAATCCAAGTGGTTTAGTATAACATGATATCAAGCCGCAATCGATTACAACTACTACAATCCTCAAGTAGGTAAACATGCGACGATTCTAATTATCGACCAATTTGTATATCAATTTTCAAATGGCTTAACATGTCATTTTCGGATTTGAGCTTCCAAATTTCCATAACACTTATCAATCTTCTTAACACATATCACATGATCATTTCTAACTTATAATAACATGGAATCTTCAATTAAAAATGTAAGACGAAGATTATACCTCATTTAGCCCAAAAAATGCTCCAAGATTACAAGTCGATCCTTAGCAACTTTAGCTCCTCTTTTTGAAATTCTTCTTCCCGCTAAAATCATCTCTACTAATCCCCTACAAGCTTGCCAACATATTTCCTTCTTGTTGCCTTTCCAAAAATCTCATTTAGGCCTAGGGTTTTTAACTATTTGAGAGAAGAGAAGAGAAAAAAATTTGGGTGAAGTCTTGCAAATGATGTAAATCTAGCAAGACATGTCTTATATAGCCTTTATCTTGTTCCACAAGTTGGGGGGACACTTGTCACCCACCCAGGGGTCCTTTACAACAAATATCTTCTATTTTTACCCCATTTCCGAAAAAATCCGCCCCGGCGCGCGGCCTGCAGCCGCGCCGCTCTGCAATTTCAGACAATTTCAGGCTTTCCGGCGCCCCGGCGCTGCAGCCGGCGCCGCGGCGCCTGACCCTGCCTGCTCTGTCAGCCAATCTTGTAACGTCCATAACTTTCTACTCCGATGTCCTATTGAGGAGAGGTTTGTTGCGTTGGAAACTAGACTTAATGAAATTCATATTAGGCTTTTGAAACACCTAAAAACCCCAATTATACTAGGAGATATGCTGCTTCCAAGTTGACTGAAAAACTGTCCAAAAAAAAAATATATTCTGCCAACTTTTCTTTTTTTCTTTTTTTCAACTTCGAATCTTATTTCCTTTCGTACGTTCTCATCTCATCCTCTTGGAATTACGGGGTGTAACACAAAACCTAAAGGTCATTATAATGACTTTAGGGGAGTCAAAGGAGTGATTTACTTAATGGTTTTAAAAGAGGAGAAATGACATGATTTAAGAGAAGTAACTTGTTTTAAAGGTGTGAGTTACTTGAGGTTTAAAAGTAGAAGAAACTTGTTTTCTAAATATTAAGAGACTTGTAGTATTTTGAAAGTTGAGAACTTGATATATAAAGCATGTGATACTTGGTTTTAATAGTATAAGTCTCTTGGTTATAAAAAGAATGAAATTGTCTAAAACCATAAAGGGTTATAACGACTTTATGGGAAGTTGGTTATAACGGCTTTATGGAAGGTTAAGAATGTTGTCTATTTTGATTATTGGGCATAAGTTGCCTAGATTGTGAAAATTTGAAGTTACTTGATTTCAAGCTTTGAAATGAGTTTTCTAAAAGTGTAGTAACTTACTTTGAAAAATAGACACACCTTGATACTACGGGTGTTAGTATCTTGGGATTTTACATAAAAAGGAGTCTTTTGAAAAGAATGTACGTACGTAGTACTTTGGCTTGTTAAATGAGAATTATTCTATTTGTGCCTTGATAAGTACTTTGGCTTGTTAAATGAGAATTATTCTATTTGTGCCTTGATAAGTACTTTGGCTTGTTAAATGAGAATTATTCTATGTGTGCCTTGATAAGTACTTTGGCTTGTTAAATGAGAATTATTCTATGTGTGCCTTGATAAGTACTTTGGCTTGTTAAATGAGAATTATTCTATTTGTGCCTTGATAAGTACTTTGGCTTGTTAAATGAGAATTATTCTATTTGTGCCTTGATAAGTACTTTGGCTTGTTAAATGAGAATTATTCTATTTGTGCCTTGATAAGTACTTTGGCTTGTTAAATGAGAATTATTCTATTTGTGCCTTGGTAAGTACTTTGGCTTGTTAAATGAGAATTATTCGATGTGTGCCTTGATAAGTACCTTGGCCTGATTAATTGAGAATTGCCTATGTGTGCTGGCGATAGCCTTTGAGTGCAAGGATTATGTTTTATTAAGTTGCCGCGACTCTCGGTTGGAGGGTCGGCTGTCTTGTTGTAAGTTACTTGGACGTATCGACAGTGATGTGGGATTCCACGGGTATGCTTCCGTTATTTGTAGTACATGGGTTAAATTCCCGGATTTTTATAGAAGACATGGTAGTGCTTCTGTTTTTTTTTACGGCCGGTCGAGATAGGGTAAGAGTATAAGTGAGGGGTAAACCCCCAAGATGCTATACCACATTCTCCAAGGTAAGTGTTATACCCCGTATTTCCAGAGTATGTACATGAGGGCGTACGTATAATAATTTAAGCCTTAAGGATTGGCAAGGTTCGAAATTTGGGCACAAGTGCCGAAAAGAATCGTTTTTCGACGAAACGTTTTACTAAACTTGCGAAGGGAAAATTCCGGCTATGTCATTTATTATTTTTGCGGATTTTTCTGAGAGACGAAACATTTTGGACCAACGGGAGGGTGACATGTGTCACCCTCACATTGGGCGTGTTTGGGGCGGCAAGTGGGACGAAAATGGGGTCTTGGTTAGGTAGGATATTTTGGTGGTAGATGGATAAGGTGTACTTGGTTAAATCCTAGCCCTACACTTGCCTAACACTTGGATTGATCTTGGCCATTGGTTGGCCCTTGCTTGACCTATAAATACCCCCATAAGTTGAAGACTTTCTTCATCCCTAAATATTTTCTAAGTGTTAAAATCCTCCCCCCCTCTTAGTGAGAGTTCTCGTCAGAGCCTACCCCTCCCCCCCTTGATAAAGCTTTGGCCAAGAGGGTCCGCCCCCTTTGTAGTGTTCTAGCCGAGGGGTACCCCCCCTAGCCTAGTTGTTTTCGAGAAATACCCCTCCCCCTTTGTGGTATAGAAATACTCTTCAAGTATTGTTATAATGCCCTAAATACCTTAGCCCATATACCTTGTAGTACTTTCCAAAAAGTTACCCCTATACGAAAGCCCAGAAATACTATTATACTTCCCCTCAGTCACAAAAACGAAACCCTAAGGAAAACCTTCATAGTCGGTTGAAGTGTTAAGAAGAAGTTGCGTAGAACTTCTAAGGGTTGTTTGGAGCGGGTTGGAGCACATGGAGTAGGAGCTTAACGTTGCTCAGGATCGACTTTAAACTTGGATAATTTTGGGCTTACCGAGGTAAATAATCCTATCCTTCTAGTGTAATTGGAAATTACATACTGTAGTTGTATAGAAATGAATATAAGATTCATAGAAGAGAATTGAACTGTAATAGAGGGATATTACAGAAAAGGATTGAACTGATATCACGTAGAAGATTCAACTGTACTTACATAGGACTGTATTTACAGTAGACTGATAGCCTTTATTGGTTGAATGTTCTGCGAGTAGCATGTACTACTTGGAAGGTGGACAAGGCTAGCCGGGTTATAGCCGTGGAGCGTTTTGCTTATAGTCGATAATCGTCGCGAGGTATGTGATTCTTCCTATACTCTTGAGCATGAAGTATTTTAAAAGAATATATATATATAGTACGGTAGACGTACGTGTGGCAATGTCTTTTGACTTAAGCCTGAATAATATATATATATATAGTATGGTAGACGTACGTGTGCTAACTGAATATAATTGTACGACAATGTCTTTTGACTTAAGCCTGAATAATAAGAATCTTGAAGTATTTTAACGGAATATATATATAGTACGGTAGACGCACGTGTGTTAATGTCTTTTGACTTAAGCCTGAATAATAAGAATCTTGAAATATTTTAAAGGAATATATATATAGTACGGTAGACGTACGTGTGTTAACTGAATGTAGTGTTACGGCAATGTCTTTTGACTTAAGCCTGAATAATAAAGAATCTTGAAGTATTTCAAAAGATTAAGAAACCGTTTTGAAAGAAGAGTAATACTTGGTTTTGAAAAACATAAGAGTTATACTAGCTTTATGGGAAGTTAGGTATAACGTCTTAAGAGAGATAAAGAGAATGGTTTACTTATTCTTAAAAGATAAGAGACTTGACTTGAATGAATTAATATGAATTTTGTGTGAAATCTCATTCGTGAGTAATGAGTACTTGGTTTTTAAAAGGAGAAATGTTTTACTGATTTTCGGAAATCAGAATGAGTATCGACAAACCACTGCAGCGTTAATAAAGGAAAATGTATTGAATAATGAAGTATTATTAAAACCAGTAGAAACCTCCATCTGCATAGAAACTAAGATGAGACAAAATGATATTACATTTCCTAGATCATGGCTGCTTAATAAGATTGATTATAAACAAGAATAACCTACTCACATATAAGGCATATGTTTCTCTAATTGTTTAAAAGAGAATTATGTTTGAAAGGATTAAAATTATGAACTACGAAACCTTTTCGAAAATGAGAAACTTGAGCATTTGAAATTAGGCAAACTTGAACGTTTGGAAAATAATGTTGTTACTTGATTTTACAAAGGAAAGCATTTTAGTTTACTTAACGATGTAAGTCACTCTATTTTTTATACTAAAGTGCGGGTGACTTTTATAAAAGGAATGGATCTCTTAAAAGGAATTTAACGTACGTAGTACTTTAGGGTTAAAACCCGGACTTTGACATAAAATGAAAGTACCTTGAGTTGTGTATAACTTGCCTATGCTTGTTGTTGTGAAACTTGCCTATGCTTGTTGTGATAGCCTTTGTTGTGCAAGAATTGTGTTTCTATACTACCGCGTCTCTCGATGGAGGGCCGGTTGACTTGTTGAGAACTTACTTGGACGTACCGGCAGTGACGGAGAATTCCACGGGTACGCTCCTGTTGATAGTGTTATTCCATGGACTAGCTCTCCATGAGGTTTCTTACTGTTCGGCCTTGGTACCTGGTGGTCGGCTTTCGTACTTGCCCCGTCTCGTGGCTGATTCGGCCTTGGTACCTGGTAGTTAGCCCTCGCACTTGCCCCGTTCAGTTTAGTGACGAAGTCTCGTGATACGGCCTTGGTACCTGGTGGTCAGCCCTCGTACTTGCCCCGGTCAGCTACGTGACTCGGCCTTGGTATCTGGTAGTCGGCTTTCGCACTTGCCCCGTATCAGCTTCGTGGTTTGGATGTTGAGTGGCGGAGTCTCGTGATACGGCCTTGGTATCTGGTAGTTAGCCCTCGTACTTGCCCCGGTCAGCTACGTGACTCGGCCTTGGTATCTGTCAGAACCCGAACCCGGGCCCGTGACTGGTGCCTTACCCCGGGCACCCTAGTGATACAACATCAGAGAAAACCAGCGGAAATAAAAACTTAGACATGCAAATAGACATGGATCAAGATGAAAGAAAATAGGCCAACCCAAACGGTTGCCTTTTAGCATATATATATACAAAGACATTTTGAACAGTTACAATCCTTACAACCCTGCCCACACCAGTGCTACAGACCTCTAAGATTTATACAACAACTATGACGGGACAGGGCCCCGCCATACCCCTGAATGTACAAGAACCTACTGGACTCGTGGTAACATGCAAAGATAAGCCTCCAAGGAACGGAGCTTCCAAGGCGAAAGGTGATCCTAAAGCGGGGATCGACGGCCGATGTACCTCTACTGCGGCATGAGCGCAGCCCGAAGGAGGTCGATCTGGCAGTACCAAGTATGTGAATCGTAAAATCAGAAATGAAATCATAGCGATCATATAAAGCGAGAGACATGTATGATAACCAAACTACGATACACAACAAATAAGCGATCATATCAAGTCGAGGACTCACGCTCCAAATCATCACTGCGTGCGTGGAATTCCTTCCTCACCGTGGCGATCTATGATACGATAGCAACAAGACGGCAATCCAAATGGGAGCATACCCGTGCGCTACGCATCGTGTCAGTATGTCCAAAGGAAACACTAAGACAACATTCCAAATGGAAGCATACGTGCGCTACGCGTCGTGTCGATATGTCGAAGAAACAATAAGACAGCATTCCAAATGGAAGCATACCCGTGCGCTACGCATCGTGTCAGTATGTCCAAAAGGAAACAACAAGGCGGCAATCAAAATGGAAGCATACCCGTGCGCTACGCATCGTGTCAGTATGTCCAAAGCGTTTATACGATAACACTATCAGCGAGCGTGCGGTGGAATTTCTCGTCACCGCCGACGCGTCAAGTAAGTTCTCAAAAAGTCAACCGACCCTCCATCGAGAGACGCGGTAGTATAGAAACATAATTCTTGCACAACAAAGGCTATCACAACAAGCATAGGCAAGTTTCACAACAACGAGCATAGGCAAGTTTCACAACAACAAGCATAGGCAAGTTTCACAACAACAAGCATAGGCAAGTTTCACAACAACTCAAAGTACTTTCATTTTATGCCAAAGTCCGGGTTTTAACCCTAAAGTACTACGTACGTTAAATTCCTTTTAAAGAGATCCATTCCTTTTATAAAAGTCACCCGATACCCGTAGTATAAAAATAGAGTGACTTACATCTTTTAAGTAAACCAAAACAACTTCCATACTTTCCTTTTTAAAACCAATTAAGGCAATACCATGCCTTCTTTTTAGACCAAAACACTTCTCTTTTTAAAGTCAAGTTACCACATTAAAACCAATGATAAAAACCCTTCTTTTGTTTTCATAAGGTCGTTATAACCAACTTCCCATAAAGTCATTATAACACTTTATGTTTTAAACCATTTTAAGACAACACAATGCCCTTCTTTTCCTAAAGTTCCGGTTGCCTAATTTCAATTACGCAAGTCTCTTTTTAGAAAAGTTTCATAGTTCAATGTCTTAATCTCTTTTAAAACAATTGAGTAACATATGCCATAAAGTAGTAGGTTATTCTTGTTCATAATCAATCTTATTAAGCAATGATCTAGAAAATGTAATATCATTTTGTCTCATCTTAGCTTCTATGCAGATGGAGGTTTCTACTGGTTTTAATAATACTTCATTATTCAATACATTTTCCTTTATTAACGCTGCAGTGGTTTGTCGATACACATTCTGATTTCCGAAATCAGTAAAACATTATTCCTTTTAAAAACCACGTACTCATTACTCACGAATGAGGTTTCACACCTAACTCATATTAATTCACTTAAGTTAAGTCTCTTATCTTATAAGATCAAGTCTCTTAACTTCTAAAATCAGTAAACCATTTTCTTTACCTCTCTTAAGACGTTATACCTAACTCCCCATAAAGCTAGTATAACTCTTTTTAAAACCTTTAAAACCAAGTGTTACTCTTCTTTCAAAAATGGTTTCTTAACTCTTGTGACATACTTCAAGTTTCTTATTATTCAGGCTTAAGTCAAAAGACATTGTCGTACAACTACGTTCAATTAGCACACGTACGTCTACCGTACTATATATTATTCAGGCTTAAGTCAAAAGACATTGCCGTACAACTACGTTCAATTAGCACACGTACGTCTACCGTACTATATATTATTCAGGCTTAAGTCAAAAGACATTGTCGTACTATATATATCTTCCTTTAAAATATCATGCTCAAGAGTATAGGAAGAATCACATACCTCGCGACGATTATCGACTATAAGCAAAACGCTCCACGGCTATAACCCGGCTAGCCTTGTCCACCTTCTAAGTAGCACAGGCTCGATGAGCCCAAAATTATCCGAGTTTAAAGTCGCTTCTGAGCAACGCTTAGCTCCTACTCCGAGTGCTCCAATCCGCTCCAAACAACCCTTAGAAGTTCTAACCAACTTCTACTTAAATTCTTCAACTATCAATGAAGATTTTCCTTAGGGTTTCGTTTAGTGGCTAAAGAAAGTATAATAGTATTTTCTGGGCTTTTGTATAAGTGTAACATTGGGAATACTACAAGGTATTTGGGCCAAGGTATTTGGGCATTATAACAATACTAGGAGAGTATTTCTATACCACAACAAGGGGTATTATACGAAAACAACTAGGCTAGGGGGGGGTACCCCACGGCCAAGCCTCACTCAAGGGGTTTGCCTCGGCTAGGCTCTCTCAAAGGGGAGGGCTTTGGGACGAAAGCAACAAGAGGAGGAGTATTTGAGACTTAGAAAGATTGCTCAAGTTTTTGGATGAAGAAAGTCTTCAAGTAAGGGGAGTATTTATAGGCTAACCAAAGGCCAACCAATGGCCAAGATGAAGACAAGTGTGGTGCAAGTGTAGGGCTAGATTTAAGCCAAGTGCACCTTATCCATCTACCACAACAACTTGCACAAATATCCTACCAACTCCCTTGACCCCTTTTTCGTCCACCATTGCCGCCCCACTTGTTCCAATGTGAGGGTGACACATGTCACCCTCCCGTTGGTCCAAAATGTTTCGTCTCTCGGAAAAATCCGCAAAAATAATAAATGACATAGCCGGAATTTTCCCTTCGCAAGTTTAGTAAAACGTTTCGTCGAAAAACGACTCTTTTCGGCACTTGTGCCCAAATTTCGAAACTTGTCAATTCTTAAGGCTTGAATTTTATACGTACGCCCTCACGTACATACTCCGGAAATACGGGGTATAACATTCTCCCCTCCTTAGAAACATTCGTCCCGAATGTTCCTTCTCAAGACGGATAACGATGAAGATCTTCTAACAAGTTGCCAACGCCACGCCTGGCCACGAAATAACACACGTTCTCTTCCTTCCTTACTCGTTGTGCCCTTCTCGAACACTTGAACCCTTCTAGTATACGTACCACACTTCAGTCATTGCTTTAGTCCCCAAAACTTTGGAGTCACCACCTCCAAACTTGGTCATCTACAAGCCTCAACCTCCCTTAAGACCATTCCCGGCCTTCACGATCCGCTTCTGGTCGAACATATCCACGAACTCATACGATGGTCGTCTAAACTTGGGCCTAGCACCCTCGTGACCCTACCACCTGGCGGGACCACCCAGAGCTGACCCCACCTCGAAACAGGCCGCGGGTTGGCCCTCAACAAGGCCCCAACCCGACCCACTTAACGCATCACGCTCTTGTCCCCCGATCCGGAACAATCTTACCTCTACAGGTCATGAAAGCTACAACTTCCATTTCACCCTACCCAGGGACTTATCACACAATACATTCTAGGCATAAAATGCACTCCGACAAGGATCACTCGCAAAATCTGGTACTCAAGACGACCTTACATCTAAGGTCTCAACTGAGGAGTTCTCATAACGGATGAGTTGTTTATGGACATTCCTATTTGGGTCACTTTCCCGGACATTCCCCTTTCCATCTGGAGTGCAACGGGCCTTAGTAAGATTGCTTCCCGTGTAGGAATACCTCTTTACACGGATCAATTCACTAAGGAAAGATCTAAAATGAACTATGCTAGAGTTCTTGTAGAAGTGAATGTCAGCAAGGAGCCTACAAGTGAGTTTATTGTCAATCTTCCCGATGGCAGAAGGTACACTCAAAGGGTTAACTATGAAAATTATCCGGACTTTTGCTTTCATTGTGCGGCTTTTGGACACAACCATATGAAGTGTAAAATTCTGGGATATGATGCCAACATGGAAGATGCTCCTGAAGCGCACTGCGTGGTTCCTCCTCACAATAAGGAAATTCCTACTTTTTCTAATGCCAGAAGAGGCGCGGAGTGTTCCTCGCCCCCCACACCTTATCCAACAACCTCCCTCCATCCCGCAGATACCGACAACTTTATGGATATTGAATATTATGAGCATACAACACCTCCGGTCGGTTGTGCGCAGGATGCCCCGCGTTATGCGGTCGCCCGGTTTTGGGTAATCCTGGCCCAAAGAACGTTGTGGAAACCACATGCTATGCCCTACAGGCCCGGCTCGCGGGAAGGCAATGCACAAGGTGATAAGTGCGTTATAAGTCTATGCATTCTGATCCTGCAGTTCCATTGAACCCGCAACCTTCCTTGGACGAAGGTACTAACACGGGTGTTAAGGGAGTGTCCTTGCCGGCGTCTAAGAGTGTTACCTTTGAACGCGGGGAGCATAGCTTGGCTGATACACACACTATGGCTTCCGGCAGGAAACATGATGGCTGGAAAGAAGTTATGCCAAAGAAGTTCATGTCAAAGGTCAGTGGGAAGACTAAGGCAGCAAAGCGCGGAGGTGCTGGAAAAACCTCCTTTGTTTCCTAATGAAAATACTTTGTTGGAATGTCCGCGGTCTTTGCGGACTAAGGGACAGGGCAGCCACGCAAGCTCTAGTGTGTAGTCTCACTAAACAGCATGATGTGGCATTGATTTGTCTTCTGGAAACAAAACTCACCGCTCTTTGAAGGACAAGGAACACACTGCTCTTTGAAGGCACAAACTCACCGGCAGAAGAGGTCATTACCAAGATTAAAACAACATCCTATAGAGTACTCTATGATTTTATCCCTTCTTGTAATGGCACCTTCGAGTGACAACTCCTTACTCCCCCGTTTCTTCTTTAAATTACGTTGAGGACTGAGAACCCTCAATGATTGATTGTAGCCACTTTTCTTTCAGTTTCTAGTAATAATATTTGCATTTACCTAAAAAAAAAAAAACTGTAATATTCTAAGGTTCATCATTTTCTCACCCCCAGGCTTACCCTTTTCACTAACCAGGCTTCTAAATCACATTTTTGCATAAAGTTATCCGAACATAACACTAAACACATCATATACATACAAAACTCTAGGGGGTTAAGAATATACCTGAAAATAGGCGGTTCAAAGGACCGCTAAAACTGGGAATTTCCACCGCGACCTCTACCGTGGCCCGCCGGTGTATGAACATCCTGCCTGGCTATGGAAGGTGAAGAACCCACAACTGATCCCGTAGTCTGTGCTATCCTACCAGCGCTACCCACAGTGGACAGTTTCTCCCAAATGGCCTGCCGCATGTAAAACAAACTCCGGACTAGCACGACACTCACCATGGAGTCTACCACAGTGATCACAACGAGGTAGGGTGGCTTGGTGGCTAACACCACTGCTCTCCGAAAATCTGAACCCTTGGAGCCCCGACCGCTCCCGAATACTCTGGATGCCACAAGATTGTGGAGGACCACTGCATCTTGGCGGAGCGCATAACTAATCTGCTTCTTTGGCGGTCCGCCTTGAAAGTCACCAAAGGACCTGCTCGGCCCTCTTCTGCTGACTTTGGTCATTCCGTCGATTTCTCCGCTCCTCACCTCCAAATGCATAAGCCTGCATGCGGGCAATGTCCATGCGGTGAAGAGCTACACGAACAACTCTGCTAGGTAATCATCGAGCCTGTAACATATCGTGCACTCGATCCTCCATACTAGCTACAGCGGGACGTCTGGGCCAATGAGTCGAACTCCACATTGTACTCCCGACCGTCGCGCTTACGCGCACCAAAAATCTGTCGGCGAGCCCTCCTCATCTGTGGAGGCGAAGTGTGCAAGAAATGCCTTTGAGAACTCGTCCCATATAGTGGAAGTGCATTCTCTCCCGGGCGGCTCACGAATCAAACCGATCATGCGGTATCACGCGGCCGATCGAACCTAGGACCACCGACTCGGTCTCCGATGCCTTGATCACTCTCATGATCAGAATCGCCGGATGAACTCCTGCGGATCATCCTCGTGCCTCGACCCATAAAACTCGGCGGGTTACATCTCGAGAAAATCCGTAGCCTCAAACTGCGCTCGGGGTGAACTACGGGTGCATCTGGATCGGAACCGTTGCATCGCCTATCCTCATATCGCTCGACCACGGCGATGGCGGGCCATCTCCTTGTACCCATCTCATCTGCTCCGGTGTGGGGTGGAGGCTCAGTCTTGTAGTCTCGGCGCCCATCGCTGCGCTCTAAACTCTCTTTGGTCTGGCGGTGTCGCAAAACTTGCCGTCAAGTACTATCTCGTGTATCGACGCTGCCTCGCATTCTCTCAGATCCCACAAGCGCTCCTCGGCCGCTTTGCCTGCTGGCTCAGGTTGCCTTACGCGAGGCATAACTGGTAAAGGAAAGGAATACGTCAGAGGGGTTCGACTTATCACACAGCTCTAAGGCACGATCTCAGAATGAGAAGAATGGAAACCAATCCTAAATGTCCTATAGCCTCCTGATTATAGATGTGGTGGACAACACACCGATAATCAAGACTCTACTAGACACGGTTCAGACACTTTCCGAGGATTAATCGCTCGATACCACTTTTGTCGACCAACCGGCTCGTGGATCGTGCCTTACCCCGGGCACCCTAGTGATACAACATCAGAGAAAACCAGCGGAAATAAAAACTTAGACATGCAAATAGACATGGATCAAGATGAAAGAAAATAGGCCAACCCAAACGGTTGCCTTTTAGCATATATATATACAAAGATATTTTGAGCGAGCATAATCCTTACAACATCGCCCACACCAAGCATGCACCTTTAAGATTTATACAACAACTATGACGGACAGTGGCCCGCCATACCCCGAATGTACAAGAACCTACTGCAGACTGTGGTAACATACCAAAGATAAGCCTCCAAGGAACGGAGCTTCCCAAGACGCCAAAGGTGATCCTAAAGCGGGGATCGACAAATGATGTACCTTACTGCGGCATGAACGCAGCCTCGAGCGAGGTCGATAACAGTACCAAGTATGTGAATCAGAAATATCAGAATGAAATCATAGCAGTCTATATAAAGCAGGAGACATGTATGATAACCAAACTACAGTACACAACAAATAAGCAGTCATATCAAGTCAGGGACTCACGCCCTCCAAATCATCACTCGTGCCCGTGGAATTCCTTCCTCACCACCGACAGTCTATGATACGATAGCAACAAGACGACAATCCAAATGGGAGCATACCCGTGCGCTACGCATCGTGTCAGTATGTCCAAAGGGAAACACTAAGACAACATTCCAAATGGAAGCATACCCGTGCGCTACGCATCGTGTCAGTATGTCCAAAGGGAAACAATAAGATAGCATTCCAAATGGAAGCATACCCGTGCGCTACGCATCGTGTCAGTATGTCCAAAAGGAAACAACAAGGCGGCAATCAAAATGGAAGCATACCCGTGCGCTACGCATCGTGTCAGTATGTCCAAAGCGTTTAGCAAAAGTAACACTATCAACGCGAACGCATCTGCGGAATTTCTCCACACGCCGGCACGTCCAAGTAAGTTCTCAACAAGTCAACCGACCCTCCATCGAGAGACGCGGTAGTATAGAAACACAATTCTTGCACAACAAAGGCTATCACAACAAGCATAGGCAAGTTTCACAACAACGAGCATAGGCAAGTTTCACAACAACAAGCATATGCAAGTTTCACAACAACAAGCATAGGCAAGTTTCACAACAACTCAAAGTACTTTCATTTTATGCCAAAGTCCGGGTTTTAACCCTAAAGTACTACGTACGTTAAATTCCTTTTAAAGAGATCCATTCCTTTTATAAAAGTCACCCGATACCCGTAGTATAAAAATAGAGTGACTTACATCTTTTAAGTAAACCAAAACAACTTCCATACTTTCCTTTTTAAAACCAATTAAGGCAATACCATGCCTTCTTTTTAGACCAAAACACTTCTCTTTTTAAAGTCAAGTTACCACATTAAAACCAATGATAAAAACCCTTCTTTTGTTTTCATAAGGTCGTTATAACCAACTTCCCATAAAGCTGTTATAACACTTTATGTTTTAAACCATTTTAAGACAACACAATGCCCTTCTTTTCCTAAAGTTCCGGTTTGCCTAATTTCAATTACGCAAGTCTCTTTTAGAAAAGTTTCATAGTTCAATATCTTAATCTCTTTTTAAAACAATTGAGTAACATATGCCATAAAGTAGGTTATTCTTGTTCATAATCAATCTTATTAAGCAGCCATGATCTAGAAAATGTAATATCATTTTGTCTCATCTTAGCTTCTATGCAGATGGAGGTTTCTACTGGTTTTAATAATACTTCATTATTCAATACATTTTCCTTTATTAACGCTGCAGTGGTTTGTCGATACACATTCTGATTTTCGAAATCAGTAAAACATTATTCCTTTTAAAAACCACGTACTCATTACTCACGAATGAGGTTTCACACCTAACTCATATTAATTCACTTAAGTTAAGTCTCTTATCTTATAAGATCAAGTCTCTTAACTTCTAAAATCAGTAAACCATTTTCTTTACCTCTCTTAAGACGTTATACCTAACTCCCCATAAAGCTAGTATAACTCTTTTTAAAACCTTTAAAACCAAGTGTTACTCTTCTTTCAAAAATGGTTTCTTAACTCTTGTGACATACTTCAAGTTTCTTATTATTCAGGCTTAAGTCAAAAGACATTGCCGCATAACCACGTTCAATTAGCACACGTCGCCTACCGTACTATATATTATTCAGCTTAAGTCAAAAGACATTGCCGCACAACCACGTTCAATTAGCACACGACGCCTACCGCACTATATATTATTCGGGCTTAAGTCAAAAGACATTGCCGTACTATATATATCTTCCTTTAAAATATCATGCTCAAGAGTATAGGAAGAATCACATACCGCGACGATTATCGACTATTAGCAAACGCCCACTCGCTATAACCCGCTAGCCTTGTCCACCTTCTAAGTAGCGAGGCTCGATGAGCCCAAAATTATCCGAGTTTAAAGTCGCACGAGCAACGCTAGCTCCTACTCCGAGTGCTCAATCCGCTCCAAACAACCCTTAGAAGTTCTAACCAACTTCTACTTAAATTCTTCAACTATCAATGAAGATTTTCCTTAGGGTTTCGTTTAGTGGCTAAAGAAAGTATAATAGTATTTTACGGGCTTTTGTATAAGTGTAACCTTGGGAATACTACAAGGTATTTGGGCCAAGGTATTTGGGCATTATAACAATACTAGGAGAGTATTTCTATACCACAACAAGGGTATTATACGAAAACAACTAGGCTAGTGGGTACCCCACGCCAAGCCTCACTCAGGGGTTTGCCTCGGCTAGGCTCTCAAAGGGGAGGGCTTTGGACGAAAGCAACAAGAGGAGGAGTATTTGAGACTTAGAAAGATTGCTCAAGTTTTTGGATGAAGAAAGTCTTCAAGTAAGGGGAGTATTTATAGGCTAACCAAAGGCCAACCAATGGCCAAGATGAAGACAAGTGTGGTGCAAGTGTAAGGCTAGATTTAAGCCAAGTGCACCTTATCCATCTACCACAACAACTTGCACAAATATCCTACCAACTCCCTTGACCCTTTTTTCGTCCACCATTGCCGCCCCACTTGTTCCAATGTGAGGGTGACACATGTCACCCTCCCGTTGGTCCAAAATGTTTCGTCTCTCGGAAAAATCCGCAAAAATAATAAATGACATAGCCGGAATTTTCCCTTCGCAAGTTTAGTAAAACGTTTCGTCAAAAAACGACTTTTTTCGGCACTTGTGCCCAAATTTTGAAACTTGTCAATTCTTAAGGCTTGAATTTTATACGTACGCCCTCACGTACATACTCCGGAAATATGGGGTATAACGATGATCGGTAGTCGGCCAGACTTGCCCGTGACGCTCCGTGGTTTGATTGTATAGTATTGTTAGTACGGTTTTATGACTCAGGTAGGACTTGGTGTTCATGCGTACTTCTTGGTGTTATTATATCATAGACTGCCGGCAGTGAGGAAGGTATTCCACGGGCATGATTGATGTTGCGGGCGTGAAACCCATAGTTATATTTGAGTGATGACTCTGAGGGCGTGAGTCCCTGACTTACTTGACTGCTTATTTATCATGAGCTGTAGTTTGGTTATCATACATGTCTCATGCTTTATATAGACTGCTATGATTTCTTTTACAGTATTTTCAGTTTCACATACTTGGTACCTGTTGTACTGACCTCCTTCGGGGGGCTGCGTTCATGCCGCAGGTAGAGGTACATCACCGCCGATCCCCGCTTAGGATCACATTTCAGCGTATTGGGAAGCTCCGTTCATTCGAGGCTTATCTTTTGTATGTTACCACGAGTGCAGAGATTCTTGTACATTCAGGGGTATGGCGGGGCCCTGTCCCGTCATAGTTGTTGTATAAATCTTAGAGGTCTGTAGCACTGTTGTGGGCAGGGTTGTAAGGATTGTAACTGTTCAACTTTGTAATTATATATATATGCCGTAAGGCGATTTTCTCTCAGGTAAAATGTGTTTCATTTCACATTTTGTTTCATGTATTATTTTTATGTTCCGCTGATTTCTCTGATGTATGACTACTTGGGTGCCCGTAGGCACTACCACGCCCGAACGGGTCGTGACAAAAGTGGTATCAGAACAGTTAGTCCTCGGAAAGTGTCTACAGACAGTGTCTAGTAGAGTCTTGATTATCGATGTGTTGTGCACCACATCTATAATCAGGAGGCTATAGGACATTTAGGATTGGTTTCCCTTCTTCTCATTCTGAGATCGTGCCTTAGAGCTGTGTTGTAAGTTGGACCCCTCTGACGTATCTCGTTTTTACCAGTTATGCCTCCGCGCAAGGCAACCCGGCCCGTGGCAAGGCAGCGAGGAGGCTGAGTAGAGCGGCAGCCTCTACAGAGACCACAAGACTGAGCCTCCACCCCACACCGGAGCAGGAGATGGGTTACAAGCAATGGGCCCAGTTAATGGCCAGGGTTGTGGACAGAATTGAGCATAGACTCGACGCAGCAGATACAGTAGCACCAGAGGTTCACACTAGATCAGATAGTTTGAGGTCGCGGATTTTCCGAGTTGTAGGCGCCAGAGTTTTATGGGTCGAGGCCCGAGGATGATCCGCAGAGTTCATCCGAAGCGATTCTGGATCATGAGTGATCAAGGCATCGGAGACCGAGTCGGTGGTCCTAGGTTCGCATCGGCTGCGTGATACCGCAGTCGACTGGTTTGATTCGTGGGAGCTGTCCCGGGGAGAGAATGCACTTCCAGCTATATGGGACGAGTTCTCAGGAGCATTTCTTGCACATTTCTTGCCTCCACAGATGAGGAGGGCTCGGGCCGACAGATTTTTGGTGTTGCGGCAGAACGGGCGTACGGTTCGGGAGTACAATGTGGAGTTCGACTCATTGGCCCGGTACGTCCCCATGTTAGTAGCTAGTATGGAGGATCGAGTGCACCGATATGTTACAGGGCTCGATGATTACCTAGCAGAGAGTTGTTCGGGTGTAGCTCTTCAGCCGGGCATGGACATTGCCCGCATGCAGGCTTATGCACTTGGATGTGAGGAGCGGAGAAATCGACGGAATGACCAAGATCAGCAGAAGAGGGCCAGAACAGCAGGGTCCTTTGATAACTTTCGAGGCGGACCGCCTCAGCAGCAGACTAGTTATGTACCTCCGCCAGTACAGAGTGGTCCTCCACAGCCTTCGGGACCTTCGGGATATTCAGGAGCAGGTCAGGGCTCCCAGGTTTCAGATTTTCAGGGGAGTAGGAGTGCTCGCCGGATGAGGTCGCCCTTGTCTCAGTGTGGCCGTTGTGGAAAACTTCATAAGGGAGAGTGTCGTACTAACTTGGGAGATTGTTATTCTTGCGGCCAACAGGGCCATCTGGCGAGAGACTGTCCGACCAGGGGTAGCGCTGGTAGGATAGCACAGACTACTAGAGCAGTTGCGGGTTCTTCACCTTCCATAGTTAGGCAGGATGTTCATACACCGGCAGGCCACGGCAGAGGTCGCGGTGGAAGTTCCCAGTTTTAGCGGTCCTTTGAACCGCCTATCTTTTCAGGTATATCCTTAACCCTCTAGAGATTTGTATGTATTGATGTTATGATGATGCGTTTAGTGTTATGTTCGGATAGCTTTGTGCTAAAAATGTGATTTCAAAACCTGGTTAGTGAAAAAGGGTAAGCATGGGGGTGAGAAAATGATGAACCTTAGAATATTACAGTTGAGACCTTAGATGTAAGGCCGTCTTGAGTACAAGACTTTGCGGGTGATCTTTGTCAGAATGTATAAGTATACGTGGAGTAATTGTGGGAAAATTCCTTGGGTAGTGTAAAATGGAAGTGGTAGCTTTCATGACCTGTATAGGTAAGATTGTTCCGGATCGGGAAACAAGAGCTTGATGCGTTAAGTGGGTCGGGTTGGGGCCATGTTGCGGGCCAACCCGCGGCCTGTTTCGAGGTGGGGTCAGCTCTGGGTGGTCCCGCCAGGTGGTAGGGTCACGAGGGTGCTAGGTCCCAGTTTAGATGACCATCGTATGAGTTCGTGGATATGTTCGACCAGAAGCGGATCGTGAAGGCCGGGAATGGCCTTAAGGAAGATTGAGGCTAGTAAGATGACCAAGTTTGGAGGTGGTGACTCCAAAGTTTTGGGAACTGAAGCGATGACTGAAGTGTGGTACGTATACTAGAAGAGTTCAAGTGTTCGAGAAGGGCACGACGAGTAAGGAAGGAAGAGAACGTGTGTTATTTCGTGGCCAGGTGTGGCGTTGGAAACTTGTTAGAGGAACTTTATCGTTATCCGTCTTGAGAAGGAATATTCGGGACGAATGTTTCTAAGGAGGAGAGAATGTTATACCCCGTATTTCCAGAGTATGTACGTGAGGGCGTACGTATAATAATTTAAGCCTTAAGGATTGGCAAGGTTCGAAATTTGGGCACAAGTGCCGAAAAGAATCGTTTTTCGACGAAACGTTTTACTAAACTTGCGAAGGGAAAATTCCGGCTATGTCATTTCTAATTTTTGCGGATTTTTCCGAGAGACGAAACATTTTGGACCAACGGGAGGGTGACATGTGTCACCCTCACATTGGGCGTGTTTGGGGCGGCAAGTGGGACGAAAATGGGGTCTTGGTTAGGTAGGATATTTTGGTGGTAGATGGATAAGGTGTACTTGGATAAATCCTAGCCCTACACTTGCCTAACACTTGGATTGATCTTGGCCATTGGTTGGCCCTTGCTTGACCTATAAATACCCCCCTAAGTTGAAGACTTTCTTCATCCCTAAATATTTTCTAAGTGTTAAAATCCTCCCCCCCTCTTAGTGAGAGTTCTCGTCCAAGAGCCTACCCTCCCCTTGAGAAAGATTTGGCCAGAGGTCCCCTTTGTAGTGTTCTAGCCGAGGGGTACCCCCCTAGCCTAGTTGTTTTCGAGAAATACCCCTCCCCCTTTGTGGTATAGAAATACTCTTCAAGTATTGTTATAATGCCCTAAATACCTTAGCCCATATACCTTGTAGTACTTTCCAAAGAGTTACCCCTATACGAAAGCCCAGAAATACTATTATACTTCCCCTCAGTCACAAAAACGAAACCCTAAGGAAAACCTTCATAGTCGGTTGAAGTGTTAAGAAGAAGTTGCGTAGAACTTCTAAGGGTTGTTTGGAGCGGGTTGGAGCGCATGGAGTAGGAGCTTAACGTTGCTCAGGATCGACTTTAAACTTGGATAATTTTGGGCTTACCGAGGTAAATAATCCTATCCTTCTAGTGTAATTGGAAATTACATACTGTAGTTGTATAGAAATGAATATAAGATTCATAGAAGATAATTGAACTGTAATAGAGGGATATTACAGAAAAGGATTAAACTGATATCACGTAGAAGATTCAACTGTACTTACATAGGACTGTATTTACAGTAGACTGATAGCCTTTATTGGTTGAATGTTCTGCGAGTAGCATGTACTACTTGGAAGGTGGACAAGGCTAGCCGGGTTATAGCCGTGGAGCGTTTTGCTTATAGTCGATAATCGTCGCGAGGTATGTGATTCTTCCTATACTCTTGAGCATGAAGTATTTTAAAAGAATATATATATAGTACGGTAGACGTACGTGTGGCAATGTCTTTTGACTTAAGCCTGAATAATATATATATATAGTATGGTAGACGTACGTGTGCTAACTGAATATAATTGTACGGCAATGTCTTTTGACTTAAGCCTGAATAATAAGAATCTTGAAGTATTTTAACGGAATATATATATAGTACGGTAGACGCACGTGTGGCAATGTCTTTTGACTTAAGCCTGAATAATAAGAATCTTGAAATATTTTAAAGGAATATATATATAGTACGGTAGACGTACGTGTGTTAACTGAATGTAGTGTTACGATAATGTCTTTTGACTTAAGCCTGAATAATAAAGAATCTTGAAGTATTTCAAAAGATTAAGAAACCGTTTTGAAAGAAGAGTAATACTTGGTTTTGAAAAACATAAGAGTTATACTAGCTTTTTGGGAAGTTAGGTATAACGTCTTAAGAGAGATAAAAAGAATGGTTTACTGATTCTTAAAAGATAAGAGACTTGACTTGAATGAATTAATATGAATTTTGTGTGAAACCTCATTCGTGAGTAATGAGTACTTGGTTTTTAAAAGGAGAAATGTTTTACTGATTTTCGGAAATCAGAATGAGTATCGACAAACCACTGCAGCGTTAATAAAGGAAAATGTATTGAATAATGAAGTATTATTAAAACCAGTAGAAACCTCCATCTGCATAGAAACTAAGATGAGACAAAATGATATTACATTTCCTAGATCATGGCTGCTTAATAAGATTGATTATAAACAAGAATAACCTACTCACATATAAGGCATATGTTTCTCTAATTGTTTAAAAGAGAATTATGTTTGAAAGGATTAAAATTATGAACTACGAAACCTTTTCGAAAATGAGAAACTTGAGCATTTGAAATTAGGCAAACTTGAACGTTTGGAAAATAATGTTGTTACTTGATTTTACAAAGGAAAGCATTTTAGTTTACTTAACGATGTAAGTCACTCTATTTTTTATACTAAGGGTACCGGGTGACTTTTATAAAAGGAATGGATCTCTTAAAAGGAATTTAACGTACGTAGTACTTTAGGGTTAAAACCCGGACTTTGACATAAAAGGAAAGTACCTTGAGTTGTGTATAACTTGCCTATGCTTGTTGTTGTGAAACTTGCCTATGCTTGTTGTGATAGCCTTTGTTGTACAAGAATTGTGTTTCTATACTACCGCGTCTCTCGATGGAGGGCCGGTTGACTTGTTGAGAACTTACTTGGACGTACCGGCAGTGACGGAGAATTCCACGCACGCCTCTCGCTGATAGTGTTATTCCATGGACTAGCTCTCCACGAGGTTTCTTCGCTCGGCCTTGGTACCGTGGTCGGCTTTAGACTTGCCCGCCTCGTGGCTGATTCGCCTGTACCAGTAGTTAGCCCTCGCACTTGCCCCGTTCGGTTTAGTGACGGTCTCGTGATACGCTGTACCCACGGTGGTCACCGTGACTTGCCCGCCGCCACGCGTGACTCGGCCTTGGTATCCGTAGTCGGCTTTCACACTTGCCCCGTGACGCCTTCGTGGTTTGGATGTTGAGTGGCGAGTCTCGTGATACGCCTTGGTATCCGTAGTTAGCCCTGATTGCCTGCCAGCCTACGTGACTCGCTTGGTATCCGTAGTCGGCTTCAGATTGCCGTGACGCCCGTGGTTTGATTGTATAGTATTGTTAGTACGGTTTTATGACTCGTAGGACTTGGTGTTCATGCGCACTTTGCCGTTATTATATCATAGATCGGCGGTGAGGAAGGTATTCCACGGGCATGATTGATGTTGCGGGCGTGAGACCCATAGTTATATTTGAGTGATGACTCTGAGGGCGTGAGTCCCTGACTTACTTGACTGCTTATTTATCATGAGCTATAGTTTGGTTATCATACATGTCTCCTGCTTTATATAGACTGCTATGATTTCTTTTACAGTATTTTCATTTTCACATACTTGGTACCTGTTGTACTGACCTCCTTCGGGGGGCTGCGTTCATGCCGCAGGTAGAGGTACATCGGCTGTCGATCCCCGCGTTTAGGATCATATTTCAGCGTATTGGGAAGCTCCGTTCCTTCGGAGGCTTATCTTTTGGTATGTTACCCTGAGTCTGTAGATTCTTGTACATTCAGGGGTATGGCGGGGCCCTGTCCCGTCATAGTTGTTGTATAAATCTTAAGTCCAGAGTAATGCTTGTTGTGGTTGTAAGGATTGTAACTGTTCAACTTTGTAATTATATATATATGCCGTAAGGCGATTTTCTCTCAGGTAAAATGTGTTTCATTTCACATTTTGTTTCATGTATTGTTTTTATGTTCCGCTGATTTCTCTGATGTATGACTACTTGGGTGCCCGGGTAAGGCACCAGTCACGGGCCCCGGAACGGGTCGTGACAGTAAGAGTATAAGTGAGGGGTAAACCCCCAAGACATTATACCCCCTGCTTGCTTTGTTTGATGGTCGGTCGAGATAGGGTAAGAGTATAAGTGAGGGGTAAACCCCCAAGATGCTTTACCACCTTCTCCAGGGTAAGAGTATAAGTGAGGGGTAAACCCCCAAGATGCTATACCACCTGCTTTACCACCTTCTCCAGGGTAAGAGTATAAGTGAGGGGTAAACCCCCAAGACGCTATACCACCGGTGGGACTTGGTGTTCATGTATGTCTATTGGTGTTATATTATATCATGGACTGCCGACAGTGAGGAAGGATTCCACGGGCATGATTGATATTATGGGCGTGAGACCCATGGTTATATTTTAGAAATGACTTGAGGGCATGCGTCCCTGACTTGTTATGACTGCTTATGTGTTGTGTACTGTAGGTTGGCTATCATACATGTCTCCTGTTTTGTTTAGTCTGTTATGATTTCATTACGATTTCATCGCTTTCACATACTTGGTACATTCTTCAGACCGACCTCCTTTCGGGGCTGCGTTACATGCCGCAGTTTAGGTCTGCAGATTTGGTGATCGGCAGTGTAGGACCGCCGTAGTTGTTGGATAGCTCTTTTTGTTCGGGAGTTTATCTTTTTGGTATAAGTTTCTTTCAGTACAGACTTTTGTACAGTTATGGGTACGGTGGGGCCTTGTCCCGTCATGGTTCAGTATAACTCTTAGAGGTCTGTATTCATATGTGGTATTGGACTCATGTACGATGTTGTGTCTTTGGTCTATGTATATTATATGGCAGCCTTGTCGGCTTTGCCTTGCACGTACGTTGGTTTAAAAAAAATGAGGTGTTATTCGATTCCGCAGTTTACTTGTGTTTTTAAGGTAGAAGGGTGCCCAGGTAGGGCACCAGTCACGGGCCCGGGGTTCGGGCCATGACAGAGTGGTATCAGAGCAGTCAGTCCTCGGAATGTCTACAGACCGTGTCTAGTAGAGTCTTGATTATCGGTGTGTTGCGCGCCACACCCATAAACAGGAGGCTACAGGACATTTAGGAGTTGGTTTCTATTCTTCTCACTCAAGATCGTGCCATAGAAATGTGTTAGTAAGATAATTCCTCTCCGACGTATTGTTGTGTTACGCTTATGCCTCCAAGGAGGGCAACACGCCTGAAGGGCAAAGGAGTAGCGAAGCTACTAGTCGACTCAGAGAGTTGATAGGGCTTATGCCCGTGGTATACTGGATGTTGTTCGCGATGGCGAGTTCTTCTGCGTCAGGTTTTGAGACCCCAGCACCAGAGCCTCCAGTTTCTCAGTTAGGAGAAGACTATAGGGTCATGAAGGAAGCAGTTATGTTATTGACCAAGATAGCGGTGCTACAGTTTCATCAGCAGGAGGTTATTCGGCCAGTACAGACAGGTGTACAGAGGGTAGAGGGCCAACGCGGAGATCAGCGTAAGAGGGCTAGACCGGTTGGTTATCCCGGTGAGTTTTTGGACGAGCTGCCTCAGCAGCGAGTGAGATATTCGTCCCAGCCTACCCAGTACATACCCCCGTAGTTCACAGGTGGGATATTGGACCCCACAAGGTATTTAGGATCCGGTCCAAGCTCCAGGGGTCGAGGTTTTCAGAGGAGCAGAGGACTTTCTCGGTCGAGGCCACCTATTCCTCAGTGTATCAGATGTGGTAAGTGTCATTCGGGGAAATGCCGTTGTGGCACAGGTGTTTGTTTTTGTTGTGGCCGTCCGGGCCATATTCGGAGGGTATTTCCTTTTAGAAAGAGCACCGGTGAGGTGGCTCAGCCTATGAGGCTGATGGTTGATTCCCTTTCCTCCACGGTATGCGTCCCAGGCGGTCGTTCAGATGTCGACCACCGTGGTAGAGGCCAGGGTGGAGTTTATAGTTCTGACGGTCCTTCGAACCGCAGAGATGACGTGATCATTGGATCGATCGAGCGACACCACACGGGGTTACAGGTATATTTCGATTCTTTTGAATCATACGTGCGTTGATAGATTCAGATTTTACCCTAGCGTATATGTTTTTCCTTTATTGCTAGAGTTGTAAAGTGATAGTACCCCAGAGGTAGGGATACTTTGATTAGTAAAGTGAAAAGTTAAGAATATTGACAAGAATGGTAAGTGAACTGAGACTATAGTTGTGTAGAGTTCACAAGTTGTAATTACCCCGTAACAGTGTATAGACCGATAGGGAAGGATGTACAGTAGAAATACTTTGGATTATGTGACGAACCTCTAGTGAATGGGAGGATAGGGTGAGAAGTACCTTGAAATAAGAGAGAGATTTTATTTCAGACTAAGAATGAGAAGTTAAGTGTGACGATGGGTCGGGTTATAGACTCATTTCGGGTCAGCCGATAGTATGGAATGGGGTGATGTCAGTTGGTAGTAGTCCCGTTATGTGATAGGGTCACGAGGGTGCTAGGCGTAAGTTTAGTTAATCGTTGTACGAGTTCGTGGATGCGTTCCACCGGAACTAGGTCGTAAGGACCGAGAAGAGCCTTAACGGGAATGTAAGTAACTATATGGCTAAGTTTGGATAGTAACTCCAAGGATTGGAGAAGAGAAACAAAATTTGAGATTTTGTACGTGTACTAGATGAGTTTGAAAGTACAAGAAAGTATGACAAGTAAGGAAAGAAAGGAACCTCTAAGGATCCCGTGTTTGGGAAGACGGTAACCTTCGAGTTTTGTGAGAAGGGACCACGGAAGGAAGGTCCATTATTATGTTCACGTATGTTGTGGTGGCCATGTGTGGCATCGTTGGTCTTGTGTATGTTTTGATTGATAGGCATAGTATAGAGTTTATACCGGAGTTTGTATAGCTTGGCAACCGACTAAGAACATTCGGGGACGAATGTTTCTAAGGGGGGAAAAATGTTACACCCCGTAAGTCCAGGACATGTAAAAGAGAATGTGCTTAAGGAAACAAGACTAGGAAATTAGTACGAAAGGAGGAATTGTTTTTCCGACGGAAAAATCTTCCGAACGCCGGAAAGGAAAAATGTTCGTTGTTGATAATTGGATTCTCAAAATGCATTATTTGAAGAGTATGGAACTCTTAACTTTTTGGAAATTTATTTTGACGGATTTGGTCATGTGGGGCCCACCCGAGGAATTTTACGTTTTGTGGGGCCCACGAGGGTTACGGAATTTTATGGACGAATGAGAGGGCGACATGTGGCACCACCTCATGTGGTCTTGGTCGAATTAGTAAGGGGAAAAATGGTCATTTACCATGGTGGAAGATAAGTCTTGCTAGCATGATATTGTTGACTTGTCAACTTGTCCACATAGGCTTAATCCAAGTGAAATTCATCCTAGCCTCACATTTGTTTAAGTCTAAGCCTTCCAATATGTGTTATATACTAAGTTAGTGCAAGACAAGGTCTTTTACACTTAGAAAAATTGAGAGAACTTTGTGCCAAGAACAAGAGGCTCTCGGGTTTGCTCCTCCCACACACAAAAAAAATTTAGTTTTTGACCCTTTGTTCACAAGACTTAAACCCAATGTCCCTAAGGGTATTGTAGGGATATCTCAATAGAAAGATTTCGGAAAAACGGCGTTTTCGTATTAGTCGCAAGGCGGAAACTTGAGGAGTTCTTCAACTTTGAAGTTGGAACTTGAAGATGAGTTCTTCATAGGCTTGTAAGGAGTGCTTGGAGCGGATTGGAACCTAAGGAAAGGAGCTAAGAATTTGCTAAGGAGCGACTTTGAATCTTGGAATTTTTAAGGGCTTAAAAGGTATAATCTTGTCGTTTTAGTAGTTAAGATTTCTTATTGATTGTAGCTATGGATATTAGCAAGCATGAGTTATATATTATGTTGTTGGATTAGTGTATTGGCTATTGGAACCCTAATCCGAAAACTAGCATGTTTAGCCTTAAGATTGGAATTCAAGTTGATTATTAGTTTAAGTTGTCGCATGTTGTATAAAGAAGGAAATTGTAGTTGTTGAAGTTGTTTATGACTATATAACATGTTAGACCTTAGAACTTGGATTGAAAAAAGAAATTGGAAAGGACTTAGTGTCGTTGGTTATAAGTTGGCCGAGAGATGGTTTGGATTTTAATCTACTTTGTATGAATTGTGGGGCGGAATTTTACACGTATTGTAAGGCGTGTAATCCCCTTTGTTTGGTTGTTGGTTTGAGCCTTAAATGTGGCGTGTTGGTTATTGTATTCGGCCTTGAAAAAGGTGGCAAAGTGAGTAGAAACAAAGGAAGTGCTGCCCGATTTTCCGTAGAATTAGAGACCGTATACTTAGTATTATTCTACGTTGAGACTAGAAGTTGATAGTCTTGTTGTGACCATTATAGGTTGACACTTCTACGTACGGCGTATTCGGCTTAGCTTGTGGATTTAGCCGAAAAGGTATGTGAACTATCTCCTCTTCTAGCATGATTCCTTAAGATAAAGAAAGTAAGTTCTACTCCTTAAATGATCCATTCCTTGGTTGTACTTGGATTGCCTAATATAGAATTTGTTCTATGTACTTCCTTGATTGTACTTTGATGTTTAAATTGTAAGTTGTATAATCCATTGCCTTAGTGAAGTTGGATTCTTAAAAGTGAAAGTATTTTACTTAAAGTACATAGAGTCTTGAAAAGGAAGTGGTTTCCAAACCTTTGGCTAAGGCCTTAGTTCCAAAACCTAAAGGTCATTATAATGACTTTAGGGGAGTCAAAGGAGTGATTTACTTAATGGTTTTAAAAGAGGAGAAATGACATGATTTAAGAGAAGTAACTTGTTTTAAAGGTGTGAGTTACTTGAGGTTTAAAAGTAGAAGAAACTTGTTTTCTAAATATTAAGAGACTTGTAGTATTTTGAAAGTTGAGAACTTGATATATAAAGCATGTGATACTTGGTTTTAATAGTATAAGTCTCTTGGTTATAAAAAGAATGAAATTGTCTAAAACCATAAAGGGTTATAACGGCTTTATGGGAAGTTGGTTATAACGGCTTTATGGAAGGTTAAGAATGTTGTCTATTTTGATTATTGGGCATAAGTTGCCTAGATTGTGAAAATTTGAAGTTACTTGATTTCAAGCTTTGAAATGAGTTTTCTAAAAGTGTAGTAACTTACTTTGAAAAATAGACACACCTTGATACTACGGGTGTTAGTATCTTGGGATTTTACATAAAAATGAGTCTTTTGAAAAGAATGTACGTACGTAGTACTTTGGCTTGTTAAATGAGAATTATTCTATTTGTGCCTTGATAAGTACTTTGGCTTGTTAAATGAGAATTATTCTATTTGTGCCTTGATAAGTACTTTGGCTTGTTAAATGAGAATTATTCTATGTGTGCCTTGATAAGTACTTTGGCTTGTTAAATGAGAATTATTCTATTTGTGCCTTGATAAGTACTTTGGCTTGTTAAATGAGAATTATTCTATTTGTGCCTTGATAAGTACTTTGGCTTGTTAAATGAGAATTATTCTATTTGTGCCTTGATAAGTACTTTGGCTTGTTAAATGAGAATTATTCTATGTGTGCCTTGATAAGTACTTTGGCTTGTTAAATGAGAATTATTCTATTTGTGCCTTGATAAGTACTTTGGCTTGTTAAATGAGAATTATTCTATTTGTGCCTTGATAAGTACTTTGGCTTGTTAAATGAGAATTATTCTATTTGTGCCTTGGTAAGTACTTTGGCTTGTTAAATGAGAATTATTCTATGTGTGCCTTGATAAGTACCTTGGCCTGATTAATTGAGAATTGCCTATGTGTGCTGGCGATAGCCTTTGAGTGCAAGGATTATGTTTTATTAAGTTGTCGCGACTCTCGGTTGGAGGGCCGGCTGTCTTGTTGTAAGTTACTTGGACGTACCGACAGTGATGTGGAATTCCACGGGTATGCTTCCGTTATTTGTAGTACTTGGGTTAAATTCCCGGATTTTTATAGAAGACATGGTAGTGCTTCTGTTTTGTTTGACGGTCGGTCGAGATAGGGTAAGAGTATAAGTGAGGGGTAAACCCCCAAGATGCTATACCACCTTCTCCAGGGTAAGAGTATAAGTGAGGGGTAAACCCCCAAGACATTATACCCCCTGCTTGCTTTGTTTGATGGTCGGTCGAGATAGGGTAAGAGTATAAGTGAGGGGTAAACCCCCAAGATGCTATACCACCTTCTCCAGGGTAAGAGTATAAGTGAGGGGTAAACCCCCAAGACATCATACCCCGCTGCTTTGTTTGATGGTCACGAGATAGGGTAAGAGTATAAGTGAGGTAAACCCCAAGATGCTATACCACCTTCTCCAGGTAAGAGTATAAGTGAGGGTAAACCCCAAGACATTATACCCCGCTGCTTTGTTTGATGGTCGGTTGAGATAGGGTAAGAGTATAAGTGAGGTAAACCCCAAGATGCTTTACCACCTTCTCCAGGTAAGAGTATAAGTGAGGTAAACCCCAAGATGCTATACCACCGCTTTACCACCTTCTCCAGGTAAGAGTATAAGTGAGGGTAAACCCCAAGACGCTTATACCACCGGTGGGACTTGGTGTTCATGTATGCCTATTGGTGTTATATTATATCATGGATCACGCATTGAGGAAGGATTCCACGCATGATTGATATTACGGGCGTGAGACCCATGGTTATATTTTAGAAATGACTTGAGGCACGCGTCCACGACTTGTTATGACCGCTTATGTGTTGTAGATCGTAGGTTGGCTATCATACATGTCTCCCGTTTGTTTAGATCGTTATGATTTCATTACGCATTAATCGCTTCACATACTTGGTACATTCTTCGTCTTGACCTCCTTTCGGGCTGCGTTCATGCCGCAGGTTTAGGTACGCAGTTTGGTGATCGGCAGGTGTAGGACCCTGCTCAGAGTTGTTGGATAGCTCCTTTTGTTCGGGAGTTTATCTTTTTGGTATAAGTTTCTTTCAGTACAGGCTTTTGTACAGTTATGGGTACGGCGGGGCCTTGTCCCGTCATAGTTCAGTATAACTCTTAGAGGTCTGTATTCATATGTGGGATTGGACTCATGTACGATGTTGTGTCTTTGGTCTATGTATATTATATGGCAGCCTTGTCGGCTTTGCCTTGCACGTACGTTGGTTTAAAAAAAATGAGGTGTTATTCGATTCCGCAGTTTACTTGTGTTGTTAAGGTAGAAGGGTGCCCAAGTAGGGCACCAGTCACGGGCCCGGGGTTCGGGGCGTGACACGACTTATCATACATAACATAAGCACCACCGACTTATCATACATAACATAAGCACCACCGGCTTATCATACATAACATAAGCAAGTTAAGAAATCCCCCAACTTCTTATTAGCTTTGTTCATATACACTCTCATTTTAGTTTACTTAAGGTACTAACAGGTCATTATAAAATCCGGGAATTTAACCCAAAGTACTACGTACTTCTATTCTTTTAAAATGACTCTTTTTCATATAAAACTTCCAAGATACTAATAACCGTAGTATCAAGTCATATCTACTTTTCAAGGCAAGTCACAATACCTTTTAGAAATACATTTATAGGCTTCTAAATCAAGTGACTTCTTTCTTTAAAACATCAAGCAATTGATGCCTTCAAATCAATTTGCCTTTCTTCATTTCAAGTCATTTATCTTTATTTACATGACTTAGAGTAAATCATTCTTTTAACTTTCCATAAAGTTATTATAACCAACTTCCCATAAAGCCGTTATGCTAACTTTATGCTTTAGACACTTCCATTCTTTTTTTATAACCAAGAGACTTATACTTTCAAAACCAAGTATCATATACTTTTAAAATACTTCAAGTCTCTTAACTTTAGTAATCAAGTTTCTTAACTTTAGAATAGCTCAAGGAATCAATACTTTCCAAATCAAGTATTCTATACATTTTCAAGTCAAGAAATCTTTGTTTACCTTATTAGGATAAACCATTTTTTTACTTTCCATAAAGTTATTAACCAACTTTATGCTTTTGAAACCAAGGAATTTCTATCCTTTAAAAACAAGTGAGTTAATTATCTAACTCAACCAACTTGGACATCCTTAAAACAAGTCAAGGATATCAAGTGAAACTAAATTCATTTAAATCTCGTACGTCTACCGTACTATACATTTACAACTACTCATGCTCAAGAGATAAGAAAGTTCCACATACCTCTTCGGTTCAATCAACTTACTAAGTCCAATATGCCGTACGTAGTATGTCAACCTATAATGACCATAATACGTCTATTAAATTCTAGCTTCAAACGTAGAATATTCTAAGTGTAAAAGTCACTAAATTCTACGGAAAATCGGACAGCACTTCCTTTGTTTCTACATACTTTTCCACCTTTTTCAAGGCCCGAATTCAATAACCAAACATGCCACATTTAAGGCTCAACAATGTAGTTAACAATAGGGGATTACACGCCTAACAAGACGTGTAAAATTCCGCCCCACAATTGATATAAAACTAGTCCAAAAAGGCAATTGTCACGACCTGACCTCGGGCCCGCGACTGGTGCCTTACCCCGGGCACCCTAGTGATACAACATCAGAGAAAATCAGCGGAAATAAAAACTTAAACATGAAACAAGATATGACATAAGAAACAGGCTAACCAAAACGGTCACCTTTCTGCATATATATATAATTAAACCTGAACAGTTACATCCTTTACAAAACCTGCCCACAACAGTACTACAGACCTCTAAGAATGTAACAATAACTATGATGGGACAGGGCCCCGTCATACCCCTGAATGTACAAGAACCTACAATCTCAAGGAATCATACCAAAAGATAAGACTCCGGAGAAACGGAGCTTTCCAAAACGCTGAAATGTGATCCTAAGAGCGAGGATCAATGGTCACAGACCTCTACCGCGGCATTTAACGCATTTCACGGCGAGGTCAAGATAACAGTACCAAGTATGTGAAATCAGTAATCAGAATGAAATCATAACATTTCCAAACCAAATCCACAGATATGTATATAAAGAAAACCAATTAACCGCATATAGTGCCACAGCATAAACAAGAGCAAATAGGTGTAACGCAACCGGTCTTTTCTAGGCTGCTAATGATCGAAGCAAGGCCATTCGCCCATAGTATCATTATGTGAGCCTAATCCTGGACTTCCGAAGTCCGCATAGGCCACCTAGGCCCGCATGAGGTACTCCTCACATCGGGGGTAGCTAACCCGCGACATTTCCCTGGACTACCGTAGTCCGCATGGCCACTTGGACCGCATGAGGTATTCCTCGCATCGGCGTAACACACCCGGAGTGATTCCTGGACTACCGTAGCCCGCATAGGTCACATGGACCCGCATGAGGTATTCCTCACATCGGGGGTAGCTAACCCGCGGCTCATGTATGAAGTCAGGGGGGTAAGTGATATAATAAAATCACAACAGGCTTATCGTAAACCACATAAGCACAACAAGAAAACCCCCTTAATATAACAAGTCTCAGATACTAACGTCCGTAGTATCATAACAGTCTATATATAATCAGTCATGTCAAGTTAGGGACTCACGCCCTCAAATCATCACTCAAATATAACAATGGGTCTCACTCCCGCAAAATCAATCATGCCCGTGGAACCCGTTCCTCACTGTCGACAGTCTATGATATGATATAACACCAAGAAGTACACATGAACACCAGGTCCCACCTGGGCCATAAAACAACCGTAATAACCGGCCCACCATCGAGAGACACGGTAGCATATAAGTAAAACACTTGCACAACAAAGGCTATCACAACTAGCATAGGTAAGTTTAACATACTCTTAGACTCTCATTTTATGCCAAAAATCCGGGTTTTAACCCCAAAGTAATACATACTTCAACTCTCTTAAAAAGAACCCCTTTTAAGTACAAAATCACGCGATACTAATACCCGTAGTATCAATCATAGAGTAACTATCATTTTAAGTAAATCAAAACAATATCATGCCTTCTTTTTAAACCAAAACAAGACAATACCATGCCTTCCTTTAAAACCAAATCAAGACAATACCATGCTTTCTTTTTAAACAAAGACACTTCTCTTTTTTTAAATTCAAGTAGCAATATACTTTTTAAACCAAGTGGCTTACACTTTTTAAAACAACGTCAAGTATACTTTTTAAAAACCCAAGTAACTTACTCTTTTCAAAACAAGTAACCTATACCTTTAAATCAAGTTACTTCTCCTTTTCCAAAATCAAGTTGTTTATAAGTCAAGTCCCTTTATCTTTCAAGATCAAGTCTCTTAACTTTCAAAATTAAGTCTCATAATCTTTAAATAAAATCTCATATCTTTTAAGGAAACCAACCTCGTAACTTTTAAAATGTCAAGTTATCATTTTAAATCCAATAATAAAACCATTCTTTCGTTTTCATAAAGTCGTTATAACTAACTTCCCATAAAGCTATTATAACACTTTATGTTTTAAACCAACCTAGGACAACTACTCTCATTTCCGAAATCAAGATAACTTTATTCTTTAAAAGACTGAGCACCCATTACTCATGAATGAGGTTTCACAACTTTTTAACACAATTCAAGTCCTTAACATTTCATAACAAGTCACTTAACTTTAGACTCAAGTCAAGGAAACAAAAGGAAAATCAAACTCCTTTAACACACGTGCGTCTACCGCACTATATATATTTCACAAATATCATGCTCAAGAGAATAGGAAGAATCACATACCTATTCGGCTTAATCCACAAGCCAAGTCGAGTATGTCGCGCGCAGAATATCCACCTATAACAATCACAATACATCTATCAACTTCTAGACTTCTTCGTAGAATATTCTAAGTATACAGTTCCTTATTCTACGGAAAATTGGCGAGACCTCCCCGCAATCACATAAATACCCTCCTATCTCAAGGCCCGCTACCAAGCCAACAACTCCAAGGGGATTACACGCCTACCCGGACGTGTACAATTCTGCCCCACAGTAATACTACATGAGTCTACTGTAAATACATTTCAATTCCTTTTTAATCATCCTTCCATATATCTTATACTCAATTCTAAACTACTACAATATGTAATCTCCAATTACAATAGAAGGACATAGATCATTACCTCGTGTCACGACCCGACCACGGACCCGTGACTGGTGCCTTACCCCAGACACCCTTGTGATACAACATCAGAGAAAACCAGCGGAAAATAAACTCACAACAAGAACCCATATATAAAATAAGTAGGCTAACCCAAAATGGCTACCTCTAATACAACAAAACTGAACAGTTGCATCCTTAACAACCCAAGATATAACAGGACTACAAGCCCCTAAGAATGAGTAAACACTATGACGGGACAGGGCCCCGTCATGCCCCTGAATGTACAAATATCTACAACACCGGGAGAACTGCATCAAAAGTCGAGCCTCCTGAGAAATGGAGCTCACGACACCGAGTAAAGATCCTAAGAATGAGGATCCACCACCGCTTTCCTTACTGCAGATGAACGCATCCCCGAGGAAGGGGTCAAGACACAATATGTACCAAGTATGTAAAACGGAAAATATCAGAATAATATCATAAGTTTAAAATAAAGCTGAGTCATGGAAGAGAGTCAAAAATACCGCATAATCGTGCCTTACTAACAATGAGAGTAACAAGTATAAACTCTACTGCATAAAATAGGAGGCTCATGATCAAAACAGGATCTCCCGCCCGTAGTATCATTAAGCAATCCTACTCCTGAGACTATTTCACCTGCATGGGTCCTGAGGACCCGCATAAGGTCATCACCTCGCATGGGACTATTTCACCCGCATGGGACTATTTCACCCGCATGAGGTCATCCGCCTCGCATGGAACTATTTCACCCGCATGGGACTATTTCACCCGCATGGACCCTGTAGGCCCGCATGAGTACAAGCGCCGCACTCGCATCATGGATAGCAAATCCATGGCATAAATAGTAATAATAGTAATAATACATAAATCAGCACAACCAGCTATCATACATAACATAAGCGCTACCGGCTTATCATAACGTAAGCAAGTTAAGAATATCTCCTAATCTCTTAATAACATTTCTAGTACATCCTCTCATTTTAGTTACTTAAGGCACTACATGTCATTTTAAAAAGAAAATCCGGGAATTTAACCCAAGTACCACGTACCGTAAACCTTTTAAGAAAATGACTCCATTTTATATAAAACTCCCAAGATACTAATAACCGTAGTATCAAGTCACGACAACTTTTCAAAACAAGTCACGTTTACCTTTAAAAATACAATAGGCTTCTAAATCAAGTGACTTCATTTCTTTTAAAACCTTAGGCAATTAATGCCTTAAAACAATTTACCTTCCACAAATTCAAATTCTTTATCCGTACTTATTTTACTTGGAGTAAACCTTTCCTTATTAACCTTTCATAAAGCCAATACAACCAACTTCACATAAAGTTGTTATATTACCATTATACACTAGTCAAACACATCTCCCTATCCAAGGGACTTATACTTAAAACGAAACAACTATCATATACTTAAAACAAGTGAAAAATGTCAAATCTTGTACGTCTACCGTACTACGTAGGTACAACTACTCATGCTCAAGAGATAAGAAAACTCCACATACCTCTTCGGTCAATCCACTTGCTAAGCCCAAAATACCCCACGTAATATGTCAACCTATAATGACCATAATACGTTTATTAACCTCTAATTTCAATGTAGAATATTCCAAGTTCAAAGTTACTAATTCCTATGGAAAGTTGGGCAGCATTTCCTTTGTTTCTACATACTTGCCACATTTTTCAAGGCCGAATTCAACATCCAAACGCCACATTTAAGGCCCAACAATCCAAACGTTTCAAAGGGGATTACACAACTAAACTTGGGTGTGTAAAATTCTGCCCCATAAGGTACAACAATTAACTTAACAAGTTTAAGGTAGTTTTTAGGCTACAACATGCTTACATAACCTTTTTAACCAATCCTTTTATATCCAAACCATATTTCTTACATGCAATGAATCTAAGAGCATTATTTACCACTACAAGTTTCTTCTTCTTCACATGCAACATTAATAACTAGCTACAAGAGAAGAATTGTTGCCTTAGAGCTTTAGCCAAAATTATTCCAACAACTTTGCTAGCCTCCTTTCCAAGAACACCACTACAATAACTACTACAAGCTAGCCACAAGCTTCCTTCTTGTCCTAACTTTTCAGATTTTCCTTAATCTTTGAATTCCTCTTGGAATGAAGTGAGAGATTTAGCTTAGAGAGAGAGAAGGATTTGAAAGATGACCAAGTCTTCAAGACTTGGTCAATATATAAGACATGCAAAAATCAGATGGGGGGACACTTGTCACCCACCCATGACCTCTTTTAAAACAAAACAGTGCAGAATTTTCCACTCAGCTTCGCAAAACCCGCCTCGGCGCCGCGGCCCTGAAACTTCAGCTAGCCCTCAGATCTTTCCGCGCGTCTGCACCGGCACCGCGACCTGTCTCTCGCCCAAACACCTTTCTGTCCGTCACAAGACCGAACTTGTAACTCTCATAACTTTCTACTCCGATGTCCTATCGACGAACGGTTGGTTGCGTTGGAAACTAGACTCAACGAACTACGCACTAGGCCTTTGAAACACCTAGGAACTCTCAATGTACCGGGTCATAACCCGCCCCAAAGTTGACTAAAACCCGTCTGAAACAATCCGTCAACTTATCTTTCGAAAATTTTAAGTCTTACTCCTTTCACACGCTCTCATACGCATGGCCAGAACTACGGGGTATAACATTCTCCCCCCTTAGAAACATTCGTCTCGAATGTTCCTTCTAGGCTTACTGTTATACCCCGTATTTCCTGAGTATGTACGTGAGGGCGTACGTATAAAAGTTTGAACCTTAAAGTAGGCAAGGGCCGAAATTTTTTGTTCACAAGTGCCGAAAAGAATCGTTTTTCGACGAAACGTTTTACAAGACTTGCGAAGGAAAAATTACGGCTATGTCATTTCTATTTTTTGCGGATTTTTCCGAGAGATGAAACATTTTGGACCAACGGGAGGGTGACATGTGTCACCCTCATATTGGACGTTATTTGGGGCGGCAATTGGACGAAATGGAGTCTTGGGTTAGGTAGGATATTTGTGATAGTTGGTGTGGTAGATGGATAAGGTACACATGGGTAAATCCTAGCCCTACATTTGCCTACCACTTGGCTTCATCTTGGCCATTGGTTGGCCTATAAATACCCCTTTAGTTGATGAGTTATTTCATCCACACTTAGACATTTTCCAAGTCTAAAAATCCCTCTCCCTCCTTAGTGTAGTTTCGTCCAAGTCCCCCTCCCCCTTTGAGAGGCCCTTGGCCGAGAAATACCCCCCCTCTAGTTGTTCTAGTCGAAATACTACCCCCCTTTGGTTGAGAAATACTTCTCCAAGTATTGTTGTTATGCCAAAATACTCTAGCCCAAAAACCTTTGTAGTATTTCCAAGTACCCTCTATACGAAAAGCCCGGAAAATACTACTATACTTTCCTTTAGCCACTAAACGAAACCCTAAGGAAATCTTCATAGTTGGTTGAAGTATTTAAGTAGAAGTTGGTTAGAACTTCTAAGGGTTGTTTGGAGCGGGTTGAAGCACCCGGAGTAGGAGCTAAACCTTGCTCAGGATCGACATTAAACTTGGATAATTTTGGGCTTACCGAGGTAAATAATCCTATCCTTCTATTGTAATTGGAAATTACATACTGTAGTTTTATAGAAATGAATATAAGATTCATAGAAGAGAATTGAACTGTAATAGAAGGATTTTACAGAAAAGAATTGAACTGAGATCACATCAAAAGAATATTAAAGAAGAAGATTAAACTGTACTTACATAGGACTGTATTTACAGTAGACTTGGGTAGTTTAACGGGTAGGGAAGTGCTGCCCGATTTTCCGTAGAATATTCTACAGAGTAGTCTAGACTTTGATAGACTGATATAACCTTTATAGGTTGAATGTTCTGCGAGTAGCATGTGCTACTTAAAAGGTGGACAAGGCTAGTCGGGTTATAGCCGTGGAGCGTTTTGCTTATAGTCGATAATCGTCGCGAGGTATGTGATTCTTCCTATACTCTTGAGTATGAAGTATTTTAAAATAATATATATATAGTAAGGTAGACGTACGTGTGTTAACTGAACGTAGTTGTACGGCAATGTCTTTTGACTTAAGCCTGAATAATAAGAATCTGGAAGTATTTTAAAAGAATATATATATAGTACGGTAGACGTACGTGTGTTAACTGAATGTAGTTTTACGGCAATGTCTTTTGACTTAAGCCTGAATAATAAGAATCTTGAAGTATTTCAAAAGAATTAAGAATCCTTTTTGAAAGAAGAATAATACTTGGTTTGAAAGCTTAAGAGTTATACTAGCTTTATGGGAAGTTAGGTATAACGACTTAAGAGAGATAAAAAGAATGGTTTATTGATTTTAAGAAGTTATGAGACTTGATCTTAAAAGAGAAGAGACTTGACTTAAATGAATTAATATGAATTCTGTGTGAAACCTCATTCGTGAGTAATGAGTACTTGGTTTTTAAAAAAAGAAATAATGTTTACTGATTTCGGAAATCAGAATGAGTATCGACAAACCACTGCAGCGTTAATAAAGGGAAATGTTTTGACTAATTAAGTATTATTAAAACCAGTAGAAACCTCCATCTGCATAGAAGCTAAGATGAGATAAAATGATATTACATTTCCTAGATCATGGCTGCTTTAATAAGATTGATTTTGAACAAGAATAACCTACTCACATATAAGGCATATGTTTCTCAAATTGTTTAAAAGAGAATTATATTCTTAAGTGATTAAGACTATAAACTACGAAACCTTTCTAAAATAAGAGGCTTAAGTACTTGAAATTAGGCAAACTTGAACTTATGGAAAAGAATGTTGTTACTTGATGTTGAAAAGGAAAGTGTTTTGGTTTACCTAAAAATGTGAGTCACTCTATTTTAATACTACGGGTATCGGGTGACCTTTATAAAAGAAATGAATCTTTTAAAAAGAATTTAACGTACGTAATACTTTGGGGTCAGAACCTGGACTTTGGCATAAAATAACCTTGAGTTGTGTGTAACTTGCCTATGCTTGTGGTGATAGCCTTTGTTGTGCAAGTGTTGTATTTCTATGCTACCGAGTCCCATGAGATGGGTCGGGACACGTATTTTATCTGATTCTTCACCGAGTCCCATGAGATGGGCCGGGACACGTATTTTATCTGATTCTTCACCGAGTCCCATGAGATGGGCCGGGACACGTATTTCATCTGATTCTTCACCGAGTCCCATGAGATGGGCCGGGACACGTATTCCACCTGATTCTTCACCGAGTCCCATGGGATGGGCCGGGACACGTATTCCACCTGATTCTTCACCGAGTCCCATGAGATGGGCCGGGACACGTATTCTACATGATTCTTTACCGAGTCCCATGGGATGGGCCGGGACACGTATTCCACACGATTTGTATCTAGACTGCCGGCAGTGAGGAAGGAGTTCCACGGGCATGAGGGATGACTTGAGGGCGTGAGTCCCTGACTTGACATGACTGCTTTTATGTTGTGAACTGTAGTTTGGTTATCATACATGTCTCCTGCTTTATATAGACTATTATGATTTCATTTACAGTATTTTACAGTTTCACATACTTAGTACCTGTTGTACTGACCTCCTTCGGGGGGCTGCGTTCATGCCGCAGGTAGAGGTACATTGGTTGTGGATCCTCGCTCATAGGATCACAGTTCAGCGTATTGGGAAGCCTCGTTTCTCCGGAGGCTTATCTTTTGGTATGTTACCCTGAGTCTGTAAGTTCTTGTACATTCAGGGGTATGGCGGGGCCCTGTCCCGTCATAGTTGTTGTCACTTTCTTAGAGGTCTGTAGTACTGTTGTGGGCAGGTTTGTAAATGGGGATGTAACTGTTCAAAGTTTTATTATATATACAGGCCGAAAGGCGATATTTTCTTGGATAAACTATTTTCATTTTTTAATTGTTTCATGTCTTATTTATATTCCGCTGATTACTCTGATGTATGACTACTTGGGTGCCCGGGTAAGGCACCAGTCACGGGCCCGGGTTCGGGTCGTGACAAAAGTGGTATCAGAGCAGTTAATCCTCGGAAAGTGTCTACAGACCGTGTCTAGTAGAGTCTTGATTATCGGTGTGTTGTGCACCACATCTATAATCAGGAGGCTATAGGACATTTAGGATTGGTTTCCATTCTTCTCATTCTGAGATCGTGCCTTAGAGCCGTGTGATAAGTTGGACCCCTCTGACGTATTCCTTTCCTTTACCAGTTATGCCTCCGCGTAAGGCAACCCGCCTAGAAGCGGCAAGCGGCGAGTCGCGAGTAAGCACGGAGGGTTACCGGCAGAGGCCCGGTCGTTACACCGAGATAGTGCTTGACGGCGAGCGGCGAGCGCGCCACGGCAGAGTTTAGAGCCACGCAGCGGCTGCTTGAGACTACAAGACTGAGCCTCCACCCCACACTGGAGCATGAGATGGGTACAAGGAGATGGCCCGATCGCCGTGGTCGTAGCAGATATGAGGATAGGCTGGACGCAGCAGCCCAGTCCGAGAGCACCCGTAGTTCACCCCGAGCGCATAGTTTGAGACTACGGACTTTCAATCAGAGCCCGCCAGTGTTCTTTGGATCGAGAGCTGAGGATGACCCTCAGGAGTTTATCCGACAGCTACAGCGGATCATGAGAGTGATCAGATGTTATACCTCGTGGTTCAGGCCGTGCGTATGGGGCCATGCGGAAGGAGTTAGGACTCGAAATCAGAAAACTTCGAGGCCTCGTGGCACGGGCGCCGGAGGCGTGGCGCGCGCCAAGCGTGGAATTCATGGCGCGCGCGAAATCGGCCGCGGCGCCTAAAGTTCCGAGTGTCCGCAGGAGTTGCGGCGCCGCGGCGCCGGGAAGCAGGGCCGCGGCGCCGAGGCGGGAATTTTGGGCGGAAAAACTTAGAAAGTCTGATTTTTGTTTTAAAAAAAGAGGCCATGGGAGGGTGACACGTGTCCCCATCCGATTTCTCGCTACATGCATTATATTGACCAAGACTTGGTCATTTCTTTCAACTTTTCATCTTTACACTCCATCTCTCTAAGTTAAAAGCTCATCCTTCTCTAAATTCCCAAGAGGAATTCTAGCCTAAGGGAAAAATCTGAAAAGTGTAATAGGAAGGAAAGGTTATTACAAGCTTGTGAAGACTATTGTGGTGGTGTTCTTGGAGAAAAGGCTAGCAAGGTGTTGGAATAAGTTTGGCTAAAACTTGAGGTAACATTTCTTCTCTTGTAGTTGGTTTTGGGTGTTGCATGTTTAATAGGAAGAACTTGTAGTTGGAAAATGCACTTAGAGTAGTTGCATGTAAGAAATGGGGTTGATTATGAAAGAATTGGTTAGGGGGATATTATGAGCATGTTGTTGCCTAAATACTACATTAGACTTGTTGGGTTAGTTGTTGTAACTTGTGGGGCTGAATTTTACACACCAAAGTTTAGGTGTGTAATCCCCCTTGGTGTTGGTTGGTTGTTGAGCCTTAAACATGGCATTTGAGCGTTAAAAATCGACCTTGGAAAAGGTGGCAAAGTATGTAGAAACAAAGGAAACGCTGCCCAATTTTCCGTAGGAAATTGGTGACTTTAACTTGGAAAAATTCTGCATTATAAATTAGAGCTTGATAAACGTATTGTGGTCATTTTAGGTTGACATACTACATGCGGTAAATTGGACTTAGCTTGTGGATTGACCGAAGAGGTATGTGGAGCTTTCCTATCTCTTGAGCATGATTAGTTGTACCTATGTAGTACGGTAGACGTACATGATTTGGAAATCTTCGTTTGTTATAAGTATTTGATACTTGCTTCGTTTTAAAAGAAAAGTATAAAAATCCCTTGGACTTAAGGGAATGTGTTTTACTATTGTTTAACTCTAATATAACGGCTTTATGGGGAGTTGGTTATATTAGTTTGTGAAAGTTTAATGGAGAAAGGTTTTGATGATTTGAACTTGTGGAAGGAAAATGGTTTTAAGGCATGAATTGCCTAAGGTTTTACAAGAAATGAAGTCACTTAATTTAGAAGCTTGAGATAGTTTTAAAAGGAAATGTGACTTGCTTTGAAAAGAAATCGTAACTTGATACTATGGTGATTAGTATCTTGGAATTTTTGTATAAAAAGAGTTATTTCTTAAAAGGTTAGAGGTACATGATACTTGGGTTAAATTCTCGGATTTTTTTTTACTAAAAGACATGATCGTGCCTTAGGTATACTAAAATGAGAGGATGTATTAATACTATTAATAAGAAGTTAGGTGATTCTTAACTTGCTTAAGTTATGATAGGCCGGTAGTGCTTATGTTGTGATGTGATAGGCCGGTAGTGCTTATGTTATGTTTAATAGCCGGATGAGCTATGTTATATATATTTATATTGTTACGGGTAAACCCCGGGTTATTATTTATGCCATGGATTTGCTACCCATGATGCGAGTGCGCTTGTACTCATGCGGATCTGGACCATAGGATCCATGCGGGTGAAATAGTCCCATGCGAGTACGCGATGGTACTCATGCGGATCCACAGGATCCATGCGGGTGAAATAGTCCCATGCGGGTGAAATAGTCCTATGACGAGGCGGATGACCTCATGCGGGTCCACAGGACCTATGCGGGTGAAATAGTCCCAGGAGTAGGATTGCTTAATGATACTACGGGCGAGGTACCCTGTTTTGATCGTGAGCCTCCTATTTTTATGCTATAAAACTTATACTTGTTACTCTCATTGTTAGTAAGGCACAGTGCAAGGTAAACTGATTTTCGTCTATAACTCCAGCTTATATTTTGACTTATGATATTATTACAGTATTTTCCAGTTCCGCATATTTGGTACATGTTGTACTGACCTCCTTCGGGGGGCTGCGTTCATGCCGCAGGTTGAGGTTCATAGCTTGCTGATCCGCACTCTTAGGATCACGGTTCGGTTCTCGGAAGGCTCCATTTCTCCGGAGGCCTCGTCTTTTGGTACGATTCCCTGAGGTTGTAGACTTTTGTACATTCAGGGGGTATGGCGGGGCCCTGTCCCGTCATAGTGTTATTCATTCTTAGAGGCCTGTAGTCTTGTCAGAACTTGGTTCGTTAAGGATGTAACTGTTTGGTTTATGTACTTTTGGGTTAGCCATTTTGGGCTAGACTATTCTATATCTTATGGTTGTTTATCTTGAGTTTACATTCCGCTGGTTTTCTCTGATGTTGTGTCACTAGGGTGCCCGGGTTAAGGCACCGGTCACGGGTCCGGGTTCGGGTCGTGACAAAAGTGGTATCAGAGCAGTTAATCCTCGGAAAGAGTCTACAGGCCGTATCTAGTAGAGTCTTGATTATCGGTGTGTTGTGCACCACATCTATAATCAGGAGGCTGCAGGATATTTAGGATTGGTTTACATTTCTTCTCACTCTAAGATCGTGCGATAGAGCTGTGTGGTTAGGGTCGTCTCCCTAACGAGTTATGGTGTTTGCAGCCACGGCGGAAGCAGTGACCCGAGAAGATTATGTGGATTGCGTATCGTGTTGGTAATACTTGTAGTATAGTTGGTATTGCGACATACAGCTATACAGATTTCTGTATGAGGATCACATATGTGTTGCCAAGAATGATGGTAGATTACCAGAATTCGGTAAGGACTAAATAGGTACCGGGAAGGTATGAACAGTTAAGGAACTCTCATCGAGGTTTTACGTGCTAGTTTGAGAAAATTAGGAGACGATGAGTTGTCGGAAAAAGTAATGGAACCTTAAGAAGCTTAATTAAGGGGCCCAATGGGAGACTATGTTTGTAAATTAAGCTACGTGGTATGCTTAAGAGGATAGTACGGATGGGATCCGTGTGGAGTAAGTAATGGTTGTTGTGACCAAGACGACACGACTATGGTATTATGAGAAGTTAGTATACCCGCCATGGGGTGGGATCATTGATAGTAGTCCCGCCACGCGATGTGGTCACGAGGGTACAAGGCCGAGTCTAATTAATCATTTTACGAGTTCGCAGACGTATCCCACCGGAACCAGGTTGTGAGCGCCGGAAATGACCTTATATTGTTTTAACTTAGCAACTCCAAGATCGAAGGCCAGCTTTATTATGGAAGTTATGTACGTAAGCTAGAATAAGTTTGGAAATGCGAAAAGAAAAATGCGGTAAGGAAGTGAGCAACCAAGTGTGAAAGAAATGAAGCCAGAATCCATGAGAACCTTTATGGGGTAACCACACCCGTGAGTGTTGGGTGGTAGCTGAGTGGGCAGATAATAATTGTCAGTAACGATACAGTCGTCGGACCCTAGCAGAGCTGTTATGACAGACGTTGAGGTCATTATGAGTACGGGCTAGTTGGCCTCACGTTATGCCAACGTGGACTACAGAAGAGATTGATTCGGTACCAATTTTCCTGGCAGTTTGCCATCGAGTGGAGAGGAATGGAAGTGGTAGTAACCAGTGAATTATCCTTCCTTCTTTGGCATCATTGTTTTTAATAAGTCTGTGTGACTTGTTCATTGGAAAAAATTGACGCAGAAAGTAAGTAATACTTGAATTTGAAGGAATTTATGTTAAGTTCCCTTGGAGGTACTTGGAGTTGGTTTGGTGTGGCGGTCAGGGCCACGACCTTCCGGATAATTTCAAGGAAATGTGCAAGGCAAGAATAAAATAAGTACGGGCGCTGCCGGCAGAAAGCTGAGGGCATCTTTGGTAGGTTTTGAAAATCTACACGATTTTAAGGCGGTGCGTAATGATTAGATATTTACAGGACCACGAGAGGACGCGGTGATTAGGGTTGTGACACCAAGGAAAGTTTATTGAAGGGAGATAAGTTCTCTCCCATACATAAAAGGACGATGCTACGTATTATGGGGTTATGTGTACCCATGTAGTTAGACGAAGGATGGGAGACCGGTAGGTCTTCAGTATCGTCATGCCATAAGTTACAGTTTTAGATAACCGTGGGAAAAAATATTATGTTGGGGGTAATTAAGAACGACGTTACGAAACGGTCAGGGAAGTGTCGCAAGAAAATGCAGGTAGTACACATATTTGAAACTGTACGATTATAGATCAGATTAGAAACACTTTACTATTAATAAGCATAAGGTAGGTTATGACCAGAAGGATAAAAGAGAATACAACTATGGTTATGTAAGTTGCAGACGCATACGATTACCCGAACTAGTGTAAGACCATTAGTAGGTAATGGGCGTAGGAACACCTCGAGGAAAGGTAGTAGCATGCATCGACGAGAAAGATAGTAAGAGAATACGGAGAGGTAAAGGACCCCAGGACAACTTGAATTAACTTATAAAGGAAAGACGCGTAGACACTCGAACGATAAGAAATCTTGACAAGTCATTGTATTATGTAATACCGTGAATTGAGGTTGAACACCGGACTATAAGCTCTACGAGCTGAGAGAGGATAATAGGATTACTACTTGACAAGATCAAGGAAGTCTTCCCCCTAAATTGTGATTGGCAGGAAGTCTTAGCCATGCGGCAAGCAAAGGAATCAGATCCAAGTATAGTAACCAAGTTTGGTTGCAACAGAGAAAAGGGAAACAGGAACCATAACTGAGATTAAGGATGCTCGAATATTTTGCAAGTACAAGAGAGGCTTCCAGTTATTGGAAGAGAAGTTGTGTTATACCCCGTAGTTCCAGGGTATATAGGTGAGGATGTACGTGCGAGAATACGACAGAAATTTTGGAAAGAAAGAAAGATGTGATTTTTCGACGGAAAAGTTTCCGGGTTTTGTGAAGGAAAAAGGTTCGTTGATGGGAATTGGATTCCCAGATTTGGTATTTGGGCTTCTTGAATTATATTAGAATTATGGAATTTTATTTCCGGAATTGGTCACGTGGGGCCCACGGGAGAAATTTACGGTTTTGTGGGGCCCACTTTGTTTTCGAGATTTTTGCCTTTATGGATATTTTCGGAAGATGAAATATTTTGGACGAGTAGGAGGGCGACACGTGTCACCCCCTAGGTGGCCTCATGGCCGAAATTTGCTAACAAGTGGCAAGACAAGTGGCCTTGTCTTGCTAGATATTTTGTGTGGACAAGTGGCCAAGTCTTGCTAGATATTTTGTGTGGACAAGTGGCTTGTGGGACCCACACACACTTGTCCCCAATCTCAACCACACACTTGCCTTCATCCTAGCCCTTGGTTGTCCTATATATGCACCCTTAGTTGATGAAAACTTCCACACTTAACCATTTCAAGACAAGAAATTCCCTCCCTTCTCCCTTGACCTTGCTCTCGTTTTTGAGCCCATTTCTTGACCTAAATTTGTCCAACAATTCTTAAACTCTCAAGTGTTCTTCCCTAAGGTGTTAGGAAGATTGTGTACCAAGAGTTGGAAAAGATTTCACACCCCTAACCTATTGTTCATGCCTTGGCCGAAACTTACTAGTTGGAAACCCTAAGTGTTCTTCACTTTTTGGAGTTGGTTCTTGAAAAGAAGTTGGTTAGGAGCTTCTATGGGTTGCTTGTAGCGGATTGGAACGGAAAGATTTGGAGCTAAGACTTGCTTGGAGCGACATTAAGTTCTTGGATAATTTTGGGCTATTTGTGGTAGTAAACCTTAACCTCTTTGTGAATTGGTCATTATACATATATTATAAGTATATTATGGAGTATATAAAATATGGAGTAAAGTTTGGAAAAGTTGGATCTTGTTAACTTGTTAAAAGAAAGGATTGGCCGTTTGCCATTAAAATGGTAAAAACGTATCTTACTTGTGAAGAAGTAATTAACAAATTAACTATAACTTATATTAAGATGGAATATAAGTTGGATGACTAATGAAGTAATTGGATAAGTAAAATGGACAAAGTTGGCCAAGGACTCCAACTTAAAGATCAGATTTACTTTGGATCAGATTTACTTTGGACAGATTTACTTGGATCAGATTTACTTTGGACAAGATTTACTTTGGATCGTATTTACTTTGACCGTATTTACTTTGGATCAGATTTACATTTCATAAGGGAAGATTGTTCAATCGCGTCTTGGGCGTGTGATCCCCTTTTTAATTATTGTATTGTTATGAAGGCGTGATAGTAAACCGCGTTACCGTTTGGCAGCGTAATCCCTTCTTTTACTTGTTGTTATTATGGAGGTGTGATAGTAAACCGTTACCGTTGGGCGTATAATCCCTTCTTTATGTTGTTTAATTATTACGCCTTATATATATATATGGTATATATATTACGGTTATTCGCCTTGGAGAAAGATGGAAAAGTGAGTAAAACGGGAAGTCTTTACGAATTTTCCGTAGAATTAGAGGGCTTTTTATTGGTATAAGTCTTCAATGGTAAGAAAGGTTTGATAGAAGTACTATGACCATTTTAGAGTGGAGTACTACGTGTGGCGTGATCTACTTGGCTTAGGAGTAGCCGAGTTGAAAGTACTTGAGCGTTTTGCTATTTGTCGATAATCGTCACGCAGGTATGTGAACCTCTTCCTATCTTTTCTAGCATGATTATTGTGAACTATGTAGTACGGTAGACGCATACGTGCTAAGTGATTTGGTTGGTTTAAAACATAGGGTGTTATAATAGCTTTATGGGAAGTTAGTTATAACGACTTTATGTAGGTAAAAGAATGGTTTATTGATTGTAGAAAGATAAGAGACTTGACTTATACACGACTTGATTTTGAAAGTTAAGAGACTTGATCTTGAAAGATAAGAGACTTGACTTATACACGACTTGATTTTGAAAGTTAAGAGACTTGATCTTGAAAGATAAGAGACTTGACTTAGTTTGACTTGTTATGAATTTTGTTAAAATGTTGTAAAACCTCATTCGCGAGTAATGAGTAGTTGTTTTTAAAAGAATAATGTTTTACTGATTTCGAAAATGAGATTAAGTATCGAACAAACCATTGCAGCGTTAATAAAGGAAATGTATTGACTAATTGTTATTAAAACCAAGAGAAACCTCCATCCGCATGAAGCTAAGATGAGACAAAATGATATTACATTTCTAGATCATGGTCGCTTTTATAAGATTGTAATAGACAAGAACAACCTACTCACACATAAGGCATATGTTTCTCAAATTTGTTTTACAGAGAATTATATTCTTAAGTGATTAAAACTATGAACTACGAAACCTTTCAAAATGAGAAACTTGAGCATTTGAAATTAGGCAAACTTGAACGTTTGGAAAATAATGTGTTACTTGATTTTACAAGGAAGTGTTTTGGTTTACTTAAAAGATAGTCACTCTATTTTATACTACGAACATTGTGTGACTTTTGTGAAAGAAACGTATCTTTTAAAAGAGTTAATGTATGTAATACTTTAGGGTCGAACCGGATTTTGGCATAAAATGATAGTACCTTAAGTTGTGTGTAACTTGCCTATGTTTGCGTGTGATAGCCTTGTTGTGCAAGTCTTGTATTTTACTCGACTACCGGTCATAGGATGAACCGAATGTATTTCACTGACTACCGCGTTCATGGGATGAACCGAATGTATTTCACTCGACTACCGCGTTCATGGATGAACCGAATGTATTTCACTCGACTACCGCGTTCACGGGATGAACCGAATGTATTTCACTCGACTACCGCGTCATGGATGGACCGAATGTATTCCATCCGACTACCGAGTTCGCGAGATGAACCGGAATGTATTTCACACGCTTTCTATACCGGGTCCATGAGATGGGCCGAGACATGTTATACGTATCACATGGTTTGTACCTAGATCGCCAGCGGTGGCGAAGGAGTTCCACGGGCGTGAGGATGACTTTGAGGCGTGAGTCCGACTTGACATGATCGCTTTTATGTTATGAGTCAGAGTTTGGTTATCATACATGTCTCCTGCTTTATATAGATCGTTATGATTTCATTTACGATTTTTCGCCACATACTTGGTACTGTTATCGACCTCCTTCTGGGCCGTTCATGCCGCAGTAGAGGTACATCGGTTGTGGATCCTCGCCATAGGATCACATTCAACAGATTGGGAAGCCCCGTTTCTCGAGGCTTATCTTTTGGTATGTTACCACCGAGTCAGCAGGTTCTTGTACATTCGTGGTATGGCGGGCCCCGTCCCGTCATAGTTATTGTCACTTGCAGGTCCGTAGTAAATGCTGTGGCGTAGTTTGTAAAAGGATAAGCGTCGGTTTTATGAATATATACGTATGCAAATCGCTTTGGTTGGCCTGTTTATTTATCATGTCTCTTGTTTCATGTTTATGTTTTTATTTCCACGATTCTCTCCGATGTTGTATCACGAGGTGCCCGGTAAGGCACCGATCCACGGGCCTCGGTTGGTCGTGACAAAAGTGGTATCGCCAGGTCCAGATTTGCACCACACCAGCAGAGCGCCCTACCTCATTTTCAAGACACCAGGCGGGGCGGTGTCGTGGCCCCAGACTTGATTTCCGTAGCGTGGGTGCTAACCGCTCGAGGTCCGCTCGGTGCCCGTTGTGGCGATACCATTCTCGAGCCAGACCGGGAGCTTGCTATACTTGTGGCCGCAGGTCACTTTGCGAGAGTTTGTCCGACCGGGCGGCGCTGGTGGTAGGCTCACTACGGTGGTCTGCTGTCGCTTCTTCATCCCCGACAGCTTACTCGCCCGAGGGCAAGGTACACATGGATCGGGTCGCGGCAGGTCGTGGCGCAGTCCCGATTCTAGCGTCCTCGTAACCGCATATATGCTTTGTCCACCGACAGATCGTGAGGCCTCACCGATGTCGCCACGTACCTTATCGGTTCGGGTTTGATGTGTATGCTTTGATAGATCCGGTTCTACTGGCCCCATATATCTCCCTTGTTGCTAGTAGGATAGGGATAGAGCACGAGTCCATAGACCCTTTGAGGTAGCTACGCCAGATGGGTGATTCAGTGGTAGCTCGGCGGGTATATAGAGCTTGTCCTGTGACCATTTACAGTCGTCGGACCCTAGCCGACTTGATAGAGTTGGAGATGATTGACTTCGACGTGATTATGGGAATGGATTGGCTAGCTTCTTGCTACGCCAATGTAGACTGCAGAGAGAGAGTAGTACGGTTCCAGCTCGGCGAGCCATTGTTGAGTGGGAGCACAGACGCCGGCGGTAGGTTTATTTCCTACCTCAAGGCTAGGAAGATGGTGCGAAAGGGTATATCTACCATCTCGTTCGGGTGTTTGATATCAAGGCGCGTACCAGATTTTCGGCCCAGAGAGTCACGAGTTCCCGCACGTGTTTCGGATGACCTCCGGTATCCTCCCGAGAGGAGATTGAGTTTTGTATTGACATATTGCCGCACACTCGCCTATTTCCATTCCGCCATACGTAATGGCACCGCCGAGTTGAGAGAGTGAAGGATCGGCTTAGAGATTTCTTTGGAGAAGCGGCTTCATCGCCTAGTGTTTCTCCTCGGGAGCGCCGGTTTTGTTCGTGAAGAAGAAGGACGACGCCGCGCATGTGTGTTGATTACAGCAACAACAAGGTGACCATTAAGAACGATACCCTTCCTGTGATTGATGATTTGTTCGACCCGGTGAGTGCGAGATGTTTCTCCAAGATTGATCTGCGATCGGGCTATCATCAGTGCGAGTCGAGAGGTGGATGTCCCTAGATCGCATTCGTGACCCAGACGCATTATGAGTTCGTGGTCATGTCTTTTGGGTTGACCAATGCTCCGCAGTATTCATGGATTTGATGAACCGAGTGTTCAAACCATTTTTGGACACGCTTGTGATAGTGTTCATTGATGATATCTTGGTTTATTCTCGCCAGAGAGCACGCGGAGCATTTGGCGGTCGGCCGATTCTCCAGACCAGCAGTTACGCCAAGTTTTCCAAATGTGAGTTTTGCTGACTTCGGGCGTTTCTTGGGCATATTGTCCGGCCGATGGCATTCGAGTGGATACGGCCAAGATCGAGGCGATCAGACTTGGCCTAGACCTACTACTCCGGCTGCAGGTTCGCGAGCTCGGGCCTCAGATATTATCGGCGTTCGTGGAGAAGTTTGCTTCTATCTTCGCACCATTGACTAGGCCGACTCGTAAGCGCCAAGTTTCAATGGATCGATGCTTGTGGCGTGGTTTCGATTCTGTGAAAGAGAGATCGACGACCGCCCCGTTCTTACTCTTCCGCAGGTCCAGACGGTTATGTCGCGGTATTGTGACGCGCCGCATCGGGTTGGGATGTGTTGACGCAGATGGCAGGTTATAGCATATGCATCCCGACACCAAGAAACACGAGAGGAACTACCCCACCCATGATTTGGAGTTGGCACCGTAATTCACGCTTTGAAGATCCGGAGGCACTATTTGTATGGGGTTCACGTGGATATTTATACGCACCACAAGAGCCTCCAGATATCTTCACCGGAGGAGTCGAACTTACGGCGAGACGGTGGTTAGAGTTTCTTAAGGATTACGATGTTGATATCTGTACCACCCGGAAGGCCAATGTTGTGGCGCGTATGCTCTTAGTCGTAGGTCGATGGGAGCCTATCGATGTGCGCAGAGAGGAGGGACATGGTTCGTGATTTGCATCGCCAGCGAGCCTGGTGTCCGCTTGATTGATTCTCGATAGCGGTGGGGTTAGAGTTCGTGAGGTTGCCGAGTCTTCCATCGTCGAGGAGGTGAAGAGGCAACACCGAGGATCCACTTTGATTCGATATCGTGATACGACTCTTCGTGAGGCAAGGGTCCTTTGAGGTAGCACTGGATGGGTGCTAAGGTTTGAGGCGATCGTGTGTTCCGGATGTTTCGTGACTTGGCGAGGTTCTTGGGGAAGCACACAACGCGTTACTCTATCCATCCGGTCGACCAAGATGTACCACGACCTTAGATCCGTGTATTGGTGGGATGGCTTGAAGAAAGACGCTGCGAGTTCGTAGCTCGGCCCGTGTTGTCGCGCAGTGAAGGTAGAGCACCGAGGCCCGTGGCTTGTTACGCATTTATCGAGATCCCGACCTGGAAGTGGGAGGTAATCAACATGGACTTTATCACAGGATTACCTCGCACTCCGAGGAGACATGATTCTATATGGGTTATCGTCGACAGGCTGACGAAATCAGCCCACTTTCTTCCCGTCAGGACGACTTTTTCGGCTGAGGATTATGCCAGACTTTACATCCGAGAGATCGTCAGACTGCATGGAGTCCCTATTTCGATCATATCCGACAGAGGAGCCCAGTTTACGGCTAACTTCTGGAGGTCTTTCCAAAGAGGTTTAGGGACGCAGGTGAGCCTGAGTACTGCATTTCATCCACAGACAGACTGACAGGCAGAGCGCACTATCCAGACTCTCGAGATATGTCGAGCCCGTGTTATTGACTTCAGTGGTAGTTGGGAGGATCATTTGCCTCTAGTTGAGTTTGCGTATAATAATAGCTACCACCCAAAGATTCGGATGGCGCCTTATGAGGCCTTGTATGGGAGGAAGTGCGATCGCCTATAGGTTGGTTCGATGGGCGAGGTGCTAGTGGGACCAGATTTGGTGCAGCACGCAGTGGATAAGGTCAAGCATAACCGAGAGCGTCTATAGACAGATCAGAGTCGACAGAAGTCGTATGCAGATCATCGTCGTCTGCATCTGGAGTTCGCAGTAGATGATTGGGTTTTCCTAGCGTGTCACCCACGGCGAAGGGTGTGATGAGATTCGGGAAGAAGGGAAACTCACCAAGGTACATCGGGCCGCTTCAGATTGTCCGCAGGTAGGCAAGGTTGCTCACGAGTTGATCCGCCGTCCGATCTGGAGGCGGCATCCGGTGTTTCACGATCTACGCCGAGAGATGTATCGGGATCCATCTGTGGTACACCCGATTGACGCGATGTCCAGTGACCGAGGGTTATCGTATGTGGAGATTCCCATAGCGATAGTCGATCGTCGAGTTAGGCGTCTGCGGACGAAGGGCGTGGCTTCCACAAAGTCTTGTGGCGAACGAGCTCGAGAGGAGATGACGTGGGAAGCCGGCGGGCCATGAGACGTAAGTATCCTCACCTATTCCCACACCTCCGTAATTCACTTTCCTACTTGTAAATTTCCATTATCATTTATGCCTAAGTGTTGTTTTGTGGCCGTGTGGCATTTGCTAACTGTTTAAGCTTCTTCGATAACTGTCTTGAGAAGGAACATTCGGGACGAATGTTTCTAAGGAGGGGAGAATGTTATACCCCGTATTTCCAGAGTATGTACGTAAGGGAATACGTACAAAAAGTTTGGCTTTAAAGTTAGCCTCGACGCTTTATTTGTGCACAACACACTAGAAGAATCGCTTTCCGACTAAACGCTTTCCACAACTTTCGTAGAAAATTCCGACTATGTCATTTAGTATTTTTGCGGATTTTTCCGAGAGACGAAACATTTTGGACCAACGGGAGGGCGACACTTGTCACCCTCCAATTGGTGGACTTGACACGGCAATAGGGCCGATTGGGTTGGCTTCTTTTGTCTTGGAGTTGGTAGGATATTTTGTGTGCAAGTTGGCCAAGGACACTTGCCTAAATCCTCACCCTACACTTGCCTTGCACTTGTCTTCATCTTGGCCATTGGTTGGCAAAGGCTTGAGCTATAAATACCCTCTTGAGATGAAGAGTTCTTCCTCCAACAAAGCTTTCCAAGTCTTAAAATCATTCCCTCTCCCTTGGTGCGCAATTCGTCCAACACCCCCTTCCCTCGAGAAGCTTGGCGAGGCCTACCCCTAGCTAGCCGAAATCTACCCCCCCTCCCTTGGTAGAAAAGTTGTCTTCTAGTACCGTTATAATGCCCAAAATACCCTAGCCCAAATCCCTTAGTCCTTAGTAGAAGTTGTGAAGAACTTCTAAGGTTTCTTGGAGCTACCGGAGCGTACAACTTAGGAGCTAAACCTTGCTCAGGCGCGACTTTATCTAGGATATTATTGGGCTTACCGAGGTAACTAATCCTAACCCTCTTTTGAATTAGAGAATACTTCGTTGTAGTATTAGAATAAGTATTAGATACTTAGAAGAATATCACGTAATAGAATTGAACTGTTATCACAAGAAGGGTTTAAAAGAAGAATAATTGAATCAGACTCACATAGACTGTTTTCATGAGACTTACATAGCTCACCGGTAGGGTTGTGCCCGACTTTCCGTAGAATTATGAACCCCCGCTTAGAATGACCTCAGAGCGATCTTTGATAGATATCCGTGACTATTATAGTCGACTCTCACGCGCGACATATTCAACTCGCGGTGGTTTTCACGGTAAGGTATGTGATTCTTCCTAAAGCATGATATTTTATAATATATAGTACGGTAGACGTACATGTGTTACCTGAATAATAACTACGGCAATGTCTTTGACTTAAGCCTGAATAATACTTATGGCAATGCCTCACGGCTTAAGCTGAATAATACTTACTGATGCCTCACGCTTAAGCCCGAATAACAAAGAATCAAAACATTTCAAAAGAATACTGAATCATTTTTAACAGAAGATAAATATTTGGTTTTTAAAACAAAAGCGTAAGAGTTATACTGGCTTTATGGGAAGTTAGGTATAACAGCTTAAGAAGATAAAAAGGAACTGTTTACTTGTTTTGTTTATAAAAGCCTTGTATTGATTTTAAGTGTAGTAAGATTGTTTGATAAGTAGACATGTTATGACGCTACCGTGTTAGTGTCTTGTAACGCCGTAAAGGGGTCATTCTTGCTGGCTTACGTTGCTAACCGTAAGTCCATTGTATCGTTATTGTATCACCTACCCTCGATCGTTATACGCGGCTTGCTTGATGCGGGTCTATACGGCCTATGCGGTTCTGTGAGACTATGCGAGCGCCGGTATGCTCCAGATTGATCATTCCGGCGCTTAGCCTGACGCGGACTCCCTGCGGTCCGCTGAGACTATGCGGTCTTTTTGAGGCTATGCGGCCGCGGGAGCCTAGGCGGACGCCGGGGTCAGCTGCCCCGATGCGAGAAATATCTCACGCGGTGCGTGGGACCATGCGAGCCGCGGAAGTCCGGGACTAGGCACGCAGAATGATACTATGGGCGATTGGCCTTGCTTGATCATTCGCGCCTAGAATAGACTCGCACGCTTTTCCTATTATCGTTGTTGTTTGTGATGTGGCACTATGTGCAATTGAGTGATTGTATTTGTGAAAAGGTTTTAAATACTTTGATTTCATTTTAAGTACTTTATAGTTTCACATACTTGGTACTGTTATCGACCTCCTTCGGGCTGCGTTCATGCCGCAGTGGCAAGCAGGTGCTAGATCCACATCCTTAGGATCTTTGCGTTGGTGTCAGGAGCTCCATCTTCTCCGGAGGCTCTACTTTTGGGTATGATCTCCCTGTATTGTAGATAGTTTTGTACAGTCAGGGTATGGCGGGGCCCTGTCCCGCCATAGTTGTTTACTTCCTTAGAGGTCTGTAGTACTATTGGACAGTTGGGATGTAACTGCAAAACTTGAGTTATTTATATTATGCCGAAAGGCAAGCTTTTCATCAGATAAACTGTGTCTTATTTTATAAACTGTTTCCTGTCTTGTTTTATATTCCGCTGGTTACTCTGATGTATGACTACTTGGGTGCCCCGGTAAGGCACCAGTCACGGGCCCCGGAACGGGTCGTGACAGTAACTATAACTTATATTAAGATGGAATATAAGTTGGATGACTAATGAAGTAATTGGATAAGTAAAATGGACAAAGTTGGCCAAGGACCCCAACTTAAAGATCAGATTTACTTTGGATCAGATTTACTTTGGACAAGATTTACTTTGGATCAGATTTACTTTGGACAAGATTTACTTTGGATCGTATTTACTTTGGATCAGATTTACATTTCATAAGGGGAAGATTGTTCAATCGCGTTCCGTTTGGGCGTGTGATCCCCTTTTTAATTATTGTATTGTTATGAAGGCGTGATAGTAAACCGCGTTACCGTTTGGGCGCGTAATCCCCTTCTTTTACTTGTTGTTATTATGGAGGTGTGATAGTAAACCGCGTTACCGTTTGGGCGTATAATCCCCTTCTTTATGTTGTTTAATTATTACGCCTTATATATATATATGGTATATATATTACGGTTATTCGGGCCTTGGAGAAAGATGGAAAAGTGAGTAAAAACGGGGGAAGTGCTGCCGAATTTTCCGTAGAATTAGAGGGCTTTTTATTGGTATAAGTCTTCAATGGTAAGAAAGGTTTGATAGAAGTACTATGACCATTTTAGGAGTGGAGTACTACGTGTGGCGTGATCTACTTGGCTTAAGGAGTAGCCGACGAGTTGAAGTACTTGGAGCGTTTTGCTATTTGTCGATAATCGTCACGAGGTATGTGAACCTCTTCCTATCTTTTCTAGCATGATTATTGTGAACTATGTAGTACGGTAGACGTACATGTGCTAAGTGATTTGGTTGGTTTAAAACATAGGGTGTTATAATAGCTTTATGGGAAGTTAGTTATAACGACTTTATGTAGGTAAAAGAATGGTTTATTGATTGTAGAAAGATAAGAGACTTGACTTATACACGACTTGATTTTGAAAGTTAAGAGACTTGATCTTGAAAGATAAGAGACTTGACTTATACACGACTTGATTTTGAAAGTTAAGAGACTTGATCTTGAAAGATAAGAGACTTGACTTAGTTTGACTTGTTATGAATTTTGTTAAAATGTTGTAAAAACCTCATTCGCGAGTAATGAGTAGTTGTTTTTAAAAGAATAATGTTTTACTGATTTCGAAAATGAGATTAAGTATCGAACAAACCATTGCAGCGTTAATAAAGGAAATGTATTGACTAATTGTTATTAAAACCAGTAGAAACCTCCATCTGCATAGAAGCTAAGATGAGACAAAATGATATTACATTTCCTAGATCATGGCTGCTTTTATAAGATTGTAATAGACAAGAACAACCTACTCACACATAAGGCATATGTTTCTCAAATTTGTTTTACAGGAGAATTATATTCTTAAGTGATTAAAACTATGAACTACGAAACCTTTCGAATATGAGAAACTTGAGCATTTGAAATTAGGCAAACTTGAACGTTTGGAAAATAATGTGTTACTTGATTTTACAAGGGAAGTGTTTTGGTTTACTTAAAAGATAGTCACTCTATTTTATACTACGAACATTGTGTGACTTTTGTGAAAGAAACGTATCTTTTTAAAAGAGTTAATGTATGTAATACTTTAGGGTCAGAACCGGGATTTTGGCATAAAATGATAGTACCTTAAGTTGTGTGTAACTTGCCTATGTTTGCGTGTGATAGCCTTGTTGTGCAAGTACTGTATTTTACTCGACTACCGGTTCATAGGATGAACCGGGAATGTATTTCACTCGACTACCGCGTTCATGGGATGAGCCGAATGTATTTCACTCGACTACGCGTTCGTAGGATGAACAGGAATGTATTTCACTCGACTACGCGTTCGTAGGATGAACCGAATGTATTTCACTCGACTACGCGTTCATAGGATGGACCGAATGTATTCCATCCGACTACCGAGTTCATGAGATGAGCAGGGAATGTATTCACACGTTTCTATCGGGTCCATGAGATGGGCGAGACATGTTATACGTATCACATGGTTTGTACCTAGGCTGCCAGCGGTGAGGAAGGAGTTCCACGGGCATGAGGATGACTTTGAGGCGTGAGTCCACGACTTGACATGACCGCTTTTATGTTATGAAATGTAGTTTGGTTATCATACATGTCTCTGCTTTATATAGTATTATGATTTCATTTCTGATATTTTCAGTTTCACATACTTGGTACTGTTATCGACCTCCTTGAAGCTGCGTTCATGCGTAGGTAGAGTACATCGGTTGTGGATCCTCGCCATAGGATCACAGTTCAGCGTATTGGGAAGCCCGTTTCTCGGAGGCTTATCTTTTGGTATGTTACCACAGTGCAGCAGGTTCTTGTACATTCGTGGTATGGCGGGCCCTGTCCGTCATAGTTATTGTCACTTCTTAAGTGCAGCAAATGCTTGTTGTGGCGAGTTTGTAAAAGGATAAGCTGTTGGGTTTTATGAATATATCTGAGCAACTGCTTTGGTTGCTTTGTTTATTTATCATGTCTCTTGTTTCATGTTTATGTTTTTATTTCCGTGATTCTCTCGATGTTGTATCACGAGGTGCGAGTAAGGCACCATCCACGAGCCTCGGTTGGGTCGTGACAAGTTGACCGACTCTGATTCTAACCCTCTTGAGAGACTAGAGGTTAGGGTGTTATTGTAACACGTTGGGTGTTAGGCTAGGTTGTGTCTTGCAACACAATAAGGTTAGAGCTTATGTTTCCGGCGGTTAGGGAAGCAAGAAAGGAATTACGTTACTCACGATTTAGAGTCGGCGGCAGTTAATCGTACCTTGAAGATTTGGAGGCAATTTCCTTATATAGATTTCATGTGGATATTTGCGTAGACCACAAGAAACTCCGGTATATCTTCAGACTGAGGCAGCTGAATTTGCGACAGAGACGGTGGTTAGGGTTACTCAAGGATTGTGATATTGATATCCTATACCACCCAGGGAAGGCCAATGTAGTTGCAGATGCCCTTAGTCGCAGATCGATGGGTAGTCTGTCGGGGGTGCAGCCAGGGAAGAAGGACATGGTCCGCGAGTTACATCAGCTAGCGAGCCTTGGGGTTCGATTGGTTGATTCTGATAGTGATGGAATTCGGGTTCGAGAGGTCGCCGAGTCTTCCATCGTCGAGGAGGTGAAGAGGCGACAGTATGAGGATCCGATTTTGATGCGATGCAGAGACGCAACTCTCGGGAAGAAGAGTCTATTTGAGGTAGCAGGATGGGGTGCTAAGATCGAGGCGGTTGTGTGTTCCGATGTGACAGACTTCGTCGGCAGATTGCAGAGGCACCGGTGCTCGTTATTCGATTCATCCGGGGTCGACTAAGATGTACCATGACCTCAGTGCATGTATTGGTGGGATGGTTTGAAGAGGGACGTGGCCGATTTTGTTGCCCAGTGTCCTAATTGTCGGCAGGTTAAGGTTGAGCACGAAGCGGTGGGCTATTACGCTATTGATATTCCGATGTGGAAGTGGGAGGTGGTCAACATGGACTTTATTACGAGGTTACCTCGCACCCGGAGACATGATTCCATTTGGGTTATTGTTGATAGGTGTGAAATCAGCCCACTTTCTTCCGATCGGGGCGGCGTTTTCGGTAGAGTATGCGGATTATATATTAGAGATTGTGAGATTGCGAGTCGGTGTCGATTATATCGAGATAGAGAGCGGTTCACGGCTAACTTCCGGAGGTCTTTCGTGAAGGATTAGGACACAGTGAGTCTCAAGGACGGCGTTCATCCTCGATCGGACGGACGGGCGAGCGCACTATCTAGACACTCGAGGATATCTTTGCGGGCTTGTGTTATTGATTCGGGGTAGTGGGAGGATCATTTACCTTTTGGAGTTTGCTTATAACAACGGCTACCATTCTAGTGTTGGATGACGCCTTATGAGGCCTTATACGGGAGGAAGTGCAGTCACCGATAGGTTGGTTTGAAGTGGGAGAAGTGCGATTAATCGGGCGGTTGGTTCACAGTGAGATGGATAAGGTGAAGCTTATCCGGGAGCGGTTATTGGCAGCCAGTCGGCGTAAATCATATGCAGATCATCGGCGTCGACACTTAGAGTTTGAGGTCAAGATTGGGTCTTTCGAAAGTGTCACCCATGAAGGGTGTGATGAGATTTGGGAGAAAGGAAACTCAGCCCAAGGTACATTGGGCGTGTCAGATTGTCCGAAGAGTGGGCAAGGTTGCCTATGAGTTGGATCTGCGTCCGATCTTGGCGGTACATCCGATTTTCACGTGTCTATGTTACGGAAATGCGTTGGAAATCCATCTAGAGTGCACCGATTCAGGATATCCGGTGTGAGAGGAGTTGTCGTATGAGGAGAGTCCCATAGCGATACTCGATCGTCAAGTTAGACGACTCGGACGAAGGAGGTGGCTTCCGTCGAGGTTTTATGGCGAACGAGCAGTGAGGAGATGGCGTGGGAAGCGGAGGATGATATGATGAAGAAATACCCACACTTATTCCTATACCTCCGTGTAACCCCTTTCCTCTTGATTGGTGTTAATTTGGTTGATTATGCTTGAGTAATGTTGTGGCTCGGGGAGCATTCTTATTTGCTAAGGAATAGTTAAGAAGATATGTTTATATTGTGTTTTGTGTAAGGCTAGAAGGAACATTCGGGACGAATGTTTCTAAGGGGGGGAGAATGTTATACCTCGTGGTTCAGGCCGTGCGTATGGGGCCATGCGGAAGGAGTTAGGACTCGAAATCAGAAAACTTCGGTCAGGGGCCTCAGCGCCGCGCCGGGCGAACGCGGCGTGGCGAAATTCATGGCGCGCGCGGAAATCGAGGCATGGCGCCTAAAGTTCAGTGTCGCGGGAGTTGCGCGCGCCGCTCAGGAAGCGCGGCGCCGAGGCGGGAATTTTGGGCGGAAAAACTTAGAAAGTCTGATTTTTGTTTTAAAAGAGGCCATGGGAGGGTGACAAGTGTCCCCCCCCATCTGATTTCTGCTACATGCATTATATTGACCAAGACTTGGTCATTTCTTTCAACTTTTCATCTTTACACTCCATCTCTCTAAGTTAAAAGCTCATCCTTCTCTAAATTCCCAAGAGGAATTCTAGCCTAAGGAAAAATCTGAAAAGTGTAATAGGAAGGAAAGGTTATTACAAGCTTGTGAAGACTATTGTGGTGGTGTTCTTGGAGAAAAGGCTAGCAGGTGTTGGAATAAGTTTGGCTAAAACTTGAGGTAACATTTCTTCTCTTGTAGTTGGTTTTGGGTGTTGCATGTTTAATAGGAAGAACTTGTAGTTGGAAAATGCACTTAGAGTAGTTGCATGTAAGAAATGGGGTTGATTATGAAAGAATTGATTAGGGGGATATTATGAGCATGTTGTTGCCTAAATACTACATTAGACTTGTTGGGTTAGTTGTTGTAACTTGTGGGGCTGAATTTTACACACCAAAGTTTAGGTGTGTAATCCCCCTTGGTGTTGGTTGGTTGTTGAGCCTTAAACATGGCATTTGAGCGTTAAAAATCGACCTTGGAAAAGGTGGCAAAGTATGTAGAAACAAAGGAAACACTGCCCAATTTTCCGTAGGAAATTGGTGACTTTAACTTGGAAAAATTCTGCATTATAAATTAGAGCTTGATAAACGTATTGTGGTCATTTTAGGTTGACATACTACATGCGGTAAATTGGACTTAGCTTGTGGATTGACCGAAGAGGTATGTGGAGCTTTCCTATCTCTTGAGCATGATTAGTTGTACCTATGTAGTACGGTGAGCGTCATGATTTGGAAATCTTCGTTTGTTATAAGTATTTGATACTTGCTTCGTTTTAAAAGAAAAGTATAAAAATCCCTTGGACTTAAGGGAATGTGTTTTACTATTGTTTAACTCTAATATAACGGCTTTATGGGGAGTTGGTTATATTAGTTTGTGAAAGTTTAATGGAGAAAGGTTTTGATGATTTGAACTTGTGGAAGGAAAATGGTTTTAAGGCATGAATTGCCTAAGGTTTTACAAGAAATGAAGTCACTTAATTTAGAAGCTTGAGATAGTTTTAAAAGGAAATGTGACTTGCTTTGAAAAGAAATCGTAACTTGATACTATGGTGATTAGTATCTTGGAATTTTTGTATAAAAAGAGTTATTTCTTAAAAGGTTAGAGGTACATGATACTTGGGTTAAATTCCCGGATTTTTTTTACTAAAAGACATGATCGTGCCTTAGGTATACTAAAATGAGAGGATGTATTAATACTATTAATAAGAAGTTAGGTGATTCTTAACTTGCTTAAGTTATGATAGGCCGGTAGTTCTTATGTTGTGATGTGATAGGCCGGTAGTGCTTATGTTATGTTTTATAAGCGGATGAGCTATGTTATATATATTTATATTGTTACGGGTAAACCCCGGGTTATTATTTATGCCATGGATTTGCTACCCATGATGCGAGTGCGGCGCTTGTACTCATGTGGATCTGGACCATAGGATCCATGCGGGTGAAATAGTCCCATGCGAGTACGCGATGGTACTCATGCGGATCCACAGGATCCATGCGGGTGAAATAGTCCCATGCGGGTGAAATAGTCTATGGCGAGTCGGATGACCTCATGCGTGTCCACAAGACCTATGCGGGTGAAATAGTCCCATGAGTAGGATTGCTTAATGATACTACGGGCGAGGTACCCTGTTTTGATCGTGAGCCTCCTATTTTTATGCTATAAAACTTATACTTGTTACTCTCATTGTTAGTAAGGCACAGTGCAAGGTAAACTGATTTTCGTCTATAACTCCAGCTTATATTTTGACTTATGATATTATTACGATATTTTCGGTTTCGCATATTTGGTACATGTTATGACCTCCTTGAAGGCTGCGTTCATGCCGCGAGTTGAGGTTCATAACTGGCGATCCGCTCTTAGGATCACGGTTCGGTTCTCGGAAGGCTCATTTCTCGGAGGCCTCGTCTTTTAGTGCGATTCACGAGGTTGTAGACTTTTGTACATTCGGGGTATGGCGGGGCCCTGTCCGTCATAGTGTTATTCTTTCTTAGAGGCTGTAGTCTTGTCGAACTTGGTTAGTTAAGGATGTTGTTTGGTTTATGTACTTTTGGGTTAGCCATTTTGGGCTAGACTATTCTATATCTTATGGTTGTTTATCTTGAGTTTACATTCATTTGGTTTTCTCGATGTTGTGTCACTAGGGTGCCGGGTTAAGGCACGGTCACGAGTCGGGTTGGTCGTGACAAAAGTGGTATCGAGCGATTAATCCTCGGAAAGAGTCTACAGGTCGTATCTAGTAGAGTCTTGATTATCGGTGTGTTGTGCACCACATCTATAATCAGGAGGCTGCAGGATATTTAGGATTGGTTTACATTTCTTCTCACTCTAAGATCGTGCGATAGAGCTGTGTGGTTAGGGTCGTCTCTCCCTAACAGGTTATGGTGTTTGCAGCTACGAGGAAGCGTGATGACCAGAGAAGATTATGTGGATTGCGTATCCAGGTTGGTAATACTTGTAGTATAGTTGGTATTGCGACATACAGCTATACAGATTTCTGTATGAGGATCACATATGTGTTGCCAAGAATGATGGTAGATTACCAGAATTCGGTAAGGACTAAATAGGTACCGGGAAGGTATGAACAGTTAAGGAACTCTCATCGAGGTTTTACGTGCTAGTTTGAGAAAATTAGGAGACGATGAGTTGTCGGAAAAAGTAATGGAACCTTAAGAAGCTTAATTAAGGGGCCCAATGGGAGACTATGTTTGTAAATTAAGCTACGTGGTATGCTTAAGAGGATAGTACGGATGGGATCCGTGTGGAGTAAGTAATGGTTGTTGTGACCAAGACGACACGACTATGGTATTATGAGAAGTTAGTATACCCGCTTATGGGGTGGGATCAGTTGATAGTAGTCATTCGTGGCGAGTCACGCAGGTACAAGGCCGAGTCTAATTAATCATTTCTGAGTTCGCGACGTATCCCACCTAACGGGTTGTGGCCGGAAATGACCTTATATTGTTTTAACTTAGCAACTCCAAGATCGAAGGCGGCTTTATTATGGAAGTTATGTCGTAAGCTAGAATAAGTTTGGAAATGCGGAAAAATGCGGCCGTGAAGTGAGCAACCAAGTGTGAAAGAAATGAAGCGAATCCATGAGAACCTTTATGGGGTAACCACACGTGAGTGTTGGGTGGTAGGTGAGTGGGCGGATAATAATTGTCGATACGATATAGTCGTCGGACCACTAGAGCTGTTATGACGGACGTTGAGGTCATTATAGTGCGGGCTAGTTGGCCTCGTGTTATGCCAACGTGGACTACGAAGAGATTGATTCGGTACCAATTTTCCGTGGCGGTTATCGAGTGGAGAGGAAGGAAGTGGTAGTAACGATGAATTATCCTTCCTTCTTTGGCATCATTGTTTTTAATAAGTTTGTGTGACTTGTTCGTTGGGAAAAAAATTGACGCAGAAAGTAAGTAATACTTGAATTTGAAGGAATTTATGTTAAGTTTCCTTGGAGGTACTTGGAGTTGGTTTGGTGTGGCGGTCGGGCCACGACCTTCGGATAATTTCAAGGAAATGTGCAAGGCAAGAATAAAATAAATGCGAGCTGCGGCAGAAAGTGAGGGCATCTTTGGTAGGTTTTGAAAATCTACACGATTTTAAGGCGGTGCGTAATGATTAGATATTCTGAGGACCACGAGAGGGCGCGGTGATTAGGGTTGTGACACGAGGAAAGTTTATTGAAGGGAGATAAGTTCTCTCATACATAAAAAGGATCTTACGTATTATGGGGTTATGTGTACCCATGTAGTTAGGCGAAGGATGGGAGCTGGTAGGTCTTGATGTCGTCATGCCATAAGTTCTGATTTTAGATAACCGTGGAAAAAGTATTATGTTGGGGTAATTAAGAGCAGCGTCACGAAGCGGTCGGAAGTGTCGTAAGAAAAATGAAGGTAGTACACATGTTTGAAAGCATGCGATTATGGATCAAATTAGAAACACTTTACTATTAATAAGCATAAGGTAGGTTATGACCAAAGGATAAAAGAGAATACAACTATGGTTATGTAAGTTGCAGAGACAGATTACCCGAACTAGTGTAAGACCATTAGTAGGTAATGGGCGGTAGGAACACCTCGAGGAAAGGTAGTAGCATCATCTTGGCGAGAAAGATAGTAAGAGAATACGGAGGTAAAGGACCCGGGACAACTTGAATTAACTTATAAAGGAAAGGCGTAGACACTCGAGCGATAAGAAATCTTGACAAGTCATTGTATTATGTAATCTAGTGAATTGAGGTTGAACAGGACTATAAGCTCTACGAAATGAGAGAGGATAATAGGATTACTACTTGACAAGATCAAGGAAGTCTTCCCCAAATTGTGATTGGCAGAAGTCTTAGCCATGCGGCAAGCAAAGGAATCGAATCAGTATAGTAACCAAGTTTGGTTGCAGAGAAAAGGAAGCAGGAACCATAATCGAGATTAAGGATGCTCGAATATTTTGCAAGTACAAGAGGCTTCCGGTTATTGGAAGAAGTTGTGTTATACCGTAGTTCCGGTATATAGGTGAGGATGTACGTGCGAGAATACTGTGAAATTTTGGAAAGAAAGAAATATGTGATTTTTAAATGGAAAAGTTTCGGGTTTTGTGAAGGAAAAAGGTTCGTTGATGGGAATTGGATTCCCAGTTTGGTATTTGGGCTTCTTGAATTATATTAGAATTATGGAATTTTATTTAGGAATTGGTCACGTGGGGCCACTGAGAAATTCTGATTTTGTGGGGCCCACTTTGTTTTGAGATTTTGCCTTTATGGATATTTTGGAAGATGAAATATTTTTGGGCCAGTAGGAGGAGACACTTGTCACCCCTAGATGGCCTCATGGCCGAAATTTGCTAACAAATGGCAAGACAAGTGGCCTTGTCTTGCTAGATATTTTGTGGACAAGTGGCCAAGTCTTGCTAGATATTTTGTGTGGACAAGTGGCTTGTGGGACCCACACACTTGTCCCCAATCTCAACCACACACTTGCCTTCATCCTAGCCCTTGGTTGTCCTATATATGCACCCTTAGTTGATGAAAACTTCCACACTTAACCATTTGAGACAAGAAATTCCCTCCCTCCCTTGACCTTGCTCTCGTTTTTAGCCCATTTCTTGACCTAAATTTGTCCAACAATTCTTAAACTCTCAAGTGTTCTTCCCTAAGGTGTTAGTAAGATTGTGTACCAAGAGTTGGAAAAGATTTCACACCCCAACCTATTGTTCATGCCTTGTGAAACTTACTAGTTGGAAACCCTAAGTGTTCTTCACTTTTTGGAGTTGGTTCTTGAAAAGAAGTTGGTTAGGAGCTTCTATGGGTTGCTTGTAGCGGATTGGAACGGAAAGATTTGGAGCTAAGACTTGCTTGGAGCGACATTAAGTTCTTGGATAATTTTGGGCTATTTGTGGTAGTAAACCTTAACCTCTTTGTGAATTGGTCATTATACATATATTATAAGTATATTATGGAGTATATAAAATATGGAGTAAAGTTTGGAAAAGTTGGATCTTGTTAACTTGTTAAAAGAAAGGATTGGCCGTTTGCCATTAAAATGGTAAAAACGTATCTTACTTGTGAAGAAGTAATTAACAAAGTAACTGTTATACCCCGTATTTCCAGAGTATGTACGTAAGGGAATACGTACAAAAAGTTTGGCTTTAAAGTTAGCCTTGGACGTTTTATTTGTGCACAACACACTAGAAGAATCGTTTTTCGAAAGCGTTTCCACTTTCGTAGAAAATTCCGACTATGTCATTTAGTATTTTTGCGGATTTTTCCAGAGGCGAAACATTTTGGACCAGCGGGAGGCGACACTTGTCACCTCCATTGGTGGACTTGACGGCAATAGGGCCGATTGGGTTGGCTTCTTTTGTCTTGGAGTTGGTAGGATATTTTGTGTGCAAGTTGGCGAGGACACTTTAAATCCTCACCCTACACTTGCCTTGCACTTGTCTTCATCTTGGCCATTGGTTGGCGAAAGCTATAAATACCCTCTTGAGATGAAGAGTTCTTCATCCACAAAAGCTTTCAAGTCTAAAAATCCTTCCTCTCCCTTTGTTAGCAATTCGTCCAACACCCCTTCCCCGAGAAGCTTGGCGAGGCCTACCCCTAGCTAGCGAAATCTACCCCCTCCCTGGTAGAAAAGTTGTCTTCTAGTCGTTATAATGCCCAAAATACCTAGCCCAAATCCCTTAGTCCTTAGTAGAAGTTGTGAAGAACTTCAGGTTTCTTAGACTCTGGGGCGTACAACTTAGGAGCTAAACCTTGCTCAGTGCGACTTTATCTAGGATATTATTGGGCTTACAGGGTAACTAATCCTAACCTCTTTTGAATTAGAGAATACTTACTGTTGTAGTATTAGAATGAGTATTAGATACTTAGAAGAATATCACAGAATAGAATTGAACTGTTATCACAGTAGAAGGGTTTAAAGAAGAATAATTGAACTGTACTCACATAGAATTGTTTTCACGATGAACTTACATAGCTCACCGGGTAGGGTTGTCTTTGCCGACTTTCAGTAGAATTATGAACCCTGTTTAGAATGACCCTCGGGCGATCTTTGATAGATATCTGTGACTATTATGGTGACTCTCTGCGCGACATATTCAACTTGGCGGTGGTTTTATTTGAGAAGGTATGTGATTCTTCCTAAAGCATGATATTTTATAATATATAGTCGGTAGGCGTACATGTGTTACTGAATAATAACTACGGCAATGTCTTTGACTTAAGCTGAATAATACTTATGGCAATGCCTCAAGCTTAAGCCTGAATAATACTTACGCAATGCCTCACGCTTAAGCCGAATAACAAAGAAGCGAAAACATTTCAAAAGAATCTTGAATCATTTTTAACAGAAGATACATATTTGGTTTTAAAACAAAAGCGTAAGAGTTATCTCGCTTTATGGGAAGTTAGGTATACGACTTAAGAAGATAAAAAGGCATTTACTTGTTTTGTTTATAAAAGCCTTGTATTGATTTACATTAAGTGTAGTAAGATTGTTTGATAAGTAGACATGTTATGGCCTACTGTGTTAGTGTCTTGTAATCTTTGTGTAAAGTCATTCTTCTTGTGCTTACGTTGCTAACCGGTAAGTCCATTGTCTTGTTATTGTATCACCTACCGATTGCATTATACGAGGGCTTGCCCCGCGATGCGTCTATACGGCTATGCGGTCTGTGAGACTATGCGAGCGCGGTATGCTCGGATTGATCATTCCGGCGTTTGCTGATCGGGGACTCACTGCGATGCTGAGACTATGCGGTCTTTTGAGGCTATGCGAGCTGCGGGAGCCTAGGCGGATCTGGGGTTAGCTGCCCCGATCGAGAAATATCTCATGCGGAGTGCGTGTGGGACTATGCGAGCTGCGGAAGTCGGGACTAAACGCAGAATGATACTATGGGCGATTGGCCTTGCTTCGATCATTCGCGGCCTAGAATAGACTATTCTGATTTTCCTATTCTTTGTTGTTTGTGATGTGGCACTATGTGCAATTGGTGATTGTATTTGTGAAAAGGTTTTAAATACTTTGATTTCATTTTAAGTACTTTATAGTTTCACATACTTGGTACTGTTATCTTGACCTCCTTGGGGCTGCGTTCATCTGCGGTAAGAGCGGCAGTGCTAGATCCACATCCTTAGGATCTTTGCGTTGGTGTCGTGAGCTCCATCTTCTCGGAGGCTCTACTTTTGGGTATGATCTCCTGTATTGTAGATAGTTTTGTTGATCGAGTATGGCGGCCTGTCCGCCATAGTTGTTACTTCCCAGAAGTGCAGTACTATTGGGCGGTTGGGATAGCGCAAAACTTGAGTTATTTATATTATCTTGAAAGGCAAGCTTTTCATCAGATAAAGCGTATGCTTATTTTATAAAGCTGTTTCTGTCTTGTTTTATATTCCGTAGTTACTCGATGTATGACTACTTGGGTGCCCAGTAAGGCACGATCCACGAACGGGCAGTCGTGACAAAAGTGGTATCGAGCGATTAATCCTCGGAAAGTGTCTGAGGCCCGTATCTAGTAAGTCTTGATTATCGGTGTGTTGTGCACCAATAATCGTGAGGCTATAGGATATTTAGGATTGGTTTCCATTCTTCTCATTACGAGATCGTGCTTTAGAGGCGTGTTATAGGTTGGACCCTCTAACGAATTCCTTTCTATGCAGATTATGCCTCGCGTAAGGCAACCGGGCGAAGCGGCAAAGGAAGGCGCTAGCGAGACACCCGAGTTACGAGGCTCGAGCCCGATCTATACCGAGGCAGCGAGTTCTATGGCGCCGGCCCAGCGAGACCACAGTACCCACACCGTCCCACGGCACAGGCGGATGAGTTAGGGTACAAGGAGATGGCCCGACTATTGGCTAAAGTTGTGGCCCGATCTGAGAAGGCTGGATCACGGCAGTTCAGCTCAGCTCGGTCGCACCGTAGTGCACCCAGGCGAATAGTTTGAGGCTACGAGATTTCTTGAGTTGTAGCCCGCGAGTTTTTTCGGTCGGCGGAAGATGATCCGCAGGAGTTCATCCGTCACCGCAGAGGATTATGCGGGTGATCGAGGGCTTGAGGCGAGGCTGTGACATTCGGTTCGCGTCGGCTGCGTGATACATGATCGATTGGTTTGATTCATGGGAGCTTTCGGGAGAGCATGCACCTCAGCGGTATGGGATGAGTTTTGAGGCTTTTCTCACACTTCTTGCCTCATGAGATGAGGAGGGCACGAGTGATAGATTCTTGTTCTTTGAGGCAGGAGGGCGCGGTGAGGAGTACAATGTCGAGTTTGATTCTTTGGCTCGATATGTCCCCTTGTAGCGAGATGGAGGGCGGTGCATCGCTATGTCACCGGGCTAGATGATTACATGGCGAGTCTTGTGCGGGTGTGTCCTTCCCGGCCGAGCATGGACATAACCCGTATGCGAGCTCATCTGTTTGCGGTTGTGAGGCGTAGAGACGCCGGGTAAGCGATATCGGCGGCGAAGAAGGCGAGCGGCGGTTCTTTTGGTGGTCCTCGGGGTGGCGGCATCGTGAAGTCGGTGCACCACGGCCAGCGCGAGCGCTCCTCATTCGGCCTGCGGCGAGGCGGTGGCGGTCGGGGCGGGACTTGATTTCGAGTAGCGAGGGTGCTAACCGTTAGTGCGCTCGGTGTGCCCGTTGTGGCGAATACCGTGCAGGAGGCGTACTCGAGCTTGCTATACTTGTGGCGGCGGTCACTTTGCGAGTTTGTCGGCCAGGCGTGGCGGTGGTAGGCTCGGCCTACGAGTGCATTGCGCTTCTTCATCCCGACGATTACTCGCCGGAGGCAAGGTACATGGATCAGCGGTGTGGCGGAGTCGTGGCGCGAGTCGATTCTAGCGGTCCTCGAACCGCGTATATGCTTTGTCGGTAAGCGGGATCGGGAGGCCTCACGATGTCGTCACGGTACCTTATCGGTTCTGGGTTTGATGTGTATGCTTTGATAGATCGGGTTCTACTCATCTATATATCTCCACTTGTTGCTAGTAGGATGAGGATAGAGCACGAGTCCATAGACCCTTTGAGGTAGCTACGCGATGGTGATTCGGTGGTAGCTCGGCGGGTATATAGAGCTTGTCTGTGACCATTTACGATCGTCGGACCCTAGCCGACTTGATAGAGTTGGAGATGATTGACTTGGCGTGATTATGGGGATGGATTGGCTAGCTTCTTGCTACGCCAATGTAGACTGCAGAGAGAGTAATGCAGTTCCGATTTCTGAGGCGGTTGTTGAGTGGGAGAACGCGGTATCGTAGAGGGTAGGTTTATTTCCTACCTCAAGGCTAGGAAGATAGTGCGAGAAGGGTATATCTACCATCTCGTTCGGGTGTTTGATCTGAAGGCTGCGGTACCAGATTTTGATCGATTCGATGGTCGAGTTCCCGAGCGTGTTTCGGATGACCTCGGGTATCCCTCACGAGAGGAGATTGAGTTTTGTATTGACATATTGCGGACACTCGGCTATTTCCATTCCGCCATACAGAATGCTTTGCGAGTTGAGAGAGTTGAAGGATCGGCTTAGAGATTTCTTTGGAGAAGGGCTTCATCGGGCTAGTGTTTCTCGCAGGGGCGCGGTTTTGTTCGTGAAGAAGAAGGGCGGGGCGCTGCGCATGTGTTGATTCTGACGGTGAACAAGGTGACCATTAAACGAATACCCTTCCCGGGATTGATGATTTGTTCGACCGGTTGCGAGTGCGAGATGTTTCTCAGATTGATCTGCGATCGGGCTATCATCAGTGCGAAGTCGAGAGGTGGATGTCCCTAGATCGCATTCGGGGACGTGCGGGCATTATGAGTTCGGTCATGTCTTTTGGGTTGACAATGCTCGTGGTATTCATGGATTTGATGAACCGAGTGTTCAAACCATTTTGGACACGTTTGTGATAGTGTTCATTGATGATATCTTGGTTTATTCTCGCTCGGAAGCGAGGAGCATGCGGAGCATTTGAAATTTGTCTTGTGATTCTCGGGACCAAAGGTTATGCGCCAAGTTTTCCAAATGTGAGTTTTGGTTGACTTGATGGCGTTTCTTGGGCATATTAGCCGGTGATGGCATTCAGTGGAATCTGGCGAATCGAAGCGATCGGGACTTGGCCTAGACCTCTTACTCAAGCGAGGTTCGCGATTTTACGGGCCTTGCGAGGATATTATCGGTTCGTGGAGAAGTTTGCTTCTATCTACGCACCGTTGACTAGGTGACTCGAGAAGGCAGCCAAGTTTGATGGGTGATGCTTGTGGCGGGGTTTCGATTCTTGAAAAGAAGGCGGCGGCCGCCCGTTCTTACTCTTCCGGAGGTCGAGCGGTTATGTCGTGTATTGTGATCGTCGGGCATCGGGTTGGGATGTGTGTTGATGCGGCATGGCGGGGTTATAGCATATGCATCCCGGCAATTGAAGAAACACGAGGAACTACCCACCCATGATTTGGAGTTAGCGGTAGTAATTCACGCTTTGAAGATGCGAGGCACTATTTGTATGGGGTTCACGTGGATATTTATACGGACCACAAGAGCCTCGGTATATCTTCACCGGAGGCTGAACTTCGGCGAGAGCGGTGGTTAGAGTTGCTTAAGGATTACGATGTTGATATCTGTACCACGGGAAGGCCAATGTTGTGGCGGATGCTCTTAGTCGTAGGTCGATGGGAGCCTATCGGATGTGCAACTAGAGAGGAGGACATGGTTCGTGATTTGCATCGATTAGCGAGCCTTGGTGTCCGTTTGATTGATTACGATAGCGGTGGGGTTAGAGTTCGTGAGGTTGCCGAGTCTTCCATCGTCGAGGAGGTGAAGAGGCGATTCGAGATCGGCTTTGATTCGATATCGTGATACTGACTCTTCGTGAGGCAAAGGTCGCACGAGTAGCACGATGGGGTGCTAAGGTTTGAGGCGGCATGTGTGTTCGGATGTTTGAGACTTGGCGGAGTTCTTGGGGAAGCACACGGTAGCGCGTTACTCTATCCATCCGGTCGACCAAGATGTACCCGCGACCTTAGATCTGTATTGGTGGGATGGCGAAGAAAGACGTTGCGAGTTCGTAGCTCGGTGCGTGTTGTCGGCGGTGAAGGTAGAGCACGAGAGGCACGGTGGCTTATTCTGAGCGATTGAGATCCGACACGGAAGTGGGAGGTAATCAACATGGACTTTATCACGGGATTACCTGCTTTCGGAGAGACATGATTCTATATGGGTTATCGTCGGCAGTGTGAAATCAGCCCACTTTCTTCCGTCCGGACGACTTTTGGTGAGATTATGCGAACTTTACATCAGAGATCGTCGGTGCATGGAGTCCCTATTTCGATCATATCGGCGGAGAGCCCGATTTACGGCTAACTTCGGAGGTCTTTCGAAGAGGTTTAGGGGCGGTGAGCACGATCTTGCATTTCATCCACGCAGACGACGGACGAGCGAGCGCACTATCCGCACTCTTGAGGATATCTGCGAGCTGTGTTATTGACTCCGATGGTAGTTGGGAGGATCATTTGCCTCTAGTTGAGTTTGCGTATAATAATAGCTACCACTCCGATTCGGATGGCGCCTTATGAGGCCTTGTATGGGAGGAAGTGCGGATCGCCTATAGGTTGGTTCGATGTGGCGAGAGTGCGGCTAGTGGGACGATTTGGTGCGCAGCGATGGATAAGGTGAAGCTTATCGAGGCGACTATTGACGGCTGAGTCGGCAAGTCGTATCATGCGAGATCATCGTCGTCGGCATCCGAGTTCGCGATAGATGATTGGGTTTTCCTAAAATGTCACCCATGAAGGTGTGATGAGATTCGGGAAGAAGGAAACTTCGGCCCAGTACATTGGGCGTTTCGTTGTCGCGAGGTAGGCAAGGTTACTACGAGTTGAATCTGCCGTCCGTCTGGAAGCGATGCATCGTGTTTCACGTATCTATCTTTGAGGAGATGTATCGGGGATCCATCTAGGTACACCCGATTGACGATGTCAGTGGCCAGGGTTATCGTATGTGGAGATTCCATGCGATAGTCGATCGTCGGAGTTAGCGTCTGCGGACGAAGGGCGTGGCTTCCGTCAAGTCTTGTGGCGGAACGAGCTCGAAGAGGAGATGGCGTGGGAAGCCGAGGGGCCGTGAGGCGAAGTATCCTCACCTATTCCCACACCTCCGGGTAATTCACTTTCCTACTTGTAAATTTCCATTATCATTTATGCCTAAGTGTTGTTTGTGGCGTGTGTGGCATTTGCTAGCTATTTAAGCTTCTTCGATAATCGTCTTGAGAAGGAACATTCGGAGACGAATGTTTCTAAGGAGGAGAATGTTATACCCGTATTTCCAGTATATGCGTGAGAATACGTCTGGTTTGGCTTTAAAGTTAGCCTTGGGCGTTTTATTTGTGCAACACACTAGAAGAATCGTTTTCGACGAAGCGTTTCCCGACTTTCGTAGAAAATTCCGACTATGTCATTTAGTATTTTTGCGGATTTTTCCGAGAGGCGAAACATTTTGGACCAGCGGGAGGCGGACACTTGTCACCTCCATTGAGTGGACTTGACACGCAATAGGGCGATTGGGTTGGCTTCTTTTGTCTTGGAGTTGGTAGGATATTTTGTGTGCAAGTTGGCGAGGACACTTGCCTAAATCCTCACCTACACTTGCCTTGCACTTGTCTTCATCTTGGCCATTGGTTGGCCAAGGCTTGAGCTATAAATACCCTCTTGAGATGAAGAGTTCTTCATCCACAAAAGCTTTCAAGTCTAAAAATCCTTCCCTCTCCCTTTGTTAGCAATTCGTCCAACACCCCTTCCGCCGAGAAGCTTGGCGAGGCCTACCCCCTAGCTAGCGAAATCTACCCCACTCCCTTGGTAGAAAAGTTGTCTTCTAGTGCAGTTATAATGCCCAAAATACCTAGCCCAAATCCCTTAGTCCTTAGTAGAAGTTGTGAAGAACTTCTAAGGTTTCTTAGACTCTGGAGCGTACAACTTAGGAGCTAAACCTTGCTCGGTAGCGACTTTTTCTAGGATATTATTTGGCTTAACGACGTAACTAATCCTAACCCTCTTTTGAATTAGAGAATACTTACTGTTGTAGTATTAGAATAAGTATTAGATACTTAGAAGAATATCACAGAATAGAATTGAGCTGTTATCACGATAGAAGGGTTTAAAGAAGAATAATTGAGCTGTACTCACATAGAATTTGTTTTCACGATGAACTTACATAGCTCACGGGTAGGGTTGTGCTGCCAGACTTTCATTATAATTATGAACCCCTGTTTAGAATGACCCTCGGAGCGATCTTTGATAGATATCTGTGACTATTATGGTGACTCTCTGTGACATATTCAACTTGGCGGTGGTTTTATTTGAGAAGGTATGTGATTCTTCCTAAAGCATGATATTTTATAATATATAATGCGGTAGGCGTACATGTGTTACTGAATAATAACTACGGCAATGTCTTTGACTTAAGCTGAATAATACTTATGGCAATGCCTCACGGCTTAAGCTTTGAATAATACTTACGGCAATGCCTCACGGCTTAAGCAGAATAACAAGAAGCGAAAACATTTCAAAGAATCTGAATCATTTTTAACGAAGATAAATATTTGGTTTTAAAACAAAAGCGTAAGAGTTATCTTGGCTTTATGGGAAGTTAGGTATAACGACTTAAGAAGATAAAAAGGCATTTACTTGTTTTGTTTATAAAAGCCTTGTATTGATTTACATTAAGTGTAGTAAGATTGTTTGATAAGTAGACATGTTATGGCCTTACTGTGTTAGTGTCTTGTAATGATGTGTAAGGGTCATTCTTTGCGTACTTACGTTGCTAGCAGTAAGTCCATTTATCGTTATTGTATCACCTACCCTCGATTTGTTATACGAGGCTTGCCCCATGATGCGGTCTATCGGCTATGCGGTCTGTGAGACTATGCGGGCGGCGGTATGCTCGATTGATCATTCAGGCGTTTGCTGATCGGGGACTCACTATGCGGTCTGTTGAGACTATGCGGTCTTTTTGAGGCTATGCGAGTGCGGGAGCCTAGGCGGATCTGGGGTTAGCTGCCCCGATCACGAGAAATATCTCATGCGGTGCGTGTGGGACTATGCGGCTGCGAAGTCGAGGACTAGGCACGCAGAATGATACTATGGGCGATTGGCCTTGCCCGATCATTCGCGGCCTAGAATAGACACATTCTGATTTTCCTATTCTTGTTGTTGTTTGTGATGTGTACTATGTGCAATTGGTGATTGTATTTGTGAAAAGGTTTTAAATACTTTGATTTCATTTTAAGTACTTTATAGTTTCACATACTTGGTACTGTTATCTTGACCTCCTTGGGGCTGCGTTCATCTGCGCGGTAAGAGCGGCAGTGCTAGATCCACATCCTTAGGATCTTTGCGTTGGTGTCGGAGCTCATCTTCTAGGAGGCTCTACTTTTGGGTATGATCTCCTGTATTGTAGATAGTTTTGTTCGATCGGGGTATGGCGGGGCCTGTCCGCCATAGTTGTTACTTCCTTAGAGTGCAGTAGTACTATTGGGCGGTTGGGATGTAGCTGCAAAACTTGAGTTATTTATATTATGCGAAAGGCAAGCTTTTCATCAGATAAAGCGTATCTTATTTTATAAACTGTTTCCTGTCTTGTTTTATATTCAGCTGGTTAATCTGATGTATGACTACTTGGTTGCCCCGTTAAGGCACGATCCACGGGCCGGGCAGTCGTGGCGATAACTATAACTTATATTAAGATGGAATATAAGTTGGATGACTAATGAAGTAATTGGATAAGTAAAATGGACAAAGTTGGCCAAGGACCCCAACTTAAAAAGCAGATTTACTTTGGGTGTATTTACTTTGGGCGATTTACTTTGGGTGTATTTACTTTGGGCGATATTTACTTTGACTGTATTTACTTTGGACTCTATTTACATTTACATTAAGGGAAGATTGTTCAATCGCGTTCGTTTGGGCGTGTGATCCCTTTTTAATTATTGTATTGTTATGAAGGCGTGATAGTAAACGCGTTACCGTTTGGGCGTAATCCCCTTCTTTTACTTGTTGTTATTATGGAGGTGTGATAGTAAACCGCGTTACCGTTTGGGCGTATAATCCCCTTCTTTATGTTGTTTAATTATTACGCCTTATATATATATATGGTATATATATTACGGTTATTCGGGCCTTGGAGAAAGATGGAAAAGTGAGTAAAAACGGGGGAAGTGCTGCCGAATTTTCCGTAGAATTAGAGGGCTTTTTATTGGTATAAGTCTTGATGGTAAGAAAGGTTTGATAAGTCTATGACCATTTTAGGAGTGGAGTACTACGTGTGGCGTGATCTACTTGGCTTAGGAGTAGCCAGACGAGTTGAAGTACTTGGGCGTTTTGCTATTTGTCGATAATCGTCACGAGGTATGTGAACCTCTTCCTATCTTTTCTAGCATGATTATTGTGAACTATGTAGATGCGGTGAGCGTCGTGTGCTAAGTGATTTGGTTGGTTTAAAACATAGGGTGTTATAATAGCTTTATGGGAAGTTAGTTATAACGACTTTATGTAGGTAAAAGAATGGTTTATTGATTGTAGAAAGATAAGAGACTTGACTTATACACGACTTGATTTTGAAAGTTAAGAGACTTGATCTTGAAAGATAAGAGACTTGACTTATACGACTTGATTTTGAAAGTTAAGAGACTTGATCTTGAAAGATAAGAGACTTGACTTAGTTTGACTTGTTATGAATTTTGTTAAAATGTTGTAAAACCTCATTCGCGAGTAATGAGTAGTTGTTTTTAAAAGAATAATGTTTCTTGATTTGAAAATGAGATTAAGTATCGAACAAACCATTGCAGCGTTAATAAAGGAAATGTATTGACTAATTGTTATTAAAACCGGTAGAAACCTCCATCTGCATAGAAGCTAAGATGAGACAAAATGATATTACATTTCTAGATCATGGTTGCTTTTATAAGATTGTAATAGACAAGAACAACTACTCACACATAAGGCATATGTTTCTCAAATTTGTTTCTGAGGAGAATTATATTCTTAAGTGATTAAAACTATGAACTACTGAAACCTTTCGAATATGAGAAACTTGAGCATTTGAAATTAGGCAAACTTGAGCGTTTGGAAAATAATGTGTTACTTGATTTTACAAGGGAAGTGTTTTGGTTTACTTAAAAGATAGTCACTCTATTTTATACTACGAACATTGTGTGACTTTTGTGAAAAAGCGTATCTTTTAAAAGAGTTAATGTATGTAATACTTTAGGAGTCGAGCAGGATTTTGGCATAAAATGATAGTACCTTAAGTTGTGTGTAACTTGCCTATGTTTGCGTGTGATAGCCTTGTTGTGCAAGTCTTGTATTTTACTCGACTAGGTTCGTAGGATGAGCAGGAATGTATTTCACTCGACTAGCGTTCATGGGATGAGCAGGGAATGTATTTCACTCGACTACCGCGTTCATGGGATGAGCAGGAATGTATTTCACTCGACTACGCGTTCATAGGATGAGCAGGAATGTATTCACTCGATTACCGCGTTCGTAGGATGGGCCGAATGTATTCCATCCATTCTGAGTTCATGAGATGAGCAGAATGTATTCTGCGTTTCTATCTGGGTCCATGAGATGGGCGAGACATGTTATACGTATCACATGGTTTGTACCTAGGCTGGCGGTGAGAAGAGTTCCACGGGCATGAGGATGACTTTGAGGCGTGAGTCCACGACTTGACATATGGCCTTTTATGTTATGGTATGAATTTGGTTATCATACATGTCTCTGTTTTATATAGATTATGATTTCATTTCTGATATTTTTCATTTCACATACTTGGTACTGTTATCTTGACCTCGCCGAAGCTGCGTTCATCTGCGCGAGTAGAATCATCGGTTGTGGATCTCGCTCATGGATCACAGATTCAGCGTATTAGGAAGCCCGTTTCTCGGGAGGCTTATCTTTTGGTATGTTACCCTAAGTCAGTAGGTTCTTGTACATTCGAGGTATGGCGGGGCCTGTCCGTCATAGTTATTATCACTTCTTAAGTGCATGTAATGCTGTTGTGGCGAGTTTGTAAAAGGATAAGCTGTTGGGTTTTATGAATATATCTGAGGCAAGCTGTTTTGGTTGGCCTGTTTATTTATCATGTCTCTTGTTTCATGTTTATGTTTTTATTTCCGCTGATTCTCTCTGATGTTGTATCACGAGGGTGCCCGGGGTAAGGCACCAGTCACGGGCCTCGGTTCGGGTCGTGACAAGTTGACCACGACTACAGTTCTAACCCCTCTTGAGAGACTAGAGGGTTAGGGTGTTATTGTAACACGTTGGGTGTTGGGCTAGGTTGTGTGCTGACGCAACACAATAAGGTTAGAGCTTATGTTTCCCGGCGGTTAGGGAAGCAAGAAAGGAATTACGTTACTCACGATTTAGAGTCGGCGGCAGTTAATCGTACCTTGAAGATTTGGAGGCAATTTCCTTATATAGATTTCATGTGGATATTTGCGTAGACCACAAGAAACTCGGTATATCTTGATGGCGGCTGAATTTGCGGCGAGGCGGTGGTTAGGGTTACTCAAGGATTGTGATATGGATATCCTATACCACCGGGGAAGGCGATGTAGTTGCGGATGCCATAGTCGCGGTCGATGGGTAGTCTGCCGAAGTGCGGCGGGGAAGAAGGACATGGTCGCGAGTTACATCGGTAGCGAGCCTTGGGGTTCGATTGGTTGATTACGATAGTGATGGAATTCGGGTTCGAGAGGTCGCCAGTCTTCCATCGTCGAGGAGGTGAAGGCGGCGATATGAGGATCCGATTTTGCAGTGCGATGCAGAGATGCGGCTCTCCGGGAAGAGAAGAGTCTATTTGAGGTAGCCGGATGGGGTGCTAAGATCGAGGCGGTTGTGTGTTCCGATGTAGCGAGACTTCGTCGGCCAGTGCAGGAGGCACCGGTGCTCGTTATTCGATTCATCCGGTCGACTAAGATGTACCATGACCTCAGTGCATGTATTGGTGGGATGGTTTGAAGAGGGCGTGGCGATTTTGTTGCCCGATGTCTAATTGTCGGCGAGTTAAGGTTGAGCACGAAGCCGGTGGGCTATTACGGCTATTGATATTCCGATGTGGAAGTGGGAGGTGGTCAACATGGACTTTATTACGAGGTTACCTCGCACCGGAGAGACATGATTCCATTTGGGTTATTGTTGATAGTGTGAAATCAGCCCACTTTCTTCCGATCGGGGCGGCGTTTTTGTAGAGTATGCGATTATATATTAGAGAGATTGTGAGATTGCACGAGTCGGTGTCGATTATATCGAGATAGAGAGCCAGTTCACGACTAACTTGGAGGTCTTTCGGAAGGGATTAGGGACACGGTGAGTCTCGGCCGGCGTTTCATCCTCGATCGGACGGACGGGCGAGCGCACTATCTAGACAACGAGGATATCTGCGGGCTTGTGTTATTGATTTCGGGGTAGTGGGAGGATCATTTACCTTTTTGAGTTTGCTTATAACAACAGCTACCATTCTAGTGTTCGGATGGCGCCTTATGAGGCCTTATACGGGAGGAAGTGCAGTCGCGATAGGTTGGTTTGAAGTGGGAGAAGTGCGATTAATCGGGCGATTTGGTTGTGAGCGATGGATAAGGTGAAGCTTATCGAGGCGGTTATTAGCGGCCAGTCGGCGAAATCATATGCAGATCATCGGCGTCGACACTTAGAGTTTGAGGTCAAGGATTGGGTCTTTACGAAAGTGTCACCCATGAAGGGTGTGATGAGATTTGGGAGAAAGGAAACTCGGCCCGAGTACATTGGGCGTATCAGATTGTCAGAAGAGTGGGCAAGGTTGCCTATGAGTTGGATCTGCCGTCCGATCTTGGCGGTACATCGATTTTCACGTGTCTATGTTACGGAAATGCGTTGGAAATCCATCTAGAGTGCACGATTCAGGATATCCGGTGTGAGGAGTTGTCGTATGAGGAGAGTCCCATAGCGATACTCGATCGTCAAGTTAGACGACTCGGACGAAGGAGGTGGCTTCGTCGAGGTTTTATGGCGGAACGAGCGGTGAGGAGATGGCGTGGGAAGCGGAGGATGATATGATGAAGAAATACCCACACTTATTCCCTATACCTCGGGTAACCCCCTTTCCTCTTGATTGGTGTTAATTTGGTTGATTATGCTTGAGTAATGTTGTGGCTCGGGAGCATTCTTATTTGCTTAGGAATAGTTAAGAAGATATGTTTATATTGTGTTTTGTGTAAGGCTAGAAGGAACATTCGGGCGAATGTTTCTAAGGGAGAATGTTATACCTCGTGGTTCGGGCCGTGCGTATGGGGCCATGCGGAAGGAGTTAGGACTCGAAATCGAAAACTTGATCGGGGGCCTCGGCCTTGGCCGGAGGCGAGGGCGCCATGGCGAAATTCATGGCGCGGCGCGGAAATCGAGCGCGGCGCCTAAAGTTCAGTGTCGCGGGAGTTGCGCGCCGCGGCTCGGAAGCGGCATGGCGGCGATTTTGGCGGAAAAACTTAGAAAGTATGATTTTTGTTTTAAAGAGGCCATGGGAGGGTGACAAGTGTCCCCATCGATTTACGCTACATGCGTTATATTGACCAAGACTTGGTCATTTCTTTCAACTTTTCATCTTTACACTCCATCTCTCTCTAAGTTAAAAGCTCATCCTTCTCTCTAAATTCCCAAGAGGAATTCTAGCCTAAGGAAAAATGAAAAGTGTAATAGGAAGGAAAGGTTATTACAAGCTTGTGAAGACTATTGTGGTGGTGTTCTTGGAGAAAAGGCTAGCAAGGTGTTGGAATAAGTTTGGCTAAAACTTGAGGTAACATTTCTTCTCTTGTAGTTGGTTTTGGGTGTTGCATGTTTAATAGGAAGAACTTGTAGTTGGAAAATGCACTTAGAGTAGTTGCATGTAAGAAATGGGGTTGATTATGAAAGAATTGATTAGGGGGATATTATGAGCATGTTGTTGCCTAAATACTACATTAGACTTGTTGGGTTAGTTGTTGTAACTTGTGGGGCTGAATTTTACACACCAAAGTTTAGGTGTGTAATTCCCTTGGTGTTGGTTGGTTGTTGAGCCTTAAACATGGCATTTGAGCGTAAAAAATCGACCTTGGAAAAGGTGGCAAAGTATGTAGAAACAAAGGAAAGCTGCCCAATTTTAGTAGGAAATTGGTGACTTTAACTTGGAAAAATTCTGCATTATAAATTAGAGCTTGATAAACGTATTGTGGTCATTTTAGGTTGACATACTACATGCGGTAAATTGGACTTAGCTTGTGGATTGACCAAGAGGTATGTGGAGCTTTCTATCTCTTGAGCATGATTAGTTGTACACTATGTAGTACGGTGAGCGTCGTGATTTGGAAATCTTCGTTTGTTATAAGTATTTGATACTTGCTTCGTTTTAAAAGAAAAGTATAAAAATCCCTTGGACTTAAGGAATGTGTTTTACTATTGTTTAACTCTAATATAACGGCTTTATGGGGAGTTGGTTATATTAGTTTGTGAAAGTTTAATGGAGAAAGGTTTTGATGATTTGAACTTGTGGAAGGAAAATGGTTTTAAGGCATGAATTGCCTAAGGTTTTACAAGAAATGAAGTCACTTAATTTAGAAGCTTGAGATAGTTTTAAAAGGAAATGTGACTTGCTTTGAAAAGAAATCGTAACTTGATACTATGGTGATTAGTATCTTGGAATCTTTGTATAAAAGAGTTATTTCTTAAAAGGTTAGAGTGTACATGATACTTGGGTTAAATTCGGATTTTTTACTAAAAGACATGATCGTGCCTTAGGTATACTAAAATGAGAGGATGTATTAATACTATTAATAAGAAGTTAGGTGATTCTTAACTTGCTTAAGTTATGATAAATGGTAGTGCTTATGTTGTGATGTGATAGTGGTAGTGCTTATGTTATGTTTAATAGCCGGATGAGCTATGTTATATATATTTATATTATTCTGGGTAAACCGGGTTATTATTTATGCCATGGATTTGCTACCCATGATGCGAGTCGGCGCTTGTACTCATGCGGATCTGGACCATAGGATCCATGCGGGTGAAATAGTCCCGTGCGAGTGCAGCGATGGTACTCATGCGGATCCACGGGATCCATGCGGGTGAAATAGTCCCATGCGGGTGAAATAGTCCTATGGCGAGGCGGATGACCTCATGCGGGTCCACGGGACCTATGCGGGTGAAATAGTCCCGGGAGTAGGATTGCTTAATGATACTACTGCGAGGTACCTGTTTTGATCGTGAGCCTCCTATTTTTATGCTATAAAACTTATACTTGTTACTCTCATTGTTAGTAAGGCACGGTCTGAGTAAAGCGATTTTAAATCGCCTATAACTCCAACATATTTTGACTTATGATATTATTACGATATTTTCCGGTTCGCATATTTGGTACATGTTATGCGACCTCCTTGAAGGCTGCGTTCATGCATGAGTTGAGGTTCATAACTGGCGATCCGCACTCTTAGGATCACGGTTCGGTTCTCGGAAGGCTCATTTCTCGGAGGCCTCGTCTTTTAGTACGATTCCACGAGGTTGTAGACTTTTGTACATTCGGGGTATGGCGGGGCCTGTCGTCATAGTGTTATTCTTTCTTAGAGGCTGTAGTCTTGTCGAACTTGGTTCGTTAAGGATGTAGCTGTTTGGTTTATGTACTTTTGGGTTAGCCATTTTGGGCTGAACTATTCTATATCTTATGGTTGTTTATCTTGAGTTTACATTCATTGGTTTTCTCGATGTTGTGTCACTAGGGTGCCGGGTTAAGGCACCGTCACGGTCGGGTTCGGTCGTGACATCGAGCCTCGAGGCAGTCGGTGGTATTGGGTTCGCATCATTGCGTGATCTGCGATCAGTGGTTTGATTCGTGGGGCTGTCTGGGAGAGCATGCACTTCCGGCCGTATGGGACGAGTTCTCGAGGCTTTTCTTGCACATTTCTTGCCCACGGATGAGAGGCTCGGGCGATGATTTTTGACGTTGAGCGGGGCGGGCGGGCGGTTAGAAGTCTGATGTGAGTTCGACTCATTAGCTCGGTATGTCCCGGTCGTAGGCGATATGGAGGGCGAGTACACCGTCACGGGCTAGATGATTACTTGGCGAGGCTTATGCGGGTGTAGCTCTTCACGGCATGGACATTGCCGCATGCAAGCTCATGCACTAGGATGTGAGGCACGGAGAGGTCGACGGAATGGCGGGATCAGCGAAGAGGCGAGCAGCGAGGTCCTTTGGTAACTTTGGCGGGCGCCTCGGCCAGTGAACTAGTTATGTACCTCGCCCGATGCAGTGGTCATCCACGATCTTGAGGCGTTCGGTATTCGGGGCTGGTCGAGCTCCGGGCTTCAGTTCACGGTATACATGGGTTCTAGCCACCGGATTCATGTTTCCCTCGGTGTGCGCGATGTGCGAGCGTCATCCCGGAATGTCGTCTTTTTTGGTGCTTGTATTTCTGCGGCCGTCGAGGGCCATGTGAAAGCGTCCTAATAGGAAGGATGCGGCGAGAATGACTCGACCTACCGGTCGATGTGAGTTCATCGCCTTATAGCTATCGCCTGCGTGAGATTATGGTTAGGCGGCGAAGGAAAATAAAGCGGTTGATCTGGTATATTCTTACCCCTCAGAGACTAGTATCGTTAGTGATATGATGATGTGCTAAGCATTATGTTAAATTGTGATTTAAAGGCACAGTTAGTAAAGGGTAAGGTTGAGTACCTAGAAATTGTGAGCCTTAGAGTTTTATACGTAGCGACCTTAGATGCGAGGCCATGGGGAGTAAACGTTTTATGTTATGTTGACCTTTGTCGGGTGCCTTTGTATCGTGGGATATATTTGCGTGATAAGTCCACGAGTGGTATAAAATGAGAGGGTAGTCGAGCTAAGAAGACCACTAGGTTTCGTGACTTGATTGTGAGATTGATCGGATCGGGGAACAAGTGTTTGGCACGATAGCGGGTGGGTTGAGGACCATTCAGGTCAACCCGCGGCTGTTTTGTGGTGGGGTCGATTCGAGGTGGTCCCGATTGGTAGAGTCACGAGGGTGCTAGGCCCAGTTTATATGACCATCATCTGAGTTCGCGGATGTGTTCGACTAGAATCAGATCGTGAAAGGCGGGAATGGCCTTAAAGGAGTTTGAGGATAGGTTCTGGGCGGCGTTTTGATTTCGAGGGGGTATGTGAGGATTATTTGCCTCTTGTTGAGTGAGTATTATACTAGCTACCATTTCGGTATTCGGATGTCACCTTAGAAGCCTTGTATGGGCGGAAGTATTGATTACGGTCGATTTGTTAGATGTTGGCAAAGTTGAGACGGTTGTTCCTACTTGTTTGTGAGAATGTGGATAAGCGAGACTTATCGGAGGAGGTTTTAGCGACCCGAGTCAGCGAAGCGATAGAAATGTGATAAGTTATGAGAAAGTGTTGAGTGTACGAGAAGAATGCGACAGTAAGGGAAGAAGCGAGCATGTGTTAAGGACATAGATGTGATCATTCTTTTGTAAGGTGAGCGTGCGAAGGAGTATCTCTTAGCCCTTGGGTGGGAGTTTTGTGATGTTACTGGTGATTCCTCGTGGACTTGAATTAAGTATTTGCGCGTGTGTTATTTTATGGCGGTGTGGCATGATTGTTTTTCTAAGCATAGTAGTGAAGACTATCTTTGGCGCATGTATGTTTTGAGACTTAGAAGGGACATTCGGGTCGAATGTTTCTAAGGAGGGGAGAATGTTATACCCCGTATTTCCTGAGTATGTACGTGAGGGCGTACGTATAAAAGTTTGAACCTTAAAGTAGGCAAGGTAGAAAATTTTTGTTCACAGTGTCGAAAGAATCGTTTTTGACGAAGCGTTTACAAGACTTGCGAAGGAAAATTACGGCTATGTCATTTCTATTTTTGCGGATTTTTCCGAGATGAAACATTTTGGACCAGCGGGAGGGTGACATGTGTCACCCTCATATTGGACGTTATTTGGGGCGGCAATTGGACGAAATGGAGTCTTGGGTTAGGTAGGATATTTGTGATAGTTGGTGTGGTAGATGGATAAGGTACACATGGGTAAATCCTAGCCCTACACTTGCCTACCACTTGGCTTCATCTTGGCCATTGGTTGGCCTATAAATACCCCTTTAGTTGATGAGTTATTTCATCCACACTTAGACATTTTCCAAGTCTAAAAATCCCTCTCCCTCCTTAGTGTAGTTTCGTCCAAGTCCCCCTCCTCCTTTGAGAGGCCCTTTGCCGAGAAATACCCCCCCCCCTCTAGTTGTTCTAGTCGAAATACTACCCCCCCCCTTTGGTTGAGAAATACTCCTCCAAGTATTGTTGTTATGCCAAAATACTCTAGCCCAAAAACCTTTGTAGTATTTCCAAGTACCCTCTATACGAAAAGCCCGGAAAATACTACTATACTTTCCTTTAGCCACTAAACGGAAACCCTAAGGAAATCTTCATAGTTGGTTGAAGTATTTAAGTAGAAGTTGGTTAGAACTTCTAAGGGTTGTTTGGAGCGGGTTGGAGCACCCGGAGTAGGAGCTAAACCTTGCTCAGGATCGACATTAAACTTGGATAATTTTGGGCTTACAGGGTAAATAATCCTATCCTTCTATTGTAATTGGAAATTACATCGTAGTTTTATAGAAATGAATATAAGATTCATAGAAGAGAATTGAGCTGTAATAGAAGGATTTTCTGAGAAAGAATTGAGCGAGATCACATCAAAAGAATATTAAAGAAGAAGATTAAAGCGTACTTACATGGAATTTGTATTCTGATGAACTTGGGTAGTTTAACGGGTAGGGAAGTCTTTGCCCGATTTTTACGTAGAATATTACTGAGTAGTCTAGACTTTGATAGTGATATAACCTTTATAGGTTGAATGTTCTGCGAGTAGCATGTGCTACTTAAAAGGTGGACAAGGCTAGCGGGTTATAAGCCGTGGAGCGTTTTGCTATTAGTCGATAATCGTCGAGGTATGTGATTCTTCGTATCCTCTTGAGCATGATATTTTAAAGAATATATATATATATAGTGCGGTAGGCGTCGTGTGTTAAGCGAGCGTAGTTATGCGGCAATGTCTTTTGACTTAAGCTGAATAATAAGAATCGGAAGTATTTTAAAAGAATATATATATAGTACGGTGACGTCGTGTGTTAAGCGAATGTAGTTTCTGGCAATGTCTTTTGACTTAAGCTGAATAATAAGAATCTTGAAGTATTTTAAAAGAATTAAGAATCCTTTTGAAAGAAGAATAATACTTGGTTTGAAAGCTTAAGAGTTATACTAGCTTTATGGGAAGTTAGGTATAACGACTTAAGAGATAAAAAGAATGGTTTATTGATTTTAAGAAGTTATGAGACTTGATCTTAAAAAGAAGAGACTTGACTTAAATGAATTAATATGAATTACTGTGAAACCTCATTCGTGAGTAATGAGTACTTGGTTTTAAAAAAGGAATAATGTTTCTTGATTTGGAAATCGGAATGAGTATCGACAAACCAACTGCAGCGTTAATAAAGGGAAATGTTTTGACTAATTAAGTATTATTAAAACCAGTAGAAACCTCCATCTGCATAGAAGCTAAGATGAGACAAAATGATATTACATTTCCTAGATCATGACTGCTTTAATAAGATTGATTTTGAACAAGAATAACCTACTCACATATAAGGCATATGTTTCTCAAATTGTTTAAAAGAGAATTATATTCTTAAGTGATTAAGACTATAAACTACGAAACCTTTCTAAAATAAGAGGCTTAAGTACTTGAAATTAGGCAAACTTGAACTTATGGAAAAGAATGTTGTTACTTGATGTTGAAAAGGAAAGTGCTTTGGTTTACCTAAAAATGTGAGTCACTCTATTTTAATACTACGGGTATCGGGTGACCTTTATAAAAGAAATGAATCTTTTAAAAAGAATTTAACGTACGTAATACTTTGGGGTCAGAACCTGGACTTTGGCATAAAATAACCTTGAGTTGTGTTTCACTTGCCTATGCTTGTGGTGATACCCTTTGTTGTGCAAGTGTTGTATTTCTATGCTACCGAGTCCCATGAGATGGGACACGTATTTTATCTGATTCTTCACCGAGTCCCATGAGATGGGCCGGGACACGTATTTTATCTGATTCTTCACCGAGTCCCATGAGATGGGCCGGGACACGTATTTCATCTGATTCTTCACCGAGTCCCATGAGATGGGCCGGGACACGTATTTCATCTGATTCTTCACCGAGTCCCATGGGATGGGCCGGGACACGTATTCCACCTGATTCTTCACCGAGTCCCATGAGATGGCGGGACACGTGTCTACATGATTCTTTCCGAGTCCCATGGGATGGGCGGACACGTATTCCACACGATTTGTATCTAGGCTGGCGGTGAGAATGAGTTCCACGAGCATGAGGATGACTTGAGGCGTGAGTCACGACTTGACATATGGCTTTTATGTTGTGAATCGTAGTTTGGTTATCATACATGTCTCTGCTTTATATAGACTATTATGATTTCATTTACTGATATTTCTGATTTCACATACTTAGTACTGTTATCTTGACCTCGCCCGGGCTGCGTTCATCCGCGGTAGAGTACATTGGTTGTGGATCCTCGCTCATAGGATCACAGTTCAGCGTATTGGGAAGCCTCGTTTCTCCGGAGGCTTATCTTTTGGTATGTTACCCTGAGTCTGTAAGTTCTTGTACATTCAGGGGTATGGCGGGGCCCTGTCCCGTCATAGTTGTTGTCACTTTCTTAGAGGTCTATAGTACTGTTGTGGGAAGGTTTGTAAGTGGGGATGTAACTGTTCAAAGTTTTATTATATATACAGGCCGAAAGGCGATATTTTCTTGGATAAACTATTTTCATTTTTTAATTGTTTCATGTCTTATTTATATTTCGCTGATTACTCTGATGTATGACTACTTGGGTGCCCGGGTAAGGCACCAGTCACGGGCCCGGGTTCGGGTCGTGACACTTACTCAAACCACAATCCCAACATAGACCCTCTTAACTATTCTTTTTGCAATTAAAGACGCTCCACAAACCACAACAATAATCAAGCAAAATTGCCAAATTAAAACTATCAATCAAGAAAGTGGGTTACCTGGAGGTATAGGAAATAAGTGAGGATAATTCTTCCTTATGTCATTCTCTGCTTCCCACGTCATCTCCTCCATGTTCTCGTTCCGCCATAAGACTTTGACGGAAGCCACATCCTTCGTCCGAAGTCGCCTAACCTGACGATCGAGTATCGCTATGGGACTCTCATAAATCGATAACCCTCCGTGACACGGACATCATGAATCGGGTGCACTCTAGATGGATCTCCAATACATTTCCGCAACATAGACACATGGAAAGCTGGATGTACCGCCTCCAAATCAGACGACAGATCTAACTCATAGGAAACCTTACCTACCCTACGGACAATCTGATAAGGCCCAATGTACCTTGGGCTGAGTTTCCCTTTCTTCCCAAATCTCATCACGCCTTCGTGGGTGTGGCTTTCGGAAGACCCAATCATCTACCTCAAACTCAAGTGTCGACGCCGATGATCTGCGTCGACTTACGCCGACTACGGTGACAATAACGCTCTGGATAAGCTTCACCTTATCCACTGCTTGAACCAAATCTGGCCCGACTAAGCGAACTTCTCCCACTTCAAACGATCTATCGGTGACTGCGCTTCCTCATATAAGGCCTCATAAGGTGCCATCCGAATACTAGAGCGGTAGTCGTTGTTATAAGCAAACTCCACGGTAAATGATCCTCGGCTACCCACGAAATCAATAACACAAGCCCGCACATATCCTCGAGTGTGGATAGTGCTCTCCGGCTGTCCGTTGATCGAGGATGAAGCGCGATCTGAGACTCACTGTGTCCCTAATCCACGGAAAGACCTCGAAGTTAGCGTGGCCAGGCTCCTGCATGCGAAATAATCGATATAGGAACTCCGTGCGGTCTCAATCTCTCGATATCTGATCTAGCATAATCCTCGTAGAAAAAGTCGTCATTTGGAAGAAAATAGGCTGATTTAAATCGACTGTCGACAATCACCCAAATGGAATCATGCTTCCTCGGTGGTAGGTAACCACATAATAAAGTCCATATTGATCACCTCCCCTTCACATGAATATCAATAGCACTGTAATAGCCAGCGGGCTTACGGTGCTCAACCTTAACTGCGACAATTAGGACCGTGCAACAAAAGCCGGCCACGTCCTTCGTGCCATCCACCAATACATACACCTGAGGTCATGGTACATCTTAGTTGACCCCGGGTGAATAGAATAACGAGCACTGTGTGCCTCCCCCAGAATCTGCTGACGAAGTCCTGTCACATCGGGAACACACAACCGGCCCTCGAATCTTAGCACCCCATCAGGTGCTACCTCAAATAGACTCTTCTCCTCCTGGAGAGCTACATCTCGATACCGTACCATAATCGGATCCTCATATTGTCGCCTCTTCACCTCCTCGACGATGGAAGACTCGGCAACCTCTCGAACCCGAACTCCATCACTATCAGAATCAACCAAACGAACCCCAAGTGTTATACCTCGTAGTTCTAGGGTATGTATGTGAGGAAGTACGTACGAGAATACGACAGTAAAATTGGAAAGAAAGAAAGATGTGATTTTTCGACGGAAAAGTTTCCGGGTTTTGTGAAGGAAAAAGGTTCGCTAATGGGAATTGGATTCCCAGATTTGGTATTTGGGCTTCTTGGATTATATTAGAATTTTGGGATTTTATTTTCGGAAATGGTCACGTGGGGCCCACGGGAGAAATTCTGAATTTGTAGAACCACTTTGTTTTTGAGATTTTGGTATTTTGGATATTTTGGAAGACAAAATATTTTGGGCCAGTAGGCGACACGTGTCACCCCATGTGGCACCTTGGCCGGGTGGAGGAGACAGTGTCAGCCACTGTCCATGGCGAAATGGCCATGACACTTGGAGCACAATTTCGTTGGCCATGTGGTGTGGTGGGACCCACACACACATGGCCCAATCTTGACCACACACTTGCATAGATCTTGACCCTTGAATTCTCTATAAATACCCCCTTAAGTTGAAGACTAATTTCATCCCACACTTAAGACTTTCCAAGGCAAAAATACTCCCCTCCCTTTGTAGTTGTTTCGTCCAACCTCCCCCACTTGTGTAGAAATACTTCAAGTATTGTAGTATAATCCCAAATACCTTATCCTAGTATCTCTAGTTGTATTCCAAAGTTATTTCAATACTAGGAGCCCGGAAATACTACTTTATTCCAAAAGTCGCAAAACGAAACCCTAGAAAAATCTTCATAGCTTGGTTGAAGTGTTAGGAGAAGTTGTTTAGAAACTTCTAAGGGTTGCTTGGAGCAGGTTGGAGCGTAAGGATTTGGAGCTAAACGTTGCTCAGGATCGACTTATAATCTTGGATAATTTTGGGCTTATCGAGGTAATGATCTATGTCCCCCTATTGTAATTGGATATTACATATTGTAGTAGTTTAGAATTAAGTATAAGATATATTGGAAGGATTATTATAAAGAATTGAAGCGTATTCTGATGAACTTGAGTAGTATTATTGTGAGGCGATTGTACACGCCGGTTAGGCGTGTAATCCCCAGGAGTTGTTGGCTTGGTAGCGAGGACTTGTTAGGGAGGTTATTTATGTGATTGCGGGAGGTCTTTGCCAATTTTCCGTAGAATAGGGAACTGTTTACTTAGAATATGCTACGAAGAGAACTAGAAGTTGATAGATGTATTGTGAATATTATTGTCACGACCCGATCCCGGGCCCGTGACTGGTGCCTTACCCCGGGCACCCTAGTGATACTACATCAGAGAAAACCAGCGGAAATAAAAACTTAAACATGAACATGAGACAAGATAATAAAGCAGGCCAACCAAGCGGTTACCTTCAATAAAATATATATAAACAACTCTTTCAAAGCGAGCAGTTTAATCCTTTTACAAAACCACCTTGCGATTACTGAGACCTCTAAGATTTACAACAACTATGGCGGGACGGGGCGCCATACCCACAGAATGTACAAGAACCTACAACTCGGGAACCACATACCAAAAGATAAGCCTCAGAAGGAAACGGGCTTCGATGCGCTGAAAGGTGATCCTAAGAGCGGGGATCGGCGACGATGTACTTACTGCGGCATGAGCGCGGCCCGAAGGAGGTCGATCTGAGTACCAAGTATGTGAAGCGTAAATCACGTAAATGAAATCATAATAGTCTATATAAAGCGGGAGACATGTATGATGACCAAGCTACGATCATAACATATAACCAGTTACATCAAGTCAGGGACTCACGCCCTTCAAATTATCACTCGTGCCCGTGGAATTTCTTCCTCACTGTCGGCAGTTTATGATATGACAATACCAAGGAGTATACATGAACACGAGTCCCACTGTGTCATAAAAACCGTATAGGACAAGTATAACTACGAATCCGACCGTACCAATAATATAATGCAACCAAAACACGGCCGTCACGGGGCAAGTCACGAGAGCCACTGGGATACCAAGGCGGTCACGTAGTGGCCGGGGCAAGTCTGGTGACCACCGGGGACCAGGCGTATCACGAGACTTCGTCACTACTGAGCAGGGCAAGTCGCGGTGACTCACGGGTACAGGCGAATCGGTCATGAGGCGGGGCAAATCTGAGAGCCACGGGGACGAGGCGAGCGATGAAACCTCATGGAGAGCTAGTCCATAAAAATAACAATTCTTGCACAACAAGGCTATCACCAAGCATAAGCAAGTTACGCAACAACAAGCATAGGCAAGTTACACAACACAAGCATAGGCAAGTTACAACAACGAGTATAGGCAAGTTACACAACACAAGCATAGGCAAGTTACACAACTCAAGTTACTTTCATTTTATGCCAAAGTCGGGTTTTAACCTAAAAGTACTACGTCGTTAAATTCCTTTTAAAGAGATCCATTCCTTTTATAAAAGTCACGATGTCCGTAGTATAAAAATAGAGTAATGAACATTGTTAAGTAAACAAAAATGCTTTCCTTTGTAAAAATCAAGTAACAACCTTATTTTCCAAGCGTTCAAGTTTGCCTAATTTCAAATGCTCAAGTTTCTCATTTTTAGAAAAGGTCTAAGTAGTTCATAGTTTTAATCCTTTAAAACATAATTCTCCTTTAATGATTTGAGAAACATATGCCTTATATGTGAGTAGGTTATTCTTGTTTATAATCGATCTTATTAAGCGACCATGATCTAGGATATGTAATATCATTTTGTCTCATCTTAGCTTACATGCGGATGGAGGTTTCTCTGGTTTTAATACGATACATCATTATTCAATACATTTTCCTTTATTACTGCTGCGATGGTGCAGCCGATACACATTACGATTTCGAAATCGGTAAAACATTATCCTTTAAATAAAACCAAGTACTCATTACTCACGAATGAGGTTTCACACAAACATTCACATTAAACAAATAAGTTAAGTCTCTTATCTTATAAGATCAAGTCTCTTAACTTCTAACATCGATAAACCATTTTCTTTACCTCTCTTAAGACATTATACCTAACTCCCATAAAGCTAGTATAACTCTTTTTAAAACCTTTAAAACCAAGTGTTACTCTCCTTCAAAATGATTTATAAATCTTTTGAAATACATCAAGTTCTTTATTATAACTAGCGATTATAATTCACATCGATTACCTTTTAAAACCACAAAGTATTTTCTTACCTACATAAAGGTATTATAACAACTTCCCATAAAGCGTTATAACACTTTATGTTTTAAAACAATCAAACACGGTTAACACGTATGCGTCTACCGTACTACATAGTTCACACATATCATGCTATAAGAGATAGGAAGAGGTTCACATACCTCGCGACGAGTCTTGACTAATAGCAAAACGCTCAAGTACTTCAAACCGTCGGCTACTCCTTAAGCCACGTAGATCGCACCACACGTAGTACTTGACCTATAAGGCTACAAGGCGCTTATTAACATCGTTCCATATTACGAGAAAATTGGCACCTCCCCCAGCGGCGTTAATCTCCTCCTTTCTGCAGTACCAAGCCAACGGGGGTTTGCGTCTACCGGGCGTGTACAATTTACTCAGAATACTACAAGTCTCTTATGTCTGATCCTATGTAATTCTGATTCGATTCTCTTATTTAAATTGGGCTTAAGTCGCGAGACATTGCGTAAGTATTATTCGAGCTTAAGTCAAAGACATTGCCTTGCGGTATGTTCAATTCTATATATAGTATACTTTAACTATATACTCCTACAACATGTAATTTCCAATTACAACAGAAGGTCGAGAATGTTTACCTCGATAAGCCCAAAATTATCAGAGTTTATATGTCGATCTGAGCAAGGTTTAGCTCTACTCAGGAGTGCTCGTCCGCTCCAAACAACCCTTAGAAGTTCTAACCAACTTCTACTTATAACTTCAACTACGGTGAAGATTTACTTAGGGTTTCGTTTTAGCGTGAGGAAAGTATAATGGTATTTTACAGGCTAGTATAAGTGTAACCTTGGGAATACTACAAGGTATTTGGGCCAAGGTATTTGGACATTATAACAATACTAGGAGAGTATTTCTATACCACTACAAGGGGTATTTATACGAGACAACTAGGCTAGGGGTACCCCACGGCTAACTACTGAGGGGAGGAAACTCTCGGCCAAAGGCCACTAGGAGGAGGAGAGGCTTTGGGCGAGAACTACAAGAGGAGGAGTATTTTGAGACTTAGGTAGATTGCTCAATTTTTGGATGAAGAAAGTTCATCAACTAAGGGGTATTTATAGGTCAAGTGAAGGCCAACCAATGGCGAGATGGTGCCAAGTGCAAGGCAAGTGTAAGGCAAGATTAAGCCATGTGCAACCTTATCCATCTACACAAAAATATCCTACCTAACCGCTTGACCAAAATTGGGCAACAAAAGCGTGCCAAGAATGGCCAATTAGTCAACCTCTTCGATGTGAGGTGACACATGTCCCTCCCGTTGATCCAAAATATTACGTCTCTCGGAAAAATCCGCCAAAATTATAAATGACATATGGCGGAATTTTCCCTACAAAGCTAATGAAGCGTTTAGTCAACGACTCTAGCAAGGTGTTGTGTACAAATTTCGAATCTATGCCTACTTTAAGGCTCAAATTGTATCGTCGCCCTCGTACATACTCTGGAAATACGAGGTATAACATTCTCCCCTCCGAAACATTCGTCCGAATGTTCCTTCTCGAACGATAACGATAGAGTTCTTCTAAAAGTTGCCAGCGCCCTGGCCCACGAAACACGCGTAAATACTTACATCCAAGTCCACGAGAAACACCTCTAACATCACAAACTTTTGTCACCTTGCGCGAGGTTCTAGTGTCACTCGTGACCCGACAAATGGTGCCGATGCGTCGATTCACGAGGTCTAAAATATACATCCTTCGCACCTTCTCCGTCGCAAGAAATGATCATATCTATGCTCGCAATACATGCTCGCCTTTACCCTTACTCGTCGTACTCTTCTCGAACACTTGAACTCTTACAGTATCGTATCACACTTTAGTCAGCCTTACATTTCCAACCCTTGGAGCCACTACCTCAAACTTGGTCATCTTACTAGCTTCACTTCTTTACTAAGGCCATTCCGGCCTTCACGAACCGTCTGGTCGAACATACCCACGAACTCATCGATGGTCATCTAAACTGGGCTAGCACCTCGTGACCTACCACTGGCGGGACCACCCGGAGCTGACCCGGCACTTTGAAACCGGCGCGGGTTGGCCTCAACATGGCTGACCCGATCCACTAGCGTCACGCTCTTGTTCCCAGACCGGAACAATCTTACCTCAACAGTCATGAAAGCTACCACTTCCATTTAACACTACTCGAGAAATTATCACACAACCCATTCTAGGCATAAAATGTATTCCAAAAGGATCACTTGCAAAATCTGGTACTCAAGACGACCTTACATCTAAGGTCTCAACATGAAATATTCTAAAGTTCACACTTTCCATGCCCCATACAAATCCTTTCAACTAGCCAAGCTTTCTAACTCATAACCATCATAACGCTATCGAGCGTAGCACACAATAATAAGGTCATCATATCATGCATACAAATCTTTAAAGGGTTAAGGATATACTGAAAATAGGCGGTTCAAAGGACGCTAAAGCTAGGAACTTCCACCGCGACCTCTAGGGGCTGGGTGTCACGAACATCTGCTGGCTATGGAAGGTGAAGAACCCATAGCTGCTCTAGTAGTCCATGCTATCTGCCGATGCTACCCACAGTGGACGATCTCTTGCGGATGGCCTGTTGGCGCAAAAATAACAATCCCAGAGTTAGTACGACCTCTCTCTTTATGAAGCTTTCCACAGCGGCCACGAGACAAGGGCAACCTCGTCCGCGAGCATTCTGCTCCACGAAAATCTGAAACACAGGAGCCACGACTGCTCTGAATATCTCGAAGGTCGAAAGGTGGAGGACCACTCTGTCTTGGTGGAGCGCGCAGCGGCTTTCTTCTTTGAGGCGGTCCGCCTCGAAAGTCACCAAAGGACCTGGCATTGCGGCCTCTTCTGCGACCACGGTCATTCCGTCGATTTATCCTCTCCTCGCATCCCGGTCATAAGCTGCGTGCGGGCAATGTCCATGCGGTGAAGAGCTACACGAACAACTCGGCTAGGTGATCATCGAGCCACCTGTAACAAATCGGTGCACTCGATCCTCCATACTAGCTACCAGCGAGGGCGTCTGGGCGATGAGTTGAACTCCACATTGTACTCCCGGTATGCGCGGTTGCAGCCGTAACACCAAAAATCTATGCGCCCGAGCCCTCGCCATCGGTGGAGGCAAGAAATGTGCAAGAAAGGCCTCGAGAACTTCGTCCCATAAAGTGGAAGTGCATGCTCTCCCGGGGACAGCTCGCGAATCAAACGATCGGCTGCGGTATCACGCGGTGATGCGAACCTAGGACCACCGACTCGGTCTCGATGCCTTGATCACTCTCGCTGATCCGTATGGCGTCGGATGAACTCCTGCGGATCATCCTCGGGCCTCGACCCATAAAACTACGGCGGCTACGGCTCGGAAAATCCGTAGCCTCGAACTATCGATCTAGGGTGAACCATCGTGCTCTTTGGGCTGCTGCGTCGGCCTATCCTCAATCGGCCTGACCACGGCCGTGGCGGGCCAGCTCCTTGTAACTCATCTCCTGCTGCTCGGTGCGGGGTGGAGGCTCAGTCTTGTGGTCTCTGCCCATTTGCTCTACTCGCGACTCCTCTGTTGCCTTGCCCACAGGCGGGTTGCCTTACGCGGAGGCATAGCGGTAAAAATGAAGTGCGTCGGAGGGTCGATCTTATCACTGGCTAAGGCACGATCTCGGAATGAGAAGAATGAAACCAATCCTAAATGTCCTGCGACCTCACGATTATAGATGTGGTGCACAACACCGATAATCAAGACTACTAGACACGATGCGTAGACACTTTCAGAGGACTAAGCGCTCGATACCACTTTTGTCACGACCGATCCGGGCGTGGTGCCTACCGGGCACCTAGTGATACTACATCGTAGAAAACCGTGAAATAAAAACTTAAACATGAACATGAGACAAGATAATAAAGCAGGCCAACAAGCGGTTACCTTCCAATAAAATATATATAAACAACTCTTTCAAAGCGAGCAGTTTAATCCTTTTTACAAAACCACCTTGCGGTACTCTGCACCTCTAAGATTTACAACAACTATGACGGACGGGGCCGCCATACCACGAATGTACAAGAACCTACAACTCGGGGAACATACCAAAAGATAAGCCTCGAAGGAACGGAGCTTCCCAATGCGAAAGGTGATCCTAAGGCGGGGATCGGCGACGATGTACTTACTGCGGCGTGAGCGGCCCCGAAGGAGAGTCGATCTGACAAAGTATGTGAAAGCGTAAATCAGTAAATGAAATCATAATAGTCTATATAAAGCGGGAGACATGTATGATGACCAAGCTACGATGCATAACATATAACTAGTTACATCAAGTCGGGGACTCGCCTCAATTATCACTCGTGCGTGGAATTTCTTCCTCATTGTCGGCGATTTATGATATGACAATACCAAGGAGTATACATGAACACGAGTCCCACGTGTCATAAAAACCGTATAGGACAAGTATAACTACCAGATCCGACCGTACCAATAATATAATGCAACGCAAACACGGCCGTCTGGGGCAAGTCGAGCCGACTCACAGGATACCAAGGCGGTCACGTAGTGGCCAGGGCAAATCTGGTGACCACGAGGACCAGTCGTATCACGAGACCGTCACTACACTGAGCAGGAGCAAGTCACGGTGACTACAAGGTACGAGGCGAATCGATCATGAGGCAGGCAAATCGAGCCGACCACGGGGACGAGGCCAAGCGAAGAAACCTCATGGAGAGCTAGTCCATAAAAATAACAATTCTTGCACAACCAAGGCTATCACCACAATCATAAGCAAGTACGCAACAACAAGCATAGGCAAGTTACACAACACAAGCATAGGCAAGTTACACAACAACCAGTATAGGCAAGTTTCACAACCTGACATAGGCAAGTTACACAACTCAAGTTACTTTCATTTTATGCCAAAGTCGGGTTTTAACCTAAAGTACTACGTCGTTAAATTCCTTTTAAAGAGATCCATTCCTTTTATAAAAGTCACCCGATGTCCGTAGTATAAAAATAGAGTGACGAACATTGTTAAGTAAACAAAATGCTTTCCTTTGTAAAAATCAAGTAACAACCTTATTTTCCAAGCGTTGAGTTTGCCTAATTTCAAATGCTCAAGTTTCTCATTTTTAGAAAAGGTCTCGTAGTTCATAGTTTTAATCCTTTAAAACATAATTCTCCTTTACTGATTTGAGAAACATATGCCTTATATGTGAGTGGGTTATTCTTGTTTATAATCGATCTTATTAAGCGACCATGATCTAGGATATGTAATATCATTTTGTCTCATCTTAGCTTCTATGCGGATGGAGGTTTCTCTTGGTTTTAATACGATACATCATTATTCAATACATTTTCCTTTATTACGCTGCGGTGGTGCAGCCGATACACATTCGATTTCCAAATCAGAAACATTATCCACTTTAAATAAAACCAAGTACTCATTACTCACGAATGAGGTTTCACACAAACATTCACATTAAACAAATAAGTTAAGTCTCTTATCTTATAAGATCAAGTCTCTTAACTTCTAACATCGATAAACCATTTTCTTTACCTCTCTTAAGACATTATACCTAACTCCCATAAAGCTAGTATAACTCTTTTAAAACCTTTAAAACCAAGTGTTACTCTCCTTCAAAATGATTTATAAATCTTTTGAAATACATCAAGTTCTTTATTATAACTAGCGATTATAATTCACATCGATTACCTTTTAAAACCACAAAGTATTTTCTTACCTACATAAAAAGTTATAACTGACTTCCATAAAGCCGTTATAACACTTTATGTTTAAAACAATCAAACACGATTAACACGTATGCGTCTACCGTGCTACATAGTTCACACATATCATGCTATAAGAGATAGGAAGAGGTTCACATACCTCGCGACGAGTGCCGACTAATAGCAAAAGCGCTCCAAGTACTTCAAAGTCGGCTACTCCTTAAGCCACGTAGATCGCACCACACGTAGTACTTCAACCTATAAGGCTACATGCGCTATTAACATCGTTCCATATTCTGAGAAAATTCGGCACCTCCCCACATGCGGCGTTAATCTCCTCTTTACCGGCTACCAAGCCAACCGGGGTTTGCACGCCTAACTGGCGTGTACAATTTACTCACGAGAATACTACACAAGTCTCTTGTCTGATCCTATGTAATTCTGATTCGATTCTCTTATTTAAATTGGGCTTAAGTCGCGAGACATTCTGTAAGTATTATTCGGGCTTAAGTCAAAAGACATTGCACGCCTATGTTCAATTCTATATATAGTATACTTTAACTATATACTCCTACAACATGTAATTTCCAATTACAATGAAGGTCGAGAATGTTTACCTCGATAAGCCCAAAATTATCCGAGTTTATATGTCGATCTGAGCAAGGTTTAGCTCTACTCCGAGTGCTCCAATCCGCTCCAAACAACCCTTAGAAGTTCTAACCAACTTCTACTTATAACTTCAACTACGGGTGAAGATTTACTTAGGGTTTCGTTTTTGCGGCGAGGAAAGTATAATGGTATTTTAGGCTAGTATAAGTGTAACCTTGGGAATACTACAAGGTATTTGGGCCAAGGTATTTGGACATTATAACAATACTAGGAGAGTATTTCTATACCACTACAAGGGGTATTTATACGAGACAACTAGGCTAGGGGTACCCCATGCTAACCACTACTGAGGGGAGGAAACTCTCGGCCAAAGGCCACTAGGAGGAGGGGAGGCTTTGGGACGAGAACTACAAGAGGGAGGAGTATTTTGAGACTTAGGTAGATTGCTCAATTTTTGGATGAAGAAAGTTCATCAACTAAGGGGTATTTATAGGTCAAGTGAAGGCCAACCAATGGCGAAGATGGTGCCAAGTGCAAGGCAAGTGTAAGGCGAGATTAAGCCGTATGCAACCTTATCCATCTACACAAAATATCCTACCTAACCCGACCAAAATTGGGCAACAAAAGCGTGCCAAGAATGGCCAATTGCCGTCAACCTCTTCCAATGTGAGGTGACACATGTCGCCTCCGTTGGTACAAAATGTTACGTCTCTCGGAAAAATCCGCAAAAATTATAAATGACATAGCGGAATTTTCCCTACGAAAGTTGTGGAAGCGTTTAGTCAACGACTCTAACCGGGTGTTGTGTACAAATTTCGAATCTATGCCTACTTTAAGGCTCAAATTGTATACGTACGCCCTCACGTACATAATCTGGAAATACGGGGTATAACAATTATAGGTGGATCTTCTACGCGCGACATACTCGACTTGGCTTGTGGATTAAGCCGAAGAGGTATGTGATTCTTCCTATACTCTTGAGCATTATTGTTGTGAACTATATAGTACGATAGACGTACGTGTGTGAAATGAATTTTGTTTGTTTAAAACATAAAGTGTTATAATGGCTTTATGGGAAGTTAGTTATAACGACTTTATGAGGATAAAAGAAATATTTGATTTTGAAAGCTAAACGACTTGATTTCGGAAAAGGAGAAGTAACTTGATTTAAGTATAGGTTACTTGTTTTGAAAGGAGTAAGTTATTTGGGTTTTAAAAAGTATACTTGATGTTGTTTTAAAAGAAAAGCATTTGGTTTAAAAAGTATAGAGTACTTGATTTTAAAAGTCTTGTAAAGATTTTTATGACGGTGAAATAATTTGGTTTGAAAAGGAAACGTGTTTTTGATACTACGAGTATTAGTATCGTGTGGCTTTTTCATAAAAAGATATCTTTTTGAAAGAATGAAAGTATGTAGTATTTTGGGGTTGAAACTCGGATTGTTGATATAAAATAAAAGTACGTTGAACTTGCCTATGCTTGTTGTGATAGCCTTTGATGTGCAAGTGTTTTGTTTCTGTGCTACCGTGTCTCTCAGGGAGGGTCGGCTATCTGATTGATTTCTTGGACATACTGACACGTTGGATGGTCCACGAGTATGCGTCCACTTTGAGTATTATCTGGTTATTTCTTTTAGACATACTGACACATTGGATGGTCCACGAGTATGCGTCCACTTTGAGTATTATCTTGTTATTTCCTTTGGACATACTGACACGATGGATGGTCCACGGGTATGCGTCGATGGGATGGTTTCATGGCCATGCTTATCTGAGGTAAGATCTTGGGCATGCGGTCATTGTGAGGTTTATGTTATTTGTCCATGGACCGCTAATCCAAGAAGCTTGCGCGGTGATGGCGATCACGGGCTTGATTTGTACATGTGGTTCTGAGCACTTTAGATACTTGTCTGGTCATTTCGTGTATCGGCAGGCTCTGGTAGATAGCTTAAGATACTTGCCACGGTCATATCTCGTGAGACGGTAGACTAGGGTACGTTAGCTTAAGATACTTGCCTCGGCCAGTTGCGTGGCTAGCTTTTGGACTGGTAGTTGGCTTCCGTACCTTGCCCGTGAAGAGATATGACTAGCCTTCGGACTGGTAGTTGGCTATTCTACTTGGCCCGATCGGTTTGATAGCGAGCGAGGATCTAGTGTTCGAGTTCACATATGGGTGTTTTTACATCATGTACTTTGGCGATGAGGAATGAGTTCCACGGGCATGATTGATATTATGGGCGTGAGACCCATAGTTATGTGTGAGTGATCATTTTGGGGATATGCGTCCCCTCGCTCATAGGATCGCAGTTCAGCGTTTGGAAGCTCCGTTTCTCCGGAGGCTTATCTTTTGGTATAGTCCCCTGTCATTGTAGGTACTTGTACATTCTGGGGTATGGCGGGGCCCTGTCCCGTCATAGTTGTTGTTACATTCTTAGAAGTGCAGTAATCTTGTTGTGGCGGGGTTTGTAAAGGATTTTAACTGTTCGGTTTTACATATATGTATATACATGAAGGAGGTCGTTTTGGTTAGCCTGTTTTCTTATGTTGTCTCATGTTTCCTGTTTAAATTTTATTTCCGCTGATTTTCTCTGATGTTGTTATCACTAGGGTGCCCGGGGTAAGGCACCAGTCACGGGCCCGAGATCGGGTCGTGACACCAAGGCTCGCTAGCTGATGTAACTCTCGGACCATATCCCTTTTCTCTGGCTGTACATCAGACAGACTACCCATCGATCTGCGACTAAGGGCATCTGCAACTACATTGGCCTTCCCTAGATGGTATAGAATATCAACATCGTAATCCTTAAGCAGCTCCAACCACCGTCTATGTCATGAGTTCACTCCTGCCGTGAAGATATCTTGGAGACTCTTGTGGTGCGTGTAAATATCCACATGAACTCCATACAAATAATGTCTCCGGATCTTGAGGCATGAATCACTGCGCAACTCCAAGTCATGTGTGGGATAGTTCTTCTCATGCTTCCTAATTTGTCGAGATCGTGGCTATAACTTTGTCGTCTTTGCGCATCCAAGCCCGACACCGGCGTCACAATAAACCACATATCCATCTAAACCCTCCGAAGTAGAAGCTGAGGCGATCGTCAACTTCTCCTTTTAGCTGGAAACTTCCCTCGCATCCGTCATCGGAACATAGCTTTACGAGTCGGCTTAGTCAAAGGTCTTGAAATAAAGCAAACTTCTCCACAAACCTCAGATAATAACTGCAAGACCCAAAAGCTGCACCTCCGTTGGTGTAGTGGAGTGCAGGCCAAGTCTTATCGCCTCAATCTTATTTGTATCAACCCGAATACCATCGCCCAGATAACATGCCCTAAGAAAGCCACTGAAGCCAACTAAAACTCGTTTGAGAACTTGGCATCTGTTGCCGGTCGGAGGACTCCCAATACCGTCCTCAAACGATCTGCATGCTCCTGCTCTGTGCGCGAATAAACCAAGATATCATCAATGAAAACTATAACGAACATATCCAAGAATGGCTTGAACACCCGATTCATCAAATCCATGAATCTTCTTTGAGGCGTTGGTCAACGAAAGACATCACCCTGAACTCATAGTGCCCATACCGGGTCCTGAATGCAGTCTTTGGGATATCTGACTCTCTAACTCGCACCTGATGATAACCAGACCGCAGGTCAATCTTGGAAAAACAGCTCGCCCCCTGCAACTGGTCAAACAAATCATCAATCACGGGAGGATATCTTCTTGATAGTTACCTTATTCATTTACTGTAATCAACACACATCTGTGACATCTCATTCTTCTTCTTTATAAATAACACTGGCGCTCCCCAGGGAGAAACACTTGGCCTGATAAAGCCTTTCTCCAGCAAGTCCTTCAGCTGGTCCTTCAATTCCTTCAACTCGACAGGTGCCATCCTGTATAGCGGAATAGATATCGGTCGAGTGTCTGGCGCCAAATCAATGAAAAACTCAATTTCCCTCTCAGGAGGGATACCCGGAAGCTCGTCTGGAAATACGTCTGGAAACTCTCTAAAGACCGGAACTGACTGAAGGTCCGGTATCTCAGCCTCAGTATCGAATACTCGAACCATATGGTAGATATACCCCTTCCGCACCATCTTCCTAGCCTTAAGGTAAGAAATAAACCTACCCTACGGCGTCAAGATTCCCTTCCACTCGATAACCGGCTCACCAGGAAACTGGAACCGAACTAATCTCTCTCTACAGTCCACATTGGCATAGCAAGACGCTAGCCAATCCATACACATAATTACATCATAGTCCGTCATATCTAACTCTATCAAGTCGGTTAGAGTCTGACGACTGTCTATAGTCACTGGGCAAGCCTTATATACCCGCTCAGCTACCACCGAATCACCTACTGGCGTAGCCACCTCAAAAGGTCTTATGGACTCGGGCTCTATCCCTATTCTACCAGCAATATGAGGATATATATAGGACAAGGTAGAACCTGGATCTATCAAAGCATATACATCACAACATGCAATCAATAATGTACCTGTGACGACATCGGTGGCCAGCTGGTCTGGCAGTGGACATAGCATAGATGCGGTTACGAGGACGGCCGCGGGACCCCTACCACGACCCACGCGCGGCTGCCGGTCCGTGAACACCACGCCTCAGGCGCATCGCCATCAAGACGAAGATCCGACCATCGACCAGCCGGCTGAGCCATAACATTCCCTCCGCCTCTGGACGAACAATATCTCCTCAAATGGCCCTGCTGGCCACAAGAATAACAAGCTCCTGGAGTAGCACGACACCCTCCATAATGACAATCGCCGCATCGACCACACCGAGGTATAGGTGGCCTCATCTGACTGGAACCACGGTCCTCCGGGAACCAAGCCCTAGAACCATCACGCTCTTGAATGCCCTGTACGTCCGGAAGATGGTGGAGGAGCGCTCTGAACCGGCTGAGGTGCAAATCCGGTCTGCTGCTGAGGTTGTCTACCTCGGAAACTACCAGAGGACCCTGCTGTCCTGGCCCTCTTCTGCTGATACCTGTCAATCCGTCGGCCCCTGCGTTCCTCACACCCAAGTGCATATGCCTGCATGCGGGCAATGTCCATGCCCGGCTGAAGAGCTACTCCCGTGCAACCCTCGGCCAAGTAATCATCGAGCCCTGTGACATAGCGGTGCACCCTGTCCTCCATGTCTGCTACCAAAGCGGGTACATACCGAGCCAACGAGTCAAACTCTACGTTGTACTCTCGGACCGTCCGCCCACTCTGTCTCAGTGTCAAAAATCTATCGGCCCGAGCCCTCCTCATCTGCGGAGGCAAGAAATGGCCAAGGAACGCCTCTGAGAACTCGTCCCAAACAGTTGGAAGCACATGTCCCCCCCGGGATAGTTCCCATGAATCATACCAGTCAACCGCAGTATCCCGCAGCCGATGGGAGCCCAACAATACCGACTCTGTCTCTGAAGCCCTGATCACTCTCATGATCCGCTGTAACTGTCGGATAAACTCCTGAGGGTCATCCTCAGGTCTCGACCCGTAGAACTCTGGTGGGCTGCAACTCAAAAAGTCCCGCAGTCTCAAGCTATCAGCTCTGTGGGGGGCTACGGGTACAACCGGAACTGCTGCCTCCCGTCTATCCTCCTGCCTAGCCACGATCCTGGCTAATAACTGGGCCATCTCCTTGTAGCCCATATCCTCCGCTCCAGGCTGTGTAACTGGAGGCTCATGTATCGCGGTCTCAGTAGCCGCTGCTGCCGCCCCGAACTCTGCTGGGGTTGGCGACGTCGTGGAACTCGCCGTCCGAAACATCTCCTCTGGTAAAGACTGGGCCTGTGCCCTGGTAACCCTCGGTGTCCTACTAGTAGTTCCCTCTGCTGCCTTGCCCTTCTGGGCCGCGGTTGCCTTGCGTGGAGGCATAACTGATACAGGAAAATATGTCAGAGGAAGTTCAACCTATAACACAGCTCTATTGCACGATCTTAGAGTGAAAGAATGGAAACCAATCCTAAATATCCTGCAGCCTTCTGATTATAGATGTGGTGCACAACACACGGATAATCAAGACTCTACTAGATACGGCCTGTAGACCCTTTCCGAGGATTAACTGCTCTGATACCACTTTTTCACGACCCGACCACGGACCCGTGACTGGTGCCTTACCCCGGGCACCCTTGTGATACAACATGTCACGACCCGAACCCGGGCCCGTGACTGGTGCCTTACCCCGGGCACCCTAGTGATACATCATCAGAGAAAATCAGCGGAAATAAAAAAAAACATGAACATGAATTAAGAGACATGATAAATAAACAGGCCAACCAAAACAGTTGCCTTCAGTATATATACATAAATACCCGAACAGTTATCCTTTTTACTCGCCACAACAAGATTACATGCACTTAAGAAGTGACAACAACTATGACGGACAGGGCCCCGCCATACCCCGAATGTACAAGAACCCATGCACTCGTGGTAACATACCAAAGATAAGCCTCCAAGGAACGGAGCTTCCCAACATGCGAATGTGATCCTGGCGGGGATCGACACGATGTACCTTTACTGCAGATGAACGCAGCCCGAGCGAGGTCAAGATAACAGTACCAAGTATGTGAAATCGTAATATCAGAAATGACATCATAATAGTCTATATAAAGCAGAGACATGTATGATAACCAAACTACGCTCACAACATAAAAGCTCATGTCAAGTCGTGACTCACGCCTCAAAGTCATCCCTCATGCCCGTGGAACTCCTTCCTCACTGCCGGCAGTCTAGGTACAAATCATGTGATACGTATAACAGGTCTCGGCCCATCTTATGGACCCAATATAGAAAAGTGTGGAATACATTCCCGGTCCATCCCATGAACCGGTAGTCGAGTGGAATACATTCCCGGATGAACCGGTAGTCAAGTGAAATACGTTCCCGGATGAACCGGTCATCAAGTGAAATACATTCCCGGATGAACCGGTAATCAAGTGAAATACATTCCCGGATGAACCGGTAATCAAGTGAAATACATTCCCGGATGAACCGGTAGTCAAGTGAAATACGTTCCCGGATGAACCGGTCATCAAGTGAAATACATTCCCGGATGAACCGGTAATCAAGTGAAATACATTCCCGGATGAACCGGTAGTCGAGTGAAATACATTCCCGGATGAACCGGTAGTTGAGTAGAACACAGTACTTGCACAACAAGGCTATCACACGCAACATGGTCAAGTTTCATAACAACAAGCATAAGCAAGTTACACACAACTCAAGGTACTTTCATTTTATGTCAAAGTCCGGATTTTAACCCTAAAGTACTACGTACGTTAAATTCCTTTTAAAGATCCATTTCTTTTACGAAGGTCACCCGATACCCGTAGTATAAAAAATAGAGTGACTAACATTGTTAAGTAAACCAAAATGCTTTCCTTTGTAAAATCAAGTAACAACCTTATTTTCCAAACGTTCAAGTTTGCCTAATTTCAAAAGCTCAAGTTTCTCATTTTAGAAAAGGTTTCGTAGTTCATAGTTTTAAATCCTTTAAAACATAATTCTCCTTTAAACGTTTTGAGAAACATATGTCTTATATGTGAGTAGGTTATTCTTGTTTATAATTAATCTTATTAAGCAGCCATGATCTAGGAAATGTAATATCATTTTGTCTTATCTTAGCTTCTATGCAGATGGAGGTTTCTACTGGTTTTAATACCATACTTCGTTATTCAATACATTTTCCTTTATTTACGCTGCAGTGGTTTGTCGATACTCATTCGATTTCAAATCAAGAAACATTATTCCTCTTAAAACCAAGTACTCATTACTCACGAATGAGTTTTCACACTTTTAACAAAATTCATATTAATACCATTAAGTCAAGTCTCTTATCTTCTAAAAATCAGTAACCCATTCTTTTTATCACTCTTAAGACGTTATACCTAACTTCCCATAAAGCTAGTACAACTCTTATGTTTTCAAAGCCAAGTATTACTACACATCAAATCCGTTATAAGTCAAATCAGTTACCCTTTGAAACCACAAAGCATTTTCTTACCTACATAAAGCTGTTATAACCAACTACCCATAAAGCCGTTATAACACTTTATGTTTCAAACCAATCAAATACTTTAAACACATGTACGTCTACCGTACTACATAGTTATACACATATCATGCTAGAACAGATAGGAAGAGGTTCACATACCTCGCGACGATTATCGACTAATAGCAAAACGCCCAAGTACCTCAAACCGCTCGCTACACTCTCAGTCAAGCAGGTCACTCCACACGTAGTACTACAACCTATCGAGGCCACAAAGCGCCTATTAATATCTTTAGATCCCGACGTAGAATATTCTACGTAAAATTCGCAAAGACCTCCCCGCAACAAACAGAAATCTCCTCCTCTATCGAGGTCGGCTACAAGCCAACCAGGGGTTAACACGCCTAACCGGCGTGTACAATTCTACTCACAGAATACTACGCAAGTCTCATCTGATACACCCTATGTAATTACAGATTCCACTTCTTAAAATTCAGCTTAAGTCGCAAGACATCGCTGTAAGTATTATTCAGCTTAAGTCAAAATACATTGCCGCACAATAAAAATGTTCAGTTCTATATATAGTATAATTCAACTATATATACCTACAACATGTAATTTCCAATTACAATAGAAGGTCAAGAGTGTTTACCTCGATAAGCCCAAAATTATCCGAGTTTATATGTCGATCCTGAGCAAGGTTTAGCTCCTACTCCGCGCTCCGACCCGCTCCAACCAACCCTTAGAAGTTCTAACCAACTTCTACTTATAACTTCAACTACGGGTGAAGATTTACTTAGGGTTTCGTTTGTGACGGAGGGAAGTATAATAGTATTTTCTGGGCTTGTAAAAGGGTACTTTGGAAAGTACTACAAGGTATTTGGCTAAAGTATTTTGGGGCATTATACAATACTAGGAGAGTATTTCTATACCACAACAAGGGGTATTATACGAAAACAACTAGGCAAGGGGTACCTACCACTAACCACTACAAAAAGGGGGGGTCGGTTTCGGCCACGGGGCCTTCAAGAGGGGGCGGGGGGGGTGGTGGACGAAAGCTCAATGGAGAGGGAGTATTGTGAGTCTTATTTAGATTGCTCAAGTTTTGATGAAGAAAGTCTTCAACTAGAGGGTATTTATAGGTCAAGTGAAGGCCAACCAATGGCCAAGATGAAGACAAGTGCATAGCAAGTGTAAGGCCAAGATTTAGCCATGTGCTACCTTATCCATCTACACAAAATATCCTACCTAACCCTTGACCAAAAATGCAACACCAAAAACGTGCAAAGGGCTAGCTTTTGCCGTCCACTCTTCCACCAGAGGGTGACAAGTGTCGCCTCTCGTTGGTCCAAAATGTTTCGCCTCTGAAAAATCCGTAAAAATTAAAAATGCCATAGCCGGAATTTTCCTACGAAAGTTAGGAAACGCTTCATTTAAAAACGACTCTAATCGGGTGTTGTGTACAAATTTCGAAACTAGCCAACTTTAAGGCTCAAATTGCATACGTACGCCCTCACGCATATACTGGAAATACGGGGTATAACATTCTCCCCTCCTTAGAAACATTCGTCCTGAATGTTCCTTCTCAAGGCGGATAACGAAGAATTTCTTCTAACAAGTTGCCAACGCCACACCTGGCCACGAAATATCACACGTTCTCTTACTTCCTTACTCGCCGTGCCCCTTCTCCGACACTTGAACTCCTCTAGTATACGCATCACACTTCGCCATCGCTTAGTTCCAAAACTTTGGAGTCACTACCTCCAACTTGGTCATCTTACTAACCGCAATCTCCTTAAGGCCATTCCCGCCTTCATGATCCGCTTCGTCGAACATAACCACGAACTCATACGACGGTCATCTAAACTTGGGACTAGCACTCGTGACCCTACCACCTGGCGGGACCACCCGAGCTGACCCACCTCGAAACAGTGCGGGTTGGCCCGCAACACGCCCCAACCCGACCCACTGTCGCGCCAACTCTTGCTCGACACGGAACAATCTTGCTAAATCACATCATGAAAGATACCACTTTCATTTACCCAACCTGTGACTTATCACACAATACATTCTAGGCATAAAATGCACTCGACAAGGATCACTCGCAAAAATCTTGTACTCAAGACCTTACATCTAAGGTCTCAATCTGTAATATTCTAAGGTTCATCATTTCTCACCCCTGTGCTTACCCTTTTTCCCCAACCAGTTCCCAAATCACATTTTAGCACAAAGCTATCCGAACATAACACTTAACACATTAACATAACATCAAAACATACAAGCCTCTGTAGAGGGTTAAGGATATACCGGCTACCGCTCCACTCTAATCGTAAGTCCACGCAGGCGCATAATCGTAGGCGCGAACCCGCCATCGATCCGGTAGGCCGCGCTGCCGCTGCACCTCTCCTATAAGCACGCTTCGTCACATGGCTCGACGGCCGCAGTGAAACAAGCACCGAAAAAGACGACATTCCTCGGATGATGTTTGCCACATCGTGCACACCGGCGGGACATGAATCCGGCCGCTAGCACTCACGTATACCGCGGAACTAAGCCCTCGAGCTCACCAGCCCCGAATACCTGAACGCCCCAAGATCGAGGAGGACCACTCAGTCGGGCGGAGGTACATAACTAGATCACGCCGAGGCGGTCCGCCGCGAAGTTACCAAAGGACCTCGCTGTTCGCCGCCTTCTCGCCGATCTCGGCCATTCCGCCGACCTCTCCGTGCCTCACATCCTAGTGCATGAGCTTGCATGCGGCAATGTCCATGCCCTACCAAGAGCTACACCCGCATAAGCCTCGCCAAGTAATCATCCAGCCCTGACGTAGCGGTGTACTCGCCCTCCATATCGCCTACCAGCGGAACATACCGAGCTAATGAGTCGAACTCCACATTGTACTCTCTAACCGCCCGCCCGCCCCGCTCAACGCCAAAAATCTGCGCCCGAGCCCTCCTCATTTGGGGCAAGAAATGTGCAAGAAAAGCCTTGAGAATTCGTCCCCAAACGGTGGAAGTGAATGCTCTTCCCGACAACTCCCACGAATCAAACTACCAATCAGCAGATCACGCGGTGATGCGAACCCAATACCACCGACGCTGCGAGACTCGATCACCCTACGATCCGTCAAGTCGCTTGATAAACTCCTCGAGGGTCGCCTCGCCTCTCGATCCATAGAACATCAAGGGCTACAACTCGTAAAGTCACGTAGCCTCAAATCGCTCGCCGGGGTGAACTACGGTGCTATCGGGCCGGAATCGCTGCGATCTAGCCTATCCTCATATCTCGCCACGACCGCCGCAGAATCGCCATCTCCTTGTACCATCTCATCCGCTTCCAGCCGGGACCGAGGCTCAGTGCATCAGAGTCTCGCAGCCTACCATCGCGCTCTAAACTCTGCTGGTCTTTGGCGGCCGCGAAACCCGCCGCTTAAGCACTGCTCGTGTAATCGACTGACTCGCGCTGCACCTCTCAGATCTCACTAACGCCTCCTCGATCGCCTTGCCCATCTGGGCTGGGTTTTACGCGGAGGCATAATCGATAAAGGAAAGGAATACGTCGGAGGGTCCAATTTATCACACACTCTAAGGCACGATCTCGTAATGAGAAGAATGGAAACCAATCCTAAATGTCCTATAGCCTCCGATTATAGATGTGGTGCACAACACACCGATAATCAAGACTCTACTAGACACGATGCAGAGACACTTTCCGAGACTAATCGCTCGATACCACTTTTGTCACGACCGAACTCGCCCGTGATCGTGCCTACCGGGCACCCTAGTGATACATCATCGAGAGAAAATCACGGAAATAAAAAAACATGAACATGAATTAAGAGACATGATAAATAAACAAAGCCAACCAAAACGGTTGCCTTTAGTATATATACATAAATACCCGACAGCTTATCCTTTTACGACTCGCCACAACAAGCATTACAGCACTTAAGAAGTGACAACAACTATGACGGACAGGCCCCGCCATACCCCGAATGTACAAGAACCTCTGCACTCGTGGTAACATACCAAAGATAAGCCTCAAGGAACGGAGCTTCCCAACACGCTGAATGTGATCCTAAGCGGATCGACGGTCGATGTACCTTTACTGCGGATGAACGCAGCCCGGGCGAGGTCGATAACAGTACCAAGTATGTGAAATCAGAAATATCAGAATGACATCATAATAGTCTATATAAAGCAGAGACATGTATGATAACCAAACTACGCTCACAACATAAAAGCGATCATGTCAAGTCGTGACTCACGCCTCAAAGTCATCCTCATGCCCGTGGAACTCCTTCCTCACCGCAGCGATCTAGGTACAAATCATGTGATACGTATAACGGTCTCGCCCATCTTATGGACCCAATATAGAAAAGTGGAATACATTCGGTCCATCCCATGAACCTAAGAGTCGAGTGGAATACATTCCGGATGAACCTAGTCAAGTGAAATACGTTCGGATGAACCGGTCATCAAGTGAAATACATTCGGATGAGCCGTAATCAAGTGAAATACATTCCGGATGAACCGTAGTCGAGTGAAATACATTCCGGATGAACCGGTAGTTGAGTAGAACACGCGATTGCACAACAAGGCTATCACACGCAACATGGTCAAGTTTCATAACAACAAGCATAAGCAAGTTACACACAACTCAAGGTACTTTCATTTTATGTCAAAGTCCGGATTTTAACTCCTAAAGTACTACGACGTTAAATTCCTTTTAAAGATCCATTTCTTTTTACGAAGGTCACCCGATACCCGTAGTATAAAAATAGAGTGACTAACATTGTTAAGTAAACCAAAATGCTTTCCTTTGTAAAATCAAGTAACAACCTTATTTTCCAAACGCTCAAGTTTGCCTAATTTCAAAAGCTCAAGTTTCTCATTTTAGAAAAGGTTTCAGTAGTTCATAGTTTTAAATCCTTTAAAACATAATTCTCCTTTAAACGCTTTGAGAAACATATGTCTTATATGTGAGTAGGTTATTCTTGTTTATAATTAATCTTATTAAGCCATGATCTAGGAAATGTAATATCATTTTGTCTTATCTTAGCTTCTATGCAGATGGAGGTTTCTACCGGTTTTAATACCATACTGTTATTCAATACATTTTCCTTTATTTACGTTGCGGTGGTTTGTCGATACTCATTCGATTTCAAATCAAGAAACATTATTCCTCTTAAAACCAAGTACTCATTACTCACGAATGAGTTTTCACACTTTTAACAAAATTCATATTAATACCATTAAGTCAAGTCTCTTATCTTCTAAAAATCAGTAACCCATTCTTTTTATCACTCTTAAGACGTTATACCTAACTTCCCATAAAGCTAGTACAACTCTTATGTTTTCAAAGCCAAGTATTACTACACATCAAATCCGTTATAAGTCAAATCAGTTACCCTTTGAAACCACAAAGCATTTTCTTACCTACATAAAGTTGTTATAACCAACTACCCATAAAGCCGTTATAACACTTTATGTTTCAAACCAATCAAATACTTTAAACACATGTACGTCTACCGTACTACATAGTTATACACATATCATGCTAGAACAGATAGGAAGAGGTTCACATACCTCGCGACGATTATCGACTAATAGCAAAACGCTCCAAGTACCTCAAACCGTCGGCTACACTCTCAGTCAAGCAGATCACTCCACACGTAGTACTACAACCTATAGAGGCCACAAAGCGCCTATTAATATCTTTAGATCCCGACGTAGAATATTCTACGTAAAATTCGCAAAGACTTCCCCGCAACAGCGTAAATCTCCTCCTCTATCGAGGCCGGCTACCAAGCCAACCAGGGGGGGGTTAACACGTCTAACCGGACGTGTACAATTCTACTCACAGCAATACTACGCAAGTCTACTGTAATACAGTCCTATGTAATTACAGTTCAGTTCACTTCTTAAAATTCAGGCTTAAGTCGCAAGACATTGCCGTAAGTATTATTCAGGCTTAAGTCAAAAGACATTGCCGCACAATTACAATGTTCAGTTCTATATATAGTATACTTCAACTATATATTCCTACAACATGTAATTTCCAATTACAATAGAAGGTCAAGAGTGTTTACCTCGATAAGCCCAAAATTATCCGAGTTTATATGTCGATCCTGAGCAAGGTTTAGCTCCTACTCCGTGCGCTCCGACCCGCTCCAACCAACCCTTAGAAGTTCTAACCAACTTCTACTTATAACTTCAACTACGGGTGAAGATTTACTTAGGGTTTCGTTTGCGACTGAGGGAAGTATAATAGTATTTTCTGGGCTTGTAAAAGGGTACTTTGGAAAGTACTACAAGGTATTTGGCTAAAGTATTTTGGGCATTATAACAATACTAGGAGAGTATTTCTATACCACAACAAGGGGTATTATACGAAAACAACTAGGCTAGGGGGGGGGTACCCCACGGCTAACCACTACAAAAAAAGGGGGGGTAGGTTTCGGCCAAGGGGCCTTCAAGAGGGGGCGGGGGGTGTGGTGGACGAAAGCTCTGGCAGAGAGGGAGTATTTTGAGACTTAGTTAGATTGCTCAAGTTTTTGGATGAAGAAAGTCTTCAACTAGAGGGGTATTTATAGGTCAAGTGAAGGCCAACCAATGGCCAAGATGAAGACAAGTGCATAGCAAGTGTAAGGCCAAGATTTAGCCATGTGCTACCTTATCCATCTACACAAAATATCCTACCTAACCCTTGACCAAAAAATGCAACACCAAAAACGTGCAAAGGCTAGCTTTTGCCGTCCACTCCTTCCAATTAGAGGTGACAAGTGTCGCCTCTCGTTGGTCCAAAATGTTTCGCCTCTCGGAAAAATCCGTAAAATTAAAAATGCCATAGCCGGAATTTTCCCTACGAAAGTCAGGAAACGCTTCAAAAAAACGACTCTAATCGGGTGTTGTGTACAAATTTCGAAACTAGCCAACTTTAAGGCTCAAATTGCATACGTACGCCCTCACGTACATACTCTGGAAATACGGGGTATAACATTCTCCCCTCCTTAGAAACATTCGTCCCGAATGTTCCTTCTCAAGGCGGATAACGAAGAATTTCTTCTAACAAGTTGCCAACGCCACACCTGGCCACGAAATATCACACGTTCTCTTCCTTCCTTACTCGTCGTGCCCTTCTCCGACACTTGAACTCCTCTAGTATACGTACCACACTTCAGTCATCGCTTTAGTTCCAAAACTTTGGAGTCACTACCTCCAACTTGGTCATCTTACTAACCGCAATCTCCTTAAGGCCATTCCCGCCTTCATGATCCGCTCGTCGAACATAACCACGAACTCATACGGCCATCTAAACTGGGACTAGCACCTCGTGACCTACCACCGCGGGACCACCTGAGCTGACCCCCACTCGAACAGCCGCGGGTTGGCCCGCAACACGGCCCCAACCCGACCCATCGTCGCGCCAACTCTTGCTCTCGACACGGAACAATCTTGCTAAATCACATCATGAAAGATACCACTTTCATTTACCCAACCCAGGGACTTATCACACAATACATTCTAGGCATAAAATGCACTCTGACAAGGATCACTCGCAAAAATCATGTACTCAAGACGGCCTTACATCTAAGGTCTCAATCGTAATATTCTAAGGTTCATCATTTCTCACCCCTGTGCTTACCCTTTTTCCCCAACCAGTTCCCAAATCACATTTTAGCACAAAGCTATCCGAACATAACACTTAACACATTAACATAACATCAAAACATACAAGCCTCTAGAGGGTTAAGGATATACCTGAAGCTACCGCTCCACTCTAATCATAAGTTTGCCTACGCAGGCGCATAATCGTAGGCGCGATGAACTCGCCATCGATCCAGGGTCGCGCTAAGCCGCCGCATTCTCTCCTATAAGCACGCCTCTCGTCACATGGCCCTCGACGGCCGCAGTGAAACAAGCACCCGAAAAAGACGACATTCCCGATGATGTTTGCCACATCGCACACCGAGGGGACATGAATCCGCCGCTAGCACTCACGTATACCGGAACTAAGCCCCGAGCTCGACCAGCCCCCGAATACCTGAACGCCCCAAGATCGGAGAGGACCACTGATCTGGCGGAGGTACATAATTCAGATCGGCTGCTGAGGCGGTCCGCCGCGAAGTTACCAAAGGACTCTGCTGCTCGCCTCTTCGCCGATCTCGGCCATTCCGCCGACCTCTCCGTGCCTCACATCCTAGTGCATGAGCTGCATGCGGCAATGTCCATGCCCGGTGAAGAGCTACACCCGCACAAGCCTCGCCAAGTAATCATCCAGCCGGTGGCGTAGCGGTGTACTGGCCCTCCATATCGCCTACCACAATGGGAACATACCGAGCTAATGAGTCGAACTCCACATTGTACTTCTCTAACCGCCCGCCCGCCCCGCTCAACGTCAAAAATCTGGGCCCGAGCCCTCTCATTTGTGGGGCAAGAAATGTGCAAGAAAAGCCTTGAGAACTCGTCCCAAACGGCCGAAGTGAATGCTCTTCCCGACAACTCCACGAATCAAACTACCAATCGCAGATCACGCGGTGATGCGAACCCAATACCACCGACTGCGCTGCGAGACTGGATCACCTCATGATCCAGAGTCGCTTGATAAACTCCCGAGGGTCGCCTCGCCTCTCGATCCATAGAACATCGGCGGGCTACAACTCGTAAAGTCACGTAGCCTCAAACCGTCGCTCGGGGTGAACTACGGTGCTATGGGCCGGAATGCCGATCTAGCCTATCTCATATCTGCCACGACTTCGCCAAGAATCGCCATCTCCTTGTACCCCATCTCATCTGCTCCCGGCTGTGGGACCGAGGCTCAGTATCAGAGTCTCGGCAGCCACTACCTGCGCTCTAAACTCTGGGCCTTGGGCGGCGTCGCGAACCCGCCGTCGGAAGCACTGTCTCAGTCTCGACCGACTGCGCCGCATTCTCTCAGATCTCACTAATGACTCCTCGATCGCCTTGCCCATCCGGGCTCAAGGTTGCCTTACGCGGAGGCATAATCGATAAAGGAAAGGAATACGTCGGAGGGTCCAATTTATCACACTCTAAGGCACGATCTCGTAATGAGAAGAATGGAAACCAATCCTAAATGTCCTATAGCCTCCTGATTATAGATGTGGTGCACAACACACCGATAATCAAGACTCTACTAGACACGGTCTGTAGACACTTTCCGAGGACTAACTGCTCTGATACCACTTTTGTCACGACCCAACCACGGACCCGTGACTGGTGCCTTACCCCGGGCACCCTTGTGATACAACATCAGAGAAAACCAGCGGAAATAAAAACATGAACATGAATTAAGAGACATGAAAAATAAACAGGCCAACCAAAACAATGCCTTTAGTATATATACATAAATACCGAACAATTATCCTTTTTACGGACATCGCCACAACAAGCATTTCTGCACTTCTAAGAAGTGATAACAACTATGATGGGACAGGGCCCCGCCATACCCCTGAATGTACAAGAACCTACAGACTCAGGGTAACATACCAAAGATAAGCCTCCGAAGGAACGGAGCTTCCCACCACGCTGAATGTGATCCTAAGCGGGGATCGACAGTCGATGTACTTTACTCTCATGCAGATGAACGCAGCCTCAAGGAGGTCAAGATAACAGTACCAAGTATGTGAAATCAGAAATATCAGAATGACATCATAATAGTCTATATAAAGCAGAGACATGTATGATAACCAAACTACGCTCACAACATAAAAGCAAATATGTCAAGTCGTGACTCACGCCTCAAAGTCATCCTCACGCCCGTGGAACTCCTTCCTCACCGCCAGCCTAGGTACAAATCATGTGATACGTATAACGTGTCTCGCCCATCTTATGGACCCAATATAGAAAAGTGTGGAATACATTCCTGGTCCATCCTATGAACCAGAGTCGAGTGGAATACATTCGGATGAACCTAGTCAAGTGAAATACGTTCCGGATGAACCTGGCCATCAAGTGAAATACATTCCTGATGAACCTAATCAAGTGAAATACATTCCGGATGAACCTAGTCGAGTGAAATACATTCCTGGATGAACCGTAGTTGAGTAGAACACGCACTTGCACAACAAGGCTATCACACGCAACATGGTCAAGTTTCATAACAACAAGCATAAGCAAGTTACACACAACTCAAGGTACTTTCATTTTATGTCAAAGTCCGATTTTAACCCTAAAGTACTACGACGTTAAATTCCTTTTAAAGATCCATTTCTTTACGAAGGTCACCCGATACCCGTAGTCTAAAAATAGAGTGACTAACATTGTTAAGTAAACCAAATTGCTTTCCGTTGTTAAATCAAGTAACAACCTTATTTTCCAAACGCTCAAGTTTGCCTAATTTCAAAAGCTCAAGTTTCTCATTTTAGAAAAGGTTTCAGAGTTCATAGTTTTAAATCCTTTAAAACATAATTCTCCTTTAAACGCTTTTGAGAAACATATGTCTTATATGTGAGTAGGTTATTCTTGTTTATAATTAATCTTATTAAGCACCATGATCTAGGAAATGTAATATCATTTTGTCTTATCTTAGCTTCTATGCAGATGGAGGTTTCTCGGTTTTAATACCATACTGTTATTCAATACATTTTCCTTTATTTACGCTGCAGTTGGTTTGTCGATACTCATTCGATTTCCAAATCAAGAAACATTATTCCTCTTAAAACCAAGTACTCATTACTCACGAATGAGTTTTCACACTTTTAACAAAATTCATATTAATACCATTAAGTCAAGTCTCTTATCTTCTAAAAATCAGTAACCCATTCTTTTTATCACTCTTAAGACGTTATACCTAACTTCCCATAAAGCTAGTACAACTCTTATGTTTTCAAAGCCAAGTATTACTACACATCAAATCCGTTATAAGTCAAATCAGTTACCCTTTGAAACCACAAAGCATTTTCTTACCTACATAAAGTTGTTATAACCAACTACCCATAAAGCCGTTATAACACTTTATGTTTCAAACCAATCAAATACATTAAACACACGACGCTTACCGTACTACATAGTTATACACATATCATGCTAGAACAGATAGGAAGAGGTTCACATACCTCGCGACGATTATCGACTAATAGCAAAACGCCCAAGTACTCAAACCGCTTGGCCACACTCTCACCAAGCGGATCACCCACACGTAGTACTACAACCTATAGAGGCCACAAAGCGCCTATTAATATCTTTAGATCCCGACGAATATTCTACGTAAAATTCGAAGATTCTCTCCCCGCAACAACAGAAATCTCCTCCTCTATCGAGGCCGGCTCCCAAGCCAACCAGGGGGGGGGGGGTTAACACGTCTAACCGGACGTGTACAATTATACTCACAAAGAATACTACGCAAGTCTCATCTGATACGCCCCTATGTAATTACAGATTCCACTTCTTAAAATTCAGGCTTAAGTCGCAAGACATTGCCGTAAGTATTATTCAGGCTTAAGTCAAAAGACATTGCCACACAATTACAATGTTCAGTTCTATATATAGTATACTTCAACTATATATTCCTACAACATGTAATTTCCAATTACAATAGAAGGTCAAGAGTGTTTATCTCGATAAGCCCAAAATTATCCGAGTTTATATGTCGATCCTGAGCAAGGTTTAGCTCCTACTCAGTCGCTCAGACCGCCTCCAACCAACCCTTAGAAGTTCTAACCAACTTCTACTTATAACTTCAACTACGGTGAAGATTTACTTAGGTTTCGCTTATGATCGAGGAAGTATAATAGTATTTTCTGGGCTTGTAAACGGGTACTTTGGAAAGTACTACAAGGTATTTGGCTAAAGTATTTGGGGCATTATAACAATACTAGGAGAGTATTTCTATACCACAACACGGGGTATTATCCGAAAACAACTAGGCTAGTGGGTACCCTACTGCTAACCACTACAAAAAGGGGTAGGTTTCGCCAAGGGCCTTCAAGAGGGGAGGGTGTGGTGGACGAAAGCTCGCGAGAGGGAGTATTTTGAGACTTAGTTAGATTGCTCAAGTTTTGGATGAAGAAAGTCTTCAACTAGAGGTATTTATAGGTCAAGTGAAGGCCAACCAATGGCCAAGATGAAGACAAGTGCATAGCAAGTGTAAGGCCAAGATTTAGCCACGTGCTACCTTATCCATCTACACAAAATATCCTACCTAACCCTTGACCAAAAATGCAACACCAAAAACGTGCAAAGGGCTAGCTTTTGCCGTCCACTCCTTCCAATTAGAGGGTGACAAGTGTCGCCCTCTCGTTGGTCCAAAATGTTTCGTCTCTCGGAAAAATCCGTAAAAATTAAAAATGCCATAGCCGGAATTTTCCCTACGAAAGTCGTGGAAACGCTTTCGTCAAAACGACTCTAATCGGGTGTTGTGTACAAATTTCGAAACTAGCCAACTTTAAGGCTCAAATTGCATACGTACGCCCTCACGTACATACTCTGGAAATACGGGGTATAACACAACATCAGAGAAAACCAGCGGAAAATAAACTCACAACAAGAACCCATATATAAAATAAGCAGGCTAACCCAAAATGGCTACCTCTAATACAACAAAACTGAATAGTTGCATCCTTAACAACCCAAGCTATAACAGGACTACAAGCCTCTAAGAATGAGTAAACACTATGACGGGACAGGGCCCCGTCATGCCCCTGAATGTACAAATATCTACAACACCGGGGAGAACCGTACCAAAAGTCGAGCCTCCGGAGAAATAGAGCTCCTGACACCTGAGTAAAGATCCTAAGAATGAGGATCCACCACCTGCTTTCCCTTACTCGCGATGAACGCATCCCCGAAGGAGGGGTCAAGACAATATGTACCAAGTATGTAAAACTGGAAAATACTGTAATAATATCATAAGTTTAAAATAAACTGGAGTCATGGAATAGAGTCAAAAATATCGTACACTGTGCCTTACTAACAATGAGAGTAACAAGTATAAACTCTACTGCATAAAATAGGAGGCTCATGATCAAAACAGGATCTCCCGCCCGTAGTATCATTAAGCAATCCTACTCCTGGGACTATTTCACCCGCATGGGTCCTGAGGACCCGCATAAGGTCATCACCTCGCATGAGACTATTTCACCCGCATGGGACTATTTCACCCGCATGAGGTCATCCGCCTCGCATGAGACTATTTCACCCGCATGGGACTATTTCACCCGCATGGACCCTGTGGGCCCGCATGAGTACAAGCGCCGCACTCGCATCATGGGTAGCAAATCCATGGCATAAATAGTAATAATAGTAATAATACATAAATCAGCACAACCGGCTATCATACATAACATAAGCGCTACCGGCTTATCGTAACGTAAGCAAGTTAAGAATATCTCCTAACCTCTTTATAACATTTCTAGTACATCCTCTCATTTTAGTTACTTAAGACACTACATGTCATTTTAAAAAGAAAATCCGGGAATTTAACCCAAGTACCACGTACCGTAAACCTTTTAAGAAAATGACTCATTTTTATATAAAACTCCCAAGATACTAATAACCGTAGTATCAAGTCACGACAACTTTTCAAAACAAGTCACGTTTACCTTTAAAAATACAATAGGCTTCTAAATCAAGTGACTTCATTTCTTTTAAAACTTTTGGTAATTAATGCCTTAAAATAATTTACCTTCCACAAATTCAAATGCTTTATCCGTACTTATTTTACTTGGAGTAAACCTTTCCTTATTAACCTTTCATAAAGCCAATACAACCAACTTCCCATAAAGTTGTTATATTACCATTATACACTAGTCAAACACATCTCCCTATCCAAGGGACTTATACTTAAAACGAAACAACTATCATATACTTAAAACAAGTGAAAAATGTCAAATCTTGTACGTCTACCGTACTACATAGGTACAACTACTCATGCTCAAGAGATAAGAAAGCTCCACATACCTCTTCGGTCAATCCACTTGCTAAGCCCAAAACACCGCACGTAATATGTCAACCTATAATGACCATAATACGTTTATTAACCTCTAATTTCAATGTAGAATATTCCAAGTTCAAAGTTACTAATTCCTATGGAAAGTTGGGCAGCATTTCCTTTGTTTCTACATACTTGCCACCTTTTTCATGGCCGAATTCAACATCCAAACGCCACATTTAAGGCCCAACAATCCAAACGTTTCAAAGGGGATTACACAACTAAACTTGGGTGTGTAAAATTCTGCCCCATAAGGTACAACAATTAACTTAACAAGTTTAAGTTAGTTTTTAGGCTACAACATGCTCACATAACCTTTTTAACCAATCCTTTCATATCCAAACCATATTTCTTACATGCAATGAATCTAAGAGCATTATTTACCACTACAAGTTCCTTCTTCTTCACATGCAACATTAATAACTAGCTACAAGAGAAGAATTGTTACCTTAGAGCTTTAGCCAAAATTATTCCAACAACTTTGCTAGCCTCCTTTCCAAGAACACCACCACAATAACTCCTACAAGCTAGCCACAAGCTTCCTTCTTGTCCTAACTTTTCAGATTTTCCTTAAGCTTTGAATTCCTCTTAGAATTCTAGAGAGAAGTGAGAGCTTTATCTTAGAGAGAGAGAAGGATTTGAAAGATGACCAAGTCTTCAAGACTTGGTCAATATATAAGACATGCAAAAATCAGATGGGCGGGGGGGGGGACACTTGTCACCCACCCATGACCTCTTTTAAAACAAAACAGTGCAAAATTTTCCACTCAGCTTCGCAAAACCTGCCTCGGCGCATGCCCCGTGGCTCCCGCTCAAACACCTTTCTCGTCCGTCACAAGACCGAACTTGTAACTCCCATAACTTCCTACTCCGATGTCCTATCGACGAACGGTTGGTTGCGTTGGAAACTAGACTCAACGAACTACGCACTAGGCCTTTGAAACACCTAGGAAATCTCAATGTACCGGGTCATAACCCGCCCCAAAGTTGACTAAAACCCGTCCGAAACAATCCGTCAACTTATCTTTCAAAAATTTTAAGTCTTACACCTTTCGTACGCTCTCATACGCATGGCCAGAACTACGGGGTATAACACCTCGATAAGCCCAAAATAATCCAAGATTAATATGTAGATCCTGAGCAACGTTTATGTAACGACCTGCCCGGCCCGCATCGTGCCTTATCCCGCACCCTAGTGATACAATCATCGAGAAAACCAAATGAAAATAAAACTTAAACAAGAAATGATATATGAACATAAAACAAAGCAACCCAACGGTTACATTCCAATAACATAATAAATACAACTCTTTCAAAACGCAATGCTTTAATCCCTTTACAAACCCCGCCCACAACAAGACCTGCACTTAAGATTTACAACAACTATGACGACAGGGCTCGCCATACCCCCGAATGTACAAGAACCTACAACTCAGTGGAACACATACCAAAAGATAAGCCTCCGAGAAACGGAGCTTCCCAAAACGCTGAACCGAGATCCTAAGAGCGAGGATCCACGCATCGATGTACCTCTACCGCGCAGATGAACGCAGCCTCGGGCGAGGTCGATAACAGTACCAAGTATGTGAAATCAGAAAAATATCAGAATGAAATCATACTAGTCTATATAAAGCAGAGACATGTATGATAACCAAACTACAGCTCACAACATAAAAGCGATCATGTCCAAATGTGACTCACGCCTCAAGTCATCACTCAAATATAACTATGGGTCTTACGCCCACAACATCAATCATGTTCGCATCACGGCCGCATGCCCCTAATTCTCAGACGGTAGACATGTCCATGATGCAACAATAATACCAATGCCCCATGGCCACATGCCCCGAATTCTACCGGTGTAGACACGCCCACGTGACATCAACAATAATATACTGGGTGATCAACCCCGCCGCACGGCCACATGCCCCGAATTCTACTCGGTAGACATGTCCATGTAACCACAATAACAATATATCGGTAATCAACCCGCCGCACGGGCCGCATGCCCCTAATCGTGATCGGTGTAGACATGTCCATGTGACATCAACAACAAGACAAGAGTCAAAATGGAAACATACCCGTGGAATTCTCCATCATCGCCAAAGACGCCCAAGTAAGTTCTCAATAAGTCGACCGCCTCTATCGAGAGACGCCAGAATACGTAAATACCACACTTACACAACAAAGGCTATCATCACAAAGATAGGCAAGTTTCACAACAACAAGCATAGCAAGTGTAACGACTGCCCGGTTCAAGCATCGTGCCTTACCCGCACCCTAGTGATACATACATCGTAGAAAATCACGAACAAAAAAACATGAGTCATTTAACAAGAGATATCATAAATAAACAAAGCAACCAAAACAGCTGCCTTCGATATACATAAAACCCGAATGCTTTAATCCTTTACAACCCCGCCACAACAGACTACAGCACTTAAGATTTACAACGACTATGACGGACAGGCCCCGCCATACCCCGAATGTACAAGAACCTACAACTCAGTGGAACACATACCAAAAGATAAGCCTCCAAGAAACGGAACTTCCCAATACGCTGAATCGTGATCCTAAGAGCGGGATCCACGATCGATGTACTTACCGCGGCAGATGAACGCACTTCAAGGAGGTCGATAACAGTACCAAGTATGTGAAATCAGCATAATATCAGAATGAAATCATACTAGTCTATATAAAGCAGAGACATGTATGATAACCAAACTACGCTCACAACATAAAACAATCATCACTCGATATAACTATGGGTCTCACGCCCACAACATCAATCGTTCGTGATTATGGCCGCATGCCCCTGATATCGTGACGGTAGACATGTCCATGATGCAACAATAATACCAATGTCCCATGGCCACATGCCCCGACCAGATCGGTGTAGACATGTCCACGTGACTCAACAACAAGACAAAGAATCCAAATGGAAGCATACCCGCAGCGCTACGATCGTGTCAAGATGTCCAAAGGGAAACAATAAGACAACTTTCCAAATGGACGATACCCGCAGCGCCACGATCGTGTCGATGTCCAAAAGGAAATCACAAGGCGATAATCGAAATGGAAACATACCCGCGCGCCACGATCGTGTCGAGATATCCAAAGCGATTAACCACAAGACCTTAACCAAAATGGAAGCATACCCGCGCAGCGCTACGATCGTGTCGATGTCCAAAGCGATTAACAACAATAATACTATCAACAGAACGCACTGCGGAATTTCTCCGCCACCGCCGACATCCAAGTAAGTTCTCAACTGGCCAACCGAATCTATCGAGACGCCAGAACACGTAAACACAACGCTTGTACAATAAAGGCTATCATCACAAGCATAGGCAAGTTTCACAACAACAAGCATAGGCAAGTTTCACAACAACAAGCATAGGCAAGTTTCACACAACTCCAAGTACTTTCATTTTATGCCAAAGTCCGGGTTTTTAACCCCAAAGTACTACATACGTTAAGTTCTTTTTTTAAAAGAGATCCATTACTTTTATAAAAGTCACCCGATACCCGTAGTATTAGAATGACCAACCCACCTTCCTTTTCAAAATCAAGTAACAACATTCTTTTCCTAAGTTCCAGTTTGCCTAGTTTCAATTACTCAAGCTTCTCATTTTCAAATGGTTTCATAGTTCCCAAACTTAATCACTTGATTCCTTTTTAGAACAATTGAGTAACATATGTCATATATGTGAGTAGTTTATTCTTGTTTATAACGATCTTATTACAAAGAACATGATCTAGAAAATGTAATATCATTTTGTCTCATCTTAGCTTCTATGCAGATGGAGGTTTCTACTGGTTTTAATACAACACATCATTATTCAATACATTTTCCTTTTATTAACGCTGCAGTGGTCTGTCGATACACATTCGATTCCCAAATCAAGAAACATTATCCCTTTAAAACCAAGTACTCATTACTCACGAATGAGGTTTCACACAAACATCCACATTAAAACAAATAAGTTAAGTCTCTTATCTTATAAGATCAAGTCTCTTAACTTCTAACATCAAGAAACCATTTTCACTTACATAAGGTCGTTATAACTAACTTCCCATAAAGCTATTATAACACCCTATGTTTTAAACCAACCAAATCACTTAGCACATGACGCTCACCGCACTACATAGTTCACAACAATCATGCTAGAAAAGATAGGAAGAGGTTCACATACCTCGCGACGATTTATCGACAATAAGCAAAATGCTCCAAGTACTACAACCTTGCTAGCCCTTTCCACTCTCGAGTAATACGCTACTCTTAGTACTTTCACCTATAAAGGTCAAAACGCCTATTAACCCCAAAACACAAGTTTCTATCATTCTATAGAAAATTCGGCAAAGACCTCCCCCCGCAACAACAGAATCTCCTCCTCTATCGAGGCCTGGCCACCAAGCCAACCAGGGGTTTACACGCCTACCCTGACGTACAATTCTACTCGAATACTACACAAGTTTACCGCACACACCCTATGTAAATACAGTCGATTCTTTATTCTTCAGCTTAAGTCAAAAGACATTGCGAATACTAAGTAGTTCCATATATAGTATACTTCAACTATATATTCAACAAACATGTAATTTCCAATTACAATAGAGGACAAGATAATTACCTCGATAAGCCCAAAATTATCCGAGTTTAATGTCGCTTCCCGAGCAAGGTTTAGCTCCACCGCGCTCCAAACCACTCCAAACAACCCTTAGAAGTTCTAGCCAACTTCTACTCACATACTTCAACCAACTATGAAGATTTCCTTAGGGTTTCGGTTTGAGACTAAAGGACAAAAGGTAGTATTTCCGACTCTACGTGAAAGAGGTATCTTTGGAATACTACAAGGTACAAGGCTAAGGTATTTTGGGCATTATAACAATACTAGGAGTATTTCTATACCACAACAAGTGGGTATTATACTAAAACAACTAGCTAGTGGGTACCCCACTGGCTAGACCTCACAAGGGGAGTGGAGACCTCACCGCCAAAGGCCACTTTCAGGGAGAGGAGAGCTCTTGGACGAGAGTCAACAAGAGGGAGGGGAGGATTCAAGACTTGGAAACATTTGTGGATGAATGAAGTCTTCACAGCGGGTATTTATAAGAAACCCAAATGCCAACCAACGGCCAAGATCAAGCCATGCAAGGCAAGTGTAAGGCCTTGATCAAGCCAAGTGCACCCTAACCCCTACTCGACAAAACATGGCACAAGACAAGCCACAAACAAGGCCAAAACAAGGCACAAAACAAGGAACCAATAGGGCCAAAAACGCGAGCCACAATATCAATCCATTCGTGAACCAATCGCCCACTGACGCCACAAGTTTCAATGTGAGGGTGACACATGTCACCCTCCCGTTGGTCCAAAATGTTTCGTCTCTCTAAAAATCCGCAAAAATTAAAAAGGACATAGCCGAATTTTCCCTACGAAAGTCAGGAAACGCTTTCGCCGAAAACGACTTAGTCTGCACTGTGCCCAAATGTAACTTCTCGCTAAGCCACCTAGGCGGTGACACGTGTCACCCTCCTATTGGCCCTCAAAACGCTCTTCAAAAATATCCACAATGGCCAAAATCTCAAAACAAAGTGGCCCTACAAAATCAGAATTTCTCCCGTGGCCCCACGTGACCATTTCCAAAATAAAATCTCAAAATTCTAATGTAATCTATGAAGTCCAAATACCAAACTGGGAATCCAATTCCCATTAACGAACCTTTTTCTTCACAAATAACCTAAACTTTTCCGTAAAACTCACATCTTTCTTTCTTTTCAAAATTTCGCCAGACGCCGCACGCACGCCCTCACATACATACCCGCAACTACGGGTATAACATTCTCCTCCTTAGAAACATTCGTCCGAATGTTCCTTCTCAAGACGGATATCGATGAAGTTCCTCTAACAAGTTGTCAACGCCACGCCGCCAATGCAAATAACACACGTTATCTTCCTTCCTTACTCGTCGTGCCCTTCTCGAACACTTGAACTCTCCCAAGACGCACCATACTTCAGTCATTACCCGCTCTCGAAAATCTCCGAGTCACTACCTCCAAACTTGGTCATCTTACTAACCTCAAACTTCCTTAAGGCCATTCCCGCCTTGACGAACCGCTCGTCGAACGCGCCCACGAACTCATACGATGATCATACAAACTTGGGCCTAGCATCCTCGTGACCTTACCACACCGGCGACCACCCAGAACTGGCCCCACCCCAAATCGGTTACGGTTTGACCCGCAAATGGTCCTAAACCCGACCCCAACCGTTAAACTCTTGTTCCCGATCCTAACAATCTTACTAATTCACATCATGAAGCTACCACTTCCATCTCACACTACCCATGGACTTATCACACAAATAAATCCCACGTATACTACTCACCCTTATAAAGGTCAAACATAAAACGAATCCTTTACTCAAGACGACCTTACCTCTAAGGTCTCAGTCGTGAAATAGTCTAAGGTTCACACTTACCATGCCTCCATACGTATCCTTCCAACTAACCATGCATTTTAACTCACACATATCACAATGCTATCCGTACATAGCACACAATAATGAGATCATCATAACAAGCATACCAAAACTCTAGAGGGTTAAGGATATACTGGCTACCGCTCCACTCTAATCATAGGCCCACTCGCAGGCATACCGTAGAAGGTGATGAACCAGCCACGATCCCGGGCGTCGAGTCGCAACATCCGCGCTTCCTTGGTAGGACCTTCGCAAATGGCCCCGCTGGCCGCATGCAAAACAAACTCCCAATCTAGCACGACACTCTCCAAAATGGAGTCTACCACAATGGTCACAACGAGGTAGGTGGCTTCACCGTTAACACCCCGCTTCGCCAAAATCAACCTCGAGCCCCGACCGCTTCCTCAAGACGGTGGAGGACCACTGCATCGGTGGGGTATATAACTAGCTCGCCGAGGCGGTCCGCCTCAAAGCCACCAGCGACTCGCCGCCCCGGCCCTCTTCTCGCGATCCAGTCATTCCGTCGACCCTCCGTGCCTCACATCCTAGCGCATGAGCTCGCATGCGGGCAATGTCCATGCCCGGCCAAGAGAAACACCCGCACAAGATTCGCCATATAATCATCAAGCCCGTGACGTAGCGATGCACTCCTATCCTCCATATCTGCAACTAGCGCAGGGACATATCGAGCCAAAGAATCGAACTCGACATTGTACTCCGACAAAGCGCCTGCCTCTCAAGAATAAAAATCGCTTACCGCGCCCTCCTCATCCGCGAGGCAAGAAGTGCGTGAGGAAAGCCCCAAAACTCATCCCATACCGCTGAGGTGCATGCTCTCCCGAAAGCTCCCATGAATCAAACCAATCGATCGCGGTATCACGCAGCCGATGCGAACCAAAGGTCATGCACTCGGTTCAAGCCTTGATCACCCGCATGATCCGTCAGAATCGCCGGATGAACTCCTCGCGATCATCCTCGTGCCTCGACCCGTAAAACTCTGGCGCTAACTCGTAAAGTCCCGTAGCCTCAAACTATCTCGCCGGTGAACCATCGTGCTATCGAATCGAATCACAGATTCAAACTTATCTCATATCTCGCCACGACCGCCAAGAATCGCTATCTCCTTGTAACCCATCTCTCTCGCCTGCATCGTGGACTGGAGGCTCAGTATCGCGGTCTCAGCAGCCTATTGCCGCGCCTAACTCGCTGGGCCGGGCGCTACAAAACCCGCCGTCAAGCACAACTCGTACTGCTCGGGCTCGCGCTCAGCATTTCTCTCAGATCTCACTAGCGGACTCTCGGCCGCTTGCCCTTCTGGCTCGCCGTTGCGCGAGGCATAATCGTAAAAACGAGATACGCCGAGGGTCCAACTTACAACACGCCTCTAAGGCACGATCTCGGGATGAGAAGAATGGAAACTAATCCTAAATGTCTCAGCCTCTCGATTATAGATGTGGTGCACAACACATCGATAATCAAGACTTACTAGACACGGTTCAGACACTTTCCGAGGATTAATCGCTCGATACCACTTTTGTAACGACTGCCCGGCCCGCATCGTGCCTTACCCCGCACCCTAGTGATACATACATCGAGAAAATCAGCTAACAAAAAAACATGAGTCATTTAACAAGAGATATCATAAATAAACAAAGCCAACCAAAACAGCTTGCCTTCAGATATACATAAAACTCCGAACAGTTTAATCCTTTACAACCCCGCCACAACAGACTACTGCACTTAAGATTTACAACGACTATGACGGACAGTGGCCCCGCCATACCCGAATGTACAAGAACCTACAACTCGTGGAACACATACTAAAAGATAAGCCTCCAAGAAACGGAACTTCCCAATACGCCAATCGTGATCCTAAGAGCGGATCCACGACCGATGTACCTTACCGCGCAGATGAACGCACTTCGGGCGAGGTCGCATAACAGTACCAAGTATGTGAAATCAGCATAATATCAGAATGAAATCATACTAGTCTATATAAAGCAGAGACATATGATAACCAAACTACAGCTCACAACATAAAATATCATCACTCCAATATAACTATGGGTCTCACGCCCACAACATCAATCAGTTCGCGACATGGCCGCATGCCCCCGAATATCGTGATCGATGTAGACATGTCCATGATGCAACAATAATACCAATGTCCCATGGCCACATGCCCCTAACTCAGACGGTAGACATGTCCATGTGACCTCAACAATAAGACAAAGAATCCAAATGGAAGCATACCCGCAGCGCCACGATCGTGTCGGTATGTCCAAAGGGAAACAATAAGACAACTTTCCAAATGGACGATACCCGCGCCACGATCGTGTCAAGATGTCCAAAAGGAAATCACAAGGCGATAATCGAAATGGAAACATACCCGCGCGCTACGATCGCGGTCGCGATATCCAAAGCGATTAACCACAAGACCTTAACCAAAATGGAAGCATACCCGCGCTACGATCGTGTCGTGATGTCCAAAGCGATTAACAACAATAATACTATCAAGCGAACGCACTGCGGAATTTCTCCGCCACCACGACATCCAAGTAAGTTCTCAACTACCAACCGACCTCTATCGAGACGCAGAACACGTAAACACAACGCTTGTACAATAAAGGCTATCATCACAAGCATAGGCAAGTTTCACAACAACAAGCATAGGCAAGTTTCACAACAACAAGCATAGGCAAGTTTCACACAACTCCAAGTACTTTCATTTTATGCCAAAGTCCGGTTTTTAACCCCAAAGTACTACATACGTTAAGTTCTTTTTTAAAAGAGATCCATTACTTTTATAAAAGTCACCCGATACCGTAGTATTAGAATGACCAACCCACCTTCCTTTTCAAAATCAAGTAACAACATTCTTTCCTAAGTTCCAGCTTGCCTAGTTTCAATTACTCAAGCTTCTCATTTTCAAATGGTTTCATAGTTCCCAAACTTAATCACTGATTCCTTTTAGAACAATTGAGTAACATATGTCATATATGTGAGTAGTTTATTCTTGTTTATAACGATCTTATTACAAAGAATGATCTAGAAAATGTAATATCATTTTGTCTCATCTTAGCTTCTATGCAGATGGAGGTTTCTACCGGTTTTAATACAACACATCATTATTCAATACATTTTCCTTTTATTAACGCCGCAGTTGGTCCTGTCGATACACATTCGATTCCCAAATCAAGAAACATTATCCCTTTAAAACCAAGTACTCATTACTCACGAATGAGGTTTCACACAAACATCCACATTAAAACAAATAAGTTAAGTCTCTTATCTTATAAGATCAAGTCTCTTAACTTCTAACATCAAGAAACCATTTTCACTTACATAAGGTCGTTATAACTAACTTCCCATAAAGCTATTATAACACCCTATGTTTTAAACCAACCAAATCACTTAGCACATGTATCGCCTACCGTACTACATAGTTCACAACAATCATGCTAGAAAAGATAGGAAGAGGTTCACATACCTCGCGACGATTTATCGACAATAAGCAAAATGCTCCAAGTACTACAACCTTGCTAGCCCTTTCCACTCCTCGAGTAGAATACGCTACTCTTAGTACTTTCACCTATAAAGGTCAAAACGCCTATTAACCCCAAAACACAAGTTTCTATCATTCTATAGAAAATTCGAAGACCTCCCCGCAACAACAGAATCTCCTCCTCTATCGAGGCCGCCACCAAGCCAACCAGGGGTTTACACGCCTACCCTGACGTGTACAGAATACTACACAAGTCTACCGCAATACACACCCTATGTAAATACAGCATTCGGCTTTATTCTTCAGCTTAAGTCAAAAGACATTGCGAATACTAAGTAGTTCCATATATAGTATACTTCAACTATATATTCAACCAAACATGTAATTTCCAATTACAATAGAGGACAAGATAATTACCTCGATAAGCCCAAAATTATCCGAGTTTAATGTCGCTCCCGAGCAAGGTTTAGCTCCACTGGCGCTCCAAAACACTCCAAACAACCCTTAGAAGTTCTAACCAACTTCTACTCACATACTTCAACCAACTATGAAGATTTCCTTGGGTTTCGGTTTGAGACTAAAAGGACAAAAGGTAGTATTTCCTGACTCTACGTGAAAGAGGTATCTTTGGAATACTACAAGGTACAAGGCTAAGGTATTTTGGGCATTATAACAATACTAGGGAGTATTTCTATACCACAACAAGGTATTATACTGAAACAACTAGGCTAGTGTGGGTACCCTACTAGACCTCACAAGGGAGTGGAGACCTCACCGCCAAAGGCCACTTTCTGCTGGGAGAGGAGCTCTTGGACGAGAGTCAACAAGAGGGAGGAGGGATTCAAGACTTGGAAACATTTGTGGATGAATGAAGTCTTCACAGCGGGTATTTATAAGAAACCCAATGCCAACCAACGGCCAAGATCAAGCCACGCAAGGCAAGTGTAAGGCCTTGATCAAGCCAAGTGCACCCTAACCCCTACTCGACAAAACATGGCACAAGACAAGCCACAAAACAAGGCCAAAACAAGGCACAAAACAAGGAACCAATAGGGCCAAAAACGTGAGCCACAATATCAATCCAATTCGTGAACTAATCGCCCACTGACGCCCACAAGTTTCAATGTGAGGTGACATGTCACCCTCCCGTTGGTCCAAAATGTTTCGCCTCTCGGAAAAATCCGCAAAAATTAAAAAGGACATAGCCGAATTTTCCCTACGAAAGCCGTGGAAACGCTTGCCTAAAAACGACTTAGCTGCACTCAGGCCCAAATGTAACTTCGGCCAAGCCACCTAGGCGGGGGTGACACGTGTCACCCTCCTATTGGCCCGCAAAAACGCGTCTTCAAAAATATCCACAATGGCCAAAATCTCAAAACAAAGTGGCTCCCACAAAACCAGAATTTCTCCCGTGGCCCCACGTGACCATTTCCAAAATAAAATCTCAAAATTCTAATGTAATCTATGAAGTCCAAATACCAACTGGGAATCCACCCCATTAACGAACCTTTTTCTTCACAAATAACCGGAAACTTTTCCGTCGAAAACTCACATCTTTCTTTCTTTTCAAAATTTCTGCCGTACGCTCGCACGTACGTCCTCACATACATACCCTGCAACTACGGGGTATAACAGCAAGTTTCACAACAACAAGCATAGGCAAGTTTCACACAACTCAAAGTACTTTCATTTTATGCCAAAGTCCGGGTTTTTAACCCCAAAGTACTACATACGTTAAGTTCTTTTAAAAGAGATCCATTACTTTTATAAAAGTCACCCTATACCCATAGTATTAGAATGACCAACCCACATTCCTTTTCAAAATCAAGTAACAACATTCTTTTCCTAAGTTCCAGTTTGCCTAGTTTCAATTACTCAAGCTTCTCATTTTCAAATGCTCAAGTCACTTATTTTAGAAAGGTTTCATAACTCATAGTCTTAATCTCTTTTAAAACAATTGAGTAACATATGTCATATATGTGAGTAGTTTATTCTTTGTTTATAACGATCTTATTACAACAGCCATGATCTAGAAAATGTAATATCATTTTGTCTCATCTTAGCTTCTATGCAGATGGAGGTTTCTACTGGTTTTAATACAACACATCATTATTCAATACATTTTCCTTTATTAACGCTGTAATGGTCTGTCGATACACATTCTGATTCCCGAAATCAAGAAACATTATCCCTTTAAAAACCAAGTACTCATTACTCACGAATGAGGTTTCACAAACATCCACATTAAAACAAATAAGTTAAGTCTCTTATCTTATAAGATCAAGTCTCTTAACTTCTAACATCAGTAAACCATTTTCACTTACATAAGGTCGTTATAACTAACTTCCCATAAAGCTATTATAACACCCTATGTTTTAAACCAACCAAATCACTTAGTACATGTACGTCTACCGTACTACATAGTTCACAACAATCATGCTAGAAAAGATAGGAAGAGGTTCACATACCTCGCGACGATTTATCGACAATAAGCAAAACGCTCCAAGTACTTCAACCCGTCGGCTACTCCTTAAGCCAAGTAGATCACGCCACACGTACTACTCCACTCCTAAAATGGTCATGGTACTCCTATCAAACCTTTCTTATCATTGAAGACTTATACCAATAAAAAGCCCTCAAAATCTACGGAAATTTCGGCAGCACTTCCCCCGTTTATACTCACTTTTCCATCTTTTACCAAGGCCCGAATAATCGTAATATATATACCATATATATATAAGGCGTAATAATTAAACAACATAAAGAAGGGGATTACACGCCCAAACGGTAACGCGGTTTACTATCACGCCTCCATAACAACAATAAGTAAAAGAAGGGATTACGCGCCAACCGTAACGCGTTTACTATCACGCCTTCATAACAATACAATAATTAAAAAGAGGATCACACGCCCAAACGGAACGCGATTGAAAAATCTTCCCTTAATGTAAATGTAAATACCAATGTAAATACAGGTCAAAGTAAATACAATTAAGTTGGGGTCCTGGCCAACTTTGTCCATTTTACTTATCCAATTTACTCATTAGTCATCCAACTTATATTTCCATTCTTAATATAAGTTATAGTTACTTTGTTATTAGCTTCTTAGCAAGTAAGATACGATTTTACCATTTTAATGGCAAACGGCCAATCCTTTCTTTTAACAAGTTAACAAGATCCAACTCTTCCAAACTTACTCCATATATTATATAATCCATAATATACTTATAATATATGTATAACAACCAATTCACAAAGAGGTTTAAGTTCCACTACCTCAAATAGCCCAAAAATATCCAAGTTCTTAAAGTCGCTCCAAGCAAGTCTTAGCTCCAAATCTTTACGTTCCAATCCGCTACAAGCAACCCATGAAGCTCCTAACCAACTTCTCTTCAAGATTCAACTCCAAAAAGTGAAGAACACTTAGGGTTTCAAGATGACAACTTTCGCCAAGGCATCCCTTCAAGGCTGTGGTGTGAAATCTTTTCCAACTCTTGGTACACAATCTTCCTAACACCTTAGGGAAGAACACTTGAGAGTTTAAGAATTGTTGGACAAATTTTGCTCAAGAAATGGGGCAAAACCGAGAGCTCTAGGTCAAGGGAGAAGGAGGGTTTTTCAAGTCTTCAAATGTCTAAGTGTGGAAGATTTCATCAACTAAGGGTGCATATATAGGACAACCAAGGGATAGGATGAAGGCAAGTGTGTGGTTGAGATTGGGGACAAGTGTGGGTGGGACCCACAAGCCACTTGTCCACACAAAATATCTAGCAAGACTCGCCACTTGTCTTGCCACTGTCTAGCTAATTTCGGCCAAGGCCACCTAGGGGTGACACGTGTCGCCTCCTACTGGCCCAAAATATTTCATCTCCAGAAAATATCCATAATGGCCAAAATCTCAAAAACTAAGCAGGCCCCACAAAACCAGAATTTCACCCGTGGCCCCACGTGACCATTTCCTAAATAAAATTCCATAATTCTCAAATATTCTAAGAAGTCCGAATACCAACCGGGAATCCAATTCCCATTAACGAACCTTTTTCTTCACAAAACCTAAACTTTTCCGCGAAAAATCACATCTTTCTTTCTTTCCAAAATTTACCCGTAATCTCGCACGCACATCCTCACCTATATACCACCGGAACTACGGGTATAACATTCTTCCCCCCTTAGAAACATTCGTCCCGAATGTTCATTCTAAGTCTCCAAACGTACTTGTGTCAGTATAGTCTTCACTACTATACTTACAAAACCGATCATGCCACCAATGGCCAGAATATAACATGTGCGCAAAACTCAAATCCAAGCCAACGAGGAATCATTTCTAATCTTACAACAGCTCCCACTAGCTTCAATTTACTCTAAGGCCATTCCCGCCTTCACGATCCGATTCTCGTTGAACGATCCACGAACTCGCACGATGGTTACCTAAACTTGGGCCTAGCACCCTCGTGACCTACCACCGGGACCACCTCGAACCGACCCCACCTCAATATGGGCTGCGGGTTGACCCGCAAATGGCCCTCAACCCGACCCCTAAACGCGCCAACTCTTGTTCCCGATCCGGAACAATCTTACTAATTCACGTCATGAAAGCTACCACTTCCATCTCACACTACCCATGTAATTATCCCACAATATTTCCCCGCATACCAAGTACATCCAAGAAAGACCAACCGTAAAATCACCCACTCAAGACGGCCTCGCCTCTAAGGTCTCCACGTATAAAACTCTAAGGTTCACACTTTCCATGCCCCCACACTTATCCTTCCAACTAACCATGTTTTCTAATTTACAAACAACACAATGCTATCCGTACATAGCACAAAATAATAAGATCATCATATCGCGCAAACCAAACTCTAGAGGGTTAAGGATATACCTGAAGCTACCGCTCCACTCTAATCATAGGCCTGCCCTGCAGGGCGCATAACTGTAGAAGGCGATGAACCAGCCATCGATCCGTGGTGAGTCGTAACATCCGTGCTACCCTTGGCCGGACAGCTCGCAAATGGCCCCGCTGCCGCAAAATAACAAGCTCCCGCACCACGACACTCCAAATGCGGTCTACCACATCGACCACACCGAGGTAGGGTGACCGTGATCCGCCAACACCCTTACTTCCTCGAAACTCAACCTCGAGCCCGACCGCTCCCGAATACTCAAGGTTGTGGAGGACCACTGCACCGGCGGAGGTACAAAACTAGTATCTTCGAGGCGGTCCGCCTCGAAAGTCACCAGGACCTGTTGTTCGCCTCTTCGCTGATCTTCGTCATTCCGCCGACCTCTCCGTGCCTCACATCCCAATGCATGAGCCGCACGCGGCAATGTCCATGCCCACCAAGAGCTACTCCCGAACATGCCTCGACATGTAATCATCGAGCCTCAGAACATATCGGTGCACTCGATCCTCCATACTAGCTACCAACGCTGGACGCATCGCCAATGAGTCGAACTCACATTGTACTCCCGAACCGCACGCCCGCTCGTCTAAGCATCAAAATCTGTTTACCCGTGCCTCCTCATCTGCGGAGGCAAGAAGTGCGTGAGGAACGCCCGAAAACTCATCCCATACTGCTGAGGTGCATGCTCTCCCGAAAGCTCCCATGAATCAAACCAATCGATCGCGTATCACGCACCGATGCGAACCAAAGGTCACAGACTCGGTCTCAAGCCTTGATCACCCGCATGATCCGTCAGAATCGCCGGATGAACTCTCGCGGATCATCCTCGTGCCTCGACCCATAAAACTCACGGGCTACAACTCGTAAAGTCCCGTAGCCTCAAACTATTCGCCGGGGTGAACCATCAGCATCGAATCGAATCGCCGTGATCCAAATATCTCATATCTGCCACGACTTCGCCAAGAATCGGTCATCTCCTTATAACCCATCTCCTCCGCCCTGCATCGGGGACCTGAGGCTCGTGTATCATGTCTCGGCAGCCATTGCCGCGCTCTAACCTTCGCTGGGCCGGGCGGCGTCACAAAACCCGCCGTCTCAAGCACAACCTCGTGTATCGCCTGGGCTCGCGCCACTACTCCTCAGATCTCACTAGCGGTTCTCGGCGTCTTGCCCTTCGTGGCTCGCTTGCTGCGCGAGGCATAATCGTAAAACGAGATACGTCGGAGGGTCCAACTTACAACACGGCTCTAAGGCACGATCTCGAATGAGAAGAATGGAAACTAATCCTAAATGTCTCGCACCTCTCGATTATAGATGTGGTGCACAACACATCGATAATCAAGACTCTACTAGACACGGTCTGTCGACACTTTCCGAGGATTAACTGCTCTGATACCACTTTTGTAACGACTGCCCGGCCCGCATCGTGCCTTATCCCGAGCACCCTAGTGATACATTCATCAGAGAAAACCAGCTGAAAATAAAACTTAAACAAGAAACAGATATATGAACATAAAACAAAGGCCAACCCAACGGTTACATTCCAATAACATAATAAATACAACTCTTTCAAAACGCAGCTTTAATCCCTTTACAAACCCCGCCCACAACAAGATGCACTTCTAAGATTTACAATAACTATGACGGACGTGGCCCGCCATACCACGAATGTACAAGAACCTACAACTCAGGGAACACATCCCAAAAGATACGCCTCCGGAGAAACGGAGCTGCCCCAAACGCTGACCTGGGATCCTGAGCGCGAGGATCCACGGCCGATGTACGTCTACGTGCGGCATGAACGAAGCCTCCGGCGAGGTCAAGACAACAGTACCAAGTATGTGAAATCGTAAAAATATCAGAATGAAATCATACTAGTCTATATAAAGCAGAGACATGTATGATAACCAAACTACGCTCACAACATAAAAGCGATCTGTCGAATGTGACTCACGCCTCAAGTCATCACTCAAATATAACTATGGGTCTTACGCCCACAACATCAATCATGTTCGCATCACGGCCGCATGCCCCGAATTCTCAGACGGTGTAGACATGTCCATGATGCAACAATAATACCAATGCCCCATGGCCACATGCCCCGGAATTCTACCTCGGTGACACGCCCATGTGACATCAACAATAATATCTTGGGTGATCAACCCCGCCGCATGGCCACATGCCCCGGAATTCTACTCGGTGTAGACATGTCCATGTAACCACAATAACAATATATCGGTAATCAACCCGCCGCACGTGGCCGCATGCCCCGAATATCGTGACGGTAGACATGTCCATGTGGCATCAACAACAAGACAGTAGTCAAAATGGAAACATACCCGTGGAATTCTCCATCACTGCCAGCACGTCCAAGTAAGTTCTCAACAAGTCGACCGGCCCTCTATCGAGAGACGCGGTAACACAGAAATACCACACTTACACAACAAAGGCTATCATCACAAGCATAGGCAAGTTTCACAACAACAAGCATAGGCAAGTTTCACAACAACAAGCATAGGCAAGTTTCACACAACTCAAAGTACTTTCATTTTATGCCAAAGTCCGGGTTTTTAACCCCAAAGTACTACATACGTTAAGTTCTTTTAAAAGAGATCCATTACTTTTATAAAAGTCACCCTATACCCATAGTATTAGAATGACCAACCCACATTCCTTTTCAAAATCAAGTAACAACATTCTTTTCCTAAGTTCCAGTTTGCCTAGTTTCAATTACTCAAGCTTCTCATTTTCAAATGCTCAAGTCACTTATTTTAGAAAGGTTTCATAACTCATAGTCTTAATCTCTTTTAAAACAATTGAGTAACATATGTCATATATGTGAGTAGTTTATTCTTTGTTTATAACGATCTTATTACAAAGAAATATGATCTAGAAAATGTAATATCATTTTGTCTCATCTTAGCTTCTATGCAGATGGAGGTTTCTACTGGTTTTAATACAACACATCATTATTCAATACATTTTTTCTTTATTAACGCTGCAGTGGTCTGTCGATACACATTCTGATTTCCGAAATCAGTAAAACATTATCCCTTTAAAACCAAGTACTCATTACTCACGAATGAGGTTTCACACAAACATCCACATTAAAACAAATAAGTTAAGTCTCTTATCTTATAAGATCAAGTCTCTTAACTTCTAACATCAGTAAACCATTTTCACCTACATAAGGTCGTTATAACTAACTTTCCATAAAGCTATTATAACACCCTATGTTTTAAACCAACCAAATCACTTAGCACATGTACGTCTACCGTACTACATAGTTCACAACAATCATGCTAGAAAAGATAGGAAGAGGTTCACATACCTCGCGACGATTTATCGACAATAAGCAAAACGCTCCAAGTACTTCAACCCGTCGGCTACTCCTTCAGCCAAGTAGATCACGCCACACGTAGTACTCCACTCCTAAAATGGTCATGGTACTCCTATCAAACCTTTCTTATCATTGAAGACTTATACCAATAAAAAGCCCTCAAAATCTACGGAAATTTCGGCAGCACTTCCCCCGTTTATACTCACTTTTCCATCTTTTACCAAGGCCCGAATAACCGTAATATATATACCATATATATATATAAGGCGTAATAATTAAACAACATAAAGAAGGGGATTACACGCCCAAACGGTAACGCGGTTTACTATCACGCCTCCATAACAACAATAAGTAAAAGAAGGGATTACGCGCCAACCGTAACGCGTTTACTATCACGCCTTCATAACAATACAATAATTAAAAAGGGGATCACACGCCCAAACGGAACGCGATTGAAAAATCTTCCCCTTAACAGAAATGTAAATACAGTCCAATGTAAATACAGTCCAAAGTAAATACAGTCCTTAAGTTGGGGTCCTTGGCCAACTTTGTCCATTTTACTTATCCAATTTACTCATTAGTCATCCAACTTATATTTCCATTCTTAATATAAGTTATAGTTACTTTGTTATTAGCTTCTTAGCAAGTAAGATACGTTTACCATTTTAATGGCAAACGGCCAATCCTTTCTTTTAACAAGTTAACAAGATCCAACTCTTCCAAACTTACTCCATATATTATATAATCCATAATATACTTATAATATATGTATAACAACCAATTCACAAAGAGGTTTAAGTTCCACTACCTCAAATAGCCCAAAAATATCCAAGTTCTTAAAGTCGCCCAAGCAAGTCTTAGCTCCAAATCTTTACGCCCAATCCGCTACAAGCAACCCATGAAGCTCCTAACCAACTTCTCTTCAAGATTCAACTCCAAAAAGTGAAGAACACTTAGGTTTCAAGATGACAACTTTCGCCAAGGCATCCCTTCAAGGCTAGGGTGTGAAATCTTTTCCAACTCTTGGTACACAATCTTCCTAACACCTTAGGGAAGAACACTTGAGAGTTTAAGAATTGTTGGACAAATTTTGCTCAAGAAATGGGGCAAAACCGAGAGCTCTGTGTCAAGGGAGAAGGAGGGTTTTTCAAGGCTTCAAATGTCTAAGTGTGGAAGATTTCATCAACTAAGGGTGCATATATAGGACAACCAAGGGATAGGATGAAGGCAAGTGTGTGGTTGAGATTGGGGACAAGTGTGGGTGGGACCCACAAGCCACTTGTCCACACAAAATATCTAGCAAGACTTGGCCACTGTCTAGCTAATTTCGCCAAGGGCCACCTAGGGGTGACACGTGTCGCCTCCTACTGGCCCAAAATATTTCATCTCCAAAATATCCATAATGGCCAAAATCTCAAAAACTAAGCGGGCCCCACAAAACCAGAATTTCACCCGTGGCCCCACGTGACCATTTCCTAAATAAAATTCCATAATTCTCAAATATTCTAAGAAGTCCGAATACCAAATCTGGGAATCCAATTCCCATTAACGAACCTTTTTCTTCACAAAAACCGGAAACTTTTCCGTCGAAAAATCACATCTTTCTTTCTTTCCAAAATTTCTGTCGTAATCTCGCACGTACATCCTCACCTATATACCCTGGAACTACGGGGTATAACAGTTTAGCTCCTATTCCTTACGCTCTAATCCGCTCCAAGAAACCCTTAGAAGTTTCTATACAACTTCTCTTAACACTTCATCCAAGCTATGAAGATTTTCCTAGGGTTTCATTTTGCGACTAAAGGAATAAAGTAGTATTTCAGGTCTCTAAGTGTTGGGATTACTTTATAATAATACTCTGTAAACAAGGCTAAGGTATTTGTGATTATACAACAACATATGAAGTATTTTCTACACAAAGTGGGGGGGGGGGGGGGGCGGAGTGGACGAGAGCACTATAAAGGGAGGGAGTATTTGTGACTTAGAATCTTTAAGTAAGTGATGAAGAAGTCTTGCAACTTAAGGGGTATTTATAGGCCAACCAATGGCTAGGATCAAGGCAAGTGTGTGGTGAGATTGGGGGACAAGTGTGTGTGGGTCCTACCCTCCAAATGGCTACACAAAGCTTGAGACAAGTGGCTAGCCACTTGGCACCACATTTCGGCCAAGGCCACTTGTCCAAGAGAGACGACCAACATGGCCACATGGGGGTGACACGTGTCGCCCCCCTACTCGTCCAAAATATTTCACCTTCCGAAAATATCCGTAATGCCAAAAATCTCGAAAACAAAGTGGGCCCCACAAAACCGTAAATTCCTCCCGTGGGCCCACGGGACCAATTCCGGAAAATAAAATCCATAATTCTATTATATTCCAAGAAGTCTGAATACCAAATCTGGGAATCCAATTCCCATTAACGAACCTTTTTCCTTCACAAATCCGGAAAATTTTCCGTCTGAAAATCAAATCTTTCTTCCTTTCCAATCTTTATGTTGTATTCTTGTACATACGTCCTCACATACATACCCTGGAACTACGGGGTGTAACATTCTTCCCCCCTTAGAAACATTCATCCCGAATGTTCCTTCTAAGTCTTAAAACATACATGCGTTGGTATAGTCTTCACTACTATACTTACGAAACCAATTATGCCACACATGGCCCTAATATAACACATGCGCAAAACTCAAATCCAAGCCAACGAGGAATCACCTCTAAAGTGTATAACAACATTATAAGCTCCACCCATGGTCTAAAGGATACTCTCTTCATATATTTACTTCACAAAATGATCACTTCCATACTCTTAACACACGTTCGCTTCTTTTCTTACTCGACGTACCCTTCTCGTATACCCAAACTCCTTATAGTACATGTACCACACTTCAGTCATCTCTTCAGTTTCCAAAACCTTGGAGTTACTACCTCCAAACTTGGTCATCTTACTAGCCTCAAATTCCTTTAAGGCCATTCCCGGCCTTCATGATCCGATTCTGGTCGAACACATCCGCGAACTCGTACGATGGTTACCTAAACTTAGGCCTAGCACCCACGTGACCCTACCACTTAGCGGGACCACCTCAAACTGACCCCACCTCATTCCGGGCTGCGGGTTGACCCGCGATCTTGCCTCAACCCGACCCATCAAGTACCAAACTCTTGTTCCCGGTCCGGAACAATCTCACTATTCAAGTCACGAAAACCTAGTGGTCTTCTTAGCTCAACTACCCACTTTCATTTCACATCACTCATGGACTTATCACACAAATATACCCCATGTATACTATGTATCTCGACAAGGATCAAAAACGTAAAATCTTTTACTTAAGACGACCTTGCATCTAAGGTCTCCACGTGTAATATTCTAAGGCTCACACCTTCCATGTCCCCATACTTACCTTTTCAACTACCCATGTTTTCTAATCACAATTTACACAATGCTATCCGAACATAACACTTAATATATAATCATCTTATCACGCATACTAGTTCTTAGAGGGTTAAGGATCTACCTGAGATCAAAATAGGCGGTTCAAAGGGCCTCTAAAACTGGGAATTCCCACCACGATCTCTGTCATGGCCTGCCGGTGTTTGAACATCCTGCCTAGGTATTGAAGGCGAAAAGCCCGCAATTGATCCAGTAGACTGTGCTATCCCACCAGTGCCACCTCTGGCTGGATAGTTTCTCACCATATGGCCCTGCTGGCCGTAAGCATAAAAAGCTGTCGAAGTAGTACGACACTCCCCACAATGACACCTACCACAACGGCCACACCGAGGTAGGGGTGGCCTTCTCTGGCTAACAGCCCTTCTCCTCCGAACCACTGAACCCGCAACTGACCCGGTAGGCTGAGTTATCCTACCTGTATCCCTCATACTAGGAAATTCTCTCCTCACATGGCCCTGATGGCCGCAGGTAAAACAAGCACCTGTAAAAAGACGACATTCCCCAGGATGACGCCTACCACATCATGAACACTGATGGAAAAATAAATCCGGCTGGCTAGAACCTATGTATATCTATGAACCAGAAACCCTGGAGCTCTGACCAACTCCTGAATACCCCGAACGCCCCGGCTCGTGGAGGACCACTGCATCTTGGATGAGGCACATATCCACCACACGAGGCGGTTCGCCTCGAAAGTTACCAAAGGACCCTGCTGTTCTGGCCCTCTTCTGCTGATCTTGGTTATTCTGTTGATCTCTACGTTCCTCAGTCTGCTGCGCATAAGCCTGTATGCGAGCAATGTTCATGCCAGACTGAAGAGCTACTCTTGTACAACCCTTTACTAGATAATCATCTAGACCCGTGATATATCGGTGCACTCTATACTCTCTGTTTGTTAAAACCCTAGCTAGTAACAGGGCCATCCCTTTGCAATCCATATTCTCTGCTCCCGGTCGTGGAACTGAAGGCTCAGATATCATGGCCGCAGTAGGAACTGCTGCCGCTGTGCTAAACTCTGCTGGGGCTGGCGACATCGCAGAACTCCCCGAATGAAGCACCACCTCAGGTGATGACTGGGCCTGTGCCCTTGTAACCCTCTGTGCTCTACTCGCAGCTCCCTCTGCTGCCTTGCCCTTCTGGGCCCTGGTTGCCTTGCGTAGAGGCATAACTGGTATAAAAGAATACGTCAGAGGGAGTCCAACTTATAAAACAGCTCTAAGGCACGATCTCAGAGTGAGAAGAATGGAAATCAATCCTAAATATCCTATAGCCTCCTGATTATAGGTGTGGTGCACAACACGCCGATAATCAAGACTCTACTAGATACGGTTTGTAGACACCTTCCGAGGATTAACTGCTCTGATACCACTTTTGTCACTACCCGACCTCGGGCCCGCGACTGGTGTCTTACCCCGGGCACCCTAGTGATACAACATCAGAGAAAATCAGCGGAATAAAAACTTAAACATGAAACAAGATATGAAATAAGAAACAGGCTAACCAAAACGGTCACCTTTCTACATATATATATAATTAAACCTGAACAGTTACATCCTTTACAAACCATGCCCACAACAGTACTACAGACCTCTAAGAATGTAACAACAACTATGGCAGGACAGGGCCCCGTCATACCCCTGAATGTACAAGAACCTAAAATCTCAGAGAATCATACCAAAAGATAAGCCTCTGGAGAAACGGAGCTTCCCAAAATGCTGAATTGTGATCCTAAGAGCGAGGATCAACGGCCGGTGTACCGATACCTGCGGCATGAACGCAGCCCCCCGAAGGAGGTCAGTACAACAGGTACCAAGTATGTGAAACTGAAAGTACTGTAATGAAATCATAACATTTCCAAACCAAATCCACAGATATGTATATAAAGAAAACCAATTAACCGCACATAGTGCCACAACATAAACAAGAGCAAATAGGTGTAACGCAACCGGTCTTTTCTAGGCTGGTAATGATCGAAGCAAGGCCATTCGCCCATATTATCATTATGCGAGCCTAATCCTGGACTTCCGTAGTCTGCATAGGCCACCTGGGCCCGCATGAGGTACTCCTCGCATCGGGGGTAGCTAACCCGCGGCATTTCCCTGGACTACCGTAGTCCGCATGGCCACTTGGACCGCATGAGGTATTCCTCGCATCGGCGTAACACACCCGGAGTGATTCCTGGACTACCGTAGCCCGCATAGGTCACATGGACCCGCATGAGGTATTCCTCGCATCGGGGGTAGCTAACCCTCGGCTCATGTATCAAGTCAGGGGGGTAAGTGATATAATACCAGCACAACTGGCTTATCGTAAACCACATAAGCACAATAAGAAAACCCCCTTAATACAACAAGTCTTAGATATTAACGCCCGTAGTATCATAACAATCTATATATAAGCAGTCAAGTCAGGGACTCACGCCCTCAAGTCATCACTCAAATATAACCATGGGTCTCACGCCCGCAAAATCAATCATGCCCGTGGAACCCCTTCCTCACTGCTGGCAGTCTATGATATGATATAACACCAAGAAGTACACATGAACACCAGGTCCCACCTGGGCCATAAAACAACCGTAATAACCGGCCCTCCATCGAGAGACACGGTAGCATATAAGTAAAACACTTGCACAACAAAGGCTATCACAACTAGCATAGGTAAGTTTAACATACTTTTAGACTCTCATTTTATGCCAAAAATCCGGGTTTTAACCCCAAAGTAATACATACTTCAACTCTCTTAAAAAGAACCCCTTTTAAGTACAAAATCACGCGATACTAATACCCGTTGTATCAATCATAGAGTAACTATCATTTTAAGTAAGTAAAAACAATATCATGCCTTCTTTTTAAACCAAAACAAGACAATACCATGCCTTCCTTTAAAACCAAATCAAGACAATACCATGCCTTCTTTTTAAACAAAGACACTTCTCCTTTTTTAAAGTCAAGTAGCAATATACTTTTTAAACCAAGTGGCTTACACTTTTTAAAACAACGTCAAGTATACTTTTGTTATACCCCGTATTTCCAGAGAATGTACGTGAGGGCGTACGTACAAAAGTTTAAGCCTTAAGTAGGCAAAGTGGCGAAACTTGTACACAACTAGCGAAAAGAGTCGTTTTCCGACGAAACGTTTTCCGGACTTTGCGAAGGGAAAAATACGGCTATGTCATTTATTATTTTTGCGGATTTTTCCGAGAGACGGAATATTTAGGACCAACGAGAGGGCGACACTTGTCACTCTCAAGTTGGCGGACCAAGTGGGACGACCATGGCACGTTTTGCCTTCTTTTTTGTCAAGGAGTTGGTAGGATATTTTTGTGTAGTTGATGAGCAAGTGGGACCCACAAACACATATCCAAATCCCCACCCTACACTTGCCTACCACTTGGCTTGATCTTGGCCATTGAAAGTCCTATAAATACCCCCTTAGTTGAAGACTATTTCTTCATCCTCACTTGAAATTCCAAGTCTAAAAATCCTCCCTCCCTTGCTTGCTCCTCCAAGAGCCTACCCTCCCCTTTGTAAGGCTCAGGCGAGAGGGTACCCCCCCTTCCTAGTGGTGCTAAGCCGAGAGGTACCCCCCTGCCTATAGTGTTCTCGTAAAAATACCCTTCCCTTGGTTAAGAAATACTTCTCCAAGTATTGTTATAATGCTAAAATACTCTAGCCCAAATACCTTGTAGTATTCCAAGGTTACACTTATACTAAAAGCCCAGAAATACTATTATACTTCCCTTCAGTCACTAAACGAAACCCTAAGGAAAATCTTCACGCTTGGTCAAGTATTAAGAAGTTTCGTAGAACTTCTAAGGGTTGTTTGGAGCGGTTGGAGCACCCGAGTAGAGCTAAACATTGCTCAGATCGACATTAAACTTGGATAATTTTGGGCTTACCGAGGTAAATAATCCTATCCTTCTATTGTAATTGGAAATTACATCGTAGTTTTATAGAAATGAAAATAAGATTCATAGAAGGAATTGAACTGTAATAGAAGGATATTACGTAAAAGACTTGAATCAAATCACATCGTAAGAATATTAAAGTAGAAGATTAAATCAGACTTACATAGGATCATTTACTGAGACTTATAACCTTTATTGGTTGAATGTTCTACGAGTAGCATGTACTACTTGGAAGGTGGACAAGGCTAGCCGGGTTATAGCCGTGGAGCGTTTTGCTAATAGTCGATAATCGTCGCGAGGTATGTGATTCTTCCTATCCTCTTGAGCATGATATTTTAAAAGAATATATATATATAGTACGGTAGACGTACGTGTGTTAACTGAATGTAGTTTTACAGCAATGTCTTTGACTTAAGCCTGAATAATAAGAATCTGGAAGTATTTTAAAAGAATATATATAGTACGGTAGACGTACGTGTGTTAACTGAATGTAGTTTTACGGCAATGTCTTTGACTTAAGCCTGAATAATAAGAATCTGGAAGTATTTTAAAAGAATATATATATAGTACGGTAGACGTACGTGTGTTAACTGAATGTAGTTTTACGGCAATGTCTTTGACTTAAGCCTGAATAATAAGAATCTGGAAGTATTTTAAAAGAATATATATATATAGTACGGTAGACGTACGTATGTTAACTGAATGTAGTTTTACGGCAATGTCTTTTGACTTAAGCCTGAATAATAAGAATCTTGAAGTATTTCAAAAGAATTAAGAATCCCTTTTGAAAGAAGAATAATACTTGGTTTGAAAGCTTAAGAGTTATACTACTTTTATGGGAAGTTAGGTATAACGACTTAAGAGAGATAAAAAGAATGGTTTATTGATTTTAAGAAGTTAAGAGACTTGATCTTAAAAGATAAGAGACTTGACTTAATTGAATTAATATGAATTTTGTTAAAAAGTGTGAAACCTCATTCGTGAGTAATGAGTACTTGGTTTTTAAAAGAAATAATATTTTACTGATTTCGGAAATCAGAATAAGTATCGAACAAACCACTGCAGCGCTAATAAAGGGAAATGTATTGAATAATTAAGTATTATTAAAACCAGTAGAAACCTCCATCTGCATAGAAGCTAAGATGAGACAAAATGATATTACATTTCCTAGATCATGACTGCTTTTATAAGATTGTTATAAACAAAGAATAACCTACTCACACATAAGGCTTATTGTTTTAAAGGAGTCGTTATTTGATTAAGACTATAAACTATGAAATCTTTCCAAACTAAAAGACGTGAGTATCTGAAATTAGGCAAACTTGAACTTTTGGAAAAGAATGTTGTTACTTGACGTTGTTCTAGAAAGTGTAAGCCACTTGGTTAAAACAGTGTAAAGTACTTGATTTTAAAACATGAACGATTTGGCACTACGATAATAGTATCGAGTTGTTTTTACGTAAAAGAGGTCTTTTGAAAGGATTAATGTATGTAGTACTGGGGTTAAAACCCGGATTTGTTGTAATAAAATAAGAGTTTATAAGTATGTTGAACTTGCCTATGTTTGTGGTAATAGCCTTTGTTGTGCAAGTGTTGTATTTCTGTGCTACCGCGCCTCTCGTTGGATAGCCGGATATCGGGTGGTATGATGGACATATCGACACGTTGGGTAGCCCACGGGTATGCTTCCATTAGGAGAGTGATGTTGTTACATGGACATGTCGCACCGATGCAGAATCGGGCATGCGGCCACGCGCGTTAATCACCCGATATATTGTTATTGTTGTTACATGGACATGCCCGCACCGACGCATTCGGCATGTGGCCACGCGCAGGTTGATCACCCGGTGTATTGGTATTATTGTTATATGGACATGTTAGCACTGATGCAGAATTCCGGGGGCATGTGGCCATGCGGCGAGGTTGATTACCGGCACCTTGTTATTATTGTTGCATCTCGGCATGCTCGCACCGATGGAGAATTCCGGCATGTGGCCAAGATGCGAACATGATTGATGTTGTGGGCGTGAGACCCATAGTTATATTTGAGTGATGACTTTGAGAGTGAGTCCTCGACTTAATCGCGTTTATGATTGCATCGTATTTTGGTTATCATATATGTCTCCCGCTTTATATAGATCGTTATGATTTAACTACGATTTTCGGGCCACATACTTGGTACTGTTGTACTAACCTCCTTCGGGGCCGTTCATGTAACGCCCAACCCGGTTCATCGTGCCTTACCCCGGGCACCCTAGTGATACAACATCAGAGAAAACCAGCGGAAAATAAAACATGAATCATGAAACAAGAGATATCATAAATAAACAGGCCAACCAAAACAGTTGCCTTCAGTATATACATAAAACCCGAACAGTTAAATCCTTTTACAACCCTGCCCACAACAGTTCTACAGACCTCTAAGATTTACAACAACTATGGCGGGACAGGGCCCCGCCATACCCCTGAATGTACAAGAACCTACAACTCAGGGAACACATACCAAAAGATAGGCCTCCGGAGAAACGGAGCTTCCCAACACGCTGAATGTGATCCTATAAGCGGGGATCGACAGTCGATGTACCTTTACCTGCGGCATGAACGCAGCCCCCCGAAGGAGGTCGATAACAGTACCAAGTATGTGAAATCACAACATCAGAATGAAATCATAATAGCTTAAAAAGGGGAGACATGTATGATAACCAAAATACAGACGCAACATAAAAGCGATCAGTCGTGACTCACGCCCTCAAAGTCACCACTCAAATATAACTATGGGTCTCACGCCCACAACATCCATCATGTTCGCATCATGGCCGCATGCCCCCGGAATACTGCATCGGTGTAGACATGTCCATGATGCAACAATAATAACAAGGCCACATGACCACATGCCCCCGGAATACTGCATCGGTGTAGACATGCCCATGTAACCTCAATATCAATATACTGGGTGGTCAACCCTGCCGCATGGCCACATGCCCCCGGAATATCGTGACGGTAGACACGCCCATGTTGCGAATAACCATATATCGGGTAATCAACCCGGCCGCATGGCCGCATGCCCCCGGAATATTGCATCGGTGTAGACATGTCCATGTGACATCAACAACAAGACAGTAATCAAAATGGAAACATACCCGTGGAATTCTCCATCACTGCCAGCACGTCCAAGTAAGTTCTCAACAAGTCAACCGGCCCTCTATCGAGAGACACGATAACACAGAAATACCACACTTGCACAACAAAGGCTATCATCACACGCATAGGCAAGTTTTACAACAACAAGCATAGGCAAGTACAACAACAAGCATAGGCAAGTTTCACAACAACAAGCATAGGCAAGTTTCATAACAACAAGCATAGGCAAGTTTCATAACAACTCAAAGTACTTTCATTTTATGCCAAAGTCCGGGTTTTTAACCCCAAAGTACTACATACGTTAAGTTCTTTTAAAAGAGATCCATTACTTTTATAAAAGTCACCCGATACCCGTAGCCTTAGACTGACCAACCCACATTCCTTTCCAAAATCAAGTAACAACATTCTTTTCCTAAGTTCCAGTTTGCCTAGTTTCAATTTCTCAAGCTTCTCATTTTCAAATGGTTTCATAGTTCATAAACTTAATCACTTGATTTCTTTTTAGAACAATTGAGTAATATATGTCTCACGTGAGAGTAGGTTATTCTTGTTTACAACATTCTTATTACAAAGACCATGATCTAGAAAATGTAATATCATTTTGTCTCATCTTAGTTTCTATGCAGATGGAGGTTTCTACTGGTTTTAATACGATACATCATTATTCAATACATTTTCCTTTATTAACGCTGCAGTGGTCTGTCGATACACATTCTGATTTCCGAAATCAGTAAAACATTATCCCTTTAAATAAAACCAAGTACTCATTACTCACGAATGAGGTTTCACACAAACATTCACTTTAAAACAATTAAGTTAAGTCTCTTATCTTATAAGATCAAGTCTCTTAACTTCTAACATCAGTAAACCATTCTTAAGCCGTTATACCTAACTTCCCATAAAGCTAGTATAACTCTTAAGTTTTCAAAACACAATACTACACTTCGTTCAAAACGATTCATAAATCTTTTGAAATACTTCAAGTTTTATTATAACGCCTGCCGCTTATAAATCAAATCAGTTATCTTTTAAAAACCACAACCCATTTTCTTACCTACATAAAGCTGTTATAACCAACTTCCCATAAAGCCGTTATAACACTTTATGTTTTACAACAATCAAATATAATTAACACATGTACGTCTACCGTACTACATAGTTCACACATATCATGCTAGAAGAGATAGGAAGAGGTTCACATACCTCGCGACGGTTGTCGACTAATAGCAAAACGCTCCAAGTACCCCAACCCGTCGGCTACTCCTTAGTCCAGAAGATTACGTCACACGTAGCACTTCAACCTATAAGGCCACAAGGCGCTTATTAACATTTAGATCTCATCGCAGAACATTCTACCGAAAATTCTACAAAGACTCTCCCGCAACAACAGAAATCTCCTCCTCTATCGAGGCCGGCTACCAAGCCAACCAGGGGGGGGTTATACATCTAACCCTAACGGGTACCATTCTACTCCACGGTACTACTACCCAAGTCTACTGTAATACAACCCTATGTAATTACAGTTCAGTTCAGTTCTTCAGGCTTAAGTCGCAAGACATTGCCGTAAGTATTATTCAGGCTTAAGTCGCAAGACATTGCCGATAACTACGTTCAAGACTATATATAGTATACAACAACTATATATTCAACACTTATGTAATTTCCAATTACAATAGAGGACAAGATAATTACCTCGATAAGCCCAAAATTATCCTAGTTTAAAGTCGCTCACGAGCAAGGTTTAGCTCCAACTCCGTGGCGCTCCAACCCGCTCCAAACTACCCTTAGAAGTTCTAACCAACTTCTACTTACAACTTCAACAACGGTGAAGATTTCCTTAGGGTTTCGTTTAGTGACCGAGGAAAGTATAACGGTATTTTCTGGCTTGTATAAGTGTAACCTTGGGAATACTACAAGGTATTTGGGCCAAGGTATTTGGACATTATAACAATACTAGGAGAGTATTTCTATACCACAACAAGGGTATTTATACGAGACAACTAGGCAGTGGGGTACCCACGGCAAAACACCACAAAGGGGGAGGGGGAAGCTCGCGGCCAAAGGCCACGAGGAGGGGGGGAGGGGGGACAGGCTTTGGACGAGAACCACAAGAGGGAGGAGTATTTGAGACTTAGGTAGATTGCTCAATTTTTGGATGAAGAAAGTTCATCAACTAAGGGTATTTATAGGCCAAGTGAAGGCCAACCAATGGCCAAGATCTTGCCAAGTGCATAGCAAGTGTAGGCCAAGATCTTGCCAAGTGCCCCTTATCCATCTACCACAAAATATCCTACCAACTACTTGACAAAATGCCAAGTCCAAATCGTCCAAACCAACCCCTTACGCCCGCCAATGGGAGGTGCCAAGTGGCGCCTCTCGTTGGTCCAACACGCTTCGTCTCTCGGAAAAATCCGCAAAAATTAAAAATGACATAGCGGAAATTCCCTACGAAAGTCGTGGAAAACGCGTTTCGAAAAACGACTCTAATCGTGTCAGGAACAAAATTAATTCGCTAAGCCAAATCAAAAGTTTCAAATTTTTCTACGACGCCCCACGTACATACTCCGAAATACGGTATAACATTCTCCTTAGAAACATTCGTCCCGAATGTTCCTTCTCAAGGCGGATAACGATGAAGTTCTTCTTAACTTTAAACAAGTTTCCAACGCCACACATGGCCACGAAATATCACACGTTCTCTTCCTTCCTTACTCGTCGTGCCCTTCTCGAACACTTGAACTTTTCTAGTATACGCACCATACCCCAGTCATCGCTCCAGTTTCCAAAACTTTGGAGTCACCACCTCCAAACTTGGTCATCTACCAGCCTCCATCTTCCTTAAGGCCCTTCCCGGCCTTCACGATCTGCTTCTGGTCGAACATATCTACGAACTCATACGATGGTTACCAAAACTTGGGCCTAGCACCCTCGTGACCCTACCATCTGGCGGGACCACCCAGAGCTGACCCCACCTCGAAACAGGCTGCGGGTTGGCCCGCAACAGGGCCCCAACCCGACCCACTGTCGCGCCAACTCTTGCTCCTCGACACGGAACAATCTTGCTAAATCACATCATGAAAGATACCACTTTCATTTACCCAACCCAGGGACTTATCACACAATACTTGCTAGGCATAAAATGCACTCTGACAAGGATTACTCGCAAAAAATCTTGTACCCAAGACGGCCTTACATCTAAGGTCTCAACTGTAATATTCTAAGGTTCATCATTCCCTCGCCCCCAGGCTTACCCTTTCACTAAGCATGCTTCTAAGTCACATTTTAGCACAAAGCTATCCGAACATAACACTTAACACATTATCATAACATACAAAACTCTAGATGGTTAAGGATATACCTGAAAGTAGGCGGTTCAAAGGACCGCTAGAACTGGGAACTCCCACCGCGACTTACCGGGCTGCCGGCACGAACATTCTGCTCAAGCTATGGAAGGTGAAGAACCCGCAATCGCTTCCAGAGTCTGTGCTATCCTACCAGCGCTACAGTCGGCCTGACAGCTTCGTCATATGGCCCCGCTGGCCGCAAGAATAACAAGCTCCTCGTACTACGACACTTCCCAAATGCGGTCTACCACATCGACCACACCGAGGTAGGGTGATCAGATCCGCCAACACCCTACTCCCAACATTCCGAGCACAGGAGCCACGACCGCCTCGAATATCCTGGGTCCCGGCGCCGCGGGGACCACTCTGCAATGGCGGAGGTACATAACTAGTTCGCTGGCCGAGGCGGTCCGCCTCGAAGTCGCCAAAATATCCGACCGTCTTGGCCTTCTTCTGAAAGCGGTCCACCTGCCGATCTTCGCGCCTCGCACCCAAGTGCATGAGCTCACGCGGCAATGTCCATGCCCGGTGAAGAGAAACACCAACAACTTCTCGCTGTAATCATCGAGCCTCAGAACATATCGGTGCACTCGATCCTCCATACTAGCTACTAATGCGGAACATACCGCCAATGAGTCGAACTCACATTGTACTCCCGAATCAGACGCCTGCTTCGCCTCAACATCAAAAATCTTTACCGAGCCTCCTCATTTGCGAGGCAAGAAATGTGCCAGAAGGCCCCAAAACTCGCCCCAAACGGCCGAAGTGAATGCTCCCCGAAAGCTCCCACGAAGTCAAACCAATCGATCGCGTATCACGCACCGATGCGAACTAAATGTCACGCACTCGGTCTCAAGCCTTGATCACCCGCATGATCTCTTCAGAATCGACGGATGAACTCTCGCGGATCATCCTCCGCCGACCAGAAACTCAAAGCGGGCTACAACTAAGAAAATCCGTAGCCTCAAATCGTCGCCTGGGTGCACTACAGCCGCTGAACGGAATCGCCAAGGCCCACTTATCTCTCATATCGCCACAACCTCGCCAATAATCGGGCCATCTCTCAGACCCATCTCCCGCCTCCGCATCGCGACCGAGGCTCGTGCATCAGTAGTCTCGCAGCCCACCGCCGCGCTCTAAACTCGCTGGCCGGGCGGCGCCGCAAAACTCGCCGTCAAGCACTACTCAGTCGACCGCTCGCGCTCGCACTTCAATCCCACTAGCGCCTCCTCGCTTGCCCTTCTGGCCCTGGTTGCTTTCGCAGGCATAATCGTAAAACGAAACACGCCGTAGGGTCCAACTTACAACACGGCTCTAAGGCACGATCTCGTAATGAGAAGAATGGAAACTAATCCTAAATGTCCTGCAGCCTCGATTATAGATGTGGTGCACAACACACCGATAATCAAGACTCTACTAGACACGGTGCAGACACCTTCCGAGGATTAATCGCTTCGATACCACTTTGTAACGCCCAACTCGCCCGCATCGTGCCTTACCCCGGGCACCCTAGTGATACAACATCAGAGAAAACCAGCGGAAAATAAAACATGAATCATGAAACAAGAGATATCATAAATAAACAGGCCAACCAAAACAGTTGCCTTCAGTATATACATAAAACCCGAACAGTTAAATCCTTTTACAACCCTGCCCACAACAGTTCTACAGACCTCTAAGATTTACAACAACTATGGCGGGACAGGGCCCCGCCATACCCCTGAATGTACAAGAACCTACAACTCAGGGAACACATACCAAAAGATAGGCCTCCGGAGAAACGGAGCTTCCCAACACGCTGAATGTGATCCTATAAGCGGGGATCGACAGTCGATGTACCTTTACTGCAGATGAACGCAGCCTCAAGGAGGTCGACAACAGTACCAAGTATGTGAAATCACAACATCAGAATGAAATCATAATAGCTTAAAAAGCAGGAGACATGTATGATAACCAAAATACAGTACGCAACATAAAAGCAGTCAAGTCAGGGACTCACGCCCTCAAAGTCACCACTCAAATATAACTATGGGTCTCACGCCCACAACATCCATCATGTTCGCATCATGGCCGCATGCCCCTAATATCAGACGGTGTAGACATGTCCATGATGCAACAATAATAACAAGGCCACATGACCACATGCCCCCGGAATACTGCATCGGTGTAGACATGCCCATGTAACCTCAATATCAATATATCGGGTGGTCAACCCCGCCGCACGGCCACATGCCCCGGAATCGCGACGGTGTAGACACGCCCATGTTGCGCAATAACCATATATCGGTAATCAACCCGCCGCACGGCCGCATGCCCCGAATATTGCACGGTAGACATGTCCATGTGACATCAACAACAAGACAAGAATCAAAATGGAAACATACCCGTGGAATTCTCCATCACCGCCAAAGACGCCCAAGTAAGTTCTCAACAAGTCAACCGGCCCTCTATCGAGAGACACGATAACACAGAAATACCACACTTGCACAACAAAGGCTATCATCACACGCATAGGCAAGTTTTACAACAACAAGCATAGGCAAGTACAACAACAAGCATAGGCAAGTTTCACAACAACAAGCATAGGCAAGTTTCATAACAACAAGATAGGCAAGTTTCACAACAACAAGCATAGCAAGTTTCATAACAACTCAAAGTACTTTCATTTTATGCCAAAGTCCGGGTTTTTAACCCCAAAGTACTACATACGTTAAGTTCTTTTAAAAGAGATCCATTACTTTTATAAAAGTCACCCGATACCCGTAGCCTTAGAATGACCAACCCACATTCCTTTCCAAAATCAAGTAACAACATTCTTTTCCTAAGTTCCAGTTTGCCTAGTTTCAATTTCTCAAGCTTCTCATTTTCAAATGGTTTCATAGTTCATAAACTTAATCACTTGATTTCTTTTAGAACAATTGAGTAATATATGTCTCACGTGAGTAGGTTATTCTTGTTTACAACATTCTTATTACAAAGACCATGATCTAGAAAATGTAATATCATTTTGTCTCATCTTAGTTTCTATGCAGATGGAGGTTTCTACTGGTTTTAATACGATACATCATTATTCAATACATTTTCCTTTACTAACGCTGCAGTTGGTCCTGTCGATACACATTCCGATTCAAATCAAGAAACATTATCCCTTTAAATAAAACCAAGTACTCATTACTCACGAATGAGGTTTCACACAAACATTCACTTTAAAACAATTAAGTTAAGTCTCTTATCTTATAAGATCAAGTCTCTTAACTTCTAACATCAGTAAACCATTCTTAAGCCGTTATACCTAACTTCCCATAAAGCTAGTATAACTCTTAAGTTTTCAAAACACAATACTACACTTCGTTCAAAACGATTCATAAATCTTTTGAAATACTTCAAGTTTTATTATAACGCCTGCCGCTTATAAATCAAATCAGTTATCTTTTAAAAACCACAACCCATTTTCTTACCTACATAAAGCTGTTATAACCAACTTCCCATAAAGCCGTTATAACACTTTATGTTTTACAACAATCAAATATAATTAACACATGTACATCTACCGTACTACATAGCTCACACATATCATGCTAGAAGAGATAGGAAGAGGTTCACATACCTCGCGACGGTTGTCGACTAATAGCAAAACGCTCCAAGTACCCCAACCCGTCGGCTACTCCTTAGTCCAGAAGATTACGCCACACGTAGCACTTCAACCTATAAGGCCACAAGGCGCTATTAACATTTAGATCTCATCGCGAACATTCTACCGAAAATTCTAGAAGACCTCCCCGCAACAACAGAAATCTCCTCTCTATCGAGGCCGCCACCAAGCCAACCAGTGGGGTTATACATCTAACCCTAACGGTACCATTCTACTCCACGGTACTACTACCAAGTCTACTGTAATACAACCCTATGTAATTACAGCTCGATTCTTCAGCTTAAGTCGCAAGACATTGCGTAAGTATTATTCAGCTTAAGTCGCAAGACATTGCCGATAACTACGCTCAAGTACTATATATAGTATACAACCACTATATATTCAACACTTATGTAATTTCCAATTACAATATAGGGACCAGATAATTACCTCGATAAGCCCAAAATTATCCTAGTTTAAAGTCGCTCCTGAGCAAGGTTTAGCTCCAACTCCGTGCGCTCCAACCCGCTCCAAACTACCCTTAGAAGTTCTAACCAACTTCTACTTACAACTTCAACAACGGGTGAAGATTTCCTTAGGGTTTCGTTTTAGTGACTGAGGGAAAGTATAACGGTATTTTCTGGGCTTGTATAAGTGTAACCTTGGGAATACTACAAGGTATTTGGGCCAAGGTATTTGGACATTATAACAATACTAGGAGAGTATTTCTATACCACAACAAGGGGTATTTATACGAGACAACTAGGCTAGGGGGGGGGGGTACCCCACGGCAAAACACCACAAAGGGGGGTGGGGGAAGCTCTCGGCCAAAGGCCACTAGGAGGGGGAGGGGGAGAGGCTTTGGACGAGAACCACAAGAGGGAGGGAGTATTTGAGACTTAGGTAGATTGCTCAATTTTTGGATGAAGAAAGTTCATCAACTAAGGGGGGGTATTTATAGGCCAAGTGAAGGCCAACCAATGGCCAAGATCTTGCCAAGTGCATAGCAAGTGTAGGGCCAAGATCTTGCCAAGTGCCCCTTATCCATCTACCACAAAATATCCTACCAACTACTTGACAAAAATGCCAAGTCCAAATCGTCCAAACCGAACCCCTTACGTCCGCCAATGGGAGGGTGCCAAGTGGCGCCCTCTCGTTGGTCCAACACGTTTCGTCTCTCGGAAAAATCCGCAAAAATTAAAAATGACATAGCCGGAAATTCCCCTACGAAAGCTGTGAAAACTTTTCGTCGAAAAACGACTCTAATCGGGTGTTGTGAACAAAATTAATTCGGCTAAGCCAAATCAAAAGTTTCAAATTTTTCTACGTACGTCCTTACGTACATACTCTGGAAATACGGGGTATAACAGTTCATGCCACAGGTAGAGGTACATCGGTTGTTGATCCTCGCTCTTAGGATCGCAGTTCAGCGTTGGGAAGCTCCGTTCCTCCGGAGGCTTATCTTTTGGTATGTTACCCTGAGTTGTAGGTTCTTGTACATTCAGGGGTATGGCGGGGCCCTGTCCCGTCATGTTGTATAAAAACTCTTAGAGGTCTCAGAGTAATCTTTACAGGCGAGTTTGTAAAAAGGGATAACTGTTCGGGTTTTTATGTATATATACAGAAGGCACCTGTTTTGGTTAGCCTGTTTATTTATCATATCTCTTGTTTCATGTTTATGTTTTATTTCCGCTGATTTTCTCTGATGTTGTATCACTAGGGTGCCCGGGTTCGGGTCGTGACAAAAGTGGTATCAGAGCAGTTAATCCTCGGAAAGTGTCTACAGACCGTGTCTAGTAGAGTCTTGATTATCGATGTGTTGTGCACCACATCTATAATCAGGAGGCTGCAGGACATTTAGGATTGGTTTCCATTCTTCTCATTCTGAGATCGTGCCTTAGAGCTGTGTTGTAAGTTGGACCCCTCTGACGTATCTCATTTTTACCAGTTATGCCTCCGCGCAAGGCAACCCGGGCCCAGATGGGCAAGGCAGCCGAGGGAGCTGCTAGTAGGATACCGAGGAGTACGAGGGCGCAGGCCCGGTCAGTACCTGAGATTGTGCTTCAGACGGCGAGTTTTGCGACGCCGCCGGCCCCAGCAGAGTTTAGAGCCGCAGCAGTGGCTGATGAGACAACAGTACCTGAGCCTCCAGTCCCACAGCCTGGGGCAGAGGAGATGGGTTACAAGGAGATGGCACAGTTGCTAGCCAGGATTGTGGCCAGACATGAGGATAGGCTGGACGCAGCAGTTCCAGTAGTACCCATGGTTCACCCAAGATCGGATAGTTTGAGGCTACGGGACTTCCTGAGTTGTAGCCCGCCAGAGTTCTACGGGTCGAGGCCTGAGGATGATCCGCAGGAGTTCATCCGACAGTTACAGCGGATAATGAGGGTAATCAAGGCTTCGGAGACCGAGTCAGTGGTCTTAGGTTCGCATCGGCTGCGTGATACCGCAGCCGTTTGATTCGCGAGCTGCCCCGGGAGAGTATGCACTTCCGCCGTTTGGGACGAAGTTCTCGTGGGCATTTCTTGCACACTTCGCCGCCACGCATGAGGAGGGCTCGGGCCGATTTTTGATGTTGAGGCGAACGCGCATAGCTCGGGAGTACAATGTGGAGTTCGACTCATTGGCTCAGACGTCCCGTCAGAGTAGCCGATATGGAGGACAGAGTACACCGCTACGTCACCGGGCTAGATGACTACTTGGCAGAGGCTTGTTCGGGTGTAGCTCTTCAGCCGGGTATGGACATTGCCCGCATGCAGGCTTATGCACTTGGGTGTGAGCGGAGAGGTCGACGGAATGACCAAGATCGCCAAGAGGCCGAGCAGCAGGTCTTTTGGCGACTTTCGAGGCGGACCGCCTCAAGAAGAAAGTTAGTTATGCACCTTCGCCAAGACAGAGTGGTCCTCCACAACCTTCGTATGCTCAGGTATTCAGGAGCGGTCGAGCTCCATGGGTTCAGTTTCAGGAATAGGTGTTGGCGCAGACGGTCACCCCTACCTCGGTGGTCGATGTGGTAGACCGCATTTCGGGAATTTCGTGGTGCCAAGGAGCTTGTTATTTTGCGACAGCAGGCCATTTTGCGAGGAACTGCCCGACCAGGGGTAGCACGAATGTTAGGACTCAGCCTTCAGGATCAGTGGCTGGTTCATCACCTTCACTAGCTGCAGGCAGGCGACCGTGATTAGAGTAAAGCGGTAGATTCAGGTATATCCTTAACCCTCTAGAGTTTTATATGCTTGATATGATGATCTTATTGTGTGCGATATACGGATAGCGTTGTGTTATTTGTGAGTTAGAAAACATGGTTAGTTGGAAGGATAAGTATGGGGGCAGGGAAAGTGTGAACCTTAGAATATTTCACGATTGAGACCTTAGATGTAAGGTCGTCTTGAGTAAAGGATTTTGCAAATGATTCTTGTCGGAGTGCATTATATGCCTAGAATGTATTAGTGTGATAAGTCCATGGGTAGTGCGATGGAAGTGGTAGCTTTCATGATGATAATTAGTAAGATTGTTCCGGATCGAGAAACTAGAGAGTTCGGCACGATAGAGGGTCGGGTTGAGGGCGTATTGCGGGTCAACCCGTAGCCCTGTTTAAGGTGGGGTCAGTTCTTGGTGGTCCCGCCAGGTGGTAGGGTCACGAGGGTGCTAGGCCCAAGTTTAGATGACCATCGTATGAGTTCGTGGATATGTTCGACCAGACTCGGATCGTGAAGGCCGGGAACGGCCTTAAAGGAGATTAAGGTTAGTAAGATGACCAAGTTTGGAGGTAGTGACTCCAGAGATTTTGGAAACTGAAGTGATGACTGAAGTATGGTACGTATACTAGAAGAGTTCAAGTGTTCGAGAAGGGTACGACGAGTAAGGAAGGAAGAGAACGTGTGTTATTTTGTGGTCAGGTGCGGCGTTGGCAACTTGTTAGAGGAACTTTATCGTTATCCGTCTTGAGAAGGAACATTCGGGACGAATGTTTCTAAGGAGGGGAGAATGTTTTACCCCGTATTTCCAGAGTATGTACGTGAGGACATACGTACAAAAGTTTAAGCCTTAAGTAGGCAAAGTGGCGAAATTTGTACATAACTAGCGAAAAGAGTCGTTTTCCGACAAAACGTTTTCCGGACTTTGCGAAGGGAAAAATACGGCTATGTCATTTATTATTTTTGCGGATTTTTCCGAGAGACGGAATATTTAGGACCAACGAGAGGGCGACACTTGTCACCCTCAAGTTGGCGGACCAAGTGGGACGACCATGACACGTTTTGCCTTCTTTTTTGTCAAGGAGTTGGTAGGATATTTTTGTGTAGTTGATGAGCAAGTGGGACCCACAAACACATGTCCAAATCCCCACCCTACACTTGCCTACCACTTGGCTTGATCTTGGCCATTGAAAGTCCTATAAATACCCCCTTAGTTGAAGACTATTTCTTCATCCTCACTTGAAATTCCAAGTCTAAAAATCCTCCCTCCCTTCTTGTTGCTCTCGTCCAAGAGCCTCCCCCTCCCCCTTTGTAAGGCCTTGTGGCCGAGAGGGTACCCCCCCCCCCTTCCTAGTGGTGCTAAGCCGAGAGGTACCCCCCCTGCCTATAGTGTTCTCGTAAAAATACCCTTCCCTTGGTTGAGAAATACTTCTCCAAGTATTGTTATAATGCCAAAATACACTAGCCCAAATACCTTGTAGTATTCCAAGGTTACACTTATACTAAAAGCCCAGAAATACTATTATACTTCCCTTCAGTCACTAAACGAAACCCTAAGGAAAATCTTCACAGTTGGTTGAAGTATTAAGAAGAAGTTTCGTAGAACTTCTAAGGGTTGATTGGAGCGGGTTGGAGCACCCGGAGTAGGAGCTAAACATTGCTCAGGATCGACATTAAACTTGGATAATTTTGGGATTACCGAGGTAAATAATCCTATCCTTCTATTGTAATTGAAAATTACATACTGTAGTTGTATAGAAATGAATATAAGATTCATAGAAGGGAATTGAACTGTAATAGAAGGATATTACAGAAAAGACTTGAACTAAAATCACATCAGAAGAATATTAAAGTAGAAGATTAAATTGTACTTACATAGGACTGTATTTACAGTAGACTTATAACCTTTATTGGTTGAATGTTCTGCGAGTAGCATGTACTACTTGGAAGGTGGACAAGGCTAGTCGGGTTATATGCGTGGAGCGTTTTGCTAATAGTCGATAATCGTCGCGAGGTATGTGATTCTACCTATCCTCTTGAGCATGATATTTTAAAAGAATATATATATATATAGTATGGTAGATGTACGTGTGTTAACTGAATGTAGTTTTACGGCAATGTCTTTGACTTAAGCCTGAATAATAAGAATCTGGAAGTATTTTAAAAGAATATATATATAGTACGGTAGACGTACGTATGTTAACTGAATGTAGTTTTACGGCAATTTCTTTGACTTAAGCCTGAATAATAAGAATCTGGAAGTATTTTAAAAGAATATATATATAGTACGGTAGACGTACGTGTGTTAACTGAATGTAGTTTTACGGCAATGTCTTTGACTTAAGCCTGAATAATAAGAATCTGGAAGTATTTTAAAAGAATATATATATATAGTACGGTAGACGTACGTGTGTTAACTGAATGTAGTTTTACGGCAATGTCTTTTGACTTAAGCCTGAATAATAAGAATCTTGAAGTATTTCAAAAGAATTAAGAATCCTTTGTGAAAGAAGAATAATACTTGGTTTGAAAGCTTAAGAGTTATACTAGCTTTATGGGAAGTTTGGTATAACGACTTAAGAGAGATAAAAAGAATGGTTTATTGATTTTAAGAAGTTAAGAGACTTGATCTTAAAAGATAAGAGACTTGACTTAATTGAATTAATATGAATTTTGTTAAAAAGTGTGAAACCTCATTCGTGAGTAATGAGTACTTGGTTTTATTTAAAGGGATAATGTTTTACTGATTTCGGAAATCAGAATAAGTATCGAACAAACCACTGCAGCGCTAATAAAGGGAAATGTATTGAATAATTAAGTATTATTAAAACCAGTAGAAACCTCCATCTGCATAGAAGCTAAGATGAGACAAAATGATATTTGATTTCCTAGATCATGGCTGCTTTTATAAGATTGTTATAAACAAAGAATAACCTACTCACACATAAGGCTTATTGTTTTAAAGGGGAGTACGTTATTTGATTAAGACTATAAACTATGAAATCTTTCCAAACTAAAAGACGTGAGTATCTGAAATTAGGCAAACTTGAACTTTTGGAAAAGAATGTTGTTACTTGACGTTGTTCTAGAAAGTGTAAGCCTGTTATACCCCGTATTTCCAGAGTATGTACGTGAGGGCGTACGTACGAAAGTTTAGCCTTAAAGTAGGCAATGGGACGTTTTTTTGGGCACAACTCATTAAAAGAATCGTTTTCCGACGAAACGTTTTACACAACTCGCGTAGGATAAATTCCGGCTATGTCATTTCTAATTTTTTTGGATTTTTCCGAGAGACGAAACACTTTGGACCAACGAGAGGGTGACACTTGTCACCCTCTCATTGATGGATGTGAGGCGGAAATGGACCGAATTGGATGACCATTTTTGTCATGTAGTTGGTAGGATATTTTGTGTGCAAGTTGGCTAAGGACACTTGCTCAAATCTTGACCTTACACTTGCCTTGCACTTGGCATAATCTTGGCCATTGGTTGGCCATCCCTTGACCTATAAATACCCCTCTTGAGATGAAGAGTTCTTCATCCACAAAAACTTTCCAAGTCTAAAATCCTCCCCTCTCCCTTGTTAGCCCTTTTCGTCCAAACACATCCCCCCCCCTTGGAGAAGCTTAGCCGAGGCAATCCCCCCCTAGCCTAGCTGAAATCTACCCCCCCTCCCTTGGTAGAAAAGTTGCCTTCTAGTATTGTTATAATGCCCAAAATACCCTAGCCCAAATCCCTTAGTACTTAGTAGAAGTTGTGAAGAACTTCTAAGGTTTCCTTGGAGCTATCGGAGCGTACAACTTAGGAGCTAAGCCTTGCTCCGGATCGACTTATATCTAGGATATTATTGGGCTTACCGAGGTAAATAATCTTGTCCTTCTTTTGTAATTAGAGAATACATACTGTAGAAGTATAAGAATAAGTATTAAATACTTAGAAGAATATTACAGAATAGAATTGAACTGTTATCACAGTAGAAGGGTTTAAAAGAAGAATAATTGAACTATACTTACTTAGGACTGTTTTCACAGTAGACTTGAGTAGCTCACCGGGTAGGGAAGTGCTGCCCGATTTTCCGTAGAATAAAGGACCCTCTGCTTAGAATCACATGAGTAGTCTAGACGTTGATAGACGTGTCTGACTATTATAGGTTGATTCTCTGCGCGCGACATATTCAACTTGGCAGGTGGTTTTCGCCGAGAAGGTATGTGATTCTTCCTAAAGCATGATATTTAAAAAAATATATATAGTACGGTAGACGTACATGTGTTGACTGAATAATAACTACGGCAATGTCTTCTGACTTAAGCCTGAATAAAAGCTACGGCAATGTCTTCTGACTTAAGCCTGAATAATAAGAATCTTGATGCATTTCAAAAGAATACTGAATCATTTTTTAACAGAAGAGAACTAATTGGTTTTTAAACAAGAAGCTTAAGAGTTATACTAGCTTTATGGGAAGTTAGGTATAACAACTTAAGATTTATAAAAGGAATGTTTACTTATGTGTTTATAATGCACTTATATTGAATTATGAAAGAATAATAAAATGGTTTGATAAGTAGTCATGATATGATGCTATGTGTGGTAGTGACTTGTAACGTTTGTATAAGAGGGTATTCTTGTTGTGCTTATGTTGTTTAACGATAAGCTGTTATGTTAGTATTATATCACTCACCTCTTGACATGTTACCGGGGGTTAAGTCGCCTCCCATGCGGGTAGACTCAGTGATGCAGGACCATGATTCGAGAATACCTCATGCGGGTCCAGGGGACCTATGCGGAGCTACGAGAGTTCCAGGTTAGTGTGCGGGGTTATACCTCATGCGGTCTATGTGGCCATGCGGACTACGAGTCCAGGACGATGCCGAGGAGTAGCTACCCTCGATGCGGGGTTATACCCTATGCGGGCCTATGTGAGTGGCCTATGCGGACTACGGAAGTCCGTGATTAGGCTTGCATGGTGATACTACGGGCAATTGGCCCTCGCCGATCATTCACAGCCTAGAAAAGGCCTGTTACAGTTTACCTATTGTTGCTCTTGTTTATGATGTGGCACTATGTGCGGTTACATTGGTTGTTTCGTGCATATTTATAAAATTGGTTTTAAAATGATATGATTTCATTTAAGTACTTTACAGTTTCACATACTTAGTACCTGTTGTACTGACCTCCTTCGGGGGGCTGCGTTCATGCCGCAGGTAAGGGCAAGCAGGTGCTAGATCCACATCCTTAGGATCTTTGCGTTGGTGTCAGGAGCTCCATCTTCTCCGGAGGCTCTACTTTTGGGTATGATCTCTCTGTATTGTAGATAGTTTTGTACATTCAGGGTATGGCGAGGCCCTGTCCCGCCATAGTTGTTTACTTCCTTAGAGGTCTGTAGTCCTATTGTACAGTTGGGATGTAACTGCAAAACAATGTTTTTATATATATGCCGAAAGGCAGGCTTTTCTTCAGATAAATTGTTTCTCCTTTTTAATAATGTTTCTTGTCTTGTTTTATATTTCCGCTGATTTTCTCTGATGTATGACTGCTTGGGTGACCGGGTAAGGCACCAGTCACGGGCCCCGGAACGGGTCGTGACAAAGCCACTTGGTTAAAACAGTGTAAAGTACTTCATTTTAAAACATTAACGTATTTGGCACTACGGATAATAGTATCGAGTTGTTTTTACGTAAAAAGAGGTCTTTTTGAAAGGATTAATGTATGTAGTACTTTGGGGTTAAAACCCGGATTTGTTGTAATAAAATAAGAGTCTATAAGTATGTTGAACTTGCCTATGTTTGTGGTAATAGCCTTTGTTGTGCAAGTGTTGTATTTACGCTACCGCGTCTCGCCGAGGGCCGGCTATCGGCGATTGATGGACATACCGACACGATGGGTGGCCCACGTATGCTTCCATTAGGAGTGTGATATTGTTACATGGACATGTCCGCACCGATGCAGACCGGCATGCGGCGCGCGGCGGGTTAATCACCCGATATATTGTTATTGTTGTTACATGGACATGCTCGCACCGATGCACTCGGGGCATGTGGCTACGCGCAGGTTGATCACCCGGTGTATTGGTATTATTGTTACATGGACATACGCTGCCGATGCACGGTCGGGCATGTGGCCGTGCGGCGGGGTTGATTACCCGCACCTTGTTATTATTGTTGCATCCTGGGCATTTCTGCACCGATGGAGAATTCCGGGGGCATGTGGCCAAGATGCGAACATGATTGATGTTGTGGGCGTGAGACCCATAGTTATATTTGAGTGATGACTTTGAGGGCGTGAGTCCCTGACTTAACTGCGTTTATGATTGCGTACTGTATTTTGGTTATCATATATGTCTCCTGCTTTATATAGACTGTTATGATTTAACTACAGTATTTTCAGTTTCACATACTTGGTACCTGTTGTACTGACCTCCTTCGGGGGGCTGCGTTCATGCCGCAGGTAGAGGTACATCGGTTGTTGATCCTCGCTCTTAGGATCGCAGTTCAGCGTTGGGAAGCTCCGTTCCTCCGGAGGCTTATCTTTTGGTATGTTACCCTGAGTTGTAGGTTCTTGTACATTCAGGGGTATGGCGGGGCCCTGTCCCGTCATGTTGTATAAAAACTCTTAGAGGTCTGTAGTACTGTTGTGGGCAGAGTTTGTAAAAAGGGATAACTGTTCGGGTTTTTATGTATATATACAGAAGGCACCTGTTTTGGTTAGCCTGTTTATTTATCATATCTCTTGTTTCATGTTTATGTTTTATTTCCGCTGATTTTCTCTGATGTTGTATCACTAGGGTGCCCGGGGTAAGGTACCAGTCACGGGCCCGGGTTCGGGTCGTGACAACTTTTTAAAAACCCAAGTAACTTACTCTTTTAAAAACAAGTAACCTATACCTTTAAATCAAGTTACTTCTCCTTTTCCAAAATTAAGTTGTTTATAAGTCAATTCCCTTTATCTTTCAAGATCAAGTCTCTTAACTTTCAAAATTACGTCTCATAATCTTTAAATCAAATCTCATATCTTTTAAGGAAACCAACCTCCTAACTTTTAAAATGTCAAGTTATCATTTTAAATCCAATAATAAAACCATTCTTTCGTTTTCATAAAGTCATTATAACTAACTTTCCATAAAGCTATTATAACACTTTATGTTTTAAACCAACCAAGGACAACTACTCTCATTTCCGAAATCAAGATAACTTTATTCTTTAAAAGACTGAGCACCCATTACTCATGAATGAGGTTTCACAACTTTTTAACACAATTCAAGTCCTTAACATTTCATAACAAGTCACTTAACTTTAGACTCAAGTCAAGGACACAAAAGGAAAATCAAACTCCTTTAACACACGTGCGTCTACCGCACTATATATATTTCACAAATATCATGCTCAAGAGAATAGGAAGAATCACATACCTCTTCAGCTTAATCCACAAGCCAAGTCGAGTATGTCGCGCGCAGAATATCCAACTATAACAATCACAATACATCTATCAACTTCTAGATTTCTTCGTAGAATATTCTAAGTATACAGTTCCTTATTCTACGAAAAATTGGGCATCACCTCCCCCCCGCAATCACATAAATACCCTCATATCTCAAGGCCCGCTACCAAGCCAACAACTCCAAGGGGATTACACGTCTACCCGGATGTGTACAATTCTGCCCCCACAGTAATACTACATGAGTCTACTGTAAATACAGTCCAATGTAAATACAGTTCAATTATTTTTTAATCATCCTTCCATATATCTTATACTCAATTCTAAACTACTACAATATGTAATCTCCAATTACAATAGAAGGTCATAGATCATTACCTCGATAAGCCCAAAATTATCCAAGATTAATAAGTCGATCCTGAGCAATGTTTAGCTCCTATTCCTTACGCTCTAATCCGCTCCAAGAAACCCTTAGAAGTTTCTAAACAACTTCTCTTAACACTTCATCCAAGCTATGAAGATTTTCCTAGGGTTTCATTTTGCGACTAAAGGAATAAAGTAGTATTTCCGGGCTCTTAGTGTTGGGATTACTTTAGAATACTACTAGGGACACAAGGCTAAGGTATTTGGGATTATACAACAACATATGAAGTATTTTCTACACAAAGTGGGGGGGGGGGGGGGAGTGGACGAGAGCACTACAAAGGGAGGGAGTATTTGTGACTTAGAATCTTTAAGTAGGTGATGAAGAAGTCTTGCAACTTAAGGGGTATTTATAGGCCAACCAATGGCTAGGATCAAGGCAAGTGTGTGGTGAGATTGGGGGACAAGTGTGTGTGGGTCCTACCCTCCAAATGGCTACAAAAAGCTTGAGACAAGTGGCTAGCCACTTGGCACCACATTTCGGCCAAGGCCACTTGTCCAAGAGAGACGACCAACATGGCCACATGGGGGTGACACGTGTCGCCCCCTACTCGTACAAAATATTTCATCTTCCGAAAATATCCGTAATGCCAAAAATCTCGAAAACAAAGTGGGCCCCACAAAACCGTAAATTCCTACCGTGGGCCCCACGTGGCCAATTCCGGAAAATAAAATCCATAATTCTATTATATTCCAAGAAGTCTGAATACCAAATCTGGGAATCCAATTCCCATTAACGAACCTTTTTCCTTCACAAATCCGGAAAATTTTCCGTCTGAAAATCAAATCTTTCTTCATTTCCAATCTTTATGTCGTATTCTTGTACATACGTCCTCACATAAATACCCTGGAACTACGGGGTGTAACATTCTTCCCCCCTTAGAAACATTCGTCCCGAATGTTCCTTCTAAGTCTTAAAACATACATGCGTTGGTATAGTCTTCACTACTATACTTACGAAACCAATTATGCCACACATGACCCTAATATAACACATGCGCAAAACTCAAATCCAAGCCAACGAGGAATCACCTCTAAAGTGTATAACAACACTATAAGCTCCACCCATGGTCTAAAAGATACTCTCTTCACATATTTACTTCATAAAATGATCACTTCCATACTCTTAACACACGTTCGCTTCTTTTCTTACTCAACGTACCCTTCTCGTATACCCAAACTCCTTATAGTACATGTACCACACTTCAGTCATCTCTTCAGTTTCCAAAACCTTGGAGTTACTACCTCCAACTTGGTCATCTTACTAGCCTCAAATTCCTTTAAGGCCATTCCCGGGTCATCATCACTTACCCCCCTGACTTATCATACCGGCTTATCATACATAACATAAGCACTACCGGCTTATCATATATAATATAAGCACTACCGGCTTATCATACATAACCTAAGCACCACCGACTTATCACAATTATCATAAGCAAGTTAAGAAATCCCCTAACTTTTTATTAGCCTTATTCATATACACTCTCATTTTAGTTTACTTAAGGCACTAACATGTCATTATAAAATCCGGGAATTTAACCCAAAGTACTACGTACTTCTATTCTTTTAAAATGACTCTTTTCCATATAAAACTTCCAAGATACTAATAACCGTAGTATCAAGTCATATCTACTTTTCAAGAGAAGTCACAATACCTTTTAGAAATACATTTATAGGCTTCTAAATCAAGTGACTTCTTTCTTTAAAACCTTAAGCAATTTAAGCCTTCAAATCTATTTGCCTTTCTTCATTTCAAGTCATTTATCATTATTTACATTACTAGAGTAAACCACTCTTTCACCTTTCCATAAATATAACCAACTTCCCATAAAGCCGTTATACTAACTTTATGCTTTAGACACTTTCATTCTTTTTATAACCAAGAGACTTATACTTTCAAAATCAAGTATCATATACTTTTAAAATACTTCAAGTCTCTTAACTTTAGTAATCAAGTTTCTTAACTTTAGAATAACTCAAGGAATCTATACTTTCCAAATCAAGTATTCTATACATTTTCAAGTCAAGAAATCTTTGTCTACCTTATTAGAATAAATCAGTCTTTATGCTTTTGAAACCAAGGCATTTCTATCATTTAAAAACAAGTGAGTTAATTCTCTAACTCAACCAACTTGGAAAAACAAGTCAAGGATATCAAATGAACTAAATTCATTCAAATCTCGTACATATACCGTACTATACGTTTACAACTACTCATGCTCAAGAGATAAGAAAGTTCCACATACATCTTCGGTTCAATCCACTTGCTAAGTCCAATATGTCGTATGTAGTATGTCAACCTATAATGACCATAATACGTCTATTAACTTCCAACTTCAAACATAGAATATTCTAAGTGCAAAGTCACTAAATTCTACGGAAAATCGGACAACACTTCTTTTGTTTCTACATACTTTTCCACCTTTTTCAAGGCCCGAATTCAATAACTAAACACGCCACATTTAAGGCTCAACAATGTAGTTAACAATAGGGGATTACACGCCTAACAAGACGTGTAAAATGCTGCCCCACAATTGATATCAAACTAGACTAAATGACAATGTCATTCTCGGCCAAAGGTGAAACAACATATCAACCTTTCCAATTTCTTTTCAATTCAAGTTGTCTAGTATAACATGTTATAAAGCCGCAATTGGTTATAACAACTATAATCTTCAAGTAGATAACATGCGACGATTCTAATTATCGACCAAATTGTATTTCAAATTTCAAATGGCTAACAATGTCATTTCAGATTTAGGCTTCCAATATCCATAACACTTATCAATCTTTAATACATATACTTCATGCTAGTTAAAATGTAAGGCTACAACAATATGTAATCTTATAACACTTAAGAAAACAAGATTGTTACCTTAACGAGCCTTAATCCAACTTCAAGATCCGAAGTCGCTCCCTAGCAACTTAGAGCCTCTCCTTGACACTCCAATCCGCCACTTGAAGCCCTTAGAAGATCACAAGCAACTTTCCTTCAAGTCCCAATCCAAACCTAGGAAAGTGACTAGGTTTTCACCTTGCGACTAATACGAAAACGACACATTTCCGGGATCTTTCTATTGAGATACACTTACAATACCCTTAGGAACCTTGGTTTAAAGTGTGGAGATTATTGGACAACCAACGAAATTTTTTGTCTTGCTTGTAGACCCAAACCCGAGAGCAACATAGAAGGTTTCTAAGTTTCTTAAATTTTTTTATAAGTATGGGAACTAGTCTTGCTACTAGTATGTATATATAACACTATGGAGGGTCAAGATGAGAACAATTGTGTGGCTTGGATCCAATTCATTTAAAATAACTAGCCAAGTGGCCCTTGGACTCAGTCAACATTATCAAGCTCTAGTCTTAACAAGACTTGGTTATCTTAACATTGGCCAAATGACCATTTAATCCATGTCCATTTCATCCAAGACCAACTAGGGGGGGGGGGGGGGTGACACGTGTCACCCTCCCGTTCGTCGCAATATTTCATTTCCCGACATTTCCATAATTCCGATAAATTTTTACTAGTCTCAAATCTTAACATTTTGAGTTCTTACGTACGTTCTTAAAAACATGTCCTGGAATTACGGGGTGTAACATTCTTCCCCCCTTAGAAACATTCGTCCCCGAATGTTCTTTTGGAGTCAATCTTATGGATAGCGACATAGGCTCCTTTTACAACCCCTACATACCAATAATGCCACATGTGGCCACATAATAAAACTTAAGCAAAGTACTAAAACGTCAACTTGAGCTCCAAGCGCCGACGTCGGTTATCTGCATAAAGCTTCTGCTGACTCTGAGCTTTATTAATAATCTTTCATGGATAGGCTTTGCCTTATCCACAGCCCGCTTAATAAAGTCTGGGCCAACTAACTGAACCTCGCCTACGTCGAACCAACCAACCGGCGATCTACACTTCCGCCCATACAAAACATCATATGGCGTCATCTGAATGCAAGAATGGTAGCTGTTGTTATAAGTAAACCCAACAAGAGGGAAGTGATCCTCCCAGCTACCCCTGATATCAATAACACAGGCCTGCAACATATCATCAAGTGCCTGGATAGTATGCTCTGCCTGTCCGTCGGTCTGAGGGTGAAATGTCACACAGAGATTCACCTGTGTCCCTAATACCTTCTAGAAAACCTCCAGAAGTCAGCCGTAGACTGAGCCCATCTGTCTGACATCAAAAATGTAGGAACCCCGTGAAGTCTCACAATCTCCCTGCTATATAATCTAGCATAAACCTTAGCCGAGTAAGTGGTCCTGACCGGAAAAAAATGGGTTGATGTCGTCAGCCTGTTTACCAAAACCCATAAGGAGTCACACTTCCTCCGAGTACGATGCAAACCTGTAACTAGATCCATATTAATCACCTCCCATTTCTAAGTCGGGATCTCAATCTCCTGTAATAGCCCACTGGGCTTCTGGTGCTCAACCATGACCTGCTACTAATTTGGATACTAAGCAACAAACTCTGCTACGTCCCTCTTCAGGTCATCTTACCAATACATACATCTGAGGTCATGATACATCTTAGTCCTGTTACATCCCGTAGTTCCAAGATAGGTATGTGAGGACGTATGTACGAGGATACGACATTAAAGTTGGAAAGGAAGAAAGATTTGATTTTTCCGACGGAAATTTTCCGAACTTCGTGAAGGAAAAAGGTTTATTATTGAGAATTGGATTCTCAACTTTGGTATTTAAGACTTTAAGAATTTATAAGAATTATGGATTTTATTTTCCGGAATTGGTCACGTGGGCCCACGGGAGGAATTTACGGGTTTGTGGGGCCCACATTATTTTCGGGATTTTTAATATTATGGATATTTTCGGGAGATGAAATATTTTGGACATGTAGGAGGGCAACACATGGCACCCCCATGTGGCAATGTGGCCGAAATAGGTGTGCCAGTGTCCCTTGTGCCGTTTTTTGGAGACATGTGGCTAGCCACATGTCTCAAGTTTGTGTGGGACATGTGGTTTGTGGAACCCACACACACATGTCCCCAATCTACACCATACACATTCTTTCATCCTAGCCCTTGGTTGGCCTATAAATACACCCTTAAGCTTGCAAGACTTCTTCATCACTTAAACATTTTCCAAGAGAAAAATATACTCCCTCCTTTGATGAGTTCTCGTCCAAACCCCCCCCACTTGTGTAGAAATTCTTCAATTGTTGTGGTATAATCCCAAATACCTTAGCCTATTATCCCTAGTAGTATTCCAAAGTTATTTCAATGCTAAGAGCCCGAAAATACTATTTTATTCCAATAGTCGCAAAATGAAACCCTAGGAAAATCTTCATAGATAGGATGAAGTGTTAAGAGAAGTTGTTTAGAAACTTCTAAGGGTTTCTTGGAGCGGATTGGAGCATAAGGAATAGGAGTTAAACGTTGCTCAGGATCGACTTAAATCTTGGATAATTTTGGGCTTATCGAGGTAATGATCTATGTCCTTCTATTGTAATTGGAGATTACATATTGTAGTAGTTTATAATTGAGTAAGATATATGGAAGGATGATTAAAAAAGAATTGAACTGTATTTACATTGGACTGTATTTACAGTAGACTCAAGAGATATGAGATTTGATTCAAAGATTATGAGACTTAATTTTGAAAGTAAAGAGACTTGACTTATAAACAACTTGATTTTGGGAAAGGAGAAGTAACTTGATTTAAAGGTATAGGTTACTTGTTTTGAAAGGAATAAGTTACTCGGGTTTTTAAGAAGTATACTTGACGTTGTTTTAAAAAGTGTAAGCCACTTGGTTTAAAAAGTATATTGCTACTTGACTTTAAAAATGAGAAGTGTCTTGGTTTAAAAAGAAGGCATGGTATTGTCTTGATTTGGTTTTAAAGGAAGGCATGGTATTGTCTTGTTTTGGTTTAAAAAGAAGGCATGATATTGTTTTGATTTACTTAAAATGATAGTTACCCTATGATTGATACTACGGGTATTAGTATCGCGTGATTTGTACTTAAAAAGAGTTCTTTTTAAGAGAGTTGAAGTATGTATTGCTTTGGGGTTAAAACCCGGATTTTTGGCATAAAATGAGAGTCTAAGAGTATGTTAAACTTTCCTATGATAGTTGTGATAGCCTTTGTTGTGCAAGTGTTTTACTTCTATGATACCGTGTCTCTCGATGGAGGGCCAGTTATTACGGTTGTTTTATGGCCCAGGTGGGACCTGGTGTTCATGTGTACTTTTTGGTGTGATATCATATCATAGACTGTCGACAGTGAGGAAGGAGTTCCATGGGCATGATGATTTTGAGGGCGTGAGTCCCTGACTTGACATGACTGCTTATATATAAACTGGTATGATACTACAGGCGTTAGTATCTGAGACTTGTTGTATTACGGGGGTTTCTTGTTGTGCTTATGTTGATTACGATAAGTCGATTGTGCTTATGTTATATCACTTACCCCCCTGACTTGTTACGAGTCGCGGGTTAGCTACCCCCGATGCGAGGAATACCTCACGCGGGTCCACGTGACCTATGCGGGCTACGGTAGTCCAGGAATCACTCCGGGTGTGTTACGCCGTCACGAGAATACCTCACGCGGTCCAAGTGGCCATGCGGATTGCGGAGTCGAGAAATGTCGCGGGTTAGCTACCCCGTCGAGAGTACCTCATGCGGGCCCGTGTGGCCTATGCGGATCGCGGAGTTCGTGATTAGGCTCGCACAATGATACTGAGGGCGAATGGCCCTGCTTCGATCATTAGCAGCCTAGAAAAGACCGGTTGCGTTACATCTATTTGCTCTTGTTTATGCTGTGGCACTATGTGCGGTTAATTGGTTTGTTTCGTACATGTTTGTGAATTGGTTTTAAAATGTTATGATTTCAATTCAGTACTTTCAGTTTCACATACTTGGTACCTGTTGTACTGACCTCCTTCGGGGGGCTGCGTTCATGCCTGTCACGACCCGACCGGGCGCGGTGCCCTACCAGGCACCCTTTCGGTATACATCAGAGAATAGCAGCGGAACATACACAACTTATAAAATGCTTAAACATAAAATAACAACAGGCTAGCCGATAAGGCCACCTTCCGTAAAATATACATAGTAAAATAGTACATTTTTTTCTTTACAACCCAATCCACAAATGTGACTACAGACCTCTAAGAATAACAACTGTGACAGGACAGGGCCCCGCCATACCCCTGAATGTACAACAACCGACCATACCAGGGATAAGCCTCCGGAGTAATGGAGCTTCTCAACAGCTGAATCAGGGATCCTAAAAGTGAGGATCAGCTACCTGTATACTCTACCAGCGGCATGAACGCAGCCCCCCGAAGGAGGTCAGTACAACATGTACCAAATATGTGGGCTGAAATCAGTAATGAAATCATAAGTCTATAATAAAACTGGAGACATGTATGATAGCTCAATTAACAGTACACTGTGCCTTACTAACAATGAGAGTAAATAAGAGTATACTTACAACATAAAAATAGGAAGCTCACGATCAAAGAAGGACCACCCGCCCGCAGTATCATTAAGCAATCCTACTCCTGAGACTATTTCACCCGCATAGGTCGTGTGGACCCGCATGAGGTATTCCTCGCATGGGACTATTTCACCCGCATAGGTCGTGTAGACCCGCATGAGGTATTCCTCGCATAGGCTGTATCCGCCCGCATGGGACTATTTCACCCGCATAAGCCCTTACGGACTCGCATGAGGTATTCCTCGCATCGTGGGTAGCAAATCCACGGAATATGCAAATGCCACAAACCCGGGGAATGACCCCGTAATGAATAACATACTACTAGCACAAACCGACTATCACACATAACATAAGCACTACCGGCTTATCATACATAACATAAGCACTACCGGCTTATCATACCATATATAAGCAAGTTAAGAAATCCCCTAACTTCTTATTAGTCTTATACATGTACACACTCATTTTTAGTTTACTTAAGGCACTAACATGTCATTATAAAAATCTGGGAATTTAACCCAAAGTACTACGTACTTCATTTCTTTTAAAATGACTCTTTTTCATATAAAACTTCCAAGATACTAACAACCGTAGTATCAAGTCATAACTACTTTTCAAGACAAGTCACAATACCTTTTTGAAATACATTTAGGCTTCCAAATCAAGTGACTTCTTTCTTTTAAAAATCTTAAGCAATTGATGCCTTTAAATCAATTTGTCTTTCATTATTTCAAGTCATTTATAATACTTAAATTACGTAGAGTAAACCACTCCTTTTAACTTTCCATAAAGCTATTATAACCAACTTCCCATAAAGTTGTTATACTAGCTTTATACCTTAGAAACTTACATTCTTCTTTATAACCGAGAGACTTAAACTTTCCAAACAAAACAAGTGTCATATACTTTCAAAAATACTTTAAGTCTCTTAACTTTTGAAAACCAAGATATCCTTAATATTTAAACAAGTGAGTTAATTCCCTAACTCAACCAACTTGGACATTCTTAAAATAAGCCAAGGATATCAAATGGACTAGATTGTCAAAATCTTGTACGTCTACCGTACTATACATTTACAACTTATTCATGCTCAAGAGATAAGAAAGTTCCACATACCTCTTCGGTTTAATCCACTTGCTAAGTCCAATACGCCGCACGTAGTATGTCAACCTATAATGACCATAGTACGTCTATTAACTTCTTACTTCAAACGTAGAATATTCCAAGTGCAAAGTCACTAAATTCTACGGAAAATCGGACAACACTTCCTTTGTTTCTACATACTTTGCCACCTTTTTCAAGGCCGAATTCAATAACCAAACACGCCACATTTAAGGATCAACAAAGTAGTTAACAATAGGGGATCACACGCTTAATCAAGACATGTAAAATTCCGCCCCACAATAAATATCAAACTAGCCAACATATAATGTCCATTCGGCAAAATAAGGACAACAATACAAATTCGTTTCCAATCCCTTTTCAATCCAAGTGGTTTAATATAACATGTTATCTAGCCACAATTGATTATAACTACTACAATCCTCAAGTAGGTAAACATGCGACGATTCTAATTATCGACCAAATTGTATTTCAATTTCAAATGGCTTAACATGTCATTTTCGGATTTGAGCTTCCAAATTTCCATAATACTTATCAATCTTCATAACACATATCACATGATCATTTCTAACTTATAATAACATGTAATCTTCAATTACAAAAGTAAGACAAAGATTATACCTCATTTAGCCCAAATATGATCCAAGATTACAAGTCGATCCTTAGCAACTTTAGCTCCTCCTTTCGACGTTCCAATCCACTCCAAGCAACCCTTAGAATCTTATAAAGAACTCCTCTTCAAGTTCCAACTTCAAAGTTGAATAACTCCTTAGGTTTTCGCCTTGCGACTAATACGAAAACACTATTTTTCCGGAATCTTTCTATAGAGATACCCTTACAATACACTTAGGAACCTTGGTTTAAAGTATGGGGATTATTGGACAAAAATTGAAAAATCTTCTCTTGGAACCCTAGCATTGCCGAGAGCACACTATGTGTTTCTTCAAATTTTCTTGAAAATTTTCTAAGTGTATAAGCTTGTCTTGTAACTAGTAGACATATATAACACTAGGAAGGGTCTAGATTAGCACACATGTGGGGCTTAGATGAGTTTCACATGGATCAAGCCCAAGTGGCACTTTGACAAGTCAACAATGTAAAGCTCTTTGTCTTTGCAAGACTTGGTCATTTAAATTATGGTCAAATGACCATTTAACCATGCCATTTTCGTCCAAGATCACTAAGGGGGGTGACACGTGTCTCCCTCCCATTCGTCGCAATATTTCGTTTTCCGACAATTCCATAATTCCGATAAATTCTTACTCGTCTCAAATCTTAACATTTTTGAGTTCCTACGTACGTTCTTATAAACATATCCTGAAATTCCGGGGTGTAACATTCTTCCCCCCTTAGAAACATTTGTCCCCGAATGTTCTTTTGGGAGTCAAACTTAAAGATAGCGACATAGTCTCCTTACAACCCCTACATACCAATAATGCCACATGTGGCCACATAACAATACTCATACAAAAATGTCAAACTGAACCCCATGTGTCAACGTCGGTTATCTGCATAAAACTTATGTTGACTTTGAGCTTACTAATAATCTTTTCTGGATAAGCTTCGCCTTATCCACAGCCCGCTGAATCAAGTCTGGACCAAATAACTGAACCTCGTCTATGTCGAACCAACTAACCGGCGATCTACACTTCCTTACATACAAGGCCTCTTACAGGGCCATCCGAATACTGGAAGGGTATCTGTTATCGTACGTAACTCGACAAGAAGCAAATAACCTTCCCAGCTATCTCTGAAATCAAGAACACAGGCCCGCCACCCATCCTCAAGTCCTGGATGGTACGCTCTGCCTGTCCGTTGGTCTGAGGGTGAAAGGTAACACTGAGACCCACCTGTGTCCCTAAAACCCTTCTGAAACAACCTCCAGAAGTTATCTGTAACCGAGCTCATCTGTCTGACATCATAAACGTAGGAACCCCGTGCAGTCTCACAATCTCCCTGCTATAAAAGCTGGCATAAACCTCAGCCAAGAAAGTGGTCCTAACCGGAAGAACACGGTAGGTTTCGTCAGCATGTTCCATGACCCCCAGGGGGTCGCACTTCCTCTGAGTACGATGCGACCCTGTAACAAGATCCACATTAATCACCTCCCATATCTAAGTCGGGATCTAAATCGCCTGCAATAGCCCACTGGGCCTCTGGTGTTCAACCTTGACCTGCTACTAATTCGGACACTAAGCAGTAAACTCCGCTATGTCCCTTTTTCCTGTTATCTTACCCATACATACATCTGAGGTCACGACACGACTTAGTCGGCCCCGAACAATTAGAGCAATAAGCACTGCGTGCCTCCCCTAAAACCTGCTGACTAGTCCTGCAGTACCGGGTACACGCAATCTATCCTCATCTCACAACACCCCATCTGGTGCTACTCAAACAGGCTCTTCTCTTCTCGGAGAGCCGTATCTCGGTACCGTATCATAACTAGATCCTCATATTGTCTCCTCTTTACCTCCTCAACGACGGAAAACTCAGCAACCTCTCGGATCTAAACTTCATTAACCTTGGAAACAAATAATCAAACCCCTAGGCTCGGTAACTGAAGAATTTCACGGACCACGTCCAGTCTATATGGCTGCCCATCTGGCATACTACCCTTAGATCTATGACTAAGAGTATCTGTAACCGTCTCGGCTTTCCCCAGATGGTATAGGATATCAATATCACAATCCTTGGGTAACTCTAACCACCGTCTCTGTCGCAAATTCAACTGCCTCTGTCTGAAGATATACCGGAGGCTCTTACGGTCTGCACAAATATCCACATGAAGTCTATATATAAGTCATGCCTCCAAATCTTCAAGGCATGATTTAACTGCCGCCAGCTCTAAATCGTGAGTAGCGTAATTTCCTTTCCTGCTTCCCTAACTGCCGGGAAAACATAGGCTCTATCCTTATCGGGTTGCGTCAGCACACAACCTAGCCCAACACCCAACGTGTTATAATAATAACCTAACCCTCTAGTCTTTCAGGAGTTGTTACAACTGTAGTCGAGTCAACTTATCTTCCAATAACTGGAAACCTTTCTCATTCTTAAGAAATATTCGGGTGTCCATAATCTCAATTATGGTTCCTGTTTCCTTTTCTCTGTTGCAACCAAACTTGGTCATTAACTTAGATTTGATTCTTTTGCTTGCCTCCTGGCTAAGACTTCCTGTCAATCACAATTTAGGGGGGGGGGGGAGATTTCCTTGATCTCGTCAAGTAGTAACCAGATTTTCCTTTCCCAGTTTGTAGAGCCTATAGCTAGGTGTTACCACATTTCCTCGAAATTTTCTTACTTCCCATTATTTACTAATGGTCTTTACACTAGTCTGGGGTAATCATATCTCGTGCAACTTACATAACCATAGTCGTATTCTCTTTTATCCTCCTGGTCATAACCTTACCTTATGCTTATTATTAGCAAAAGTATTTCTATCTTGATTCATAATCGTACAGTTTCATATATGCGTACTACCTGCATTTTTATCCTTACGACACTTCCTCGACCATTTCGTAACGTCGTTCTTAATTACCCCAACACAATACTTTTCCCACGGTTATCTAAAACTGTAACCTATGGCATGACGATACCGAAGACCTTACCAGTCTCATATCCTTCGTCTAACAACATGGGTACACGCAACCCCATAATACGTAAAACTGTCCTTTTATGTGGGGGAGAAAACTTATCTCCCTTTCTTAAACTTTCCTTGGAGTCACAACCCTAATCACAGGGTCCTCTCGCGGTCCAGTAAATATCTAATCATCACGCACCGCCTTAAAGTCATGTAGATTTTCAAAACCTACCAAAGTTATCTTCTGTTTTCCGTAGGCAGCACTCGTACTTATCTTATTCTTACTTGCGCGCTATCCTGAACTTATCCGGAAGGTCGTGGCCCTGACCGCCACACCAAACCAACTCCAAGTACATCCAAGGGCACTTAGCATAAACTCCTTCAACCTCGAGTATTACTTACTTTCTGCATTAATTTACCTCAAACGAACAAGTCACACAGACTTATTAAAATCAACAATGTCAAAGAAGGAAGGATAATTCACTGGTTACCACCACTTCTCTTCCTTTCCACTCGATAACCGACTTACCGGGAACTGGTACCGAATCAATCTCTCTTTTGTAGTCCATGTTGGCATAACAAGAGGCCAACTAGCTCGTACTCATAATGACCTCAACGTCTATCAAAACAACTCTGCTAGGTCTGCTAGGGTCCAACGACTGTATTTGTTACCGGTAATTATTATCTACCCGCTCAGCTACCACCCAACACTCACGGGTGTAGTCACCTCGAAAGGTCCTCATGGATTCAGGTTCCATTTCTTTACACTTGGTTGCTCTCTTTCTTACTGGTCGTACTCTTCCCGTACTTCCAAACTTATTGTAGCATACGTACATAGCCTTCATACTGATTCGGGCCTCCAATCTTTGGAGTTACTATTCTAAACAACTTAAGGCCATTTTCGGCTCTCACAACCTGGTTCCGGTGAAATGCGTCCATGAACCCGTAAAATGATTAACTAGACTCGGGCCTTGCACCCTAGTGACCCTGTCACGTAGCGGGACTACTACCAACTGATCCCATTACATTTCAAGCTATGGGACGACCCTTAATAGGTCCTCAACCCGACTCGGCGTCGTACTTAACTCTTACCCTTGGTCTGACTTAACCTTTTACTACCCGAGAAGGCCTTATATATCTAAGGTATCGGTGGTTATCAACATTCCTAGGCTCACAATTTCCATGCTCCAAGCCTAACTTATCAGTCCCCCCGTAAACGGGTTCAAAAACTTCTCAATAAACTATAATCGTGTTGTCTTGTCCACAACAACCATACTTACTCCATACGGATCTCACCCGTACCATTCTCGAAATCCTACTACGTAGCTCAATCTATTAACATAGTCTTCCATTAATTACCTTAATAATAACTTCTTAAGGGTCAATTTCCTTCTCAGACAGCTCATCATTTCCTAATTATCTCAAATTAGTACGTAAAACCTTGATGAGAATTCATTAAACTGTTTCATACCTTCCCGGTATTTATTTAGTCCTTACCAAATCCTGGTAACCTAAAATCATCCTAGGCAACACATATGTGACCCCCATACATAAATCCGTATAGTTGTATGTCACAATACCAACTATACTACAAATATTACCAACCTGGATACGCAATCCACATAATCTTTCCTGGGTCACTGCTGCCTTTCTCGTAGCTGCAAACAACATAACTTGTTAGGGAGAGACGACCCTAACCACACAGCTCTATCGCACGATCTTAGAGTGAGAAGAATGGAAACCAATCCTAAATGTCCTGCAGCCTCCTGATTATAGATGTGGTGCACAACACACCGATAATCAAGACTCTACTAGACACGGTGCAGACACTTTCCGAGGACTAATCGCTCGATACCACTTTTGTCACGACCGAACCGGGCTCGCGATCGTGCCTACACAGGCACCCCATTCGTATACATCGAGAGAATAGCGGGAACATACACAACTTATAAAATGCTTAAACATAAAATAACAACAGGTGGCCGATAAGGCCACCTTCCGTAAAATATACATAATAAAGCGACATTTTTTCTTTACAACCCAATCCACAAATGTGACTACAGACCTCTAAGAATAACAATTGTGACGGGACAGGGCCCCGCCATACCCCTGAATGTACAACAACCGACCATACCAGGGATAAGCCTCCGGAGTAATGGAGCTTCTCAACAGCTGAATCAGTGATCCTAAAAGTGAGGATCAGCTACCTGTATACTCTACCTGCGGCATGAACGCAGCCCCCCGAAGGAGGTCAGTACAACATGTACCAAATATGTGGGCGAATCTTGTAATGAAATCGTAAGTCTATAATAAAGCGGAGACATGTATGATAGCTCAATTAACGATAATCGGCCTTACTAACAATGAGAGTAAATAAGAGTATACTTACAACATAAAAATAGGAAGCTCACGATCAAAGAAGGACCACCCGCCCGCAGTATCATTAAGCAATCCTACTCCTGGGACTATTTCACCCGCATAGGTCGTGTGGACCCGCATGAGGTATTCCTCGCATGGGACTATTTTACCCGCATAGGTCGTGTAGACCCGCATGAGGTATTCCTCGCATAGGCTGTATCCGCCCGCATGGGACTATTTCACCCGTATAAGCCCTTACAGACTCGCATGAGGTATTCCTCGCATCGTGGGTAGCAAATCCACGAAATATGCAAATGCCACAAACCCGGGGAATGACCCCGTAATGAATAACATACTACTAGCACAAACCGGCTATCACACATAACATAAGCACTACCGGCTTATCATACATAACATAAGCACTACCGGCTTATCATACCATATATAAGCAAGTTAAGAAATCCCCTAACTTCTTATTAGTCTTATACATGTACACTCTCATTTTTAGTTTACTTAAGACACTAACATGTCATTATAAAAATCCGGGAATTTAACCCAAAGTACTACGTACTTCATTTCTTTTAAAATGACACTTTTTCATATAAAACTTCCAAGATACTAACAACCGTAGTATCAAGTCATAACTACTTTTCAAGACAAGTCACAGTACCTTTTTGAAATACATTTAGGCTTCCAAATCAAGTGACTTCTTTCTTTTAAAAACCTTAAGCAATTGATGCCTTTAAATCAATTTGCCTTTCATTATTTCAAGTCATTTATCATACTTAAATTACGTAGAGTAAACCACTCTTTTTAACTTTCCATAAAGCTATTATAACCAACTTCCCATAAAGTCGTTATACTAGCTTTATACCTTAGAAACTTACATTCTTCTTTATAACCGAGAGACTTAAAACTTTCCAAACAAAACAAGTGTCATATACTTTCAAAAATACTTTAAGTCTCTTAACTTTTGAAAACCAAGATATACTTAATATTTAAACAAGTGAGTTAATTCCCTAACTCAACCAACTTGGACATTCTTAAAATAAGCCAAGGATATCAAATGGACTAGATTGTCAAAATCTTGTACGTCTACCGTACTATACATTTACAACTTATTCATGCTCAAGAGATAAGAAAGTTCCACATACCTCTTCGGTTTAATCCACTTGCTAAGTCCAATACGCCGCACGTAGTATGTCAACCTATAATGATCATAGTACGTTTATTAACTTCTTACTTCAAACGTAAAATATTCCAAGTGCAAAGTCACTAAATTCTACGGAAAATCGGACAGCACTTCCTTTGTTTCTACATACATTGCCACCTTTTTCAAGGCCGAATTCAATAACCAAACACACCACATTTAAGGCTCAACAAAGTAGTTAACAATAGGGGATCACACGCTTAATCAAGACGTGTAAAATTCTGCCCCACAATAAATATCAAACTAGCCAACATATAATGTCCATTCGGCAAAATAGGGACAACAATAGAAATTCGTTTCCAATCCCTTTTCAATCCAAGTGGTTTAATATAACATGTTATCTAGCCACAATTGATTATAACTACTACAATCCTCAAGTAGGTAAATGTCACGACCGATCCGGGCGTGGTCGTGCCTACCAGCACCCAAGTAGATATACATCGAGTAACCAATGAGTATAAAAACAAAGACATGAAACAATAAAGAGTAAACGATCTAACCAAGAAAATGTCGACTTTCGGCATGTATATATAAACCAAAACTTGAGCGATTACATCCTTTACAAACCACACAACAAGCATTACTCTGCACCTAAGAATTTCTATAACAACTATGAAGGCGGGGCCATACCCCACAGAATGTACAAGTACCTACAATCTCAGGGAATCATACCAAAAGATAAGCCTCCGGAGAAACGGAGCTTCCCAAAACGCTGAACGGTGATCCTACGAGCGAGGATCAACGACTGATTTACCTCTACCTGCGGCATGAACGCAGCCGAAGGAGGTCGATAACAGTACCAAGTATGTGGCCGAAAATCGTAAATGAAATCATAATAGTCTATATAAAACAGGAGACATATATGATAACCAATTTACGATATACAATATGTAAGCAGTCATGTCAAGTCAGGGACTCACGCCCTCAAAGTCATCACTCAAATATAACCATGGGTCTCATGCCCACAATATCAAGCATGCCCGTGGAATTCCTTCATCACTGCGGGCAGTCCGTGATATAAAACACCCAGGAATACACATGAACACCAGGTCCCACCTGTGTCATAATAAAACCGTACGGGGTAAGTATGAAGACATAGCCGACTACTAGAACCCACCGTACCAACAATGCTATAAAACTGTATCACGAGGTCTTTCTACACCGCCAAATGATCGAAGCTGGGCCACTCGCCCGCAGTATCATTGTGTGCGTCTAATCCCGGAACTCCCGCAGTTCCGCATAGGCCACATAGGCCCGCATAAGGTATTCCTCGCATCACAGGGCAGCTAACCCTCGGCAACATCCTGGATTCCCGCAATCCGCGTGGCGCGTGGACGCGTGAGGTATTCTCGCATCACATTCTGGAACTCCGCGACTTCGCATAGGTCCCATGGACCGCATGAGGTATTCTCGCGTCGGGCGACTTAACCCCGGCATCATAACAAGTCAGGAGGGTGAGTGATATAATACTAACACAACGGCTTATCGTTAAACAACATAAGCACAACAAGAATAACCTCCTTACACAAACATCACAAGATACTAACACACGTAGCATCATAACATGTTCACTTTATCAAGCCAACAAGAATGTATTACAAGGCTATCACAAAACATAGGCAAGTTACTCACACAAGGTACTTTCATTTCATGTCAACAAATCCGGGTTTTAATCCCAAGGTACTACATACTTTATGTTATACCCCGTATTTCCAGAGTATGTACGTGAGGGCGTACGTATAAAAGTTTAAGCCTTAAAGTTAGGCATAGGTCGAAATATTGTGCACAACACACGAAAAGAATCGTTTTTTCAAATGACGCTTTCCAAACTTTGCGAAGGGAAAATTCCGGCTATGTCATTTATTATTTTTACGGATTTTTCCGAGAGACGAAATATTTTGGACCAACGGGAGGGTAACACTTGTCACCCTCATATGGACGACAACTTGGGCAAGGGTTGGACGATTTTGTGGCTTAGTTTTTGGTCAAGGAGTTGGTAGGATATTTGTGTAGTAGATGGATAAGGACACTTGCCTAAATCTCCACCTTACACTTGCCTACCACTTGGCTTCATCTTGGCCATTGGTTGGCCTATAAATACCCCCCTAACTTGAAGGTTTTCTTCATCCACAAATCAATTCTCCAAGTCTTGAAAAAAATCCCGCCCCTCTCTTATAGCTTTTCGTCCAAGCACTTCTCCCCCTTCCTCGAGTCTGGCCGAAACCTACCCCCCTTGGTAGAAAAGTTGTCTTCCAAGTATAGTTACTATTCCTAAATACCTAGCCCCAAATCCCTTATAGTATTTAAGTAGAAGTTGTTAGAAACTTCTAAGGGTTTCTTGGAGCTATCGAACGATACAAATTAGGAGCTAAACTTTGCTCAGGATCGACATTTAACTTGGATAATTTTGGGCTTATCGAGGTAAATACTCTTGTCCTTCTATTGTAATTGGATATTACATATAAGAATAGTTAAGATTTGAATATAAGATATAGAAGGATATTAAAGAATAGAATTGAACTGAAATCACATCAGAAGAATAATAAAGAAGTATTGATCAGTACTTACATGGAATTTGTGTTTCTGATGAACTTGTGTAGCTTGACGGTAGGGAAGTCTGCCCAATTTTCCGTAGAATAAATAACCTCTGCTTAGAATAGTCTGCAGTAGTCTAGACATTGATAGGCGTGTCGACTATTATAGGTTGATTCTCTGCGCGACATATTCGACTTGGTAGGTGGTTTTCGCCGAGAAGGTATGTGATTCTTCCTATACTCTTGAGCATGATATTTTAAAATATATATAGTACGGTAGACGTACGTGTGTTAACTGGACGTACTTTTACGGCAATGTCTTTTGACTTAAGCCTGAATAATAAGAATCTTGAAGTATTTCAAAGAATATTGAATCATTTTTAACGTAAGAGTAATATTTGGTTTTAAACAAAAGCTTAAGAGTTATACTAGCTTTATGGGAAGTTAGGTATAACAACTTAAGAAAGATAAAAGGCTGTTTACTTATTTGTTTATAAAAGCCTTGTATTGATTTACGTAAAGTGTAGTAAGATTCTTTGATAAGTAGACATATTATGATGCTACGTGTGCTAGTGTCTTGTGATGTTGTGAAAGGGGTCATTCTTGTTGTGCTTACGTTGTTAAACGTTAAGACCGTTATCTTGTTATTATATCACATACCCTCGACTTGTTATCCGAGGGCTTGCCACCCTTGATGCGGGTCTATACGGCTATGCGGTCTATATGACTATGCGGGCTGCGGGAGTTCGAGATTGATCATTAGGGTGTTTTATCCGACGCGGGGATGCCTATGCGGTGCGTGTGACTGTGCGGTCTATGTGACTATGCGGACTGCGGGAGTCCAGGAGGGTACCGGGGTTAGCTACCCCCGTTGCGAGGAATACCTCATGCGGGTCTGTGTGTGACCTATGCGGGCGCGGAAGTCCGAGATTAGGCACGCATAATGATACTATGGGCGATTGGCCTTGCTTCGATCATTAGCGGCCTAGAAAAGACCAGTTACATTATATCTATTTTGCTCTTGTTTATGTTGTGGCACTATGTGCGGTTAAACTGGTTGTATTTGCAAATGGTTTTAAATACTTTGATTTTACTTTAGTACTTCTGATTTCGCATACTTGGTACTGTTGTCAGACCTCTTCGAGGCCGCGTTCATGCCCGCGGTAAGGAAGCAGGTGCTAGATCCACATCCTTAGGATCTCTACTTTGGTGTCAGGAGCTCCATCTTCTCCGGAGGCTCGACTTGTGGTATGGTTCTCCCTGATGTTGTAGATATATGTACATTCAGGGTATGGCGGGGCCTGTCCGCCATAGTTGTTTACTTTCCTAAGTGCGTAGTCATGTTGTAAAGTTGGGATGTAACTGTTCACTCTTTATATATATATATGCCGAAAGGCGACTTTCATCCGATAAACTGTGTCTCAATTTACATTTGTTTCATGTCTTGTTTTTATATTCCGCTGATTACTCTGATGTATGGCTACTTGGGTGCCCCGGTAAGGCACCAGTCACTGGCCCCGGAACGGGTCGTGACACTTTAACTCTTTAAAAAGATCCATTTCTTTCACAAAAAGTCATACGATACCCGTAGTATCAAAATAGAGTAACTATCTTTTTAAGTAAACCAAAACAATTTTCATACCTTCTTTTTAAACCAACTTAAGACAAAAGCATGCCTTCTCTTTTAAACAAAAACACTTCAATTTTTCAAGTCTCTCTCTTGTATAAATCAAGTCCCTTACTTTGGAATTTTTAAGAAAATCAATACTTGTTTTTAATGATCTTATTAAAGCAGCCATGATCTAGGAAATGTAATACAATTTTGTCTTATCTTAGCTTCTATGCAGATGGAAGATTCTACTTGTTTTAAGTTAATTATTAGTCATTACATTTTCCTTTAATAACGCTACAATGGCTTGTTCGATACTCATTCCCATTTCCGAATTCAATATAACATTATTATTAAAAACCAAGTACTCATTACTCACGAATGAGGTTTCACAACATTCCACGCAATTCAAGTTCTTCACATATCAAATCAATTCAAATATAAGTCAAGTCTCTTATCTTTTAAAAATCAGTAAACCATTCTTTTACCTACATAAAGTTGTTATAATTAAATTCCCATAAAGCCATTATAACACTTTATGTTTTAAACCAACCAAATTCGTTTAGCACACGTACGTCTACCGTACTACATAGTTTACAATAATCATGCTAGAAAGGATAGGAAGAGGTTCACATACCTCGCGACGATTATCGACAATTAGCAAAACGCTCCAAAGTACTATAACCTTGCTAGCCCTTTTCCACCCTTCAAGTAGAATACGCTACTCGTAGTACTTCAACCTATAATGGCCATGAAACGTCTATTAACCTCTAGATCTCTTCGTAGGATATTTCTAAGAACAAGGTTCCATATCCTATGGAAAATTCGGCAGCACCTCCCTCGTTTCTACTCAATTTTCCACCTTTTCCAAGGCCCGATAACCGTAATTAACATACTATAATTAAGGTGCAATAATATCGAAATTTAAAGAAGGGGATCACACGCCCAAACGGAACGCGATTAACAATCTCTCCTTAACAACAACAATAATTAAAGAAGGGGATAACACGCCCAAACGGAACGCGATTAACAATCTCTCCTTAATAACAACAATAATTAAAGAAGTGGATAACACGCCCAAACGGAACGCGATTAACAATCTCTCCTTCATAACAACAATAATTAAAGAAGGGGATCACGCCCAAAGCGGCGCGATTAACAATCTTCCCCTTAACAACAATGTAAATACAGTCCAAAGTAAATACAGTCCAAAGTAAATACGGTCCTTAAGTTGGGGTCCTTGGCCAACTTTTACAATTTTACTTATTCAATTACTTCATTAGTCTTCCAACTTATATTCCAATCTTAATATAAGTTATAGTTCCTTTGTTGTTAACTTCTTAGTAAGTAATGGATACATTTTTACCATTTTAATTGCTAATATGCCAATTCTCCTTTTAATATCTTAACAAGATCCAAATATTTCCTTATATCTTATAGTCCATAATATACTTCCAATATATGTATAATATCCAATATACATAATAATCAACTTCACAAAGAGGTTAAGGTTCATTACCTCAATTTAGCCCAAAAATATCCAAGAACTTAAAGTCGTTCCTAAGCAAGTTTTAGCTCCAATATTTGTGTTCCAAACCACCACAAGTCACCCTTAGAAGTTTCTAACCAACTTCTATTCAATAATTAACTCCAAAAAGTGAAGAACACTAAAGTTCCAAATCTGTCCACTCTCGGCTTTGTGAGGATTTTTGAGGCTAGGGGTGTGAAATCTTGTCTAACTCTTGGTTAATAATCTTCCTAATACATTAAGGAAGAACACTTATAAGTTTAAGAATATTTGGACAACATTTGCTCAAGAAATAAAGGGGTTGGACGAGAGCACTAGGGAGGGAGAGGAAAATATTTTCAAGTCTTGAAATGTTCTAAGTGTGGAAGATTTTCATCAACTAGAGGTGTTTATATAGGACAACCAAGGGTTAGAATTGAAACATGTGTATGGTATAGATTGTTTGTGTAGGTTCCTTTCTCCACTTGTCCTACAAATGCCATGCAAGACTTTGACCATTTGACTAGCCCACTAACTCTAAAAAAAACGTCCAACTATGCCATGCAAGACTTTTGGCCACTTGTCTTGCCCACTAGTCTTAAAAAAAAACGTCCAACATGGCTCTTGGGGTGACACATGCCGCCTTCCTATTGGTCCAAAATATTTAATTACTCGGAACAATTCCACAATTGGATAAAATATCGAAAACGTAAAATTTCCTTCACAAGGTTCAGAAATATTTTCCGTCGAGAAATCACATCTTTCATTCTTACCCTAATTAGGGTTTATACATTCGTACGTACATCCTTACATACATACTCCGGAACTACGGGGTATAACATTCTTCCCCCCTTAGAAACATTCGTCCCGAATGTTCCTTCCAAGTCTCTAAACATACCTGTGCCGGTATAGTCTTCCCTACTATACTTACGAAACCAATTATGCCACTCATGGCCATAATACAACGTACGCGCAAAAACTCACATCCGAGCCAACGAAGAATCATCTCTAAAGCGTATAACAATACTATTAGCTCCACCCATGGTCCAAAGGATACTTTCTTCACATCTTTACTTTATAAAACGGACACTTCCATCTTCTTCACACATCTTCGCCTCTTTTCTTACTAGTCGTACCCTCCTCGTATACTCAAACTCTTTCTACTATACATATCACATTTCTGTCATTGCTTCAGTTTTTAAAATCTCGGGGTTACTATCTTCAACTTGGTTGTAATTAACTGGGAACACTCTGGATGAATCTTCGATACTCTTCCGAATCATAGCAACATGAAAGACCGGACGTACTGCCTCCTAAGTCAGACGGCAGTGCTAACTTATAGGCAACCTGGCCTATTCTACAAATGATCTGAAAAGGCCCAAAGTACCTCGGGCTAAGTTTCCCCTGCTTTCCAAAACTCGTCACACCCTTCTGGGGTGGTACCTTCAAGAAGACCCATCGTCAACCTGAACTCCAAGTGTTGACGCCGATTATCCGTAAGACTTTTGTTGACTCTGAGCTGCTAATAACCTCTTCTGGATAAGTTTCGCCTTATCCACATTCTGCTGAATCAAGTATGGACCAACTATCTGAACCTTGTCAACATCGAACCAATCGACCGGCAACCTATACTTCCGCCCATACAAGGCTTCATAAGGCGCCATCCGAACACTGAAATGGTAGCTATTATAATACTCACTCAACACGAGGAAAATAATCCTCGCGCTCACGAAATCAAAACAGGCGTAACCTATCCTCAAATGTCTGGATAAAACGTGTTGTTTGTCCGTCGGCCCGAGGGTGAATGCAATACTGAGACTCACCTGAGTTCCTAACCCCGTCTAGTAAAACCTCCAGAAAAGAAAATAGCCGTAAACTGGGCTCCACTGCTTGCCATAAAATAAAAGTAGGAACCCCGTGCATCCTTACAACCTCCCTGATATATAACATCTCGCATAACCTCGCGTAAAATGCGATCTGGCGAAAGACAAGATGGGCTGACCTCATCGGCCCGACTACTGGTCGAACGCATCCACGAACTCGTACGATGGTTACCTAAACCTGGGCCTAACACCCTCGTGATCCTATCACCTAGCGGGACCACCTCAAACTGACCCTACCTCAATCCGGGCTGCGGGTTGACTCGCGATCTTGCCTCAACCCGACCCATTATCGCCCTAAATTCTTGTTCCCCGTCCGGGACAATCTTACTATTCTCGTCATGAAAATCACCACTTTTATCTTGCTAAACCTATGGAATTATCCCACAATACATTTCACGCATACCAAGTACTTCGACAAATGCTAACTGTAAAATCTTTTACTCAAGACGGCCTCACATCTAAGGTCTCCACTGTTATAATATTCTAAGGCTCACAATTTCCCTGCCCCTAAACTTACCTTTTCAACTAACCATGTTCTCTAAATCACAATTTTACACAGTGCTTATCCAAACATAACACTTTAACATAAAATTATCATATCACGCACACAAATCTCTAGAGGGTTAAGGATATACCTGTAACTACTGCTTCCCTCTAATCATAGTCCTTCCCTGCAGGGCGCATAGCAAAAAAAGGCGATGAACCAGCCATCGATCCCGGGTGAGTCTCCACATCCGCTACCTCGTGTCACGACCGAACCGGACGTGGATCGTGCCTTACCCGGGCACCCAAGTAGACATAAATCAGAGTAACCAGCGGAAAATAAAACAAGACATGAAACAATATGAAGTGAAAAACAGTTTTTCTGAGAAAAGTTGTCTTTCGGCATATATATATATATAAACTTGAGCGATACATCTCTTTTACAAACCACACGCCAAAGATTACTACATGACCTCTAAGAATGTTATAACAACAATGGCGGGACGGGGCCCGCCATACCACGAATGTAAGTACCTACAACGACGGGGACTATACGAAAGATAAGCCTCCGAGACACGGAGCTTCCCAAAACTGTGACCACATGAGCGAGGATCGACAAGCGGTGTACCTACACTGCGGCATGAACGCGGCCCGAAGAAATCAGTACCAAGTATGTGGCGAAAATCAGTAAATGAAATCATAATAGTCTATATAAAGCGAAGACATATATGATAACCAATTTACGATACCTGATATATGCGATATGTCAAGTCGAGGACTCACGCCCTTAAAATCATCACTCAAATATAACCATGGGTCTCATGCCCACAATATCAATCATGCGCCGTGGAATTCCTTCCTCACCGCCGTGATCCATGATATAAAAGCACCAAGGAATACACAATAACACGAGTCCCACTGTGTCATAATAAAGCATGCGGGGTAAGTACGAAGGCATAGCCGACTACTAAAACCCACGTACCAACAATGCTATAAAAGCGTATCACGAGGTCTTTCTAGACCGCGCCACATGATCGAAGCCGCTCGCCTCGGTATTAATGTGCGCGTCAAATCCTGGAACTTCACGCGCTGACTCGCATAGGCCCTAGGCGCATGAGGTATTCCGCGTCGAGGGTAGCTCTTCCTCGGCATCGTCCTGACTCTCGTAGTCGCGTAGGCCACATAGACGCATGAGGTATTCCCCGCACACTAACACGGAACTCTCGTAGCTCGCATAGGTCCCCTGGACCGCGTGAGGCATCCTCGCGTCGGGCGACTTAACCCCGGTATAACATGTCAAGAGGTGAGTGGTACAATACTAACATAACGGCTTATCGTAAACAACATAAGCACAACAAGGGAACCCCCTTTACACAAACGTTACAAGATACTAATACACATAGCATCATAACATGTTTACTTATCAAACCAACAAGAAAGTATTACAAGGCTATCACAAACCAACATAGTCAAGTTATTCACACAAGGTACTTTCTATTTTATGTCAACAAGTTCGGGTTTTTTTATCCCCAAAGTACTTCATATATTAACTCTTTAAAAAGATCTGTTTCTTTCACAAAAAGTCACACGATACCCGTAGTATCAAAAATAGAGTGACTATCTTTTTAAGTAAACCAAAACAATTTCCCTACCTTCTTTTTGAACAAACTTAAGACAAAAGCATGCCTTCCTTTTTAAATGAAAACACTTAAATTTTTCAAGTCTTTGTCTTTTATAAATCAAGTTCTTACTTTGAAATTTTTAAGAAAATCAAAACTTGTTTATTAATGATCTTATTAAAGCAGCCATCATCTAGGAAATGTAATACAATTTTGTCTTATCTTAGCTTCTATGCAGATGGAGGTTTCTACTGGTTTTAATAATACTTAATTAGTCAATACATTTTCCTTTATTAGCACTGCAGTGGTTTGTTCGATACTTATTCTCATTTCTGAAATCAATACAAGTCTTTCATAAACAATTAAGTAAACCGTTCCTTTTTATCTTTCTTAAGTCGTTATACCTAACTTCCCAAAAAGCTAGTATAACTCTTAAGCTTTTAAAACCAAGTATTACTCTTCTTTCAAAAACGATTCTTAATTCTTTTGAAATACTTCAAGATTCTTATTATTTAAAACTCAAGTCAAAAGACATCGAAGTAAAACCACGTTCAGTTAACACACGTCGTCTGGTACTATATATATTCTTTTAAAATATCATGCTCAAGAGGATAGGAAGAATCACATACCTCCTCGGCGAAATCCACCTGCCAAGTCGAATATGTCGCGCGCAGAGTATCAACCTATAATAGTCAAATACGTCTATCAACGTCTAGACTACTCTGTAGAATATTCTAAGCAGAAGGTTCTTAATTCTACGGAAAATTGGGCAGCACTTCCCTACCCGTCAACTACTCAAGTCTACTGTAAAAACAGTCCTATGTAAGTACAGTTCAATTATCTTCTTTAATATTCTTCTATATCTTATACTCGTTTCTATACTACTATAGTATGTAATCTCCAATTACAATAGAAGGACAAGATATTTACCTCGGTAAGCCCAAAATTATCCAAGATTTAATGTCGATCCTGAGCAACGTTTAGCTCCTACTCCGCGCGCTCCAACCCGCTCCAAGCAACCCTTATACGCTCCTAACCAACTCCTCTTTAAGAACCAAACTAAACAAGTGAAGAACACTAAGGTTCTTGTCCTCACAACTCTCGGCCAAGGAGAGGCTTTAGGGGCTAGGGTGTGAAATCTTTTCTAACTTTTGGTTAACAATCTTCCTAATACACTAAGGAAGAACACTTAAGAGTTTAGGAATTTTTGGACAAAGTTTGGTTAAGGGAGAGGGGTGTGGGACGAGAACTATCAAGAGGGGTTTCGGCGAGAGCTACTAGGAAGGGGGGGGTGTTTGGACGAGATCTTCTCAAAGGGGGAGAGGGATTTTGAGACTTGGAAATTTTTCAAGTGATGAAGAAGTCTTGCACAAGAGGGGGGTATTTATAGAACCACCAATGGTCTAGATTAAAACAAATGGAGGGTGAAGATTAGATAGCTTGTGTGAGTGGAATCTTCCACCAAGTGTCCACCATAACCTTGGGACATATGTCCACCACAACATTGGGACATATGTCCCCCACAACAAAGAGCCATGTGGCCTTCCACTAGGCACAAATAACGTCTAACATACCTACTCCCACTCACCAAAAGAAAATGTCTTCCAAGACTTTGACCACTTGACCTTGTCCACTTGGCCAACATTTTCGTCCAACCCATTCCAACTAAGGGTGACACATGTCGCCCTCCTATTGGTCCAAAATATTTCGGCTCTCGGAAAAATCCGTAATCGGTTAAAATATTAAAAACGTAGAATTTCCTTCAAGAGTTCTAATCTTTTCCGTTGAAAGTTCACAATTCCATCCTTAACCTAATTAGGGTTTGTACAAATGTACGTACGTCCTCACATACATACTCTGGAAATACGGGGTATAACATTTTCCCCTCCTTAGAAACATTCGTCCCGAATGTTCCTTCTCAAGACAGATAACGATAAAGTTCCTCATAACTTAAACAGTTTGCAAATGCCACACATGGCCACAATACAACACGCGCAAATACTTAAATCCAAGTCCACAAGGAATCACCTCTATCATCACAAAATCTCCCACCCAAGGTCTAAAAGATATTCCCTTCGCACCTTTACTTCGCAAAAGTAATGATCACTCATATTCTCTTACTCGTCGTACCCTCCTCGTACACTCGAACACTTCCTAAATAAACTTACCACCTTCCTGTTATTGCTTCAGTTTCCAAAATCTCGGGGTTACTATCTCCAACTTGGTCATCATTAACTGGGAACACTCTGGATGGATCTCCGATACTTTTCCGAACATAGCAACATGAAAGACCGGACGTACTGCCTCCTACGTCGGACGGCAAGGCTAACTTATAGGCAACCTGGCCTATTCTCCAAATGATCTGAAAACGCTCAAAGTACCTCGGGCTAAGTTTCCCCTGCTTTCCAAATCTCGTCACACCCTTCCGGGGTGGTACCTTCAAGAAGACCGACCGTCAATCTGAACTCCAAGTATCGACGCAGATTATCCGCACGACTTCTGTTGACTCTGAGCTGCCGATAACCTCTTCTGGATAAGCTCCACCTTATCCACATCCTGCTGGATCAAGTATGGACCAACTATCTGAACCTTGCCAACATCGAACCAATCGACCGGCAACCTACACTTCCGCCCATACAAGGCTTCATAAGGCGACATCCGAATACTGAAATGGTAGCTATTATAATACTCACTCAACAAGAGGCGAATAATCCTTACAGCTACCTCTGAAAATCAAAAACACCGGCCCGAGGGTGAATGCAATACTGAGACTCACCTGAGTTCCTAACCTTGCCTGGTAAAACCTCCATAAAAAAGAAATAGCCGTAAACTGGGCTCCACTGCCTATCATAAAGTAAAAGTAGGAACCCCGTGAAGTCTTACAACCTTCCTGATATATAACATCTCGCATAACCCTCTGCCGAGTAAACAGTTATGACTGAAAGACAAGATGGGCGGACCTCATCGGCCCGACTACTGGTCGAACGCATCCACGAACGCGTACGATGGTTAACTAAACTTGGGCCTAACACCCTCGTGACCCTATCACAAAGTGGGACCACCACAATTTTTCCTTACTTCAAACCGGGCTGCGGGTTGACCCGCAATCTGGCCTCAACCCGACCCATTTCTCGTGCCAAGCTCTTGTTTCCCGATCCGGAACAATCTCACCATCAAGTCACGAAAACCTAGTGGTCTTCTTAGCTCAACTACCCTCTTTCATTTCACACTACTCAGGGACTTATCACACAAACATATCTCACGTATACTATGCACTCCGATAAGGGTCAACCATAAAAATAAATCTTTTACTCAAGATGGCCTTGCCTCTAAGGTCTCCACGTATAAAACTCTAAGGCTCACACTTTCCCTATCCCCAATCTTACCCTTATAACAAACCATGATTTCTAATCACAATTAACACAATGTTATTTGAACATAACACTTAAAATATACTCATTTTATCACACATACTAATCTCTAGAGGGTTAAGGATATACATGTATCTACTGCTTCATCCTCCTTTGTCGTTCTAATTAATCCTGCCCTGTTGGGCGCATAGCTAGGGAAGGTGATGAACTAGCCACTGATCCTGAAGGCTGAGTCTCTACATCCGCGCCACCTCTGGTCGGACAATTTCTCGCAAAATGGCCCTGCTGGCCGCAGCATAACAAGTCGTCGAAGACGACACTCCCACAATGACACCTACCACAACGGCCACACCGGTGGGGTGGCCTCTCAACTAACACCCCTTTCTCTCCGAACCACTGAATTTGCAACTGATCTGGTAGGCTGAGTCCTCCTACTTGCATCCCTCATACTTGAACATTCTTTCGTCACATGGCCCTGACAGCCGCAGGTAAAACAAGCACCAACAAAAAGACGACATTCCCCGGGATGGCGCCACTGCGGAACACCGAGGAAAATCAATCGGCCGGAACCTAAGTGTATCTGTGAACGAAGCCACGAGCTCGACCAACTCCTGCGTACCCCGATCGTCCCGAAGTCAGCGGAGGACCATCAGACTTGGCAGAGGCGCATAACCGATCTGCTGCGAGAAGGTCCGCCTCGAAAGTTACCAAAGGACCTCATTGCTCGCCTCTTCTGATCTTGGTTAACCCGTCGATCCCTACGTTTCTCGGCTGCGCATAAGCCCGTCTGTGCCATGCTCATTCCCCGAAGAGCTACTCTTGCACAACCTCTCTTAGATAGTCATCAAGACCCGTGATAAATCGGTACATAATATACTCTCTGGTTGCTAAATCCTAGCTAATGCGTGCGTCTCTTTGCAATCCATACTTTCGCTCTTGGTCGTGGGCGAAGGTCCAGTATCATGGCCGCGATGAGACTCTATGCCATGTGCTAAACTCTTTGGCGACGTCGCAGAACTCCCGAATGAAGCACCACCTCGGTGATGATTGGGCTGCCAGTAACCCTGCGTGCTCTACTCGCGCCTCCGCCGGTGTCTTGCCCTTCTTTGCGGGTTGCCTTGCGGAGGCTTAACTGTAAGGAAAGAATTACGTTAGAGGGTCCAACTTATAACACGGCTCTAAGGCACGATCTCGAGTGAGAAGAATGGAAACCAATCCTAAATATCCTATAGCCTCACGATTATTGGTGTGGTGCACAACACACCGATAATCAAGACTACTAGATACGGTTGCGTAGACACTTTCCGAGGATTAATCGCTCGATACCACTTTTGTCACGACCGAACCGGGCGTGGTCGTGCCTACCCGCACCCAGTAGACATACATCGAGTAACCAATGGAAAATAAAACAAGACATGAAACAATATGAAGTGAAAAAGCTTTTTACGAGAAAAGTTGCCTTTCGGCATATATATATATAAACTTGAAGCGATTACATCCCTTTTACAAACACCGCCACAACAAGATTTCTGGACCTCAAGAATGTTATAACAACAATGGCGGGACGGGGCCCGCCATACCCCCGAATGTAAGTACTACAACGGCGGACTATACGAATAAGCCTCCGAGACACGGAGCTTCCCAAAACTGAATTGTGACCCTATGGCGAGGATCAACAATCGTGTACCTACACTGCGGCATGACGCAGCCCGAAGTCGATCTAACAGTACCAAGTATGTGAAGCTGAAAATACTGTAAATGAAATCATAATAGTCTATATAAAACAGAAGACATATATGATAACCAATTTACGATACACAATATGTAAGCAGTCATGTCAAGTCAGGGACTCACGCCCTTAAAGTCATCACTCAAATATAACCATGGGTCTCATGCCCACAATATCAATCATGCCCGTGGAATTCCTTCCTCACTGCCGGCAGTCCATGATATAAAAGCACCAAGGAATACACATGAACACCAGGTCCCACATGTGTCATAATAAATCGTACGGGGTAAGTACGAAGGCATAGCCGACTACTAAAACCCACAGTACCAACAATGCTATAAAAGCGTATCACGAGGTCTTTCTAGACGCGCCACATGATCGGCCGCCACTCGCCCTCGTGATCAATATGCGCGTCAAATCCTCGAACTTCGCAGACTCCGCGTAGGCCACCAGGCTCGCGTGAGGTATTCCCGCATCGAGGGTAGCTACTCCTCGGCGTCGCCCCGACTCGTAGTCCGCGTGGCCACATAGACCGTGCGGTATTCCCCGCACTAACACGGAACTCGTAGCTCCGCATAGGTCCCCTGGACCCGCATGAGGCATCCCTCGCATCGGGGGGAAGCTTAACCCCCGGTATAACATGTCAAGAGGTGAGTGGTACAATACTAACATAACGGCTTATCGTAAACAACATAAGCACAACAAGGGAACCACCTTTACACAAACGTTACAAGATACTAACACACGTAGCATCATAACATGTTTACTTATCAAACCAACAAGAAAGTATTACAAGGCTATCACAAACCAACATAGTCAAGTTATTCACACAAGGTACTTTCTATTTTATGTCAACAAGTTCGGGTTTTTTTATCCCCAAAGTACTTCATATATTAACTCTTTAAAAAGATCCGTTTCTTTCACAAAAAGTCACACGATACCCGTAGTATCAAAAATAGAGTGACTATCTTTTTAAGTAAACCAAAACAATTTCCCTACCTTCTTTTTGAACCAACTTAAGACAAAAGCATGCCTTCCTTTTTAAATGAAAACACTTAAATTTTTCAAGTCTTTGTCTTTTATAAATCAAGTTCTTACTTTGAAATTTTTAAGAAAATCAAAACTTGTTTATTAATGATCTTATTAAAGCAGCCATCATCTAGGAAATGTAATACAATTTTGTCTTATCTTAGCTTCTATGCAGATGGAGGTTTCTACTGGTTTTAATAATACTTAATTAGTCAATACATTTTCCTTTATTAGCGCTGCAGTGGTTTGTTCGATACTTATTCTCATTTCCGAAATCAATACAAGGCTTTCATAAACAATTAAGTAAACCGTTCCTTTTTATCTTTCTTAAGTCGTTATACCTAACTTCCCATAAAGCTAGTATAACTCTTAAGCTTTTAAAACCAAGTATTACTCTTCTTTCAAAAACGATTCTTAATTCTTTTGAAATACTTTAAGATTCTTATTATTTAAAACTCAAGTCAAAAGACATCGAAGTAAAACCACGTTCAGTTAACACACGTACGTCTACCGTACTATATATATTCTTTTAAAATATCATGCTCAAGAGGATAGGAAGAATCACATACCTCCTCGGCGAAATCCACCTGCCAAGTCGAATAATTCGCGCGCAGAGTATCAACATATAATAGTCAAATACGTCTAGACTACTCTGTAGAATATTCTAAGCAGAAGGTTCTTAATTCTACGGAAAATTGGGCAGCACTTCCCTACCCGTCAACTACTCAAGTCTACTGTAAATACAGTCCTATGTAAGTACAGTTCAATTCTCTTCTTTAATATTCTTTTATATCTTATACTCATTTCTATACTACTATAGTATGTAATATCCAATTACAATAGAAGGACAAGATATTTACCTCGGTAAGCCCAAAATTATCCAAGATTTAATGTCGATCCTGAGCAACGTTTAGCTCCTACTCCGCGCGCTCCAACCCGTTCCAAGCAACCCTTATACGCTCCTAACCAACTCCTCTTTAAGAACCAACCTAAACAAGTGAAGAACACTAAGGTTCTTGTCCTCACAACTCTCGGCCAAGGTGAGGCTTTAGGGGCTAGGGTGTGAAATCTTTTCTAACTTTTGGTTAACAATCTTCCTAATACACTAAGGAAGAACACTTAAGAGTTTAGGAATTTTTGGACAAAGTTTGGTTAAGGGAGAGGGGTGTGGGACGAGAACTATCAAGAGGGTGGTTTCGGCGAGAGCTACTAGGAAGGGGGGGGGGGGTGTTTGGACGAGATCTTCTCAAAGGGGGAGAGGGATTTTGAGACTTGGAAATTGTTCAAGTGATGAAGAAGTCTTGCACAAGAGGGGGGTATTTATAGAACCACCAATGGTCTAGATTAAAACAAATGGAGGGTGAAGATTAGATAGCTTTTGTGAGTGGAGTCTTCCACCAAGTGTCCACCATAACCTTGGGACATATGTCCACCACAACATTGGGACATATGTCCCCCACAACAAAGAGCCATGTGGCCTTCCACTAGGCACAAAAAACGTCCAACATACCTACTCCCACTCACCAAAATAAAATGTCTTCCAAGACTTTGACCACTTGACCTTGTCCACTTGGCCAACATTTTCGTAACCCATGCCAACTAAGGGTGACACATGTCGCCCTCCTATTGGTCCAAAATATTTCATCTCTCGGAAAAATCCATAATCGGTTAAAATATTAAAAACGTAGAATTTCCTTCACAAGATTCGGAATCTTTTCCGTTGAAAGTTCACAATTCCATCCTTAACCTAATTAGGGTTTGTACAAATGTACGTACGTCCTCACATACATACTCTGGAAATATGGGGTATAACACTCTGGTTGGACAATTTCTCGCAAAATGGCCCTGCTGGCCGCATGTATAACAACCTCCCGAACCAGCACGACACTCCCCACAATGACACATACCACAACGGCCACACCGAGGTGAGGGTGGCCTCCTCTGGCTAACACCCCTTCCTCTCCGAACCACTGAATCCGCAACTGACCTGGTAGGCTGAGTCATCCCACATGTATCCCTCCTACTAGGACATTCTCTCCTCACATGTCCCTGCCGGCCGTAGGTAAAACAAGCATTGGTAAAAAGACGACATTTCCCGGAATGACACCTACCACATAGTGAACACTAAGGGAAAACTGAATCTGGCTTGCTAGAACCTATGTAAATCTGTGAACCAAAAACCCTGGAGCTCTGACCAACTCCTGCATACTCCGAACGCCCCGGCTGTGGAGGACCACTGCATCTTGGCGGAGGCGTATAACGATCTCTTCTTGAGGAGGTTGACGCAGCCGTAGGTGGAACTTTCATGAGAATGCAGCAGGGTAAGGTTATAGCTTACGCATCTCGACGGCTCAAGAAGCATGAGAAGAACTACTTCACCCATGATTTGGAGTTGGCAGCGGTGATTCACGCCTTGAAGATCTGGAGACACTATTTGTATGGAGTTCATGTGGATATTTACACAGACCACAAGAGCCTCCAGTATATCTTCAGCCAGAGGGAGCTGAACTTACGACAGAGACGGTGGTTAGAGTTACTCAAGGATTATGATGTCGATATCTGTACCCAGGAAGGCCAATGTTGTGGCAGATGCCCTTAGTCGTAGGTCGATGGGGAGTCTATCAGATGTGCAGCCAGAGAGGAGGGGCATGGTCCGCGAGATACATCAGATAGCGTGCCTTGGAGTCCGATTGATTGGTTCTGATAGCAGTGGGGTTCGGGTTCGAGAGGTTGCCGAGTCTTCCATCGTCGAGGAGGTGAAGAGGCAACAGTTTGAGGATCCGATTTTGACACGGTATCGTGATACGGCTCTTCGTGAGGGAAAGGGTCCTTTTGAGGTAGCACCTGATGGGGTTCTAAGGTTTGAGGGCAGGTTGTGTGTTCCAAATATTGCAGGACTTCGACAACAGGTTCTAGGGGAAGCACATAACGCTCGTTACTCTATCCATCCGGGGTCGACAAAGATGTACCACAACCTCAGATCTGTGTATTGGTGGGACGGCCTAAAGAGGGACGTTGCAGAGTTTGTTGCTCAGTGCCCGAGTTGTCAGCAGGTCAAGGTGGAGCACCAGAGGCCTGGTGGGTTGTTACAGATGATAGAGATTCCGACGTGGAAGTGGGAGGTGATCAACATGGACTTTATCACAGGATTACCTCGCACTCAGAGGAAGCATGATTCTATCTGGGTTATCGTCGACAGTGTGAAATCGCCCACTTTCTTCCGGTCGAGGATGACTTTTTCACGAGGATTATGCGGACTTTACATCAGAGATCGTGAGACTACATGGGGTCCTATTTCTATCATATCGCATGCAGGAGCCCGGGCTTCGCTAACTTCTGGAGGTCTTTCCAGAAGGGATTAGGGACGCAGGTGAGCCTCGATCGCATTCCATCCTTAAATGACAGACAGCGAGCGTACTATCCAGACACATGAGGATATACTGCGAGCCTGTGTTATTGACTTCAGGGGTAGCTGGGAGGATCATTTGCCTCTAGTAGAGTTTGCGTATAATAATAGCTACCACTCCAAAGATTCACCGCGCCTTATGAGGCCTTGTATGAGAGGAAGTGCAGATCGCGATAGGCTGGTTTGATGTGGCGAGTGCGATTAGTGCGATCGACTTGATTCAGACGATGGATAAGGTGAAGCTTATCCGAGGCGATTATTGATTTCGAGTCGGCCAGTCGTATCTGATTATCGCCGTCGGCGTCCGAGTTTGAGGTTGATGATTGGGTTTTCTGAAGGTGTCACCCATGAAGGGTGTGATGAGGTTTGGGAAGAAAGGAAGCTCGGCCGAGGTACATTGGGCCTTATCAGATTGTCCGCAGGGTAGGCAAGGTTGCCTATGAGTTGGATCTGCCGTCCGATCTGGAGGCAGTGCATCCGGTTTTTCATGTTTCTATGCTGAGGAGATGTATCGGGGATCCATATAGAGTGCACCCGATTGACGATGTCCAGGTGACGGAGGGGTTATCGTATGAGGAGAGTCCCATAGTGATACTCGATCGTCAGGTTAGGCGGCTGCGGACAAAGGATGTGGCTTCCGTCAAGGTCTTATGGCGGAACGAGAACAGAGAGGAGATGACGTGGGAAGCAGAGGAGGACATGAGGCAGAGGTATCCTCACTTATTCCCCACACCTCCAGGTAACTCCCTTTCCTACTTGCTGGTTTTAATTTTCATATGTGCTTAAGTGTTGTGTTGTGGCCATGTGTGGCATTTGCAAATTGTTTAAGTTGTGAGGAGCTATGTCGTTTCTGATTTGATTGAATCTAGAAGGAACATTCGGGACGAATGTTTCTAAGGAGGGGAGAATGTTATACACCGTAGTTCCTGAGTATGTATGTGAGGACGTACGTACATTTGTTTAAGCCCTAATTAGGTTAATGATGAAATTGTGAACTTTCAACGAAAACGATTCTGAACCTTGTGAAGGAAATTTTACGTTTTTAATATTTTAACCGATTACGGATTTTTCCGAGAGATGAAATATTTTGGACCAATAGGAGGGCGACATGTGTCACCCTTAGGTGGCATTGGTTGGACGAAAATTGTGGGCTAGTGGCCAAGTCAATAAGTCAAGTCTTGCAAGATATTTTTTTGGGATAGTGGGAGTAGGTTTGGACGGTTTTGGTGAAGCAAGTGGCTTGCCACATGGCTCATTGTTGTGGTGGACATATGTCCTAATGTTGTGGTGGACATATGTTCCAATATTGTGGTGGACACTTGGTGGAAGACTCCACTCACACAAGCAACCCAATCTTCACCCTCCATTTGTTTTAATCTTGGCCATTGAAGGTTCTATAAATACCCCCCTTAAGTGCAAGACTTCTTCATCCACAAAAAAAATAATTTCCAAGTCTCCAAAAATCCTCCCCCATTGTAGAGTCTCGTCCAAAAAAACTCCCCTTTCCCAGCTCGTCCAAACAAGTCCCCTTGGTAGAAATTGTCTTCAAGTATTGTTACTATTCCAAAATACCTTAGCCCAAATCCCTTGTAGTATTCCCAAGTAACCTCTATACTAAAAGCCCGGAAATACTACTTTATATCCATTAGTCACAAAACGAAACCCTAGGAAAATCTTCATAGTTGGTTGAAGTATTAAGTAGAAGTTGTTTAGAAACTTCTAAGGGTTTCTGGGAGCTATCGGAGCGTGCAAATTAGGAGCTAAACTGTTACACCTCGTAAGTCCAGGACATGTAAAAGAGAATGTACGTAAGGAATCAAGACTTGGAAATTGTACGGAAGGAAGAATTGTTTTTCCGACGGAAAATCGTCCGAGCGTCGGAAAGGAAAAATGTTCGTTGTTGAGAATTGGATTCTCAAAATGCATTATTGGGAGAGTATGGAACTTATTAACATTATGGAAATTTATTTTTACGGATTTGGTCATGTGGGGCCCACCTGAGGAATTTTACGTTTTGTGGGACCCACGAGGGTTACGGAATTTTATGGACGAATGAGAGGGCGACACGTGGCACCCCCACATATGGTCTTGGACATTTTTAAGTAAGGGTAAAATGGTCATTGACCATGGTAGAAGATAAGTCTTCAAAGCTTGATATAATTGACCAAAGTCAACTTGCCACTTGGGCTTGATCCTAGTGAAACTCATCCTAGCCACTCATGTGTTGCAATCTAAGCCCTCCAATGTGTTATATAAGCATACTACTAGTGCAAGACTAGTCTTCCAACACTTAGAAAAAATCACACATTGTTGTTCTTCAATAAGACCTCTCGGGTTTGTGACTTTCCCTCACAAGAAATTTTGTAGTTTTGATCCATCTTTCACAAGACTTTAACCAAATGTCCCTAAGGGTATTGTAAGGATATCTCAATAGGAAGATTTCGAAAAAACGACGTTTTCGTATTAGTCGCAAGGCGGAAACTTAAGGAGTTCTTCAACTTTGAAGTTGGAACTTGAAGATGGGTTCTTCATAGGCTTCTAAGGAGTGCTTGGAGCGGTTTGGAACATAAGGAAAGGAGCTAAGAATTTGCTAAGGAGCGACTTTGAATCTTGGAATTTTTAAGGGCTTATAAAGGTATAAATTTTGTCGTTTTAGTAGTTAAGACTTACTTATTGTTGTAGCTATGGATATTAGCAAGCATGAGGTATTTAGTATAAGGTTTGATAATTTTATTGGCTATTGGAACCCTAATCCGAAGACTAGCATGTTTAGCCTTAAGATTACAATTCAAGTCGATTATTAGTTTAAGTCGTCGCATGTTGTATAAAGAAGGAAATTGTAGTTGTTGAAGTTGTTTATGACTATGTAACATGTTAGACCTTAGAACTTGGAATTGGAAAAGGATTGGAAAAGACTTTGAATTGTTGGTTATGTTGTTGGCCGAAAATGGTTTGAATATGGAACTACTTCGTATTAATTGTGGGGCGGAATTTTACACGTATTGTAAGGCGTGTAATCCCCTTTGTTTGGTTGTTGTTTTGAGCCTTAAATGTGGCGTGTTGGTTTTTGTATTCGGCCTTGAAAAAGGTGGCAAAGTGAGTAGAAACAAAGGAAGTGCTGCCCGATTTTCCGTAGAATTAGAGACCGTATACTTAGTATTATTCTACGTTAGAGACTAGAAGTTGATAGTCTTGTTGTGACCATTATAGGTTGACACTTCTACGTGCGGCGTATTCGGCTTAGCTTGTGGATTTAGCCGAAAAGGTATGTGAACTATCTTCTCTTCTAGCATTATTCCTTAAGATAAAGAAAGTATGTCCTACTCCTTAAATGATCCATTCCTTGGTTGTATTTGGATTGCCTAAAATAGAATTCGTTCTATGTACTTGTCACGCCCCGAACCCCGGGCCCGTGACTGGTGCCCTACCTGGGCACCCTTCTACCTTAACAACTAAGTAAACTGCGAAAATTAAATAACACCTTTTTTTTTTCTTTAGAACCAATCGTACGTGCAAGGGCAAAGCCGACAAGGCTGCCATATACTATACATAACAAAAGACACTACACCGAACATGAGTCCAATCCAACATATGAATACAAACCTCTAAGAGTTATACTGAACTATGACGGGACAAGGCCCCGCCGTACCCATAACTGTACAAAAGCCTGTACTGAAAGAACTTATACCAAAAAGATAAACTCCCGAACAGAAGGAGCTATCCAAAAACTCTGAGCAGGGTCCTAAACCTGCCGATCACCAAACAGCGTACCTAAACCTGCGGCGTGACGCGGCCCGGAGTCGGTATGAAGAATGTACCAAGTATGTGAAGCGATGAAATGCTTGTAATAAAATCATAATAGTCTAAACAAAGCAGAGACATGTATGATAGCCAACCTGATACACAATACATAAGCGGTCTATCAAGTCGGGGACGCGTGCCAAAGTCACTACTCAAATATAACTATGGGTCTCACGCCCATAATATCAATCATGTCCAAGGAGTATCCCTCGTGGTCGCATGCCCCGGAATCCCACATCGTATAAGCATGACCATGGGGTATACAAACAAATCCGGGAATCTAACCCGACTCCTGGTCACATGCCCCGGAATCCCACATCGTATAAGCATGTCCATGGAGTATCCCTCGTGGTCGCATGCCCCGGAATCCCACATCGTGTAAGCATGACCATAGGGTAATACAAATAATGGAAGCATACCCGTGGAATCCCACATCACTGTCGGTACGTCCAAGTAATCTTACAACAAGACGGTAGACCACTCGGCAAGTCGCGGCAACGTAATAAAACATAATACTTGTACTCAAATGCTATCACCAGCACACATTGGCAATTCTCAATTAAACAAGCCAAAGTACTTATCAAGGCACAAATAGAATAATTCTCAATTAAACAAGCCAAAGTACTTATCAAGGCACACATAGAATAATTCTCAATTAATCAAGGCAAAGTACTTATCAAGGCACACTTAGAATTATTCTCAATTAAACAAGCCAAAGTACTTATCAAGGCACACTTAGACTAATTCTCAATTAATCAAGCCAAAGTACTTATCAAGGCACACATAGAATAATTCTCAATTAATCAAGCCAAAGTACTTATCAAGGCACACTTAGAATTATTCTCAATTAAACAAGCCAAAGTACTTATCAAGGCACACTTAGACTAATTCTCAATTAATCAAGCCAAAGTACTTATCAAGGCACACATAGAATAATTCTCAATTAATCAAGCCAAAATACTTATCAAGGCACACTTAGACTAATTCTCAATTAATCAAGCCAAAGTATTTATCAAGGCACACATAGAATTATTCTCAATTAAACAAGCCAAAGTACTACGTACGTACATTCTTTTCAAAAGACTCCTTTTTATGTAAACTCCCAAGATACTAACACCCGTAGTATCAAGGTGTGTCTATTTTTCAAAGTAAGTTACTACACTTTTAGAAAACTCATTTCAAAGCTTGAAATCAAGTAACTTCAAATTTTTCACAATCTAGGCAACTTATGCCCAATAATCAAAATAGACAACTTTCTTAACCTTCCATAAAACCGTTATAACCAACTTCCCATAAAGCCGTTATAACCCTTTATGGTTTTAGACACTTTCATTCTTTTTATAACCAAGAGACTTATACTTAAAACCAAGTATCACAAACTTTCAAATCAAGTTTCTTAACTTTCAAAATACTTCAAGTCTCTTAATATTTAGAAAACAAGTTTCTTCTACTTTGAAACCTCAAGTAACTCACACCTTTAAAACAAGTTACTTCTCTTAAATCATGTCATTTCTCCTCTCTTATAACAATTAAGCAAATCACTCCTTTAACTCCCCTAAAGTCATTACAACAACCCTTAGGTTTTGGAACTAAGGCACTAGCCAAAAGGTTTGGAAACCACTTCCTTTTCAAGACTCTATGTACTTTAAGTAAAATACTTTCACTTTTAAGAATCCAAACTTCACTAAGGAAATGGATTATACAACTTACAATTTAAACATCAAAGTACAATCAAGGGAGTACATAGAACGAATTCTATTTTAGGCAATCCAAATACAACCAAGGAATGGGTCATTTAAGGAGTAGGACATACTTTCTTTATCTTAAGGAATCATTCTAGAAGAGGAGATAGTTCACATACCTTTTATTAACTCCACAAGCTAAGCCGAATACGCCGTACGTAGAAGTGTCAACCTATAATGGTCACAACAAGACTATCAACTTCTAGTCTCTAACGTAGAATAATACTAAGTATACGGTCTCTAATTCTACGGAAAATCGGGCATCACTTCCTTTATTTCTACTCACTTTGCCACCTTTTTCAAGGCCGAATACAATAACCAACACGCCACATTTAAGGCTCAAAACAAAAACCAAACCAAAGGGGATTACACGCCTTACAATACGTGTAAAATTCCGCCCCACAATTAATACGAAGTAGTTAATACTCCAAAAGCCATTCTCGGTCAACATATAGAACAACACTAAGTCTTTTCCAATCCTTTTCAAATTCCAAGTTCTAATGTCTAACATGTTATATAGTCATAAACAACTTCAATAACTACAATTTCCTTCTTACACAACATGCGACGACTTAAACGAATAATCAACATGAATTGTAGTCTTAAGGCTAAAATGCTAGTTTTTCGGATTAGGGTTCCAATAGCCAATAAACTTATCCAACTACATAATATATAACTCATTCTTGCTAATATCCATAGCTACAACAATAAGTAAACTTAATTGCTAAAACGACAAAATTTATACCTTTCCAAGCCCTTAAAAATTCTAAGATTCAAAGTCGCGCCTTAGCAATTCTTAGCTCCTTTCCTTATGTTCCTGTCACGATGACCCGGGGCGATCGGTACCCTAAGTACCTGTCAGGTATATGTTAGAGAATAGCAGCGGAACATACATAACACATAACTTATAAAAAGGGTAACCATCACTGGCCAGCCGATAAGGCTGCCTTCCATAAAACATACATAAACAAAGTATAGTAGTACAACTGGTTCTTATAGCCCAAAAACATATATGTGACCACAGACCTCTAAAGATAAAAACTATGGCGGGAGAGGGCCCCGCCATACCCCTGAATGTACAAAATACCTAAAGCATCAGGGAATATCCATACCAACAAAACAAGCTTCCGGAGGAATGGAGCTTCTGACACCTGAGTAAAAGATCCTAGGAATGAGGATCTACCACCTGCTTTCCCTTACCTGCGGCATGAACGCAGCCCCCGAGGAAGGGGGTCAGTACACAACGTACCAAGTATGTAAAACTGGAAAATATTGTAGTAATATCATAAGTAAAAAATAAGCTGGAGTCATAGATAAAATCAATTTCCTTGCATTGTGCCTTACTAACAATGAGAGTAACAAGTATAAATCTTATAGCTTAAAAATAGGAGGCTCACGATCAAAACAGGGTACCTCGCCCGTAGTATCATTAAGCAATCCTACTCCTGGGACTATTTCACCCGCATGGGTCCTGCGGACCCGCATGAGGTCATCCGCCTCGTCATGGGACTATTTCACCCGCATGGGACTATTTCACCCGCATGGATCCTGTGGACCCGCATGAGTACCATCGCCGTACTCGCATGGGACTATTTCACCCGCATGGATCCACGTGGTCGGATCCGCATGAGTGCAAGCGCCGCACTCGCATCATGGGTAGCAAATCCATGGCATAGATAATAACCCGGGGTTTACCCCGTAATAATACAAATATATAACATAGCTCATCCGGCTATCATACATAACATAAGCACTACCGGTCTATCATATCATACATAAGAACTACCGGCCTATCATATCACAACATAAGCACTACCGGCCTATCATATCATGCATAAGCACTACCGGCTTATCATAACATGCATAAGCACTACCGGTTTATCATAATATAAGCAAGTTAAGAAATCCCCTAACTTCTTATTAACATTATTAGTATATCCTCTCATTTTAGTATCCTAAGGCACTAACATGTCTTTTAATAGTAAATCCGGGAATTCAACCCAAGTACCATGTACTTCTAACTTTTTAAGAAAACTCTTTTTATACAAAGATTCCAAGATACTATTCACCATAGTATCAAGTTACGATTTCTTTTCAAGACGAGTCACATTTCCTTTTAGAAATATAATAGGCTTCTAAATCAAGTGACTTCATTTCCTTTAAAACCTTAGGCAAGCAATGCCTAAAAATCAATTCACCTTTCTTAGTTTCAAATCCTTTACACGTACTTGTTTTAATTAGAGTAAACCTTTCTTTGTGAACCTTTCAAGAAAACTAATATAACCAACTTCCCATAAAGTCCTTATATTAGCGTTATCCCTTTGTCAAATACATTTTCCCTCAACCCAAGGGACTTATACTTTTGAAATGAAACAAGTATCATATACTTTAAAACAAGTGTAGATTATCAAATCTTGTGTGTATATCGTACTACATAGATACAACTATTCATGCTCAAGAGATAGGAATGCTCTACATACCTCTTCGGTCAATCCACTTGCTAAGTCCAACTACCGCAAGTAATATGTCAACCTATAATAATCATAGTGTGTTTATTAACCTCTAATTTCAATGTAGAAATTCCAAATTCAAGTTACCAATTCCTAAGGAAAATTGGGCAGCATTTCCTTTGTTTCTACTCACTTTGCCACCTTTTCAAAGGCCGATTTTCAACACTCAAACGCCTCATTAAGGCCCAACATCCAAACCAACACAAAGGGGATTACACACCTAATCTTGGGTGTGTAAAATTCTGTTATACCCCGTATTTCCAGAGTATGTACGTGAGGGCGTACGTATACAATTTGAGCCTTAAAGTAGGCATAGTTTCGAAATTTGTACACAAGTGCCGAAAAGAGTCGTTTTCCGACGAAACGTTTTACTAAACTTGCGAAGGGAAAATTCCGGCTATGTCATTTCTAATTTTTGCGGATTTTTCCGAGAGACGAAACATTTTGGACCAACGGGAGGGTGACAAGTGTCACCCTCACATTGGATGGAGTGGGACGGCAATTGGACGAGAAAGGTGGCATGTAGTAGGTAGGATATTTTGTGCAAGTTGTGTGGTAGATGGATAAGGTACACATGGTTGAAATCTAGCCCTACACTTGCTATGCACTTGTCTTCATCTTGGCCATTGGTTGGCCTTCACTTGACCTATAAATACCCCTCTAAGTTGAAGACTTTCTTCATCCAAAACTTGAGCAATCTATCTAAGTCTCAAAATACTCCCTCCCCCCTTGTTCTTGTGGTTCTCGTCCAACCCTTGGCCGAAACCCCTCCCCCTTTGTGAGCTAGCCGAGAGCCTCCCCCTTTCCCCCCCTTTTGTGGTGTCTAGCCGTGGGGTACCCCCCCTAGCCTAGTTGTTTTCGTATAATACCCTTTTTTTTGTGGTATAGAGATACTCTCCTAGTATTGTTATAATGCCCAAAATACTTTAGCCTTATACCTTGTAGTACTTTCCAAAGTACCCTTTATACGAAAAGCCCAGAAAATACTATTAGCCTTCCTCGATCCAAAAACGAAACCCTAAGTAAATCTTCACCCGTAGTTGAAGTTATAAGTAGAAGTTGGTTAGAACTTCTAAGGGTTGGTTGGAGCGGGTCGGAGCGCACGGAGTAGGAGCTAAACCTTGCTCAGGATCGACATATAAACTCGGATAATTTTGGGCTTATCGAGGTAAACATTCTTGACCTTCTGTTGTAATTGGAAATTACATGTGATAGGAGTATATAGTTAAGTATACTATATATATAGAGCCTGAATAATACTTACGGCAATGTCTTGCGACTTAAGCCTGAATTGTAAGTGGTGAATCTGTAATTACATAGGGTGTATTACTGATGAGCTTGTGTAGTATTCTTTGTGTAGTAGAATTGTACACGTCAGGTTAGGCGTGTTAACCCACTGGTTGGCTTGGTAGCGGCCTCGATAAAGGAGGAGATTTCTGTTGCGGGAGAGTCTTTGCCGAATTTTCGTAGAATATTCGTCGGGATCTAAAGATATTAATAGGCGCCTTGTGGCCTCTATGGGTTGAAATACTACGTGTGGCGCGGTCTACTCGGCAAGGTGCGTGAAGCGGTTTGAGGTACTTGGAGCGTTTTGCTATTAGTCGATAATCGTCGCGAGGTATGTGAACCTCTTCCTATCTGTTCTAGCATGATATGTGTATAACTATGTAGTACGGTAGACGTACACGTGTTTAATATATTTGATTGGTTTGAAACATAAAGTGTTATAACGGCTTTATGGGAAGTTGGTTATAACAGCTTTATGTAGGTAAGAAAATGCTTTGTGGTTTCAAAGGGTAACTGATTTGTCTTATAACGGATTTGATGGGTAGTAATAAAGAACTTGAAGTGTTTCAAAAAGACCTTTTTGAAAGAAGAGTAATACATGGCTTTGAAAACATAAGAGTTGTACTAGCTTTATGGGAAGTTAGGTATAACGTCTTAAGAACGATAAAGAAGAATGAGTATCGACAAAACACTGCAGCGTTAATAAAGGAAAATGTATTGAATAATGAAGTATGGTATTAAAACCAGTAGAAACCTCCATCTGCATAGAAGCTAAGATGAGACAAAATGATATTACATTTCCTAGATCATGGCTGCTTAATAAGTGTTATACCCCGTATTTCCAGAGTATGTACGTGAGGGCGTACGTATTAAATTTTTTTGCCTTAAGAATTGGCTTTGGTTCGAAATTTGGGCACAAGTGCCGAATAGAGTCGTTTTCTGACGAAACGTTTCCCACGACTACGTTGGGAAAATTCGGCTATGTCATTTAGTATTTTTGCGGATTTTTAGGCGGACGGAACATTTTTGGACCAACGGGAGGGTGACACTTGTCACCCTCATTGGACGGCAAAGAGGAGGCTTGGCCTTGGCCGATTGGTCCCTCCTTTTGTGCCTTGTTTTGTGGCTTGTTTTGTGGAGTGTTTTGTGGAGTGTTTTGTGGGTGCACTTGGCTTGATCTTGGCCTTACACTTGCCTAACACATGGATGGATCTTGGCCATTGGTTGGCCTTTGCTTGGCCTATAAATAGCTCCCCTTTGTGAAGACTTTCTTCATCCACAAATTTGCCTAAGTCTTGAAGTTCTCTTCCTCCCTCCCTTGTGAAATTCGTCCACCACACCCCTTTCCCCCTTTGCCGAAAGCTTTCCCCCCCCCCTTTTGTGGTGCCTTGGCGTGGGTACCCACTAGCCTAGTTGTTTTCGTATAATACCCTTTGTTGTGGTATAGAAATACTCTCTAAGTATTGTTATAATGTCCAAAATACTTTAGCCCAAATACTTGTAGTACTTTCCAAAGTACCACTTTGTCTGAAAAACCGGAAAATACGATTATACTTTCCTTAGCCTCTACACGAAACCCTAAGGAAAATCTTCACCCGTTGTTTAAGTATGGAATAGAAGTTGCGTAGAACTTCTAAGGGTTGTTTGGAGCGGATTGGAGCTCTCGGAGGAGGAGCTAAACCTTGCTCGGGGCGACTTTAAACTCGGATAATTTTGGGCTTATCGAGGTAAATATCTTGTCCCCTATTGTAATTGGAAATTACATAAGTGTTGAATATATAGTGTTATATACTATATATAGAATGAACTTAGTATTATGGCAATGTCTTTTGACTTAAGCTGAAGAATGAAGAATTGAGCGATGTCACATAGAAGGATAATAAAGAGAAGAAGCGAGCTGTAATTACCTAGGGTTGTATTCTGATGAACTTATGTAGCATTCTTGTGTAGTAGAATTATGCAGCGTCCGGTTAGGCGTGTTAACCCCTTGGTTGGCTTGGTAGCCGACCTCGATAGAGGGAGATTTCTGTTGTTGCGGGAGAGTCTTTGCCAATTTTACGTAGAAAGATGGGAACGTGTGTTTAAGATTTAATAGACGTTTGTGGCCTTTATAGGTGAAAGTACTAAGAGTAGCGTATTCTACTCGAGGAGTGGAAAGGGCTAGCAAGGTTGTAGTACTTGGAGCATTTTGCTTATTGTCGTTAAATCGTCGCGAGGTATGTGAACCTCTTCCTATCTCTTCTAGCATGATATGTGTGAACTATGTAGTACGGTGACGTCGTGTGTTAACTGTGTTTGATTGTTCTTAAAATATAAAGTGTTATACGGCTTTATGGGAAGTTGGTTATAACAGCTTTATGTAGGTAAGAAAATACTTTGTGGTTTTAAAAGGTAACTGATGTGAATCATAACTGGCTAGTTATAATAAAGAACTTGATGTATTTCAAAAGATTTCTAAATCGTTTTGAAGGGAGAGTAACACTTGGTTTTAAAGGTTTTAAAAGAGTTATACTAGCTTGATGGGAGTTAGGTATAATGTCTTAAGAAAGGTAAAGAAAATGGTTTCTTGATGTTAGAAGTTAAGAGACTTGATCTTATAAGATAAGAGACTTAACTTATTTGTTTTAATGTGGATGTTTGTGTGAAACCTCATTCGTGAGTAATGAGTACTTGGTTTTATTTAAAGGATAATGTTTCTTGATTTGGAAATCGAATGTGTATCGACAGGACCAACTGCGGCGTTAATAAAGGAAAATGTATTGAATAATGATGAATTGTATTAAAACCGGTAGAAACCTCCATCTGCATAGAAACTAAGATGAGACAAAATGATATTACATTTTTCTAGATCATGGTCTTGTAATAAGAATGTTGTAAACAAGAATAACCTACTCTCGTGAGACTTATATTACTCAATTGTTCTAAAGCGGAACCAAGTGATTAAGTTTATGAACTATGAAACCATTTGAAAATGAGAAGCTTGAGTAATTGAAACTAGGCAAAGCCGGAACTTAGGAAAAGAATGTTGTTACTTGATTTTGAAAAGGAATGTGGGTTGGTCATTCTAATACTACGGTATCGGGTGACTTTGATAAGTAATGGATCTCTTTTAAAGAATTTAACGTCGTAGTACTTTAGGTTGAAACCGGACTTTGGCATAAAATGAAGGTACTTTGAGTGATGTGAAACTTGCCTATGCTTGTTGTGGTGAAACATTCCTATGCTTGTTGTTGTGAAACTTGCCTATGCTTGTGATGATAGCCTTTGTTGTGCAAGTGTGGTGTTTTACGTGTTCCGCGTCTCGATAGAGGCGATTGGTAGTTGAGGTTTCTTCTGTTCGGCTGGGTATCGGTGGTCGGCTCTGCGTACTGCCGTCTCTCGTGGTGATTCGGCCTTGGTATCGGTAGTCGACCCTCGCACTTGCCCGTTCGATTATAGTGACGAAGTTTCGTGATCTGACCTTGGTCCTGGTGGTCACCTCGTACTTGCCGGTCGATGCGTGGCCGGCCTTGGTATCCGATGATCGGCTCTCGCACTTGCCGTGTCGGCCGTGTTTTGGTTGCATTGTATTATTAGTACGGTCGGATCGGTAGTTATACTTGTCTGTGCGGTTTTATAACACAATTGGGACATGGTGTTCATGCATAATCCTTGGTATTGTTATATCATAAAGCTGCCGCGATGAGGAAGAAATTCCACGCACAGTGATAATTTGGAGGCGTGAGTCCACTGTCTTGATATGCTTGGTTATATGTTATATCGTAGTTTGGTCATCATACATGTCTCCTGCTTTTATAGACTATTATGATTTCATTTCTGATGTTGTGATTTCACATACTTGGTACTGTTATCTTGACCTCGCCCGAAGTGCGTTAAATCTGCATGAGTAAAAGGTACATCGGTGTCGATCCCGCTTTTAGGATCACCTTTCGTATTGGAAAGCTCGTTCCTTGGAGGCTTATCTTTGGTATGTTACCACAGTCTGTAGATGCTTATACATTCGGGGTATGGCGGGCCTGTCCGTCATAGTTGTTGTAAATCTTAGAGTGCATGCTTTGTTGTGGGCGGGGTTGTAAAAGGATTAAAGCTGTTGGGTTTTATGTATATCTTGAAGGCAAGCTTTTTGGTTGGCTGTTTATTTATTATATCTCTTGTTTCATGATTCATGTTTTATTTTCCGCTGGTTTTCTCGATGTTGTATCACTAGGGTGCCGGGGTAAGGCACGATGCGGGCGGGTTGGGCGTTACAAAGTGGTATCGAGCGATTAATCCTCGGAAAGTGTCTGAGCCGTGTCTAGTAGAGTGCGGATTATCGGTGTGTTGTGCACCACATCTATAATCGTGAGGCTATAGGACATTTAGGATTGGTTTCCATTCTTCTCATTACGAGATCGTGCCTTAGAGGCGTGTGATAAGATTGGACCCTCTCGGCGTGTTTCGTTTTACGATTATGCCTCTGCGAAGGCAACCGGGCCCGAGAAGGGCAAAGCGTGAAGGATCTGCGAGTAAACGTGGCGAGACCACGATACTGAGCCTCGATCCGCGATGCAGGCGAGAGGAGATGAGTTACAAAGTGGGCGATTAATGGCGGGGTTGTGGCGGACTTGAGGATAAGTGGGCCAGCCGGTTCGATGCTGATGGTTCACCCTAGATCCGATAGTTCGAGGCTACGGGATTTTACGAGTTGTAGGCGCGAGTTTTATGGGTCGAGGCACGAGGATGATCCGCGAGGAGTTCATCCAAGCGATTCTGACGGATCGTAAGTGATCGAGGCATCGGAGATCGAGTCGGTGGCCACAGGTTCACATCAATTGCGTGATACCGCGATCGGTAGTTTGATTCTTGGGAGCTGTCGGGGAGAGCATGCACTTCCAGGTATGGAGCGAGTTCTCGAGGCCTTTCTTGCACATTTCTTGCCTCCCGGATGAGGAGGGCTCGGGTAAACGATTTTTGGTGTTCTGGCGAGCAGGCGTGCAGTTCGGTCTGATGTGGAGTTCGACTCATTGGCGATGCGTCCCGCGTTAGTAGCTAGTATGGAGGATCGAGTGCACCGATATGTTCTGAGGCTCGATGATTGCCTTGCGAGAGTTGTTGGTGTAGCTCTTGGTAGGGCATGGACATTGCCGCGTCAGCGTATACACTTGGATGTGAGGCGGATAAATCGACGGAATGACCAAAGTCAGCGAAGAGGCGAGCAATGGTCCTTTGGTGACTTTCGAGGCGGACCGCCTCGGCCAGAACTAGTTATGTACCTCCGTCGATGCAGTGGTCCTCCCGGCTTCGGGACGCCCGGGATATTCGGGAGCGGTCGGGGCTCCCGGGTTTCAGATTTTACGGGAGCGAGTGCTCGCCGGATGAGGTTGCCCTTGTCTCGGTGTGGCGTTGTGGAAAGTTTCATAAGGGAGAGTGTCGTACTAACTCGGGAGATTGTTATTTTTGCGGCCAGCGGGCCCGTCGGCAGAAGCGTCAGGCCGAGTATGCTGGTAGGATAGCATGGACTACTAGAAGCGATTCTTGCGGGTTCTTCACCTTCCGTAGCAGGCGGGATGCTCGTGCCGGAAGGCCGGTAGAAGTCGCGGTGGGAGTTCGATTTTAGCGGTCCTTGAACCGCCTAGTTTGGTATATCCTTAACCTCAGAGTTTTGTTGTATTGATGTTGTTGATGTGTTTAATGTTATGTTTGGATAGCTTTGTGCTAAAATGTGATTTAGAAACACAGTTAGTGAAAAGGGTAAGTCCACAGGTAGTGGTAGCTTTCATGATGTGAAATAGTAAGATTGTTAGGATCGGGAACAAGAGTTAGCGCGATTGGGGTCGGGTTGAGGACCATTTGCGGGTCAACCGTAACCGGTTTGGGGTGGGGTCGATTCGGTGGTCCCGCCGGTGGTAGGGTCACGAGGGTGCTAGGCCCAAGTTTAGATGACCATCGTATGAGTTCGTGGATCGTTCGATCGAGAATCAGTTCGTGAAGGCGGGAATGGCCTTAGAAATCGAGGTTAGTGAGATGACCAAGTTTGGAGGTAGTGACTCAAGGGTTGGAAAGCGAGCGTTGGATGAAGTGTGAGTACGGATGCTAGAACGAGTTCGAGTGTTCGTGGCAGTACTACGAAAGGGAAAAGTGAGCGTATGTTTTGTGGCGGTGTGGCATGATTGTTTTAAATGCGTATAGCGGTGAAGACTATCTCGACGCTGTTGTTTTGAGACCATGAAGGAACATTCGGGACGAATGTTTCTAAGGGGGGATGAATGTTATACCCCGTATTTCCAGAGTATGTACGTGAGGGCGTACATATTAAATTTTTTGCCTTAAGAGTTGGCTTTGGTTCGAAATTTGGGCACAAGTGCGAATAGAGTCGTTTTTACGGCGAAGCGTTTCCCACGACTACGTTGGGAAAATTACAGCTATGTCATTTATTATTTTTGCGGATTTTTCCGAGCGACGGAACATTTTTGGACCAACGGGAGGGTGACACTTGTCACCCTCATTGGACGGCAAAGAGGAGGCTTGGCCTTGGCCGATTGGTCCCTCCTTTTGTGCCTTGTTTTGTGGCTTGTTTTGTGGAGTGTTTTGTGGAGTGTTTTGTGGGTGCACTTGGCTTGATCTTGGCCTTACACTTGCCTAACACATGGATGGATCTTGGCCATTGGTTGGCCTTTGCTTGGCCTATAAATAGCTCCCCTTTGTGAAGACTTTCTTCATCCACAAATTGCCTAAGTCTTGAAGTTCTCTTCCTCCCTCCCTTGTGAAATTCGTCCACCACACCCCTTTCCCCCTTTGCCGAAAGCTTTCCCCCCCTTTGTGGTGCCTTGGCCGTGGGGTACCCCCCCCCCCCCTAGCCTAGTTGTTTTCGTATAATACCCTTTGTTGTGGTATAGAAATACTCTCCTAAGTATTGTTATAATGTCCAACTACTATAGCCCAACTACCTTGTAGTACTTTCCAAAGTACCACTTTGTACGAAAAACCGGAAAATACGATTATACTTTCCTTAGCCTCTACACGAAACCCTAAGGAAAATCTTCACCGTTGTTGAAGTATGGAGTAGAAGTTGCGTAGAACTTCTAAGGGTTGTTTGGGCGGATTGGAGCTCTCGGAGGAGGAGCTAAACCTTGCTCGGAGCGACTTTAAACTCGGATAATTTTGGGCTTATCGAGGTAAATATCTTGTCCCCTTGTAATTGGAAATTACATACGTGTTGAATATCTAGTGTTGTATCCTATATATAGACCTGCACGTAGTATTATGGCAATGTCTTTTGACTTTATCCTGAAGACTGCAGAATTGAACAGTAATCCCATAGAAGGATAATAAAGAGAAGAAGCGAATCGTAATTACCTAGGGTTGTATTCTGATAGACTTATGTAGCATTCTTGTGTAGTAGAATTGTGCAGCGTCAGGTTAGGCGTGTTAACCCCCTTGGTTGGCTTGGTAGCGACCTCGATAGAGGAGATTTCTGTTGTTGCGGGAGAGTCTTTGTATTTTCTGTAGAAAGATGGGAACGTGTGTTTAAGATTTAATAGACGTTTGTGGCCTTTATAGGTGAAATTACTAAGAGTAGCGTATTCTACTCGAGGAGTGGAAAGGGCTAGCAAGGTTGTAGTACTTGGAGCATTTTGCTTATTGTCGTTAAATCGTCGCGAGGTATGTGAACCTCTTCCTATCTCTTCTAGCATGATATGTGTGAACTATGTAGTACGGTAGACGTACATGTGTTAACTGTGTTTGATTGTTCTTAAAACATAAAGTGTTATACGGCTTTATGGGAAGTTGGTTATAACAGCTTTATGTAGGTAAGAAAATACTTTGTGGTTTTAAAAGGTAACTGATGTGAATCATAACTGGCTAGTTATAATAAAGAACTTGATGTATTTCAAAAGATTTCTAAATCGTTTTGAAGGGAGAGTAACACTTGGTTTTAAAGGTTTTAAAAAGAGTTATACTAGCTTGATGGGGAGTTAGGTATAATGTCTTAAGAAAGGTAAAGAAAATGGTTTACTGATGTTAGAAGTTAAGAGACTTGATCTTATAAGATAAGAGACTTAACTTATTTGTTTTAATGTGGATGTTTGTGTGAAACCTCATTCGTGAGTAATGAGTACTTGGTTTTATTTAAAGGATAATGTTTCTTGATTTGGAAATCGAATGTGTATCGACAGCACCACTGCGGCGTTAATAAAGGAAAATGTATTGAATAATGATGAATTGTATTAAAACCGTAGAAACCTCCATCTGCATAGAAACTAAGATGAGACAAAATGATATTACATTTTTCTAGATCATTCTTTGTAATAAGAATGTTGTAAACAAGAATAACCTACTCTCACGTGAGACTTATATTACTCAATTGTTCTAAAAGCGGAACCAAGTGATTAAGTTTATGAACTATGAAACCATTTGAAAATGAGAAGCTTGAGTAATTGAAACTAGGCAAGCTGGAACTTAGGAAAGAATGTTGTTACTTGATTTTGAAAAGGAATGTGGGTTGGTCATTCTAATACTACTGTATCGGGTGACTTTGATAAGTAGTGGATCTCTTTTAAAGAATTTAACGTCACGTAGTACTTTAGGAGTTGAAACCCGACTTTGGCATAAAATGAAGGTACTTTGAGTGATGTGAAACTTGCCTATGCTTGTTGTGGTGAAACATTCCTATGCTTGTTGTTGTGAAACTTGCCTATGCTTGTGATGATAGCCTTTGTTGTGCAAGTGTGGTGTTTACGTATTCCGCGTCTCGATAGAGGCCGATTGGTAGTTGAGGTTTCTTCTTGTTCGGCTGGGTATCCGGTGGTCGGCTCTCGTACTGCCGCCTCGTGGTGATTCGGCCTTGGTATCGGTAGTCGACCCTCGCACTTGCCCGCTCGATTATAGTGACGGTTTCGTGATCTGACCTTGGTCCCCGGTGGTCGACCTCGTACTTGCCCGGTCGGTGCGTGGCCGCCTTGGTATCCGATAGTCGGCTCTCGCACTTGCCGTATCGGCCGTGTTTTGGTTGCATTGTATTATTGAATGCGGTCGGATCTGGTAGTTATACTTGTCTGTCGGTTTTATAACACAGTGGGACATGGTGTTCATGCATAATCCTTGGTATTGTTATATCATAAAGCTGCCGGTGAGGAAGAAATTCCACGCACACAGTGATAATTTGGAGGCGTGAGTCCACTGTCTTGATATCGTTATATGTTATATCTCGTAGTTTGGTCATCATACATGTCTCCCTTTTTATAGACTATTATGATTTCATTTCTGATGTTGTGATTTCACATACTTGGTACTGTTATCGACCTCCTTGAAGTGCGTTCATCTGCGAGTAAAAGGTACATCGGTGTCGATCCATTTTAGGATCACCTTTCGTATTGGAAACTCCGTTCCTTGGAGGCTTATCTTTTGGTATGTTACCCTGAGTCTGTAGATGCTTATACATTCAGGGGTATGGCGGGGCCCTGTCCCGTCATAGTTGTTGTAAATCTTAGAAGTGCAGTGCTTTGTTGTGGCGGGGTTGTAAAAGATTAAAGCTGTTCGGGTTTTATGTATATCTTGAAGAAAGCTGTTTTGGTTGGCCTGTTTATTTATTATATCTCTTGTTTCATGATTCATGTTTTATTTTCCGCTGGTTTTCTCTGATGTTGTATCACTAGGGTGCCCGGGGTAAGGCACCAGTAACGGGCCCGGGTTCGGGGCGTTACAATAAGATTGATTATAAACAAGAATAACCTACTCACATATAAGACCTATGTTTCTCGAAACGTTTAAAGGAGAATTATGTTAAAACTATGAACTATGAAACCTTTTCTAAAATGAGAAACTGGAGCATTTGAAATTAGGCAAACTTGAACGTTTGGAAAATAAGGTTGTTACTCGATTTTTACAAAGGAAAGCATTTTGGTTTACTTAACAATGTTAGTCCCTCAAATTTTATACTACGGGTATCGGGTGACCTTTGTAAAAGAAATGGATCTTAAAAGGAATTTAACGTACGTAGTACTTTAGGGTTAAAATCCGGACTTTGACATAAAATGAAAGTACCTTGAGTTGTGTGTAACTTGCTTATGCTTGATTGTTATGAAACTTGACCATGTTACGTGTGATAGCCTTGTTGTGCAAGTACTGTGTTCTACTCGACTACCGGTTCATCCGGGAATGTATTTCACTTGATTACGGTTCATCCGAATGTATTTCACTTGATTACGGTTCATCCGGAATGTATTTCACTTGACTACTGGTTCATCCGAATGTATTTCACTCGACTCACGGTTCATCCGGAATGTATTTCAGCGACTCTAGGTTCATCCGGAATGTATTCCACACGTTTCTATATTGGGTCCATAAGATGGGCGAGACACATTATAAGTATCACATGATTTGTACCTAGATCGCTGGCGGTGAGGAAGGAGTTCCACGGGCATGAGGATGACTTTGAGGCGTGAGTCCACGACTTGACATATGGCTTTTATGATGTGAGCGTAGTTTGGTTATCATACATGTCTCTGCTTTATATAGACTATTATGATTTCATTTCTGATATTTTCTGATTTCACATACTTGGTACTGTTATCTCGACCTCGCCCGGGTGCGTTCATGCCGCAGTAAAGGTACATCGACCGCCGATCCGCTTATAGGATCATATTCAGCGTGTTGAAGCTCGTTCCTTGGAGGCTTATCTTTGGTATGTTACCACGAGTGCAGAGGTTCTTGTACATTCGTGGTATGGCGGGGCCCTGTCCGTCATAGTTGTTATCACTTCTTAAGTGCAGTAAATCTTTGTTGTGGCGATGCAGTAAAAAGGATAACTGCTCGGGTTTTTATGTATATATACTAAAGGCAACCGCTTTGGTTGGCTTTGTTTATTTATCATGTCTTTTTATTCATGTTCATGTTTTTATTTCGCTGATTTTCTCTGATGATGTATCACTAGGGTGCGGGTAAGGCACGATCCACGGGCCGGTTGGTCGTGACAAAAGTGGTATCGAGCGATTAGTCCTCGGAAAGTGTCTGCACCGTGTCTAGTAGAGTCTTGATTATCGGTGTGTTGTGCACCACATCTATAATCGTGAGGCTATAGGACATTTAGGATTGGTTTCCATTCTTCTCATTCTAAGATCGTCTGTAGATTTGTGTGATGAGTTGAACCCCCGACGTATTCGTTTCCTTTACGATTATGCCTCGCGTAAGGCAACCTGTGCCCAGGAAGCAAGCGATCGAGGCTGTTAGTGAGATCTGAGAGTACGAGCGCGAGCCCGGTCGATACACGAGCAGTGCCTTAGCGGCGGGTTTCGCGCGCCAAAGACCAGCGAGTTTAAGCGCAGCGGTGGGCTGCCGAGACTACTGATACGAGCCTCGGTCCCACACCGGGCGATGAGATAAGTACAAGGAGATGGCCCGATTCGCCGCGAGTCGTGGCCGATATGAGGATAGGCTGAATCAGCCGATTCCGGCCCGAGCACCGTAGTTCACCCCGGCGAGCGGTTTGAGGCTACGTGACTTTCTCGAGTTGTAGCCCGCGATGTTCTATGGATCGAGAGCCGAGGGCGACCCTCGGGAGTTTATCCGACTCTGACGGATCATGAGAGTGATCGAGTCTCGCAGGCGAGTCGGTGGTATTGGGTTCGCATCACCGCGTGATCTGCGATTGGTAGTTTGATTCGTGGGAGTTGTCCGGAAGAGCATGCACTTCCAGCCGTTTGGGATGAGTTCTCAAGGGCTTTTCTTGCACATTTCTTGCCCCACAAATGAGGAGGGCTCGGGTACGATTTTTGACGTTGAGGCGGGGCGGGCGGACGGTTAGAGAGTACAATGTGAGTTCGACTCATTAGCTCGGTATGTTCCCTGTGGTAGCCGATATGGAGGATGAGTACACCGCTACGTCACCGGTGGATGATTACTTGGCGAGGCTTGTGCAGGTGTAGCTCTTCACCGCATGGACATTGCCCGCATGCAAGCTCATGCACTAGGATGTGAGGCACGGAGAGGTCGACGGAATGGCCGAGATCGCGAAGAGGCGAGCAGCGAGGTCCTTTGGTAACTTTCGAGGCGGACCGCCTCGGCCAGATCTAGTTATGTACCTCCGCCCGATGCAGTGGTCCTCCTCGGTCTTGGGGCGTTGGTATTCGGGCTGGTCGAGCTCGGGGCTTCGTTCACGGTATACGTGAGTGCTAGCGGCCGGATTCATGTCCCTCCGGTGTGCACGATGTGGCAAACATCATCCGGGAATATCGTCTTTCGGTGCTTGTTTCACTGCGGCCGTCGGGGCCATGTGACGAGATCGTGCTTATAGGAGAGTACCGCGACTTGGCGCGACCTCCGGATCGATGGCGGGTTCATCGCTTCTACATTATGCGCCTGCGAGTGCACTTATGATTAGAGTGGAGCGGTAGCTTCAGGTATATCCTTAACCCTCTAGAGGCTTGTATGTTTTGATGTTATGTTAATGTGTTAAGTGTTATGTTCGGATAGCTTTGTGCTAAAATGTGATTTAGGAACCTGGTTGGGGAAAAAGGGTAAGCCTGGGGGTGAAATGATGAACCTTAGAATATTACAGTTGAGACCTTAGATGTAAGGCCGTCTTGAGTACAAGATTTTGCGAGTGATCCTTGTCAGAGTGCATTTTATTCCTAGAATGTATTGTGTGATAAGTCTCTGGGTTGGGTAAATGAAAGTGGTATCTTTCATGATGTGATTTGGCAAGATTGTTCCGTGTCGAGGAGCAAGAGTTGGCGCGACAGTGGGTCGGGTTGGGGCCATGTTGCGGGCCAACCCGCAGCCTGTTTCGAGGTGGGGTCAGCTTTGGGTGGTCCCGCCAGGTGGTAGGGTCACGAGGGTGCTAGGCCCAAGTTTAGTTGACCATCGTATGAGTTCGTGGGTGTGTTCGACCAGAAGCAGATCGTGAAGGCCGGGAATGGCCTTAAGGAAGATCGAGGCTAGTAAGATAACCAAGTTGGAGGTGGTGACTTCAAGGTTTGGAGAACTGAAGCGATGACTGAAGTGTGGTACGTATACTAGAAGAGTTCAAGTGTTCGAGAAGAGTACGACGAGTAAGGGTAGAGGCGAGCATGTATTGCAAGCATAGATATGATCATTTCTTGTGAAGGGAGAAGGTGCGAAGGATGTATATTTTAGACCTCAGGGATCGCATGCAGTCCGGTACCATTTGTTGGGTCGCCGGAGTGACACTAGAACCTCGCGGCAAAGTGACAAAAGTTTGTGATGTTAGAGGTGTTTCCTCGTGGACTTGGATATAAGTATTTTGCGTGCATGTGTTATTTCGTGGCCAATTGTGGCGTTGGCAACTTGTTAGGAGAACTTTATCGTTATCCATCTTGAGAAGGAACATTCGGGACGAATGTTTCTAAGGAGGGGAGAATGTTATACCCCGTATTTCCAGAGTATGTACGTGAGGGCGTACGTATACAATTTGAGCCTTAAAGTAGGCATAGTTTCGAAATTTGTACACAAGTGCCGAAAAGAGTCGTTTTCCGACGAAACGTTTAACTAAACTTGCGAAGGGAAAATTCCGGCTATGTCATTTCTAATTTTTGCGGATTTTTCCGAGAGACGAAACATTTTGGACCAACGGGAGGGTGACAAGTGTCACCCTCACATTGGATGGAGTGGGACGGCAATTGGACGAGAAAGGTGGCATGTAGTAGGTAGGATATTTTGTGCAAGTTGTGTGGTAGATGGATAAGGTACACATGGTTGAAATCTAGCCCTACACTTGCTATGCACTTGTCTTCATCTTGGCCATTGGTTGGCCTTCACTTGACCTATAAATACCCCTCTAAGTTGAAGACTTTCTTCATCCAAAACTTGAGCAATCTATCTAAGTCTCAAAATACTCCCTCCCCCCTTGTTCTTGTGGTTCTCGTCCAACCCTTGGCCGAAACCCCTCCCCCTTTGTGAGCTAGCCGAGAGCCTCCCCCTTTCCCCCCCTTTTGTGGTGTCTAGCCGTGGGGTACCCCCCCTAGCCTAGTTGTTTTCGTATAATACCTGTTATACCCCGTAGTTGCAGGGTATGTATGTGAGGACGTACGTACGAGAGTACGACAGAAATTTTGAAAAGAAAGAAAGATGTGAGTTTTCGACGGAAAAGTTTCCGGTTATTTGTGAAGAAAAAGGTTCGTTAATGGGAATTGGATTCCCAGATTTGGTATTTGGACTTCATAGATTATATTAGAATTTTGAGATTTTATTTTCGGAAATGGTCACGTGGGGCCACGGAGAAATTCTGATTTTGTAGGCGCTTTGTTTTGAGATTTCCGGTATTTTGGATATTTTCGAAGACGAAATATTCAGGCGAATCGGGCGACACGTGTCACCCCCATGTGGCACCCTTGGCCGATTTTACATTTGTGCACAACACCCGGTTAGAGTCGTCTTTTGACGAAACGTTTTACATAACTTGCGAGGGGAAAATTCCGACTATGTCGTTTTGTATTTTTGCGGATTTTTCCGAGCGACGGAACATCTTCGGGCCAACGAGAGGGTGACACTTGTCACCCTCAAGTGACGGTTTGGGTAGGCAAGGGGGGGACGTCTTCCTCCCTTGTTTTGTGCCTTGTTTTGGCCTTGTTTGGTGCATTGTTTTGTGGAGTGTTTTGTGGAGTAGGGTTTAGGGTGCACTTGGCTTAATCTTGCCCTTACACTTGCTATACACTTGGAAGGATCTTGGCCCTTGGTTGGCCTTTGGTTTTACTATAAATACCCCCCTTATGTTGATGAACTCTTCATCCACAAATGATACCTTCCAAGCCTAAAATCCCTCCCTCCTCTAGTGTTGAGTTCGTCCAACTCATCCCCCCCCCTCTTTTGAGAGTCTTGGCCGAGGCCTCCTCCTCCCCTTTGAGGTGCTAGCGGTGGGTACCCCCAGCCTAGTTGTTTCGTATAATACCCTCCCTTGTGGTATTGAAATACTTCTCTAGTATTGTTATAATGCCCAAAATACCTTAGCCTTGTACCTTGTAGTATTCCAAAGATACCTCTTTACGTAGAGCAGGAAATACTACCTTTTGTCCTTTAGTCTCAAACCAAACCCTAAGGAAATCTTCATTGTTGGTTCAAGTATTTGAGTAGAAGTTGGTTAGAACTTCTAAGGGTTGTTTGGAGTGGTTTGGGCGCGGGTGGAGCTAAACCTTGCTCAGATCGACATTATAACTTGGATAATTATGGGCTTATCGAGGTAATTATCTTGTCCTCTATTGTAATTGGAAATTACATGTTTGTTAGAATATATAGTTGAAGTATACTATATATGGAACTACTTAGTATTCGGCAATGTCTTTTGACTTAAGCCCGAAGATTAAAGAATCGAATCAGTATTTTACATGGGTGTATTGCGATAGACTTGTGTAGTATTGCGAGTAGAATTGTACACGTCAGGATAGACGTGTAAAACCCCCCACGATGTTTGGCTTGGTAGCCGGCCTCGATAGAGGAGGAGATTTCTGTTGTTGCGGGAGAGTCTTTGAATTTTACGTAGAAAGATAGAAACTTGTGTTTTGGGGTTAATAGACGTTTGTGACCTTTATAGGTGAAAGTACTAGGAGTAGCGTATTCTACTCGAGGAGTGGAAAGGGCTAGCAAGGTTGTAGTACTTGGAGCATTTTGCTTATTGTCGATAAATCGTCGCGAGGTATGTGAACCTCTTCCTATCTTTTCTAGCATGATTGTTGTGAACTATGTAGACGTACATGTGCTAAGTGATTTGGTTGGTTTAAAACATAGGGTGTTATAATAGCTTTATGGGAAGTTAGTTATAACGACCTTATGTAAGTGAAAATGGTTTACTGATGTTAGAAGTTAAGAGACTTGATCTTATAAGATAAGAGACTTAACTTATTTGTTTTAATGTGGATGTTTGTGTGAAACCTCATTCGTGAGTAATGAGTACTTGGTTTTTAAAGGGATAATGTTTTACTGATTTCGGGAATCAGAATGTGTATCGACAGACCATTGCAGCGTTAATAAAGGAAAATGTATTGAATAATGATGTATTAAAACCAGTAGAAACCTCCATCTGCATAGAAGCTAAGATGAGACAAAATAATATTACATTTTCTAGATCATGGCTGCTGTAATAAGATCGTTATAAAACAAGAATAAACTACTCACATATATGACATATGTTACTCAATTGTTTTAAAAGAGATTAAGACTATGAGTTATGAAACCTTTCTAAAATAAGTGACTTGAGCATTTGAAAATGAGACGCTTGAGTAATTGAACTAGGCAAACTGGAACTTAGGAAAAGAATGTTGTTACTTGATTTTTGAAAAGGAATGTGGGTTGGTCATTCTAATACTACGGGTATCGGGTGACTTTATAAAAGTAATGGATCTCTTTTAAAAGAACTTAATGTATGTAGTACTTTGGGATTAAAAACCCGGACTTTGGCATAAAATGAAAGTACTTTGAGTTGTGTGAAACTTGCCTATGCTTGTTGTTGTGAAACTTGCCTATGCTTGTTGTTGTGAAACTTGCCTATGCTTGTGATGATAGCCTTTGTTGTGCAAATGTGGTATTTACGTATTCCGTCTCTCGATGAGGCGGTCGACTTGTTGAGAACTTACTTGGACGTGCTGGCAGTGATGGAGAATTCCACGGGTATGTTTCCATTTTGATTACTGTCTTGTTGTTGAGGTCACATGGACATGTCTACACCGTCACGAGTCGGGCATGCGGCCATGCGGTCGGGTTGATTACGATATATTGTTATTGTGGTTACATGGACATGTCTACACCGAGGTAGAATTCCGGCACGTGGCCGTGCGGCGGGGTTGATCACCCAAGATATTATTGTTGATGTCACATGGACGTGTCTACACCGAGGTAGAATTCGGCACGTGGCCGTAGGGCATTGGTATTATTGTTGCATCATGGACATGTCTACACCGATCGCGTAATTCCGGCACGCGCCGTGATGCGAACATGATTGATGTTGTGGGCGTGAGACCCATAGTTATATTTGAGTGATGACTTGAGGCGTGAGTCACTGATCGATATGATCGCTTTTATATTGTGAATCGTAGTTTGGTTATCATACATGTCTCCCGCTTTATATAGACTAGTATGATTTCATTCTGATATTTTCTGATTTCACATACTTGGTACTGTTATCTTGACCTCGCCCGGGCCGCGTTCATCTGCGGTAAATACATCGGCCGTGGATCCCGCTCTTAGGATCATTCAGCGTATTGGGAAGCTCCTTTTCTTGAGGCTTATCTTTTGGTATGTGTTCCCTGAGTTGTAGGTTCTTGTACATTCGAGGGTATGGCGGGCCCTGTCCGTCATAGTCGTTGTAAATCTTAAGTGCAGTAATCTTGCTGTGGGCGGGGTTGTAAAGGATTAAACTGCTCGTGTTTTATGTATATCTTAAGGCAAGCTGTTTTGGTTGCTTTTTATTATTATATCTATTGTTGCATGTCTAAGTTTTTATTTCCATTGGTTTTCTCGATGTTGTATCACTAGGGTGCCGGGTAAGGCACGATGCTTGAACCGGGCGGAGTCGTTACAATACCCCTTTTTGTGGTATAGAGATACTCTCCTAGTATTGTTATAATGCCCAAAATACTTTAGCCTTATACCTTGTAGTACTTTCCAAAGTACCCTTTATACGAAAAGCCCAGAAGATACTATTATACTTCCCTCAGTCACAAAAACGAAACCCTAAGTAAATCTTCACCCGTAGTTGAAGTTATAAGTAGAAGTTGGTTAGAACTTCTAAGGGTTGGTTGGAGGCGGCCTGAGCGCACGAGTAGGAGCTAAACCTTGCTCAGATCGACATATAAACTCGGATAATTTTGGGCTTATCGAGGTAAACATTCTTGACTTACATTGTAATTGGAAATTACATGTGATAGGAGTATATAGTTAAGTATACTATATATATAGAGCCTGAATAATACTTACGGCAATGTCTTGCGACTTAAGCCTGAATTGTAAGAAGTGGTGAATCGTAATTACATAGACCGTATTATGAGACTTGTGTAGTATTCTTTGTGTAGTAGAATTGTACACGTCCGGTTAGGCGTGTTAACCCCTGGTTGGCTTGGTAGCGGCCTCGATAAAGGAGGAGATTTACGCTGTGTTGCGGGGAGGTCTTTAATTTTATGTAGAAAATTGTACGGCGGGATATAAAGATATTAATAAGCGCCTTGTGGCCTCTATAGGTTGAAATACAACGTGTGGCGCGGTCTACTCGGCAAGGTGCGTGACGGTTTGAGGTACTTGGAGCGTTTTGCTATTAGTCGATAATCGTCGCGAGGTATGTGAACCTCTTCCTATCTGTTCTAGCATGATATGTGTATAACTATGTAGTACGGTAGACGTACATGTGTTTAATATATTTGATTGGTTTGAAACATAAAGTGTTATAACGGCTTTATGGGAAGTTGGTTATAACAGCTTTATGTAGGTAAGAAAATGCTTTGTGGTTTCAAAGGGTAACTGATTTGACTTATAACGGATTTGATGGGTAGTAATAAAGAACTTGAAGTGTTTCAAAAAGACCTTTTTGAAAGAAGAGTAATACTTGGCTTTGAAAACATAAGAGTTGTACTAGCTTTATGGGAAGTTAGGTATAACGTCTTAAGAACGATAAAGAAGAATGAGTATCGACAAAACACTGCAGCGTTAATAAAGGAAAATGTATTGAATAATGAAGTATGGTATTAAAACCAGTAGAAACCTCCATCTGCATAGAAGCTAAGATGAGACAAAATGATATTACATTTCCTAGATCATGGCTGCTTAATAAGATTGATTATAAACAAGAATAACCTACTCACATATAAGACCTATGTTTCTCGAAACGTTTAAAGGAGAATTATGTTAAAACTATGAACTACGAAACCTTTTCTAAAATGAGAAACTGGAGCATTTGAAATTAGGCAAACTTGAACGTTTGGAAAATAAGGTTGTTACTCGATTTTTACAAAGGAAAGCATTTTGGTTTACTTAACAATGTTAGTCCCTCAAATTTTATACTACTGTATCGGGTGACCTTTGTAAAAGAAATGGATCTTAAAAGGAATTTAACGTACGTAGTACTTTAGGGTTAAAATCCGGACTTTGACATAAAATGAAAGTACCTTGAGTTGTGTGTAACTTGCTTATGCTTGATTGTTATGAAACTTGACCATGTTACGTGTGATAGCCTTGTTGTGCAAGTACTGTGTTCTACTCGACTACCGGTTCATCCGGGAATGTATTTCACTTGATTACGGCTCATCCGAATGTATTTCACTTGATTACGGTTCATCAGGAATGTATTTCACTTGACTACCGGTTCATCCGGATGTATTTCACTCGACTCACGGCTCATCCGGAATGTATTTCACCGACTCCGGTTCATCCGAATGTATTCCACACGTTTCTATATTGGGTCCATAAGATGGGCGAGACCGTTATAAGTATCACATGATTTGTACCTAGGCTGCGGTGAGGAAGGAGTTCCACGGGCGTGAGGATGACTTTGAGGCGTGAGTCCCCGACTTGACATGATCGCTTTTATGATGTGATCGTAGTTTGGTTATCATACATGTCTCTGCTTTATATAGACTATTATGATTTCATTTCTGATTTTCTGATTTCACATACTTGGTACTGTTGTCGACCTCCTTGAGTGCGTTCATGCCGCAGGTAAAGGTACATCGACTGTCGATCCCCGCTTATAGGATCATATTCAGCGTGTTGGGAAGCTCCGTTCCTTCGGAGGCTTATCTTTGGTATGTTACCACAGTCCGTAGGTTCTTGTACATTCGTGGTATGGCGGGGCCCTGTCCGTCATAGTTGTTGTCACTTCTTAAGTGCATGTAATCGTTGTGGCGATGCAGTAAAAAGGATAATTGTTCGGGTTTTTATGTATATATACTAAAGGCAACTGTTTTGGTTGGCCTGTTTATTTATCATGTCTTTTTATTCATGTTCATGTTTTTATTTCCGCTGATTTTCTCTGATGATGTATCACTAGGGTGCCCGGGGTAAGGCACCAGTCACGGGCCCGGGTTCGGGTCGTGACAAATTCTGCCCCATAAGTTATAATAATACACTTAACAATTCTAAAGTAGTTTGTAGGCTACAACATGCTCATAATATCTCTTTAGCCAAATCCTTCATACCCAACCCACATTTCTTGCATGCAATGACTCTAATAGCATTACTTACTACCACAAGTACTTTCTTCTTAACATGCAACACTAAAACTAATAATAGGGGAAGAATCATTACCTTAGAGCTTTAGCCAAATTTATCCAACAATGTGCTAGCTTCTATTCCAAGAACACCACCACAACAACATTCACAAGCTAGCCACAAGCTTCCTTCTTGCCTTTTACTTTTCAGATTTTTCCTAAGGCTAGAATATCTCTTGGAGTTTTAGAGAGAAGGAGGAGCTTGAAATAATTAAGAGAGAAGGAGGAGCTTTTTCTAAGAGAGAGATGAAAGATGACCAAGTCTTTAAGACTTGGTCAATATAACGTCTGAAATCGGATGGGGACACTTGTCACCCACCCATGCCCTTTTAAAAGAAAAGATCAGATTTTCCTAAGTTTTTCCGCCAGATTTCCCGCCTCGGCGCCACTGCTTCCGGCGCCAAGGCCGCAGCTCTGCGGACCCTCGGATCTTCCGCGGCCGATTCGGCGCGCGGCGCTGAAACTTCAGCGACTCCAGATCTTTCGCGCGCGGCCACGCTTCGGCGCGCGCCTACAATCACGTCTTGGCGCGCGGCCGCGCTCTGGCGCGTGCGCAGCTGAGACCACGACCGCGGTCACGAACCACGGGTATAATAGCCTAATCGCTCCAAGCACTCCTTAGAAGCCTATGAAGAACACATCTTCAAGTTCCAACTTCAAAGTTGAAGAACTTCTTAAGTTTCCGCCTTGCGACTAATACGAAAACTCCATTTTTCCGAAATCTTTCTATTCAGATAACCTTACAACACTCTTAGGAACCTTGGGTTAAAGTCTTGTGGCTAATGGATCAAAACTACAAAATTTTTGTCTTCCAAAAGAGTCCTTGGCCGAGAGCAACCTTTGAAGAACAAGGTGTTCTCTAATTTTTCTAAGTGTAGAAATGCCAAGTCTTGCTACTAGTGTAGTATTTAAAACACATTGGAGGGCTTATATTACAACAAATGTGTGGCTTGGATGGGTTTCACTAGGATCAAGCCCATGTGGACAAGTTGACAAGTCAACAATGTCATGCTAGCAAGACTAATCTTCCAAGGTGGTCAATGACCATATTACCCTCACTTAATTTCGTCCAAGACCAAGTGTGGGGTGCCACGTGTCGCCCTCTCATTCGTCCATAAAATTCTGTAACCCTCGTGGGCCCCACAAAAACGTAAAATTCCTCGGGTGGGCCCCACATGACCAAATCCGTAAAAATAAATTTCCATAATGTTAATAAGTTCCATACTCTTCAAATAATTCATTTTGAGAATCCAATTCTCAACAACGAACATTTTTCCTTTCCGGCATTCGGAAGATTTTCCGTCGGAAAAACAATTCCTCCTTTAGTACTAATTTCCAAGTCTTGTTTCCTTTCGTACATTATCTTTTACATGTCCTGGACTTACGGGGTGTAACATTCTTCCCCCCTTAGAAACATTCATCACCGAATGTTCTTAGTCGGTTGTCAAGCTATACAAACTCCAGCATAAACTCTATACTATGCCTAACAGTCAATACTCCACAAGACCAACGATGCCACTCATGGCCACCACCTAACATACGTAAACATAACAATGGACCTTCCGTCCGTGACCCCTCCTCACAAAACTCGAAGGTTACAGTCTTCTAAAACACGGGATCCGTAGAGGTTCCTTTATTTCCTTACTTGTCATACTTTCTCGTACTTCTAAACTTATTTAGTAAACGCACCACATCTCAAATATTGTTTCTGTTCCCCAATCCTTGGAGTTACTAACCAAACTTGGCCATATTGTTACTTACATTCCCGTTAAGGCTCTTCTCGGTCCTTACGACCTGCTTCCGGTGGAACGCGTCCACAAACTCGTACAATGATTAACCCAACTTGGGCCTGGCATCCTCGGGACCCTATCACATAGCGGGACCACTACCAACTGACATCACCCCATTCCATACTACCGGTTGACCCGAGATGAGTCCATAACCCGACTCATCGTCACACTTAACTTCTCATTCTTAGTCTGAAATAAATTTCTCTCTTATCTCAAGGTACTTCTTACCCTATCCCCTATTCACTTAGAGGTTCGTCATATAAGCCAAAGTATTTCTACTGTACATCCTTTCCTATCGGTCTTACACTGTTACGGGGTAATTACAACTTGTGAACTCTACACAACTATAGTCTCAGTTCACTTATCATTCTTGTCAACATTCTTAACTTTTCACTTTACTAATCAAGGTATCCCTACCTCTGGGGTACTATCAATTACAACTGCTAGCAACACATGGAAAACATATACGCTAGGGCAAAATCTGAATCTAACAATGCACGTATGATTCAAAAGAATCGAAATATACCAGAACCGTGCGATGTCGCCTCCGATCTGTCCGAGAGTCACGCCACCTCTGCGGTTCAAGGACCGCGTAACTATAAACTCCACTCGACCTCTACCACGGTGGCTAACATCTCGAACACCGCTCGGGAATGCATGGTGTGGAGGAAGGGAATCACCCATCGGCCTCATAGCCGAGCCACCTCACCTGCACTTTTCTAAAAGGACATACCCTCCGAATGTGGCGGACGCCACAATAATAACAACCATCGTGTCATAACTGCATTTCCCAGAATGACGCTTACCACATCTGATACACTGAGGAATATGTGGCCTCGACCGAGAAAGTCCTCTGCTCCTCTGAGAACCTCGACCCCTGGAGCTTGGACCGGCTCCTAAATACTTTGTGGGGTCCAATATCCCACCTGTGAACTGCGGGGGTATGTACTGGGTAGGCTGAGACGAATATCTCACTCGCTGCTGAGGCTGCTCGTCCAAAAATTCACCGGGATCACCAAGCGGTCTAGCCCTCTTACGCAGATCTCTGCGTTGGCCCTCTACCCTCTGTACACACATGCATCGCCGAATAACCCCGCCGATGAAATCAGAGCCGCTATCTTGGTCAATAACATAATGGCTTCCTTCATGACCCTAAAGTCTTCCCATAACTGAGAAACTATAGGCTTTGGTGCTGGGGCCTCAAAACCTGGCGCAGAAGAACTCGCCGACTGCGGCACAACATCCGGTATACCCTGGGCATACGCCCTATCAACTCTCTGAGTCTGACTAGTAGCTCCTGCTACTCCTTTGCCCTTCTGGGCGGTTGTTGCCCTCCTTGGAGGCATAACTGTAACACAACAATACGTCAGAGAGGAATTATCTTACTAACACAACTCTATGGCACGATCTTAGAGTGAGAAGAATAGAAACCAACTCCTAAATGTCCTGTAGCCTCCTGCTTATGGGTGTGGCGCGCAACACACCGATAATCAAGACTCTACTAGACACGGTCTGTAGACATTCCGAGGACTGACTGCTCTGATACCACTCTGTCACAGCCCGAACCCCGGGCCCGTGACTGGTGCCCTACCTGGTCACCCTTCTACCTTAACAACTAAGTAAACTGCGGAAATTAAATAACACCATTTTTTTTCTTTAGAACCAATCGACGCGTGCAAGGCAAAGCCGAGGCTGCCATATACTATACATAACAAAAGACACTACACCGCATGAGTCCAATCCACATATGAATACGCACCTCAAGAGTTATATCAACTATGACGGACAAGGCCCCGCGTACCATAATCGTACAAAAGCTCAGATCGAAAGAACTTATACCAAAAGATAAACTCCTGAATGTATGAGCTATCCAAAAACTCGAGCAGGTCCTACACCGCCGATCACCAAACAGCGTACCTAAACTCGTGCGTAACGCAGGCCCGGGCGAGGTCGACGTAAGAATGTACCAAGTATGTGAAACATGAAATCGTAATAAAATCATAATAGTCTAAACAAAACAGGAGACATGTATGATAGACAACCTACAGTACACAATACATAAGCAGTCATATCAAGTCAGGGACGCATGCCCTCAAAGTCACTACTCAAATATAACTATGGGTCTCACGCCCATAATATCAATCATGTCCAAGGAGTATCCCTTGTGGTCGCATGCCCCGGAATCCCACATCGTATATGCATGACCATGGGGTATACAAACAAATCCGGGAATCTAACCCGACTCCTGGTCACATGCCCCGGAATCCCACATCGTATAAGCATGTCCATGGAGTATCCCTCGTGGTCGCATGCCCCGGAATCCCACATCGTATAAGCATGACCATAGGGTAACACAAATAATGGAAGCATACAAGTGGAATCCCACATTACTGTCGGTACGTCCAAGTAATCTTACAACAAGACAGCCGACCGTCCAACCGAGAGTCGCAGCAACGTAATAAAACATAATACTTGTACTCAAATGCTATCACCAGCACACATTGGCAATTCTCAATTAAACAAGCCAAAGTACTTATCAAGGCACACATAGAATAATTCTCAATTAAACAAGCCAAAGTGCTTATCAAGGCACATATAGAATAATTCTCAATTAATCAAGGCAAAGTACTTATCAAGGCACACTTAGAATTATTCTCAATTAAACAAGCCAAAGTACTTATCAAGGCACACTTAGACTAATTCTCAATTAATCAAGCCAAAGTACTTATCAAGGCACACATAGAAAAATTCTCAATTAATCAAGCCAAAGTACTTATCAAGGCACACTTAGAATTATTCTCAATTAAACAAGCCAAAGTACTTATCAAGGCACACTTAGACTAATTCTCAATTAATCAAGCCAGAGTACTTTTCAAGGCACACATAGAATAATTCTCAATTAATCAAGCCAAAGTACTTATCAAGGCACACTTAGACTAATTCTCAATTAATCAAGCCAAAGTACTTATCAAGGCACACATAGAATTATTCTCAATTAAACAAGCCAAAGTACTACGTACGTACATTCTTTTCAAATGACTCCTTTTTATGTAAACTCCCAAGATACTAACACCCGTAGTATCAAGGTGTGTCTATTTTTCAAAGTAAGTTAATACACTTTTAGAAAACTCATTTCAAAGCTTGAAATCAAGTAACTTCAAATTTTTCACAATCTAGGCAACTTATGCCCAATAATCAAAATAGACAACTTTCTTAACCTTTCATAAAGTCGTTATAACCAACTTCCCATAAAGCCGTTATAACCCTTTATGGTTTTAGACACTTTCATTCTTTTTATAACCAAGAGACTTATACTTAAAACCAAGTATCACAAACTTTCAAATCAAGTTTCTTAACTTTCAAAATACTTCAAGTCTCTTAATATTTAGAAAACAAGTTTCTTCTACTTTTAAACCTCAAGTAACTCACACCTTTAAAATAAGTTACTTCTCTTAAATCATGTCATTTCTCCTCTCTTATAACAATTAAGCAAATCACTCTTTTAACTCCCCTAAATTCATTACAACAACCCTTAGGTTTTGGAACTAAGGCACTAGCCAAAAGGTTTGGAAACCACTTCCTTTTCAAGACTCTATGTACTTTAAGTAAAATACTTTCACTTTTAAGAATCCAAACTTCACTAAGGAAATGGATTATACAACTTACAATTTAAACATCAAAGTACAATCAAGGGAGTACATAGAACGAATTCTATTTTAGGCAATCCAAATACAACCAAGGAATGGGTCATTTAAGGAGTAGGACATACTTTCTTTATCTTAAGGAATCATGCTAGAAGAGGAGATAGTTCACATACCTTTCTACTAACTCCACAAGCTAAGCCGAATACGCCGTACGTAGAAGTGTCAACCTATAATGGTCACAACAAGACTATCAACTTCTAGTCTCTAACGTAGAATAATACTAAGTATACGGTCTCTAATTCTACGGAAAATCGGGCAGCACTTCCTTTGTTTTTACTCACTTTGCCACCTTTTTCAAGGCCGAATACAATAACCAACACGCCACATTTAAGGCTCAAAACAACAACCAAACCAAAGGGGATTACACGCCTTACAATAGTGTAAAATTCCGCCCCACAATTAATACGAAGTAGTTAATACTCCAAAAGCCATTCTCGGCCAACATATAGAACAACACTAAGTCTTTTTCAATCCTTTTCAAATTCCAATTTCTAAGGTCTAACATGTTATATAGTCATAAACAACTTCAATAACTACAATTTCCTTCTTACACAACATGCGGCGACTTAAACGAATAATCAACATGAATTGTAGTCTTAAGGCTAACATGCTAGTTTTTCGGATTAGGGTTCCAATAGCCAATAAACTTATCCAACTACATAATATATAACTCATTCTTGCTAATATCCATAGCTACAACAATAAGTAAACTTAATTGCTAAAACGACAAAATTTATACCTTTCCAAGCCCTTAAAAATTCCAAGATTCAAAGTCGCGCCTTAGCAATTCTTAGCTCCTTTCCTTATGTTCCAATCCTCTCCAAGCACTCCTTAGAAGCCTATGAAGAACACATCTTCAAGTTCCAACTTCAAAGTTGAAGAACTTCTTAAGTTTCCGCCTTGCGACTAATACGAAAACTCCGTTTTTCCGAAATCTTTCTATTGGGATAACCTTACAACACTCTTAGGAACCTTGGGTTAAAGTCTTGTGGCTAATGGATCAAAACTACAAAATTTTGTCTTCCAAAAGAGGCCTTGGCCGAGAGCAACCTTTGAAGAACAAGGTGTTCTCTAATTTTTCTAAGTGTAGAAATGCCAAGTCTTGCTACTAGTGTAGTATTTAAAACACCTTGGAGGGCTTAGATTACAACAAATGTGTGGCTTGGATGGGTTTCACTAGGATCAAGCCCATGTGGACAAGTTGACAAGTCAACAATGTCATGCTAGCAAGACTAATCTTCCAAGGTGGTCAATGACCATATTACCCTCACTTAATTTCATCCAAGACCAAGTGTGGGGGTTCCACGTGTCGCCCTCTCATTCGTCCATAAAATTTGGTAACCCTCGTGGGCCCCACAAAAACGTAAAATTCCTCGGGTGGGCCCCACATGACCAAATCCGTAAAAATAAATTTCCATAATGTTAATAAGTTCCATACTCTTCAAATAATGCATTTTGAGAATCCAATTCTCAACAACGAACATTTTTCCTTTCCTAAGATTCTAAGATTTTTCCGCCGAAACACAATTCCTCCTTTCGTACTAATTTCCAAGTCTTGTTTCCTTTCGTACATTCTCTTTTACATGTCCTGGACTTACGGGGTGTAACAGTACTCCCTTGATTGTACTTTGATGTTTAAATTGTAAGTTTTATAATCCATTTCCTTAGTGAAGTTTGGATTCTTAAAAGTGAAAGTATTTTACTTAAAGTACATAGAGTCTTGAAAAGGAAGTGGTTTCCAAACCTTTTGGCTAGTGCCTTAGTTCCAAAACCTAAGGGTTGTTGTAATGACTTTAGGGGAGTTAAAGGAGTGATTTACTTAATTGTGTTAAGAGAGGAGAAATGACATGATTTAAGAGAAGTAACTTGTTTTAAAGGTGTGAGTTACTTGAGGTTTAAAAGTAGAAGAAACTTGTTTTCTAAATATTAAGAGACTTGAAGTATTTGGAAAGTTAAGAACTTGATTGTAAGTATGTGATACTTGGTTTTAAGTATAAGTCTCTTGGTTATAAAAATGAATGAATATGTCTAAAACCATAAAGGGTTATAACGGCTTTATGGGAAGTTGGTTATAACGGCTTTATGGAAGGTTAAGAAAGTTGTCTATTTTTGATTAATGGGCATAGGTTGCCTAGATTGTGAAAATTTGAAGTTACTTGATTTCAAGCTTTGAAATGAATTTTCTAAAAGTGTAGTAACTTACTTTGAAAAATAGACACACCTTGATACTACGGGTGTTAGTATCTTGGGGTTTTACATAGAAAGGAGTATTTTGAAAAGAATTTACGTACGTAGTACTTTGGCTTGTTTAATTGAGAATTATTCTATGTGTGCCTTGATAAGTACTTTGGCTTGTTTAATTGAGAATTATTCTATATGTGCCTTGATAAGTACTTTGGCTTGTTTAATTGAGAATTATTCTATGTGTGTCTTGATAAGTACTTTGGCTTGTTTAATTGAGAATTATTCTATGTGTGCCTTGATAAGTACTTTGGCTTGTTTAATTGAGAATTGCCAATGTGTGCTGGTGATAGCATTTGAGTACAAGTATTATGTTTTATTACGTTGTCGCGACTCTCGGTTGGAGGGTCGGCTGCCTTGTTGTAAGTTTACTTGGACGTACCGACAGTGAGGTGGGATTCCACGGGTATGCTTCCATTATTTATGTTACCCCATGGTCATGCTTATACGATGTGGGATTCCGGGGCATGCGACCACGAGGGATACTCCTTGGACATGCTTATACGATGTGGGATTCCGGCACGTGACGTGAGCGGTTTGATTCCTGATTGTTTGTATTACCCCATGGTCATGCTTATACGATGTGAGATTCCGGGGCATGCGACCACGAGGGATACTCCTTGGACATACTTATACGATGCGGGATTCCGGGGCATGTGACCAGGAACGGGTTTGATTCCCGGATTTGTTTGTATTACCCCATGGTCATGCTTATACGATGTGGGATTCCGGGGCATGCGACCACGAGGGATACTCCTTGGACATGCTTATATGATATAGGATTCCGGGGCATGTGACCAGGAACGGGTTTGATTCCTGGATTTTTTCGTATTACCCCATGGTCATGCTTATACGATGTGGGATTCCGGGGCAAGCGACCACGAGGGATACTCCTTGGACATGCTTATACGATGTGGGATTCCGGGGCATGTGACCAGGAGCGGGTTTGATTCCCGGATTTGTTTGTATTACACCATGGTCATGCTTATACGATGTGGGATTCCGGGGCATGCGATCACGAGGGATATTGTTATATCATGGACTGCCGGCAGTGAGAAAAGATTCCACGGGCATGGTTGATATTATGGGCGTGAGACCCATAGTTATATTCGAGTAGTAACTTTGAGGGCATGCGTCCCTGACTTGATATGATCGCTATGTATTGTGTGTGTAGGTTGGCTATCATACATGTCTCCTATTTTGTTTAGACTGTTATGATTTCATTACTGATTTCATCGCTTCACATATTTGGTACATTCTTCGCATCGACCTCCTTCGGGCTGCGCTCACGCCGCAGTTTAGGTACGCTGCTTGGTGATCTGCAGTGTAGGACCGCCGTAGTTTTGGATAGCTCCTCTGCTCGTGAGTTTATCTTTTGGTATAGTTCCTTCAAGATGTGCTTTTATGCAGTTATGGGTACATGAGCCTTGTCCCGTCATATTTCAGTAAAACTCTTATTGTCTGTATTCATATGTGGGATGAGACTCATGTACAGTGTTGTGTCTTTTGATTATGTATATTATGGCAGCCTTGTCGGCTTTGCCCTTGCACATATGTTGGTTTTAAAAAAAAAATGAGGCGTTATTTAATTTCCGCAGTTTACTTAGTTGTTAAGGTAGAAGGGTGCCCAAGTAGGGCACCAACACGCCCGGTTCGGCTTGACAAAGTGGTATCGAGCGATCGACCCTGATGTCTACAGACCGTGTCTAGTAAAGTCTTGATTATCGGTGTGTTGCGCGCCACACCCATAAACATGAGGCTACAGGACATTTAGGAGTTGGTTTCTATTCTTCTCACTCTAAGATCGTGCCATAGAGCTGTGTTAGTAAGATAATTCCTCTCTGACGTGATTTTGTGTATAGTTATGCCTCCAAGGAGGGCAAAAGCCGCCCAGAAGGGCAAAGGAGTAGCAGGAACTACTACTCAGACTCAGAGAGTTGATAGGGCTCGTGCCCAGGGTATACCGGATGTTGTGCCGCAGTCGGCGAGTTCTTCTGCGCCAGGTTTTGAGGCCCCATCACCAGAGCCTCCAGTTTCTCAGTTAAGAGAAGACTATTGGGTCATGAGGGAAGCAGTTATATTATTGACCAAGATAGCGGTACTACAGTTTCATCAGCAGGAGGTTATTCGCCGATGCAGACAGTGTACAGGGTAGATGGCCAACGCGAGATCAGCGTAAGAGGCTAGACCGGTTGGTTATCGGTGAGTTTTGGACGAGCAACCTCAAGAAAGCGTGAGGTATTCGTCCCTACCCAAGACATACCCGCAGCTCACGGTGGGAAATTCGACCCCACGAGGTATTTAGGAGCGGTCCAAGCTCCAGGGTCGAGGTTCTCGAGGAGCAGAGGACTTTCGGTCGAGGCCACCTATTCCTCGGTGTTTGGATGTGGTAAGCATCATTCGGGAAATGTCGTTATGGCGCAGTGTTTGTTTTTATTGTGGCCGTCCGCCATATTCGAGGGTATGTCCTGTTAGAAAGAGCACCAGTAAGGTGGCTCAGCCTATGAGGCCGATGGTTGGTTACCTTTCCTCGCGGTGTCGCCCCCAAGCGGTGTTGGATGTCGGCCGACCGTGGTAGAGGTCGGTGGTGTTTATAGTTCGCGGTCCTTCAACCACATGAAGACGTGACTCATGGGCGAGATCGAGGCGACATCGCATGGGGTTACAGGTATATGTCGATTTTTTTGAATCATACGTGCATTGTTAGATTCAGATTTTGCCATAGCGTATATGTTTTCCCTGTGTTGCTAGCAGTTGTAAGTGATAGTACCCCAGAGGTAGGAATACTTTGATTAGTAAAGTGGAAAGTTAAGAATGTTGACAAGAATGGTAAGTGAACTGAGACTATAGTTGTGTAGAGTTCACAAGTTGTAATTTCCCCGTAGCAGTGTAAGACCGATAGGGAAGGATGTACAGTAGAAATACTTTGGCTTATGTAACGAACCTCTAGTGAATGGGAGGATAGGGTGAGAAGTACCTTGAGATAAGAGAAAGATTTATTTCAGACTAAGAATGAGAAGTTAAGTATGACAAGTAAGGAAAGAAAGGAACCTCTAAGGATCCCGTGTTTTAGAGGACTGTAACCTTCGAGTTTTGTGAGAAGCGGTCGCGGACGGAAGGTCCATTGATATATTTACGTATGTTGTGGTGGCCATGTGTGGCATCATTGGTCTTGTGCAGTTTTGATTGATGGGCATAGTATAGAGTTTATGCCGGAGTTTGTATAGATTGAAAACCGACTAAAAACATTCGGGGATGAATGTTTCTAAGGGGGGAAGAATGTTACACCCCGTAAGTCCAGGACATGTAAAAGAGAATGTACGTAAGGAATCAAGACTTGGAAATTGTACGGAAGGAAGAATTGATTTTCCGACGGAAATTCTTCCGAGCGTCGGAAAGGAAAAATGTTCGTTGTTGAGAATTGGATTCTCAAAATGCATTATTGGGAGAGTATGGAACTTATTAACATTATGGAAATTTATTTTTACGGATTTGGTCATGTGGGGCCCACCCGAGAAATTTTATGTTTTGTGGGACCCACGAGGGTTACGAATTTTATGGACGAATGAGAGGGCGACACGTGGCACCCCCCCACATATGGTCTTGAATGTTTTTAAGTAAGGGTAAAATGGTCATTGACCATGGTAGAAGATAAGTCTTCAAAGCTTGATATAATTGACCAAAGTCAACTTGCCACTTGGGCTTGATCCTAGTGAAACTCATCCTAGCCACTCATGTGTTGCAATCTAAGCCCTCCAATGTGTTATATAAGCATACTACTAGTGCAAGACTAGTCTTCCAACACTTAGAAAAAATCACACATTGTTGTTCTTCAATAAGACCTCTCGGGTTTGTGACTTTCCCTCACAAGAAATTTTGTAGTTTTGATCCATCTTTCACAAGACTTTAACCAAATGTCCCTAAGGGTATTGTAAGGATATCTCAATAGGAAGATTTCGAAAAAACAACGTTTTCGTATTAGTCGCAAGGCGGAAACTTAAGGAGTTCTTCAACTTTGAAGTTGGAACTTGAAGATGGGTTCTTCATAGGCTTCTAAGGAGTGCTTGGAGCGGTTTGGAACATAAGGAAAGGAGCTAAGAATTTGCTAAGGAGCGACTTTGAATCTTGGAATTTTTAAGGGCTTATAAAGGTATAAATTTTGTCATTTTAGTAGTTAAGACTTACTTATTGTTGTAGCTATGGATATTAGCAAGCATGAGGTATTTAGTATAAGGTTTGATAAGTTTATTGGCTATTGGAACCCTAATCTGAAGACTAGCATGTTTAGCCTTAAGATTACAATTCAAGTCGATTATTAGTTTAAGTCGTCGCATGTTGAATAAAGAAGGAAATTGTAGTTGTTGAAGTTGTTTATGACTATATAATATGTTAGACCTTAGAACTTGTAATTGGAAAAGGATTGGAAAAGACTTTGAATTGTTGGTTATGTTGTTGGTCGAAAATGGTTTGAATATGGAACTACTTCGTATTAATTGTGGGGCGGAATTTTACACATATTGTAAGGCGTATAATCCCCTTTGGTTGGTTGTTGTTTTGAGCCTTAAATGTGGCGTGTTGGTTATTGTATTCGGCCTTGAAAAAGGTGGCAAAGTGAGTAGAAACAAAGGAAGTGCTGTCCGATTTTCCATAGAATTAGAGACCGTATACTTAGTATTATTCTACGTTAGAGACTAGAAGTTGATAGTCTTGTTGTGACCATTATAGGTTGACACTTCTACGTGCGGCGTATTCGGCTTAGCTTGTGGATTTAGCCGAAAAGGTATGTGAACTATCTCCTCTTCTAGCATGATTCCTTAAGATAAAGAAAGTATGTCCTGCTCCTTAAATGATCCATTCCGTGGTTGTATTTGGATTGCCTAAAATAGAATTCGTTCTATGTACTCCCTTGATTGTACTTTGATGTTTAAATTGTAAGTTGTATAATCCATTTCCTTAGTGAAGTTTGGATTCTTAAAAGTGAAAGTATTTTACTTAAAGTACATAGAGTCTTGAAAAGGAAGTGGTTTCCAAACCTTTTGGCTAGTGCCTTAGTTCCAAAACCTAAGGGTTGTTGTAATGACTTTAGGGGAGTTAAAGGAGTGATTTACTTAATTGTGTTAAGAGAGGAGAAATGACATGATTTAAGAGAAGTAACTTGTTTTAAAGGTGTGAGTTACTTGAGGTTTAAAAGTAGAAGAAACTTGTTTTCTAAATATTAAGAGACTTGAAGTATTTAGATGTTAAGAACTTGATTTGTAAGTATGTGATACTTGGTTTTAAGTATAAGTCTCTTGGTTATAAAAAGGAATGAATATGTCTAAAACCATAAAGGGTTATAACGACTTTATGGGAAGTTGGTTATAACGGCTTTATGGAAGGTTAAGAAAGTTGTCTATTTTTTATTAATGGGCATAGGTTGCCTAGATTGTGAAAATTTGAAGTTACTTGATTTCAAGCTTTGAAATGAATTTTCTAAAAGTGTAGTAACTTACTTTGAAAAATAGACACACCTTGATACTACGGGTGTTAGTATCTTGGGGTTTTACATAGAAAGGAGTATTTTGAAAAGAATGTACGTACGTAGTACTTTGGCTTGTTTAATTGAGAATTATTATATGTGTGCCTTGATAAGTACTTTGGCTTGTTTAATTGAGAATTATTCTATGTGTGCCTTGATAAGTACTTTGGCTTGTTTAATTGAGAATTATTCTATGTGTGCCTTGATAAGTACTTTGGCTTGTTTAATTGAGAATTATTCTATTTGTGCCTTGATAAGTACTTTGGCTTATTTAATTGAGAATTGTCAATGTGTGCTGGTGATAGCATTTGAGTACAAGTATTATGTTTTATTACGTTGCCGCGACTCTAGGTTGGAGGGTCGGCTGCCTTGTTGTAAGTTTACTTGGACGTACCGACAGTGAGGTGGGATTCCACGAGTATGCTTCCATTATTTGTGTTACCCCATGGTCATGCTTATACGATGTGGGATTCCGGGGCATGCGACCACGAGGGATACTCCTTGGACATTCTTATACGATGTGGGATTCCGGGGCATGTGACCAGGAGCGGGTTTGATTCCCGGATTTGTTTGTATTACCCCATGGTCATGCTTATACGATGTGAGATTCCGGGGCATGCGACCACGAGGGATACTCCTTGCACATGCTTATACGATGTGTGATTCCGGGGCATGTGACGATGGCGGGTTTGATTCTGATTTTTTTGTATTACCCCATGGCCATGCTTATACGATGTGGGATTCCGGGGCATGCGACCACGAGGGATACTCCTTGGATATGCTTATACGATGTGGGATTCCGGGGCATGTGACCAGGAGCGGGTTTGATTCCCGGATTTGTTTGTATTACCCCATGGTCATGCTTATACGATGTGGGATTCGGCAAGCGACCACGAGGATACTCCGACATGCTTATACGATGTGGGATTCCGGGGCATGTGACCAGGAGCGGGTTTGATTCCCGGATTTGTTTGTATTACCCCATGGTCATGCTTATACGATGTGGGATTTCGGGGCATGCGACCACGAGGGATATTGTTATATCATGGACTGCCGGCAGTGAGAAAGGATTCCACGGGCATAGTTGATATTATGGGCGTGAGACCTATAGTTATATTCGAGTAGTGACTTTGAGGGCATGCGTCCCTGACTTGATATGACTGCTTATGTATTGTGTACTGTAGGTTGGCTATCATACATGTCTCTGCTTTGTTTAGATCGTTATTATTTCATTACGATTTCATCGCTTCACATACTTGGTACATTCTTCGTACTGACCTCCTTCGGGGGGCTGCGTTCATGCCGCAGGTTTAGGTACGCTGTTTGGTGATCTGCAGGTGTAGGACCCTGCTCAGAGTTTTTGGATAGCTCCCTCTGTTCAGGAGTTTATCTTTTTGGTATAGTTCCTTCAGTACAGGCTTTTGTACGGTTATGGGTACGGCGGTGCCTTGTCCCGTCATATTTCAGTAAAACTCTTAGAGGTTTGTATTCATATGTGGGATGGGACTCATGTACAGTGTTGTGTCTTTTGATTATATATATTATGGCAGCCTTGTCGGCTTTGCCCTTGCACGTATGTTGGTTTTAAAAAAAAAAATGAGGCGCTATTTAATTTCCGCAGTTTACTTAGTTGTTAAGGTAGAAGGTTGCCCAGGTAGGGCACCAGTCACGGGCCCGGGGTTCGGGGCTTGACAGAGTGGTATCGTGAGCATCAACATCTAATGTCTCTGACCGTGTCTAGTAGAGTCTTGATTATCGGTGTTGCGCGCCACACCCATAAACAGGAGGCTACAGGACATTTAGGAGTTGGTTTCTATTCTTCTCACTCTAAGATCGTGCCATAGAGCTGTGTTAGTAAGATAATTCCTCTCTGATGTGATTTTGTGTACAGTTATGCCTCCAAGGAGGGCAACAGCCGCCCAGAAGGGCAAAGGAGTAGCAGGAACTACTACTCGCACTCGGAGTTGATAGGCTCGTGCCTGTGGTATACCGGATGTTGTGCCGCAATGGCGAAGTTCTTCTGCGCCAGTTTTGAGGCCCCATCACGAGCCTCCAGCTCGCTTAAGAAAACTATAGTGTCATGAGGGAAGCAGTTATGTTATTGACCAAGATAGCGGTGCTACAGTTTCATCAGCAGGAGGTTATTCGGCCAGTACAGACAGGTGTACAGAGGGTAGAGGGCCAACGCGGAGATCAGCGTAAGAGGGCTAGACCGGTTGGTTATCCCGGTGAGTTTTTGGACGAGCAACCTCAGCAGCGAGTGAGGTATTCGTCCCAGCCTACCCAGTACATACCCCCGCAGCTCACAGGTGGGAGATTGGACCCCACGAGGTATTTAGGAGCCGGTCCAAGCTCCAGGGGTCGAGGTTCTCAGAGGAGCAGAGGACTTTCTCGGTCGAGGCCACCTATTCCTCAGTGTTTCAGATGTGGTAAGCATCATTCGGGGAAATGCCGTTATGGCACAGGTGTTTGTTTTTATTGTGGCCGTCCGGGCCATATTCTGAGGGTATGTCCTGTTAGAAAGAGCACCGGTAAGGTGGCTCAGCCTATGAGGCCGATGGTTGGTGTCACGACCTGACCCCGGGCCCGCGACTGGTGCCCTACATGGGCACCCTTACAGGTATACATCAGAGATAATCAGTGGAACATACATGAAACTTATAAAATAAAACAACAAAGATAAAATCAACAGGCTAGCCGATAGGGCTACCTTCCTGGACATATATAAATACAACCGAAGCAGCTGTCTCGTTCCCTTTACAAACTGACCCACAATATGTGACTACAGACCTCTAAGAATTTTAACAGAACAACTGTGGCGGGACAGGGCCCCGCCATACCCCTGAATATACATGAATCTACTACCTCAGGGAAACCGTACCAAGAGATAAGCCTCCGGAGCAAATGGAGCTTTTCTCAAAACTGAACCGAGATCCTAAGAGCAAGGATCACCAACCTGTGCACCTAATACCTGCGGGCATGAACGCAGCCCAGAAGTCGGTCATAACAGTGCGAATATGGAATGTAAATAACGTCTGAAATGTGATCATAATCAGTACAAAAGAATGACAAGGATAAGTATAAAAAGTACATACCAGATCCTGCCGTGTCATTACCACTTATGAACTTAATTTCACATCAATATCTTTTCCCATTTTCAGTAAAGGTTATAGCCACATTCTTACGCACATGATTAGGAAAAATCATTAAGTTCATTTCTATATAACTTACTTATCTTTCATAAGTATAATCCGGCCCTTAAAGGAGGGCACATTTACTACCCGACCCAATCTGGGACGCGATCAAGTCACACTAGTATCAAGCGTGTCCGTGGAATCCCCCATCACTGCCGACAGCTACAAGTGTAAAATATAATCATGTGACGCGCCCGTGGCATCCCACCTCACTGTCGGCGTACACATACACAACACATATATATATCTCCTGCCCGTGGAATCCCACATCACTGCCGACAGTCCAGGATATAATAATACACCAATAGGCATACATGAACACCAAGTCCCACCGGTGGTATAGCGTCTTGGGGGTCTACCCCTCACTTATACTCTTACCCTGGAGAAGGTGGTAAAGCAGGTGGTATAGCATCTTGGGGGTTTACCCCTCACTTATACTCTTACCCTGGAGAAGGTGGTAAAGCATCTTGGGGGTTTACCCCTCACTTATACTCTTACCCTATCTCAACCGACCATCAAACAAAACAAGCAGGGGGTATAATGTCTTGGGGGTTTACCCCTCACTTATACTCTTACCCTGGAGAAGGTGGTATAGCATCTTGGGGTTTATTCCTCACTTATACTCTTACCCTATCTCGACCGGCCGTCAAACAAACAGAAGCACTACCATGTCTTCTATAAAAATCCGGGAATTTAACCCAAGTACTACAAATAACGGAAGCATACCCGTGGAATCCCACATCACTGTCGGTACGTCCAAGTACTTACAACAAGACAGTCGGCCCTCCAACCGAGAGTCGCGGCAACGTAATAAAACATAATACTTGCACTCAAAGGCTATCACCAGCACACATAGGCTAATTCTCAAGTAACAAGCCAAAGTACTTACCAAGGCACACTTAGACTAATTCTCAATTAATCAAGCCAAAGTACTTATCAAGGCACACTTAGACTAATTCTCAATTAATCAAGCCAAAGTACTTATCAAGGCACACTTAGACTAATTCTCAATTAATCAAGCCAAAGTACTTATCAAGGAACAAATAGAATAATTCTCATTGAACAAGCCAAAAATACTTATCAAGGCATACTTAGACAAATTCTCAATTTATCAAGCCAAAGTACTAATCAAGGCACACTTAGACAAATTCTCAATTTATCAAGCCAAAGTACTAATCAAGGCATCACATAGAATTATTCTCAATTAAACAGGTCAAAGTATTACGTACGTACATTCTTTTCAAGAGACTCCTTTTTGTGTAAAACCCCAAGATACTAACACCCGTAGTATCCAGGCTTGTGTACATTTCACATAAGTCACGATACTTTTAGAAATACATTTCTCGGCTTCTAAATCAAGTGACCCTTACTTAAAAGCTTTAAGCAAGTGATACCTTTAAATCACATTGCCCTTCCTTAATACAAGTTAATTCTTTGATTACTTTATTAGAGAAAACCATTCTCTTAACTTTCCATAAGTCTGTTATAACCAACTTCCCATAAAGCCGTTATAACCCTTTATGGTTTTAGACAAAACTCTTTCCTTTTATAACCAATAGACTTCTACTTTTAAAAACCAAGTATTGTATACTTTCAAATCGATTCTCTTAACTTCAAAAATACAATTAGTCTCTTAACCTTAGAAATCGAGTGACTCCTTTTATATAAAACCTTAGGCAATTGATGCCTTAAAAATCAAGTCATTATCCTTCCATAAAGCAAATATAACCAACTCCCCATAAAGTCGTTATATTCACTTTATACCTTAGCCAAAAAATATAATTTCCTATCCAAGGGACTTATACATTTAAAACGAAACAAGTATCACATACTTTAAAACTCTTCAAGTCCCTTAACTTTAATAAAACTTAAGACATCCTTTATTCTTTCAAAGAAATGAGTTAATCTCCTAACTCACCTGACTTGGCTATTTATAAAACTAGTAAAGGATATCAAGGTAGTGTACGTCTACCGTACTACATACGTGCAACTAGTCATGCTCAAAAGATAGGAAACGTTATACATAGAGAAAATCACCCAACTACCTCTTAACTTCTAAGAGTAGAAGGAAACATGAAATGATACCACAGGTATATTCCATACATAGAATCATGCCAAAGGAAGGAAGAGGTTCACATACCTCGCGACGATTATCGACAAGTAGCAAAATGATCCAAGGTACTTCAATCTTGATAGCTAATCCATCATTCGAGTAGGATACGCTATACTTAGTACTTCAACCTATAATGGTCACAATACGTCCATTAACCTCTTACTTCAAACGTAGAATATTCTAGGTGCTAAGTCGCTAAATTCTACGGAAAATCGGACAACACCTCCTTTGTTTCTACTTACTTTGCCACCTTTTTCAAAGCCGAATACAATAACCAAACACGCCACATTTAAGGCCCAATCAAGGCAATCAACAATAGGGGATTACACGCCTACTAGACGTGTAAAATTCCGCCCCACAAACGATATCAAATTAATACAACTTACTAGGCCAATTCGGCTAACTTGAAGTACTACAACATCAATTCTTATCCAATTTCCATTTCAATCCAAGTTGTTAGCAATACATGATATCAAGTCGCAATCGACTATAACTACTATAATCTTCAAGTCAACAACATGCGACGATTCTAATAACGACTAAATTGTAATCCAACTTAACATGGCTTACATACATTTCGGATTTTAAGCTACAAGAAATCCATAATACTTATAAACTTCAACATATCAACTTCATGCTAGCAACATGTAAAGCTAACAACAATATAAATAATCTTGTAACACTTTCAAAGAACAAGATTATACCTCCACGAATCTTAATCCAATCTTCAAATCCGAAGTCGCTCCTTAGCAACTTAGAGACTCTTCAAGACACTTCAATCCGCTACTTGAGACCCTTAGAACAACACCAATCAATTTCCTTCAAACTTCCAAACAAAACCTAGAAAAGCCACTAGGTTTTCACTTTGCGACTAACCCGAAAACTATCTTTTTCCGAGATTTTTCTATTGAGATACACTTACCATACCCTCATGAACCTTGGTTTAAAGTGTGGAGCTTATTGGACAAGAAACAAAATTTTTCTCTTTTCAAATGCAAGGAACCCGAGAGCAACTATGTGATGTTCTTCAATTTTTTGTGTAAATAAGGCTAAGTATGGAACTTGTCTCACTACTAGTAGTATTATAAAGGGACATGGAGGGTCAAGATGCAAACAATTGGGTGGTTTGGATGGTCTCTTATTAAATATCAAGACTTGTGGGTCCTTGACCAAGTCAACTTTCTCAAGCTCACACTTGCAAGACTTAATCATCCTACCAAAGGTCAAATGACCCTTTTGTCCATGGCATTTTCGTCCAAGCTCACTAAAGGGGGGGGGGGGGGGTGACACGTGTCGCCCTCCCATTCGTCACAATAATACGTTTCCGACAATTTCATAATTCAGTTAAAATTTTACAAGTCTCAAATCTTAACACTTGCGAGTTCTTACGTACGTTCTTAAAGCACGTCCTGCAAATACGGGGTGTAACAGTTGGTTACCTTTCCTTCACAGCTGTGCGTCCCCCAAGGCAGGGTGTTCAGATGTCAGCCAGTCGTGGTAGAGGTCAGGGTGGTGTTTATAGTTCTGGCGGTCCTTCGAACCATATAGAAGACGTGACTACTGGACAGGATCAGGAGGCGACATCGCATGGGGTTACAGGTATATGTCGATTCTTTTGAATCATACGTGCATTGTTAGATTCAGATTTTGCCCTAGCGTATATGTTTTCCCTGTGTTGCTAGCAGTTGTAAGTGATAGTACCCCAGAGGTAGGAATACTTTGATTAGTAAAGTGGAAAGTTAAGAATGTTGACAAGAATGGTAAGTGAACTGAGACTATAGTTGTGTAGAGTTCACAAGTTGTAATTTCCCCGTAGCAGTGTAAGACCGATAGGGAAGGATGTACAGTAGAAATACTTTGGCTTATGTGACGAACCTCTAGTGAATGGGAGGATAGGGTGAGAAGTACCTTGAGATAAGAGAAAGATTTATTTCAGACTAAGAATAAGAAGTTAAGTATGACAAGTAAGGAAAGAAAGGAACCTCTAAGGATCCCGTGTTTTAGAGGACTGTAACCTTCGAGTTTTGTGAGAAGAGGTCGTGGACGGAAGGTCCATTTATATGTTTACGTATGTTGTGGTAGCCATGTATGGCATCGTTGGTCTTTTGCAGCTTTGATTGATGGGCATAGTATAGAGTTTATGCCGTAGTTTGTATAGATTGAAAACCGACTAAGAACATTCGGGGACGAATGTTTCTAAGGGGGGAAGAATGTTACACCCCGTAAGTCCAGGACATGTAAAAGAGAATGTACGTAAGGAATCAAGACTTGGAAATTGTACGGAAGGAAGAATTGATTTTCCGACGGAAAATCTTCCGAGCATCGGAAAGGAAAAATGTTCGTTGTTGAGAATTGGATTCTCAAAATGCATTATTGGGAGAGTATGGAACTTATTAACATTATGGAAATTTATTTTTATGGATTTGGTCATGTGGGGCCCACCCGAGGAATTTTATATTTTGTGGGACCCACGAGGGTTACGAATTTTATGGACGAATGAGAGGGAGACACGTGGCACCCCCCCACATATGGTCTTGGACGTTTTTAAGTAAGGGTAAAATGGTCATTGACCATGATAGAAGATAAGTCTTCAAAGCTTGATATAATTGACCAAAGTCAACTTGCCACTTGGGCTTGATCCTAGTGAAACTCATCCTAGCCACTCATGTATTGCAATCTAAGCCCTCCAATGTGTTATATAAGCATACTACTAGTGCAAGACTAGTCTTCCAACACTTAGAAAAAATCACACATTGTTGTTCTTCAATAAGACCTCTCGGGTTTGTGACTTTCCCTCACAAGAAATTTTGTAGTTTTGATCCATCTTTCACAAGACTTTAACCAAATGTCCCTAAGGGTATTGTAAGGATATCTCAATAAGAAGATTTCGAAAAAACGACGTTTTCGTATTAGTCGCAAGGCGGAAACTTAAGGAGTTCTTCAACTTTGAAGTTGGAACTTGAAGATGAGTTCTTCATAGGATTCTAAGGAGTGCTTGGAGCGGTTTGGAACATAAGGAAAGGAGCTAAGAATTTGCTAAGGAGCGACTTTGAATCTTGGAATTTTTAAGGGCTTATAAAGGTATAAATTTTGTCGTTTTAGTAGTTAAGACTTACTTATTGTTGTAGCTATGGATATTAGCAAGCATGAGGTATTTAGTATAAGGTTTGATAAGTTTATTGGCTATTGGAACCCTAATCCGAAGACTAGCATGTTTAGCCTTAAAATTACAATTCAAGTCGATTATTAGTTTAAGTCGTCGCATGTTGTATAAAGAAGGAAATTGTAGTTGTTGAAGTTGTTTATGACTATGTAACATGTTAGACCTTAGAACTTGGAATTGGAAAAGGATTGGAAAAGACTTTGAATTGTTGGTTATGTTGTTGGCCGAAAATGGTTTGAATATGGAACTACTTCGTATTAATTGTGGGGCGGAAGTTTACACGTATTGTAAGGCGTGTAATCCCCTTTGTTTGGTTGTTGTTTTGAGCCTTAAATGTGGCGTGTTGGTTATTGTATTCGGCCTTGAAAAAGGTGGCAAAGTGAGTAGAAACAAAGGAAGTGCTGCCCGATTTTCCGTAGAATTAGAGACCGTATACTTAGTATTATTCTACGTTAGAGACTAGAAGTTGATAGTCTTGTTGTGACCATTATAGGTTGACACTTCTACGTACGGCGTATTCGGCTTAGCTTGTGGATTTAGCCGAAAAGGTATGTGAACTATCTCCTCTTCTAGCATGATTCCTTAAGATAAAGAAAGTATGTCCTACTCCTTAAATGATCCATTCCTTGGTTGTATGTGGATTGCCTAAAATAGAATTCGTTCTATGTACTCCCTTGATTGTACTTTGATGTTTAAATTGTAAGTTGTATAATCCATTTCCTTAGTGAAGTTTGGATTCTTAAAAGTGAAAGTATTTTACTTAAAGTACATAGAGTCTTGAAAAGGAAGTGGTTTTCAAACCTTTTGGCTAGTGCCTTAGTTCCAAAACCTAAGGGTTGTTGTAATGACTTTAGGGGAGTTAAAGGAGTGATTTACTTAATTGTGTTAAGAGAGGAGAAATGACATGATTTAAGAGATGTAACTTGTTTTAAAGGTGTGAGTTACTTGAGGTTTAAAAGTAGAAGAAACTTGTTTTCTAAATATTAAGAGACTTGAAGTATTTGGAAAGTTAAGAACTTGATTTGTAAGTATGTGATACTTGGTTTTAAGTATAAGTCTCTTGGTTATAAAAAGGAATGAATATGTCTAAAACCATAAAAGGTTATAACGGCTTTATGGGAAGTTGGTTATAAAGGCTTTATGGAAGGTTAAGAAAGTTGTCTATTTTTGATTAATGGGCATAGGTTGCCTAGATTGTGAAAATTTGAAGTTACTTGATTTCAACCTTTGAAATGAATTTTCTAAAAGTGTAGTAACTTACTTTGAAAAATAGACACACCTTGATACTACGGGTGTTAGTATCTTGGGGTTTTACATAGAAAGGAGTATTTTGAAAAGAATGTACGTACGTAGTACTTTGGCTTGTTTAATTGAGAATTATTCTATGTGTGCCTTGATAAGTACTTTGGCTTGTTTAATTGAGAATTATTCTATGTGTGCCTTGATAAGTACTTTGGCTTGTTTAATTGAGAATTATTCTATGTGTGCCTTGATAAGTACTTTGGCTTGTTTAATTGAGAATTATTCTATGTGTGCCTTGATAAGTACTTTGGCTTGTTTAATTGAGAATTGTCAATGTGTGCTGGTGATAGCATTTGAGTACAAGTATTATGTTTTATTACGTTGACGCGTCTCTCGGTTGGAGGGTCGGCTGCCTTGTTGTAAGTTTACTTGGACGTACCGACAGTGAGGTGGGATTCCACGGGTATGCTTCCATTATTTGTGTTACCCCATGGTCATGCTTATACGATGTGGGATTCCGGGGCATGCGACCACGAAGGATACTCCTTGGACATGCTTATACGATGTGGGATTCCGGGGCATGTGACCAGGAGCGGGTTTGATTCCCGGATTTGTTTTAATTACCCCATGGTCATGCTTATACGATGTGGGATTCCGGGGCATGCGACCACGAGGGATACTCCTTGGACATGCTTATACGATGTGGGATTCCGGGGCATATGACCAGGAGCGGGTTTGATTCCCGGATTCGTTTGTATTACCCCATGGTCATGCTTATACGATGTGGGATTCCGGGGCATGCGACCACGAGGGATACTCCTTGGACATGCTTATACGAGGTGGGATTATGGGGCATGTGACCAGGAGCGGGTTTGATTCGGTTGTTTGTATTACCCATGGTCATGCTTATACGATGTGGGATTCCGGCATGTGGCGAGGATACTCCTTGGACATGCTTATCGATGTAGGATTCCAGGCACGTGACCAGGAGCGGGTTTGATTCCCGGATTTGTTTGTATTACCCCATGGTCATGCTTATACGATGTGGGATTCCGGGGCATGCGACCACGAGGGATATTGTTATATCATGGACTGCCGGCAGTGAGAAAGGATTCCACGGGCATGGTTGATATTATGGGCGTGAGACCCATAGTTATATTCGAGTAGTGACTTTGAGGCACGCGTCACGACTTGATATGATCGCTATGTATTGTGTAATCGTAGGTTGGCTATCATACATGTCTCGCTTTGTTTAGATCGTTATTATTTCATTACAGATTTATCGCTTCACATACTTGGTACATTCTTCGATCGACCTCCTGGGGCCGCGTCATCACGCCGCAGTTTAGGTACGTTGTTTGTGATCTGCAGTGTAGGACCGCCGTAGTTTTGGATAGCTCCTCTGCTCAGAGTTTATCTTTTGGTATAATTCCTTCAAGAGCTTTATGCGGTTATGGTACATGGGCCTTGTCCCGTCATATTTCAAGAAACTCTTAGGTGCAGATTCATATGTGGGATGGGACTCATGTACAGTGTTGTGTCTTTTGATTATGTATATTATGGCAGCCTTGTCGGCTTTGCCCTTGCACGTATGTTGGTTTTAAAAAAAAATGAGGCGTTATTTAATTTTTGCAGTTTACTTAGTTGTTAAGGTAGAAGGGTGCCCAGGTAGGGCACCAGTCACGGGCCCGGGGTTCGGGGCTTGACATAAACGTTGTTCAGGATCGACATTTAATCTTGGATAATTTTGGGCTTATCGAGGTAATAATCTTTGTCCTTCTATTGTAATTGGAGATTACATATTGTAATAGTTTAGAATTAAGTATATGATATATAGAAGGAGTGTATAAAAGAAGAGAATTGAACTTGTCAAGCCCCGAACCCCGGGCCCGTGACTGGTGCCCTACCTAGGCACCCTTCTACCTTAACAACTAAGTAAACTGCGGAAATTAAATAACGCCTCATTTTTTTTAAAACCAACATACGTGCAAGGGCAAAGCCGACAAGGCTGCCATAATATACATAATCAAAAGACACAACACTGTACATGAGTCCCATCCCACATATGAATACTGCACTTCTACGAAGTTTTATCAAATATGACGACAAGGCCCCAGCATCCATAACCGCATAAAATCTGCATCAAGGAACTATAACAAAAGATAAACTCCTGAACAGAGGAGCTATCCAAAACTCGAAAGGTGGTCCTACACCGCAGATCACCAAAAGCATACCTAAACTCAGATGAACGCACTTCAAGCGAGGTCAAGACGAGAATGTACCAAGATGTGAAATGTTAGATCAGAATGAAATCATAACAGTCTAAACAAAATAGAGACATGTATGATAGCCAACCTACAAGACACAATACATAAGCAATATATCAAGTCGTGGACGATGCCCTCAAAGTCACTACTGAATATAACTACGGGTCTCTCGCCCATAAAATCAACCATGCCCGTGGAATCCTTTCTCACCGCCACCCATGATATAACAATATCCCTCGTGGTCGCAAGCCCCAGAATCCCACATCGTATAAGCATGACCATGGGGTAATACAAACAAATCCGTGAATCAAACCCGCTCCTGGTCACATGCCCTAATCCCACATCAGATAAGCATGTCCAGAGTATCCTCGTGGTCGCATGCCCTAATCCCACATCGTATAAGCATGACCACGGGTAATACAAACAACCGAATCAAACCCGCCTCCGTCACATGCCCTAATCCCACATCGTATAAGCATGTCCATGAGTATCCTCGTGGTCGCATGCCCCTAATCCCACATCGTATAAGCATGACTACGGGTAATACAAACAACCGAATCAAACCCGCCTCCCGTCACATGCCCTAATCCCACATCGATAAGCATGTCCAAGGAGTAACCTCGTGGTCGCATGCCCTAATCCCACATCGATAAGCATGACCATACGGAATACAAACAACCGAATCAAACCCGCCCCGGTCACATGCCCTAATCCCACATCGTCTATGCATGTCCAAGGAGTATCCCTCGTGGTCGCATGCCCCGGAATCCCACATCGTATAAGCATGACCATAGGGTAACACAAATAATGGAAGCATAACCGTGGAATCCCACTCACCGCTTCAGACGCCCAAGTAAACTTACAACATGGCAAACCACTCCAACCGAGAGTCGCAACGTAATAAAACATAATACTTGTACTCAAATGCTATCACCAGCACACATTGGCAATTCTCAATTAAACAAGCCAAAGTACTTATCAAGGCACACATAGAATAATTCTCAATTAAACAAGCCAAAGTACTTATCAAGGCACACATAGAATAATTCTCAATTAAACAAGCCAAAGTACTTATCAAGGCACACATAGAATAATTCTCAATTAAACAAGCCAAAGTACTTATCAAGGCACACATAGAATAATTCTCAATTAAACAAGCCAAAGTACTACGTACGTACATTCTTTTCAAAATACTCTTTTCTATGTAAAACCCCAAGATACTAACACCCGTAGTATCAAGGTGTGTCTATTTTTCAAAGTAAGTTACTACACTTTTAGAAAATTCATTTCAAAGCTTGAAATCAAGTAACTTCAAATTTTCACAATCTAGGCAACCTATGTCCATTAATCAAAAATAGACAACTTTCTTAACCTTCCATAAAGCCGTTATAACCAACTTCCCATAAAGCCGTTATAACCCTTTATGGTTTTAGACATATTCATTCCTTTTTATAACCAAGAGACTTATACTTAAAACCAAGTATCACATACTTACAAATCAAGTTCTTAACTTTCCAAATACTTCAAGTCTCTTAATATTTAGAAAACAAGTTTCTTCTACTTTTAAACCTCAAGTAACTCACACCTTTAAAACAAGTTACTTCTCTTAAATCATGTCATTTCTCCTCTCTTAACACAATTAAGTAAATCACTCCTTTAACTCCCCTAAAGTCATTACAACAACCCTTAGGTTTTGGAACTAAGGCACTAGCCAAAAGGTTTGGAAACCACTTCCTTTTCAAGACTCTATGTACTTTAAGTAAAATACTTTCACTTTTAAGAATCCAAACTTCACTAAGGAAATGGATTATACAACTTACAATTTAAACATCAAAGTACAATCAAGGGAGTACATAGAACGAATTCTATTTTAGGCAATCCAAATACAACCAAGGAATGGATCATTTAAGGAGTAGGACATACTTTCTTTATCTTAAGGAATCATGCTAGAAGAGGAGATAGTTCACATACCTTTTCGGATAAATCTACAAGCTAAGCCGAATACGCCGCACGTAGAAGTGTCAACCTATAATGATCACAACAAGACTATCAACTTCTAGTCTCTAACGTAGAATAATACTAAGTATACGGTCTCTAATTCTATGGAAAATCGGGCAGCACTTTCTTTGTTTCTACTCACTTTGCCACCTTTTTCAAGGCCGAATACAATAACCAACACGCCACATTTAAGGCTCAAAACAACAACCAAACAAAGGGGATTACACTGTTATACCCCGTATTTCCAGAGTATGTACGTGAGGGCGTACGTACAAAAGTTTAGCCTTAAAGTTAGGCATTGGATGAAAAACTTGTGCACAACTCACTAAAAGAATCGTTTTCCGACGAAACGTTTTACCAAACTTGCGAAGGGAAAATTCCGGCTATGACATTTATTATTTTTGCTGATTTTTCCGAGAGACGAAACATTTTGGACCAACGAGAGGGCGACACTTGTCACCCTCTAGTTGGCGGACGTGAGACGTCCCTTTGGATGATTTAAGGGCTTGTTTTGTCAAGGAGTTGGTAGGATATTTTTGTGTAGTAGATGCATAAGGACACTTGCCTAAATCCTCACCCTACACTTGCATAGCACTTGGCTTCATCTTGGCCATTGGTTGGCCATTGGTTGGCCTATAAATACTCCCCTAACTTGAAGGTTTTCTTCATCCACAAATTGTCTTCCAAGTCTCAAAATTCCCTCCCCTCTCTTGTAGTGTTTTCGTCCAACACTCCCCCTCCCCCTTGTGAAGGCCCTTGGCCGAAACACCCCCCTCTAGCCTAGTATTTCTAGCCGAACCCCCCCCCCCCCCCCCCCCCTTTGGTAGAAAGTTATCTTCCAAAGTATAGTTACTATTCCAAAATACCCTAGCCCAAATCCCTTATAGTATTTTAGTAGAAGTTGTTGGGAACTTCTAAGGGTTCTTGGAGCTATCGGAGCGTACAAATTAGGAGCTAAACCTTGCTCAGGATCGACATTTTTACTTGGATAATTTTGGGCTTATCGAGGTAAATACTCTTGTCCTTCTATTGTAATTGGATATTACACATAAGAATAGTTAAGACTTGAGTATAAGAATAAAATTGAACTGTAATTACACTGAAGGATATTACAGAATAGAAGTGAACTGTTATCACAGTAGAAGGGTATAAAAGAAGAATAATTGAATCAGATTTTACATGGATCGCTTTCACGAGACTTGAGTAGCTTGACGGTAGGGAAGTGCTGCCCAATTTTCCGTAGAATAAAGAACCTCTACTTAGAATCGCATGTAATAGTCTAGACGTTGATAGACGTATTTGACTATTATAGGCTGATTCTCTGCGCGCGACATATTCGACTTGGCAGGTGGATTTCGCCGAGAAGGTATGTGATTCTTCCTATACTCTTGAGCATGATATTTTAAATATATATATAGTACGGTAGACGTACGTGTGTTAACTGAACAATAATTACAGCAATGTCTTTTGACTTAAGCCTGAATAATAATTACGACAATGTCTTTTGACTTAAGCCTGAATAATAAAGATCTTGAAGCATTTCAAAAGAATACTGAATCATTTTTAACAGAAGAGAAATATTTGGTTTTTAAACAAAAGCTTAAGAGTTATACTAGCTTTATGGGAAGTTAGGTATAACAACTTAAGAAAGATAAAAGGGATCATTTACTTATTTGTTTATAAAACCTTGTATTGATTTGTAAGGTGTAATAAGATTGTTTGATAAATAGACATATTATGATGCTACGTGTGTTAGTGTCTTGTGATGTTGTGAAAGGGTCATTCTTGTTGTGCTTACGTTGCTAAACGGTAAGTCATTGTCTTGTTATTATATCACCTACCCTCGACTTGTTATATCGAGGGCTTGCCACCCTGACGCGTCTATACGGCTATGCACTCTATGTGACTACGCGAGTCGCGGAGTTCGAGGATTGATCATTCCGGTGTTTTATCCCGTCGCGGGGATGCCTATGCGGTCTCGTGACTATGCGTCTATGAGACTATGCGATCATGAGTCCAGAGGTACCGGGTTAGCTACCCGACGCGAGGAATACCTCACGCGGATCTCAGGTGTGACCTATGCGGACTGCGGAAAGTCCAGGACTAGGCACGCATAATGATACTATGGGCGATTGGCCTTGCTTCGATCATTCGCGGCCTAGGAAAGACCAGTTACATTATATCTAATTTGCTCTTGTTTATGTTGTGGCACTATGTGTAGTTAAACTGGTTGTATTTGCAAATGGTTTTAAATACTTTGATTTTACTTCAGTACTTTACAGTTTCACATACTTAGTACCTGTTGTACTGACCTCCTTCGGGGGGCTGCGTTCATGCCGCATGTAAGGGCAAGCAGGTGCTAGATCCACATCCTTAGGATCTTTTTGCTTTGGTGTCAGGAGCTCCATCTTCTCCGGAGGCTCGACTTTTGGGTATGATCTCCCTGTTGTTGTATATAGTTTTTGTCACGACCCGTTCCGGGGCCCGTGACTGGTGCCTTACCGGGGCACCCAAGTAGTCATACATCAGAGTAACCAGCGGAATATAAAACAAGACAGGAAATAGTTTATAAAATAAGACACAGTTTATGTGAGAAAACGTCGCCTTTCGGCATATATATATATGTTATACCCCGTATTTCCAGAGTATGTACGTAAGGACGTACGTAGAAAATTTGAACTTGTGATTAAGGCTTGGCCGAATTAATTTTGTTCACAACACCCGTTTAGAGTCGTTTTTCGACGAAACGTTTTCACAGCTTTCGTAGGGGAATTTCCGGCTATGTCATTTTTAATTTTTGCGGATTTTTCCGAGAGACGAAACATTTTGGACCAACAAGAGGGCGACACTTGTCACCCTCTCATTGGTTAGGCTTGGGCGGTAAGGGTTGGCCGAAAGTGTGGTTAAAGTGGTCAAGGGTTGGTAGGATATTTGTGTGTTAGTTGGAAAGGGGCACTTGGCAAGATCTTGGCCCTACACTTGCCTTGCACTTGGCATGATCTTGGCCATTGGTTGGCCTTGGCTTATACTATAAATACCCTTAGATGACTTCTTCATCCATTCCAAATAATTCCTAAGTGTTAGAAATCCTCCTCCTTGATAGAGTTGTTGTTCTCGCCCTCCTCCCCTCGCGAGAGCCCTTCCCCTCCTAGTTGTGCCGTGGGGTATCCCCCCCTAGCCTAGTTGTTTTCGTATAATACCCCCCCCCCCTCTTGGTAGAAATACTCTCAAAAGTATTGTTATAATGCCCAAATTACCTTAGCCATATACCTTGTAGTATTCTAAGGTTATACCTATACAAAAGCCCAGTTATACTATTATACTTCCCACACCACCAAACCGAAACCCTAAGGAAAATCTCCATGGTTAGTTGGAGTAGTATGTAGAAGTTGGTTAGAACTTCTAAGGGTAGTTTGGAGCGGTTGAGCGCACGGAGTCGAGCTAAACGATTGCCCAGATCGACTTTATACTTGGATTATTATGGGCTTATCGAGGTAAATATCTTGTCCTCTATTGTAATTGGAAATTACATGTTGTTAGAATATATAGTTGAAGTATACTATATATAGAATCAACGTAGTTAGTTGGCAATGTCTTTTGACTTAAGCTCAAGAATCGAATCAATCAGAATTACATAGGATCAGACATGAGACTTGTGTAGTAGTCTTGTGGAGTAGAATTGTACCCGTCGTTAGATGTATAACCCCTGGTTGGCTTGTAGCCGCCCCAGTTAGAGGAGGAGATTTACGCCATGTGGGGGAATTTTTGAGACTTGGAAGACAATTTGTGGATGAAGAAAACCTTCAAGTTAGGGGAGTATTTATAGGCCAACCAATGGCCAACCAATGGCCAAGATGAAGCCAAGTGCTATGCAAGTGTAGGGTGAGGATTTAGGCAAGTGTCCTTATGCATCTACTACACAAAAATATCCTACCAACTCCTTGACAAAACAAGCCCTTAAATCATCCAAAGGGACGTCTCACGTCCGCCAACTAGAGGGTGACAAGTGTCGCCCTCTCGTTGGTCCAAAATGTTTCGTCTCTCGGAAAAATCAGCAAAAATAATAAATGTCATAGCCGGAATTTTCCCTTCGCAAGTTTGGTAAAACATCTTAGAAGGTTTCGTAGCTCCAAGAACCCTTAGAAGTTCCCAACAACTTCTACTAAAATACTATAAGGGATTTGGGCTAGGGTATTTTGGAATAGTAACTATACTTTGGAAGATAACTTTCTACCAAAAGGGGGTTCGGCTAGAACTACTAGGCTAGAGGGTGTTTCGCCAAGGGCCTTCACAAGGGGAGGAGTGGTGGACGAAAACACTACAAGAGAGGGGAGGGAATTTTGAGACTTGGAAGACAATTTGTGGATGAAGAAAACCTTCAAGTTAGGGGAGTATTTATAGGCCAACCAATGGCCAAGATGAAGCCAAGTGCTATGCAAGTGTAGGGTGAGGATTTAGGCAAGTGTCCTTATGCATCTACTACACAAAAATATCCTACCAACTCCTTGACAAAACAAGCCCTTAAATCATCCAAAGGGACGTCTCACGTCCGCCAACTAGAGGGTGACAAGTGTCGCCCTCTCGTTGGTCCAAAATGTTTCGTCTCTCGGAAAAATCAGCAAAAATAATAAATGTCATAGCCGGAATTTTCCCTTCGCAAGTTTGGTAAACATCTTAGGAGATTTACGCTGTAGCGGCCATGATATTTGAACCTTCAGTTCCACGACCGGGAACAGTGAATATAAAGTGCAAAGAGGCGACCCTGTTACTAGCTATAGATTTGGCTACCAGAGAATATACCGATGTACCGCGAGTCTTGAGGACTATCTAAAAAAAAAAAAGGTTGTGCAAGAGTAATTCTTCAGTCGGGCTTGAGCATGGCCTGTGTACGGGCTTATGCGCAGCAGGCCGAGAAACGTAGAGATCGACGGGTTAACGGCGACAACGTAAGAGGCGAGCAAGAAGGTCCTTTGGTAACTTGCGGCGAGTCGCCACCGCAGATTAGATTATGCGCATCCACGCAGTGAAGGGTCCTCCACGGTTCGTGGCGTTCGGGTATGCAGGAGTTGGTCGAGCTCGAGCTTCCGCTCACGCCACACGGCGTTCCAAACATCCGGATTCAGTTTTTTCTCGGTGTTCCACGATGTGCTTCATCCTGCGGAATGTCGTCTTTTAGTTGGTACTTGTTGTACCTATGACCGCCGTGGTCCGATGTCAAAAGAGTGTCCTCGGAGGACTTAGCCTTCAGGATCGGTGGGTAGTTTGTCATCTTCCTTAGCTATGCGCCCTACGGGGCAGGTTTGATTAGAACGACTAAGGGGAGTGAAGCAGTAGATATAGATATATCTTTAACCCTCTAGAGATGAGTATGTGTGATAAGGTGAGTATACCTTAAGTGCTATGTTCTGATAGCAGTATGTTAGTTGTAATTAGAAATCATGGTGGGTTAACCGAGTAAGATTTTGGGGGATAGAGAAGGTGGGAGCCTTAGAGTTTTATACGTAGAGACCTTAGAGGTAAGGCCATCTCGAGTATAGGTGTAGTGTTATGTTTGATCCTTATCAGAGTGCATGGTGCACGTGAGCTATGTTTGTGGGATAAGTCCCTGAGTAGCGTGATTTGAAAGAGGGTAGTCGAGCTAGGAAGACCGCTAGGTTTTCGTAACGTGATTTGTGAAGTTGTTCCGGACCGGGGAGCAAGTGTTTTACGCGAGAGTGGGTCGGGTTGAGGCCATGCCGCGGGTCAACCCGCGACCTGTTTGTTGGTGGGGTCAGTTCGTGGTGGTCCCGCCGGGTGGTGGGGTCACGAGGGTGTTGGGCCCAAGTTTAGTTAACCAGCGTACGAGTTCGTGGATGCGTTCGACCAGTAGCCGGGCCGATGGGGGCAGCCCGTCGTGTTTTTTCGGTCGGGACCATGTACTCAGCAGTGTTGTTATATCAAGAAGGTTGTAAGGCTGCACGGGGTGCCTACCTTCACCTTATGGCAGACAGTGGAGCCCAGGTTACGGCTGTTTTTGTTTCTGGAAGTTTTGCCAAGCATGTGTTAAGAACTCAGGTGAGTCTCAGACCGATTCGCATTCTGCCGTTGTTTGGATTTCGAGGATTGTTGGGGATTGTTGTCTCCTGTGGAGGTAGTGTTTAAGCTACCATTTCGGTGTTCGGATGTCGCCTTTTGAAGCCTTGTAGGGCGGAAGTGTAAGTTGCCTCGATTGGTTCGATGTTGGCGTTCGATAGTTGGTTCAGCTTGTTCCGGTAGACCGTGGTTAGGGTGTGACGAGTTTTGGTATAACAAAGGAACTTAGCCCGTGTTACTTTGGGGCCCTTTGAGTTCATGTGAAGGATAGGCCGTTGCCTATATGTTAGCTTTTGCCGTCCGACTTAGGAGGCAAGACGTCCGCCTTTTCGTATTGTTATGATCGGAAAAGTATCGAGATCCATCCAGAGTGTTCCCGCTAATGATGACCACGTTAGGGATAGTAACCCCGAGTCTTGAAACCGGCCGACGTAACGTGGTAAGAGTTCGAGTGTACGACATCCTCCGGGATCGCAAGCAGCCCGGTACCATTTGTTGGGTCGTCAGAGCAAGGCTCGCGACAAAGTGACAAAGTGGTACCATTGGTCAGGTCGCCTGAGAAGGTTAATGCCTCAGGCAAAGTGACAAAGTGGTATCTACGACGAGTAAAGAGAGAAGCGAGCATGTATGGCGAGCATAGATGTGATCATTTCTTTTGTAAAGAGAAGGTGCGAAGGAAGTATATTTTAGACCGGTGAGAAGTGTTTTGTGGTGATGATTAGAGGTGTTTCCTCGTGGACTTTGATGTAAGTATTTACGCAGTGCTTCGTACACCGTGGCGTGATTGTTTCGTAAGTGTAGTAGTGAAGACTATCTTGCGCGTTCGCTTTGAGACTTAGAAGGAACATTCGGGACGAATGTTTCTAAGGAGGGGAGAATGTTATACCCTGTATTTCCAGAGTATGTACGTAAGGACGTACGTAGAAAATTTGAACTTGTGATTAAGGCTTGGCCGAATTAATTTTGTTCACAACACCCGTTTAGAGTCGTTTTCGACTAAACGCTTTCACGACTTTCGTAGGGAATTTCCGGCTATGTCATTTTTAATTTTTGCGGATTTTTCCAGAGACGAAACATTTTGGACCAACAAGAGGCGACACTTGTCACCCTCTCATCGTTAGGCTTCAGGCGGTAAGTGGCGAAAGTGTGGTTAAAGTGGTCAAGGGTTGGTAGGATATTTGTGTGTTAGTTGGAAAGGGGCACTTGGCAAGATCTTGGCCCTACACTTGCCTTGCACTTGGCATGATCTTGCCATTGGTTGGCCTTGGCTTATACTATAAATACCCCTTAGGATGACTTCTTCATCCATTCCAAATATTTCCTAAGTGTTAGAAATCCTCCTCCCTTGATAGAGTTGTTCTCGCCCTCCTCCTCGCCGAGAGCCCTTCCCCTCCTAGTTGTGTGGCGTGGGGTATCCCCAGCCTAGTTGTTTTCAGATAATACCCCTCTTGGTAGAAATACTCTCAAAAGTATTGTTATAATGCCCAAATTACCTTAGCCATATACCTTGTAGTATTCTAAGGTTATACCTATACAAAAGCCCGCTTATACTATTATACTTCCCGGTCACCAAACCGAAACCCTAAGGAAAATCTCCATGGTTAGTTGGAGTAGTATGTAGAAGTTGGTTAGAACTTCTAAGGGTAGTTTGGAGCGGGTTGAGCGCACGGAGTTGGAGCTAAACGATTGCCCTGGATCGACTTTATACTTGGATTATTATGGGCTTATCGAGGTAAATATCTTGTCCTCTATTGTAATTGGAAATTACATGTTGTTAGAATATATAGTTGAAGTATACTATATATAGAATCAACGTAGTTAGTTGGCAATGTCTTTTGACTTAAGCTCAAGAATCGAATCAATCGTAATTACATAGGGCTGACATGAGACTTGTGAGTAATCTTTGGAGTAGAATTGTACCCGTCGGGTTAGATGTATAACCCCTGGTTGGCTTGGTAGCCTACCGTTAGAGAGAGGAGATTTACGCTGCCATGTGTGGAGAGTCTGCCGAATTTTCTGTAGAATGTTCTACGATAAGATCTTGATGTTAATAAGCGCCTTGTGGCCTTATAGGTTGAAGTACTACGTATGGCGCGATCTACTTGGCTTAAGGAGTAGCCGACGGTTGGAGCGTTTTGCTATTAGTCGATACTCGTCGCGAGGTATGTGAACCTCTTCCTATCTCTTCTAGCATGATATGTGTGAACTATGTAAGACGGTGACGCATACGCATTTCAAATGTATTTGATTGGTGTAAAACATAAAGTGTTATAACGGCTTTATGGGAAGTTGGTTATAACGGCTTTATGTTGGTAAGAAAATACATGTGGTTTTTAAAAGGTAACTGATTTGAACTATAACTGGCTTGTTATGTGTTAATAAAGAACTTGAAGTATTTCAAAAGATTTTTGAATCATTTTGAAAAAAAGAAGTAATACTTGGTTTGAAAACTTAAGAGTTATACTAGCTTTATGGGAAGTTAGGTATAACGGCTTAAGAATGTTTTACTGATTTCGGAAATCAGAATGTGTATCGACAAACCACTGCAGCGTTAATAAAAGGAAATGTTTTGACTAATTAAGTATTAATAAAACCAGTAGAAACTTCCATCTGCATAGAAGCTAAGATGAGACAAAATGATATTTCCTAGATCATGGCTGCTGTAATAAGATTGTTATAAACAAGAATATCCTACTTACATATAAGGCTTATGTTTCTCAGATTGTTTAAAGGAGAATTATATTCTTAAATGAATAAGACTATGAACTACGAAACCTTTCTAAAATGAGAAACTTGAACATTGGAAATTAGGCAAACTTGAATATTGGAAATTAGGCAAACTTGAACATTGAAAAAGAATGTTGCTACTTGATTTTACAAGAAAAGTAATTGATTTACTTTAAAAAGATAATCACTCTATTTTCATATACTACGGGTATTGTGTGGTTTTTGTGAAGTAACGTATCTTTTAAAGATTTAAGTATGAAGTACTTTAGGGATAGATACCCGAACTTGTTAGCATAAAGTACCTTGTGCGAATAACTTGATTGTGTTGGTTTGAGATAGCCTTGTAAATACTTTCTTGTTGATGAGATAAGTAAACATGTTATGATGCTACATGTGTTAGTATCTTGTGTGATCGTGATGTAAGGGGGTCATTCTTGTTGTGCTTACGTTGTTACACGTTAAGCCCGTTGTACTATTATTGTATCACACACCCCTTTGACTTATTATACCGAGGGCTTGCCACCCTTGATGCGGGTCTATACGGCCTATGCGGTCCTTGTGACTATGCGGAGTGCGGTAGCTCCAGGATTGATCATTCCGGGTGTTTAGCCCGACGCGGGGATTCTATGCGGTCTGCTGAGACTATGCGGTCTTTTGAGACTATGCGGTCATGGAGCCTGGCGGATACCGAGGATTAGCCGCCGACGCGGGGTATACCTCAGCGTGATGCAGGACCATGATTCGAGGAATACCTCATGCGGGTCCGTGTGACCTATGCGAGTCGCGAGAGTTCGTGGATAGACGCGCGCATTGATATTGCGGGCGAGTGGCGGCCGATCGTGGTGCGGTCTAGAAAGACCTCGGGATACGATTTGTGGTATTTTTGCATGGGCCTTAGTAGTCGGCTATGCCTTCGCACTTGCCCCGCACGGTTTTATTGTGATAACTTTGAGGCGTGAGTCCTCGACTTGACATGATCGCTATTTATTGTGAATCGTAGTTTGGTTATCATACATGTCTCCCGCTTTATATAGACTACTATGATTTCATTTACGTGATTTATTTTCGTTTCACATACTTGGTACCGTTGATCGACTTCGGGGGCCGTTCATGCCGCAGTAAAGGTACGCGATCGTTGATCCTCGCTCTTAGGGTCACATTCAGCTTGGGAAAGCTCCGTTTCTCCGAGGCTTATCTGTATAGTCCACATCGTTGTAGGTATTTACATTCGTGGTATGGCGGCCCCGTCCCGCCATCATGTCGTATCATTTCTTAGAGGTCTCAGTAATCTTGTTGTGGCGGGGTTTGTAAAAAGGATTAAACTGTTCATGTTGAAAAAGTTGTTATTTATATATGCCGAAAGGCAAGTTTTCCTCCGATTACTGTTTCATACTTCATTGATTTCTTGTATGTGTTTTATGTTCCGCTGATTACTCTGATGTTGTATCACTAGGGTGCCCGGGGTAAGGCACCAGTCACGGGCCCAGGTTCGGGTCGTGACAATATAAAAACATGGTTTTAGCAGTTACATCCGATACTGTACAACATGACTACAGACCTCTAAGGAAATATACAACTATGGCGGGACAGGGCCCCGCCATACCGATCAGACAAAACTATCTACAACAGGAGATCATACCCAAAAGTAGAGCCTCCGAAAAGATGGAGCTCCCGACACCAACGTAGAGATCCTAAGAATGTGGATCTAGCACTGCCCCTTACCGCGGCATGAACGCTTCCAAAGGAGGTCAGTACAACAGGTACTAAGTATATGAAACTGTAAAATACTTAAATGAAAACATATCATTTTAAAATCAGTTTTGCAAGTATGTATGAAACAACCAAGGGGACCGCACATAGTGCCACATCATAAACAAGAGCAACAATAGGTAAATCAGAATGTCTTTTCTAGGCCGCGAATGATCAAAGCAGGGCCACTCGCCCATATTATCATTCTGCAAGCCTAATCCTGGACTCCCGGAGTCCGCATAGGCCACTCACATAGGCCCGCATGAGGTATAACCCCGCATCGAGGGTAGCTACTCCTCGGCAACGTCCTGGACTCGTTGTCCGCATGGCCACATAGACCGCATGAGGTATAACCCCGCATACTAACCTGGAACTCTCGTAGCTCCGCATAGGCCCCCTGGACCCGCATGAGGTATTCTCGAATCATGGTCCTGCATCACCGAAGTCTACCCCAGACGGAGGCGCTTAACCCCCGGTATCATCTCAAGAGGTGAGTGATATAGTACTAACACAACAGCTTATAGTTCAAAACAACATAAGCATAAGTAAGACTGACCTCTTTACACAAGCGTTTACAAGACACTAACACACATAGCATCATATCATGTCTACTTATCAAACCATTTTATTATTCTTTTCACAATTCAATATAAGTCTGTTATAAACACATAGGCAAACTGTTTCTTTTATCAACCTTAAGTGGTTATACTTAACTTCCCATAAGCTAGTATAACTCTTTAAGCTTCTGTTTTAAAAACCAATTAGTTCTCTTCTGTTAATAAATGATTCAGTATTCTTTTGAAATGCTTTCAGTTCTTTATTATTCAGGCTTAAGCCGTGAGGCATTGCCGTAGTTATTATTCAGTTAACACATGTACGTCTACCGTACTACATATATATTGTAAAATATCATGCTTTAGGAAGAATCACATACCTTCTCAGCGAAAACCACCGCCAAGTCAATATGTCGCGCGCAGAGTCACCTATAATAGTCACGCACATCTATCAAAGACTACTCAAGGTCATTCTAAACAGAGGGTTCACAATTCTACGAAAGTCGGGCAGCACTTCCTACCCGTGAGCTATATAAGTTCATCATGAAAACAAATTCTATATAAGCATAGTTCAATTATTCTTCTTTTAAACCCTTCTACTGTGATAACAGTTCAATTCTATTCTGCAATATTCTTCTAAGTATTTATACTTATTCTTACACTACCACAGTAAGTATTCTCCAATTCAAAAGAGGGTTAGGATTAGTTACCTCGGTAAGCCCAATAATATCCTAGATAAAGTCGCGCCTGAGCAAGGTTTTGCTCCTAAGTTGTATGCTCCAAGGAAACCTTAGAAGTTCTTCTCAACTTCTACAAAGGACTAAGGGATTTGGGCTAGGGTATTTTGGGCATTATAACAATACTAGAAGACAACTTTTCTACCAAGGGAGGGGGTAGGTTTTGGCTAGGCTAGGGAGGCCTCGCCAAACTACTTAGGCTAGAGGGGTATTCGCCAAGGGCCTTCAAGGGAGGAGGAGGTGTTTGGACGAGAAGGCTACAAAGGGAGAGGAGAGGATTTTTAGACTTGGAAGCTTTTGTGGATGAAGAACTCTTCATCTTAAGGGGGGTATTTATAGGTCAAGAAGTGGCCAACCAATGGCCAAGATTAAGACAAGTGCAAGGCAAGTGTAGGGTGAAGATTAACTATACACAAATATCCTACCAACTCCTTGACTTTGAGCAAGGCACCAAAAACGTGCCAATCCCATTTCCAATTGGCCCCATGGGCGATTGAGTCCACCAATTGGAGGTGCCAAGTGTCGCCTCCGTTGGTCCAAAATGTTTCGCCTCTGAAAAATCCGCAAAAATTAGAAATGGCATAGCGGAATTTACCCTACGAAGTCGTGGAAACGTTTCGTCGGAAAACGATTCTTTTAGTGAGTTGTGCACAAATAAAAAACGTCCAAGGCTTATCTTTAAGGCTAGACTTTTGTACGTATTCCTTTACGTACATACTCTGGAAATACGGGGTATAACATTCTCCCCCCTTAGAAACATTCGTCCCGAATGTTCCTTCCCAAGACAGTTAACGATAAGATTCTTAAACAGTTTGTAAGTGCCACACATGGCCACAAAATAACACTTAGGCATATATGATACAGGAATTTATAAGCAGGAAAGTGAATTACCTGGAGGTATGGGGAATAGGTGAGGATACTTCTGCCTCATGTCCTCCTCAGCTTCCCACGTCATCTCCTCCCTAAGCTCGTTCCGCCACAAGACTTTGACGGAAGCCACGCCCCGTCCGCAGACGCCTAACTTTGACGATCGATTATCGCTATGGGAATCTCTCTCATACGATAACCCTGTCACACCTGGACATCGTCAATCGGATGTACCCTAGATGGATCCCCGATACATCTCCTCAGCATAGATACGTGAAAAACCGGATGCACTGCCTCCATATCGGACGGCAGATCCAACTCATAGGCAACCTTGCCTACCCTGCGGACAATCTGAAACGTCCCAATGTACCTTGGGCTGAGTTTCCCCTTCTTACCGAATCTCATCACACCCTTCATGGGTGACACCTTTAGGAAAACCCAATCATGAACCTCGAACTCAAGATGCCGACGATGATGATCGTGATACGACTTGCCGACTCGAGTCATCGATAGCCGCTCTGGATAAGCTTCACCTTATCCATCGCTCGCTGCACCAAATCTGGTCCCACTAGCTGCACCTCGCCCACATCGAACCAACCTATAGACGATCTGCACGTCCTCCCATACAAGGCCTCGTAAGGCGCCATCTGAATACTGGAGTGGTAGCTATTATTATACGCGAACTCAACTAGAGGCAAATGATCCTCCCAACTACCATCGAAGTCAATAACACGGGCTCGCAGATATCCTCGAAGTCCGGATAGTGCGCTCTGCCTGTCCGTGCTGCGTGGATGAAATGCGACTCGTGCTCACCGCCCCTAAACCCTCTCGGAAGGACCTCCGAAGTTAGCCAGAACCGCTCATCATGCGATATGATCGGTAGGGACTCCATGCATCGACGATCTCTGATGTAAAGTCGGCATAATCCTCACCAAAAAGTCGCCCCGACGGAAGAAAGTGGGCTGATTTCGTCACCGTCGACGATAACCCATATAGAATCATGTCTCCTCCGAGTGCGAGGTAATCCTGTGATGAAGTCCATGTTGATTACCTCCCACTTCCGTGTCGGGATCTCAATCGTCAAAGAAACCACCGGGCCTCGGTGCTCTACCTTCACCGCCGACAACACGCACCGAGCTACGAACTCGCAACGTCCTCTTCAAGCCATCCCACCAATACACGATCTAAGGTCGTGGTACATCTTGGTCGCCCCCGGATGGATAGAGTAACGCCGCAGGTGCTTCCCCAAGAACTCCGCCAAGTCTCAAACATCCGACACACAACTCGCCTCAAACCTTAGCACCCCATCGTGCTACTCAAAAGGACCCTTGCCTCACGAAGAGTTGTATCACGATAACGTGTCAAAGCGGATCCTCGAATCGCTGCCTCTTCACCTCCTCGACGATGGAAGACTCGGCAACCTCACGAACTCTAACCCCATCGCTATCGTAATCAATCAAACGGACACCAAGGCTCGCTAATCGATGCAAATCACGAACCATGTCCTCCTCTCTAGCTGCACATCCGATAGGCTCCCATCGACCTACGACTAAGAGCATCTCGCCACAACATTGGCCTTCCGTGGTACAGATATCAACATCGTAATCCTTAAGCAACTCCAACCACCGCCTCGCCGTAAGTTCAGCTCCTCTCGCCGAAGATATACCGAGGCTCTTGTGGTCTGTAAAAATATCCACGTGAACCCCATACAAATAGTGCCTCCAGATCTTGGCGTGAATCACACCGCCAACTCAAATCACGGTGGGGTAGTTCCTCGTGTTTCTTCACCGCGGGATGCATATGCTATAACCCCGCCATGCCGCATCAACACACATCCCAACCCGATGCTGACGCATCACAATACACGACATAACCATCCGACCTCCGAAGAGTAAGAACGGGGCGGTCGTCGCTCTCTTTCAAAGAATCGAAACCTCGCCACAAGCATCACCATCAAACTTGGCCGCCTCGAGTCACCTAGTCAAAGTGCGAAGATAGAAGCAAACCTCTCTACGAACCGCCGATAATATCCTGCAAGGCCTAAAATCGCGAACCTCTGCCGGAGTAGTAGTTCAGGCCAACTCCGATCGCCTCGATCTTGGCCGTATCTACCTGAATACCATCGGCCCCGACAATGTGCCCAAGAAAAGCCACCGAAGTTAACCAAAACTCACATTTGGAAAACTTGGCGTCTAAACTTGGTCCCGAGAACTGCCAAGACAATCAAATGCTCCGCATGCTCCTTCTCTGAGCGAGAATAAACCAAGATATCATCAATGAACACTATCATAAACGCGTCCAAAAATGGTTTGAACACTCGATTCATCAAATCCATGAATACCGCCGGAGCATTGGTCAACCCAAAAGACATGACCCTGAACTCATAATGCCCGCATCGTCCGAATGCGATCCTAGGGACATCCACCTCTCTCGACTCGCACTGATGATAGCCCGACCGTAGATCAATCTTGAGAAACACCTCGCGCCCGCAACCGTCGAACAAATCATCAATCACGGGAAGGGGGTATCGTTCTTAATGGTCACCTTGTTCACCGTCAGTAGTCAACACATGCGCAGCGCCGTCCGCCCTTCTTCTTCGAACAATACCGGCGCCTGGGAGAAACACTAGGTCCGATAAAACCCTTCTCCAAAGAAATCTCTCACTGGTCCTTCACTCTCTCAACTCGGCAGCCATTCTCAGATGGCGGAATGGAAATAGGCCGAGTGTCCGCAACACATCTATACAAAACTCGATCTCCTCTCGGGAGGGATACCCGGAGGTCGTCTGAAACACGCCTGGGAATTCTTCACCACCGAACCGATCGAAAATCTGGTACCGCAACTTCGCATCAAACACCCGAACGATGGTAGATATACCCTTCTCGCACCATCTTCCTAGCCTTGAGGTAGGAAATAAACCTACCCCGGCGATACCGTGCTCCTCCCACTCAACAACCGGCTCTCAGAAATCGAACCGCACTACTCTCTCTGCGGTCTACATTGGCGTAGTTAAGCTAGCCAATCCGTCCCCATGATCACGTCGAAATCAATCATCTCCAACTCTATCAAGTCGGCCAGGTCCGACGATCAAATGGTCACAGACAAGCTCTATACCCGCCGAGCTACCACCGAATCACCCATCGGCGTAGCTACCTCGAAAGTGGTCTATGGACACGTGCTCTATCCCTATCCTACTAGCAACAAGGGGATATATAGGGCCAGTAGAACCCGGATCTATCAAAGCATACACATCAAACCCAAACCGATAAGGTACTGTGCGACATCGGTGAGGCCTCCCGATCCCGCTGCCGGTTGGACAAAGCATAAATGCGGTTCGAGGACCGCTAGAATCGGGACCCGAGCCACGACCGCCGCGACTGGCTGACCCACGAGTACCACGCTCCGGGCGAGTAAATCAGGAGATGATGAAGCGGCAATGTAACTCGGGCCGAGCCCTACCACCGCCACGCCTCGGCCTGACGGTCCCGCAAAGTGACCTGCCGCCACAATCGTAACAAGCTCCAAAAGTAGTACCACACTTCCGTAAGGGATCTACCGTGACGCCACACCGGGGTGGTCCCGATCGCCAAGCACTCTGCTACTCGACGCGTCGAAGCCACTGGGCCCCGTGCGCCTCGAATACTCTGGCCAGGCCGAGGATGGTGCAGAGTGCTCGAGCCGGCCGTGGTGCAAATCTAGACCATTCTGAAGCCGCCACCACGATAGCCACCGTAAGACCTCCCGCCCCGCCTTCTTCGCTGTTGTCGTCCACTCGCCGACCTTCTCTGCGCCTCGCATCCAAGGGCATGAGCCTGCATGCGGGTAATATCCATACCCGGCCGAGAGAAACACCCGCATACGACTCGCCATATAATCATCTAGCCCTGGCGTAGCGGTGAACCCTATCCTCCATATTCGCTACCAATGCCGGGACATATCGAGCCAATGAATCAAACTCGACATTGTACTCCCGACAAGGCCCTCTCGCCAGCAGAAAAATCTATCACCGCGCTCCTCATCTGCGAGGCAAGAAGTGAGTGAGGAAAGCCTCGAGAACTCATCCCAGTAGGCGGGGACGCGTGCTCTCCCGAGATAACTCCCACGAATCAAACCAATCGATCGCGGTATCACGCAGCCGACGCGAACCAAAGGTCACTGAACTGTCTTCGAGGCCTTGATCACCCGCATGATCCTCAGAATGACGGATGAACTCCTCGGATCATCCTCCCGCCTCGACCGTAAAACTCGCGGGCTACAACTCAAGAAATCTCGTAGCCTCAAACTATCTCGCCTCGGGTGTACCACGGTGCGACCGGGCCGAGCTGAATCGAATGCCGCATTCAGCCTATCCTCGTATTCGCCACAACTCTAGCCAATAGTCAACATCTCCTTGTACCCTAACTCTCCGCCCGTGCCGCGTGGGACGAGGTACGGCATCAGTAGTTCGCTGAACCGGCGGCGTCATAGAACTCGCCGTCTGCGGTATAGATCGGGCACGAGCCCTCGTAACTCGGTGTCCGATGGCGCTCCTCGCCGCTTTGCCCTTCTGGGCCGGGTTGCCTTACGTGAGGCATAAGCATATAAAAGGAATACGTTAGAGGTCCAACTTAACACACTCTAAAGTACGATCTCGAGTAAGAAGAGTGGAAACCAATCCTAAATATCCTATAGCCTCCGATTATTGGTGTGGTGCACAACACACCGATAATCAAGACTTACTAGATACGATGCAGACACTTTCCGAGGATTAATCGCTCGATACCACTTTTGTCACGACTGCTCGGGCCGTGGATCGTGCCTTAAGGCACCCAAGTAGTCATACATCGAGTAACCAATGAATATAAAACAAGACAGAAACAGTTTATAAAATAAGACACGCTTTATGTGAGAAAACATCGCTTTCGGCATATATATATAAAAACATGGTTTTAGCGATACATCCGATCTTGTACAACATGACTACGCACTTCTAAGGAAATATAGAACTATGGCGGGACAGGGGACCGCCATAACCTGACTGTACAAAACTATCTACACCTGGGTGATCATACCCAAAAGTAGAGCCTCCTGAAAGTATGGTGCTCCTGACACCAACGTAGAGATCCTAAGAATGTGGATCTAGCACTGCCGCCCTTACCTGCGGCATGAACGCAGCCCCGAAGGAGGTCGAGACAATAGGTACTAAGTATATGAAATCAGAAATACTTAAATGAAAACATATCATTTTAAAATCAGTTTGCAAGTATGTATAAAACAACCAGGGACCGCATAGTGCACATCATAAACAAGAGCAACAATAGGTAAATCAGAACAGTCTTTTCTAGGTCGCGAATGATCAAAGCGGGCCACTCGCCCATATTATCATTCTGCAAGCCTAATCTCGACTCGAGTCCGCATAGGCCACTCACATAGGCCCGCGTGAGGTATAACCCCGCATCGAGGGTAGCTACTCGGCAACGCCCCGACTCGTTGTCCGCATGGCCACATAGACCGCATGAGGTATAACCCCGCATACTAACTGGAACTCGTAGCTCGCATAGGCCCCCGACCCGCATGAGGTATTCTCGAATCATGGTCCTGCATCACCGAGTCTACCCCAGACGGAGGGCGACAACCCCAGATCATCTCAAGAGGTGAGTGATATAGTACTAACACAACAGCTTATAGTTCAAAACAACATAAGCATAAGTAAGACTGACCTCTTTACACAAGCGTTTACAAGACACTAACACACATAGCATCATATCATGTCTACTTATCAAACCATTTTATTATTCTTTTCACAATTCAATATAAGTCTGTTATAAACACATAGGCAAACTGTTTCTTTTATCAACCTTAAGTGGTTATACTTAACTTCCCATAAGCTAGTATAAATCTTTAAGCTTCTGTTTTAAAAACCAATTAGTTCTCTTCTGTTAATAAATGATTCAGTATTCTTTTGAAATGCTCTCAGTTCTTTATTATTCAGGCTTAAGCCGTGAGGCATTGCCGTAGTTATTATTCAGGCTTAAGCCGTGAGGCATTGCCGTAGTTATTATTCAGTTAACACATGTACGTCTACCGTACTACATATATATTGTAAAATATCATGCTTTAGGAAGAATCACATACCTTCTCAAATAAAACCACCGCCAAGTCAATATGTCGCGCAGAGAGTCACTATAATAGTCACGGACATCTATCAAAGACTACTCAAGGTCATTCTAAACAGAGGGTTCACAATTCTACGGAAAGTCGGGCAGCACTTCCCTACCCGTGAGCTATATAAGTCTCATCATGAAAACAGTCCTATATAAGCATAGTTCAATTATTCTTCTTTTAAACCCTTCTACTGTGATAACAGTTCAATTCTATTCTGCAATATTCTTCTAAGTATTTATACTTATTCTTATACTACAACAGTAAGTATTCTCCAATTCAAAAGAGGGTTAGGATTAGTTACCTCGGTAAGCCCAATAATATCCTAGATAAAGTCGCGCCTGAGCAAGGTTTTGCTCCTAAGTTGTATGCTCCAAGGAAACCTTAGAAGTTCTTCTCAACTTCTACAAAGGACTAAGGGATTTGGGCTAGGGTATTTTGGGCATTATAACAATACTAGAAGACAACTTTTCTACCAAGGGAGGGGGGGTAGGTTTTGGCTAGGCTAGGGGGAGGCCTCGGCCAAACTACTTAGGCTAGAGGGGAGGGGTATTCGGCCAAGGGCCTTCACAAGGGGAGGGGGAGGTGTTTGGACGAGAAGTCTACAAAGGGAGAGGAGAGGATTTTTAGACTTGGAAGCTTTTGTGGATGAAGAACTCTTCATCTTAAGGGGGGTATTTATAGGTCAAGAAGTGGCCAACCAATGGCCAAGATTAAGACAAGTGCAAGGCAAGTGTAGGGTGAAGATTAACTATACACAAATATCCTACCAACTCTTTGACTTTGAGCAAGGCACCAAAAACGTGCCAATCCCATTCCAATTCGTCCCATGGACGATTCAAGTCCACCAATTGGAGGGTGCCAAGTGTCGCCCTCCCGTTGGTCCAAAATGTTTCGTCTCTCGGAAAAATCCGCAAAAATTAGAAATGGCATAGCCGGAATTTACCCTACGAAAGCTGTGGAAACGTTTCGTCGGAAAACGATTCTTTTAGTGAGTTGTGCACAAATAAAAAACGTCCAAGGCTTATCTTTAAGGCTAGACTTTTGTACGTATTCCTTTACGTACATACTCTGGAAATACGGGGTATAACAGTTTTGTACATTCAGGGTATGGCGGGGCCCTGTCCCGCCATAGTTGTTTATCTTCTTAGAGGTCTGTAGTCCTATTGTACAGTTGGGATGTAACTGCAAAACTATGTTTATATATATATGCCAAGGCGACATTTTCTCACATAAAGCGTGTCTCATTTTACAAGCTGTTTCATGTCTTGTTTTTATATTCACGATGTCACGACCAACCTGCCCGTGGATCGTGCCTACCCCGGCACCCTAGTGAGACAACATCGAGTAATCAGAACATAACACAACAACATGAAATAACAAGAAAGCATAACGATTATCTTTAGAAACTTGCCTTTCGCATAAATAATAATAACAACTCTTTCAAAATGAGCAGTTTAATCCTTTCTTTACAAACCCACAAAGATTACTGCACTCTAAGAAATGATACGACAACAATGGCGGACAGGCCCCGCCAAACCCCGAATGTAAACACTTACTACGACAGGACCATACCACCGATAAGCCTCCGAGAAACGGAGCTTCCCAAACGCTGAAATCGTGACCGAGAGCTAGGATCAACGATCGGTGTACCTCAACTGCGGCGTGAACGCAGCCGGGCGAGGTCAAGATAACAGTACCAAGTATGTGAAATCAGAAATATCAGTAAATGTAATCATAATAGTCTATATAAAGCGAGACATGTATGATAACCAAACTACGATTCACAACATAGAAGCGATCATGTCAAGTCGTGACTCACGCCTCAAAGTCATCCTCATGCCCGTGGAACTTCTTCCTCACCGCCAGCCTAGGTACAAATCATGTGATACGTATAACGTGTCTCTACCATCTTATGGACCCAATATAGAAACGTGTGGAATACATTCCGGATGAACCGGTAGTCAGTGAAATACATTCCCGGATGAACCGGTAGTCAAGTGATATACATTCCCGGATGAACCGGTAGTCGAGTGAAATACGTTCCCGGATGAACCGGTAATCAAGTGAAATACATTCCCGGATGACCCGGTAATCAAGTGAAATACATTCCCGGATGACCCGGTAATCAAGCGAAATACTGTTATACCCCGTAGTTCTAGGGTATGTATGCGAGGACGTACGTACGAGAATACGACAGAAAGATTGGAAAGGAAGAAAGAGGCGATTTTTCCACGGAAAAGTTTCCGGTTTTTGTGAAGGAAAAAGGTTCGTTAATGGGAATTGGATTCCCAGATTTGGTATTCGGACTTCCTGGAATATTAGAGAATTATGGAATTTTATTTTCGAAAATGGTCACGTGGGGCCCACGGGAGAAATTTACGGTTTTGTGGGGCCCACTTTGTTTTCGAGATTTTGGCCATTATGGATATTTTTGGAAGATGTTTTATTTTGGGCGATAGGAGGGTGACACGTGTCACCCCGCCTAGTGGCTTAGCCGAATGGCATTTGTGCACAACACCCTGTTAGAGTCGTTTTTCGACTAAACGCTTTACATAACTTGCAGGGAAAATTCCGGCTATGTCTTTTCTTATTTTTATGCGGATTTTTCCGAGAGACGGAACATTTTGGACCAACGGGAGGGTGACGTGTGTCACCCTCACATTGAAGCAAGTGGGCTTAGGCCGATTGGTGGGCAAGTTGTGGGTAGATATTTGTGTAGATATTTGTGAGGGTTTTAAGGAGTAGGGACTAGGGGGCACTTGGGCATATCTTGGCCCTACACTTGCCTAGCACTTGGCTAGATCTTGGCCATTGGTTGGCCTTGGCTTGTGCTATAAATACCCTCTAAGGTCAAGACTTCTTCATCCAAAATGCCTAAGTCTTGAGAGCCTTCCTCCCCTTTCGCAGGCCCTCGTCGAGAGTTCCCCCCCTAGTGGGGTAGGCCGAGGGGTAGCCACCCCCCCCTCCTTTGTGGTGTGGCCGTGGGGTACCCCCCCCCTCTTGGTAGAAATACTCTCAAAAGTATTGTTATAATGCCCAAATTACCTTAGCCGTATACCTTGTTGTATTCTAAGGTTATACCTATACGAAAAGCCCAGAAATACTATTATACTTCCCGTCAGTAACAAAACCGAAACCATAGGAAAAACTCCATAGTCCTTTGGAGTATTGTGTAGAAGTTGGTTAGAACTTCTAAGGGTGGTTTAGAGCGGGTTGGAGCGCTCGGAGTTGGAGCTAAGCGTTGCTAAGGATCGACATTTATACTTGGATAATTATGGGCTTATCGAGGTAATTATCTTGTCCCCCTATTGTAATTGGATATTACATGTTGTAGGAATATATAGTTGAAGTATACTATATATATAGTACTGAACTTAATGTTGTGGCAATGTCCTTGGACTTAAGCCTGAATAATAAGAAACCTTTTCGAAAGAAGAGTACTGAACTGTAATTACATAGGACTGTATTACAGTAGACTTGTGTAGCTTTCCTGTGAGGTAGAAATTGTGCACGTCCGGGTTAGACGTATAACCCCCCCCCTGGTTGGCTTGATAGCCGGCCCCGATAGAGGAGGAGATTTACGCTGTTGCGGGGGGGGGAGGTGCTGTCGAATTTTCGGTAGAATGTTCTACGATAAGATCTAGATGTTAATAAGCGCCTTGTGGCCTTATAGGTTGAAGTACTACGTGTGGCGCGTTCTACTTGGCTTAAGGAGTAGCCGACGGCTTGAGGTACTCGGAGCATTTTGCTATTAGTCGATAATCGTCGCGAGGTATGTGAACCTCTTCCTATCTCTTCTAGCATGATATGTGTGAACTATGTAGTACGGTAGACGTACATGTGCTAAATGTATTCGATGGGTTTAAAACATAAAGTGTTATAACGGCTTTATGGGAAGTTGGTTATAACAGCTTTATGTAGATAAGAAAACACTTTGTGGTTTTTAAAAGGTAAATGATTTGTTTATAACTGGCTTGATGTGTGATTATAAAGAACTTGAAGTATTTCAAAAGATTTCTGAAATCGTTAAGTAATACTTGGTTTTTTGAGAACTTAAGAGTTATACTAGCTTTATGGGAAGTTAGGTATAACGGCTTAAACGCTTCTTGATTTTGGAAATCGGGATGTGTATCGACAAACCAACTGCGGCGTTAATAAAAGGAAATGTTTTGAATAATTAAGTATTATTAAAACCGGAGAAACTTCCATCTGCATGAAGCTAAGATGAGACAAAATGATATTTCCTAGATCATGGTCTTTGTAATAAGATTGTTATAAACAAGAATATCCTACTCACATATAAGGCTTATGTTTCTCAGTTGTTTAAAGAGAATTATATTCTTAAATGAATAAGACTATGAACTACGAAACCTTTCTAAAATAAGAAACGTGAACATTTGAAATTAGGCAAACTTGGGCGTTTGGAAAATAATGTTGTTACTTGATTTTACAAAGGTAAGAGTTTTAGTTTTCTTAAAGGACAGTCACTCTATTTTATACTACGGGTATTGTGTGACTTATGTGAAAAAGCAGATCTTTTTTAAGATTTTAATGTGTGAAGTACTTTGGGGATAGATACCCGAACTTGTTAGTAGAAAGTACCTTGTGTGAATAACTTGATTGTATTGGTTTGTGATAGCTTTGTAATACTTTCTTGTTGCTTTGATAAGTAAACGTGTTAGGATGCTACGTGTGTTAGTATCTTGTGATGTTTGTGTAAGGGGGTTTCCCTTGATTATGCTTATTAACTATCAGTCGTTATGATAGTATTGTGGCATTCATCTCTTGAGATGATTCCGGAGTTAGCGCCCTCCGATGCGGGGTAGACTCAAAGTGATGCAGGACCATGATTCGAGAATACCTCATGCGGGTCACGAGGGCCTATGCGAGCTACGAGTTCGAGTTAGTGTCGTCCTTTATGGGCATGCGGTCGCGTGGCCATGCGGACTCGAAAGTCGGGGCGATCTTGGGAGTAGCTACCCTCGATGCGAGAATACCTCATGCGGGCGATGAGATTGGCCTATCGCGAGAGCGGGAAGTTCGGGACTAGGCGCGCGCATTAGATCTGCGGGCAAGTGGCGGCTTTGATCATGTGGCGATGCAGACAGATCTTATGATCTGATTTATGACCTTGTTGATGCGTAGGTGTTAGTAGTCGGCTATGCCTTCGTGCTTACCATGCAGTTTTATTAGGACAGTGGGACTGGTGTTCATATGTATTCCTTGGTGCTTGTATATCATAAGCTGCGGCGGTGAGGAAGGTATTCCAGGCACGATTGATGTTGTGGGCGTGAGACCCATTGTTAAATTGAGTGATGACTTGAGGTGTGAGTCACGACTTGACATGGCTTATTTATGGTGAGCTGTAGTTTGGTTATCATACATGTCTCTGCTTTGTATAGACTACTATGATTTCATTTCTGATATTTATTTTTAGTTTCACATACTCTGCACTGTTATGCGACCTCCTTGAAGCTGCGTTCATCTGCGAGTTGAGGTACATCGATCGTTGATCCTAGCTCGAGTCACGATTCGGCGTTTGGGAAGCTCCGTTTCTCGGAGGCTTATCGATGGTATAGTCCAATGCGTAGTAAGTGTTTACATTCGGGGTTTGGCGGGGCCTGTCCGCCCGTTGTGTCGTATCATTCTTAGAAGTGCAGTAATGCTGTTGTGGTTTGGGTTGGTAAAAAGGATTAAAACATTCATTTGTAAAAGAGTTGATGGTTATATATATGCGAGCAAGTTTTCCTGATTATTGTTTTATATTTCTGTTATCTCATGTTGTTGTTTTATGTTCCGCTGATTACTCTGATGTTGTGTCACTAGGGTGCCCGGGGTAAGGCACCAGTCACGGGCCCAGTTTCGGGTTGTGACAAATACATTCCCGGATGACCCGGTAATCAAGTGAAATACATTCCCGGATGAACCGGTAGTCGAGTAGAACACAGTACTTGCACAACAAGGCTATCACACGTAACATGGTCAAGTTTCATAACAACAAGCATAAGCAAGTTACACACGACTCAAGGTACTTTCATTTTATGTCAACGTCCGGATTTTAACCTTAAAGTACTACGTCCGTTAAATTCCTTTTAAGATCCATTTCTTTTACAAAGGTCACCCGATACCCGTAGTATAAAATTGGAGTGACTAACATTGTTAAGTAAACCAAAATGCTTTCCTTTGTAAAATCAAGTAACAACCTTATTTTCCAAACGTTCAAGTTTGCCTAATTTCAATGCTCAAGTTTCTCATTTTAGAAAAGGTTTAGTAGTTCATAGTTTTAGTCCTTTAAAACATAATTCTCCTTTAAGCGTTTTGAGAAACATATGTCTTATAATGTGAGTAGGTTATTCTTGTTTATAATCAATCTTATTAAGCGGCCATGATCTAGGAAATGTAATATCATTTTGTCTCATCTTAGCTTATGCGGATGGAGGTTTCTCTTGGTTTTAATAATACTTCATTAGTCAATACATTTTCCTTTTATTAACGCCGCGGTGGTTTGTCGATACACATTCGATTTCAAATCAAGAAACATTCTTAAGCCGTTATACCTAACTTCCCATAAAGCTAGTATAACTCTTAAGCTTTCAAAACCAAGTACTACTCATTCTTTCAAAGCGATTCATAAATCTTTTGAAATACTTCAAGTTCTTTATTAACACATATCAAGCGGTTATTATTCAAATCGATTACCTTTTAGAAACCACAAAGTATTTGCTTATCCACATAAAGTTTATATGAGCTTCCCATAAAGCGTTATAACACTTTATATTTTAAACAATCAAATACATTTAGCACGTATGCGTCTGCGTACTACATAGTTCACACATATCATGCTAGAAGAGATAGGAAGAGGTTCACATACCTCGCGACGATTATCGACAATAAGCAAAAGCTCCAGTACTACAACCTTGCTAGCCCTTTCCACTCGCCGAGTAGAATACGCTACTCTTGTACTTTCACCTATAAAGGCCCTGGCGCCTATTAATATCTTTAGATCCCGACGTAGAATATTCTACTGAGAAAATTCGGACACCTCCCCACTGTTATACCGTAGTTCGAGGTATGTATGCGAGGGCGTGCGTGCGAGAATCTGACGAAAGATTGGAAAGGAAGAAAGAGGTGATTTTTCCACGGAAAAGTTTCGGTTTTGTGAAGGAAAAAGGTTCGTTAATGGGAATTGGATTCCCAGTTTGGTATTTGGACTTCATAGATTATATTAGAATTTTGAGATTTTATTTTTGGAAATGGTCACGTGGGGCCACGGGAGAAATTCTGATTTTGTGGGGCCGCTTTGTTTTGAGATTTCCGGTATTTTGGATATTTTTTGGAAGACGAAATATTCAGGCGAATCGAGGCGACACGTGTCACCCCATGTGGCACCCCGGCGATTTTACCTTTGTGCACAACACGGTTGGAGTCGTTTTTCGGCGAAGCGTTTTGCGTAACTGCGAAGGAAAATTCGGCTATGTCGTTTTGTATTTTGCGGATTTTTAGGCGGCGGAACATTTTGGACCAACGAGAGCGGCGGCACCTCTCATTGGTGGACTTGAGGCGGAATTAGGGCGAATGGATGGGCAAGTTGTGGTAGATATTTGTGTAGATATTTGTGAGGATTTGTGGAGTAGGGTTAGGGTGCACTTGGCTTGATCTTGGCCTTACACTTGCCTTGCACATGGCTTGATCTTGGCCATTGGTTGGCTTTTGGTTTTGCTATAAATACCCTTGGCAGAAGACTTCATTCATCAAAATGTTCCAAGTCTTGCTATCCTTCCTCTCCTCTTGTTTGACTCTCGTCCAAGGCCCCACTCCTAGTAAAGGCCCTGGCGAGAAACCCTCCCTTTGGGTGGCCTTGTGGCGAGAGGTTCCCTCCACTCCAGTGGTGTGGCCGAGCCTACCCCTTGGTAGAAAGTTGTCTTCCAAGTATTGTTGTAATGCCCAAATACCTTAGCCTTGTACCTTGTAGTATTCCAAAGATACCTCTATCGTAGAGCAGGAAATACTACCTTTTGTCCTTTGGTCTCAAGCGAAACCACTGAAATCTTCATTGTTTGATTGAAGTATTTAGGTAGAAGTTGGTTAGAACTTCTAAGGGTTGTTTGGAGCACCCGGAGTTGGAGCTAAACGTTGCTAAGGATCGACATTTAACTTGGATAATTTTGGGCTTGTCGAGGTAAATATTCTTGTCCCTCTATTTGTAATTGGAAATTACATGTTGTTGAATATATAGTTGAAGTATACTATATATAGAACTAAGCTTAGTACTGCGGCAATGTCTTTTGACTTAAGCCTGAAGAATAAAGAAAAGAACTGAACTGTATTTACATAGGACTGTATTGCAATAGACTTGTGTAGTATTGCTGAGTAGAATTGTACACGTCCGGTTAGACGTGTAAACCCCCAGTTGGCTTGGTAGCGGCCTCGATAGAGAGGAGATTTCTGTTTGTTGCGGAGGAAGTCTTTGTCGAATTTTTCAGAGAAATGGAACTTTTTGTTTTAAATTTAAAAAACGTTTGTGACCTTTTTAGGTGAAAGTACTAAGAGTAGCGTATTCTACTTGAGGAGTGGAAAGGGCTAGCAAGGTTGTAGTTACACGGAGCTTTTTGCTTATGTCGATGCAAATCGCGAGGTATGTGAACCTCTTCCTATCCTTCGAGCATGATGTTTTGTAAACTATGTAGTGCGGTGAGCGTACATGTGCTAAATGAGTTGGTTGGTTTAAAACATAGGGTGTTATAATAGCTTTATGGGAAGTTAGTTATAACGACCTTATGTAAATGAAAATGGTTTACTGATGTTAGAAGTTAAGAGACTTGATCTTATAAGATAAGAGACTTAACTTATTTGTTTTAAATATGGATGTTTGTGTGAAACCTCATTCGTGAGTAATGAGTACTTGGTTTTAAAGGGATAATGTTTCTTGATTTGGAATCGAATGTGTATCGACAGGACCAACTGCGGCGTTAATAAAGGAAAATGTATTGAATAATGATGTGTTGAATTAAAACCGGTAGAAACCTCCATCTGCATGAAGCTAAGATGAGACAAAATGATATTACATTTTCTAGATCATGCTTTGTAATAAGATCGTTATAAACAAGAATAAACTACTCACGTACATGACATATGTTACTCAATTGTTCTAAAAAGGAATCAAGTGATTAAGTTTGGGAACTATGAAACCATTTGAAAATGAGAAGCTTGAGTAATTGAAACTAGGCAAGCTGGAACTTAGGAAAGAATGTTGTTACTTGATTTTGAAAAGGAAGGTGGGTTGGTCATTCTAATACTACGGTATCGGGTGACTTTTATAAAAGTAATGGATCTCTTTTAAAAGAACTTAACGTATGTAGTACTTTGGGGTTAAAAACCGGACTTTGGCATAAAATGAAAGTACTTTGAGTTGTGTGAAACTTACTATGCTTGTTGTTGTGAAACTTGCCTATGCTTGTGATGATAGCCTTTATTGTACAAGCGTTGTGTTTTACGTATTCTGGCGTCTCGATAGAAGTCGGTTGGTAGTTGAGAACTTACTTGGGCGTCTGCGGCGGTGGCGGAGAAATTCCGCAGATGCGTTCACGGTGATAGTATTATTGTTGTTAATCGCTTTGGACATCCGACACGATCGTGGCGCGCGGGTATGCTTCCATTTTGGTTAAGGTCTTGTGGTTAATCGCTTTGGATATCTTGACACGATCGTGGCGCAGCGGGTATGTTTCCATTTGATTATCGCCTTGTGATTTCCTTTTGGACATCTTGACGATCGTAGCGCGCGGGTATCGTCCATTTGGAATGATGTCTATTGTTTCCCTTTGGACATCGACACGATCGTAGCGCCGCGGGTATCGTCCATTTGGAAAGTTGTCTTATTGTTTCCCTTTGGACATCTCGACACGATCGTAGCGCGCGGGTATGCTTCCATTTGGATTCTTTGTCTTGTTGTTATCATATCATCATTTGGCGATGAGGAAAGGTATTCGGGCATGATTGATGTTGTGGGCGTGAGACCACGACTTGATATAAGCATTATATGTGGTGTCTTTGTAGTTTGGCTATCACACATGTCTCGCTTTGTATGGGATCGTTATGATTTCATTCTGACATTATGCAGATTTCACATACTTGGTACTGTTATGCGACCTCCTTGAGGCTGCGTTCATCTGAGTAAAGGTACATCGATGCGTGGATCCTCGCTCTTAGGATCACGATTCAGCGCATTGTGAAGCTCCGTTTCTCGGAGGCTTATCTTTTGGTATGTGTTCCCACGAGTTGTAGGTTCTTGTACATTCGTGGTATGGCGGGGCCACTGTCCGTCATAGTCATTAAGATATCTTAAGTGCATGTAATCTTGTTGTGGCGGGGTTGTAAAAGGATTAAAGCTATTGTGTTTTATATAGATACTAAGGCAAGCTATTTTGGTTGGCCTATTCATTTATTATATCTCTTGTTAAATGACTCATGTTTTATGTTCGCTGATTTTCTACGATATATGTATCACTAGGGTGCCCGGTAAGGCACGATCACGGGCCCGATTTTGGTGTGACACCCACGCAGCGTAAATCTCCACTCTAACGAGGCCGGCTACCAAGCCAACGGGGTTAACACGTCTAGGGCGTGTACAATTCTACTACGGTAATGATACACAGGTCTCATGTCTGATACACTATGTAAAAAGCGATTCGACTCTTCTTTCGAAAAGGTTTCTTATTATTGGGCTTAAGTCAAAGACATTGCGACAACAACGTTGATTCTATATATATAGTATACTTGACTATATAGTCTAACAATCATGTAATTTCCAATTACAATAGAGGAACAAGATATTTACCTCGATAAGCCCATAATTATCCTAGTTTAAATGTCGATCTGAGCAAGGTTTAGCTCCTACTCGTGCGCTCAGGCCGCTCCAAACAACCCTTAGAAGTTCTAACCAACTTCTACTTATGACTTCAACTACGGGTGAAGATTTTCCTTAGGGTTTCGGTTTTGTAATGACGGGAAGTATAATAGTATTTACAGGCTTTTCGTATAGGTATAACCTTAGGATACTACAAGGTATCTGGCTAAGGTAATTTGGGCATTATAACAATACTTTTGAGAGTATTTCTACCAAGAGGGGGTATTATACGAAAGCAACTAGGCTGGGGGTACCCACGGCTAGCACCCAGGAGGGGTGGCTACCCTCGGCCTGCCACTGTAGGGGAACTCTCGGCCAAGGGGAGGGGCGAGAACAACAAGAGAGGGGAGGATTTTAACACTTAGAGATTTGTGGAAAGGATGAAGAATTCATCAAAGGGAGAGGGTATTTATAGGTCAAGGATGGCCAACCAAAGGCAAGATTAAACCAAGTGTTAGGCAAGTGTAGGGCTAGGATTTATTACACACAAATATCCTACCAACCCTTGACTTTAGCCAAGGCACAAAAAGCGTGCCTTACTAGCCCATTCGTCAATCTACGCCACGATGAGAGGGTGCCACGTGGCGCCCTCTTGTTGGTCAAAATTGTTGCGTCTCTCGTAAAAAGCCGCAAAAATAAAAATTGAAAACGCCGGAAATTCCCCTACGAAAGCTGTGGAACCGTTTCGTCCAAAAACGACTCTAATCGGGTGTTGTGAACAAATTTAATTCGGCCAAGCCATTTTGCCTACTCAAGGCTTTAAACTTTTATACGTACGCCCTCACGTACATACTCTGGAAATACGGGGTATAACATTCTCCCCTCCTTAGAAACATTCGTCCCGAATGTTCCTTCTAAGTCTCAAAACAAGCGGCGCGGTATAGTCCTCCGCTATACTACGAAAACAATCACGCCGCGTACGGAACCAACTTGCGCCAAAATGCTTACATCCAAGTCCACGAGGAAACACCTCTAACACCAAAATGATACCACTTTTGTCACTTTGCAGGCATTAACCTTCTCGAACGACCCAACAAATGGTGCCAGAGTGCGTCGATCAGAAGGCGCCGTGCATTCGAACTCTTACCACATTTAAACGCTTTGGTTCCCAAAACTCGGTTACTATCTCTAACGTGGTCATCATTAGCGGGAACACTGCGGATGGATCTCGATACTTTCGAACATAACAATCTGAAAAGGCCGGACGTCTTTGCCTCTAAGTCGGACGGCAAAAGCTAACATATAGGCAACTGGCCTATTTTCACATGAACTTAAAAGGCCCCAAAACAACTCGGGCTAAGTTTCCTCTGTTTTCCAAAGCTCGTCACACCCAATCCGGTGGTACTTTCAAGAAGACCGACCGTCGGCTGAACTCTAGCGTCGTCGCGATTATCCATACGATTTCTCGAGCCGCCAAAACCTCTCTGAACGACTTCACTATCCACGATCTGTTGGAACAAGCTGAACCAACTATCGCACCTTGCCAACATCGAACCAATCGGCCAGACAACTTACACTTCCGCCCTACCGGGCTTCAAGGGCGACATCCGAACATTGAAATGGTAGATCAAACACTACCTCGCGAGACAACAATCCACAACTATCCACGAAATCCAAACACTGCCCGAGGCGAATGCGGTCGAGACTGCTGAGTTCCTAACCTGCACTGGTAAACTTTTGAAAGCGAAAATAGCCACAACACAGGCTTCATGCGACATAAGGTGAAGGTAGGCACCGTCGCGCACCTTTCAACCTTTGGATAACTCAACACAGCGAGTAAACGGTCGACCGAAGAACACGATGGGCTGCCCCGTCGGCCCGACCAGCGGTCGAACGCGTCCACGAACTCGTCTGTTTGGTTAACTAAACTTGGGCCTAACACCCTCACCCTAACACTGGCGGGACCACCACAGCGACCCGCAAACCTACCGCGGGTTGACCCAGCGTGGCCTCAACCCGACGGCGCGCACAATACTAGCTCCCCGATCCGGAACAATCTCACTAATCACGTTTCGAAAACCTAGCGGTCTTCTTAGCTCAACTACCCCCTTTCGTTCCACACTACTAGGGACCTATCCCAACATAACTCACGTGCACTATGCACTTCCGATAAAGTCAAACATAACATTACACCTTTTCTCGAGATGGCCTCACCTCTAAGGTCTTTACGTAAGAAGCTCTAAGGCTCACACCTTCTCTATCCCCCAAAATCTTACTCGGTTAAACAACCATGATCTAATCACGACTAACACACGGCTATCAGAACATAGCACTTAAGGTATACTCGCTTATCACATCATGATCTCTAGAGGTTAAAGATATATCTATATCTCTTCTTCACTCCTTAGTCGTTCTAATCAAACTGCCCGTAGAGCGCAGCTAAGGAAGGTGGCGACTACCCATCGATCACGAAGGCTAAGTCCTCCTACAAGGACACCGCTGACATCGGACCACGGCGGTCATGCAACAAGTACCCAACTAAAAAGCGACATTCCGGGATGGCGTGCATCTGTAATGAACCGGAAGCTCTGCGATTCGACCAACTCCTGCGTACCGAGCGTCCACGAAATTCGTGGAGGACCTCGCTGCCTTTGGTGGATGTGCATAAACTAATCCAGGTGAGGCGACTTCGCCTCAAAAGTTACTAAAGGACCTTCTTGCTCGCCTCTTACCTGCATCGCCCGTTAACGCGTCGATCTACGTTTCTCGGCTGCTGCGTAAGCAAATACAGGCCATGCCCAAGCCTAATCGAAGAACTTACTCTTTACAACCTTCCGTTGATATTCATCAAGACTCGCGGTACATCGGTATACTCTCTGGTAGCCAAATCCATAGCTAGTAATAGGTCGCCTTTTGCAATCTATATTCTCTGTTCGATGCGTGGGCGAAGGTTCAAACATCATGGCGCGATGAGGCTGCGCCGTGCTAAACTCTGCGGGGCTAGTGGCGTCGCAAAACTCCCGAATGAAGCACCACGGTGATGATTGGGCTGTGCCCACGTAACCCTCTGTACTACTCGCGGCTCCTCGGCCTTGCCCTCTGGGCGGGTTGCCTACACGGAGGCATAGCGGTAAGGAAAGAAATACGTTAGAGGTCCAACTTACAACACGGCTCTAAGGCGCGATCTCGAGTGAGAAGAATAGAAACCAATCCTAAATATCCTATAGCCTCACGATTATTGGTGTGGTGCACAACACGCGATAATCAAGACTCTTGGATACGATGCGTAGACACTTTCAGGATTAATCGCTCGATACCACTTTTGTCACGACCGAACGGGCGTGGTAGTGCCTTACCGGGCACCCTAGTGAGACAACATCAGTGTAATCGGAACATAACACAACAACATGAAATAACAAGAAGCGTACTGTGATTATCTTTAGAAAACTTGCCTTTGGCATAAATAATAATAACAACTCTTTCAAAATGAGCAGTTTAATCCTTTCTTTACAAACCACACTTGCGGTACTACGGACCTCTAAGAAATGATCGACAACAATGGCGGGGACGGGGCCGCCAAACCACGAATGTAAACACTTACTGACAGGACCGTACACCGATAAGCCTCGAGAAAGCGGAGCTTCCCTGAAATGGCTGTGACCACGAGAGCTAGGATCAACGGCGGTGTACCTCAACTGCGGCATGAGCGCGGCCCCGAGAGGTCGATAACAGTACCAAGTATGTGAAAGCGTAAAATCAGTAAATGAAATCATAATAGTCTATATAAAGCGGGAGACATGTATGATAACCAAACTACGATTCAACATAGAAGCGATCATGTCAAGTCGGGACTCACGCCTCAAAGTCATCCTCCGTACGTGGAACTTCTTCTCACCGCCGGTCTAGGTACAAATCATGTGATACGTATAACGGTCTCGGCCCATCTTATGGACCCGATTTAGAAAGCGTGTGGAATACATTCCGGATGAACGGTAGTCGATGAAATACATTCGGATGAGCCGGTAGTCAAGTGATATACATTCCGGATGAGCCGGTAGTCGAGTGAAATCGTTCGGATGAACCGTAATCAAGTGAAATACATTCGGATGACGGTAATCAAGTGAAATACATTCGGATGACGGTAATCAAGCGAAATACATTCGGATGACCCGTGTCGAGTGAAATACATTCCGGATGAACCGGTAGTCGAGTAGAACACGATACTTGCACAACAAGGCTATCACACGTAACATGGTCAAGTTTCATAACAACAAGCATAAGCAAGTTACACACGACTCAAGGTACTTTCATTTTATGTCAACGTCGGATTTTAACCTTAAAGTACTACGTCAGTTAAATTCCTTTTAAGATCCATTTCTTTTACAAAGGTCACCCGATACCGTAGTATAAAATTGGAGTGACTAACATTGTTAAGTAAACCAAAATGCTTTCCTTTGTAAAATCAAGTAACAACCTTATTTTCCAAACGTTGAGTTTGCCTAATTTGAATGCTCAAGTTTCTCATTTTAGAAAAGGTTTAGTAGTTCATAGTTTTAGTCCTTAAAAACATAATTCTCCTTTAAACGTTTTGAGAAACATATGTCTTATAATGTGAGTAGGTTATTCTTGTTTATAATCAATCTTATTAAGCGACCATGATCTAGGAAATGTAATATCATTTTGTCATCTTAGCTTCTATGCGGATGGAGGTTTCTCTTGGTTTTAATAATACTTCATTAGTCAATACATTTTCCTTTTATTAACTGCGGTGGTTTGTCGATACACATTCGATTTCCAAATCGATAAAACATTCTTAAGCCGTTATACCTAACTTCCCATAAAGCTAGTATAACTCTTAAGCTTTCAAAACCAAGTACTACTCATTCTTTCAAAGCGATTCATAAATCTTTTGAAATACTTCAAGTTCTTTATTAACACATATCAAGCGGTTATTATTCAAATCGCTACCTTTTAGAAACCACAAAGTATTTGCTTATCCACGTAAAGTCATATAACCGACTTCCCATAAAGCCGTTATAACACTTTATGTTTAAACCAATCAAATACATTTAGCACGTATGTCGTCTACCGTACTACATAGTTCACACATATCATGCTAGAAGAGATAGGAAGAGGTTCACATACCTCGCGACGATTATCGACAATAAGCAAAGCTCAAGTACTACAACGCACTGGCCCTTCCACTCCTCGAGTAGAATACGCTACTCTTAGTACTTTCACCTATAAAGGCCAAACGCTATTAATATCTTTAGATCCGACGTAGAATATTCTACGAAAATTCTGACACCTCCCCCATGGCGGCGTAAATCTCCACTCTAACGAGGCTACCAAGCCAACGAGAGGTCAACACGTCTAACCTGGCGTGTACAATTCTACTACAAGAATGATACACAAGGTCTCTTGTGTCTGATCCTATGTAAAAAGCGATTCGAGACTCTTCTTCCGAAAAGGTTTCTTATTATTGGGCTTAAGTCAAAGACATTGCAAACAACGTTCATTCTATATATATAGTATACTTCAACTATATAGTCTAACAATCATGTAATTTCCAATTACAATAGAGGAACAAGATATTTACCTCGATAAGCCCATAATTATCCTAGTTTAAATGTCGATCTGAGCAAGGTTTAGCTCTCTACTCAGTGCGCTCAGGCCGCTCCAAACAACCCTTAGAAGTTCTAACCAACTTCTACTTATGACTTCAACTACGGTGAAGATTTTCCTTAGGGTTTCGGTTTTGTGACTGACGGAAGTATAATAGTATTTAGGCTTTTCAGATAGGTATAACCTTAGGATACTACAAGGTATCTGGCTAAGGTAATTTGGGCATTATAACAATACTTTTGAGTATTTCTACCAGAGAGGGGTATTATACGAAAGCAACTAGGCTAGGGGTACCCACGGCTAGCACCCAAGGAGGGTGGCTACCTCGGCCTACCCACTAGGGGAACTCGGCCAAGGGGAGGGACGAGAACACCAACAAGAGAGGGGAGGAGTTTAACACTTAGAGATTTGTGGAAAGGATGAAGAATTCATCAAAGGGAGAGGGTATTTATAGGTCAGGGATGGCCAACCAAGGCCAAGATTAAACCAAGTGTTAGGCAAGTGTAGGGCTAGGATTTATTACACACAAATATCCTACCAACCTTGACTTTAGGCACAAAAAGCGTGCCTTACTAGCCCATTTCGTCAATCTATCACACCAATGAGAGGGTGCCAAGTGGCGCCCTCTTGTTGGTCCAAAATGTTTCGTCTCTCGGAAAAATCGCAAAAATAAAAATGACATAGCGGAAATTCCCTACGAAAGTCGTGAAAGCGTTTCGTCGAAAAACGACTCTAATCGGGTGTTGTGAACAAATTTAATTCGGCGACCACTTTGCCTACTCAAGGCTTTAAACTTTTATCGTCGCCTCACGCACATACTGCGGAAATACTGGTATAACGGTGATTACTCGATGTATGACTACTTGGGTGCGGGTAAGGCACGATGCGGGCCGGGCAGGTCGTGACAAAAGTGGTATCGAGCGATTAATCCTCGGAAAGTGTCTGAGACCGTATCTAGTAAGTCTTGATTATCGGTGTGTTGTGCACCACCAATAATCGTGAGGCTATAGGATATTTAGGATTGGTTTCCATTCTTCTCACTCCGAGATCGTGCCTTAGAGTCGTGTTATAAGTTGGACCCCTCTAACGTATTCCTTTTACATGCGATTATGCCTCACGTAAAGGCAACCGGGCCCGAAGGGCAAGGCGGCGAGGAGCTTCTAGTAGGACAAAGGAGTTACGAGGGCTCGTGCTCGATCTATACCCGAGGCGAGTTCCATGCGCCGCCGACCCAGAGGCCACGATACTGCACCTCGGTCCACGGCTGGAGCGGATGAGATGGGTTCTGAGAGATGTCGATTCTTCGCGAGATCGTGGCGAACATGAGATAAGGCTGGATGTTGCGGTTCCAGTTCAGCGAAGCACGTAGTTCACGAGATCGAGCGATTTGCGACTACGAGATTTTTGAGTGTAGCCGCGAGTTCTACGGTCGAGACACGAGGATGATCCGCGAGTTCATCCGTCGATTCTGAGGATCATGCGAGTGGTCAAAGCTTCGAGACCGAGTCCGTGATCTTGGTTCGCATCGGCTGCGTGATACCGCGATCGATTGGTTTGATCGTGAGAGTTATCCGGGAAGCACGCGTCCCGGCTACTTGGGGCGAGTTCTCGGAGGCCTTTCTTACTCACTTCTTGCCTCCACGGATGAGAAGAGCACGGGCGGCAATTTTTGTTCTTTGAGAGCAGAGAGGGCGCCGATTAGAGTACAACGTTGAGTTTGATTCGTTGGCACGATATGTCCCTGCATTGGTAGCGAATATGGAGGGCCGGTGCATCGCTACGTCACGGGCTAGATGATTATATGGCGAAGTCTTGTGCGGGTGTGGCTCTTCACGAGCATGGATATTACCCGCATGCGAGCTCATGCACCTGGATGCGAGGCGTAGAGACGTCGGGTCGGCGGATATCGGCATCGAGAAGAAGGCGAGCGGCCGGATTTTTGGTAGTTCTCGGGAGGGCGGCCTCGTGACGTCTAGGTTTGCACCACATCCGGCTCGAGCACTCCTACATCGTTTTCGGTCAGCCCGAGCATTGAGGCGGTCGGGGCGGGACTTGAACTTCCGGGTAGCAAGGTGCTAACGATCGAGTCTGCTCGGTGTGTCCGTTGTGGTAGATTCCATTCGTGGAGTAGTACTACTCAGGAGCTTGCTATACTTGTGGCGGCAGGTCATTTGTGAGGCTTGTCCGGCCAGGCGTGGTGGTAGGGCTCGGCTACGGTCTTTTGGGTTCATCATCTCCTACGATTACTCGCCCGAGGCGTGGTACTCATGGGCGGCCAGTCGCGACAGAGGTCGTGGCGCGGGTCCCGATTCTAGCGGTCCTCGAAGCGCATTTATGCCTTGTCGGTAGCGGGACGGAGGCCTCGCGATGTCGTCACGGTACCTTATCGATCTCGATTATGATGTGTATGCCTTGATAGATCCGGGTTCTACTCTGTCCTATATATCTCCCCTTGTTGCTAGTAGGATAGGGATAGAGCCTGAGTCCATAGACCCTTTCGAGGTAGCTACGCCGGTGGGTGATTCGGTGGTAGCTCGGCGGGTATTTAGGGCTTGCCCAGTGACTTTATGCAGTCGTCGGACCACTGCCGACTTGATAGAGTTGGACATGGCCCGATTCGACGTGATCATGGGTATGGATTGGTTAGCTTCCTGCTATGCCAATGTAGACTGCAGAGAGAGAGTGGTACGGTTCCATTTTCCTGGGGAGCCGGTTGTTGAGTGGGAGGGGAACACTGTATCGCCGAGGGGTAGGTTTATTTCTTACCTCAAGGCTAGGAAGATGGTGCAGAAGGGGTATATCTACCATCTCGTTCGGGTGTTTGATACTGAGGCTGCGGTACCAGATTTTCGATTCAAAGAGTCGAGAGTTCCCGGATGTGTTTCAGACGACCTCCCGGTATCCTCCCAGGAGATAGAGTTTTGTATCGATGTGCTGCCAGACACTCGACCTATTTCCATTCCTCCATACAGAATGGCACCTGTCGAGTTGAGAGAGTTGAAGGATCAGCTTAGAGATTTGCTAGAGAAGGGCTTCATCAGACCTAGTGTTTCTCCCTGGGGAGCGCCGGTATTGTTCGTGAAGAAGAAGGACGGGACGTTGCGCATGTGTGTTGATTACGGTGAACAAGGTGACCATTAAGAACGAATACCCCTTCCCGTGATTGATGATTTGTTCGACCGGTTGCGAGTGCGAGATGTTTCTCCAAGATTGATCTGCGATCGGGCTATCATCAGTGCGAGTCGAGAGGTGGATGTCCCTAGGATCGCATTCCGACGTCCAGACGCATTATGAGTTCGTGGTCATGTCTTTGGGTTGAACAATGCTCCGCGGTATTCATGGATTTGATGAATCGAGTGTTCAAACCATTTTTGGACACGCTTGTGATAGTGTTCATCGATGATATCTTGGTTTATTCTCGCCAGAGCGGGAGCACGCGAGCATTTGGCGATCTTGTGACGCTTCTCGAGACCAGCAGTTATACGCCAAGTTTTCCAAATGTGAGTTTTGGTTAGCTTCGGTGGCTTTTCTTGGGCATATTGTCGGGGCCGATGGTATTCGGGTGGATACGGCTAAGATCGAGGCAGTCAGGACTTGGCCTAGACCTACTACTCCGACAGAGGTGCGCAGCTTTCTGGGCCTTGCAGGTTACTATCGGCGGTTCGTGGAGAAGTTTGCTTCTATCTCTGCACCATTGACTAGCCGACTCGGAAAGCGCTAAGTTTGATGGATGATGCTTGTGGCAGGTTTCGATTCTTTGAAAGAGAGACGACCGCCCGTTCTTACTCTTCCGAGGTCCAGACGGTTATGTCGTGTATTGTGATCGTCGGGCATCGGGATGTGTGTTGATGCGGTGGTAAGGTTATAGCGTCACGATCCCGACAGCTTAAGAAGCATGAGAGGAACTACCCCACCCATGATTTGGAGTTGGCAGCGGTGATCCACGCCTTGAAGATCTGGAGGCACTATTTGTATGGGGTTCATGTGGATATTTATACAGACCACAAGAGCCTCCAGTATATCTTCAGCCAGAGGGAGCTGAACTTACGACAGAGACGGTGGTTAGAGCTGCTTAAGGATTATGATGTTGACATCCTGTACCACCCGGGGAAGGCCAATGTTGTGGCAGATGCTCTTAGTCGTAGGTCGATGGGAAGTCTATCAGATGTGCAGCTAGAGAGGAGGGGTCTGGTTTGCGATTTGCATCAGTTAGCGAGCCTTGGTGTCCGTTTGATTGATTCTGATAGCAGTGGGGTTCGAGTTCGAGAGGTTGCTGAGTCTTCCATCGTCGAGGAGGTGAAGAGGCAATAGTTTGAGGATCCGGTTTTGATTCGGTATCATGATACGACTCTTCGTGAGGGCAAGTGTCCTTTTGAGGTAGCACCTGATGGGGTGCTAAGGTTTGAGGGCAGGTTATGTGTTCCAGATGTTTCGTGACTTGGCGGAGTTCTTGGGGAAGCACACAGCGCGCGTTACTCTATCCATCCAGGGTCGACCAAGATGTACCACGACCTTAGATCTGTGTATTGGTGGGATGGCTTGAAGAGGGACGTTGCAGAGTTCGTAGCTCAGTGCCCGTGTTGTCAGCAGGTGAAGGTAGAGCACCAGAGGCCTGGTGGTTTGTTGCAGACGATAGAGATCCCGACCTGGAAGTGGGAGGTGATCAACATGGACTTTATCACAGGATTGCCTCGCACTCAGAGGAGACATAATTCTATTTGGGTTATCGTCGACAGGCTGACGAAATCAGCCCACTTTCTTCCCGTCAGGACGACTTTTTCGGCTGAGGATTATGCCAGACTTTACATCCGAGAGATCGTCAGACTGCATAGAGTCCCTATTTCGATCATATCGCATGCAGCGAGCCCGTTTACGCTAACTTCGGAGGTCCTTCCGAGAAGGGTTTAGGACGCAGTGAGCTCGAGCATCGCATTCCATCCACGCAGACGACGGGCTAAGCGCACTATCCAGACTCTTGAGGATATGCTGCGAGCCTGCGATATTGACCTCAGGGGTAGCTGGGAGGATCATTTGCCTCTAGTTGAGTTTGCATATAATAATAGCTACCACTCCGATTCGATGGCGCCTTATGAGGCCTTGTAGGAGGAAGTGCGGATCGATAGGCTGGTTTGATGTGGCGAGGTGCGATTAGTGGGACCAGATTTGGTGCAGCAGATGGATAAGGTGAAGCTTATCCAGAGCGATTCTTGCGACTCGTAGTCGAAGTCATATGCAGATCATCGTCGTCGGCATCCGAGTTCGAGGTTGATGATTGGGTTTTCTGAAGGTGTCACCCATGAAGGGTGTGATGAGATTCGAAGAAAGAGAAACTTCGGCCAAGGTACATTGGGCCCTATCGACAACCGCGGGGTAGGCAATGTTGCCTACGAGTTGGATCTGCCGTCCGGACCGAGGCGGCATCCGGTTTTTCACGTTTCTATGTTGAGGAGATGTATCGGGGATCCATCTAGGGTACACCCGATTGACGATGTCCAGGTGACCGAGGGGTTATCGTATGAGGAGACTCCCATAGTGATAATCGATCGTCAGGTTAGGCGTCTGCGGACCAAGGACGCGTGGCTTCCACAAAGTCTTGTGGCGAACGAGCTCGGGGAAGAGATTACGGGAAGGCGGAGAGGACATGAGGCGTATATCTCACCTATTCCCCACACCTCCAGGTAATTCACTTTCCTACTTGTAAATTTTCATTGTCATATATGCCTAAGTGTTGTTTTGTGGTCGTATGTAGCATTTGCAAACTGTTTAAGTTTTATCGTTAACTGTCTTGGGAAGGAACATTCGGGACGAATGTTTCTAAGGAGGGGAGAATGTTATACCCCGTATTTCCAGAGTATGTACGTGAGGGCGTACGTACAAAAGTTTAGCCTTAAAGTTAGGCATTGGACGGAAAACTTGTGCACAACTCACTAAAAGAATCGTTTTCCGACGAAACGTTTTACCAAACTTGCGAAGGGAAAATTTCGGCTATGACATTTATTATTTTTGCGGATTTTTCCGAGAGACGAAACATTTTGGACCAGCGAGAGGGCGACACTTGTCACCCTCTAGTTGGCGGACGTGAGGCGTCCCTTTGGACGATTTAAGGGCTTGTTTTGTCAAGGAGTTGATAGGATATTTTTGTGTAGTAGATGGATAAGAACACTTGCCTAAATCCTCACCCTACACTTGCATAGCACTTGACTTCATCTTGGCCATTGGTTGGCCTATAAATACTCCCCTAACTTGAAGGTTTTCTTCATCCACAAATTGTCTTCCAAGTCTCAAAATTCCCTCCCCTCTCTTGTAGTGTTTTCGTCCAACACTCCCCCTCCCCCTTGTGAAGGCCCTTGGCCGAAACACCCCCCCTCTAGCCTAGTAGTTCTAGCCGAAACCCCCCCCCCCCCCTTTGGTAGAAAGTTGTCTTCCAAAGTATAGTTACTATTCCAAAATACCCTAGCCCAAATCCCTTATAGTATTTTAATAGAAGTTGTTGGGAACTTCTAAGGGTTCTTGGAGCTATCGGAGCGTACAAATTAGGAGCTAAACCTTGCTCAGGATCGACATTTTTACTTGGATAATTTTGGGCTTATCGAGGTAAATACTCTTGTCCTTCTATTGTAATTAGATATTACACATAAGAATAGTTAAGACTTGAGTATAAGAATAGAATTGAACTGTAATTACACTGAAGGATATTACAGAATAGAAGTGAACTGTTATCACAGTAGAAGGGTATAAAAGAAGAATAATTGAATCAGTACTTACATGCGATCGTTTTCAGAGACTTGAGTAGCTTGACGGGTAGGGAAGTGCTACCCAATTTTCCGTAGAATAAAGAACCCTCTGCTTAGAACTGTTTACAGAATAGTCTAGACGTTGATAGACGTATTTGACTATTATAGGCTGATTCTCTGCGCGCGACATATTCGACTTGGCAGGTGGATTTCGCCGAGAAGGTATGTGATTCTTCCTATACTCTTGAGCATGATATTTTAAATATATATATAGTACGGTAGACGTACGTGTGTTAACTGAACAATAATTACGGCAATGTCTTTTGACTTAAGCCTGAATAATATCAACAACTATGACGGGACAGGGCCCCGCCATACCCCTGAATGTATAAGAACCTACAAACTCAGGGTAACATACCAAAAGATAAGCCTCCGAAGGAACGGAGCTTCCCAATACGCTGAAATGTGATCCTATAAGCGGGGATCGACAGCCGATGTACCTACTGCGCAGATGAACGCACTCGGGCGAGGTCAAGACAACAGTACCAAGTATGTGAAATCGAAATATCGTAAATGAAATCATAATAGTCTATATAAAGCAGGAGACATGTATGATAACCAAACTACAGTACACACATATAACAGTTATATCAAGTCAGGGACTCACGCCCTCCAAGTCATTACTCAAATATAATTATGGGTCTCACGCCCACAACATCAATCATGCCCGTGGAATACCTTCCTCACTGCCGGCAGTCTATGATATGATAACCCCAAGAAGTACACCTGAACACCAAGTCCTACCTGATGCCAAAGCCGTACTAACAATACTATACAACCAAACCACGAAGCTGACACGGGGCAAGTACGAAAGCCGACTACCAGATACCAAGGCCGTGTCACGTAGCTGACCGGGGCAAGTACGAGGGCTAACTACCAGGTACCAAGGTCGTGTCACGAGACTTCGTCACAAAACATCCAAACCACGGGCGTCACGGCAAGTACGAAAGTCGACTACCAGATACCAAGGCCGTGTCACGTAGCTGACCGGGGCAAGTACGAGGACTAACTACCAGATACCAAGGCCGTATCACGAGACTTCGTCACTAAACTGAACGGGGCAAGTGCGAGGGCTAACTACCAGGTACCAAGGCCGAATCAGCCACGAGACGGGGCAAGTACGAAAGTCGACCACCAGATACCAAGGCCGAACAGTAAAACCTCATGGAGAGCTAGTCCATGGAATAACACTATCAACAGGAGCGTACCCGTGGAATTCTCCGTCACTGCCGGCACGTCCAAGTAAGTTCTCAACAAGTCAACCGGCCCTCCATCGAGAGACGCGGTAGTATAGAAACACAATTCTTGCACAACAAAGGCTATCACAATAAGCATAGACAAGTTTCACAACAACAAGCATAGGCAAGTTATACACAACTCAAGGTACTTTCATTTTATGTCAAAGTCCGGGTTTTAACCCTAAAGTACTACGTACGTTAAACTCCTTTTTAAAGATCCATTTCTTTTACAAAGGTCACCCGATACTCGTAGTATAAAAATAGAGTGACTAACATTGTTAAGTAAACCAAAACACTTCCCTTTGTAAAATCAAGTAACAACATTATTTTCCAAACGCTCAAGTTTGCCTAATTTCAAATGCTCAAGTTTCTCATTTTCAAAAGGTTTTGTAGTTCATAGTTTTAATCCTTTAAAACAATTTGAGAAACATATGCCTTATGTGTCAAGAGGTTATTCTTTGTTCATAACAATCTTATTAAAGCGGCCATGATCTAGGAAATGTAATATCATTTTGTCTCATCTTAGCTTCTATGCAGATGGAGGTTTCTACGGTTTTACTAATACTTTATTAGTCAATACATTTCCTTTATTAGCGCTTTGTGGTTTGTTCGATACTTATTCTGATTTCCGAAATCAGTAAAACATTATTCCTTTTAACAACCAAGTACTCATTACTCACGAATGAGGTTTCACACAAACATTCATATTAATTCATTTAAGTCAAGCCTCTTATCTTTTAAGATCAAGTCTCTTAACTTCTAAAATTAATAAACCATTCTTTTTATCTCTCTTAAGTCGTTATACCTAACTTCCCATAAAGCTAGTATAACTCTTAAGCTTTTAAAACCAAGCATTATTCTTCTTTCAACAAGGTTTCTTAATTCTTCTGAAATACTTCAAGATTCTTATTATTCAGGCTTAAGTCAAAATACATTGACACACGTACGTCTACCGTACTATATATATATATTCTTGTAAAATACTTCCAGATTCTTATTATTCAGGCTTAAGTCAAAAGACATTGCCACACGTACGTCTACCGTACTATATATATTCCTTTAAAATATCATGCTCAAGAGTATAGGAAGAATCACATACCTCGCGACGATTATCGACTATTAGCAAAACGCTCCACGGCTATAATCCGGCTAGCCTTGTCCACCTTCCAAGTAGTACATGCTACTTGCAGAACATTCAACCAATAAAGGTTATAAGTCTACTGTAAATACAGTCCTATGTAAGTACAGTTTAAACTTCTACTTTAATACTCTTCTGATGTGATTTCAGTTCAAGTCTTTTCTGTAATATCCTTCTATTACAGTTCAATTCTCTTCTCTTATACCATCCTTATACGTCTTATATTCATTTCTATACTACTACAGTATGTAATTTCCAATTACAATAGAAGTACAATAGCATTTACCTCGATAAGCCCAAAATTATCCAAGTTATAATGTCGATCCTGAGATACGTTTAGCTCCAATTCTGAACGCTCCAATTCGCTCCCAGAAACCCTTAGAAGTTCTATACAACTTCTACTTAACACTTCAACCGTCTATGAAGATTTCCTTAGGGTTTCGTTTTTGTGACTTAAGGGAAGTATAATAGTATTTCCGGGCTCTACGTATAGAGGTAACTTTGGAAAGTACTACAAGGTATATGGGCTAAGGTATTTAGGGCATTATAACAATACTTGGAGAAGTATTTCTCAACCAAGGGGGGGTATTTTCGGCTAGCACAACTAGGCTAGGGGGGTGTTCTCGTGAGGGCCTCTCAAAGGGAGGGGTGTGGCGACGAAAGCTCACAAGGGAGAGGGAGGGAGTTTTAGACTTGGAACTTATTTGAGGGATGAAGAAAGTCTTCAACTTAGGGGAGTATTTATAGGCCAACCAATGGCCAAGATCAAGACAAGTGTTAGGCAAGTGTAGGGTGGGGATTTGGACATGTGTAAGTGGGTCCCACTTGTTCATCAACTACACAAAATATCTCACAAATATCCTACCTAACCTTGACTACAAACAAGGCACAAAAAACGTGCCAATGCTAGCCCTTGCCGTCCACTTTTGAGGGTGACACATGTCACCCTCCCGTTGGTCCAAAATATTTCGTCTCTCGGAAAAATCCGCAAAAATAATAAATGACATAGCCGGAATTTTCCCTTCGCAAAGTTTGTAAAACGTTTCGTCGGAAAACGACTCTTTTCGGGGGTTGTGCACAAATTTCGAACCTTGCCTACTTTAAGGCTTAACTTTCGTACGTACGTCTTCACGTACATACTCTGAAAATACGGGGTATAACAATTGGAGAAGAGAAACAAAATTTGAGATTTTGTACGTGTACTAGATGAGTTTGAAAGTACGAGAAAGTATGACAAGTAAGGAAAGAAAGGAACCTCTAAGGATCCCGTGTTTGGGAAGACAGTAACCTTCGAGTTTTGTGAGAAGGGACCACGGACGGAAGGTCCATTAGTATGTTCACGTATGTTGTGGTGGCCATGTGTGGCATCGTTGGTCTTGTGCATGTTTTGATTGATAGGCATAGTATAGAGTTTATGCCGGAGTTTGTATAGCTTGGCAACCGACTAAGAACATTCGGGGACGAATGTTTCTAAGGGGGGAAGAATGTTACACCCCGTAAGTCCAGGACATGTAAAAGAGAATGTGCTTAAGGAAACAAGACTAGGAAATTAGTACGAAAGGAGGAATTGTTTTTCCGACGGAAAATCTTCCGAACGCCGGAAAGGAAAAATGTTCGTTGTTGAGAATTGGATTCTCAAAATGCATTATTTGAAGAGTATGAAACTCTTAACTTTTTGGAAACTTATTTTTACGGATTTGGTCAAGTGGGGCCCACCCGAGGAATTTTACGTTTTGTGGGGCCCACGAGGGTTACAAAATTTTATGGACGAATGAGAGGGAGACACGTGGCACCTCCACCACATGGTCTTGGTTGAAATCTTACAAGGCTAAAATGGTCATTTGACCATTGTGTAGATGACAAAGTCTTGCTAATTAAGAGCTTGACATTGTTGACCAAGTCAAGAGCCATTTGGCTTGATCTCTTCCCTCCATTTTTAACAAGTGTTGTTATCCAAGCCCTTCATTGTGTTATTTATGCTTCACTAGTGCAAGACAAGGTCTTTAGCACTTAGAAAAAAAATTAGAGAGGTCTTGTGCTTGAGTTGTTGCTCTCGGCTTTAGTGAGTTTCCAACAAGAAAATTTTGTAGTTTTGATCCATTAGCCACAAGACTTTAACCCAATGTCCCTTAGGGTATTGTAAGGATATCTCAATAGAAAGATTTCGGAAAAACGACGTTTTCGTATTAGTCGCAAGGCGGAAACTAAAGGAGTTCTTCAACTTTGAAGTTGGAACTTGAAGATGGGTTATTCATAGGCCTCTAAGGAGTGCTTGGAGCGGATTGGAACCTAAGGAAAGGAGCTAAGAATTTCTAAGGCGCGACTTTGAATCTTGGAAATTTTAAGGGCTTGGAAAGGTATAAATTTTGTCGTTTTAGCATTTAAGTTTACTTATTGATTGTAGCTATGGATTTTAGCAAGCATGAGTTATATATTATGTAGTTGGATTAGTGTATTGGCTATTGGAACCCTAATCCGAAAACTAGCATGTTTAGCCTTAAGATTGGATTTCAAGTTGATTATTCGTTTAAGTCGTCGCATGTTGTGTAAGGAGGAAATTGTAGTTGTTGAAGTTGTTTATAACTATATAACATGTTAGACCTTAGAACTTGGAATTGGAAAAAAGAATTTGGAAAGAACTTGTGTTGTTATTTTAAGTTGGCCGAGAGATGGCTTATGAAGTATTTAACTACTTGGTATGAATTGTGGGGCGGAATTTTACACGTATTGTAAGGTGTGTAATCCCCTTTGTTTGGTTGATTGTTTGGAGCCTTAAATGTGGCGTGTTGGTTATTGTATTCGGCCTTGAAAAAGGTGGCAAAGTGAGTAGAAACAAAGGAGGTGCTGCCCGATTTTCCGTAGAATTAGAGACCGTATACTTAGTATTATTCTACGTTAGAGACTAGAAGTTGATAGTCTTGTTGTGACCATTATAGGTTGACACTTCTACGTACGGCGTATTCGGCTTAGCTTGTGGATTTAGCCGAAAAGGTATGTGAACTATCTCCCCTTCTAGCATGATTCCTTAAGATAAAGAAAGTAAGTTCTACTCCTCAAATGATTCATTCCTTGGTTTTACTTGGATTGCCTAATATAGAATTTGTTCTATGAACTTCCTTGATTGTACTTTGATGTGTAAATTGTAAGTTGTATAATCCATTGCCTTAGTGAAGTTGGATTCTTAAAAGTGAAAGTATTTTACTTAAAGTACATAGAGTCTTGAAAAGGAAGTGGTTTCCAAACCTTTTGGCTAGTGCCTTAGTTCCAAAACCTAAAGGTCATTATAATGACTTTAGGGGAGTCAAAGGAGTGATTTACTTAATTGGTTTAAAAGAGGAGAAATGACGTGATTTAAGAGAAGTAGCTTATTTTAAAGGTGTGAGTTACTTGAGGTTTAAAAGTAGAAGAAACTTGTTTTCTAAATATTAAGAGACGTGTAATATTTTGAAAGTTGAGAACTTGTTATATAAAGCATGTGATACTTGGTTTTAATAGTATAAGTCTCTTGGTTATAAAAAGAATGAAATTGTCTAAAACCATAAAGGGTTATAACGGCTTTATGGGAAGTTGGTTATAACGGCTTTATGGAAGGTTAAGAAAGTTGTCTATTTTGATTATTGGGCATAAGTTGCCTAGATTGTGAAAATTTGAAGTTACTTGATTTCAAGCTTTGAAATGAGTTTTCTAAAAGTGTAGTAACTTACTTTGAAAAAAATAGACACACCTTGATACTACGGGTGTTAGTACCTTGGGATTTTACATAAAAAGGAGTCTTTTGAAAAGAATGTACGTACGTAGTACTTTGGCCTGTTTAATTGAGAATTATTCTATGTGTGCCTTGATAAGTACTTTGGCCTGTTTAATTGAGAATTATTCTATGTGTGCTTTGATAAGTACTTTGGCTTGTTTAATTGAGAATTATTCTATGTGTGCCTTGATAAGTACTTTGGCCTGTTTAATTGAGAATTATTCTATGTGTGCCTTGATAAGTACTTTGGCCTGTTTAATTGAGAATTATTCTATGTGTGCCTTGATAAGTACTTTGGCCTGTTTAATTGAGAATTATTCTATGTGTGCCTTGTTAAGTACTTTGGCTTGGTAAATTGAGAATTATCCTATGTGAGCTGGCGATAGCCTTTGAGTGCTAGGATTATGTTTTATTAAGTTGCCGCGACTCTCGGTTGGAGGGCCGGCTGTCTTGTTGTAAGTTACTTGGACGTACCGACAGTGATGTGGGATTCCACGGGTATGCTTCCGTTATTTGTAATACTTAGGTTAAATTCCCGGATTTTTATAGAAGACATGGTAGTGCTTCTATTTTGTTTAACGGCCGGTGGAGATAGGGTAAGAGTATAAGTGAGTGGTAAACCCCCAAGATGCTATACCACCTTCTCCAGGGTAAGAGTATAAGTGAGGGGTAAACCCCCAAGACATTATACCCCCTGCTTGTTTTGTTTGATGGTCGGTTGAGATAGGGTAAGAGTATAAGTGAGGGGTAAACCCCCAAGATGCTTTACCACCTTCTCCAGGATAAGAGTATAAGTGAGGGGTAAACCCCCAAGACATTATACCCCCTACTTTACCACCTGCTCGTTTTCTCGCTTCTGCATGCTTTTAGGACACGTGGGACTTGGTGTTCATGTATGCCTATTGGTGTTATATTATATCATGGATCTACAGCTGAGGAAGGATTCCACGGGCATGATTGATATTATGGGCGTGAGACCCAGGGTTATGTTTTAGTAATGACTTGAGGGCATGTGTCCCTGACTTGATATGACTGCTTATGTATTATGTACTGTAGGTTGGCTATCATACATGTCTCCTGCTTTGTTTAGACTGTTATGATTTCATTACAAGCATTTCATCGCTTCACATACTTGGTACATTCTTCGATCGACCTCGTCGGCTGCGTTCATGCCGCAGTTTAGGTATCGCTTGTTGGTGATCGGCAGTGTAGGACCGCCGTAGTTTTTGGATAGCTCTTTCTGTCGGAGTTTTATCTTTTGGAATAAGTTCTTTCGATGTGCTTTTTGTACGATTATGGAGTACAGCGGGGCCTTGTCCCGTCATAGTTCAGTAAAACTCTTAGAGGTCTGTATTCATATGTGGGATTGGACTCATGTACAGTGTAGTGTCTTTTGAGTATGTATATTATGGCAGCCTTGTCGGTTTTGCCCTTGCACGTATGTTGGTAAAAAAAAATGGTGTTATTTAATTTCCGCAGTTTACTTAGTTGTTAAGGTAGAAGGGTGCCCAGGTAGGGCACCAATCACCGGCCCGGGGTTCGGGGCGTGACAGAGGTGCTGCCGAATTTTCCGTAGAATAAGGAATTGTTTACTTAGAATATGCTACGAAGAGAAATAGAAGTTGATAGATGTATTGTGAATATTATAGGTGGATCTTCTACGCGCGGCATACTCGACTTGGCTTGTGGATTAAGCCGAAGAGGTATGTGATTCTTCCTATACTCTTGAGCATGATTGTTGTGAACTATATAGTACGGTAGACGTACGTGTGTGAAATGAATTTTGTTTGTTTAAAACATAAAGTGTTATAATGGCTTTATGGGAAGTTAGTTATAACGACCTTATGAAAAGTAAAAGAAAGATTTGATTTTGAAAGCTATACGACTTGATTTTAAAAGATAAGAGACTTGACTTATGCCAAGTCGAATATGTCGCGTGCAGAGTATCAACCTATAATAGTCAAATACGTCTATCAACGTCTAGACTACTCTGTAGAATATTCTAAGCAAAAGGTTCTTTATTCTACGGAAAATTGGGCAGCACTTCCCTACCCGTAACACTACACAAGTCTACTGTAAATACAACCCAATGTAATTACAGTTCAATTCTCTTCTTTAACATCCTTCTATATATCTTATACTTAATTCTAATCTACAACAATATGTAATCTCCAATTACAATAGAAGGACAAAGATTATTACCTCGATAAGCCCAAAATTATCCAAGATAAAAGTCGATCCTGAGCAACGTTTAGCTCCTATTCTGTTCGCTCCAATCCGCTCCAAGAAACCCTTAGAAGTTTCTAAACAACTTCTACTTAATACTTCAACCAACTATGAAGATTTTCCTAGGGTTTCGTTTTGTGACTAAAGGAAATAAAGTAGTATTTCCGGGCTCTTAGTATAGAGGTAACTTGGGAATACTACAAGGGATTTAGGCTAAGGTATTTTGGGATAGTAACCATACTAGAAGAAATTTTTCTACCAAGGGGGGGGGGGATGTTTCGGACGAGAACAACTAGAAAGGGGGGAGGGTGTTTTGGACGAGACTACTACAAGGGGGGGGAAGGATTTTTTAGACTTGGAAATTGTTTAAGTGGATGAAGAAGTCTTGCAACTTAAGGGGGTATTTATAGGACATTCAAGGGTCAAGATTCAAGCAAATGTAGGGTGAAGATTTGGTTGCTTGTGTGAGTGGAGTCTTCCAACCAAGTGTCCACCACAACCTTGGGACATATGTCCACCACAACTTTGGGACATATGTCCACCACAACTTTGGGACATGTGGCTCTCCAAAAAAACGTCCAACCTCTCCCACTTGCCTCGCAAAAAATATCTTTCAAGACTTTGACTTCTTGACTTGGCCACTTGCCCACAATTTTCGTCCAACATGCCACCTAAGGGTGACACATGTCGCTCTCCTATTGGTCCAAAATATTTCATCTCTCGAAAAAATCCGTAATTGGTTAAAAAAAATTAAAAACGTAGAATTTCCTTCACAAGGTTCGGAATCTTTTCCGTTGGAAGTTCACAATTTCATCCTTAACCTAATTAGGGCTTATACAATTGTACGTATGTCCTCACATACATACTCTGGAACTACGGGGTATAACATTCTCCCCCCTTTAGAAACATTCGTCCCGAATGTTCCTTCTAGATTCAATTAAAACAGAAACGACATAGTTCTTCATAACTCAAACAGTTTGCAAATGCCACACATGGTCACAATACAACACTTAAGTACAAATGATAATTAAAATCAAGTAGGAAAGTGAGTTACCTAGAGGTGTGGGGAATAAGTGAGGATACTTCTGCCTCATGTCCTCCTCTGCTTCCCACATCATCTCCTCTCTGTTCTCGTTCCGCCATAAGACTTTGACGGAAGCCACATCCTTTGTCCGCAGTCGCCTAACCTGACGATCGAGTATCGCTATGGGACTCTCCTCATACGATAACTCCTCTGTCACCTGGATATCATCAATCGGGTGCACTCTAGATGGATCTCCGATACATCTCCTCAGCATAGAAACATGAAAAACCGGATGCACTGCCTCCAGATCGGACGACAGATCCAACTCATAGGCAACCTTGCCTACCCTGCGGACAATCTGATAAGGCCCAATGTACCTTGGGCTGAGTTTCCCCTTCTTCCCAAACCTCATCACACCCTTCATGGGTGACACCTTCAGGAAAACCCAATCATCAACCTCAAACTCCAGATGCCGACGACGATGATCTGCATACGACTTCTGTCGACTCTGAGCTGTCAACAACCGCTCCTGGATAAGCTTCACCTTATCCACCGCCTGCTGTATCAAGTCCGGCCCAACCAACTGAACCTCGCCCACATCAAACCAGCCTATCGGCGACCTGCACTTCCTCCCATACAAGGCCGCATAAGGCACCATCTGGATACTGGAATGGTAGTTGTTATTATACGCAAACTCTACTAGCGGCAAATGATCCTCCAGCCAATACCCACGAAATCAATAACAGCTCGCAAAGATATCCTCAAGTGTCGATAATACGCTCGTCCGTCTGGCTCCGAGGATGGAATGCGATCGAGGCTCACCTGCGTCCCTAACCCCTTCTGGAAAGACCTCCAGAAGTTAGCTGTAAACTGGGCTCCTCTGTCCGATATGATAGAAATAGGGACCCCATGCAGTATCACGATCTCTCGGATGTAAAGTCTAGCATAATCCTCAGCCGGAAAAGTCCTCCTGACGGGAAGAAAGTGGGCGGATTTCGTCAGCCTGTCGACGATAACCCAGATAGAATCATTCTTCCTCTGAGTGCGAGGTAACCCTGTAATAAAGTCCATGTTGATCACCTCCCACTTCCACGTCGGAATCTCTATAGCCTGCAACAACCCACGTGCCTGCGGTGCTCCACCTGACTGCGACAACTCGGGAACTGAGCAACAAACTCTGCAACGTCCCTCTTCAGGCCATCCCACCAATACACAGATCTGAGGTCGTGGTACATCTTTGTCGACCCCGGATGGATAGAGTAACGAGCGCTGTGTGCTTCCCCTAGAACCTACTGCCGAAGTCCCGCAATATCTGGAACACAAAACCTGCCCTCAAATCTTAGCACCCCATCAGGTGCTACCTCAAATGGACCCTTCCCCTCACGAAGAGCCGTATCACGATACCGCGTCAAAATCGGATCCTCATATTGTCGCCTCTTCACCTCCTCGACGATGGAAGACTCGGCAACCTCTCGAACCCGAACCCCACTACTATCAGAACCAATCAATCGGACTCCAAGACTCGCTAGCTGATGTAAATCGCGGACCATGCCGCTCCTCTCTGGATGCACCTCTGATAGACTACCCATCGACCTACGACTAAGGGCGTCTGCCACTACATTGGCCTTCCCTGGGTGGTATAGGATATCGACATCATAATCCTTGAGTAGCTCTAACCACCGTCTCTGTCGTAAGTTCAGCTCCCTCTGGATGAAGATATACTGGAGGCTCTTGTGGTCTGTGTAAATATCCATATGAACTCCATCCAAATAATGTCTCCAGATCTTCAAGGCGTGAATCACCGCTGCCAACTCTAAGTCATGTGTGGGGTAGTTCTTCTCATGCTTCTTGAGCTATCGAGATGCGTAAGCTATGACCTTGCCCTGCTGCATCAACACACATCCAAGCCCGATGCCCGACGCATCACAATAAACCACATAGCCGTCGACCTCCGGAAGAGTAAGAATCGGGCGTCAATCTCTCCTTCAAGAATCGGAAGCCCTCCTCACAAGCATCCATCCATCAAACTTAGCCGCTTTCGAGTCGACTTAGTCAAAGGTGCTGAAATAGAAGCAAACTTCTCTACGAACCTCCGATAATACCCTGCAAGGCCCAGAAAGTTGCGCACCTCTGTCGGTGTAGTAGGTCTAGGCCAAGTATTGACTGCCTCGATCTTTGCCGTATCCACCCGAATACCATCGGCCCCGACAATGTGCCCTAAGAACGCCACCGAAGTCAACCAAAACTCACACTTCAAAAACTTGGCATACAACCGCTGGTCCTGGAGAACTCTCAGCACCGTCCTCAAATGCTCCGCATGCTCCTGCTCCGAGCGAGAATAAACCAAGATGTCATCAATGAATACTATCACAAACGTATCCAAAAATGGCTTGAACACTCGGTTCATCAAATCCATAAATACTGCCGGAGCATTGGTCAAGCCGAAAGACATGACCCTGAACTCATAGTGCTTGTACCGGGTCCGGAATGCAGTCCTAGGGATATCCGTCTCCCTAACTCGCACCTGATGGTAACCAGATCGCATGTCTATCTTGGAGAAACATCTCGCACCCTGCAACTGGTCGAACAAATCTTTAATCCTAGGGAGGGGGTATCTGTTCTTAATAGTCACCTTGTTCAGCTGCCTGTAATCAACACACATACGCAGCGTCCCATCCTTCTTCTTCACGAACAATACCGGCGCTCCCCAAGGAGAAACACTAGGCCTGATGAAGCCCTTCTCCAGCAAATCTCTCAGCTGGTCCTTCAACTCCCTCAACTCTGCAGGTGCCATTCTGTATGGCGGAATGGATATCGGTCGGGTATCAGGCAGAATATCAATGCAAAACTCTATCTCCCTCTCAGGAGGGATACCCGGGAGGTCGTCTGGAAACACATCTGGGAACTCTCTGACTACTCGAACTAAATGAAGGTCAGGTATCTCGGCCTCAGTATCAAATACCCGAATGAGATGGTAGATATACCCCTTCTGCACCATCTTCCTGTCCTTGAGGTAAGAAATAAACCTACCCCTCGGCGACACAGTGTTCCCCTCCCACACAATAACCGGCTCCCCAGGAAATTGGAACCGTACCACTCTCTCCCTACAGTCTACATTGGCGTAGCAAGAAGCTAACCAATCCATACCCATAATAACGTCGAAGTCTGTCATACCCAACTCTATCAAGTCGGCTAGGGTCTGACGACTGCATATAGTCACTGGACAAGCCCTATATACCCGCTCAGCTACCACCGAATCACCCACTGGCGTAGCTACCTCAAAAGGGTCTATGGACTCAGGCTCTATCCCTATCGTACTAGCAATAAGGGGAGATATATATGACAAGGTAGAACCCGGATCTATCAAGGAATACACGTCACATCAAGAAACTGATAAGGTACCTGTGACGACATCCGGTGATGCCTCCTGGTCCTGGCGGCTGGACAGGGCATAAATGCGGTTCTGAGGACCGCTGGAACTGGGACCCCTGCCACGACCTCTGCCGCGACCTGCTGGTCCATGAGTACCCTGCCCTCCGGGGCGAGTAACTGTAGGAGATGAAGACCCGACAAAAGACCCTGTTGGCTGACCCCTACCATCTGCGCTGCCCCTGGTCGGACAGGCTTTTGCAAAGTGACCCGGCTGGCCGCAAGTGTAACAAACTCCCGGAGTAGTACCACAACTCCCGTAATGGGATCTACCGCATCGGCCATACTGAGAGGGGGGTGGTCTCGACCGGTTAGCACCTCTGCTACCCTGGAAGTCCGAAGTCCTGGGCCACGACCGCCCGAATACCACAGGCCACGAAGGCGGTGTAGGAGTGCTCTGAGCTGGCGGTGGTGCAAATCTAGTCTGCTGCTGAGATCGTCCGCCCTGAGAGCTACCAAAAGACCCTGCCGTCGTGGCCTTCTTCTGCTGCTGATATCTGTCAACCCGTCGGCCTCTACGCTCCTCACATCCCAGTGCATAAGCCTGCATGCGGGCAATGTCCATGCCCGGCTGAAGTGCTACACCCGAGCAAGCCTCTGCCAAATAGTCATCTAGCCCCGTGACGTAGCGGTGCACTCGATCCTCCATGTCTGCTACTAACGCAGGGACATATCGAGCCAAGGAGTCGAATTCCACGTTGTACTCCCGAATTGTACGCCTCTCGTCTCAAAGATCAAAAATCGCCGCCCGCGTCTCCTCATCTCGTGGCGGTAAGAAATGGTCCGGAATGCCTCGAGAACTCGTCCCATACTGCCGGAGGTGCATGCTCTCCCGGAAAGCTCGCGAATCAAACCGATCGATCGCGGTATCACGCACGATGCGAACCTAAGACCAGCGACTCGGTCTCGAAGCCTTGATCACTCTCGATCCATCAGAATCGCCGGATGAACTCCTGCGGATCATCCTCATGCCTCGACCGTAGAACTCGCGGGCTCTGACTCGAAAATCCCGTAGCCTCGAGCTATCCGATCGGGGTGAACCATCGTGCTTCGAACTGCTGCATCCACCTATCCTCATGTTCGCCACGATCACGGCTAGTAATCGGGCCATCTCCTCAGAACCCATCTCCTCTCGCTCCAGCCGTGGACCGAGGCGCAGTATTGTGGTCTCGTGAGCCTCTGTTGCGCTCTAAACTCTGCTGGGCTGGTGGCGTCGTGGAACTCATTGCCTGTAGCACCACATCCGTAAGGATCGGGCTGTGCCCTCGTGGCCCTCTGTGTCCTACTAGCGGCTCCTCACCGCTTTGCCTGGGGCCCGGGTAGCCTTGCGTGGAGGCATAGCTGGTACAAAAGAATGTGTTAGAAAGAGTCCAGCTTATAACATAGCTCTAAGGCACGATCTCAGAGTGAGAAGAATGGAAAACAATCCTAAATATCCTGCAGCCTCCTGATTATTGGTGTGGTGCACAACACACCGATAATCAAGACTCTACTAGATACGGTCTGTAGACACTTTTCGAGGATTAACTGCTCTGATACCACTTTTGTCACGACCCGATCCCGGGCGTGGTAGTGCCTACCCCGCACCTGCGGATATACATCAGAGTAACCAGCGGAATATAAAAACAAAGACATGAGATAAAGAATAAAGTGAGAAACAGTCTATCCAAGAAAAAGTCGCCTTTCGGCATGTATATACATATCAAGTCTGACAGTTACATCCCAAAATTTACAACAGGACTACAGACCTCTAAGAAAGTAAACAACTATGGCGGGACGGCCCACCATACCACGAATGTACATAAAGCTACAATGACAGGAGATCATACCCAAAAGATAAGCCTCGGAGAAACGGGGCTTTCCCAAAAGCGTAAACGGTGATCCTAGGAGAGGACCAACAACAGAGTACCTCTACCGCGCATGAGCGCACGAAGGTGGTCGATAACAGTACCAAGTATGTGAAACTGTAAAGTACTGAAATGAAATCAAAGCATTTTAAAACCAATTACAAATACGTATGAACAACCAATTCAACCGCACATAGTGCCACAGCATAAACAAGAGCAAAATAGATATAACGTAACTGGTCTTTTCTAGGCCGCTAATGATCGAAGCAAGGCCAATCACCCATAGTATCATTATGCGAGCCTAATCCTGGAACTCCCGCAGTCCGCATAGACCACCTAGGTCCACATGAGGTATTCCTCGCATCGGGGGTAGCTAACCCTCGGCATCAACCTGGACTCCCGCAGTCCGCATAGTCACCTGGACCGCATGAGGTATTCCTCGCATCGGCGTAACACACCCGGAGTGATCATCCTGGAACTCCCGCAGCTCCGCATAGGTCACATAGACCCGCATGAGGTATTCCTCGCATCGGGGGTGGCTAGCCCTCGGCTCGTAACAAGTCAGGGGGGTAAGTGATATAATATCAGCACAACTGCTTATCGTTAAACAACATAAGCACAACAAGGAAACCCCCTTTACACAAACATCACAAGACACTAACACACGTAGCATCATAATATGTCTACTTATCAAACCAACTTACCACACCTTCAGAAATCATTTATAAGGCTTTTATAAACAAATAAGTAAACCGTTTCCTCTTATCTTTCTCAAGTCGTTATACCTAACTTCCCATAAAGCTAGTATAACACTTAAGTTTTTTTTAAAAACCAAGTATTACTTTTCTTTCAAAAATGATTCATAACTCTTTTGAAATACTTCAAGATTCTTATTATTTAAAACTCAAGTCAAAAGACATCAAAGTAAAACCAAATTTAATTAACACACGTACGTCTACCGTACTATATATATTTCAAAAATATCATGCTCAAGAGGATAGGAAGAATCACATACCTCCTCGGCTAAATCCACCTGCCAAGTCGAATATGTCGCGCGTAGAGTATCAACCTATAACAGTCAAATACGTCTATCAACGTCTAGACTACTTCGTAGAATATTCTAAGCAGAAGGTTCTTTATTCTACGGAAAATTGGGCAGCACCTCCCTACCCGTAAAACTACACAAGTCTACTGTAAATACAGCCTAATGTAATTACAGTTCAATTCTCTTCTTATAACATCCTTCTATATATCTTATACTCAATTCTAAACTACTACAATATGTAATCTCCAATTACAATAGAAGGACAAGATATTTACCTCAATAAGCCCAAAATTATCCCAGATATAAGTCGATACTGAGCAACGTTTAGCTCCTATTCTGCACGCTCCAATTCGCTCCAAGAAACCCTTTGAAGTTTCTAAACAACTTCTCCTAAAACTTCATCAAACCATGAAGATTTTCCTAGTGTTTCGTTTTGTGACTAAAGGAAATAAAGTAGTATTTCCGGGCTCTTAGTATAGAGGTAACTTGGGAATACTACAAGGGATTTAGGCTAAGGTATTTTGGGATAGTAACAATACTTGAAGACAATTTTTCTACCAAGGGGGGGGGGGGGTTGTTTCGGACGAGAACTACTAAAAGGGGGGAGGGTGTTTTGGACGAGACTTACAACAAAGGGGAAGGATTTTTGAGACTTGGAAATTGTTAAGTGGATGAAGAAGTCTTGCAACTTAAGGGGGGTATTTATAGGACATTCAAGGGTCAAGATTCAAACATGTGTAAGGTGAAGATTTGGTTGCTTGTGTGTTACACCCCGTAGTTCCAGGGTATGTATGTGAGGACGAACGTACGAGAATACGACAGTAATATTGGAAAGGAAGAAAGATGTGATTTTTCGACGGAAAAGTTTCCGAACTTCGTGAAGGAAAGAGGTTTATTATTGAGAATTGGATTCTCAACTTTGGTATTTAAGACTTTAAGAACTTATAAGAATTATGGAATTTATATTTTACGGATTTGGTCATGTGGGGCCCACCCGAGGAATTTTATGTTTTGTGGGACCCACGAGGGTTACAGAATTTTATGGACGAATGGGAGGGCGACACGTGGCACCTCCCCCACTTGGTGTTGGACGAAAATTGCAAGGGTTGGATGGTCATTTGACCATTGTGGATGAAAGTCTTCAAGCTTGATATTATTGACCAAGTCAACTTGTCCACTTGGCTATTATCCATGTGTTCTTCATCCTAGCCACACATTTGTTGAGATCTTGACCCTCCATTGTATTATATATACACACTAGTGCAAGACCAAGTCTTCAACACTTAGAAAAAATTTCACAACATTCTTGTTCTTCATTGTTGCTCACGGGTTGGGCCATTTGTGCACACAAAAAATTTGCAATTGTGGTTCTTTATTTACAAGGCTTAAACCCAAGGTCCCTAAGGGTATTGTAAGGTTATCTCAATAGAAAGATTCCGGAAAAGTGGCGTTTTCGTATTAGTCGCAAGGCGGAAACTTAAGGAGTTCTTCAACTTTGAAGTTGGAACTTGAAGATGAGTTCTTCATAGGCTTCTAAGGAGTGCTTGGAGCGGATTGGGACATAAGGAAAAGAGCTAAGAATTTGTTATACCCCGTATTTCCAGAGTATGTACGTGAGGGCGTATGTACAAAAGTTCAAGCCTTAAGTAGGCATAAGGGACGAAATTGTGCACAACTAGCGAAAAGAATTGTTTTCCGACGAAAAGTTTTCCGGACCTTGCGAAGGGAAAATTACGGTTGCGACATTTATAATTTTTGCGGATTTTTCCGAGAGATGAAATATTTTGGACCAACGAGAGGGCGACACTTGTCACCCTCAGTGGGCAATCATGGGGAGTGGTTGTACGTTTTTCATGGAAAATGCCATAAAACTTTGGTCAATGTTTGGCTAGATATTTTTGTAGTAGATGGATAAGGTGGGACCCACACACACTTGTCCAAATCTTCACCCTCCACTTTCTTTGATCTTGGCCATTGATTGGCCTATAAATACCCCTTAAGTTCAAGACTTATTCTTCATCCACACTTGTGAAATTCCAAGGCAAAATCCCTCCCTCCCTTTTAGAAGCTCTCGTCCAACCTTCCCTTCCCTTGTGAGGCCCTCGGCCGAAACCCCCCCCCCTCCCTAGTTGTTCTCGTGAAATACCCCCCCCCCCCTTGGTAGAAAAGTATTCTCCAAGTGTTGTTACTATTCCCAAATACCTTGTAGTATTCCCAAAGTTACCTCTATACTAAAAGCCCGGAAAATACTACTATACTTCCTTTAGTCACTAAACGAAACCCTAGGGAAAATCTTCATAGTTGGTTGAAGTATTAAGTAGAAGTTGTGTAGAACTTCTAAGGGTTTCTTGGAGCGTATTGGAGCGTACAGAATAGGAGCTAAACCTTGCTCAGGATCGACTTTTAAACTTGGATAATTTTGGGCTTGTCGAGGTAAATATCTTTGTCCTTCTATTGTAATTGGAAATTACATCGTAGTAGTATAGAAATGAGTATAAGGCGTATATAAGGATGGTATAAAAGCAGAGAACGGAACTGTACTTACATAGGACTGTATTTACAGTAGACTTGTGTAGTTTGACGGGTAGGGAAGTGCTGCCCAATTTTTCCATAGAATAAGGAATCTTGTATCTAGAATTATTCTACAGAGTAGTCTAGACGTTGATAGACTTATATGACCGTTATAGGTTGAAGTACTGCGAGTAGCGTATTCTACTCGAAGGGTGGAAAAGGCTAGCGAGGATTACGATTTTGGAGCGTTTTGCTAATCGGTTTAATCGTCGCGAGGTATGTGATTCTTCCTATCCTCTTGAGCATGATAATTTAAAAGAATATATATAGTACGGTAGGCGTCGTGTGTTAAGCGAGCGTGGTTTTACTTTGATGTCTTTTGACTTGAGTTTTAAATAATAAGAATCTTGAAGTATTTCAAAGGAATTAAGAATCGTCTTTGAAAGAAGAGTAATACCTGGTTTTGAAAGCTTAAGAGTTATACCAGCTTTATGGGAAGTTAGGTATAACGACTTAAGAGAGATAAAAAGAATGGTTTATTGATTTTAGAAGTTAAGAGACTTGATCTTAAAAGATAAGAGACTTGACTTAATTGAATTGATATGAATTTTGTTAAAAAGTGTGAAACCTCATTCGTGAGTAATGAGTACTTGGTTTTTAAAGAATAATGTTTTACTGATTTCGGAAACGAGAATAAGTATCGAACGAACCACTGCAGCGTTAATAAAGGAAAATGTATTGACAATAATTAAATTATATTAAAACCAGTAGAAACCTCCATCTGCATAGAAGCTAAGATAAGACAAAATTGTATTACATTTCCTAGATCATGGCTGCTTTAATAAGATTGTTATAAACAAGAATAACCTACTCACACATAAGGCATACATTATTCAATTGTTTTAAAAAAGATTACGTTATTTGATTAAGACTATGAACTATGAAATCTTTCGAAACTAAAAGACTTGAGTATTTGAAATTAGGCAACTTGAACTTTTGGAAAAGAATGTTGTTACTTGACTTTAAAAAGGAAAGTGTTTTGGTTTAAAAAGGAGGGCATAATATTGCCTTAGTTGATTTAAAAGGAAAGCATGGTATTCTCTTAATCTGTCTTAAAAGAGCGTTCAAATGTTATGGTCGATTTTATACCGCGTCCATGGGATGGACCGGGAATGTATTTCACTCGACACCGCGTTCATGGGATGAACCGGGAATGTATTTCACTCGACACCGCGTCCATGGGATGGACCGGGAATGTATTTCACTCGACACCGCGTTCATGGGATGAACCGGAAATGTATTTCACTCGACACCGCGTCCATGGGATGGACCGGGAATGTATTTCACTCGACACCGCGTTCATGGAATGAACCGGGAATGTATTTCACTCGACACCGCGTCCATGGGATGGACCGGTAATGTATTTCACTCGACACCGCGTTCATGGGATGAACCGGGAATGTATTTCACTCGACACCGCGTTCATGGGTTGAACCGGGAATGTATTTCACTCGACGTCGCATTCATGGGATGAACCGGGAATGTATTTCACTCGACACCGCGTTCATGGGATGAACCGGGAATGTATTTCACTCGACACCGCGTTCATGGGATGAACCGGGAATGTATTTCACACGATACCGAGTTCATGGGATGAACCGGGAATGTATTTCACACGATACCGAGTTCATGGGATGAACCGGGAATGTATTCCACACGATTCTATACCGAGTCCATGAGATGGGCCGGGAATGTATTCCATACGATCCGACACCGAGTCCATGAGATGGGCCGAGACACGTTATACGTATCATACGATTTATACCTAGACTGCCGGCAGTGAGGAAGGAGTTCCACGGGCATGAGGGATGACTTTGAGGGCGTGAGTCCCTGACTTGACATGACTGCTTTTATGTTGTGAACTGTAGTTTTGTTATCATACATGTCTCCTGTTTTATTTTAGACTGTTATGATTTCGTTTACAGTATTTTCAGTTTCACATACTTGGTACCTGTTGTACTGACCTCCTTCGGGGGGCTGCGTTCATGCCGCAGGTAGAGGTACACCGGTTGTTGATCCTCGCTCATAGGATCACAGTTCAGCGTATTGGGAAGCTCCGTTTCTCCGGAGGCTTATCTTTTGGTATGTTTCCCTGAGTTGTAGGTTCTTGTACATTCAGGGGTATGGCGGGGCCCTGTCCCGTCATAGTTGTTATAACATTCTTAGGTGCATGTAATCTTGTTGTGGCGAGTTCGTAAAAGGGATGTAACTGTTCAAACATATATATATATATATGCCGAAAGGCAACTTTTCTCAGATAAACTGTTTCTCACTTCATATTGTTTCATGTCTTGTTTTATATTCCGCTGGTTACTCTGATGTTGTATCACTAGGGTGCCCGGGGTAAGGCACCAGTCACGGGCCCGGGATCGGGTCGTGACAAAAGTGGTATCAGAGCAGTTAATCCTCGGAAAGTGTCTACAGACCGTGTCTAGTAGAGTCTTGATTATCGATGTGTTGTGCACCACATCTATAATCAGGAGGCTGCAGGACATTTAGGATTGGTTTCCATTCTTCTCATTCTGAGATCGTGCCTTAGAGCTGTGTTATAAGTTGGAACCCTCTGACGTATTTCGTTTTTACCAGTTATGCCTCCGCGCAAGGCAACCCGGGCCCAGATGGGCAAGGCAGCCGAGGAAGCTGCTAGTAGGATACAGAGGAGTACGAGGGCGCAGGCCCGGTCATTACCTGAGATAGTGCTTCAGACGGCGAGTTTTGCGACGCCGCCAGGCCGAAGTTTAGAGCCGCGGCGATGCTGCTGAGACCACATGCACGAGCCTCGATCCCACACCGGAGCAGAGGAGTTGGGGTACAAAGAGATGGCCCGATTCGCCGGGATCGTGGCCAGACATGAGGATAAGATGGATGCAGCAGTTCCTGTTCCAATAGTACCCATGGTTCACCCGAGATCGGATAGTTTGAGGCTACGAGACTTTCTGAGTTGTAGCCCGCCAGAGTTCTACGGGTCGAGGCCTGAGGATGATCCGCAGGAGTTCATCCGACAGTTACAGCAGATCATGATAGTGATCAAGGCTTCGGAGACCGAGTCGGTGGTCTTAGGTTCGCATCGGCTGCGTGATACTGCAGTCGACTGGTTTGATTCGTGGGAGCTGTCCCGGGGAGAGTATGCACTTCCAGCCGTATGGGACGAGTTCTCAGGGGCATTTCTTGCACATTTCTTGCCTCCACAGATGAGAAGGGCTCGGGCCGACAGATTTTTGATGTTAAGTCAGACCGGGCGTACGGTTCGGGAGTACAATATGGAGTTTGACTCATTAGCTCGGTACGTCCTCGCATTAGTAGCCGACATGGAGGACAGAGTGCACCGCTACATCACCGGGCTCGATGACTACTTGGCAGAGGCTTGTTCGGGTGTAGCTCTTCAGTCGGGCATGAACATTGCCCGCATGCAGGCTTATGCACTTGGATGTGAGGAGCGGAGAGGTCGACGGAATGACCGAGATCAGCAGGAAGAGGCGAGCAGCAGGTCCTTTGGTAACTTTCGAGGTGAACCGCCAAGAAAAGTTAGTTATGTACCTCCACCGGTATAGAGTGGTCCTCCGCGCCTTGGGGCGTTCGGGTATTCGAGCTGGTCGAGCTCGGGGCTTAGTTTCTGATATACGGGTTCTAGCCGCCAGGATTCATGTCCCCTCAGCGCGATGTGGCGGCGTCATCGAGAATGTCGTCTTTTATCGGGTACTTGTTTCACTGCGGCCGTCGGGGCCATGTGGACGAGATCGTAGAGGAGTACAGGCAGAATGACGCAGCCTACCGGGTCAGTGGCAGGTTCATCGCCTTCTATAGCTATGCGCCCGGCAGGGCAGGATTAAGGTTAGAGCGACGAAGGGGAAATGAAGCAGTTGATACATGTATATTCTTACCCCTTTAGAGACTAGTATGCGTTGATGTTATAATGAAGTGCTAAGTATTATGTTCAGATAGAATTATGTTAACTTGTGATTAGAAATCATGGTTAGTAAAAAGGGTAAGATTGGGGATAGGAAAAGTATGAGCCTTAGAGTTCTATACGTAGAGACCTTAGACATGAGGCCATCTTGGGTAAAAGATTTATGTTTATGTTGACCTTTATCGGAGTGCATAGTATGCGTGAAATATTTTTGTGTGATAAGTCCCTGAGTGGTATAAAATGAAAGAGGGTAGTTGAGCTAAGAAGACCACTAGGTTTTCGTGACTTAATTAGTAAGATTGTTTCGGATCGGGGGAACAAGAGTTTGGCGCGATAGCGGGTTGGGTTGAGGACCGATCGCGGGTCAACCCGCGGCCTGTAATGTGGTGGGGTCAGTTCGAGGTGGTCCCGCCAGGTGGTAGGGTCACGAGGGCGCTAGGCCCAAGTTTAGATAACCACTGTATGAGTTCATGGACGTGTTCGACCAGAATCGGATCGTGAAGGCCGGGAATGGCCTTGAAGGAATTCGAGGCTAGTAAGATGACCAAGTTTGGGGGTAGTGACTCCAAAGATTTTGGAAACTGTAGTGATGACTGAAGTATGGTACGTATACTAGAAGGATTTCAAGTGTTCGAGAAGAGTACGACGAGTAAGGAAAGAAGTGAACATGTGCTGAGAAAATAGAAATGATCATTACTTTTGTGAAGTAAAGGTGCGAAGAGAATATATTTTAGACCGTGGGTGGGAGCTTTTGTGATGCTAGAGGTGATTCCTTGTGGACTTGGAATTAAGTATTTGCGCGTGTTGTATTGTGGCCATGTGTGGCATTTGCAAACTGTTTAAGTTAAAGAGGAACTTTATCGTTATCTGTCTTGAGAAGGAACATTCGGGACGAATGTTTCTAAGGAGGGGAGAATGTTATACCCCGTATTTCCAGAGTATGTACGTGAGGGCGTACGTACAAAAGTTCAAGCCTTAAGTAGGCATAAGGGACAAAACTGTGCACAACTAGCGAAAAGAATTGTTTTCCGACGAAAAGTTTTCCGGACGTTGCGAAGGGAAAATTACGGTTGCGATATTTATAATTTTTGCGGATTTTTCCGAGAGATGAAATATTTTGGACCAACGAGAGGGCGACACTTGTCACCCTCAAGTGGACGGCAATTGTGGGGAGTGGTTGGCACGTTTTTTCATGGAAAATGCCATAAACCTTTGGTCAATGTTTGGCTAGATATTTTTGTAGTAGATGGATAAGGTGGGACCCACACACACTTGTCCAAATCTTCACCCTCCACTTGCTTTGATCTTGGCCATTGATTGGCCTATAAATACCCCTTAAGTTCAAGACTTATTCTTCATCCACACTTGTGAAATTCCAAGGCAAAATCTCTCCCTCCCTTTTAAGAAGCTCTCGTCCAACCTTCCCCTTCCCTCATGAGGCCCTCACGAAAACCCCTTCCTAGTTGTTCTCGTGAAATACCCCTTGGTAGAAAAGTATTCTCCAAGTGTTGTTACTATTCCAAAATACCTTGACCCAAATACCTTGTAGTATTCCCAAAGTTACCTCTATACTAAAAGCCCGGAAAATACTATTATAATTCCTTTAGTCACTAAACGAAACCCTAGGGAAAATCTTCATAGTTGGTTGAAGTATTAAGTAGAAGTTGTGTAGAACTTCTAAGGGTTTCTTGGAGCGAATGGAGCGCATGCAATAGAGCTAAACCTTGCTCAGGATCGACTTTTAAACTTGGATAATTTTGGGCTTGTCGAGGTAAATATCTTTTTCCTTCTATTGTAATTGGAAATTACATATTGTAGTAGTATAGAAATGAGTATAATACGTATATAAGGATGGTATAAAAGAAGAGAACTGAACTGTACTTACATAGGACTGTATTTACAGTAGACTTGTGTAGTTTGACGGGTAGGGAAGTGCTGCCCAATTTTTCCATAGAATAAGGAATCTTGTATTTATAATTATTCTACAGAGTAGTCTAGACATTGATAGATTTATATGACCGTTATAGGTTGAAGTACTGCGAGTAGCGTATTCTACTCGAAGGGTGGAAAAGGCTAGCAGGATTACAGTACTTTGGAGCATTTTGCTAATTGTCGGTAATCGTCGCGAGGTATGTGATTCTTCCTATCCTCTTGAGCATGGTAATTTAAAAGAATATATATAGTACGGTAGACGTACGTGTGTTACCTGAACGTGTTTTTACTTCGATGTCTTTTGACTTGAGTTTTAAATAATAAGAATCTTGAAGTATTTCAAAGGAATTAAGAATCGTCTTTGAAAGAAGAGTAATACCTGGTTTTGAAAGCTTAAGAGTTATACCAGCTTTATGGGAAGTTAGGTATAACGACTTAAGAGAGATAAAAAGAATGGTTTATTGATTTTAGAAGTTAAGAGACTTGATCTTAAAAGATAAGAGACTTGACTTAATTGAATTGATATGAATTTTGTTAAAAAGTATGAAACCTCATTCGTGAGTAATGAGTACTTGGTTTTTAAAGAATAATGTTTTACTGATTCCGGAAATGAGAATAAGTATCGAACGAACCACTGCAGCGTTAATAAAGGAAAATGTATTGACAATAATTAAATTATATTAAAACCAGTAGAAACCTCCATCTGCATAGAAGCTAAGATAAGACAAAATTGTATTACATTTCCTAGATCATGGCTGCTTTATTAAGATTGTTATAAACAAGAATAACCTACTCACACATAAGGCATACATTATTCAATTGTTTTAAAAAAGATTACGTTATTTGATTAAGACTATGAACTATGAAATCTTTCGAAACTAAAAGACTTGAGTATTTGAAATTAGGCAACTTGAACTTTTGGAAAAGAATGTTGTTACTTGACTTTAAAAAGGAAAGTGTTTTGGTTTAAAAAGGAGGGCATAATATTGCCTTAGTTGATTTAAAAGGAAAGCATGGTATTATCTTAATATGTCTTAAAAGAACGTTTAAATGTTATGGTCGATTCTATACCGCGTCCATGGGATGGACCGGGAATGTATTTCACTCGACACCGCGTTCATGGGATGAACCGGGAATGTATTTCACTCGACACCGCGTCCATGGGATGGACCGGGAATGTATTTCACTCGACACCGCGTCCATGGGATGAACCGAGAATGTATTTCACTCGACACCGCGTCCATGGGATGGACCGGGAATGTATTTCACTCGACACCGCGTTCATGGGATGAACCGGGAATGTATTTCACTCGACACCGCGTCCATGGGATGGACCGGGAATGTATTTCACTCGACACCGCGTTCATGGGATGAACCGGGAATGTATTTCACTCGACACCGCGTTCATGGGATGAACCGGGAATGTATTTCACTCGACACCGCGTTCATGGGATGAACCGGGAATGTATTTCACTCGACACCGCGTTCATGGGATGAACCGGGAATGTATTTCACACGATACCGAGTTCATGGGATGAACCGGGAATGTATTTCACACGATACCGAGTTCATGGGATGAACCGGGAATGTATTCCACACGATTCTATACCGAGTCCCTGAGATGGGCCGGGAATGTATTCCATACGATCCGACAACGAGTCCATGAGATGGGCCGAGACACGTTATACGTATCATACGATTTATACCTAGACTGCCGGCAGTGAGGAAGGAGTTACACGGGCATGAGGGATGACTTTGAGGGCGTGAGTCCCTGACTTGACATGACTGCTTTTATGTTGTGAACTGTAGTTTTGTTATCATACATGTCTCCTATTTTATTTTACACTATTATGATTTCATTTACGATATTTTCGATTTCCACATACCTATTATCGACCTCCTTGAAGCTGCGTTCAATCTGCAGTGAGGTACACCGGTTGTTGATCCTCGCTCATAGGATCACGATTCAACGTATTAAGCTCCGTTTCTCCGAGGCTTATCTTTGTATGTTTCCACTGAGTTGTAGGTTCTTGTACATTCGGGTATGGCGGGGCCTGTCCGTCATAGTTGTTATAACATTCTTAGAGGTTTGTAATCTTGTTGTGGCGAGTTTGTAAAAGGGATGTAACTGTTCAAACATATATATATATATGTCGAAAGGCAACTTTTCTCAGATAAACTGTTTCTCACTTCATATTGTTTCATGTCTTGTTTTATATTCTGCTGGTTACTCTGATGTTGTATCACTATGGTGCCCGGGGTAAGGCACCAGTCACGGGCCCGGGATCGGGTCGTGACAGAATTGCTAAGGAGCGACTTTGAATCTTGGAAATTTTAAGGCCTTGTAAAGGTATAATTCTTGTCATTTTAGTAATTAAGATTACTTATTGTTGTAGCTTTGGATATTAGCAATCATGAGGTGTTTATATATTGAAGTTGATAAGTGTTATGGATATTGGAACCCTAACCCGAAAACTAGTATGTTAGCCCTTAAGATTGTAATTCAATTTGGTTACTAGTTTAGTTGTCACATGTTATATAAAGAGGGAATTATAGTTGTTGAAGTTGTTTATGACTAAGTAGCATGTTGGAATAACAACTTGTATTGAAATAGAAAGACAAGAAGGGTTGGTGTAGCCGAGAATTGGATTGTTTTGTATCATTTGTGGGGCGGAATTTTACACGTCTTGTAGGCGTGTAATCCCCTTTTGATTGGTTGGTATGTTGATCCTTAAATGTGGCATGTTTGGTTATTGAATTCGGCCTTGAAAAGGTGGCAAAGTATGTAGAAACAAAGGAAGTTCTGCCCGATTTTCCGTAGAATTTAGTGACCTTGTACTTAGAATATTCTACGAAGAGAGCTAGAGGTTAATAGACCTTTTATGACCATTATAGGTTGAAGTACTACGAGTAGCGTATTCTACTTGAAGGGTGGAAAAGGCTAGCAAGGGTATAGTACTTTGGAGCATTTTGCTATTTGTCGATAATCGTCGCGAGGTATGTGAACCTCTTCCTATCTTTTCTAGCATGATTGATTGTGAACTATGTAGTACGGTAGACGTACGTGTGCTAAACGAATTTGGTTGGATTAGAACATAAAGTGTTATAATGGCTTTATGGAAAGTTAATTATAACGACTTTATGTAGGTAAAAGAATGGTTGATTGATTTTAAAAGATAAGAGACTTGACTTATATTTGGCGTGATATAATTTGTTAAGGACTTGAATTGTGTTAAAAAGTTGTGAAACCTCATTCGTGAGTAATGAGTACTTGGTTTTTAAAGAATAATGTTATATTGATTTCGGAAATGGGAATGAGTATCGAAAAAGCCATTGCAGCGTTAATAAAGGAAAATGTAATGACAAATAATTAACTTAAAACAAGTAGAATCCTCCATCTGCATAGAAGCTAAGATAAGACAAAATTTTATTACATTTTATAGATCATGGCTACTTTAATAAGAATCGTTATATACAAGTATTAATTTTCCTAAATTCCAAAGTAAGGAACTTGATTTCTAAAAGAAAAGAGATTGGAGGAATTGAAGAGTTTTCGGTTTAAAAGAAAGGCATGGTTTTGTTAAATTGGTTTAGAACATAAAGTGTTATAATAGCTTTATGGGAAGTTAGTTATAACAACTTTATGAAGACGAAAGAATGGTTTTATTGTTGGATTTAAAATGATAACTTGGCATTTTAAAAGTTAGGAGGTTGGTTCCTTAAAAGATATGAGATTTGATTCAAAGATTGTGAGACTTAATTTTGAAGGTAAAGAGACCTGACTTACAAATAACTTGTTTTAAAAAGAAGGCATAGTATTGTCTTGGTTTAATTAAAAGAAGGTATGGAAATTGTTTTGGTATACTTAAAACAATAGTTACTCTATTTTGGATACTACGAGTGTTAGTATCAGGTGACGTTTGGGAAAGAAAGGGGTATTTTTAAAAGAATTAATGTATGTAGTACTTTGGGGTTAAAACTCGGACTTCGACATAAATTGAAAGTACCTTGAGTTGTGTGTAACTTGCCTATGTTTGCGTATGATAGCCTTGTTGTGCAAGTGTTGTATCCTTATGTTACCGCGTCTCTTGATGGAGGGCCGGTCATGTTATTCTTGATCATTTTGGACATACTGACACGATGGGCGGCCCACGGGTATGCTTCCACTATGATAGTCCATGGGCATACTGACTCGATGGATGGTCCACGGGTATGCGGCCATGATGAGGGTTCGTTTCCCTGTTGATAGTGTTATTCCATGGACTAGCTCTCCATGAGGTTTTTACTGATTCGGCTTTGGTATCTGGTAGTTAGCCTTCGTACTTGCCCCGTTCAGTTTAGTGGCGAAGTCTCGTGATCCGGCTTTGGTATCTGGTAGTTGGTCTTCGTACTTGCCCCCATCAGCGACGTGATGCGGCTTTGGTATCTGGTAGTTGGCCTTCGTACTTGCCCCGGGTCAGCTTCGTGGTATAGTTGTATAGTATTGTTAGTACGGCTTTGGTATCTGGTAGTTGGCTTTCGTACTTGCCCCGGTCAGTTGATGATGCGGCTTTGGTATCTGGTAGTTAGCCTTCGTACTTGCCCCGTACGGTTTTATGACACAGGTGGGACCTGGTGTTCATGTGTACTCCTTGGTGTTATTATATCATAGACTGCCGGCAGTGAGGAAGGTATTCCACGGGCATGATTGATGTTGTGGGCGTGAGACCCATAGTTATAGTTGAGTGATGACTTTGAGGGCGTGAGTCCCTGACTTGACATGACTGTTTATAAATTGTGGACTGTAGTTTGGTTATCATATATGTCTCCTGTTTTATATAGACTAGTATGATTTCATTTACAGTATTTTTAGTTTTACATACTTGGTACTGTTATCGACCTCGCCGGAGGCTGCGTCATGCCGCAGGTAGGTACACCGTTGTTGATCCTCGCTCAGGATCACGCCAACGCGTTGGGAAGCTCCGTTTCTCCGGAGGCTTATCTTTTGGTATGATTCCCTGAGATTGTAGGTTCTTGTACATTCAGGGGTATGGGGCCCTGTCCCGTCGTAGTTGTTATAAAATTCGTAGAGGTCTGTAGTACTGTTGTGGGCAGGTTTTGGAAAAGGATGTAACTGTTCAGGTTTAATTATTTATTTATACAGAAAGGTAACCGTTTTGGTTAGCCTGTTTTATTATTATCTTGTTTCATGATTAAGTTTTTATTTCCGCTGATTTTCTCTGATGTTGTATCACTAGGGTGCCCGGGGTAAGGCACCAGTCGCGGGCCCGAGGTCGGGTCGTGACAAAAGTGGTATCAGAGCAGTTAATCCTCGGAAAGTGTCTACAGACCGTATCTAGTAGAGTCTTGATTATCGGCGTGTTGTGCACCACCCCTATAATCAGGAGGCTGCAGGATATTTAGGATTGGTTTCTATTCTTCTTACTCTGAGATCGTGCCTTAGAGCTGTGTTGTAAGTTGGACTCCCTCTGACGTATTCTTTTGTACCAGTTATGCCTCTACGCAAGGCAACCAGAGCCCAGAATGGCAAGGCAGCATAGGGAGCTGCGAGTAGAGCAGCAGCGGTCTCTACTGAGGCCACAGTACCTGAGCCTCCAGTCCCACGACCAGGAACAGAGGATATGGGTTACAAGGAGATGGCCCAGTTACTAGCTAGGATTATGGCTAGACACGAGGACAGACGAGAGTCGGAGGTTCCAGTAGCACCCGTAGTTCACTCCAGATCGGATAGTTTGAGACTACGGGACTTTTTGAGCTGCAGCCCACCTGAGTTCTATGGGTCGAGGCCTGAGGATGATCCGCAGGAGTTCATCTGACAGTTACAGTGGATCATGAGAGTGATCAAGGCTTCGGAGACCGAGTCGGTGGTCTTAGGTTCGCATAGGCTGCGTGATACTGTAGTTGACTGGTTTGATTCGTGGGAGTTATCCCGGGGGGAGCATGCGCCTCCAGCTGTTTGGGACGAGTTCTCGGAGGCATTTCTCAGCCATTTCTTGCCTCCGCAGATGAGAGCACGCCGGCAGATTTACGATCTTTGAGGCAGAACGGGCGTACGGTTCGGGAGTACAACGTGGAGTTCGACTCGTTGGCTCGATATGTCCCTGCGTTAGTGGCAGATATGGAGGACAGAGTGCACCGCTACATCACGGGGCTCGATGACTACTTGGCAGAGGCTTGCTCGGGTGTAGCTCTTCAGCCGGGCATGGACATTGCCCGTATACAGGCTTATGCACAGGGGATGGAGGAACGTAGAGACCGACGTAGGGACCGAGATCGCGTAAGAGGCCGAGACAGCAGGTCCTTTGGTAACTTTCGAGGCGGACCGCCAGAAGAAAGTTAGTTATACACCTCCGCCCGATGCAGTGGTCCTCCGCGCCTTGAGGCTTCGAGGTATTCGGAGCGGTCGTGGCTCCAAGGTTTCAGATTTTCAGGGGAGTAGGAGTGCTCGCCGGATGAGGCCACCCTTATCTCAGTGTGGTCGTTGTGGAAAAATCCATAAGGGGGAGTGTCGTGCTAGTTTGGGGTATTGTTATACTTGCCGCCGACAGGGCCATTTTGCGAGGGATTGTCCGACCAGAGGTAGAGCAGATGTTAAGACTCATCCTTCAGGGTCAGTGGCGGGTCATCGCCTTCTATAGCTATGCGCCAACAGGGCAGGATTATGATTAGAGCGTCAAAGGGAAAGTGAAGCAGTAGTTACAGGTATACCCTTAACCCTCTAGAGATTAGTATGCGTGTTATGATGATTTTTTTTTATGTTAGTGTTATGTTGAGATAACATTGTGATAATTGTGATTAGAAAACATGGGCAGTTAAAAAGGTAAGTTTGGGGGCAGGTAATTTGTGAACCTTAGAAATTATGACAGTTGAGACTTTAGATGTAAGGCCGTCATTGAGTAAAAGATTTTACGGGTGATCTTTGTTGGAGTGCATTATATACCTAGGGTGTATTTGTGTGATAATTTCATGGGTAGTTTGAGATAGAAGTGGTAGCTTTCATGACGTGAATCAGTAAGATTGTTCCGGATCGGGGAACGAGAGAGTTTGGCGCGATAATGGGTCGGGTTGAGGCCAGGTCGCGGGTCAACCCGCAGCCCGGAATGAGGTGGGGTCAGTTTGAGGTGGTCCCGCTAGGTGATGGGGTCACGAGAGTGCAAGGCCCAAGTTTAGATAACCGTTGTACGAGTTCGACCAGGATCGTATCGTGAAGGCCGGGAATGGCCTTAAAGGAAATTGAAGCTAGCGTAACGACCAAGTTTGGAGGTAGTGACTCCAAGGTTTTGGAAACTGAAGCGATGACTGAAGTGTGGTACGTGTAATAGAAAGAGTTCAGGTGTACGAGAAGGGTACGACGAATAAGGAAAGAAGTGAACGGGTGTTAAGAGAAGGGAAGTGATCATTTTGTGAAGTAACGAGGTGAAGAAAGTATCCTTTAGACCATGGGTGGAAGCTTTAGTGTTGTTATACACGTTAGAGGTGATTCCTCGTTGGCTTGGATTGGAGTTTTGCGCATGTGTTATATTATGGCCAGGTGTGGCATATTTGGGTTATAAGTATAGTAGTGAAGACTATACCAGCGCATGTATGTTTGGAGACTTAGAAGGAACATTCGGGACGAATGTTTCTAAGGGAAGAATGTTACACCGTAGTTCCGTGGTATGTATGTGAGGGCGCATTTGCGAGAATACGACAGTAATATTGGAAAGGAAGAAAGATGTGATTTTTCGACGGAAAAGTTTCCGAACTTCGTGAAGGAAAGAGGTTTATTATTGAGAATTGGATTCTCAACTTTGGTATTTAAGACTTTAAGAACTTATAAGAATTATGGAATTTATATTTTACGGATTTGGTCATCTGGGGCCCACCCGAGGTATTTTACGTTTTGTGGGACCCACGAGGGTTACAAAATTTTATGGACGAATGGGAGGGCGACACGTGGTACCTCCCCCACTTGGTGTTGGACGAAAATTGTAAGGGTTGGATGGTCATTTGACCATTGTGGATGAAAGTCTTCAAGCTTGATATTATTGACCAAGTCAACTTGTCCACTTGGCTATTATCCATGTGTTCTTCATCCTAGCCACACATTTGTTGAGATCTTGATCCTCCATTGTATTATATATACACACTAGTGCAAGACCAAGTCTTCAACACTTAGAAATTTTTTCACAACATTCTTGTTCTTCATTGTTGCTCACGGGTTGGGCCATTTGTGCACACAAAAAATTTGCAATTGTGGTTCTTTATTTACAAGGCTTAAACCCAAGGTCCCTAAGGGATTGTAAGGTTATCTCAATAGAAAGATTCCGGAAAAGTGGCGTTTTCGTATTAGTCGCAAGGCGGAAACTTAAGGAGTTCTTCAACTTTGAAGTTGGAACTTGAAGATGAGTTCTTCATAGGCTTCTAAGGAGTGCTTGGAGCGGATTGGGACATAAGGAAAAGAGCTAAGAATTGCTAAGGAGCGACTTTGAATCTTGGAAATTTTAAGGCCTTGTAAAGGTATAATTCTTGTCGTTTTAGTAATTAAGATTACTTATTGTTGTAGCTTTGGATATTAGCAAGCATGAGGTGTTTATATATTGAAGTTGATAAGTGTTATGGATATTGGAACCCTAACCCGAAAACTAGTATGTTAGCCCTTAAGATTGTAATTCAATTTGGTTACTAGTTTAGTTGTCACATGTTATATAAAGAGGGAATTATAGTTGTTGAAGTTGTTTATGACTATGTAGCATGTTGGAATAACAACTTGTATTGAAATAGAAATTGAAAGAGAAGTAGTGTTGTTGTAGCCGAGAATTGGATTGTTTTGTATCATTTGTGGGGCGGAATTTTACCCGTCTTGTAGGCGTGTAATCCCCTTTTGATTGGTTGGTATGTTGATCCTTAAATGTGGCATGTTTGGTTATTGAATTCGGCCTTGAAAAAGGTGGCAAAGTATGTAAAAACAAAGGAAGTGCTGCCCGATTTTCCGTAGAATTTAGTGACCTTGTACTTAGAATATTCTACGAAGAGAGCTAGAGGTTAATAGACCTTTTATGACCATTATAGGTTGAAGTACTACGAGTAGCGTATTCTACTTGAAGGGTGGAAAAGGCTAGCAAGGGTATAGTACTTTGGAGCATTTTGCTATTTGTCGATAATCGTCGCGAGGTATGTGAACCTCTTCCTATCTTTTCTAGCATGATTTATTGTGAACTATGTAGTACGGTAGACGTACGTGTGCTAAACGAATTTGGTTGGATTAGAACATAAAGTGTTATAATGGCTTTATGGAAAGTTAATTATAACGACTTTATGTAGGTAAAAGAATGGTTGATTGATTTTAAATGATAAGAGACTTGACTTATATTTGGTGTGATATGATTTGTTAAGGACTTGAATTGTGTTAAAAAGTTGTGAAACCTCATTCGTGAGTAATAAGTACTTGGTTTTTAAAGAATAATGTTATATTGATTTCGGAAATGGGAATGAGTATCGAACAAGCCATTGCAGCATTAATAAAGGAAAATGTAATGACAAATAATTAACTTAAAACAAGTAGAATCCTCCATCTGCATAGAAGCTAAGATAAGACAAAATTTTATTACATTTTATAGGTCATGGCTACTTTAATAAGAATCGTTATATACAAGTATTAATTTTCCTAAATTCCAAAGTAAGGAACTTGTTTTCTAAAAGAAAAGAGATTGGAGGAATTGAAGAGTTTTCGGTTTAAAAGAAAGGCATGGTTTTGTCTTAAATTGGTTTAGAACATAAAGTGTTATAATAGCTTTATGGGAAGTTAGTTATAACAACTTTATGAAGACGAAAGAATGGTTTTATTGTTGGATTTAAAATGATAACTTGGCATTTTAAAAGTTAGGAGGTTGGTTCCTTAAAAGATATGAGATTTGATTCAAAGATTGTGAGACTTAATTTTGAAGGTAAAGAGACCTGACTTACAAATAACTTGTTTTAAAAAGAAGGCATAGTATTGTCTTGGTTTAATTAAAAGAAGGTATGGAAATTGTTTTGGTATACTTAAAACAATAGTTACTCTATTTTGGATACTACGAGTGTTAGTATCAGGTGACGTTTGGGAAAGAAAGGGGTATTTTTAAAAGAATTAATGTATGTAGTACTTTGGGGTTAAAACCCGGACTTTGACATAAAATGAAAGTACCTTGAGTTGTGTGTAACTTGCCTATGTTTGCGTGTGATAGCCTTGTTGTGCAAGTGTTGTATCTTTATGTTACCGCGTCTCTCGATGGAGGGTCGGTCATGTTATTCTTGATCATTTTGGACATACTGACACGATGGGCGGCCCACGGGTATGCTTCCACTATGATAGTCCATGGGCATACTGACTCGATGGATGGTCCACGGGTATGCGGCCATGATGAGGGTTCGTTTCCCTGTTTATAGTGTTATTCCATGGACTAGCTCTCCATGAGGTTTTTACTGATTCGGCTTTGGTATCTGGTAGTTAGCCTTCGTACTTGCCCCGTTCAGTTTAGTGGCGAAGTCTCGTGATCCGGCTTTGATATCTGGTAGTTGGTCTTCGTACTTGCCCCCATCAGCGACGTGATGCAGCTTTGGTATCTGGTAGTTGGCCTTCGTACTTGCCCCGGGTCAGCTTCGTGGTATAGTTGTATAGTATTGTTAGTACGGTTTTGGTATCTGGTAGTTGCTTTCGTACTTGCCCCGGTCAGTTGATGATGCGACTTTGGTATCTGGTAGTTAGCCTTCGTACTTGCCCCGGACGGTTTTATGACACAGGTGGGACCTGGTGTTCATGTGTACTCCTTGGTGTTATTATATCATAGACTGCCGGCAGTGAGGAAGGTATTCCACGGGCATGATTGATGTTGTGGGCGTGAGACCCATAGTTATAGTTGAGTGATGACTTTGAGGGCGTGAGTCCCTGACTTGACATGACTGTTTATATATTGTGGACTGTAGTTTGGTTATCATACATGTCTCCTGTTTTATATAGACTAGTATGATTTCATTTACAGTATTTTCAGTTTCACATACTTGGTACCTGTTGTACTGACCTCCTTCGGGGGGCTGCGTTCATGCCGCAGGTAGAGGTACACCGGTTGTTGATCCTCGCTCATAGGATCACAGTTCAACGTTTGGGAAGCTCCGTTTCTCCGGAGGCTTATCTTTTGGTATGATTCCCTGAGATTGTAGGTTCTTGTACATTCAGGGGTATGGCGGGGCCCTGTCCCGTCATAGTTGTTATAAAATTCGTAGAGGTCTCAGTAATCACAGGCGTGTTTGGAAAAGGACGAATCGCTCGTGTTTAATTATTTATTTATACAGAAAGGTAACCGTTTTGGTTAGCCTGTTTTATTATTATCTTGTTTCATGATTAAGTTTTTATTTCCGCTGATTTTCTCTGATGTTGTATCACTAGGGTGCCCGGGGTAAGGCACCAGTCGTGGGCCCGAGGTCGGGTCGTGACATTTTGTGAGTGGAGTCTTCCAACCAAGTATCCACCACAACTTTGGGACATATGTCCACCACAACTTTGGGACATATGTCTACCACAAAAATGAGACATGTGGCTAGCCACATGTCCTCCAAAAACCGTCCAAGGCAAGGGTCCCCCCCCCCCTTCCCACTTGCTCCACTAATTCGTCCAACATGTGCCACCTAGGGGTGACACATGTCGCCCTCCTATTGGTCCAAAATATTTCATCTCTCGGAAAAATCCGTAATTGGTTAAAATATTAAAAACGTAAAATTTCCTTCACAAGGTTCGGAATCTTTTCCGTTGGAAGTTCACAATTTAATCCTTAACCTAATTAGGGCTTATACATTTGTACGTACGTCCTCACATACATACTCTGGAACTACGGGGTATAACAGTTCAGCAGGTTGTGGATAAGGTGAGGCTTATCCAGGAGAGACTGTTAGCAGCTCAGAGTCGGCAGAAGTCATATGCAGATAATCGGCGTCGACATTTGGAGTTTTAGGTAGACGATTGGGTCTTCTTGAAGGTATCACCCATGAAGGGTGTGATGAGATTCGGAAAGAAGGGGAAACTTAGCCCAAGGTACATTGGGCCCTACCAGATCGTCCGTAGAGTAGGCAAGATTGCCTATGAGTTGGATCTGTCATCAGAGTTAGAGGCGGTACATCCGGTCTTCCATGTTTCTATGTTGCGGAAGTGTATCAGAGATCTATCGAGAGTTTTCCCCGCTAGTGAGGTCCACGTGACAGAGGGGTTATCGTATGAGGAGAGTCCCATAGAGATACTCGATCGCTAGGTCAGGCGACTGCGGACCAAGGATGTGGCTTCCGTCAAAGTCTTGTGGAGGTGATAACAGGGAGGAGATGACGTGGGAAGCGGAGGAGGACATGTTGAGGATGTATCCTCACTTATTCCCTACACCTTCAGGTAATTCATTTTCCCTTACTTGTCAAGTTTTAATTGAAGTATTTGTTTTGCTTAAGTGCTATTATGGTCATGTGTGGCATTATTGGTATGTCGGGGTTGTGAAAGGAAACTATGTTGCTAATTATAAGTGTGGCTCCGAAAGAACATTTGGGGACGAATGTTTCTAAGGGGGGAAGAATGTTACACCCCGTAATTACAGGACATATTTTAAGAACGTACGTAAGAATCCCAAATGTTAAGATTGGAGACTAGTAAAAATTTATCGGAATTATGGAATTGTCGGAAAACGTAATATTGTGACGAATGGGAGGGCGACACGTGTCACCCCCCCCCCCTTAAGTGAGCTTGGACGAAAATCAACATGGGTATAAGGGTCATTTGACCATTATTAAGATGACAAAGTCTTGCAAGTAGTAGAGTTTGATATATTTGACTTAGTCAATGGGGCCACTTAGCTTGATATTTAAAAGAAATTCATCCAAACCTCACATTTGTGCAAATATTGACCCTCCATGTTACTATATAAGGATACTAGTAGTGAGACAAGCATTCCATACTTAGAAAAAATTTCAAGAAATTGGATGAACAAGCTTGAAGCTCTCGGGTTCACCTTGTCCAAAAAAGAAAAAAATTTGTTTGTTGTCCAATAAGCTCCACACTTTAAACCAAGGTTCAAGTGTTTGTGGTTATTTTATCTTGGGAGAAAAATTGTCAATCGCCGTTAAGGGATTAATACGGAGCAATATTATCTTAAGGACAGATTGAACATCAATTGACTCAACCAACCTCTTTCTTGTTTTCCATTCCAGATTTGTAATCTTTGTTGTTGTTGTTACTTTCCCTATTTCCTTGTAACCGCAATTTTACTCAAAATCTTAAGACAATATTCGATGTTAGCAATAACAACATGACTGGAAGCAATTAATTCAATGCTGAAACATCCGCCACTACTCAAGGAAACTCCAATGCCTTAAACACCACTGCTTATGGCACAACTAGTGCCAACACCACTGCTAATGGGAACATCACCGTTCCACCACATGCTGCCTTTCACCATGAATGCCCTGAGAAGTTCATGAGAACAAATTTCAAAAGATGCCAACAAAAGATGTTGTTCTTTCTGACAGTTATGAGAGTATCTCGCTTCCTAACCGAAGATCCTCCAAAAACTGGAGATGAAGTGGACCCTCAGCCGAATGAATCGGTGGGAGGGGGCCAAGATATCCATATCAATAATGGTATGAAGTTGACTCTGGATGCCTGGAGTCATAGTGATTTCCTTTGCCAGAACTACATCCTGAATTGCTTGTCCGATCCTCTTTACATGGTATACTATACCGTTAGCACTGCCAAAGAGTTATGGGACAAGCTTCAGAAGAAATAAAACACACAAGATGTGTGATCTAAGAAGTTCATCATTGGGAGATTTCAAATGGTGGAAAACAAGACTATCACGACCCGAACCCCGGACCCGCGACTGGTGCCCAGGTTTATACAACACAAGTAATATGCGGAAGCTAAATAACACTCTTTTTTTTTCCCGAACAAAGGCAAAGCCGGTAAGGCTGCCATCACATATATAACAACAAAAAAGAAACCACATTTGTACATAAGTCCAGCCCACATATGAATACAGACCTCTAAGAGTTTGGACACATAACTGTGATGGGACAAGGCCCCGCTGTACCCATGTGTACATAAAACCATAATACAACTCCGTACCAACATGACAAACTCCGGAATATTGGAGCTACCTCCCTGAAAGCTGAGTGGAGATCCTAAGCTCGCAGATCACCCAACTGAGTACCTAATACCTGCGGGCATGAACGCAGCCCCCCGAAGAGGGTCAGTACAACAAGGTACCAAGTATGTAAACATGAAGTACAGTAGACATGATCATAACTGTACAAATAATGACAGGGACAAGTATAAAAATCAAATACCAGATTCAACCGTGCCATAATAAATAAGAGCCAACTGTACCTTTTAAAATATTCCTTTTTAAAAGTGAGACCAACCGTGTCATTTTAAATTATGAAATCAATACCATTTCAAAATATGAAATCAATCATACATTTTCAATTCGAGTCATATCAACATCATGAATGCTTACTCAGAGAATCATCAAGTTCATATACATATAGATAACGTATCTCATATAACATAAACCGGCCATTTATTGAGGGACTCGATGGAGTCATCAATATAACGTAACCCGACCCATTTTGGAGCTCGATGTAATTATCAATATGTGTGACGTAACTCGGCCCATTTGCGGGACTCGGTGTATGCTTCAACATGTGACGTAACCCGGCCCATTTGTGGGACTCGATGTAATGATGCAATATGTGACATAATGTTACACCCCATAATTACAGGACATGTTTTAAGAACGTACGTAGGAATCCCAAATGTTAAGATTGGAGACTAGTAAAAATTTATCGAAATTATGGAATTGTCGGAAAACGTAATATTGTGACGAATGGGAGGGCGACACGTGTCACCCCCCCCCCCCGCTTAAGTGAGCTTGGATGAAAATCAACATGGGTATAAGGGTCATTTGACTATTATTAAGATGACAAAGTCTTGCAAGTAGTAGAGCTTGATATATTTGACTTAGTCAATGGGGCCACTTAGCTTGATATTTAAAAGAAATTCATCCAAACCACACATTTGTGCAAATCTTGACCCTCCATGTTACTATATAAGGATACTAGTAGTGAGAAAAGCATTTCATACTTAGAAAAAATTTCAAGAAATTGGATGAACAAGCTTGAAGCTCTCGGGTTCACCTTGTCCAAAAAAGAAAAAAATTTGTTTGTTGTCCAATAATCTTCACATTTTAAACCAAGGTTCATGAGGGTATTGTAAGGGTATCTCAATAGAAAGATCTCGAAAAAAGATTGTTTTCGTATTAGTCGCAAGGTAACCTAGTTGCTTTCCTAGGTTTTGATTGGAAGATTAAAGAAAAGTTGTTTGTGATATTCTAAGGGTCTCAAGTGGCGGATTGAAGTGTCAAGAAGGGGCTCTAAGTTTCTAGGGAGTGACTTCGGATTTGAAGTTGGACTAAGACTCGTTGAGGTAACAATATTGTTCTCTTAAAGTGTTACAAGATTATATATTGTTGTTAGCCTTACATTTTTACTAGCATGAAGTATATGTATTGAAGATTGATAAGTGATATGGATTGTTGTAGCCTAAATCCGAAATGATATATAAGCCATTTGAAGTTGGATTACAATTTGGTCGTTTATTAGAATCGTCGCATGTTACTTACTTGAAGATTGTAGTAGTTATAATCGATTGCGACTTGATATCATGTTATATTAAACAATTTGGATTGATAAGGAATTGGATAAGAAGATGTGTTGTTAAACCTCAAAGTTGCCGAATTGGACCTTGTAGTTTGTACTAGTTTGATATCAATTGTGGGGCGGAATTTTACACGTCTAGTAGGCGTGTAATCCCCTATTGATAACTACATTGTTGAGCCTTAAATGTGGCGTGTTTGGTTATTGAATTCGGCCTTGAAAAAGGTGGCAAAGTATGTAGCAACAAAGGAAGTGTTTTCCGATTTTCCGTAGAATTTAGTGACTTTGCACTTATTATATTCTATGTTTGAAGTAAGAAGTTAATAGACGTATTATGGTCATTATAGGTTGACATACTACGTGCGGTGTATTGGACTTGGCAAGTGGTTTGACCCGAAGAGGTATGTAGAACTTTCCTATCTCTTGAGCATGAGTAGTTGCACTTATATAGTACGGTAGACGTACAAGACTTTGACATCCCTTACTTGTTTTAAGAATGGCCAAGTTGGGTGAGTAAGGGGATTAACTCACTTCTTTAAAATTATTAAGGATGTCTTAATTTTTCAAAGTTAAGGGACTTGAAGTGTTTTAAGTATATGATACTTGTTTCGTTTTAAAAGTATAAGTCCCTTGGATATAGGGAAATGTATTTGACTAATGTATAAAGTTAATATAACGACTTTATGGGAAGTTGGTTATATTAGCTTTATGAAAAGTTAACAAAAGAAAGATTTACTCTAAGTAAAATAAGTAAGGATAAATGATTTGAATTTATGAAAGGCAAATTGATTTTAAGGCATCAATTGCCTAAGGATTTAAGAGAAAAGAAGTCACTTGATTTAGAAGCCTAATTATATTTCTAAAAGGTATTGTGACTTGTCTTGAAAAGTAGTTGTGACTTGATACTATGGTTATTAGTATCTTGTATTTTGTATATGAAAAATAGTCATTTTAAAAGGATAGAAATACGTAGTACTTTGGGTTAAATTCCCGGATGTTTAAAAATGACATGTTAGTGCCTTAAGTAAACTAAAATGAGAGGGTATAATAATAATGTTAATAAGAAGTTAGGGGATTTCTTAACTTGCTTATATTATGATAAGCCGGTAGCGCTTATGTTATGTATGATAGTCGGTTGTGCTAGTTTAAGTTATTCTTACGGGGGAAAGCCCCGGGTTACTACAAATTCCATGGATTTGCTACCCATGATGCGAGTGCGGCGTTTGTACTCATTGCGGGCCCACCGGGCCCAAGCGGGTGAAATAGTCCTGTGCGGGTGAAATAGTCCTATGCGGAGCGCATCGCTCTATTGCGGGTCCGTAGGACCTATGCGGGTGAAATAGTCTCAGGAGTAGGATTGCTTAATGATACTACGGGCGGATGACCCTACTTTGATCATGAGCCTCCTATTTTTATGCAGTAAAGTTTATACATGTTACTCTCATTGTTAGTAAGGCACAGTGTACTGTAATTTGATTATCTTACATGTCTCCAGCTTTATTTAGACTTATGATATAATTACAGTATTTTTCCAGTTTTACATACTTGGTACATATTGTGTAATCGACCCTTCCTCGGGGGCTGCGTTCATGCCGCAGGTAGGGGTAAGCAGGTGGTGGATCCTCATTCTTAGGATCACTGATCAGGTGTCAGAAGCTCCATTTCTCCGGAGGTTTGTCTTTTTGGTAAAGTTTTTCCCTGATGTTGTAGATATTATGTACATTCAGGAGTATGGCGGGGCCCTGTCCCGCCACGGTTATTATTCCTAGAGGTCTATAGTCACATTTGTGGTTTAGGCTGTAAGAACAGAGTTGTACTATTTTACTTTTGGTTATGTATATTTTATGGAAGGCGGCCTTATCGGCTAGCCTGTGATGATTATTGTCTAAACATGTTTATGTGTTGTGTATGTTCCGCTGCTATTCTCTGATGTATACCTGAAAGGGGTGCCTAGGTAGGGCACCAGTCGCGGCCCGGGGTCGGGTCGTGACACATAACCCGGCCCATCATTTGGACTCGGTGTGATGATGCAATATGACATAACTCGGCCCATTTGTGGGACTCGGTGTATGCAGCAATATAACGTAATCCGGCCCATGATGGGACTCGGTGTATGCATCTACATGACATAACCCGGCCTATTGTGGGGCTCGGTGTGATGATGCAATATGACGTAACCCGGCCCATTTGTGGGACTCATTGTATGCAGCAATATAACATAACTCGGCCCATGATGGGACTCGGTGTATGCATCTATATGACATAACTCGGCCCATTGTGGGGCTCGGTGTAATCTTTTGTATAACGTAACCCAGCTCATCTATGGGACTCGGTGTAATGATCTTTATATGACGTAACCCGACCCATTTGCGGGACTCGGTGTGTTGCATCTATAACATAACCCGGCCCGTTGTGGGACTCGATGTATCAATGCAATCGAATGAAATTTAAAAACATCTTTTGACTCTCCATATAATAAAATGAATGAACTATCATTTTAGAAAACTCAAGGCATTATCATGTCATGTAAAATTAGGGAAATTGAACCCAAAGTACTATGTACATCCATTCTTATAGAAAGAATCATATCATGCAATATAAGGGAGTTGAACCCAAAAGTACTACGTACGTTCACCATACCTTCTTTCCTTTATAAAACCCCGAGATACTAGCACTTGTAGCATCAAGGCACTTTCACTTTTAAAATCAAGTTACTTACACTTTTAAACTCAAGTAACCCATACCTTTAAATCAAGTTACCTATTCTCTTTAAATCAATCAAGTCATTTCCACTTATACTTTCAAAACCAAGTAACATATACTCTTAAAACCAAATACTTATACTCTCAAAACCATGTAACTCATACTCTTAAAATCAAGTAACATCTTTCATATACTACAAGAAATCCGATTTCATTTAAAACAAGCGTCCACCGTACACACATTTTATAAGGTTCATGCTCAAAGAAAGATAGTAAGGATTCCACATACTAACACTTGTCGTCTGTACCAACTCGACACCAAAGATTTCTTTGGCTAAGGAGATTTTCGAAAATGGAGCTCAAAGGGAGAAGATAAGAGCTAAATTGATAAGTGTATAATGTCCAAGTCTTGCAAGACTTGGATATTTATCCAAGTGTAATGCTAAGTGGAGTGGGACCCATGTCCACTTGTCCTCAAGTCTCAAAATATCTTGTCACGACCCGAACCCGGACCCGTGACTGGCGCCTTACCCCGGGCACCCTAGTGATACAACATCAGAGAAAACCAGCGGAAATAAAACTTAAACATGTAAATAGACATGGATTAAGATGAAAGAAAATAGGCCAACCAAAACGGTTGCCTTTCAACATATATATATATAAACATTTGAATTCTAATCCTTACAACCCCGCCACAACAAAGGCTGCACTTAAGATTTATACAACAACTATGACGGGACAGGGCCCCGCCATACCCCTGAATGTACAAGGACCTACAGACTCAGGGTAACATACCAAAGATAAGCCTCCGAAGGGACGGAGCTTCCCAAGACGCTGAAATGAGATCCTAACGCGGCTCGACAATGGTACTTCTACTGCAGATGAACGCAGCCCCGGGCGAGGTCGATAACAAGTACCAAGTATGTGAAACTGTAAAAATACTGTAATGAAATCATAATAGTCTATATAAAGCAGGAGACATGTATGATAACCAAACTACAGTTCACAACATAAAAGCAGTTATGTCAAGTCAGGGACTCACGCCCTCAAAGTCATCCCTCATGCCCGTGGAACTTCTTCCTCACTGCCGGCAGTCTAGGTACAAATCATGTGATACGTATAACATGTCTCGGCCCATCTTATGGACCCAGTATAGAAACGTGTGGGATACATTCCCGGTTGAACCGGTAGTCGAGTGAAATACATTCCCAGATGAACCGGTAGTCGAGTGAAATACATTCCCAGATGAACCGGTAGTCGAGTGAAATACATTCCCGGATGAACCGGTAGTCGAGTGAAATACATTCCCGGATGAACCGGTAGTCGAGTGAAATACATTACTTGCACAACAAGGCTATCACGCGTAACATGGTCAAGTTTCATAACAACAAGCATAGGCAAGTTATACACAACTCAAGGTACTTTCATTTTATGTCAAAGTCCGGATTTTTAACCCTAAAGTACTACGTACGTTAAATTCCTTTTAAAGATCCATTTCTTTTACAAAGGTCACCCGATACCCGTAGTATAAAAATAGAGTGACTAACATTGTTAAGTAAACCAAAATGTTTTCCTTTGTAAAATCAAGTAACAACCTTATTTTCCAAACGTTCAAGTTTGCCTAATTTCAGATGCTCAAGTTTCTCATTTTAGAAAAGGTTTCGTAGTTCATAGTTTTAATCCTTTAAAACATAATTCTCCTTTAAACGTTTTGAGAAACATATGTCTTATATGTGAGTAGGTTATTCTTGTTTATAATCAATCTTATTAGCGACCATGATCTAGGAAATGTAATATCATTTTGTCTCATCTTAGCTTCTATGCAGATGGAGGTTTCTACTGGTTTTAATACCATACTTCATTATTCAATACATTTTCCTTTATTAACGCTGCAGTGGTTTGTCGATACTCATTCTGATTTCCGAAATCAGTAAACATTATTCATTTTAAAACCAAGTACTCATTACTCACGAATGAGGTTTCACACTTTTAACAAAATTCATATCAATACCATTAAGTCAAGTCTCTTATCTTCAAAAAATTCAGTAAACCATTCTTTTTATCACTCTTAAGACGTTATACCTAACTTCCCATAAAGCTAGTACAACTCTTATGTTTTCAAAGCCAAGTATTACTCTTCTTTCAAAAAGGTCTTTTTGAAACACTTCAAGTTCTTTATTACTACACATCAAATCCGTTATAAGTCAAATCAGTTACCCTTTGAAACCACAAAGCATTTTCTTACCTACATAAAGCTGTTATACCCAACTTCCCATAAAGTCGTTATAACACTTTATGTTTCAAACCAATCAAATACATTAAACATATGTACGTCTACCGTACTACATAGTTATACACATATCATGCTGGAACAGATAGAAAGAGGTTCACATACCTCGCGACGATTATCGACTAATAGCAAAATGCTCCAAGTACCTCAAACTGTCGGCTACTCCTTAAGCTAAGTAGATCACGCCATACGTAGTACTTCAACCTATAGAGGCCACAATGCGCCTATTAACATCCTAGATCTCAACGTAGAATATTCTATAGAAAATTGGCAAAGACCTCTCAGAACGACCCTCGGGGTTCTCATCGTGCCTTACCTGGCACCCTAGTGATACATACATCAGAGAAAATCAGCGGAACATAAAACATGAGACATTTAACAAGGGATATAATAAATACACAAAGCAACCAAAAATAGTTTTCAAGATATACATAAAACACAAGTTTAATCCTTTTACAACCACGCCACAACAAGATTACATGCACCTCTAAGATATACACGACTATGACGGACAGGCTCTCGCCATACCGAATGTACAAGAACCTACAACTCGAGAACACCTACCAAAAGATAAGCCTCGGAGAAACGGAGCTTCAAATGCTGAATCGTGATCCTATGGCGAGGATCCCGATCGATGTACCTCACTGCGGCATGAACGCACGGCAAGGAGGTCGATGCAACAGTACCAAGTATGTGAAAGCATAACATCAGAAATGAAATCATACTAGTCTATATAAAGCGGGAGACATGTATGATAACCAAACTACGATTCACAACATAAAGCGATCATCATCCGATATATCTATGGGTCTCACGCCCACAACATCAATCGAGTTCGCATGGCCGCATGCCCGAATCTTGCATCGGTGTAGACATGTCCATGATGCAACAATAATACCAATGTCCCATGGCCACATGCCCCGGACTGGATGGATCTTCGATACTTTCCGAACATAACAATACGAAGATCGGACGTCTTGCCTCCTAAGTCGGACGCAATTACTAACATATGTGCAACCCGCCTATTCTTCACATGAACTCAAAAGGCCCAAAGTGACTCGGGCTAAGTTCCTTCTGTTTCCAAAACTCGTCACACCTCACCGGGTGGTACTTTCAAGACCGACCGTCGACTCGAACTCTAGCGTCGCCGATTATCCGCACGATTCTCCGAGCCGCCGAACTTCTTCTAGACAAGCTTCACTATCCACATCTCTGGAACAAGCTGAACCAACTATCTGAACCCCGCCAACATCGAACCAATCGACCGCAACTTGCATTTCGCTACAAGGCGTCGCAAGGCGACATCCAACACCGAAATGGTAGCTTAAACACTTCCCAACCGGAGACAACGATCCTCACACTACCCTCAAATCAAAACACCGCCCGAGGCGAATCGCGTCACGAGACTCACCGAGTTCCTAGCCCCGCTGGTACAAACTCCCAGAAGAGAAACAGTAGTACCACTGGCTCCATCGTCGTCATAAGGTGAAGGTAGGCACCCGCAACCTCACAACCTTTTCGATAACATCAACACCGCCGAGGAACGACACGACCAAGAACACGATAGGTCGCCCCATCGCCCGACCATCGGTCGAACGCATCCACGAACTTGCACGGTTAACTAAACATGGGCCTAACACCTCATGACCTAACACAAAGAGGACCACCACAAACTGACCCCACCACCAAACCTACCGCGGGTTGACCCGCACGTAGCCTCAACCCGACCCGGCAAGGCGCAAAATACCATCTCCCCGAAGGAACAATCTTACTAAACACGTTACGAAAACCTAGCGGTCTTCTTAGCTCAACTACCCTAGGTAATGATTTGGCCTGCCCTCGCCACCCTCTGAACTCTACTCGCAGCTCCTGGCCGCTTTGCCTCCCGGGCGGGTTGCCCACGCGAGGCATAATGATAAGAAATAATTTAGTCGGAGGGTCCAACTTACAACACTCTAAGGCACGATCTCGAGTGAGAAGAATAGTAACCAATCCTAAATATCCTATAGCCTCACGATTATTGGTGTGGTGCACAACACACCGATAATCAAGACTTCATCGATACGGTCCCAGACACTTTCCGAGGATTAATCGCTCGATACCACTTTTGTAATCGTGGCCGCTGAGGCATTAACCTTCTCGGCGACCTACAAAGTGTACCGGCTGCTTGCGATCCACGAGGCATGCCCAACGGCCCTTCTCGAGGATGTGCCATACGGAGAGCCACGGTTCGAACTCGTTTCGGTGAGAGGCTCGCCTCTTATACGCCACCGGCCGAGGTCGATAACAGTACCAAGTATGTGAAACTGCATAACATAAATGAAATCATACTAGTCTATATAAAGCGGAGACATGTATGATAACCAAACTACGATTCACAACATAAAATATCATCACTCCGATATATCTATGGGTCTCACGCCCACAACATCAATCGAGTTCGCATTATGGCGCGTGCCCGGAATCTTCATGCCGGTAGACATGTCCATGATGCAACAATAATACCAATGTCCCATGGCCACATGCCCCTGACCAGATCGGTGTAGACATGTCCATGCGACCTCAATAACAAGACAAAGAATCCAAATGGAAGCATACCCGCGCGCTACGATCGTGTCGGTATGTCGAAAGGGAAACAATAAGACAACATTCCAAATGGACGCATACCCGTGCGCTACGATCGTGTCGGTATGTCCAAAGGGAAACAATAGACAGCATTCCAAATGGGCGATACCCGCGCGCTACGATCGTGTCGGTATGTCCAAAGAAATCACAAGGCGATAATCAAAATGGAAACATACCCGCGCGCTACGCATCGTGTCGATATATCAGCGATTAACCACAAGACCTTAACCAAAATGGAAGCATACCCGCAGCGCTACGATCGTGTCGGTATGTCCAAAGCGTTAACAACAATAATACTATCAGCGAACGCACTGCGGAATTTCTCCGTCACCGCCAAGACGCTCCAAGTAAGTTCTCAACTACCAACCGACTTCTATCGGACGCCAGAACACGTAAACACAACGTTTGTACAATAAAGACTATCATCACAAGCATAGGCAAGTTTCACAACAACAAGCATAGGCAAGTTTCACACAACTCAAAGTACTTTCATTTTATGCCATAGTCCGGGTTTCAACCCCAAAGTACTACGTACGTTAAGTTCTTTTAAGAGATCCATTACTTTTATAAAAGTCACCCGATACCGTAGTATTAGAATGACAAACCCACCTTCCTTTTCAAAATCAAGTAACAACATTCTTTCCTAAGTTCCAGGTTGCCTAGTTTCAATTACTCAAGCTTCTCATTTTCAAATGGTTTCATAGTTCCCAAACTTAATCACTGATTCCTTTTAGAACAATTGAGTAACATATGTCATATCGTGAGTAGTTTATTCTTGTTTATAACGATCTTATTACGACCGTGATCTAGAAAATGTAATATCATTTTGTCTCATCTTAGCTTCTATGCGGATGGAGGTTTCTACCGGTTTTAATACAATACATCATTTATTCAATACATTTTCCTTTATTAACGCTGCAGCGTCCTGTCGATACACATTACGATTCGAAATCAAGAAACATTATCCCTTTAAAACCAAGTACTCATTACTCACGAATGAGGTTTCACACAAACATCCACATTAAAACAAATAAGTTAAGTCTCTTATCTTATAAGATCAAGTCTCTTAACTTCTAACATCAGTAAACCATTTTCACTTACATAAGGTCGTTATAACTAACTTCCCATAAAGCTATTATAACACCCTATGTTTTAAACCAACCAAATCACTTAGCACATGTACGTCTACCGTACTACATAGTTCACAACAATCATGCTAGAAAAGATAGGAAGAGGTTCACATACCTCGCGACGAGTATCGACTAATAGCAAAACGCTCCAAACAGTCGGCTACTCCTTAAGCCAAGTGGATCATTCCACACGTAGCATTTCAACCTATAAGGCCACAAGGCGCTTATTAACATCGTAGAACATTCTACAGAAAAAATTCGGCAGCACCTCCCCCCCCCGCAACAGCGTAAATCTCCTCCTCTATCGGGGCCGGCTATCAAGCCAACCAGGGGGGGGTTATACATCTAACGAGCGGTACAATTCTACTCCACAAGACTACTACACAAGTCTCATCAGATCTATGTAAAAAGTCAGATTCTTGAGCTTAAGTCCAAGGACATTGCCACAAGCTATGTTCAGTTATATATATAGCATACTTAAACTATATTTTCCTACAACATGTAATATCCAATTACAATAGGGGGACAAGATATTTACCTCGCTAAGCCCATAATTATCCAAATATAAAGTCGATCCTGGGCAATCGTTTAGCTCCAACTCCGAGCGCTCCAACCCGCTCTAAACCACCCTTAGAAGTTCTAACCAACTTCTACACAACACTCCAACGGACTATGGAGATTTTCCTAGTTTGGTTTTGCCATGTCGACGGAAGTATAATAGTATTTACGGGCTTTTCGTATAGGTATAACCTTAGAATACAACAAGGTATACTGCTAAGGTAATTTGGGCATTATAACAATACTGGAGAGTATTTCTATACCATAAAAGGGGGTATTAAACGAAGCAACTAGGCTGTGGGTACCCCACGGCTAGCACCTCAAAGGAGGGGTGGCTACCCTCGCCTACCCCACTGTGGGGAACTCTGACGAGGGCCTCGAAAAGGGAGGAAGGCTCTCAAGACTTAGGCATTTTGGATGAAGAAGTTCATCAAAGGAGAGGGTATTTATAAGCCAAGCCAAGGCCAACCAATGGCCAAGATCTAGCCAAGTGCTACACGTGTAAGGCCAAGATCAAGCCAAGTGCACCCTAACCCTACTCCACAAATCCTCACAAATATCTACACAAATATCTTCCACCACTTGCCCGTTCAATCGTCCATGCGCGCCACTATGCCCGCCAATGAGGGTGCCAAGCCGCCTCTCGTTGGTCCAAAATGTTCGTCTCTCGGAAAAATCCGCAAAAATACTAAATGACATAGCGGAAATTCCCTACGAAAGTCGTGGAAAGCGTTTCGTCGAAACGACTCTAACCAAGGGTGTTGTGCACAAACATATTTCGCCCAAAGGTGCCACACGGGGGTGACACGTGTCGCCCCGATTAAATCAAAATATTTCGTCTTAGAAAATATCCAAACGGCCAAAATCTCAAAATCAAAGCGGGCCCACAAAACCAGTAAATTTCTCCGTGGGCCCCATCGTGACCATTTCCTAAATAAAATTCCATAATTCTCTAATATTCCAGAAGTCCGATACCAAATCTGGGAATCCAATTCCCGTTAACGAACCTTTTTCCTTCACAAAACGGAAACTTTTCCGTGGAAAAATCGCTCTTTCTTCCTTTCCAATCTTTCTCATGCATTCTCGCACGCGTGCCCTCGCATACATACCACGGGACTACGGTATAACATTCTTCCTTAGAAACATTCGTCCGAATGTTCCTTCTAAGTCTCAAACGAGCGCGTGCCAGTATAGTCTTCACTACTATACTTACGAAACAATCCTGCCACAGCTGGCCACAGAAATACCCACGTAAAATACTTACATCCAAGTCCACGAGGAAACACCTCTAACATCACCACAAATAATACTACTTTTGTCACTTTGTCGCGAGCCTTGCTCCAACGACCCAACAAATGGTACCGGCCGCGTGCGATCACGTGTTCGTGACACTAATTCTTACCATATTTACGATCACGCTTAGTATCCAAAACCCGGGGTTACTATCTCTAACGAGGTCATCATTAACTGGGAACATTCTGGATGGATCTTCGATACTTTCCCGAACATAACAATACGAAAGACCGGACGTACTGCCTCCTAAGTCGGACGGCAATTACTAACATATAGGCAACCCGCCTATTCTTCACATGAACTCAAGGCCCAAAGTGACTCGGGCTAAGTTCCTTCTGTTTCCAAAACTCGTCACACCCTCACCGGGGTGGTACTTTCAAGAAGACCGACCGTCAACCTGAACTCTAAGCGTCGTCGCCGATTATCCGCACGATTCCTCTGAGCCGAACTTCTTCTAGACAAGCTTCACTATCCACGATCTGTGGAACAAGCTGAACCAACTATCCGAACCCCGCCAACATCGAACCAATCGGTAGCAACTTGCATTTCTGCTACAAGGCGTCACAAGGCGACATCCGAACACCGAAATGGTAGCTTAAACACTTCAACCGAGACAACGATCTCACGGCTACCGCGAAATCAAAACACCGCCCGGCGAATGCGATCACGAGACTCACCCGAGTTCCTAGCCCTGCCGTACAAACTCCCAGAAGAGAAACAGTGCACTGGCTCCATCGTTCATATAAGGTAGGCACCCTGCAACCTCACAACCTTTTCGGATAACATCAACATCGCCGAGGAACGACGCGACCGAAGAACACGATGGTCGCCTCATCGCCCGACCACCGGTCGAACGCATCCACGAACTTGCACTGGTTAACTAAACATGGGCCTAACACCTCGTGACCTAACACAAAGAGGACCACCACAAACTGACCACCACCAAACCTACCGCGGGTTGACCCGCGTAGCCTCAACCCGACCCAAGGCGCGAAATACCATCTCCCGGGAACAATCTTACTAAACACGCGAAAACCTGGCGGTCTTCTTAGCTCAACTACCCTAGGTAATGATTTGGCCCGCCTCGCCACCCTCCGAACTCTACTGCGGCTCCTCGGCCGCCTTGCCCTCCCGGCCGGGTTGCCCTACGCGGAGGCATAATGATAAGGGAAATAATTTCGTCAGAGGGTCCAACTTACAACACAGCTCTAAGGCACGATCTCAGAGTGAGAAGAATAGTAACCAATCCTAAATATCCTATAGCCTCCTGATTATTGGTGTGGTGCACAACACACCGATAATCAAGACTCTACTGGATACGGTCTGTAGACACTTTCCGAGGATTAACTGCTCGATACCACTTTTTGTAATCAGGCTGTTGCTCGAGGCATTAACCTTCTCAGGCGACCCTACAAAGTGTACCGGGCTGCTTGCGATCCCTGAGGCATGCCCAACGGCCCTTCTCAGGATGTGCCATACGGAGAGCCACGGTTCGCTCGTTTCGAGTGAGAGGCTCGCCTCTTTATACGCCACCAAGGAGGTCGATAACAGTACCAAGTATGTGAAACTGCATAACATCAGAATGAAATCATACTAGTCTATATAAAGCGAGACATGTATGATAACCAAACTACGATTCACAACATAAAACGATCATCACTCCGATATATCTATGGGTCTCACGCCCACAACATCAATCGTTCGCATTATGGCGCGTGCCCCGGAATCTCGTGACGGTGTAGACATGTCCATGATGCAACAATAATACCAATGTCCCATGGCCACATGCCCCGGATTTGCATCGGTGTAGACATGTCCATGCGACCAATAACAAGACAGAATCCAAATGGAAGCATACCCGCGCGCCACGATCGTGTCGGTATGTCCAAAGAAACAATAAGACAACATTCCAAATGGACGATACCCGCAGCGCTACGCATCGTGTCGGTATGTCCAAAGGGAAACAATAGACAGATTCCAAATGGACGATACCCGCAGCGCTACGATCGCGGTCGATATGTCCAAAGGGAAATCACAAGGCGATAATCAAATGGAAACATACCCGCGCGCTACGCATCGTGTCGATATATCCAAAGCGATTAACCACAAGACCTTAACCAAAATGGAAGCATACCCGCGCGCTACGATCGTGTCGGTATGTCAGCGGTTAACAACAATAATACTATCAAGCGAACGCATTGCGGAATTTCTCCACGGCTGCAGACGCCCAAGTAAGTTCTCAACTACCAACCGACCTCTATCGGGCGACGCGGAACACGAAACACAACGTTTGTACAATAAAGACTATCATCACAAGCATAGGCAAGTTTCACAACAACAAGCATAGCAAGTTTCACACAACTCAAAGTACTTTCATTTTATGCCATAGTCCGGTTTTTAACCCCAAAGTACTACATCGTTAAGTTCTTTTAACGAGATCCATTACTTTTATAAAAGTCACCCGATACAGTAGTATTAGAATGACAAACCCACCTTCCTTTTCAAAATCAAGTAACAACATTCTTTCCTAAGTTCCAGTTTGCCTAGTTTCAATTACTCAAGCTTCTCATTTTCAAATGGTTTCATAGTTCCCAAACTTAATCACTGATTCCTTTTAGAACAATTGAGTAACATATGTCATATACGTGAGTAGTTTATTCTTGTTTATAACGATCTTATTACAAAGACCGTGATCTAGAAAATGTAATATCATTTTGTCTCATCTTAGCTTCTATGCGGATGGAGGTTTCTACCGGTTTTAATACAACACATCATTTATTCAATACATTTTCCTTTATTAACGCTGCGGTGGTGCTGTCGATACACATTCGATTCCGAAATCGATAAAACATTATCCCTTTAAAACCAAGTACTCATTACTCACGAATGAGGTTTCACACAAACATCCACATTAAAACAAATAAGTTAAGTCTCTTATCTTATAAGATCAAGTCTCTTAACTTCTAACATCGATAAACCATTTTCACTTACATAAGGTCGTTATAACTAACTTCCCATAAAGCTATTATAACACCCTATGTTTTAAACCAACCAAATCACTTAGCACACGTACGCTACCGTACTACATAGTTCACAACAATCATGCTAGAAAAGATAGGAAGAGGTTCACATACCTCGCGGCGAGTATCGACTAATAGCAAAACGCTCCAAACGATCGGCTACTCCTTGCCAAGTGGATCATTCCACACGTAGCATTTCAACCTATAAGGCCACAAGTGCGCATTAACATCGTAGAACATTCTACGTAAAAATTCGCGACTCTCCCGCAACAAATAAATCTCCTCCTCGAACGGGGCCGGCTATAAAGCCAACCAGGGGTTATACATCTAACCCGAACGGTACAATTCTACTCCACAAGATTACTACACAAGTCTCATCAGAATACCCTATGTAAAACAGTCGATTCTTGAGCTTAAGTCCAAGGACATTGCCACAAGCTATGTTCAGTTATATATATAGCATACTTAAACTATATTTTCCTACAACATGTAATATCCAATTACAATAGGGGGACAAGATATTTACCTCGCTAAGCCCATAATTATCCAAATATAAAGTCGATCCTGGGCAATCGTTTAGCTCCAACTCCGAGCGCTCCAACCCGCTCTAAACCACCCTTAGAAGTTCTAACCACAATCTACACACCACTCCAACCGACTATGGAGATTTTCCTAGGGTTTGGTTTGCCATGTGACGGGAAGGATAATAGTATTTCTGGGCTTTTCGTATAGGTATAACCTTAGAATACAACAAGGTATACGGCTAAGGTAATTTGGGCATTATAACAATACTTGGAGAGTATTTCTATACCATAAAAGGGGGGTATTATACGAAAGCAACTAGGCTAGGGGGGGGGGGTACCCCACGGCTAGCACCTCAAAGGAGGGGGGGGTGGCTACCCCTCGGCCTACCCCACTAGGGGGGGAACTCTCGGCCAAGGGGGCCTCACGAAAAGGGGAGGGGGAAGGCTCTCAAGACTTAGGCATTTTGGATGAAGAAGTTCATCAAAGGAGAGGGGTATTTATAGCACAAGCCAAGGCCAACCAATGGCCAAGATCTAGCCAAGTGCTACACAAGTGTAAGGCCAAGATCAAGCCAAGTGCACCCTAACCCTACTCCACAAATCCCTCACAAATATCTACACAAATATCTTCCACCACTTGCCCATTCAATCGTCCACGTATGCGCCCACTATGCCCACCAATGAGGTGCCAGTGCGCCGCCTCTCGTTGGTCCAAAATGTTCGTCTCTCGGAAAAATCCGCAAAATACTAAATGACATAGCGGAAATTCCCTACGAAAGTCGTGGAAAACGTTTCGCAAAAACGACTCTAACCAGGGTGTTGTGCAAGACAAACATATTTCGCCCAAAGGTGCCACATGGGGTGACACGTGTCGCCCCGATTCGCCCAAAATATTTCGTCTTCCAAAATATCCAAACGCCAAAATCTCAAAATCAAAGCGGGCCACAAAATCAGAATTTCTCCCGTGGGCCCCACGTGACCATTTCCGAAATAAAATTCCATAATTCTCTAATATTCCAGGAAGTCCGATACCAAACTGGGAATCCAATTCCATTAACGAACCTTTTTCCTTCACAAAACCGAAACTTTTCCGTGGAAAATCGCCTCTTTCTTCCTTTCCAATCTTTCTCGTCGTATTCTCAGACGCGTCCTCGCATACATACCACGACTACGGTATAACAACCTCCCCGCAACATCGTAAATCTCCTCTCAATCGAGGCCGCTACCAAGCCAACCGGGGTTTCTGACGCCTAACCGGGCGTACAATTCTACTCACGAATTCTACATAAGTCTCAGAATACAGCCCTATGTAATTACAGTTCAGTTCACTTCTTAAAATTCAGGCTTAAGTCGCAAGACATTGCCGTAAGTATTATTCAGGCTTAAGTCAAAAGACATTGCCGCACAACTATGCTCAGTTCTATATATAGTATACTTAACTATATACTCCTACAACATGTAATTTCCAATTACCACAGAAGGTCAAGAATGTTTACCTCGATAAGCCCAAAATTATCCGAGTTTATATGTCGATCCTGAGCAAGGTTTAGCTCCTACTCCGTGCGCTCCAACCCGCTCCAAACAACCCTTAGAAGTTCTAACCAACTTCTACTTAACACTTCAACCGACTATGAAGGTTTTTCCTTAGGGTTTCGTTTTTGTGACTGAGGGAAGTATAATAGTATTTTCTGGGCTTTTGTATAAGTGTAACCTTGGGAAAACTACAAGGTATTTGGGCCAAGGTATTTGGGCATTATAACAATACTTGGATAGTATTTCTATACCACAAAAGGGGGGTATTTATACGAGACAACAAGGCTAGGGGGGGTGTACCCCACTAGTGGCACTACAAAGGGAGGGGTGGCTCTCGCCAAGCTCACTCAAAGGGTGTGGTGGACGAAAACTTCACAAGGGAGAGGGAGGGATTTTTAACACTTAGAAAATATTTGGATGAAGAATTTCATCAACAAAGGGTGGGTATTTATAGGTCAAGCCATGGCCAACCAAGGGCCAAGATTCTTCCAAGTGTATAGCAAGTGTAAGGTCAAGATTTTGCCATGTGTCACCTTATCCATCTACACAAAATATCCTACCTAACCCTTGACCAAAATTTCAACACAAAAAACGTGCAAGACTAGCCCATTTGCCGTCCAACCTCTCCCAATGTGAGGGTGACACATGTCACCCTCCCGTTGGTCCAAAATGTTTCGTCTCTCGGAAAAATCCGCAAAAATTATTATTGACATAGCCGGAATTTTCCCTACGTAAGCTGTGGAAACGTTTCGTCGGAAAACGACTCTTTTTGACACTTGTGCACAATTTCGAACTTAGCCTAACTTTAAGGCTCAAATTTTATACGTACGTCCTCACGTACATACCGAAATACGGGTATAACATTCTCTCTCCTTAGAAACATTCGTCCCGAATGTTCCTTCTAAGCCTCAAAACAAACATGCGCCAGTATAGTCTTCACTACTATACTTACGAGAACAATCCTGCCACACCTGGCCACAGAAACACCCGCGCAAATACTTACATCCAAGTCCACGAGGAAACACCTCTAACATCACAAACTTTCGTCACTTTGCCGCGAGGTTCTGGTGTCACTCCGGCGACCCAACAATGGTACCGGACTGCATGCGATCCCTGAGGTCTAAAATATACATCCTTCGCACCTTCTCCCTTCACAAGAAATGATCAAATCTATGCTCGCAATACATGCTCGCCTCTACCCTTACTCGTCGTACTCTTCTCGAACACTTGAACTCTTCTAATATACGTACCACACTTCAGTCAATGCTTCTGTTTCCAACCCTTGGAGTTACTACCTCCAAACTTGGTCATCTTACTAACCTCGATTTCTTCTAGGGCCATTTTCGGCCTTCACGAACTGATTTTGGTCGAACATATCCACGAACTCATACGATGGTCATCTAAACTTAGGCCTAGCACCCTCGTGACCCTACCACCTGGTAGGACCACCTCGAACTGACCCCACCCCAAACCGGGCTGCGGGTCGACCCGCGAACGGTCCTCAAACCGACCCACAATCGCCCCAAACTCTTGTTCCCCGATCCGGAACAATCTTACCTATTCAAGTCCTGAAAGCTACCACTTTCATCACGCACAACCCAAGGAAAATTCCCACAATACATTTTTCGGATACCAAGTATTTCAACAAAGACTAACCGTAAGAATCTCTTATTTAAGACGACCTTACCTCTAAGGTCTCAACATGAAATATTCTAAGGTTCACACTTCCCATGCCCCCCCCCCCAAACTTATCCTTTCAACAACCAGGTTTTCTAACTCACAATTTACACAACGCTATCCGTACATAGCACATAATAATAAGGTCATCATATCACGCATACAAATCTCTAGAGGGTTAAGGATATACCTGAAGCTACCGCCCACTCTAATCATAGGCACTGCCGCAGGCGCATACCGTAGGGCGATGAACCCGCCATCGATCCGCAGGTCGCGCTGCCGCGGTACCTCTCCTATAAGCACGCCTCGTCACATGGCCTCGACGGCCGCAGTGAAACAAGCACCAAAAAGATGACATTCCCGATGATGTTTGCCACATCGCGTACACACCGGCGGGGACATGAATCCCGCCGCTAGCACTCACGTATACCGGAACCAGAAGCCCTGGAGCTCTGACCAGCTCCCGAATACCTCGAACGCCCCGGCGATCGCGGGGACCACTGCATCTTGGTGGAGGTACATAACTAGACTGCTGCTGAGGCGGTCCGCCTCGAAAGTTACCAAAGGACCCTGCTGTTCTGGCCCTCTTCTGCTGATCTCGGTCATTCCGTCGACCTCTCCGTGCCTCACATCCTAGTGCATGAGCCAGACGCGGCAATGTCCATGCCCGGCTGAAGAGCTACACCCGTACAAGCCTCTGCCAAGTAATCATCTAGCCCGGTGACGTAGCGGTGTACTCTGTCCTCCATATCAGCTACCACAGCGGGAACATACCGAGCTAATGAGTCGAACTCCACATTGTACTCTCTAACCGTCCGCCCGTCCTGCCTCAACGTCAAAAATCTGTCGGCCCGAGCCCTCCTCATCTGTGGAGGCAAGAAGTGTGCAAGAAATGCCTTTGAGAACTCGTCCCATATAGCCGGAAGTGCATTCTCTCCCCGGGACAGCTCCCACGAATCAAACCAGTCGACTGCGGTATCACGCAGCCGATGCGAACCTAGGACCACTGACTCGGTATCCGATGCCTTGATCACTCTACGACCACAGAATCGCCGGATGAACTCCTCGGATCATCCTCAGGCCTCGACCCATAAAACTCTGGCGGGTTACACCTAAGAAAATCCCGTAGTCTCAAATGCGCTCGGGGTGAACTACGGTGCTACTGGATCGAATCACTGCGTCAAATCTATCCTCATATTCGCCACGACTCGCGATCGCCATCTCCTTGTACCCCATCTCATCCGATCCAGTGCCGTGGATGGAGGCTCGTGTATCAGAGTCTCGCAGCCATCGCCGCGATTTAAACTCGCTTTGCCGGCGGCGTCGCAAAACCCGCCGTCGGCACTGCTCGTGTCTCGACCGCTCGCGCTGCACTCCTCAGATCTCACTAACAGCTCCCTCGACTGCCATGCCCATCTGGGCCTGGGTTTCCTTACGCAGAGGCATAACTGGTAAAGGAAAGGAATACGTCAGAGGGGTCCAACTTATCACACAGCTCTAAGGCACGATCTCAGAATGAGAAGAATGGAAACCAATCCTAAATGTCCTATAGCCTCCTGATTATAGATGTGGTGCACAACACACCGATAATCAAGACTCTACTAGACACGGTCTGTAGACACTTTCCGAGGACTAACTGAACTGATACCACTTTTGTCACGACCCGAACCCGGACCCATGACTGGTGCCTTACCCCGGGCACCCTAGTGATACAACATCAGAGAAAACCAGCGGAAATAAAACTTAAACATGTAAATAGACATGGATTAAGATGAAAGAAAATAGGCCAACCAAAACGGTTGCCTTTCAACATATATATATATAAACATTTGAACGCATAATCCTTACAACCCCGCCACAACAGCGATGCACTCTAAGATTTATACAACAACTATGACGGGACAGGGCCCCGCCATACCCCTGAATGTACAAGGACCTACAGACTCAGGGTAACATACCAAAGATAAGCCTCCGAAGGGACGGAGCTTCCCAAGACGCTGAAATGAGATCCTAACGCGGGGATCGACAACCGGTGTACTTCTACCTGCGGCATGAACGCACCGGGCGAGGTCGAGACAACAAGTACCAAGTATGTGAAACCGTAAAAATATCAGAATGAAATCATAATAGTCTATATAAAGCAGGAGACATGTATGATAACCAAACTACAGTTCACAACATAAAAGCAGTTATGTCAAGTCAGGGACTCACGCCCTCAAAGTCATCCCTCATGCCCGTGGAACTTCTTCCTCACTGCCGGCAGTCTAGGTACAAATCATGTGATACGATAACATGTCTCGCCCGTCTTATGGACCCAGATAGAAACGTGTGGGATACATTCCGGTTGAACCGTAGTCGAGTGAAATACATTCCCGGATGAACCGGTAGTCGAGTGAAATACATTCCCGGATGAACCGGTAGTCGAGTGAAATACATTCCCGGATGAACCGGTAGTCGAGTGAAATACATTACTTGCACAACAAGGCTATCACACGTAACATGGTCAAGTTTCATAACAACAAGCATAGGCAAGTTATACACAACTCAAGGTACTTTCATTTTATGTCAAAGTCCGGATTTTTAACCCTAAAGTACTACGTACGTTAAATTCCTTTTAAAGATCCATTTCTTTTACAAAGGTCACCCGATACCCGTAGTATAAAAATAGAGTGACTAACATTGTTAAGTAACCAAAATGCTTTCCTTTGTAAAATCAAGTAACAACCTTATTTTCCAAACGTTCAAGTTTGCCTAATTTCAGATGCTCAAGTTTCTCATTTTAGAAAAGGTTTCGTAGTTCATAGTTTTAATCCTTTAAAACATAATTCTCCTTTAAACGTTTTGAGAAATATATGTCTTATATGTGAGTAGGTTATTCTTGTTTATAATCAATCTTATTAAGCAGCCATGATCTAGGAAATGTAATATCATTTTGTCTCATCTTAGCTTCTATGCAGATGGAGGTTTCTACTGGTTTTAATACCATACTTCATTATTCAATACATTTTCCTTTATTAACGCTGCAGTGGTTTGTCGATACTCATTCTGATTTCCAAAATCAGTAAAACATTATTCATTTTATAACCAAGTACTCATTACTCACGAATGAGGTTTCACACTTTTAACAAAATTCATATCAATACCATTAAGTCAAGTCTCTTATCTTCAAAAAAATCAGTAAACCATTCTTTTATTCACTCTTAAGACGTTATACCTAACTTCCCATAAAGCTAGTACAACTCTTATGTTTTCAAAGCCAAGTATTACTCTTCTTTCAAAAAGGTCTTTTTGAAACACTTCAAGTTCTTTATTACTACACATCAAATCCGTTATAAGTCAAATCAGTTACCCTTTGAAACCATAAAGCATTTTCTTACCTACATAAAGTTGTTATACTGACTTCCCATAAAGCCGTTATAACACTTTATGTTTCAAACCAATCAAATACATTAAACACATGTACGCTCACTGCACTACATAGTTATACACATATCATGCTGAATGTGATAGGAAGAGGTTCACATACCTCGCGACGATTATCGACTAATAGCAAAATGCTCCAAGTACCTCAAACCGCCGGCTACTCCTAAGCTAAGTAGATCACGCCATACGTAGTACTTCAACCTATAGAGGCCACAAGGTGCCTATTAACATCCTAGATCTCAACGTAGAATATTCTACGTAAAATTCGGCGACTCCTCCCGCAACAAGCAGAAATCTCCTCCTCAATCGAGGCCGCTACCAAGCCAACCGTGGGGTTTGCACGTCTAACCTGACGTGTACAATTCTACTCACGCATTCTACACAAGTCTCATGTCTGATACCCTATGTAATTACAGTTGCACTTCTTAAAATTCAGCTTAAGTCGCAAGACATTGCCGTAAGTATTATTCGAGCTTAAGTCAAAAGACATTGCCGCACAACTATGCTCGATTCTATATATAGTATACTTAACTATATACTCCTACAACATGTAATTTCCAATTACCACGAAGGTCAAGAATGTTTACCTCGATAAGCCCAAAATTATCCGAGTTTATATGTCGATCCCGAGCAAGGTTTAGCTCCTACTCCGTGCGCTCCAACCCGCTCCAAACAACCCTTAAGTTCTAACCAACTTCTACTTAACACTTCAACCGACTATGAAGGTTTTTCCTTAGGGTTTCGTTTTTGTGGATGAGGAAGTATAATAGTATTTTCTGGCTTTTGTATAAGTGTAACTTGGGAAAACTACAAGGTATTTGGGCCAAGGTATTTGGGCATTATAACAATACTTGGATAGTATTTCTATACCACAAAAGGGGGTATTTATACGAGACAACAAGGCTAGGGGTGTACCCTACGGCCAGTGGCACTTCAAAGGGAGGGTGGCTCGCCAAGCTCACTCAAAGGGTGTGGTGGACGAAAACTTCACAAGGGAGAGGGAGGGATTTTTAACACTTAGAAAATATTTGGATGAAGAATTTCATCAACAAAGGGTGGGTATTTATAGGTCAAGCCATGGCCAACCAAGGGCCAAGATTCTTCCAAGTGTATAGCAAGTGTAAGGTCAAGATTTTGCCATGTGTCACCTTATCCATCTACACAAAATATCCTACCTAACCCTTGACCAAAATTTCAACACAAAAAACGTGCAAGACTAGCCCATTTGCCGTCCAACCTCTCCCAATGTAAGGGTGACACATGTCACCCTCCCGTTGGTCCAAAATGTTTCGTCTCTCGGAAAAATCCGCAAAAATTATTATTGACATAGCCAGAATTTTCCCTACGTAAGCTGTGGAAACGTTTCGTCGGAAAACGACTCTTTTTGACACTTGTGCACAATTTCGAACTTAGCCTAACTTTAAGGCTCAAATTTTATACGTACGTCCTCACGTACATACTCTGGAAATACGGGGTATAACATATCTAATGTGAGTCAAAGTCTTACAAGACAAGTTGGGGTGACACATGTCACACTCCTATTGATCCAAAATAATTCTTTCTCAAAATAATTCTATACTTGGCCAAAATATCACAAAATATCGTGGGCCTCACAACAACGTAAAATTTCCCGTGGGCCCCACATTACCAAATATGAGACTTCAAAATCCAAAACTAATTCCGTGACTCCAATTAGGAGAATTGAACTTCGAGTAATCAAATTGTCGTATTCACATTTTCGAATTAATTCCTTAAGAAAATGTAGTTATACTATCTTCCGACGTTCAAGTCTTACTTCCTTACTTACGTTCTCAAATACATGTCTTGGAACAACGGGGTGTAACAAAGACTGTGGCATCTCAAGTTCAGAAATTTCAAATGATTGTACATCACCTGGACTTGGAAGGTTTGAAGTCGAACGAACAATTCCTGGTTGGCTCATTAATTGAAAAACTACCTCCCTCGTGGAATGAGTTTATGAGTTACCTAAAACTCAAAATGAAAGAAATGACCCTAGAAGAACTTATTATCAAACTCCAAATTTAGGAGGATAATAAGAAGGCTATGCCAAAGGGTAAACAACCCGCTGAGGCAAAGGCAAACCTGGTGGAAGTTAAAGGGAGTTTGTCACGACCCGACTTCGAGCCCGTGACTGGTGCCTTACCCCGGGCACCCTAGTGATACAACATCAGAGATAATCAGCGGAAATAAAAACTTAAACAGGAAACAAGATATAACATAAGAAAACAGGCTAACCAAAACGGTCACCTTCATGTATATATATATAAACGAACAGTTACATCCTTTACAAACCCTGCCCACAACAGTACTACAGACCTCTAAGAGTGTAACCATGACTATGACGGACGAGGCCCCGCCATACCCTCAATGTACAAGTACTTACAATGACAGGACTATACCAAAGATAAGCCTCCGAGAAACGGAGCTTCCCAAACCGAATCATGATCCATGGCGAGGTTCCACAACCGATGTACCTCTACCTGCGGCATGAACGCAGCCCCCCGAAGGAGGTCAGTACAACATGTACTAAGTATGTGAAACTGAAAATACTGTAAATGAAATCACAACATAAAAACAGGCATGCCATGTCAGGGACTCACGCCCTCAAAGTCATCTCTCATGCCCGTGGAACTCCTTCCTCACTGCCGGCAGTCTAGGTATAAATCGTGTGATACGTATAACATGTCTCGGCCCATCCCATGGGACTCGAGGTGGAATCGCATGGTCACATTCCCGGCCCATCTCATGGACTCGGTGTCGGATCGTATGGTCACATTCCCGGCCCATCTCATGGACTCGGTGTCGGATCGTATGGTCACATTCCCGGTCCATCTCATGGACTCGGTGTCGTATCGGGTGGTATACATGTCTCGGCCCATCTCATGAGACTCGAGGTAGAATCGACCATAACATTTAAACTCTCTTTTAAGACAGATTAAGATAATACCATGCTTTCCTTTTAAAACAAACTAAGGAAATATCATGCCCTCCTTTTTAAACCGAAACACTTTCCTTTTTAAAATCAAGTAACAACATTCTTTTCCAAAAGTTCAAGTTGCATAATTTCAAATACTCAAGTCTCTTATTTTCGAAAGATTTCATAGTTCATAGTCTTAATCACTAAATAACGTAATCTCTTTTAAAACAATTTGCGTAACATATGCCTATGTGTGAGTAGGTTATACTTGTTTATAACAATCTTATTAAAGCAGCCATGATCTAGGAAATGTAATACAATTTTGTCTTATCTTAGCTTCTATGCAGATGGAGGTTTCTACTGGTTTTAATATAATTAATTATTTGTCAATACATTTTCCTTTATTAACGTTGCAGTGGTTTGTTCGATACTTATTCTCATTTCCAAATCAAGAAACATTATTCTTTAAAAACCAGGTACTCATTACTCACGAATGAGGTTTCACAACTTTTTAACAAAATTCATATCAAGTCAATTAAGTCAAGTCTCTTACCTTTCAAGATCAAGTCTCTTAACTTCTAAAATCAATAAACCATTCTTTTACCTACATAAAGTCGTTATAACTAACTTCCCATAAAGCTATTATAACACTTTATGTTTTAAACCAACCAAACCTCGTTTAGCACACGACGCTCACCGTACTACATAGTTCACAACAATCATGCTAGAAAAGATAGGAAGAGGTTCACATACCTCGCGACGATTATCGACAATTAGCAAAACGCTCCAAAGTACTATAACCCTGCTAGTCTTTTCCACCATTCAAGTAGAATACGCTACTCGTAGTACTTCAACCTATAAAGGCCACAAAACGTCTATCAACCTCTAGATCTCTTCGTAGAACAATTCTAAGTACAAGGTTCCTTATTCTACGGAAAATTCGCAGACCTCCCCGCAATCACATAAATAACCTCCCCCTAACAAGGTCTGCTACCAAGCAAACAACTCCAAGGGGATTACACGTCTAACCGGACGTGTTCAATTCTGCTTCACAATAATACTACACAAGTCTACTGTAAATACAGTTCAATCCTTTATAATCATCCTCCCAATATCTTATACTCAATTCTAAACTACTACAATATGTAATATCCAATTACAATAGGGGGACATAGATCATTACCTCGATAAGCCCAAAATTATCCAAGATTATAAGTCGATCCTGAGCAACGTTTAGCTCCAATTCCTACGCTCCAACCCGCTCCAAGCAACCCTTAGAAGTTTCTAAACAACTTCTCTTAACACTTCAGCCAAGCTATGAAGATTTCTCTAGGGTTTCATTTTGCGACTATTGGAATAAAGTAGTATTTCCGGGCTCCTAGTATTAAAATAACTTGGAATACAACTAGGGATACTAGGCTAAGGTATTTGGAATTATACAACAATACTTGAAGTATTTTCTACACAAGTGGGGGTGGACGAAAGCAACTACAAAGGGAGGGGATATTTTTGCCTTGGAAAGTCTTAAAGTGTGGGATGAAATTTGTCTTGCACTAAGGGGGTATTTATAGAGAATTCAAGGGTCATGGTCAATGCAAGTGTGTGGTAAGATTGGGCCATGTGTGTGTGGGTCCCACCACACCACATGGCCAACGAAAATGCTCTCCAAGTGTGATGGCCATTTCGGCCAAGGGGACAAGTGGCAAGACACTTGTCCCACCATTTCGGCCAAGGTGCCACATGGGGGTGACACGTGTCGCCCCCCTACTCGTCCAAAATATTTCGTCTTCCGAAAATATCCAAAATACCAAAAGTCTCAAAAACAAAGTGGGCCCCACAAAACCGTAAATTTCTCCCGTGGGTCCCACGTGATCATTTCCGAAAATAAAATCTCATAATTCTAATATAATCCAAGAAGCCCAAATACCAAATCTGGGAATCCAATTCCCATCAACGAACCTTTTTCCTTCACAAATCCCGGAAACTTTTCCGTCGAAAAATCACATCTTTCTTTCTTTCCAAAATTACTTTCGTAAACTCGTACGTACGCCCTCACATACACACCCTGGAACTACGGGGTATAAAATTCTTCCCCCCTTAGAAACATTCGTCCCGAATGTTCCTTCTAAGTCTCCAAACATACATGCGCCGGTATAGTCTCCACTACTACACTTACAATACCGATCACGCCATCAATGGCCAGAATATAACATGTGCGCAAAACTCAAATCCAAGCCAACGAGGAATCATTTCTAATCTCACAAAAAGCTCCTACTAGCTTCAATTTACTCTAAGGCCATTCCCGGCCTTCACGATCTGATTCTGGTCGAACGCATCCACGAACCCGTATGATGGTTACCTAAACTTGGGCCTAGCACCCTCGTGACCCTATCACATAGCGGGACCACCACAAATTGACCCCACCCCATTCCGGGCTACGGGTTGACCCGCGACCTTACCTCAACCCGACCCATTTCGCGCCAAACTCTCTCGTTCCCTAATCCGGAACAAACTTACTAACTCACATCATGAAAGCTACCACTTCTATCTCACACTACTTGTCACGACCCGAACCGGGGCCCGTGACTGGTGCCTTACCCCGGGCACCCTAGTGATACAACATCAGAGAAAATCAGCGGAAATAAAAAAAACATGAACATGAAACAAGAGATATGATAAAAACAGCAACCAAAAGCATTGCCTTCTTGCGTATATCTGACCGAATCGAAGCATATCCTTTACAACCCCGCCCACAACAAGATTACAGACTTCTAAGAAAGTGACAACAACTATGACGGACAGGCCCCGCCATACCTCAATGTACAAGAACCCATGCACTGTGGTAACATACCACAAGATAAGCCTCCGAGAAACGGCTTCCTAATATCTTGAATCCGTGATCCTATGGCGAGGATCCACAACCGATGTACCTCTACCGCGGCATGAACGCACCCGGGCGAGGTCAAGACAACAGTACCAAATATGTGAAATCAAATATCGTAAATGAAATCATGACAGTCTATATAAAACATGAGACATGTATGATAACCAAACTACAGTTTACAACATAAAAGTAGTCATGTCAAGTCGTGACTCACACCTCAAGTCATCCTCACGCCCGTGGAACTCCTTCCTCACCGCCAGCCTAGGTATAAATCGTATGATACGTATAACATGTCTCGCCCATCCCACGGGACTCGAGGTGGAATCGTGTGGAATACATGTCTCGGCCATCTCACGGGACTCGATAGGAATCGTATGGAACACATGTCTCGCCCATCTCATGGGACTCGATAGAATCGTATGGAATACATGTCTCGCCCATCTCACGGGACTCGATAGAATCGTATGGAATACATGTTTCGCCCATCTCATGGGACTCGATAGGAATCGTATGGAATACATGTCTCGCCCATCTTATGGGACTCGATAGGAATCGTATGGAATACATGTCTCGCCCATCTCACGGGACTCGATAGGAATCGCTCACAACCAATCGACGGCCTCCATCGAGAGACGCGCGGTATAGAAATACGATTTGCACAACAAGGCTATCACACGCAAACATAGGCAAGTTACACACAACTCAAGGTACTTTCATTTTATGTCAAAGTCCGGTTTTAACCTCAAAGTACTACATACGTTAAATTCTTTTAAAAGATCCATTTCTTTTACAAAGGTCACCCGATAATTCGTAGTATTAACATAGAGTGACTAACATTTATAAGTAAACCAAAACACTTTCCTTATTAAAATCAAGTAACAACATTTTTTTCCAAAAGTTCAAGTTTTCCTAATTTCAAATGCTCAAGTCTCTTATTTTTGAAAGATTCCATAGATCATAGTCTTAATCACTTAACGTAATCTCTTTTTAAAACAATTGAGTAACATATGCCTTATGTGTGAGTAACTTGTTCTTGCTTATAACCATCTTATTACAGCAGCCATGATCTAGGAAATGTAATACAATTTTGTCTTATCTTAGCTTCTATGCGGATGGAGGTTTCATCTGGTTTTAATATAATTAATTAGTCAATACATTTTCCTTTACTAACGCCGCAATGGTTTGTTCGATACTTATTCTCATTTCCAAATCAAGAAACATCAATCTTTAAAAACCAAGTACTCATTACTCATGAATGAGGTTTCACATTTTTTAAAAATATTAATATCAAGTCAATTAAGTCAAGTCTCTTATCTTTCAAGATCAAGTTTCTTAACTTCTAAAATCAATAAACCATTCTATTACTTACATAAAGTCGTTATAACTAACTTCCCATAAAGCTATTATAACACTATATGTTTTAAACCAACCAAAACTCGTTTAGCACACGTACGTCTACCGTACTACATAGTTCACAACAATCATGCTAGAAAAGATAGGAAGAGGCTCACATACTCGCGACGATTATCGACAAATAGCAAAACGCTCCAAGTACTTCAACCCGTCGGCTACTCCTTAAGCCAAGTAGATCACGCCACACGTAGTACTCCACTCCTAAAATGGTCATAGTACTTCTATCAAACCTTTCTTACCATTGAAGACTTATACCAATAAAAATCCTCTAATTCTACGGAAAATTGGCAGACTTCCCGCTTTTACTCACTTTTCCATCTTTCTCCAAGGCCCGAATAACCGTAATTATATGCCATATATAAGGCGTAATAATTAAACAACATAAAGAAGGGATTACATGCCCAAACGATAACGCGTTTACTATCACGCCTTCATAATAACAATAAGTAAAAGAAGGGATTACGCTACCAACCGTAACGCGTTTACTATCACGCCTTCAATACAATACAATAATTAAAAAGGATCACACGCCAAACGGAACGCGATTGAACAATCTTCCTTAATGTAAATGTAAATACAGTCCAAAGTAAATACAGTCCTTAAGTGGGGGTCCTTGGCCAACTTTGTCCATTTTACTTATCCAATTACTTCATTAGTTATCCAACTTATATTTCATTCTTAATATAAGTTATAGTTACTTGTTAAATACTTCTTCACAAGTAAGATACGTTTGATACGTTGGATACGTTTTACCATTTTAATGGCGAACGCCAATCCTTTCTTTTAACAAGTTAACAAGATCCAACTCTTCCAAACTTTACTCCATATATTATATACTCCATAATATACTTATAATATATGTATAATAACCAATTCACAAAGAGGTTAAGGTTTACTACCTCAAATAGCCCAAAAATATCCAAGTTCTTAAAGTCGCTCCAAGCAAGTCTTAGCTCCAAATCTTTACGTTCCAATCCGCTACAAGAAACCCATAGAAGCTCCTAACCAACTTCTCTTCAAGAATCAACTCCAAAAAGTGAAGAACACTTAGGGTTTCCAACTAGCAACTTTCGGCCAAGGCAACAAATAGAGGTTAGGGGTGTGAAATCTTTTCCATCTCTTGGTACACAATATTCCTAACACCTTAGGGAAGAACACTTGAGAGTTTAAGAATTGTTGGACAAATTTTGCTCAAGAAATGGGGGCAAAGCCGAGAGCTCTAGGTCAAGGGAGAAGGGAGGGAATTTCTTGTCTTGAAATGTCTAAGTGTGGAAGATTTCATCAACTAAGGGTGCATATATAGGACAACCAAGGGCTAGGATGAAGGCAAGTGTGTGGTTGAGATTGGGGACAAGTGTGTGTGGGCCCCACAAGCCACTTGTCCAACTAAAATATCTTGCAAGACAAGGCCACTTGTCTTGCCACTTGTCTAGCTAATTTCGGCCAACAGCCACCTAGGGGTGACACGTGTCGCCATCCTATTCGTCCAAAATATTTCATCTTCCGAAAATATCCATAATGGCCAAAATCTCAAAAACAAAGCGGGCCCCACAAAACCGTAAATTTTTCCCGTGGCCCCACGTGACCATTTCCGAAAATAAAATCTCAAAATTCTAATATAATTCAAGAAGCCCAAATACCAAATCTGGGAATCCAATTCCCATCAACGAACATTTTTCCTTTACAAAAACCGGAAACTTTTCCGTCGAAAAATCACATCTTTCTTCCTTTCCAATTTTTACGTCAGATTCTCGTACGTACGTCCTCGCATACATACCCTGGAACTACGGGGTATAACATTCTTCCCCCCTTAGAAACATTCGTCCCGAATGTTCCTTCTAAGTCTCCAAACGTACTTGCGTCGGTATAGTCTCCACTACTATACTTACAAACCGATCATGCCACCAATGGCCGTAATATAACATGCGCAAAACTCAAATCCAAGCCAACGAGGAATCACCTCGACGATGTAAAGACAACACCAACTCTCGCTCCTGGTCCAAAGGATACTTCCTTCGCACCTTCACTTCACAAAAATGATCACTTCCATCTCTTAGCACACGTTCACTTCCTTCCTTACTTGTCGTACACTTCTAACACCCGAACTCTTTCCGAACGCACCACACTTCCCATCGCTTCAGTTTCCAAAACCTTGGAGTCACTACCTCCAAACTCGGTCATCTCACTAGTTTCAATTCCCACAAAGGCCATCCCCGGCCTTCACGATCCGATTCTGGTCGAACGCATCCACGAACCCGTACGATGGTTACCTAAACCTGGGCCTAGCGCTCGTGACCTACCACCGCGGGACCACCTCGAATCGACCCACCACATTCCGGGCTACGGGTTGACCCGCGAATGGTCCTCAACCCGACCCATAACCGCGCCAAACTCTTGTTTCCCCCGATCCGGAGCAATCTCACTAACCCAGTCACGAAAACCTAGTGGTCTTCTTAGCTCAACTACCCTCTTATAATTCACACCACTCAGGGATTTATCACACAATTTTACCCCTCGTATACTATGGTCTCCGACAAAGGTCAATCGTAAACAAAATCTTTTACCCAACTTCCCCTTTACTAACCAGGCCTCTAAATCATAATTTAACAAAAAGCTATCGGAACATAATACTTAGCACATCATCATATCAACAACGCATACCAGTCTCTAGAGGGGTAAGAATATACCTGTATCAACTGCTTCATTTCACCTCGTCGCTCTAATCATAATCACCTTGCCGCGCATAGCTATAGGCGAGGAACTCGCCATCGACGTGAGGCTGCGTCATTCTACTTGTATCTCTTCCAGATAGCCTTCGTCACATGGCCCTCGACGGCCGCAGTGAAACAAGCACCGATAAAGACGACATTCCCGTGATGGCGCCTGTCACATCGTGCACCGAGGGAAACATGAACCCGACTGGCTAGAACCCATGTATACCGCGGAACTGAAGCCCGAGCTCGATCGCCTCACGAATACCGAACGCCCCAAGACTATGGAGGACCACTCAGACCGAAGGTGCATAACTAGCTCTTTGTTGAGGCGGTCCGCCGCAAGTTACCAAAGGACCTCGCTGTTCGTCTTCTTCTGATCCCGGTCATTCCGTCGACCTCTCTCCGTGCCTCACATCCTAGTGCATGAGCTGCGCACGCGGCAATGTCCATGCCGGTGAAGAGCTACACCAACAAGCTCTCGCCAAGTAATCATCGAGCCCGGTGGCGTGGCGGTGCACTCGTCCTCCATATCTGCTACTAAAGCGGGGACATACCGAGCCAACGAGTCAAACTCCACGTTGTACTCCCTAACCGCACGCCCGGCCCGCTTTAACGTCAAAAACTGTTTACCCGAGCCCTCCTCATCCGCGAGGCAAGAAATGTGCAAGAAATGCCTTGAGAACTCGTCCCAACTGCTGGAGCGCATGCTCTCCTGGCGATTCCATGAATCAAAACCGATCGCCAGTATCGCGCACCGATGTGAACCTAGGACCACCGACTCGGTCTCCGTTCGATCACTCTCATGATCCGTCAGAATCGCTTGATGAACTCGCGGATCATCCTCGTGCCTCGACCAGAAACTCGCGTCGCAACTCAGAAAGTCCCGCAGTCTCAAACTATCCGATCTCGGGTGAACTACGGGTACTACCGGTACCGGAATTGCTGCATCCAGCCTATCCTCGTGCCTTGCCACTATCCTAGCCAATAACTGGGCCATCTCCTTGTAACCCATCTCCTCTGTTCCTTGTCGTGGGTCTGACGTCTCAGGTACTGTGGCCTCAGTAGAGACCGCCGCTACTCCACTCGCAGCTCCCTCTGCTGCCTTGCCCTCCTGGGCCCCGATTGCCTTGTGTGGAGGCATAACTGGCACATAAGAATACGTCAGAGGGAGTCCAACTTACAACACAACTCTAAGGCACGATCTCAGAATGAGAAGAATGGAAACCAATCCTAAATATCTTGTAGCCTCCTGATTATAGATGTGGTGCACAACACACCGATAATCAAGACTCTACTAGATACGGTGCAGAGACACTTTCCGAGGATTAACTGCTCTGATACCACTTTTGTCACGACCCGAACCGGGGCCCGTGACTGGTGCCTTACACCGGGCACCCTAGTGATACAACATCAGAGAAAATCAGCGGAAATAAAAAAAACATGGACATGAAACAAGAGATATGATAAAAAAACAGGCCAACCAAAATAAAGCTTTCTTGCATATATACTGACCGAATAGCTACATCCTTTACAACCCCGCCCACAACAAGATTTCAGACTTCTAAGAAAGTGACAACAACTATGACGGACAGGCCCCGCCATACCACGAATGTACAAGAACCTGCTGCACTCGTGGTAACATACCACAAGATAAGCCTCCGAGAAACGGCTTCCAATACGCTGAATCAGTGATCCTATGGCGAGGATCCACAACCGATGTACTTACTGCGGCATATACGCAAATTCCGGGCGAGGTCGATAACAGTACCAAGTATGTGAAATCAAATATCAGAATGAAATCATGACATCATATAAAATAGAGACATGTATCATAACCAAACTACGATTTACAACATAAAAGTAGTCATGTCAAGTCGTGGACTCACACCCTGAAGTCATCCTCATGCAGTGGAACTTTCTTTCGCTGCACGGCGATCTAGGTATAAATCGATGATACGTATAACATGTCTCGGCCCATCCATGGGACTCGAGGTGGAATCGTGTGGAATACATGTCTCGGCCCATCTCATGGGACTCGATAGGAATCGTATGGAATACATGTCTCGCCCATCTTATGGGACTCGATAGAATCGTATGGAATACATGTCTCGCCCATCTCGTGGGACTCGATAGGAATCGTATGGAATACATGTCTCGCCCATCTCATGGGACTCGATAGGAATCGTATGGAATACATGTCTCGCCCATCTCATGGGACTCGATAGGAATCGTTCACAACCAATCGACGCCTCCATCGAGACGCAGCAGATAGAAATACGATTGCACAACAAGGCTATCACACGCAAACATAGGCAAGTTACACACAACTCAAGGTACTTTCATTTTATGTCAAAGTCCGGGTTTTAACCTCAAAGTACTACATACGTTAAATTCTTTTAAAAGATCCATTTCTTTTACAAAGGTCACCCGATACCCGTAGTATTAACATAGAGTGACTAACATTTATAAGTAAACCAAAACACTTTCCTTATTAAAATCAAGTAACAACATTCTTTTCCAAAAGTTCAAGTTTGCCTAATTTCAAATGCTCAAGTCTCTTATTTTCAAAGATTCCATAGATCATAGTCTTAATCACTTAACGTAATCTCTTTTAAAACAATTGAGTAACATATGCCTTATGTGAGTAGCTTGTTCTTGCTTATAACCATCTTATTACAGCAGCCATGATCTAGGAAATGTAATACAATTTTGTCTTATCTTAGCTTCTATGCAGATGGAGGTTTCTACTGGTTTTAATATAATTAATTAGTCAATACATTTTCCTTTACTAACGCTGCAATGGTTTGTTCGATACTTATTCTCATTTCCGAAATAAGTAAAACATCAATCTTTAAAAAACAAGTACTCATTACTCACGAATGAGGTTTCACACTTTTTTAACAAAATTCATATCAAGTCAATTAAGTCAAGTCTCTTATCTTTCAAGATCAAGTCTCTTAACTTCTAAAATCAATAAACCATTCTATTACTTACATAAAGTCGTTATAACTAACTTCCCATAAAGCTATTATAACACTATATGTTTTAAACCAACCAAAACTCGTTTAGCACACGTACGTCTACCGTACTATATAGTTCACAACAATCATGCTAGAAAAGATAGGAAGAGGTTCACATACCTCGCGACGATTATCGACAAATAGCAAAACGCTCCAAGTACTTCAACCCGTCGCTACTCCTAAGCCAAGTAGATCACGCCACACGTAGTACTCCACTCCTAAAATGGTCATAGTACTTCTATCAAACCTTTCTTACCATTGAAGACTTATACCAATAAAAATCCTCTAATTCTACGGAAAATTGCAAAGACTTCCCGCTTTTACTCACTTTTCCATCTTTCTCCAAGGCCCGAATAACCGTAATTATATGCCATATATAAGGCATAATAATTAAACAACATAAAGAAGGGGATTACACGCCCAAACGGTAACGCGGTTTACTATCACGCCTTCATAATAACAATAAGTAAAAGAAGGGGATTACGCGCCCAACCGGTAACGCGGTTTACTATCACGCCTTCAATACAATACAATAATTAAAAAGGGGATCACACGCCCAAACGGAACGCGATTGAACAATCTTCCCCTTAACAGAAATGTAAATACAGTCCAAAGTAAATACAGTCCTTAAGTTGGGGTCCTTGGCCAACTTTGTCCATTTTACTTATCCAATTACTTCATTAGTTATCCAACTTATATTTCATTCTTAATATAAGTTATAGTTACTTGTTAAATACTTCTTCACAAGTAAGATACGTTTGATACGTTGGATACGTTTTTACCATTTTAATGGCGAACGGCCAATCCTTTCTTTTAACAAGTTAACAAGATCCAACTCTTCCAAACTTTACTCCATATATTATATACTCCATAATATACTTATAATATATGTATAATAACCAATTCACAAAGAGGTTAAGGTTTACTACCTCAAATAGCCCAAAAATATCCAAGTTCTTAAAGTCGCTCCAAGCAAGTCTTAGCTCCAAATCTTTACGTTCCAATCCGCTACAAGAAACCCATAGAAGCTCCTAACCAACTTCTCTTCAAGAATCAACTCCAAAAAGTGAAGAACACTTAGGGTTTCCAACTAGCAACTTTCGGCCAAGGCAACAAATAGAGGTTAGGGGTGTGAAATCTTTTCCAACTCTTGGTACACAATCTTCCTAACACCTTAGGGAAGAACACTTGAGAGTTTAAGAATTGTTGGACAAATTTTGCTCAAGAAATGGGGGCAAAGCCGAGAGCTCTAGGTCAAGGGAGAAGGGAGGGAATTTCTTGTCTTGAAATGTCTAAGTGTGGAAGATTTCATCAACTAAGGGTGCATATATAGGACAACCAAGGGCTAGGATGAAGGCAAGTGTGTGGTTGAGACTGGGGACAAGTGTGTGTGGGCCCCACAAGCCACTTGTCCAACTAAAATATCTTGCAAGACAAGGCCACTTGTCTTGCCACTTGTCTAGCTCATTTCGGCCAAGAGCCACCTAGGGGGTGACACGTGTCGCCCTCCTATTCGTCCAAAATATTTCATCTTCTGAAAATATCCATAATGGCCAAAATCTCAAAAACAAAGCGGGCCCCACAAAACCGTAAATTTCTCCCGTGGGCCCCACGTGACCATTTCCGAAAATAAAATCTCAAAATTCTAATATAATTCAAGAAGCCCAAATACCAAATCTGGGAATCCAATTCCCATCAACGAACATTTTTCCTTTACAAAAACCGGAAACTTTTCCGTCGAAAAATCACATCTTTCTTCCTTTCCAATTTTTCTGTCGTATTCTCGTACGTACGTCCTCGCATACATACCCTGGAACTACGGGGTGTAACACTACTCATGGAATTATCACGCTAATATTCCACGTACTACACATTCTGACAAGGATTAACCGTAAATCTTTCACTTAAGATGGCTCGCATCTAAGATCTCAACTGTTATCAAACTTCTAAGGCTCACCATTTTTTCCTAACCCCCAAACTTACCTTTTTCAACTAACCATGTTCTCTATATCATAATTAACACAATGCTACCCATACATAGCACTCAATCAAGATCATCATATCAAGCATACTAATCTCTAGAGGGGTAAGAATATACCTGTATTAATCGCTCACTTTCCTTCGCCGCTTCTAATCATAATCCCGCTCGGCGCATAGCTATAGAAGGTGATGAACCTGCCACTGACCCGGTAGGCTGCGTCATTCTTCCTGTATCCCTCCTACTAGGACAGTCTCTCGTCACATGGCCGTGACGGCCGTAGGTGAAACAAGCACCAGTAAAAAGACGACATTCCCCGGGATGACGCCTGCCACATCGTGCACACTGAGGGGGACATGAATCCAGCTGGCTAGAACCCATGTATATCTGTGAACCAGAAGCCCTGGAGCTCTGACCAGCTCCCGAATACCCGAACGCCCCAAGGCGTGGAGGACCACTGCATCGGGCGAGGTGCATAACTAGCTCTTCCGAGGCGGTCCGCCTCGAAAGTTACCAGCGACCATTCTGCTCGCCCTTCTCGCCGATCTCGGTCATTCCGTCGACCCTCCGCCTCACATCCAAGTGCATAAGCTGCATGCGGGCAATGTCCATGCCCTGAAGAGCTACACTGAGCAACTCTGCTAGGTAATCATCGAGCCCTCGTGACATATCGCACTCTATCCTCCATTTCGCCACTAAATCGGGGACATAACGAGCCTACGAGTCAAACTCTACGTTGTAATCCCGATCCGTTCGCCCGTTCTGCCTCAACATCAAAAATCTGTCACCAACCTCCTCATCCGCGAGGCAAGAAATGTGCAAGAAATGCCTTTGAGAACTCGTCCCATACAGCTGGAAGTGCATGCTCTCCCCGGGACAGCTCCCACGAATCAAACCAGTCGACTGCAGTATCACGCAGCCGATGCGAACCTAAGACCACCGACTCGGTCTCCGAAGCCTTGATCACTTTCATGATCCGATGTAACTGTCGGATGAACTCTTGCGGATCATCCTCAGGCCTCGACCCATAAAACTCGCGGGCGCATGACTCGTAAAGTCCCAAGTCTCAAACTATCCGGCACTGGGTGAACTATGGGTACTATCGGGATCGCCAGATCCACCTATCCTCGTGTCGTGCCACGATCCTGGCCAATAACTGGGCCATCTCCTTGTAACCCATATCCTCTCGCTTCCTGGCCGCGGACCGAGGCTCGTGTATCGTGGTCTCAGAGATCGCCACGTTTACTCGCAACTCCTCTCGCTTCGCCCTTCGCCCCGATTGCCTGCGTGAGGCATAATCGCACATAAGAATACGTCGGAGGAGTCCAACTCATAACACGTATCTAAGGCACGATCTCACAATGAGAAGAATGGAAACCAATCCTAAATATCTCGCAGCCTCACGATTATAGGTGGTGCACAACACGCCGATAATCAAGACTCTACTAGATACGGTCTGTAGACACTTTCCGAGGACTAACTGCTCTGATACCACTTTTGTCACGACCCGACTTCGAGCACGTGACTGGTGCCTTACCCCGGACACCCTAGTGATACAACATCAGAGATAATCAGCGGAAATAAAAACTTAAACAGGAAACAAGATATAACATAAGAAAACAGGCTAACCAAAACGGTCACCTTCATGTATATATATATAACCGAACAGTTACATCCTTTACAAACCCTGCCCACAACAGTACTACAGACCTCTAAGAGTGTAACCATGACTATGATGGGACAGGGCCCCGCCATACCCCTGAATGTACAAGTACTTACAATGACAGGGGACTATACCAAAGATAAGCCTCCGGAGAAACGGAGCTTCCCAAACCGCTGAACTGTGATCCTATGAGCGAGGATCCACAACCGATGTACCTCTACCTGCGGCATGAACGCAGCCCCCCGAAGGAGGTCAGTACAACAGGTACTAAGTATGTGAAACTGAAAATACTGTAAATGAAATCACAACATAAAAGCAGTCATGCCATGTCAGGGACTCACGCCCTCAAAGCCATCCCTCATGCCCGTGGAACTCCTTCCTCACTGCCGGCAATCTAGGTATAAATCGTGTGATACGTATAACATGTCTCGGCCCATCCCATGGGACTCGAGGTGAAATCGCATGGTCACATTCCCGGCCCATCTCATGGACTCGGTGTCGGATCGTATGGTCACATTCCCGGCCCATCTCATGGACTCAGTGTCGGATCGTATGGTCACATTCCCGGTCCATCTCATGGACTCGGTGTCGGATCAGGTGGTATACATGTCTCGGCCCATCTCATGGGACTCGAGGTAGAATCAGCCATAACATTTAAACTCTCTTTTAAGACAGATTAAGATAATACCATGCTTTCCTTTTAAAACAAACTAAGGCAATATTATGCCCTCCTTTTTAAACCGAAACACTTTCCTTTTTAAAATCAAGTAACAACATTCTTTTCCAAAAGTTCAAGTTGCATAATTTCAAATACTCAAGTCTCTTATTTTCGAAAGATTTCTTAGTTCATAGTCTTAATCACTAAATAACGTAATCTCTTTTAAAACAATTTGCGTAACATATGCCTATGTGTGAGTAGGTTATACTTGTTTATAACAATCTTATTAAAGCAGCCATGATCTAGGAAATGTAATACAATTTTGTCTTATTTTAGCTTCTATGCAGATGGAGGTTTCTACTGGTTTTAATATAATTAATTATTTGTCAATACATTTTCCTTTATTAACGCTGCAGTGGTTTGTTCGATACTTATTCTCATTTCCAAATCAAGAAACATTATTCTTTAAAAACCAGGTACTCATTACTCACGAATGAGGTTTCACAACTTTTTAACAAAATTCATATCAAGTCAATTAAGTCAAGTCTCTTATCTTTCAAGATCAAGTCTCTTAACTTCTAAAATCAATAAACCATTCTTTTACCTACATAAAGTCGTTATAACTAACTTCCCATAAAGATATTATAACACTTTATGTTTTAAACCAACCAAACCTCGTTTAGCACACGTACGTCTACCATACTACATAGTTCACAACAATCATGCTAGAAAAGATAGGAAGAGGTTCACATACCTCGCGACGATTATCGACAATTAGCAAAACGCTCCAAAGTAATATAACCCTGCTAGCCTTTTCCACCCTTCAAGTAGAATACGCTACTCGTAGTACTTCAACCTATAAAGGCCACAAAACGTCTATCAACCTCTAGATCTCTTCGTAGAACAATTCTAAGTACAAGGTTCCTTATTCTACGGAAAATTCGCAAAGACTCCCCCGCAATCACATAAATAACCTCCCCCTAACAAGGCCTGCTACCAAGCCAACAACTCCAAGGGGATTACACGTCTAACTGGACGTGTTCAATTCTGCTTCACAATAATACTACACAAGTCTACTGTAAATACAGTCCAATGTAAATACAGTTCAATCTTTTATAATCATCCTCCCAATATCTTATACTCAATTCTAAACTACTACAATATGTAATATCCAATTACAATAGGGGGACATAGATCATTACCTCGATAAGCCCAAAATTATCCAAGATTATAAGTCGATCCTGAGCAATGTTTAGCTCCAATTCCTACGCTCCAACCCGCTCCAAGCAACCCTTAGAAGTTTCTAAACAACTTCTCTTAACACTTCAACCAAGCTATGAAGATTTCTCTAGGGTTTCATTTTGCGACTATTGGAATAAAGTAGTATTTCCGGGCTCCTAGTATTGAAATAACTTGGAATACAACTAGGGATACTAGGCTAAGGTATTTGGGATTATACAACAATACTTGAAGTATTTTCTACACAAGTGGGGGGGGGGGGGTGGACGAAAGCAACTACAAAGGGAGGGGATATTTTTGCCTTGGAAAGTCTTAAAGTGTGGGATGAAATTTGTCTTGCACTAAGGGGGGTATTTATAGAGAATTCAAGGGTCATGATCAATGCAAGTGTGTGGTCAAGATTGGGCCATGTGTGTGTGTCACGACCCGTTCCGGGGCCAGTGACTGGTGCCTTACCGGGGCACCCAAGTAGACATACATCAGAGTAATCAGCGGAATATAAAAACAAGACATGAAACAAATGTAAATTGAGACATAGTTTATCGGAAGAAAGTCGCCTTTCGGCATATATATATATATAAAGAGTGAACAGTTACATCCCAACTTTACAACATGACTACAGACCTCTAGGAATGTAAACAACTATGGCGGGACAGGGCCTCGCCATACCCTGAATGTACATATATCTACAACATCAGGGAGAACCATACCAAAAGTCGAGCCTCCGGAGAAGATGAAGCTCCTGACACCAAAGTAGAGATCCTAAGGATGTGGATCTAGCACCTGATTTCCCTTACCTGCGGCATGAACGCAACCCCCCGAAGGAGGTCAGTACAACAGGTACCAAGTATGCGAAATCAGAAGCATCAAGTAAAATCAAAGTATTTAAAACCATTTGCAAATACAATCAGTTCAAATGCACATAGTGCCACAACATAAACAAGAGCAAAATAGACATAATGTAACTGGTCTTTTCTAGGCCGCGAATGATCGAAGCAAGGCCAATCGCCCATAGTATCATTTTGCGTGCCTAATCCTGGACTTCCCGCAGCCCGCATAGGTCACACATGCACCGCATGAGGTATTCCTCGCGACGGGGTAGCTAACCCCTGCATTCTCTCCGGACTCCCGCAGTCCGCATAGTCTCATAGACCGCATAGTCACAGAGACCGCATAGGGCATCCCCGTGGGATAAAACACCGGAATGATCAATCACGAACTCCCGCAGCCTCGCGTAGTCACACGCATCGTGATAGCCGTATAGACTCGCATCAAGGGTGGCAAGCCTCGGTATAACAAGTCAAGGGTATGTGATATAATAACAAGATAATGCTTAACGTTTAACAACGTAAGCACAACAAGAATGACCCCCTTTCACAACATCACAAGACACTAACACACGTAGCATCATAATATGTCTACTTATCAAACAATCTTACTACACTTTACAGAAATCAATACAAGGTTTTTATAAACAAATAAGTAAACAGTTCCTTTTATCTTTCTTAAGTTGTTATACCTAACTTCCCATAAAGCTAGTATAACTCTTAAGCTTTTTGTTTAAAACCAAATATTACTCTTCTGTTAAAAATGATTCAATATTCTTTTGAAATACTTCAAGATTCTTATTATTCAGGCTTAAGTCAAAAGACATTGCCGTAACAGTACGTCCAGTTAACACACGTACGTCTACCGTACTATATATATTTTAAAATATCATGCTCAAGAGTATAGGAAGAATCACATACCTTCTCGGCGAAAACCACCTGCCAAGTCGAATATGTCGCGCGCAGAGAATCAACCTATAATAGTCAGATACGTCTATCAATGTCAAGACTACTCTATAGACTATTCTAAGCAGAGGGTTCATTATTCTACGAAAAATTGGGCAGCACTTCCCTACCCGTCAAGCTACACAAGTTCATCAGAATACAAATCCTATGTAAGTACAGTTCAATACTTCTTTATTATTCTTCTGATGTGATTTCAGTTCAATTCTATTCTTTAATATCCTTCTATATCTTATACTCAAATCTTAACTATTCTTATATGTAATATCCAATTACAATAGAAGGACAAGAGTATTTACCTCGATAAGCCCAAAATTATCCAAGTTAAATGTCGATCCTGAGCAAGGTTTAGCTCCTAATTTGTACGCTCCGATAGCTCCAAGAAACCCTTAGAAGTTTCTAACAACTTCTACTTAAATACTACAAGGGATTTGGGGCTAGGGTATTTAGGAATAGTAACTATACTTGAAAGACAACTTTTCTACCAAGGGAGGGGGGTAGGTTTCGGCTAGGGCTCGTGGATGGGGGGCGACGAGCTTGGACGCAATGCTATAAGAGAGGGGAGGGATTTGTCAAGACGTGGAGTATTGATTTGTGGATGAAGAAAACCTTGAGTTGTGGGTATTTATAGGCCAACCAATGGCTAAGATGAAGCCAAGTGGTAGGCAAGTGTAAGGTGGAGATTTAGGCAAGTGTCCTTATCCATCTACTACACAAATATCCTACCAACTCCTTGACCAAAAACTAAGCCACAAAATCGTCCAACCCTTGCCCAAGTTGCCGTCCATATGAGGGTGACAAGTGTCACCCTCCCGTTGGTCCAAAATATTTCGTCTCTCGGAAAAATCCGCAAAAATTATAAATGACATAGCCTTAATTTACCCTACGCAAGTTTTGAAAAACGTTTCGTCGGAAAACCATTCGTTTCGTGGGTTGTGCACAAATTTCGCCCAAAGTGCCTATCTTAAGGCTAAACTTTTGCAGACGCACGCCCCACGCATACTCGAAAATACGGGGTATAACATTCTCCCCTCCTTAGAAACATTCGTCCCGAATGTTCCTTCCCAAGACGGATAACGATGAAGTCTCTCACAACTTAAACAGTTTGCAAATGCCACACATGGCCACAATACATCACTTAAGCAAATATGTTAAAAAAAAAAATTACAAGTAGGAAAGTGAGTTACCTGGAGGTGTGGGGAATATGTGAGGATACTTCTGCCTCATGTCCTCCTCTGCTTCCCACGTCATCTCTTCCCTGAGCTCGTTCCGCCACAAGACTTTGACGGAAGCCACGTCCTTAGTCCGCAGACGCCTAACCATACGATCGATTATCGCTATGGGAATCTCCTCATACGATAACCCCTCGGTCACCTGGACATCGTCAATCGGGTGTACCCTATATGGATCCCCGATACATCTCCTCAGCATAGAAACATGAAACACCGGATGCACTGCCTCCAGATCGGACGGCAGATCCAACTCATAGGCAACCTTGCCTACCCTCGCGACAATCGATACGCCCAATGTACCTTGGCCGAGTTTCTTCCTCCCGAATCTCATCACACCCTTCATGGGTGACACCTTCAGAAAACCCAATCATCAACCTCGAACTCGGATGCCGACGACGATGATCTGCATATGACTTCGCCGACTACAGCCGCCAAGAACCGCTCTGGATAAGCTTCACCTTATCCATCGCTGCTGCACCAAATCGTCCCACTAATCGCACTCGCCCACATCAAACCAGCCTATCGGCGATCTGCACTTCCTCCCATACAAGGCCTCATAAGGCGCCATCTCGAATACCGAGTGGTAGCTATTATTATACGCAAACTCAACTAGAGGCAAATGATCCTCCCAACACTCGGTCAATAACACAGCTCGCAGATATCCTCAAGAGTGCGGATAGTGCGCTCTGCTGTCCGTGCTCGTGGATGGAATGCGATTTGCTCACTGCGTCCTAAACCCTTCGGAAAGACCTCCGGAAGTTAGTCGTAAATCGCCTTCGTCATGCGATATGATCGAAATAGGGACTCCATGCAGTCTGACGATCTCTCGGATGTAAAGTCTGGCATAATCCTCAGCCGAAAAAGTCGTCCTGATGGGAAGAAAGTGGGCTGATTTTGTCAGCCTGTCGACGATAACCCAGATAGAATCATGCTTCCTCTGAGTGCGAGGTAATCCTGTGATAAAGTCCATGTTGATCACCTCCCACTTCCAGGTCGGGATCTCTATCGTCTACAACAAACCACCAGGCCTCTGGTGCTCTACCTTCACCTGCTGACAACACGGGCACTGAGCCACAAACTCTGTAACGTCCCTCTTCAAGCCATCCCACCAATACACAACCGAGGTCGTGGTACATCTTGGTCGACCGGATGGATAGAGTAACGTCGCGCAGGTGCTTCCCTAGAACTCGCCAAGTCCTGCAATATCCGGAACACACAACTCGCCCTCGAACCTTAGCACCCCATCGTGCTACTCAAAAGGACCCTTCCTCACGAAGAGCCGTATCACGGCAGCGTCAAACCGGATCCTCAAATTGTTGCCTCTTCACCTCCTCGACGATGGAAGACTCGGCAACCTCTCGAACTCGAACCCCACTGCTATCAGAATCAATCAAACGGACACCAAGGCTCGCTAACTGATGCAAATCACGAACCATGCCCCTCCTCTCCGGCTGCACATCTGATAGGCTTCACATCGACCTACGACTGGGGCATTCGCCACAACATGGCCTTCCCGTGGTACAGATATCAACATCGTAATCCTTGAGTAACTCTAACCACCGTCTCGCCGTAAGTTCAGCTCCTCGGTGAAGATATACCGAGGCTCTTGTGGTGCAGTATAAATATCCACATGAACCCCATACAAATAGTGCCTCTAGATCTTGGCGTGAATCACCGCCGCTAACTCCAAATCATGGGTGGGGTAGTTCCTCTCATGCTTAAGTTGTCGGGATGCGACGCTATAACCTTCCCCGCCGCATCAACACACATCCCAACCCGATGCCCGACGATCACAATACACATATAGCCGTCGACCTCCGGAAGAGTAAGAACGGGGCGGTCGCCACTTTCCTTTAGTAATCGGAAACCCCGCCACAAGCATCACCATCAAACTTAGCCGCTTCCGAGTCACCTAGTCAATGGTGCAGATAGAAGCAAACTTCCACGAACCGCCGATAGTAACTGCAAGGCCCGTAAAATCGCGCACTCCGGAGTAGTAGAGTGCAGGCCAAGTCCCGATCGCTCATACAACCCGGAATTTCGTGATATGTTTATAGGAACGCACGTAAGAACTCAAAAATGTTAAGATTTGAGACGAGTAAAAATTTATCGAATTATGGAATTGTCGGAAAACGTATTATTGTGACGAATGGGAGGGCGACACGTGTCACCCCCCCCCTTATGTTGTCTTGGACGAAATACATGGATAGAATGGTCATTGACCATAAGTCTTGGATGACTAAGTCTTGCTAATTAATTAGCTTGACAAAATTGACTAAAGTCCAAGGGCCACTTGGCTAGGATCCATGTGAAACTCATCTTTGCCAACCAATTGTATAGATCTTGACCCTCCATAGTATTATATATGAGTACAAGTAGCAAGACAAGGCTCTTAACACTTAGAAAAATTTCCAAAGAAAACCTTGAAGAGCACTATGTTGCTCTCGGCCATGAGATTTTTTCCAAGAAGAAATTTTGCAATTTTTGTCCAATAATTCTCATACTTTAAACCAAGGTTCCTAAGAGTATTGTAAGGTTTTCCCAATAGAAAGATCCCGGAAAAGAGGCGTTTTTGTATTAGTCGCAAGGCGAAAACCTAAGGGGTTATTCAACTTTGAAGTTGAAACTTGAAGTTGAAACTTGAAGTTGAGTTTTTCATAAGCTTCTAAGGGTGGCTCGGAGTGGATTGGAATGTCAAAAGGAGGAGCTAAAGGTGCTAGGGATCGACTTGTACTCTTGGATCATTTTTGGGCTAATTGAGGTATAATCTTCGTTTTACTTTTGTAATTGAAAATTCCATGTTGTTATAAGTTATAAGTGACCAGGTGATATGTGTTATGAAGTTTGTTAAGTGTTATGGAATTTAGGGGCCCAAAAACCGAAATGGCATGATTAGCCTTTTGAAATTGAAATACAATTTTGGTCGTTAATTAGAATCGTCGCATGTTTACCTACTTGAGGATTGTAGTAGTTGTAATCGATTGCGGCTTGATATCATATTATGCTACTAATTTGGATTGAAATGGAAATTGAATAAGAATTGGTATTGTTATATTATTGTGAGCCAATTGGGGCTGTTTGGTTATTCATTTGCGTTGGATTACCTTCTATATTATTGTGAGCCAATTGGGGCTGTTTGGTTATTCATTTGCATTGGATTACCTTTTATAATTGTTGTGAGCCAATTGGGGTTGTTTGGTTATTGTATTTCGACCTTGGAAAAGGTGGCAAAGTTAGTAAAAACAAAGGAAGTGCTGTCCGATTTTCCGTAGAATTTAGTGACTTGCACTTGGAATATTCTATGTTTGAAACTAGAAGTTAATAGACGTACTATGGTCATTATAGGTTGACATACTACGTACGGCGATTGGACGTAGCAAGTGGATTAAACCGAAGAGGTATGTGGAACTTTCTTATCTCTTGAGCATGATTAAGTTGTAAATGTATAGTACGGTAGACGTACAAGATTTTGACAATCTAGTCTATTTGATATCCTTGGCTTATTTTAAAGAATGTCCAAGTTGTTTGAGTTAGGGAATTAACTCACTTGTTTAAATATTAAGGATATCTTGGTTTTCAAAAGTTAAGAGACTTTAAGTATGTTGAAAGTATTTTAATACTTGTTTTGTGGGAAAGTTTAAGTCTCTTGGTTATAAGGAAAGAATGTAATTTGCTAATGTATAAGGCTAGTATAACGGCTTTATGGGAAGTTGGTTATAATAGCTTTATGGAAAGTTTAACGAGTGGTTTACTCTAAGTAAATTAAGTAGGTTAAGGGACTTGAGGAGTTTTAAAGAATGTGATACTTGTTTCATTTTAAACGTATAAGTCCCTTGGAAAGGAAATGGTACTTGACTAAGGTATAAAGTGAATATAACGACTTTATGGGGAGTTGGTTATATTGGCTTTATGGAAAGATAAATGGCTTGATTTATTTGAAAGACAATTTGTTTTAAAGGCATCAATTGCCTATGGTTTTTACAAGAAAAGAAGTCACTTGATTTAGAAGCCTAATTTTATTTCTAAAAAGTATTGTGACTTGTCTTGAAAAGTAATTGTAACTTGATACTACGGTTATTAGTATCTTGGAAGTTGTATAATGAAATGAGTCATTTTAAAAGAATAGAAGTACGTAGTACTTTGGGTTAAATTCCCGGATTTTTATAAAAGACATGATAGTGTCTTAGGTAAACTAAAATGAGAGTGTATATAAACAAGAATAATAAGAAGTTAGGGGATTTCTTAACTTGCTTATGTATTGTATGATAAGCCGGTAGTGCTTATGTTATGTGTAGTAGCCGGATTTGTGCTAGTGATATATTATTTGTTGCGGGGTCATTCCCCGGGTTTGTGGCATTGTATATTTCCGTGGATTTGCTACCCACGATGCGAGGAATACCTCATGCGAGTCCGTAGGGCTTACGCGGTGAAATAGTCCCGTGCAGCGGGTCCAAACCTATGCGAGGAATACCTCATGCGAGTCCGTAAGGGCTTATGCGGGTGAAATAGTCCCATGCGAGGAATACCTCACGCGGGTCCACTGGATCTATGCGGGTGAAATAGTCCCAGGAATAGGATTGCTTAATGACACTGCGGGCGGGTGGTCCTGCTTTGATCGTGAGCTTTCCTACTTTATATTGTAAGTATACTCCTATTTACTCTCATTGTTAGTAAGGCACAGTGTACTGTTAATTGAGTTATCATACATGTCTCCAGTTTTATTTAGACTTATGATTTCATTCTGATTGCTTCAGTTTCACATATTTGGTACATGTTGTACTGACCTCCTTCGGGGGGCTGCGTTCATGCCGCAGGTAAAGTACAGGTTGCTGGTCCTCGCTCTTAGGATCACTGTTCAGCTGTTGAGAAGCTCCTTCATTTCGGAGGCTTATCCCTGGTATTGTCGGTTGTTGTACATTCAGGGGTATGGCGGGGCCCTGTCATGAGTTGTTATTCTTAAGTGCAGTAGTCACATTGTGGATTGGGTTGTAAAGAAAAGAAAAATGTCTTATTCTAGTTACGGATTGAGTATATTTTACGGAAGGTGGCCTTATCGGCTTCTTTGTTGTTGATTCTTGTCTAAGTTTTTTTGTATGTTGTGTATGTTCATTGCTATTCTCGATGTATACTGACGGGGTGCCCGGGTAGGGCACGATGCGAGCCGGGTCGGGTCGTGACAAAAGTGGTATCAGAGCAGTTAGTCCTCGGAAAGTGTCTACAGACCGTGTCTAAGTAGAGTCTTGATTATCGGTGTGTTGTGCACCACATCCATAATCAGGAGGCTGCAGGACATTTAGGATTGGTTTCCATTCTTCTCACTCTAAGATCGTGCGATAGAGCTGTATGGTTAGGGTCGTCTCTCCCTAACAAGTTATGATTGTTTGCAGCTACGAGGAAGGCAGCAGTGACCGAGGAAGGATTACGTGGGTTGCATATCCAGGTTGGTAATGGCTGTAGTTGGTATTGTGACATACAACTATGCGGATTTATGTATGGGGGTCACATATGTGTTGCCTAGGATGATTTTAGATTACCAGGATTTGGTAAGGACTAAATAAATACCAGGAAAGTATGAAACAGTTTAATGAACTCTCATCAAGGTTTTACGTGCTAATTTGAGATAATTAGGTGATGATGAGCTATGTGAGAATGTAATGGACCCTCAAGAGGGTGATTAAGGGACTTAAAGTAAGACTATGTTAATAGATTGAGCTACGTAGAAGGATTTCGAGAATGGTACGGGTGAGATCCGTATGGAGTAAGTATGGTTGTTGTGGACAAGACAACCCGATTTTGGTATTACGAGAAGTTTTTGTACCCGGTTACGGGGGACTGATAAGTTAGGCGGGGAGCATGGAAATTGTGAGCCTGAGAATGTGATAACCGTCGAGACCTTAGGTATATAAGGCCTTCTCGGGTAGAAAGTTAAGTCAGACCAAGGGTAAGAGTTAAGTGCGACGCCGAGTCGAGTTGGGGATCTATTAAGGGTCGCCTCCATAGCTTGAAATGAAATGGGATCGGTTGGTAGTAGTCGCCACGTGGCGAGTCACGAGGTGCAAGGCCCAAGTTTAGTTAGTCATTTTCTGGGTTCGTGGGCGTGTTCCACCGGGTTCCAGTTGTGAGCGGAATGGGCCTTGTATTGATTAATTTAGTAACTTCAAAGAATTGAGGCCAGAATTAGTATGGAATTTTGTGTACGTATGCTAGTATAAGTTTGGGAGTACGGGAAGAGTACGCCCAGTGACAAAGAAAGCAACCAAGTGTAAAGAAATAAAGCCGAATCTATGAGAACCTTTCGAGGTGACTACACCCGTGAGTGTTGGGTGGTAGCTGAGCGGGTAGATAATTTCCAGAACGATAAAGTCGTTGGACCCAGCAGAGTCGTTATATGAACATCGAGGTTACTACGATGCGGACTAGTTGGCCTCTTGTTATGCCAACGTGGACTACAGAAAGAGATTGATTCGGTACCAGTTTCCCGATAAGCCGGTTATCGAGTGAAAAGGAAGAGAAGTGGTAGTAACCAGTGAATTATCCTTCCTTCTTTAGCATCATTGTTTTCTTTTTAAGTCTGTGTGACTTGTTTCACTTGGGGTAAATTGTGAAAGTATGTAATAATTGAATTTGGAGGAAGTTGTGTTAAGTGCCCCTTGGGGTACTTGGAGTTGATTTGGTGTGGCGGTCGTGACACGACCTTCCGTATAATTTCAGAAAATATGCAAGGCATGAATAAGATAAATCACAGTCTTTGTGAGGCGTCGAGGGCATCTTTGGTAGGTTTGAAAATCTACATGACTTTAAGGCGGTGCGTGATGATTAGCTAATTACTGGACCGCAAGAGGACCCTGTGATTAGGGTTGTGACTCCAAGGAAAGTTTAAGAAAGGGAGATAAGTTCTCTCCCCCACGTAAAAGGACAGTTTTACGTATTATGGGGTTACGTGTACCCATGTTGTTAGACGAAGGATATAAGACGGGTAAGGTCTTCGGTATCGTCATGCCGTAAAGATATAAATGTAGGTTGCACGAGATATGTTTACCCCAGACTAGTGTAAATACCATTAGTAGATAATGGGCAGTAAGAACATTTCGAGAAAATGTGGTAACACCTAGTTATAGGCTCTACAAGCTGGGAAAGGAAAACCGGGTTACTACTTGACGAGACCAAGGAAACCTTCCCCCTAGAATGTGATTGACAGTAAGTCTTAGCCGTGAGGCAAGCAAAGGGATTAAGTCTAAGTTAGTGACCAAGTTTGGTTGCAACAAAAAGGGAATCAGGAACCATAAGTGAGATTAAGGATACCCGAATATTTCGCAGGAATGAGAAAGGCTTTCAGTTATTGGAAGATAAGCTGACCACGACTACAGTTCTAACCCCTCCTGTGAGACTAGAGGGTTAGGTTATTATTAAAATACGTTGGGTATTGGGCTAGGTTGCGTGCTGACGCAACCTGATAAGGATAGAACCTATGTTTTCCCGGTAGTTAGGGAGGCAGGAAAGGAAATTGCGCCACTCACGATTTAGAGCTGGCGGCAGTTAAATCATGCCTTGAAGATTTGGGGGGCATGACGTATTTACAGACTTCATGTGGATACTTGTGCAGACCACAAAAGCCTCCGGTAGATCTGCGATCGAGGCGTAAAAATTTGCGACAGCGATGGTGGTTAGAGTTACTCAAGGATTGTGATATTGATATCCTATACCATCCGGGGAAAGCCAAAACGATTCTGAGATACTCTTTGTCGTGGACTAAGGGTAGTCCGCGGATAGGCGACGGATAGGCGAGGATGTGGTCGGTGAGATTCTTGATTCACGAGCCTGGGGTTCGATTATTTGTTTCCAAGGTTAATGAAGTTCAGATCCGAGAGGTTGCCGAGTCTTCCATTGTTGAGAAAGTAAAGAGGCGACAGTATGAGGATCCAGTTATGATCTGATATCGAGATACCGGCTCTCAGAGGAGAAAAACATTTGAGTAGCACGGATGGGGTCTTTGTGGGATGAGGATAGATTGCGTGTACCCGGTGCTGCAGGACTAGTCAGCAGGTTTTAGGGGAGGCACGCAGTGCTTATTGCTCTAATTATTTGGGGCCGACTAAGTCGTGTCGTGACCTCAGATGTATGTATGGGTAAGATGACCGGAAAAGGGACATAGCGGAAATTACTGCTTAGTGTCCGAGTTAGTAGCATGTCATGGTGGTGCACCAGAAGCCCAGTGGGCTATTGCAGGCGATTGAAATCCCAACCTGGACATGAGAGGTATTTAATATGGACCTTGTTACAGGGTGGCATCGTACTCAGAGGAAGTGCGACTCCCTGGGGGTCATGGTAATTAGGCTGGCGAAACCAGCCGTGTTCTTTCGGATTGGGACCACTCACTCGGCTGAGGATTATGCTAGCTTGTATAGCAGGGGTATTGTGAGACTGCACAGGGTCCCTACGTTTATGATGTCAGACCGATGAGCTCGATTACAGGTAACTTTTGGAGGTTTTTCAGAAGGGTTTTAGGGACACAGGTGAGTCTCAGTGTTGCATTACACCCTCGCACCGGCCAGACAGCGAGCGTACTATCCAGGCACTTGAGGATAGGTTGCGGGCCTGTGTTCTTGATTTCAGATAGTCGGGAGGGTTATTGCCTCTCGTTGTGCTATAGACACCCTTCTAGTATTCAGATGGCCCTGTAGGAGGCCTTGTATGTAAGAAAGTGTAGATCGCCGGTTGGATACTTCGACATAGGCGAGGTTGATTATTTGAGCGCACTTGATTCACGGGGCGTGGATAAGCGAAGCTTATCGGGAAGATTACTAAAGCTTCGAGTCACGGAAGCTTTATGCGAATAGCGACGTTGACACGTGGAGTTCAGTTTGACATTCTGGTATGAGTATTGTTATGTGGCCACGTGTGACATTATTGGTACGTAGGGGTTGTAAGGAGAGTATGTCGCTATCTTTAAGTTTGACTCCCGAAAGAACATTCGGGGACGAATGTTTCTAAGGGGGGAAGAATGTTACACCGGAATTTCGTGATATGTTTATAGGAACGCACGTAAGAACTAAAAATGTTAAGATTTGAGACGAGTAAAAATTTATCTAATTATGGAATTGTCGGAAAGCGAAGTACTACGACGAATGGGAGGCGACACGTGTCACCCCCCCCTTATGTTGTCTTGGACGAAATACATGGATAGAATGGTCATTGACCATAAGTCTTGGATGACTAAGTCTTGCAAATGACTTAGCTTGACATTGTTGACTAAAGTCCAAGGGCCACTTGGCTAGGATCCATGTGAAACTCGTCTTTGCCAACCAATTGTATAGATCTTGACCTTCCATAGTATTATATATGAGTACAAGTAGCAAGACAAGGCTCTTAACACTTAGAAAAATTTCCAAAGAAAACCTTGAAGAGCACTATGTTGCTCTCGGCCATGAAATTTTTTCCAAGAAGAAATTTTGCAATTTTTGTCCAATAATTCTCATACTTTAAACCAAGGTTCCTAAGAGTATTGTAAGGTTTTCCCAATAGAAAGATCCCGGAAAAGAGGCGTTTTTGTATTAGTCGCAAGGCGAAAACCTAAGGGGTTATTCAACTTTGAAGTTGAGTTTTTCATAAGCTTCTAAGGGTGGCTCGGAGTGGATTGGAATGTCAAAAGGAGGAGCTAAAGGTGCTAGGGATCGACTTGTACTCTTGGATCATTTTTGGGCTAATTGAGGTATAATCTTCGTTTTACTTTTGTAATTGAAGATTCCATGTTGTTATAAGTTATAAGTGACCAGGTGATATGTGTTATGAAGTTTGTTAAGTGTTATGGAATTTAGGGGCCCAAAAACTGAAATGGCATGATTAGCCTTTTGAAATTGAAATACAATTTTGGTCGTTAATTAGAATCGTCGCATGTTTACCTACTTGAGGATTGTAGTAGTTGTAATCGATTGCGGCTTGATATCATATTATGCTACTAATTTGGATTGAAATGGAAATTGAATAAGAATTGGTATTGTTATATTATTGTGAGCCAATTGGGGCTGTTTGGTTATTCATTTGCGTTGGATTACCTTCTATATTATTGTGAGCCAATTGGGGCTGTTTGGTTATTCATTTGCATTGGATTACCTTTTATAATTGTTGTGAGCCAATTGGGGCTGTTTGGTTATTGTATTTCGACCTTGGAAAAGGTGGCAAAGTTAGTAAAAACAAAGGAAGTGTTGTCCGATTTTCCGTAGAATTTAGTGACTTGCACTTGGAATATTCTACGTTTGAAACTAGAAGTTAATAGACGTATTATGGTCATTATAGGTTGACATACTACGTACGACGATTGGACGTAGCAAGTGGATTAAACCGAAGAGGTATGTGGAACTTTCTTATCTCTTGAGCATGATTAAGTTGTAAATGTATAGTACGGTGACGTCTGAGATTTTGACAATCTAGTCTATTTGATATCCTTGGCTTATTTTAAAGAATGTCCAAGTTGTTTGAGTTAGGGAATTAACTCACTTGTTTAAATATTAAGGATATCTTGGTTTTCAAAAGTTAAGAGACTTTAAGTATGTTGAAAGTATTTTAATACTTGTTTTGTGGGAAAGTTTAAGTCTCTTGGTTATAAGGAAAGAATGTAATTTGCTAATGTATAAGGCTAGTATAACGGCTTTATGGGAAGTTGGTTATAATAGCTTTATGGAAAGTTTAACGAGTGGTTTACTCTAAGTAAATTAAGTAGGTTAAGGGACTTGAGGAGTTTTAAAGAATGTGATACTTGTTTCATTTTAAACGTATAAGTCCCTTGGAAAGGAAATGGTACTTGACTAAGGTATAAAGTGAATATAACGACTTTATGGGGAGTTGGTTATATTGTCTTTATGGAAAGATAAATGGCTTGATTTATTTGAAAGGCAATTTGTTTTAAAGGCATCAATTGCCTATGGTTTTTACAAGAAAAGAAGTCACTTGATTTAGAAGCCTAATTTTATTTCTAAAAAGTATTGTGACTTGTCTTGAAAAGTAATTGTAACTTGATACTACGGTTATTAGTATCTTGGAAGTTGTATAATGAAATGAGTCATTTTAAAAGAATAGAAGTACGTAGTACTTTGGGTTAAATTCCCGGATTTTTATAAAAGACATGATAGTGCCTTAGGTAAACTAAAATGAGAGTATATATAAACAAGAATAATAAGAAGTTAGGGGATTTCTTAACTTGCTTATGTATTGTATGATAAGCCGGTAGTGCTTATGTTATGTAGTAATGCGGATTTGTGCTAGTGATATATTAATCGTTGCGGGGTCATTCCCCGGGTTTGTGGCATTGTATATTTCCGTGGATTTGCTACCCACGATGCGAGGAATACCTCATGCGAGTCCGTAGGGCTTATGCGGGTGAAATAGTCCCATGCGGGCGGGTCCAGCCTATGCGAGGAATACCTCATGCGAGTCCGTAAGGGCTTATGCGGGTGAAATAGTCCCATGCGAGGAATACCTCACGCGGGTCCACTGGATCTATGCGGGTGAAATAGTCCCGGGAATAGGATTGCTTAATGACACTGCGGGCGGATGGTCCTGCTTTGATCGTGAGCTTTCCAACTTTATATTGTAAGTATACTCCTATTTACTCTCATTGTTAGTAAGGCACTGTGTACTGTTAATTGAGTTATCATACATGTCTCCAGTTTTATTTAGACTTATGATTTCATTACGCATTTCTGCCACATATTTGGTACATGTTGCATCGACCTCCTTCGGGCTGCGTTCATCTGCAGTAAAGTACAGTTCTTTGGTCCTCGCTCTTAGGATCACTGTTCAGCCGTTGAGAAGCTCCTTCATTTCGGTGGCTTATCCCTGGTATTGTCGGTTGTTGTACATTCAGGGGTATGGCGGGGCCCTGTCCCGCCAAAGTTGTTATTCTTAGAGGTCTGTAGTCACATTGTGGATTGGGCTGTAAAGAAAAGAAAAATGTACTGTTCTAGTTCTGGATTGAGTATATTTTATCGAAGGTGGCCTTATCGGCTAGCCTGTTGTTGGTTACTGTCTAAGTTTTTTTTGTATGTTGTGTATGTTCCATTTGCTATTCTCGATGTATACACAGCGGGGTGCCGGGTAGGGCACCGATCGCGGGCGGTCGGTCGTGGCGACCTCGATCTTGGCCGTATCTACCCGAATACCATCAGCCCCGACAATATGCCCAAGAAAAGCCACCGAAGCCAACCAAAACTCACATTTGGAAAACTTGGCGTATAACTGCTGGTCCTGGAGAACTCTCAAAGATCGCCAAATGCTCGCGTGCTCCTCTGGCGAGAATAAACCAAGATGTCATCAATGAATACTATCGCCAAGGGGTAGGTTTATTTCTTACCTCAAGGCCAGGAAGATGGTGCAGAAGGGGTATATCTACCATCTCATTCGGGTGTTTGATACTGAGGCCGAGATACCAGACCTTCAGTCAGTTCCAGTAGTCAGAGAGTTCCCAGATGTGTTTCCAGACGACCTCCCGGGTATCCCTCCTGAGAGGGAGATAGAGTTTTGCATTGATATTCTGCCTGATACTCGACCTATATCCATTCCGCCATACAGAATGGCACCTGCCGAGTTGAGAGAGTTGAAGGACCAGCTGAGAGATTTGCTGGAGAAGGGCTTCATCAGGCCTAGTGTTTCTCCCTGGGGAGCGCCGGTATTGTTTGTGAAGAAGAAGGATGGGACGCTGCGCATGTGTGTTGATTACAGGCAGCTGAACAAGGTGACTATTAAGAATGATACCCTCCTCCCGTGATTGATGATTTGTTCGACCCGGTTGCGATTAATGCGAGATGTTTCGCAAGATTGACCTGCGATCGGGCTATCATCAGGTGCGAGTTAGGGAGACAGATGTCCCTAGGACTGCATTCCGGACCCGGTACGGGCACTATGAGTTCAGGGTTATGTCTTTCGGTTTGACGAATGCTCCGACAGTGTTTATGGTTTTGATGAACCGAGTGTTCAAGCCATTGTTGGATACGTTTGTGATAGTATTCATTGATGACATCTTGGTTTATTCTCACTCAGAGCAGGAGCATGCGGAGCATTTGAGGACGGTGCTGAGAGTTCTCCAGGATCAGCGGTTGTATGCCAAGTTTTCGAAGTGTGAGTTTTGGTTGGCTTCGGCGGCATTCTTAGGGCACATTGTCGGGGCCGATGTGTTACACCCCGTAGTTCCAGGGTAAGTATACGAAGACGTTCGTACGAGAATACGACACAAAAATTGGAAAGGAAGAAAGATGTGATTTTTCGACGGAAAAGTTTCCGGATTTTTTGAAGGAAAAAGGTTCGTTAATGGGAATTGGATTTCCAGATTTGGTATTCGGACTTTTTAGAATATTTGAGAATTATGGAATTTTATTTCCGGAATTGGTCACGTGGGACCCACGGGGAAAATTTACGGTTTGGTGGGGCCCACTTTATTTTTGGATTTTTGGCATTACGGATATTTTCGGAAGATGAAATATTTTGGACGAGTAGGGGAGCGACACGTGTCACCCCCATGTGGCCATGTTGGCCGAATGGCTAGAGGACATGTGGTCTTGGACGTTTTAGTGGACAAGTGGTTTGTGGTGGGCATATGTCCCATTGTTGTGGTGGACACTTGGTTGGAAGACTCCACTCCCACTTGGACCAAATCCTCACCTTACACTTGCTTTGATCCTAGCCATTGGTTGGCCTATAAATACCCCCTTGTTTGCAAGACTTTATTCATCCACTTAAAAGTTTCCAAGGCAAAAATTCTCCCTCCCCCCTTAGTTGTTCTCGTCCAAACACCCCCCCCCCCCTTTGTGTAGAAAATTCTTCAAGTGTTGGTATAGTCCCAAATACCTTAGCCTTGTATCCCTAGTAGTATTCTAAAGTTATCCCAACATAAGAGCCCAGAAATACTACTTTTTTTCCAATAGTCGCAAAATGAAACCCTGGGAAAAACCTTCATAGATGGATGAAGTGTTAAGAGAAGTTGTTTAGAAACTTCTAAGGGTTGCTTGGAGCGGGTTGGAGCGTAAGGAAGTGGAGCTAAACGTTGCTCAGGATTGACTTATAAATCTTGGATAATTTTGGGCTTATCGAGGTAATAATCTTTATCCCCCTATTGTAATTGGAGATTACATGTTGTAGTAATGTATAGTTGAGTATACTATATATAGAATGAATATTGATAAGAATTGAATGTATTTACATTGGGTTTGTATTCTGAGACTTGTAGTATTATTGTAGAGGCGAATTGTACACGTCCAGGTTACGTGTAATCCCGCAGGAGTTGTTGGCACAGTAGCGGGCCTTGTTAGTTGAGGTTATTTGTGTGGTCATGCGGGGAGGTGTGCGAATTTTCCGTAGAATATGGAACCTTGTACTTAGAAATATTCTCTGAAGGGATCTAGAAGTTAATAAACGTTTATGGCCATTATAGGTTGAAGTACTACGAGTAGCGTATTCTACTTGAAGGGTGGAAAAGGCTAGCAGGGTTATAGTACTTTGGAGCATTTTGCTTATTGTCGATAATCGTCGCGAGGTATGTGAACCTCTTCCTATCCTTTCTAGCATGATTGTTGTGAAATATATATAGTGCGGTAGACGCACGTGTGTTTAAAGGAATTTGATTTTCCTTTTGTGTCCTTGACTTGATTCCAAAGTTAAGTGACTTGTTATGAAAAATTAAGGACTTGAATTATGTTAAAAAGTTGTAAAACCTCATTCATGAGTAATAGGTGTGTGGTCTTTTAAAGAATAGAGTTATCTTGATTTCGAAAATGAGAATAGTTGTCCTTGGTTGGTTTAAAACATAAAGTGTTATAATAGCTTTATGGGAAGTTAGTTATAACGACTTTATGATAACAAAAAATGGTTTTATCATTGGATTTAAAATGATAACTTGACATTTTAAAAGTTGGAGGTTGGTTTCCTTAAAAGATATGATTTAAAGGTGTAGGATAGTTGTTTCTAAAAGAGTAAGACACTTGGTTTAAAAAGTATATTGCTATTTGACTTTAAAAAGGAAAAGTGTCTTTGTTTTAAAGGAAGGCATGGTTTTGTCTTAAAATGGTTTAAAAAGGAAGGCATGCTTTTGTCTTAAGATTGGTTTAAAAAGAAGGTATGGAAATTGTTTTGGTTTACTTAAAAAGATAGTTACTCTATTTTGATACTACGAGTATCGTGTGACTTTTGTGAAAGAAATGGATCTTTTTAAAGAGTTAAAGTATGTAGTACTTTGGGGTTAAAACTCGGATTTGTTGGCATCAAATAAAAGTACCTTGTGTGAGTAACTTGCCTATGATTTGCCTGTGATAGCCTTATAATACTTCTTATCGGTTTGATAAAGTGAACATGTTATGATGCTACGTGTGTTAGTATCTTGTGATGTTGTGTAAGGGGGTTATTCTTGTTGTGCTTACGTTGTTTAACGATAAGCCTGTTGTACTGGTATTATATCACATACCCCCCTGACTTGTTATGTTGTCGCGGGTTAGCTACCCCCGATGCGAGGAATACCTCATGCAGGTCCATGTGACCTATGCGGAGCTGCGGGAGTTCCAGGACAGGATGATCACTCCGGGTGTATTCTGGCCGTCACGAGAATACCTCATGCGGTCCATGTGTGGCTATTCGGACTTCGGGGGTCCAGGTTGATGCCGCGGGTTAGCTACCCCCGATGCTAGGAGTACCTCATGCGGGCCTATGTGGCTATCGCGGGCTGCGGTGAGTTCCAGTTAGGCGCGCATTGATACCGAGGCGAGTGGCGCCCGATCATGTGGCGGTCTAGAAAGACCTCGTGATACGATTTTATAGCATTGTTGGTACGGTGGGTTCTAGTAGTCGGCTATGCCTTACTTACCGTGCGGTTTTATTATGAGGCATTGGGACACGGTGTTCATGTATTCCTTGGTGTTTTTATATCATGGATCGCCGGCGGTGAGGAAGGAATTCCACCGCATGATTGATATTGTGGGCATGAGACCCATGGTTATATTTGAGTGATGACTTTGAGGCGTGAGTCCACGACTTGACATATTTGCTACATATTGTGTATCGTAAATTAGTTATCATAAATGTCTTACATTTTATATAGACTATTATGATTTCATTTCTGATATTTTGATTTCACATACTTGGTACTGTTATCGACCTCCGCCGGCTGCGTTCATACCGCAGTAGGTACACCGATTGTTGATCCTCGCTCATAGGATCACGATTCGGAGTTTTGGGAAGCTCCGTTTCTCGGAGGCTTATCTTTGGTATAGTCCTGTCGTTGTAGATACTTACATTCGTGGTATGGCGAAACCTGTCCGTCGTTGTTGTTATAACATTCTTAGAGTGCATGTAATCTTGTTGTGGCGGGGTTTGTAAAGGATGTAGCGTTCGAGTTTAATCTTTTTTATATATATATGCAGAAAGGTGACCGTTTTGGTTAGCCTATTTTCTCATTGTATATCTTGTTTCATGTGTAAGTTTTTATTTCTGCTGATTTTCTCTGATGTTGTATCACTAGGGTGCCCGGGGTAAGGCACCAGTCACGGGCCCGAGATCGGGTCGTGACAAAAGTGGTATCAGAGCAGTTAATCCTCGAAAAGTGTCTACAGACCGTATCTAGTAGAGTCTTTATTATCGGCGTGTTGTGCACCACACCTATAATCAGGAGGTTGCAGGATATTTAGGATTGGTTTTCATTCTTCTCACTCTGAGATCGTGCCTTAGAGTTGTGTTATAAGTTGGACTCCCTCTGGCGTATTCGTATGTGCTAGTTAGGCCTCTACGCAAGGCAACCAGGGCCCAGATGGGCAAGGCAGCAGAGGGAGCTACGAGTAGAACACGGAGGGTTACGAGGGCACAGGCCTGGTCATTACCTGAGATAGTACTTCAGACGACGAGTTTTATGACGCCGCTAGCCCCATCAGAGTTTAGAGCGGCAACAATTTCTACTGAGACTACGATACCTGAGTCTCCAGTCCACGGCCAGGAGCCGAGGATATGAGTTACAAGGAGATGGCCCAGTTACTAGCTAGTTTGGTGGCTGGGAATGAGGACGGACGGGAGCCGGTGGTTCCGGCAGTACCAGTAGTTCACCCTAGATCCGATAGTTTTGAGACTTCGGGACTTCTTGTTACACCCCGTAGTTCCAGGGTATGTATGTGAGGACGTACGTACGAGAATACGACACAAAAATTGGAAAGGAAGAAAGATGTGATTTTTCGACGGAAAAGTTTCCGGATTTTGTGAAGGAAAAAGGTTCGTTAATGGGAATTGGACTCCCAGATTTGGTATTCGGACTTTTTGGAATATTTAACAATTATGGAATTTTATTTCCGGAATTGGTCACGTGGGGCCCACGGGAGGAAATTTACGGTTTTGTGGGGCCCACTTTATTTTCGGATTTTTGGCATTACAGATATTTTCGGAAGATAAAATATTTTGGACGTGTAGGGGGGCGACACGTGTCACCCCCGTGTGGCCATGGTGGCCGAATGGTTGATGGACATGTGGCTTGGACGTTTGGGTGGACAAGTGGCTAGCCACTTGTCCCATTCTTGTGGTGGACATGTGGTTGGTAGAATCCACACCCACATGTCCCCAATCTACACCACACACTTGCCTAGATCTTGGCCATTGATTTCTCTATAAATACCCCTTTGTTGCAAGACTTATTCTTCATCCACACGTAAGTTCCTCCAAGGTAAAAACACCCCATCCCTTTGTGATGTTCTCGTCCAACCCCCAACCCCCCCACTTTGTGTATAAATACTTCAAGTGTTGTTGTATAATCCCAAATACCTTAGCCTAGTATCCCTAGTAGTATTCCAAAGTTATTTCAATACTAAGAGCCCGGAAATACTACTTTTTTCAATAGTCGCAAAATGAAGCCCTAGAAAAATCTTCATAGCTTAGATGGAGTGTTAAGAGAAGTTGTTTAGAAACTTCTAAGGGTTGCTTGGAGCGGGTTGGAGCGTAAGGAATTGGAGCTAAACGTTGCTCAGGATCGACTTATAATCTTGGATAATTTTGGGCTTATCGAGGTAATGATCTATGTCCCTCTGTTGTAATTGGATATTACATGTTGTAGTAATGTATAGTTGAGTATACTATATGTAGAATGAATATGGATAAGAATTGAACTGTATTTACATTGACCGTATTCTGATGAGACTTGTAGTATTATTGTGGGGCAGTGTTGTACACGTCCGGTTAGACGTGTAACCCCCCTTGGAGTTGTTGGCTTGGTAGCGGGCCTCGGTAGTGGAGGAGATTTATGTGGTTACGGGGTGGGGGAGGTGCTGCCGAATTTTCCGTAGAATATGGAACCTTGTATTTAGAAATGTTCTACGAAGGGATCTAGAAGTTGATAGACGTTTTGTGGCCTTTTTAGGTGGGAGTACTACGAGTAGCGTATTCTACTTGAAGGGTGGAAAAGGCTAGCAGGGTTACAGTACTTTGGAGCTTTTTGCTTTTTGTCGATAATCGTCGCGAGGTATGTGAACCTCTTCCTATCTTTTCTAGCATGATTGTTGTGAACTATGTAGTACGGTAGACGTACGTGTGCTAAACGAATTTGGTCGGTTTAAAACATAAAGTGTTATAACGGCTTTGTGGGAAGTTTGTTATAACAACTTTATGTAGGTAAAAGAAATGGTTTGTGGTTTTTAAAAGATAAGAGACTTGACTTATAAATGACTTGATGTGAAATATTAAGGACTTGGTTTGTGTTAAAAAGTTGTGAAACCGCATTTATGAGAAATGGGTAATTGGGTTTTAAAAGGAATAAGTTATATTGATTTCGGAAATGAGAATAAGTATCGAACAAACCACTGCAGCGTTAATAAAGGAAAATGTATTGAAAAATAATTAATTATATTAAAACCAGTAGAAACCTCCATCTGCATAGAAGCTAAGATAAGACAAAATTGTATTACATTTCCTAGATCATGGCTGCTTTAATAAGATCATTAATAACAAGTATTGATTTTTCTTAAATTCCAAAGTAAGGAACTTGATTTATAAAAGAAAGGAGACTTGAGGAATTAAAGTGTTTTGGTTTTAAAGAAGGCATGGTTTTGTCTTAAAATGGTTTAAAAGGAAGTCATGGTTTTGCCTTAAATGGTTTAAAAAGAAGGCATGGTTTTGTCTTAAATTGGTTTAAAAAGGAAGTCATGGTTTTGTCTTATGTTGGTTTATTCGAAAAGAAGATATGGAAATTGTTTTGGTTTACTTAAAAAGATAGTTACTCTATTTTGATACTACGGGTATCGTGTGACTTTTTGTAAAAGAAATGGATCTTTTAAAGAGTTAAAATACGTAGTACCTTGGGGTTAAAATCCGGTTTTGTTCTAATAAAATGAAAGTCTATGAGTACGTTGAACTTGCATATGCTTGTTGTGATAGCCTTTGTTGTGCAAGTGTTTGATTTTGTGTTACCGAGTATCTCGATGGAGGGCCGGCTATCTGGTTGATTGATGGACATACTGACACGTTGGGTGGCCCACGTGTATGTTTCCCCTATATCGATCCTCTTGGACATACTGACACGTTGGGTGGCCCACGGGTATGCTTCCACTATGAGTGTTATCTGGTTATTTGTTTGGACATACTGACACGTTGGGTGGCCCACGGGTATGCTTCCACAGTGAGTATTATCTTGTTATTTGTTTGGACATACTGACACGTTGGGTGGCCCACGGGTATGCTTCCACTATGGGTGTCATCTTGTTATCTCCTTTGGGCATACCGACACGTTGGATGGTCCACGGGTATGGGCCCACTAGGACGGTTCTAGGGCCATGCTTATACCGAGGTGAGATGCCGGGGCATGCGGCATTGTTGCGGGTTAAATTCCCGGGTTGTATTTGAGTGATGATTTTACGCATGAGTCACGACTTGACATGATATGCTATTATATGGTGTTCGTAGTATGGCTAGCACACATGTCTCTGTCTTATATAGCGTTATGATTTCATTCTGATATTTTCAGTTTCACATACTTGGTACTGTTATCGACCTCGCCGGGCTGCGTTCATGCCGCAGTAGAGTACACCAGATTGTTGATCCTCGCCATAGGATCACGCCAAGATTCGGCGTCGAAGCTCCGTTTCTCGGAGGCTTATCTTTCGTATAGTCCCCTGTTGTTGTAGGTACTTACATTCGTGGTATGGCGAGCCCCGTCCCGTCGTAGTTGGTTACATTCTTAAGTGCATGTAATCTTGTTGTGGCGGGGTTTGTAAAAGGATATAAGCTCGGTATATATATATATGCAGAAAGGTAACCGTTTTGGTTAGCCTGTTTCTTATTTTATCTTGTTTCATGTTTAAGTTTTTATTTCCGCTGATTTTCTCTGATGTTGTATCACTAGGGTACCCGGGGTAAGGCACCAGTCACGGGCCCGAGGTCGGGTCGTGACACTTCTTGAGTTGCAGTCCACCCGAGTCCTATGGATTGAGAACTGAGGAAGATCCTCAGGAGTTTATTCGACAGTTGCAGCGGATCATGAAAGTGATCAAGACCTTAGAGGCATTTCTTACACACTTCTTGCCCTCGCAGATGAGGAGAGCTCGGGCAGATAGATTTTTGAGGTTGAGGCAGAACGGGCGGACGGTTCGAGAATGCAGTATAAAGTTTGACTCATTGTCTCGTTATGTCCCCGCTTTAGTGGCAGACATGGAGGATAGAGTGCACCGATATGTCACAGGACTTGACGATTATCTAGTAGAGAGTTGTACAGGAGTAGCTCTTCAGCCGGGCATGGATGTTGCCAGTGTACAGACTTATGCGCATCAGACTGAGGAACGTAGAGATCGACGGATTAACCAAGATCAGCAGAAGAGGGCCAGAACAGCAGGGTCCTTTGGTAACATTCGAGGCGGACCTTCTCAGCAGCAGACTGGTTAGGCGCCTCCGCCAGTACAGAGTGGTCCTCCACGAGCCGGGGCGTTCGGTATTTAGGAGTTGGTCAGAGCTCCAGGGTTTCTGGTTCACAGATTACATAGGTTCTAGCCAGCCAGATTCAGTTTTTCCTCAAGTGTTCACTATGTGGTAGGTGTCATTGAGGGGAGTGTCGTACTACTTTGATAGCTTGATATGCTTGCGTCCAGCAGGGCCATTTTGCGAGAAATTGTCCGACCAGAGGTGGCGCGGATGTTACGACTCAGCCTTCGGGATCAGCGGCTGGTTCATCACCTTCTATAGTTAGGCGCCCTGTAGGGCAGGATTATGATTAGAACGACAAAGGGAAAGTGAGGCAGTAGTTACAGAGATATCTTCAGCCCTTAAGAGACTTGTTTATGTCGTTATGGTAGATACATGTGGGGCGCTATGTACGGATAACATTGTGTTAGTTGAGATTAAAAAAAAAAACAGAGGTAGTTAGAAAGGTAAGTATGGGGACATGGTAGGTGTGAGCCTTAGAATATTACACGTGGAGACCTTAGATGCAAGGTCGTCTTAAGTAAAAGATTGTACGTTTGATCGTTGTCGGGGTACGTTGGATACGTGGAGTATATTCAGGTGATAAGTCCATGAGTGGTGTGAAAGAGAAGTGGGTAGTTGGGCTTAGAAGACCACTAGGTTCACATGACTTGAATAATGAGATTGTTCCGGACCAGGAACGAGAGTTTAGTACGAAGTTGGTCGGGTTGAGGCCATATCGCGAGTCAACCCGCAGCCCGGAATGTGGTGGGGTCAGTTTGGGGTGGTCCCGCTAGATTGTCACGACCCGATTCCGGGCCCGTGACTGGTGCCTTACCCCGGGCACCCTAGTGATACAACATCAGAGTAATCAGCGGAACATAAAACAATACAAGACATATTATGAAATATGAAACAATAATCTGAGAAAAGCTTGCCTTTCGGCATATATATAAATAACAACTTTTTCCAACATGAACAGTTTAATCCTTTTTACAAACCCTGCCCACAACAGTACTACAGACCTCTAAGAAATGATACGACAACAATGGCGGGACAGGGCCCCGCCATACCCCTGAATGTAAACACCTACAACAACAGGGGACTATACCACTGATAAGCCTCCGGAGAAACGGAGCTTTCCACATGAATCGCTGACCTAAGAGCGAGGATCGATGGCGGTGTACCTTTACTGCGGCATGACGGCCCAGGAGGTCGATCTGACAGTACCAAGTATGTGGCGAAAAAATATAAATGAAATCATAATAGTCTATAAAGCGAGACATGTATGATAACCAAACTACGATTCCTGATAAGTAAGCAGTCATGTCAAATCAGGGACTCACGCCCTCAAAGTCATCACTCAAATGTAACTATGGGTCTCACGCCCACAACATCAATCGTGTCCGTGGAATACCTTCCTCACTGCCGGCAGTATACAAGCACCAAGGAATACACATGAACACGGGTCCCACGTGTCCTAATAAAACGATGCAGGGTAAATGCGAAGGCATAGCCGATTACTAACACCAGCGATGCAACAAGGTCATAAAGCGTGTCATGATATCTGTCTGGGCGTCACATGATAAAAGCCGGTCACTCGCCGCGATATCAAATGTGCGCGTCTAGCCACAGAACTCTCTGCACTCGCGTAGGCCAACCTCATAGGCCCGCATGAGGTATAACCCGCATCGAGGGTAGCTACTCCGGCGATCGCCCGGACTCGCGATCCGCGTAGCCCAAAGACCGTGACCATAAAGGCCGCGCACTAACACGGAACTCCGTAGTTCGCATGGATCCCACGACCCGCGTGAGGTATCCTCGAATCATGGTCCCGCATCACCGAGTCTACCCGCGTCGGAGGCGACAACCTCGGACACAAGTCAAGGTGAGTGGTACAATACCAACATAACGGTGATAGTCAAACAACTTTAAAGCGCGATCGAGGAAAACCCCTTTACACTAACATCACAAGATACTAACACACGTAGCATCCTAACATGTTTACTTCTCAAATCGGCAAGAAAGTATTACAAGGCTATCACAAACCAATACAATCAAGTTATTCACACAAGGTGCTTTCTACTAACAAGTTCGTATCTAACCCCAAAGTACTTCACACATTAAATCTTTAAAAGATCTGCTTCTTTCACATAAGTCACACAATACCCGTAGTATAAAATAGAGTACTATCGCTTTTAAGAAAAACTAAAACTCTTACCTTTGTAAAATCAAGTAACAACATTATTTTCCAACGTCAAGTTTGCCTAATTTCAAATGTTCACGTTTCTTATTTTAGAAAGGTTTCGTGGTTCATAGCCTTATTCATTTAAGAATATAATTTCTTTTAAACAATCAGAAACATAAGTCTTATATGTGAGTAGGATATTCTTGTTTATAACAATCTTATTACAAGAACCATGATCTAGGAAATATCATTTTGTCTCATCTTAGCTTCATGCGGATGGAAGTTGCTCTGGTTTTATTAATACTTAATTAATCAAAACATTTCCCTTTATTAACGCCGTGGTTTGTCGAAACACATTCGATTTCAAATCAAGAAACATTCTTAAGCCGTTATACCTAACTCCCAAAGCTAGTATAACTCTTAAGTTTTCAAAAACCAAGTATTACTTCTTCTTTCAAAATGATTCAAAACTCTTTTGAAATACTTCAAGTTCTTTATTAACACATAACAAGCCAGTTATAGTTCAAATCAGTTACCTTTTAAAAACCACATGTATTTTCTTACCAACATAAAGCCGTTATAACCAACTTCCCATAAAGCCGTTATAACACTTTATGTTTTACACCAATCAAATACATTTAGTACATGTACGTCTACCGTACTACATAGTTCACATATATCATGCTAGAAGAGATAGGAAGAGGTTCACATACCTCGCGACGAGTATCGACTAATAGCAAAAGCGCTCCAAGTACTTCCAACGGTCGGCTACTCCTTAAGCCAAGTAGAACGCGCCACACGTAGTACTTCAACCTATAAGGCCACAAGGCGCTTATTAACATCAAGATCTTATCGTAGAACATTCTACAGAAAATTCGGCAGCACCTCCCCCCCCCCGCAACAGCGTAAATCTCCTCCTCTAACGGGGCCGGCTACCAAGCCAACCAGGGGGGGGGTTATACATCTAACCCGAACGGGTACAATTCTACTCACGATCTACTACACAAGTCTCATGTCTGATTCGATTCGATTCTTGGGCTTAAGTCAAAAGACATTGCCAACTAACCACGTTGATTCTATATATAGTATACTTCAACTATATATTCTAACAACATGTAATTTCCAATTACAATAGAGGGACAAGATATTTACCTCGATAAGCCCATAATTATCCGAGTTTAATGTCGATCCTTAGCAAAGTTTCGCTCCTACTCCGGGTGCTCCAACCCGCTCCAAACAACCCTTAGAAGTTCTAACCAACTTCTACATAGTACTCCAACTAACTATGGAGGTTTTCCTTAGGGTTTCGGTTTTTGTGGCTAAAGGAAGTATAATCGTCTTTGATGGGCTTTTGTATAAGTGTAACCTTGGGAATACTACAAGGTATTTGGGCAAGGTATTTGGACATTATAACAATACTAGGAGAGTATTTCTATACCACAACAAGGGTATTATTATACGAAAACAACTAGGCTAGTGGGTACCCACGGCCACGGCACCACAAAGGGGAGGGGGAGGCTCTCGGCCACAAGGCCACTCAATGGGGGAGGGGGCGTGTGGGACGAACACAACACAAGAGGAGGGAGGGATTTTAGGCTTGGAAGGTTTCATTTGTGGATGAAGAGTTCATCAACATAAGGGGTATTTATAGCAAAACCAAAGGCCAACCAATGGCCAAGATCTAGCCAAGTGCAAGGCAAGTGTAAGGCCAAGATCAAGCCAAGTGCACCCTAACCCTACTCCACAAAACATGGCACAAAACAAGCCACAAAACAAGGCCAAAACAAGGCACAAAACCATGAACCAATCGGCCCAAGGCCAAGCCTCCTCTTATCAGTCGACGAGGGTGACAAGTGTCACCCTCCCGTTGGTCCAAAATGTTTCGCCTCTCGGAAAAATCCGCAAAAATTAAAAATGACATAGCGGAAATTCCCCTACGAAAGCCGTCAGAAAACGTTTACGAAAACGACTCTGTCGGGTGTTGTGTACAAAAATAATTCGGCCAAGCCTATTCTCAAGTTCGAAATTTCCTACGCACGTCCTGCGTACATACTGCGGAAATACGGTATAACATTCTCCCTCAGAAACATTCGTCCGAATGTTCCTTCTAAGTCTCAAAACAAGCGTCGCCGAGATAGTCTTCACTACTATACTTACGAGAATCAATCCTGCCACACTGCCACGAAACAACTTGCGCAAAAATGCTTACATCCAAGTCCACGAGGAAACACCTCTAATCATCACCACAAAACACTTCTCACCGGGGTCTAAAATATACTTCCTTCGCACCTTCTCTTTACAAAAGAAATGATCACATCTATGCTCGCCATACATGCTCGCTTCTCTCTTTACTCGTCGTAGATACCGCTTTGTCACTTTGCCTGAGGCATTAACCTTCTCAGGCGACCCAACAAATGGTACCACTTTTGTCACTTTGTCGCGAGCCTTGCTCCGACGACCCAACAAATGGTACCGGGCTGCTTGCGATCCCTGAGGATGTCGTACACTCGAACTCTTACCACATTATGATACTGCTTCAGTTTCCAAAACTCGAGGTTACTATCTCTAACGTGGTCATCATTAATTGGGAACACTCTGGATGGCTCTCCGACACTTTCCCGAATATAACAATACGAAAGACCGGACGTACTGCCTCCTAAGTCGGACGGCAAATGCTAACATATAGGCAACCTGGCCTATCCTTCACATGAACTCAAAAAGACAAAAGTAACTCGGGCTAAGTTTCCTCTGTTTTCCAAAACACGTCACACCCTAACCGGGTTTGTAGTTTCAAGAAGACCGACCGTCGACTCAACTCTAAGCGTCGTTGCCGATTATCCGCGCGATTCCTCCGAGCCGCGTAACTTCTTCTAGACAAGCTTCACTATCCATAGTCTGCGGAACAAGCTGAACTAATATGCGAACCTTGCCAACATCGAACCAATCGGCACTTTACACTTCCGCCCTGAGGCTTCAAAAGGTGACATCCGAACACGAAATGGTAGCTTAAACACTACCTCCACAGAGACAACAATCCCACAACTATCCCCGAAATCAAACACCGGCGAGGGCGAATGCGGTCTGAGACTCACGAAGTTCTTAACACATGCTTGGTAAAACTTCCAGGAACAAAAATAGCCGTAACCTGGCTCCACTGTCTGTCATAAGGTGAAGGTAGGCACCCCGTGCAGCCTTACAACCTTTCAGATAACTCAACACAGCCGAGTAAACGGTCCTGACCGAAGAACACGATGGACTGCCCCCATCGGCCCGACCACTGGTCGAACGCATCCACGAACTCGTACGCTGGTTAACTAAACTTGGGCCTAACACCCTCACAACCCTAACACAAGGCGGGACCACCAAACCTGACCCGCGCCATACATGCCGCGGGTTGACCCGCAATCGTGGCCTCAACCCGACCCGGCAACGCGCACAATACTAGCTCCCCGATCCGGAACAATCTCACCAATCACGTTTCGAAAACCTAGCGGTCTTCTTAGCTCAACTACCCCCTTTCATTTCACACTACTTAGGGACCTATCCTAAACATAGCTCACGTGCACTATGCACTCCGATAAGGATCAACATAACACTACACCTTTACTCGAGATGGCCTTACCTCTAAGGTCTCTACGTATAAAACTCTAAGGCTCACACCTTCTCTATCCCCCAAATCTTACTTGGTTAACTAACCAAGATTTCTAATCACAATATTAACATACTGCTATCAAAACATAGCACTTATGATATACCCTTCTTATCACACCTACTGAACTCGAGAGGTTAGAGATATATCTATATCTACCTTCACTCCCTTAGTCGTTCTAATCAAACTGCCGTAGAGGCGCCGTGAGGAGATGACGAACTACCCCCCGATCCTGAAGGCTAAGTCCTCCTACAAGGACACTTTTCGACACCAGACCCTGACGGTCATAGGTACAACAAGTACCAACTAAAAAAACGACATTCCCCGGGACGACGTCTGTCACACTGTGAACCGGAAGTCCTGGAGTTCTGACCAACTCCTGCATACCCCGAACGTCCTGAACTCCGTGGAAGACCACTCTGCACTGGCGGAGGTGCATAATCTAATCTGCTGGTGAGGCGACTCGCCTCGAAAGTTACCAAAGGACCCTGCTGCTCTGGCCCTCTTCTGCTGTCCTTTGTTAACCCGTCGATCTCTATGTTTCTCGGCCTGATGTGCATAAGCCGCATACGTGCCATGCTCGAAACAATCGAAGAACTTACTCTTGCACAACCTTCTCGTTGATATTCATCAAGACTCGCGATACATCGGTATACTCTCTGGTAGCCAAATCCATAGCTAGTAATAGGGTCGCCTCTTTGCAATCCATATTCTCTGTTCCTGGTGGGACTGAAGGTTCAAATATCATGGCGCGATGGAGCTGCCGCCCGTGCTAAACTTTACTGGGGCTAGTGACGTCGCAGAAATCCCCGAATGAAGCATTACCCTAGGTAATGATTGGGCCTGTGCCCACGTAACCCTCTGAACTCTACTCGCAGCTCCCTCGGCTGCCTTGCCCTCCTGGGCCCGGGTTTGCCCTACGCGGAGGCATAACGATAAGGGAAAGAAATACGTCAGAGGGTCTAACTTACAACACAGCTCTAAGGCACGATCTCAGAGTGAGAAGAATAGAAACCAATCCTAAATATCCTATAGCCTCATGATTATTGATGTGGTGCACAACACACCGATAATCAAGACTTCTGATCGATACGGTCAGACCTTTCCGAGGATTAATCGCTCGATACCACTTTTGTCACGACCGATTCGGGCGTGGTGGTGCCTACCGGGCACCCTAGTGATACAACATCAGTAATCAATGAACATAAAACAATACAAGACATATTATGAAATATGAAACAATAATGAGAAAAGCTTGCCTTTCGGCATATATATAAATAACAACTTTTTCCAACGTGAACAGTTTAATCCTTTTTACAAACCCTCCCACACTTGCATTTACGGACCTAAGAAATGATACGACAACAATGGCGGGACGGGGCCGCCATACCACGAATGTAAACACCTACAACAACGGGGACTATACCGGTGATAAGCCTCCGAGAAACGGAGCTTTCCTACACTGAATCGTGACCCTAAGAGCGAGGATCAATGATGGTGTACCTTTACTGCGGCATGAACGCAGCCCAGAAGTCGATCTGGTACAATTGCAGTATGTGGCGAAAATCAGTAAATGAAATCATAATAGTCTATAAAGCGGAGACATGTATGATAACCAAACTACGATTCACAATAAGTAGCAATCGTGTCAAATCGAGGACTCACGCCTCAAAGTCATCACTCAAATGTAACTATGGGTCTCACGCCCACAACATCAATCGTGTCGTGGAATACCTTCCTCACCGTGATATACAAGCACCAAGGAATACACATGAACACGGGTCCCGCGTGTCCTAATAAAGCGATGCAGGGTAAGTGCGAAGGCATAGCCGATTACTAACACCAGCGATGCAACAAGGTCATAAAGCGTGTCATGATATCTGTCTGAACCGTCACATGATAAAAGGCGGTCACTCGCCCGCGATATCAAATGTGCGCGTCTAGCCTCGAACTCTCCGCGACTCGCGTAGGCCAACCTCATAGGCCCGCATGAGGTATAACCCGCATCGAGGGTAGCTACTCCCGTAAATCACCGACTCGCGATCCGCGTAGCCACAAAGACCGCGTGACCATAAAGGCCGCACACTAACACGGAACTCCGTAGTTCGCATGGATCCCTGGACCGCGTAGGTATCCTCGAATCATGGTCCTGCACCGCTGAGTCTACCCGCGTGGAGGCGACAACCTCGGACACAAGTCAAGGTGGTGGTACAATACCAACATAACGGTGATAGTCAAACAACTTTAAGCGCAGTCGAGGGGAAAACCCCTTTACACTAACATCACAAGATACTAACACACGTAGCATCCTAACATGTTTACTTCTCAAATCAGCAAGAAAGTATTACAAGGCTATCACAAACCAATACAATCAAGTTATTCACACAAGGTGCTTTCTACTAACAAGTTCGGGTATCTAACCCCAAAGTACTTCACACATTAAATCTTTAAAAGATCTGTTTCTTTCACATAAGTCACACAATACCCGTAGTATAAAATAGAGTGACTGTCCTTTTAAGAAAAACCAAAACTCTTACCTTTGTAAAATCAAGTAACAACATTATTTTCCAAACGTCCAAGTTTGCCTAATTTCAAATGTTCACGTTTCTTATTTTAGAAAGGTTTCGTGGTTCATAGCCTTATTCATTTAAGAATATAATTTCTTTTAAACAATCTGAGAAACATAAGTCTTATATGTGAGTAGGATATTCTTGTTTATAACAATCTTATTACAAAGAACCATGATCTAGGAAATATCATTTTGTCTCATCTTAGCTTCATGCACGGATGGAAGTTGCTCTTTGGTTTTATTAATACTTAATTAATCAAAACATTTCCCTTTAATGTATTTCTTTGTGGTTTGTCGATACACATTCGATTTCGAAATCAAGAAACATTCTTAAGCCGTTATACCTAACTCCCATAAAGCTAGTATAACTCTTAAGTTTTCAAAACCAAGTATTACTTCTTCTTTCAAAATGATTCAAAACTCTTTTGAAATACTTCAAGTTCTTTATTAACACATAACAAGCCGTTATAGTTCAAATCGATTACCTTTTAAAAACCACATGTATTTTCTTACCAACATAAAGCCGTTATAACCAACTTCCCATAAAGCCGTTATAACACTTTATGTTTTACACCAATCAAATACATTTAGTACGTATCGTCTACCGCACTACATAGTTCACACATATCATGCTAGAAGAGATAGGAAGAGGTTCACATACCTCGCGGACGAGTATCGACTAATAGCAAAACGCTCAAGTACTTCCAAGTCGGCTACTCCTTAAGCCAAGTAGAACGCGCCACGTAGTACTTGACCTATAAGGCCACAGCGCTTATTAACATCAAGATCTTATCGTAGAACATTCTACTGAAAATTCGGCAAAGACTCCCCCCATGGCGGCGTAAATCTCCTCCTCTAACGGGCCGCTACCAAGCCAACTAGGGGTTATACATCTAACCCGAATGGGTACAATTCTACTCACAAGATTACTACACAAGTCTCATGTCTGATTCGATTCGATTCTTGGGCTTAAGTCAAAAGACATTGCCAACTAACCACGTTCGATTCTATATATAGTATACTTCAACTATATATTCTAACAACATGTAATTTCCAATTACAATAGAGGACAAGATATTTACCTCGATAAGCCCATAATTATCCGAGTTTAATGTCGATCCTTAGCAAAGTTTCGCTCTACTCCGGTGCTCCAACCCGCTCCAAACAACCCTTAGAAGTTCTAACCAACTTCTACATAGTACTCCAACTAACTATGGAGGTTTTCCTTAGGGTTTCGGTTTTTGTGGCTAAAGGAAGTATAATCGTATTTTACGGGCTTTTGTATAAGTGTAACCTTGGGAATACTACAAGGTATTTGGGCCAAGGTATTTGGACATTATAACAATACTAGAGAGTATTTCTATACCACAAGGGGTATTATCTGAAAACAACTAGGCTAGGGGGTACCCTGCCAAGGCACCACAAAGGGAGGGGAGGCTCTGCCACAAGGCCACTCAAAGGGAGGGGTGTTGGGCGAACCTGACACAAGAGGAGGGAGGATTTTAGGCTTGGAAGGTTTCATTTGTGGATGAAGAGTTCATCAACATAAGAGGGTATTTATAGCAAAACCAAAGGCCAACCAATGGCCAAGATCTAGCCAAGTGCAAGGCAAGTGTAAGGCCAAGATCAAGCCAAGTGCACCCTAACCCCTACTCCACAAAACATGGCACAAAACAAGCCACAAAACAAGGCCAAAACAAGGCACAAAACCATGAACCAATCGGCCAAGGCCAAGCCTCCTCTTTACGTCAATGAGGGTGACAAGTGTCACCCTCCGTTAATCCAAAAATGTTTCGTCTCTCGGAAAAATCCGCAAAATTAAAAATGACATAGCCGGAAATTCCCTACGAAAAGTGTGAAAGCGTTTCGCGAAACGACTCTAATCGGGTGTTGTGTACAAAAATAATTCGGCCAAGCCTATTCTCAAGTTCGAAATTTCCTACGTACGTCCCTGCGTACATACTCTGGAAATACGGGGTATAACATAGATGATAGGGTCACGAGGGTGTTAGGCCCAAGTTTAGGTAACCATCGTACGAGCTGTGGATGCGTTCGACCAGTAGTCGGGCCGATGGGGTCAGCCCATCTTGTCTTTTAGTCAGGACTGTTTACTCGGCGGAGGGTTATGCGAGATGTTGTATATCAGGAAGGTTGTAAGGCTGCACGGGGTTCCTACTTTTTATGGCAGGCAGTGGAGCCCGATTTTCAGCTATTTCTTTTGTTTCTGGAGGTTTTACCAGGCGGGGTTAGAAACTCAGGTGAGTCTCAGTATTGCATTCACCCTCGGGCCGACGGACAAACAGTGTGTTTTATCCAGACAGTTGAGGATAGGTTACGGGCCGGTGTTTTGATTTCAGGGGTAGCTGTAAGGATTATTTGCCTCTTGTTGAGTGAGTATTATAATAGCTACCATTTCAGTATTCGGATGTCGCCTTATGAAGCCTTGTATGGGCGGAAGTGTAGGTTGCCTATAAGTTAGCACTGCCGTCCGACTTAGGAGGCAGTACGTCCGGTCTTCCATGTTGCTATGTTTCGGAAGAGTATCAGAGATCCATCCAGAATGTTCCCAGTTAGTGATGACCAAGTTGGAGATGGTAACCCCGAGATTTTTGAAAACTGAAGCAATAGCGAAATGTAGTGCGTATAGTAGGAAGAGTTCGAGTGTGCGAGGAGAGTACGACGTGTCACGACGTTCGGGCGTGGTCGTGCCTTACCCGCACCCTGCGATCATACATCAGAGAAAATCAGCGGAAATATAAAACAAGACAAGAAACATTATTAAAAAGGAGAAATAGTTTATCTGAAGAAAAGCTTGCCTTTCGGCATATATAAACATTGTTTTGCAGTTACATCCCAACTGTACAATAGGACTACAGACCTCTAAGGAAGTAAACAACTATGGCGGGACAGGGCCCCGCCATACCCTGAATGTACAAAACTATCTACAACAGGGAGATCATACCCAAAAGTAGAGCCTACGGAGAAGATGGAGCTCACGACACGCAAAGATCCTAAGGATGTAGATCTAGCACTGCCTTACCTTACTGCGGCATGAGAACGGCCCGGCGAGGTCGATCTGTGTACTAAGTATGTGAAAGCTCAAAGTACTTAAATGAAATCATATCATTTTAAAACCAATTTTATAAATATGCACGAAACAACTAATGTAACCGCATAGTGCATCGTAAACAAGAGCAACAATAGGTAAACGTAATGTGTCTTTTCTAGCCGCGAATGATCGGCGGGGCCAATTGTCCGTAGTATCACTCGCAAGCCTAATCTGGGCTCGTAGTCCGCATAGGCCACTCACATAGGCCCGCGTAGGGTATAACCCGCGTCGGTAGCTACTCGGCGTAAATCGCCCCGACTCGTAGTCCGCATGGCCACATAGACCGCGTGAGGTATAACCCCGCACACTAACCCGGAACTCGTAGCTCGCATAGGTCCCTGGACCGCGTGAGGTATTCTCGAATCACGGTCCTGCATCACCGAGTCTACCGCGTGAAGGCGGCTTAACCCCTGTAACATGTCAAGAGGTGAGTGATATAATACCAACATAACAAATTATCGTTAAACAACATAAGCACAATAAGAATACCCTCTTATACAAGCGTTACAAGTCACTACCACACATAGCATCATATCATGTCTACTTATCAAACCATTTTATTATTCTTTCATAAATCAATATAAGTGCTATAAACACATAAGTAAATCGTTCCTTTTATCATTCTTAAGTTGTTATACCTAACTTCCCATAAAGCTAGTATAACTCTTAAGCTTTTTGTTTAAAAACCAATTAGTTCTCTTCTGTTAAAATGATTCAGTATTCTTTTGAAATGCATCAAGACTCTCATTATTCAGGCTTAAGTCAAAAGACATTGCCGTAATTATTATTCAGGCTTAAGTCAAAAGACATTGCCGTAGTTATTATTCAGTTAACACATGTACGTCTACCGTACTATATATATATTTTAAAATATCATGTTTTAGGAAGAATCACATACCTTCCGTGAAATCCACCGCCAAGTCGAATATGTCGCAAGGCAGAGAATCGACTATAATAGTCAAATACGCCTATCAACATCTAGACTATTGCATGCTTGATTCTAAGCGAGGGTTCTCTATTCTACGGAAAATTGGGCGACTTCCCTACCCGGTGAGCTACTCAAGTCTCTGTGAAAACATTCTAAGTAAGTATAGTTCAATTATTCTTCTTTTAAACCCTTCTACTTGTGATAACAGTTCAATTCATCAGTAATATCCTTCTAAGTATTTAATACTTATTTCTATACTTCTACAAGTATGTATTCTCTAATTACAAAAGAAGGACAAGTTTATTTACCTCGATAAGCCCAATAATATCCTAGATATAAGTCGATCCTAGCAAGGCTTTGCTCCTAATTTGTACGCTCGATAGCTCAGGAACCCTTAGAAGTTCTTCACAACTTCTACTAAGTACTAAGGGATTTGGGCTAGGGTATTTTGGGCATTATAACAATACTAGAAGGCAACTTTTCTACCAAGGGAGGGTAGGTTTCGCTAGGCTAGGGGGTTGCCTGCCAAGCTTCACTCAAAGGGGGAGGTGTGTTGGACGAAAAGGCTCAAGGAGAGGAGAGGATTTTCAAGACTTGGAGAAAGATTTGTGGATGAAGAACTCTTCATCTTAAGGGGGGTATTTATAGGTCAAGAAGTGGCCAACCAATGGCCAAGATTAAGCCATGTGCTAGGCAAGTGTAAGGTCAAGATTAGGGCAAGTGTACCTTAGCCAACTTGCACACAAAATATCCTACCAACTACTTGACAAACAAGGCCATTCAATCGGCCCTAATTACGTCCAATATACATCAATTAGAGGGTGACAAGTGTCGCCTCTCGTTGGTCAAAGTGTTTTCTCTCGGAAAAATCCGCAAAAATTAGAAATGACATAGCCGGAATTTATCCTACGCGAGTCTTGTTAAACGTTTCGTCGGAAAACGATTCTTTGTGTGAGTTGTGCCCAAAAAAACGTCCTAGGCCTAAACTTTTAAGGCTACACTTTCGTACGTACGCCCTTACGTACATACTCTGGAAATACGGGGTATAACATTCTCCCCTCCTTAGAAACATTCGTCCCGAATGTTCCTTCCCAAGATAGCTAACGATAAGGTTCCTCATAACTTAAACAGTTTGCATATGCCACACACGACCACAAAACAACACTTAGGCATAAACGATAATGAAGATTTACAAGTAGGAAAGTGAATTACCTGGAGGTGTGGGGAATAGGTGAGGATACTTCTGCCTCATGTCCTCCTCAGCTTCCCACGTCATCTCCTCCCTGAGCTCGTTCCGCCACAAGACTTTGTGGAAGCCACGTCCTTGGTCGCGAAGCCTAACGACGATCGATTATCGCTATGGGAATCTCTCATACGATAACCTCGGTCACTGGACATCGTCGGGTGTACCCTAGATGGATCCGATACATCTCTCCGGCATAGAAACATGAAACACGGATGCACGCCTCCGGATCGGACGGCAGATCCAACTCATAGGCAACCTTGCCTACCTGCGGACAATCGACACGGCCCAATGTACCGGTGAGTTTCCTTTCTTCCCGAATCTCATCACACCGCCGTGGGTGACACCTTCAGAAAACCCAATCATCAACCTCGAACTCGGATGCCGACGATGATGATCTGCGTATGACCATGCGACTCGAAGTCGCCAAGAACCTCTCCTGGATAAGCTTCACCTTATCCACTGCCTCCTGCACCAAATCTGGTCCCACTAACTGCACCTCTCCCACATCGAACCAGCCTATCGACGATCTGCACTTCCTCCCATACAAGGCCTCATAAGGCGCCATCTGAATACTGGAGTGGTAGCTATTATTATACGCAAACTCAACTAGAGGCAAATGATCCTTCCAGCTACCCCTGAAGTCAATAACACAGGCTCGCGATATCCTCGAGAGTCGGATAGTGCGCTCGGCCTGTTAAATGCTCGTGGATGGAATGCGATGCTCGAGCTCACTGCGTCCCCAAACCCTTACGGAAAGATCTCGAAGTTAGCGTGGCGGCTCCTGCATGCGATATGATCGAAATAGGGACTCCATGCGATCGACGATCTCTCGGATGTAAAGTCCGCATAATCCTCGGTAGAAAAAGTCGTCTGACGGAATAAAGTGAGCTGATTTTCGTGACTGTCGACGATAACCCATATAGAATCATGTCTCTCGAGTGCGAGGTAATCCCGTGATGAAGTCCATGTTGATCACCTCCACTTCGGTCGGGATCTCTATCGTGCGTAACAAACCACGGGCCTCGTGCTCTACCTTCACCGCGACAACACGGGCGAGCTACGAACTCGCAACGTCCATCTTCAAGCCATCCCACCAATACAGATCTAAGGTCGTGGTACATCTTGGTCGACCACGGAAGGATAGAGTAACGCTTGTAGGTGTGCTTCCCAGAACTCCGTCGAAGTCACGAAACATCCGAACACACACTCCCTCAAACCTTAGCACCCATCGTGCTACCTCAGGACCGCTTCCTCACGAAGAGCCGTATCACGATAATGTGTCAAAGCGGATCCTCGAATGTTGCCTCTTCCTCCTCAACGATGGAAGACTCGGCAACCTCACGAACTCGAACCCACCGCTATCGAATCAATCAAGCGGACACAAGGCTCGCTAATCGATGCAAATCACGAACCGTATGCATCACGACCCGGCCGGGGCCATGATCGTACCTACCGGTACCGCCGGTATATGTCGAAGAATAGCGTGAACATACATAACACATTACTAAAAAAAGGTAACCATTATTGGCGGTAGATAAAGTGCCTTCTATAAAACATACTTAAACAAAAGTATAGTAATACAATGGTTCTTATAGCCCAAAACACCAACGTGACTACTGACACAGGAATAACAATCGTGGCGGGACGGGGCCCCGCCATACCCCGAATGTACAAAAGTCTATAACCTCGTGGAATCATACCAAAAGACAAGCCTCCGAGAGATGGAGCTTCCAAGAAATGAACAGTGATCCTAAGAGTGCGGACCAAAGTTACGTATCTCGACTGCGGCGTGAACGCGGCCCGAAGGAGGTCGATAACAGTACCAAGTATGTGAAAATCAGTAATGAATTCATAATAGCATATATATAAAGCGGGAGACATGTATGATAGACAAACTACGATTACAACATATACGCGGCCATGTCAAGTCGAGACTCACGCCTCTAAGTCATCACTCAAATATAACCATAGGTCTCATGCCCATAATATCAATCGTGCGTGGAATTCCTTCCTCACCGCCGCGATCTATGATATAACAACACTTGTGAGTACATATGAATACTAGATCCCACTGTATCATAAGAACTGCGAGGCAAATGCGAAGGCATAGCTACCGGATCCACCTGCATCCTCGGCCAGGCAAATGCGAAAGCCGGCTACGGATCCACCGTACCAACAATACTATAATCGAAATCACGGTGGCCAGGCAAGTGCGATAGCCTCTACGAGATCCACCCTACGTCACATCGGCCGGGGCAAATCTGCAGCTAACCACCGATCCACCTGCATCACACCACTTCGCCAACCCCGACGGCGGCAAGTACGAAGCAACTACGGATCCACCGCATCACGTCTCGACCGGGGCGGTGCGAGCTAACTACTAGATCCACCTGCGTGATGGACCTCATGGAGAGCTAATCCATGGAATAATCATCAGCGAAATGAACCCTCATCATGGCGCGTACGTGGAATCCTCCATCACCGATGCATGCGCCCAAACAGACTCGTAATTACATGCTTTTAATTGGTGCAATACCATGCCTTTATATAAACCAAGACAATTACCATGCCTTCTTTTCACATAAACCAAGAGAATTCTTATTTAAGCAAGCCAAAGTACTTTTCAAGGCACACATAGAATAATTCTCAATTAAACAAGCCAAAGTACTATGTACGTACATTCTTTTCGAAAGCCTCCTTTTTATGTAAAATCCAAGATACTAACACTCGTAGTATCGAGGCGTGTCTATTTTTCAAAGTAAGTTACTACACCTTTAGAAAAATCATTTCATAGCTTGAAACCAAGTAACTTCAATCTTCCACAATCTAGACAACTTATGCTCATTAATCAAAATAGACAACTTTCATAACCTTCCATAAAGTTATTATAACCAACTTCCCATAAAGCCGTTATACTAACTTTATGCTTTAGAAATTTACGACATCCTTATCCATTCATAAGGCCGTTATAACTAACTTCCCATAAAGCCGTTATAACTCCTTATGAACCATTTCGTTCTTTTACTAGCCAAGAGGCTTATACTTCAAACAAATTCATACAATTTTCAAAATACTTTAAGTCTCTTATCTTTTAGAATAATTCAATATTCAATACTTTCACACCAAAAGTACTCTATACTTCATTAGGTCAAGAAAATCCTTGTCTATCTTATTTAGGATAAACCATTCCTTAAGAACAAGCGGGTTAACTTCTTAACCCAACCAACTTAGACATTTTCTTAAAACAAGTCAAGTATAACAAAAGGATTTACTTCATTCAAAACACGTACGTCTACCGTACTATATAGTTATAACTACTCATGCTCAAAGGATAAGAAAGTTTCCACATACCTCTTCGGTCAATCCACTTGCTAAGCTCAAACTACCGCAAGTAATATGCCAACCTATAATAACCATAATACGTTTATTAACCTCTAATTTCAATGTATGAATAATCTAAGTTCAAAGCCCCTAAATTCTATGGAAAATTGGGCAGCATTTTCTTTGTTTCTACATACTTTGCCACCTTTTTAAGGTCCGAATTCAACATCCAAACGCCACTTCTTAGGCCCAACAATCCAAACAATCTCAAGGGGATTACACACCTAAACTTGGGTGTGTAAAATTCTGCCCCAAAAGGTAAAACAATTAACTTAACAAGTCTAAGGTAGTTTTTAGGCTACAACATGCTCACATAATTTTCTTAACCAATTCTTTCCCATCCAAACCATATTTCTTACATACAATGACTCTAAGAGCATTATTCACTACCACAAGTTCTTTCTTCTTAACATGCAACACTAGAAACTAATTCTAAAGGAAGAAATGTTACCTTAAAGTTTTAGTCAAACTTATTCCAAATATTTTTGCTATCTTCCTTGCCAAGAACACCACCAACAAGCTAGCCACAAGCTTCCTTCTTGTTCTTAACTTTTCAGATTTTTCCTAAGGCTAGAATTTCTCTTGGGATTTTAGAGAGAAGGAGGAGCTTGAACTTTTAAGAGAGAAGGGAGAGTTTTTGTCTAAGAGAGAGATGAAGTATGACCAAGTCTTGAAGACTTGGTCAATATAGTGCATGCAAAATCAGATGGGGACACTTGTCACCCTCCCAAGGTCTTTAAAGAAAAATCGACTTGTCCTACGTTTTTCCGCCCAGAATACCGCCACGGCGCCGCGGCCCTGCTTCCCGGCGCCGCGACGCCGCAACTCCTGCGGACCCTCAGATCTTCGGCGCGCGGCCACGCTTCCGGCGCGCGGCTGAAACTTCAGCGACCCTCGATACATTCGGCGCGCCACCGCCGCCTCTGTCCGAAACACATTTTTGTCCGACTGCTAACTGAACTTGTAATTCTCATAACTTTCTACTACGACGTCATATAGACGAACGGTTGGTTTCGTTGGAATCTAGACTCAACGAACTACTCACTGGTGCTTTGAAATACTTAGGAATTATCAATGTAACGGGTCATAACCCGCCTCAAAGTCTACTAAAACCCGTCGGAACAATCCGTCAACCTATCCTTTGGAAATTTTAAGTCTTACATGCTTTAAATGCGCTCTCATACGTAGGGTCGAACTACGGTATAACATTCTCCCCACTAGAAACATTCGTCCACTGAATGTTCTTTTGAGCCAACTACTATTCCTCGGTACGTCCTCGTACTATATACTAATGGAACTTCATTATGCCACCTATGACCCTAAGATATCGCACACGCATACCCATTCACCGTAAGTCAAACAGAAAACGAACCCAACATATGAACCATTACTACTTACTCTCATTCACGGCCTAACAGAATTTCTCGTTCGAATTTACCACTCATTCTATCACATGTACACAGTCTCAATATCCTCTGTTCATAACACTAAATCATATAACAATCATATCATGCATACTAATCTCTAAGTGGTCAAAGATATACTGTAATTATTGCTTCACATTCCCTTGCGTTCTAATCATGATCACGCCTGCACGCGCATAACAAAGAAGGCGATGAACGACCCGATCCCGAAGGCGGAATCTCTACATCCGTGCTATCTGCAGTCGGACGGTTCCTCGCATAATGGCCTGTTGGCGCATGCATAGCAATTACCCAAACTAGCACGACACTCCCATAATGGGTGTTACCGCACATCTGGCGAGGTAGAGGTGGCTTCCTCAGACTAACACCCTACTCTCCGAAAACCTGAACCCTTGGAGCCCTGTCCTGCCCCGAATCTCGAGCGTCACGAAGGCGTGGTGGAGTACTCCGTCTTGGTGAGGAGCATAACTAGCTTCTTCTTTGAGGCGGTCCGCCTCAGCGCCTGAGATCCTGCTGTCACAGCCTCTTGGGTGACTGATCAGATGGCCCTCCTTTCTGCATCCTCTATCCCTGCGCATATGCTGCATCTGGCGATATCCATACACAGGTGAAGAGCCACTCCCAAGCACGCGATAATCATATGACGGTCTAGCCCATCACATAGCGATGAACTGCATGCGCCATGTTGGCTACAATAGTGTCGCATACGGCCAAAGAGTCAAACTCAGTGTACTCTGCGATGGTCCTCCCATTCTGCCTCAAGGTCAAGAATCTATCCACGCGGGCTCTCTCAACTCGTGAGGCAAGAAGTGATCCAGAAGGCCTCTGCGAACTCCTCCCAACTCTTTGGAAGAGCACCTCCCTCTAGACAATTCCCGTGACTCAAACTATTCAACGCAATATCGCGTAACGGTAAAAGCTAACACAACGGACTCGTCTCAGAGGCCCTAAGCACTGCGTAGTCGCGCACTGTCGAATAAACTCCACGAGGATCCTCGCCGGACCTCGAACCATAGAACTCGGGTGGATTACAACTCGAAAGTCCGAATCCTTAAAGCTATCGGCCTATGGTTAGCCACGGCCTGGCGGTCTTTGCCTGCCACGATTCTAGTCAACAACGATCGCTCTCCGTAATCCTATACTGCGCTCGGCGCGGGCTGGGGCTCGGGTGCGAAACCTCTAGAGCTACTGCCGCTTTCGGCTCCTCTAATACTGCCGGCGTAGCTGAACTCGCCGACCCGCCTACTGCCTCAGGTATAGTTTGTGCCGAGTCACGGTAACTCTCTGCGTGCCACTAGCGACTCCTGCGATGCCTTGCCCTTCGGGCTCGGGTCGCTTCCGTGGAGACATAATCGGTACATAAGAATAGGTCGAGAGGACTCGACCTACTATGACTCTCTGCACGATCTCAAAGAGAAGAATGAAACCAACACTAAATGTCCTGCGACCTCACGATTATAGATGTGGTGCACAACACACCGATAATCAAGACTCTACTAGACACGGTCTGTAGACACTTTCCGAGGACTAACTGCTCTGATACCACTTTTGTCACGACCCGGCCCCGGGGCCATGGCGGTACCTGCAGGGTACCGCATCGGTATATGTCGGAAGAATAGCGTGAACATACATAACACATTACTTAAAAAAAAGGTAATCATTACTGGTCAGCCGATAAGGCTGCCTTCTATAAAACATACTTAAACAAAAGTATAGTAATACAACTGGTTCTTATAGCCCAAAACACCAACGTGACTACAGACCTCTAGGAATAACAACTGTGGCGGGACAGGGCCCCGCCATACCCCTGAATGTACAAAAGTCTATAACCTCGTGGAATCATACCAAAAGACAAGCCTCGGAGAGATGGAGCTTCCCAAGAAATGAGCGGTGATCCTAAGTGCGGACCAAAGGCTACGATATCTCGACTGCGGCGTGAACGCGGCCCGAAGGAGTCGATACTGGCATACCAAGTATGTGGCGAAAATACTGTAATGAATTCATAATAGCATATATAATAAGCAGGAGACATGTATGATAGCCAAACTACAGTACACAACATATACGCAGCCATGTCAAGTCAGGGACTCACGCCCTCTAAGTCATCACTCAAATATAACCAATGGTCTCATGCCCATAATATCAATCGTGCGTGGAATTCCTTCCTCACTGTCGGCAGTCTATGATATAACAACACTAAGGAGTACACATGAATACTAGATCCCACCTGTATCATAAGAACCGTGCGAGGCAAGTCTGAAGGCATAGCTACGAATCCACCTGCGTCATCCTCAATCGGGGCAAGCTGTAAAGCCGGCTACGGATCCACCGTGCAGCAACAATACTATAAGCGAAATCACGGAGGCGGCCGGGCAAGTGCGATAGCCTACCAGATCCACCTGCGTCACATCGATGGCCGGGCAATCTGTGAGCTAACCACGATCCACCTGCATCACACCACTCGCCTCTAACCGACGGCAAGTAAAGCCAACTACCGGATCCACTGCATCACGTCGACGGGCGGCGGTGCGAGCTAACTACTAGATCCACCTGCGTGATGGACCTGCGGAGAGCTAATCCATGGAATAATATCATCAGCGGAAATGAACCCTCATCGTGGCGCGTACGTGGAATCCTCCATCACCGACCAGTGCGCCAAACGGACTCATAATTACATGCTTTTAATTCGATTGCAATACCATGCCTTTATATAAACCAAGACAATTACCATGCCTTCTTTTCACATAAACCAAGAGAATTCTTATTTAAGCAAGCCAAAGTACTTTTCAAGGCACACATAGAATAATTCTCAATTAAACAAGCCAAAGTAATATGTACGTACATTCTTTTCGAAAGCCTCTTTTTTTATGTAAAATCCAAGATACTAACACCCGTAGTATCGGCGTGTCTATTTTTCAAAGTAAGTTACTACACCTTTAGAAAAATCATTTCATAGCTTGAAACCAAGTAACTTCAATCTTCCCACAATCTAGACAACTTATGCTCATTAATCAAAATAGACAACTTTCATAACCTTCCATAAAGTTATTATAACCAACTTCCCATAAAGCCGTTATACTAACTTTATGCTTTAGAAATTTACGACATCCTTATCCATTCATAAGGCCGTTATAACTAACTTCCCATAAAGCCGTTATAACTCCTTATGAACCATTTCGTTCTTTTACTAGCCAAGAGGCTTATACTTCAAACAAATTCATACAATTTTCAAAATACTTTAAGTCTCTTATCTTTTAGAATAATTCAATATTCAATACTTTCACACCAAAAGTACTCTATACTTCATTAGGTCAAGAAAATCCTTGTCTATCTTATTTAGGATAAACCATTCCTTAAGAACAAGCGGGTTAACTTAACCCAACCAACTTAGACATTTTCTTAAAACAAGTCAAGTATAACAAAAGGATTTACTTCATTCAAAACACGTACGTCTACCGTACTATATAGTTATAACTACTCATGCTCAAAGGATAAGAAAGTTTCCACATACCTCTTGGTCAATCCACTTGCTAAGCTCAAACTACATAAGTAATATGCCAACCTATAATAACCATAATACGTTTATTAACCTCTAATTTCAATGTATGAATAATCTAAGTTCAAAGCCCCTAAATTCTATGGAAAATTGGGCAGCATTTCCTTTGTTTCTACATACTTTGCCACCTTTTTAAGGTCCGAATTCAACATCCAAACGCCACTTCTTAGGCCCAACAATCCAAACAATCTCAAGGGGATTACACACCTAAACTTGGGTGTGTAAAATTTTGCCCCAAAAGGTAAAACAATTAACTTAACAAGTCTAAGGTAGTTTTTAGGCTACAACATGCTCACATAATTTTCTTAACCAATTATTTCCCATCCAAACCATATTTCTTACATGCAATGACTCTAAGAGCATTATTCACTACCACAAGTTCTTTCTTCTTAACATGCAACACTAGAAACTAATTCTAAAGGAAGAAATGTTACCTTAAAGTTTTAGTCAAACTTATTCCAAATATTTTTGCTATCTTCCTTGCCAAGAACACCACCAACAAGCTAGCCACAAGCTTCCTTCTTGTTCTTAACTTTTCAGATTTTTCCTAAGGCTAGAATTTCTCTTGGGATTTTAGAGAGAAGGAGGAGCTTGAACTTTTAAGAGAGAAGGAGAGTTTTTGTCTAAGAGAGATGAAGTATGACCAAGTCTTGAAGACTTGGTCAATATAATCATGCAAAATCAGATGGGGACACTTGTCACCTCCCAAGGTCTTTTAAAAGAAAATCTGACTTTTCCTAAGTTTTTCCGCCCGAATCCGCCTCGGCGCGCTGCCTTCGGCGCGGCGGCCGCAACTCTGCGGACCCTCGGATCTTCGGCGCGCCTGCTTCCGGCGCGCGGCTGAAACTTCATCGACCCCTCGGTACATTCGGCGCCGCGACCGCATCCGCGCCGCGGCCTGCGCTCTGTCGAAACACATTTTTGTCCGATTGCGCCGAACTTTTAATTCTCATAACTTTCTACTCCGACGTCCTATCGCGAGCGGTTGGTTGCGTTGGAATCTAGACTCAACGAACTCATACGGGCCTTTGAAACACCAGGAATTCACAATGTACCAGGTCATAACCCGCCTCAAAGTCTACTAAAACCCGTCCGAACAATCCGTCAACCTATCCTTTGGAAATTTTAAGTCTTACATGCTTTCAAATGCGCTCTCATACGTAGGGTCGAACTACGGGTATAACAATGTCCCTCTCTCTGCACATCCGATAGACTCCCATCGACCTCGACTAAGAGCATCTGCCACAACATTGGCCTTCCCGGGTGGTACAGATATCAACATCGTAATCCTTAAGCAACTCTAACCACCGTCTCGCCGTAAGTTCGGCTCCTCTGGTGAAGATATCTTGGAGGCTCTTGTGGTCTGTATAAATATCCACATGAACCCCATTACAAGTAGTGCCTCCAGATCTTCAAGGCGTGAATCACCGCGACTCCAAATCATGGGTGGGGTAGTTCTCGTGTTTCTTGGTGTCGGGATCATACGCTATAACCTTGCCTGCTTTGCATCAACACACATCCCAACCCGATGCCCGACGCGTCACAATACGACATAACCGTGGACCCTGCGAAAGAGTAAGAACGAGGCGGTCGTCGATCTCTTCAAGAATCGGAAACCACGCTCCAAGCATCACCGGCTGAAACTTAGCCGCCGAGTCGGCCTAGTCAATGGTGCGAGAGATAGAAGCAAACTTCTCTGAACCGCCGATAATAACTGCAAGGCCTAAGCTGCGAACCTCAGCCGGAGTAGTAGGTCTAGGCCAAGTCTCGATCGCCGATCTTGGCGTATCACTCGAATGCCATCACCCGGCAATATGCCCGAAAAGCCACGAAGTTAACCAAAACTCACATTTGGAAAACTTGGCGTATAAGCTGGTCTGAGAAGCGCCGAGCGGTCTCAAATGCTCCGCGTGCTCGCTCTGGCGAGAATAAACCAAGATATCATCAATGAACACTATCACAAAGCGTGTCCAAAAATGGTTTGAACACTCGGTTCATCAAATCCATGAATACCGCCGAGCATTGGTCAACCAAAAGATATGACCTGAACTCATAATGCGTCTGCGGTCGAATGCGATCTAGGGACATCCACCTCTCGACTCGCACTGATGATAGCGATCGCGGATCAATCTTGGAGAAACATCTCGCGCCAATCGGGTCGAACAAATCATCAATCCACAGGAATGGGGTATATCGTTCTTAATGGTCACCTTGTTCACCGCCTTAATCAACACACATGCGCGGCGTCCGCTTCTTCTTCACGAACAATACCGCGCCCCAGGAGAAACACTAGGCTGATGAAGCCGCTTCTCCGGAAATCTCTAAGTGATCCTTCAACTCTCTCAACTCGGTAGGTGCCGTTGCATGCGGCGGAATGGAAATAAGTAGTGTGTCCGGCTCATCGATACAAAACTCTACCTCCTCTCGGGAGGATACCGGGAGGTCGTGCGGAAACACGTCGGGAACTCTCGACTATTGGGCCCGGTGAAAATATGGTACCGCGACCTCGATTATCAAACACGAACGAGATGGTAGATATACCGCTGCACCATCTTCCAGCCTTGAGGTAAGAAATAAACCTACCCGCCGGCGTCTGATGTTCCTCCCACGATAACCTCGCCGAACTGGAACCGTACCACTCTCTCCCTGCAGTCTACATTGGCATAGCAAGAAGCTAGCCAATCCATGCCCATGATCACGTCGAAATCCGTCATGTCCAGCTCTATCAAGTGCGCTGGGGTCGGCGGTGGATAAGGTCCTTTGACAAGCTCTAAATACGCCGAGCTATCACCGCATCACCATCTGGCGTAGCTACCTCGAAAGGGTCTATGGACTCGGGCTCTATCCCTATCCTACTAGCAACAAGGGAGATATATGGGGCAGTAGAACCGGATCTATCAAAGCGTACAAATCATAACCAGCAACTGATAAAGTACCTGTGACGACATCAGGTGAGGCCTCCTGATCCTGCCGGCTGGACAAGGCATAAATGCGGTTCTGAGGACCGCTAGAATTGGGACCCGCGCCACGACCTCTGCCGCGACCTGCTGGTCCATGAGTACCACGCCTCGGCGAGTAACTGTCGGGGATGAAGAAGACCGGCAAAAAGAACACAGTAGGTGACCCTACTATCTACACCGCCTGGTGGACGGTTCCTAGCAAAGTGACCTGCTGGCCACAATCAAACAAGCTCCGTGAGCACCACAACTCCCGGTGGGATCTGCATCGGCCACCGAGGGGTGGTCCGTCGGCGATCTCTGCTCTGGGCGTCAAAGCCACAGGGCCAGTGCGCCTCGAATATCTCGGTATGCGAGGGCGGTGCAGAGTGCTCTGGTGGCGTGGTGCAAATCTAGGCTGCTGCGAGGCCGCCACCACGATAGCCACCAAAAGACCTGCGTCTGGTCTTCTGCTGCTGCTGTCGGCCGTCGGTCTCTGCGCTCGCCGCATCCAAGAGCATGAGCTGCGTGCGGCTAATTTCCATACCGGTGAAGAGAAACACCGCACAAGATTCGGCCATATAATCATCTAGCCCGGTGGCGTGGCGGTGCACCCTATCCTCCATATCTGCTGCAATGGCTGGGACATATCGAGCGATGAATCAAACTCGACATTGTACTCCTGGCGTGCGTCCTCTGCGCCTCGGTAACAAAAATCTATCGGCCCGTGCCCTCGCCATCTCGCGAGGCAAGAAGTGAGTGAGAAAGCCTCAGGAACTCATCCCAGTAGGCGGGGGCGTGCTCTCCGGGATAACTCCACGAATCAAACCAATCGATTGCGGTATCACGTAGCCGATGCGAACCGGCGTCACGGACTTGGTCTCTGGCGCCTTGATCACCGCGTGATCCTGCGCAATCGGATGAACTCCTGCGGATCATCCTCAGCCTCGACCGTAGAACTCGCGGGCTACAACTCAGAAATCCGTAGCCTCAAATCGTCTACCTCGGGTGAACCACGGGTGCTCTTCGGGCTGGAACTGAGGCTGAATCGGCTGTCCTCGTATGCAGCCACAATCTCGCGATGGCGGGCCATCTCTCTGTAACCCATCTCATCTGCTCCAGGCTGTGGGACTGGAGGTGTAGGTACTGTGGTCTCATCAGCCACTGCTGCGGCCCTAAACCCTCTTGGGGTCGGCGGCGTCGTAGAACTCGCCGTCTCGGGTATCGACTGTGTCACGCCCCGAACCCCGGACCCGTGACTGGTGCCCTACCTGGGCACCCTTCTACCTTAACAACTAAGTACATTGCGGAAATTAATAACAGCTCTTTTTTTTTCTTTTTTTAAAGCAACCGTACGTACAAGGCAAAGCCGACTAGGCTGCCATATAATATACATAAACAAAAGGAACTACACTGCACACGAGTCCAATCCCACATATGAATACAGACCTCTTGGAGTTAAACTGAACTATGACGGGACAAGGCCCCGCCGTACCCATAAATGTACAAAAGCCTGTACTGAAGGAACTATACCAAAATGATAAACTCCTGAACAAAGGGAGCTATCCAAAAACTCTGAGCAGGGCCCTACACCTGCCGATCACCAAACTGCGTACCTAAACTCGCGGCATGACGCAGCCGAAAGGAGGTCGGCGAAGAATGTACCAAGCATGTGAGCGATGAAATGCGTAATGAAATCATAACATCTAAACAAAGCGGGATACATGTATGATAGCCTACCTACGACACAATACATAAGCGATCATATCAAGTCGTGGGGCGAGCCCTCAAAGTCATTACTCAAATATAACTATGGGTCTCACGCCCGTAATATCAATCATGCGTGGAATCCTTCCTCACTACCGGCGATCCATGATGTAATAACACCAATAAGGATACATGAACACCCGGTCCCTCCCTGTGTCCTAAATGCCTCGTGGTCTCATGCCCCGGAATCCCACATCGTAAAAGCATGACCATAGGGTAACACAATCAAATCCGGGGACATATATGATAATCAAATTACAACACATTGTACCTTACTAACAATGAGAGTAAACAGTAGTATCCTTACAATATAAAATAGGAAGCTCATGATCAAACAGACCATCCGCGCGGATCATTTAACCATCCTACTTCTGGGACTATTTCACCCGCATAGGCGGCGTGGACCCGCGTGAGGTATTCCTCGCATGAGACTATTTCACCCGCATAAGCCCGTACGGACTCGCATAAGGTATTCCTCGCATAGGACTATTTCACCCGCATAAGCCCTTACGGACTCGCATGAGGTATTCTCGCATAAATTTGGACCGCCGCATGGGACTATTTCACCCGCATAAGTCCTTACGGACCCGCATGAGGTATTCCTCGCATCGTGGGTAGCAATTCCACAGAATCTGCAAATGCCACAAACCCGGGGAATGACCCCGAAACGACTGATATTCCAATAGCACACAACCGGCTATTTCCAGCACACATAGGCAAATCCTCAATTAACAAGCCAAAGTCCTTACCAAGGCACACTTAGAATGATTCACAATCAATCAAGCCAAAGTACTTATCAAGGCACACTTAGACTAATTCTCAATTAATCAAGCCAAAGTACTTATTCAAGGCATACATAGAAAAATTCTCTTTTAACAAGTCAAAGTACTTATCAAGGCACACTTAGACAAATTCTCAATTTATCAAGCCAAAGTACTAATCAAGGCATACATAGAATAATTCTCTTTTAACAAGTCAAAGTACTTATCAAGGCACACTTAGACAAATTCTCAATTTATCAAGCCAAAGTACTAATCAAGGCATACATAGAATAATTCTCTTTTAACAAGTCAAAGTACTTATCAAGGCACACTTAGACAAATTCTCAATTTATCAAGCCAAAGTACTAATCAAGGCATACATAGAATAATTCTCTTTTAACAAGTCAAAGTACTTATCAAGGCACACATAGACAAATTCTCAATTTATCAAGCCAAAGTACTAATCAAGGCATACATAGAATAATTCTCTTTTAACAAGTCAAAGTACTTATCAAGGCACACTTAGACAAATTTTCAATTTATCAAGCCAAAGTACTACGTACGTACATTCTTTTATAAAAGACTCCTTTCTATGTAAAGCCCCAAGATACTAACACCCGTAGTATCAAGGCGTGTCTATTTTTCAAAGTAAGTTACTACACTTTTAGAAAACTCATTTCAAAGCTTGAAATCAAGTAACTCCAAATTTTCACAATCTAGGCAACTTATGCCGATTAATCAAAATAGACAACTTTCTAAACCTTCCATAAAGCCGTTATAACCAACTTCCCATAAAGCCGTTATAACCCTTTATGGTTTTAGACATATCCATTCCTTTAATAACCAAGAGACTTATGCTATTAAAAACCAAGTATCACATACTTACAAATCAAGTTCTTAACTTTCAAAACACTTCAAGTCTCTTAATATATAGAAAAAAAGTTTCTTCTACTTTTAAACCTCAAGTAACTCACTCCTTTAAAACAAGTTACTTCCCTTAAAACATGTCATTTCTCCTCTTTTAAATCAAATAAGTAAATCACTCCTTGACTCCCCTAAAGTCATTATAATGACCTTTAGGTTTTAGAATTAAGGCACTAGCCAAAAGATTTGGAAACCACTTCCTTTTTAAGACTCCATGTACTTTAAGTAAAATACCTTCACTTTTAAGAATCCAAACTTCATCAAGAAAATGGATTATACAACTTACAATCTAAACATCAAAGTACAATCAAGGAATGAATCATTTAAGGAGTAAAACATACTTTCTTAATCTTAAGGAATCATGCTAGAAGAGGAGATAGTTCACATACCTTTTCGGCTAAAATCCACAAGCTAAGCCGAATACGCCGTACGTAGAAGTGTCAACCTATAATGGTCACAACAAGACTATCAACTTCTAGTCTCAACGTAGAATAATACTAAGTATACGGCCTCTAATTCTACGGAAAATCGGGCAGCACTTCCTTTGTTTCTACTCACTTTGCCACCTTTTTCAAGGCCGAATACAATAACCAACAAGCCACATTTAAGGCTCCAAACAACAACCAAACAAAGGGGATTACACGCCTACAATACGTGTAAAATTCCGCCCCACAATTCATCTGAAGTAGTTTAATGCCACACTAGCCAATTCTCGGCCAACTTACATAGAACACTAAGTCTTTTCCAACCCTTTTCAAATTCCAAGTTCAAGGTCTAACATGTTATATAGTTATAAACTACTTCAACAACTACAATTTCCTTCTTTATACAACGTGCGACTTAAACGAATAATCAACTTGAATTGTAATCTTAAGGCTAACATGCTAGTTTCCGGATTAGGGTTCCAATAGCCCATAAACATATCAACCTTCATACTATATAACACATGCTTGCTAAAATCCATAGCTACAACAATAAGTAAGTCTTAACTACTAAAACGACAAAATATACCTTTATAAGCCCTTAAAATTTCCAAGATTCCAAAGTCGCGCCTTAGAAATTCTTAGCTCATTTCCTTAGGTTCTAATCCGCTCCAAGCACTCCTTAGAGGCCTATGAAGAACCCATCTTCAAGTTCCAACTTCAAAGTTGAAGAACTCTCTTAGTTTCCGCCTTGCGACTAACGTGAAAATGCGTTTTTTCCGAAATCTTTCTATTGAGATATCCTTACAATACCCTAAGGGACATTGGGTTAAAGTCTTGTGGCTAATGGATCAAAACTACAAATTTTTCATGTGAGAGCTTAGCCAAACCCAGAGTTCTTAGCGAGAACAATGGTTCTCTAAAATTTTCTAAGTGTAAAGTGAGCTAGTCTTGCACTAGTATGATACATATAACACGTTGGAGGTCTAGATATCAACAAATGTGAGGCTAGGATGAATATCACAAGGATTGAGCCCGTGTGGACAAGTTGACTTGGTCAAATATGTCAAGCTTGCAAGACTTATCATCTACATAGGTCAAATGACCATTCGACCCCTTGCATTTTCGTCCAAGACCACATGAGGGGGTGCCACGTGTCACCCTCTCATTCGTCCATAAAATTCCGTAACCCTCGTGGGCCCAGCAAAACGTAAAATTCCTCGGGTGGGCCCAACGGGACCATCTCCGTAAAAATAAATTTCCATAATGTTAATAAGTTCCATACTCTTCAAATAATGCATTTTGAGAATCGATTCTCAATAACGATCATTTTTCCTTTCCGACGTCCGGAAGTTTTTCCGTCGGAAGAACAATTCTTCCTTTCGTACTAATGTCCAAGTCTTGTTTCCTTACGTACATTCTCTTATACATGTCCTGGACTTACGGGGTGTAACATTCTTCCCCCCTTAGAAACATTCGTCCCCGAATGTTCTTAGTCGGTTGCCAAGCTATACACACTCCGGCACAATCTCTATACTATGCCTATCAATCAAATGCACAAGACCAACGATGCCACACATGGCCACCACATAACATACGTAAACATATCAATGGACCTTCCGTTCGCGACCCCCTTCTCACAAAACTCGAAGGTTACAGTCTTCCCAAACACGGGATCCTTAGAGGTTCCTTTCTTTCCTTACTTGTCATACTTTCTCGTACTTTCAAACTTATCTAGTACACGTACAAATTCTCAAATATTGTTTCTGTTCTCCAATCCTTGGAGTTATTAATCGAACCTGGCCATTATGCTACTTGAATTTCCTGCTAAGGCTCTCCTCGGTCCTTACGACCTAGTTCCGGTGGAACGCATCCACAAACTCGTACAACAATTTACTAAACTTGGGCCTTGCATCCTCGGGACCCTATCACATAACGGGACCATTTCTAACTGACATCACCCCATTCCATACTATCGGCTGACCCGAAATGAGTCCACAACCCGACTCATCGTCACACTTAACTCCTCATTCTTAGTCTGAAATACATCTCTCTTATCTCAAGGTACTTCTTACCCTATCCCCTATTCACTAGAGGTTCGTCACATAAGCCAAAGTATTTCTACTGTACAATCTTCCCTATCGGTCTTACACTTATACGGGGTAATTACAACTTGTGAACTTTATACAACTATAGTCTCAGTTCACCTATCATTCTTGTCAACATTCCTACTTCTCACTTTACTAATCAAAGTATCCCTACCTCTGGGGTACTATCACTTACAACTGCTAGCACCGCTATCTTGGTCAATAACATAATCGCTTCCTCATGACCTATAGTCTTCTCCTAACCGAAAGCTGGAGGCTCGTGCTGGGGCCTCAAAACTGGCGAGAAGAACTTCGCCATGCGAACAACATCCGATATACCACAGGCATAAGCCCGATCAACTCTCTGATTCGACTAGTAGCTCCTGCACTCCTTTGCCCTACTGGCGGTGTTGCCCTCCCGGAGGCATAATCAGAACACAACAATACGTCGGAGAGGAATTTTCTTACTAACACTCTATGGCACGATCTTAGAGTGAGAAGAATGAAACCAACTCTAGATGTCCTGTAGCCTCCTGTTTATGGGTGTGGCGTGCAACACACCGATAATCAAGACTACTAGACACGGTCTGTAAACATTCAGATGGATCGCTCGATACCACTCTGTCACGCCCCGAACCGGGCGTGGTGGTGCCTACCAGGCACCGCCTGCTTAACAACTAAGTACATTGCGGAAATTAATATGACTCTTTTTTTCTTTTTTAAAGCAACCGTCGTCTGAGGCAAAGCCGACTAATTTGCCATATAATATACATAAATAAAAGGCACTACACTGCACACGAGTCCAATCCACATATGAATACGGACCTCTAGGAGTTAAATCAACTATGACCAGGACAAGGCCCCGCTGTACCCGTAAATGTACAAAAGCACATCAAGGAACTATACCAAAATGATAAACTCTGAACAAGGAGCTATCCAAAACTACGGCGGTCCTACACTGCCGATCACCAAGCTGCGTACCTAAACTGCGACATGAGCGGCCTCGAAGAGGTCGATGCGAAGAATGTACCAAGTATGTGAGCGATGAAATCGTAATGAAATCATAACGATCTAAACAAAGCGAGAGACATGTATGATAGCCTACCTACGATTACCAATACATAGCGATCATATCAAGTCGGGGGCGAGCCCTCAAAGTCATTACTCAAATATAACTATGGGTCTCACGCCCATAATATCAATCATGCGTGGAATCCTTCCTCACCGGCGATCCATGATGTAATAACACCAATAAGGATATATGAACACGGTCCTCCCGTGTCCTAAATGCCTCGTGGTCTCATGCCCCGGAATCCCACATCGTAAAAGCATGACCATAGGGTAACACAATCAAATCCGGGGACATATATGATAATCAAATTACAACACATTGTACCTTACTAACAATGAGAGTAAACAGTAGTATCCTTACAATATAAAATAGGAAGCTCATGATCAAAACAGGACCATCCGCCCGCAGTATCATTTAACCATCCTACTCCTGGGACTATTTCACCCGCATAGGCCGCGTGGACCCGCGTGAGGTATTCCTCGCATGGGACTATTTCACCCGCATAAGCCCGTACGGACTTGCATAAGGTATTCCTCGCATAGGACTATTTCACCCGCATAAGCCCTTACGGACTCGCATAAGGTATTCCTCGCATAGGCTGGACCCGCCCGCATGGGACTATTCCACCCGCATAAGTCCTTACGGACCCGCATGAGGTATTCCTCGCATCGTGGGTAGCAATTCCACAGAATCTGCAAATGCCACAAACCCGGGGAATGACCCCGAAATGACTGATATTCCAATAGCACAACCGCTATTTCCGACACATAGGCAAATCCTCGATTAACAAGCCAAAGTCCTTACGAGGCACACTTAGAATGATTCACAATCAATCAAGCCAAAGTACTTATCAAGGCACACTTAGACTAATTCTCAATTAATCAAGCCAAAGTACTTATTCAAGGCATACATAGAAAAATTCTCTTTTAACAAGTCAAAGTACTTATCAAGGCACACTTAGACAAATTCTCAATTTATCAAGCCAAAGTACTAATCAAGGCATACATAGAATAATTCTCTTTTAACAAGTCAAAGTACTTATCAAGGCACACTTAGACAAATTCTCAATTTATCAAGCCAAAGTACTAATCAAGGCATACATAGAATAATTCTCTTTTAACAAGTCAAAGTACTTATCAAGGCACACTTAGACAAATTCTCAATTTATCAAGCCAAAGTACTAATCAAGGCATACATAGAATAATTCTCTTTTAACAAGTCAAAGTACTTATCAAGGCACACTTAGATAAATTCTCAATTTATCAAGCCAAAGTACTAATCAAGGCATACATAGAATAATTCTCTTTTAACAAGTCAAAGTACTTATCAAGGCACACTTAGACAAATTCTCAATTTATCAAGCCAAAGTACTAATCAAGGCATACATAGAATAATTCTCTTTTAACAAGTCAAAGTACTTATCAAGGCACACTTAGACAAATTTTCAATTTATCAAGCCAAAGTACTACGTACGTACATTCTTTTATAAAAGACTCATTTCTATGTAAAGCCCCAAGATACTAACACCCGTAGTATCAAGGCGTGTCTATTTTTCAAAGTAAGTTACTACACTTTTAGAAAACTCATTTCAAAGCTTGAAATCAAGTAACTCCAAATTTTCACAATCTAGGCAACTTATGCCGATTAATCAAAATAGACAACTTTCTAAACCTTCCATAAAGCCGTTATAACCAACTTCCCATAAAGCCGTTATAACCCTTTATGGTTTTAGACATATCCATTCCTTTAATAACCAAGAGACTTATGCTATTAAAAACCAAGTATCACATACTTACAAATCAAGTTCTTAACTTTCAAAACACTTCAAGTCTCTTAATATATAGAAAACAAGTTTCTTCTACTTTTAAACCTCAAGTAACTCACTCCTTTAAAACAAGTTACTTCCCTTAAAACATGTCATTTCTCCTCTTTTAAATCAAATAAGTAAATCACTCCTTGACTCCCCTAAAGTCATTATAATGACCTTTAGGTTTTAGAATTAAGGCACTAGCCAAAAGATTTGGAAACCACTTCCTTTTTAAGACTCCATGTACTTTAAGTAAAATACCTTCACTTTTAAGAATCCAAACTTCATCAAGAAAATGGATTATACAACTTACAATCTAAACATCAAAGTACAATCAAGGAATGAATCATTTAAGGAGTAAAACATACTTTCTTAATCTTAAGGAATCATGCTAGAAGAGGAGATAGTTCACATACCTTTTCGGCTAAAATCCACAAGCTAAGCCGGATACGCCGTACGTAGAAGTGTCAACCTATAATGGTCACAACAAGACTATCAACTGCTAGTCTCAACGTAGAATAATATTAAGTATACGGCCTCTAATTCTACGGAAAATCGGGCAGCACTTCCTTTGTTTCTACTCACTTTGCCACCTTTTTCAAGGCCGAATACAATAACCAACAAGCCACATTTAAGGCTCCAAACAACAACCAAACAAAGGGGATTACACGCCTTACAATACGTATAAAATTCCGCCCCACAATTCATACGAAGTAGTTTAATGCACACTAGCCAATTCTCGGCCAACTTACATAGCAACACTAAGTCTTTTCCAACCCTTTTCAAATTCCAAGTTCCAAGGTCTAACATGTTATATAGTTATAAACTACTTCAACAACTACAATTTCCTTCTTTATACAACATGCGACGACTTAAACGAATAATCAACTTGAATTGTAATCTTAAGGCTAACATGCTAGTTTCCGGATTAGGGTTCCAATAGCCCATAAACATATCAACCTTCATACTATATAACACATGCTTGCTAAAATCCATAGCATCAACAATAAGTAAGTTTTAACTACTAAAACGACAAAATATACCTTTATAAGCCCTTAAAATTTCCAAGATTCCAAAGTCGCGCCTTAGCAATTCTTAGCTCCTTTCCTTAGGTTCCAATCCGCTCCAAGCACTCCTTAGAGGCCTATGAAGAACCTATCTTCAAGTTCCAACTTCAAAGTTGAAGAACTCTCTTAGTTTCCGCCTTGCGACTAACGTGAAAATGCGTTTTTTCTGAAATCTTTCTATTGAGATATCCTTACAATACCCTAAGGGACATTGGGTTAAAGTCTTGTGGCTAATGGATCAAAACTACAAATTTTTCATGTGAGAGCTTAGCGAGCGAGAGTTCTTAAGCAAGAACAATGGTTCTCTAAAATTTTCTAAGTGTAAAGTGAGCTAGTCTTGCACTAGTATGATACATATAACACATTGGAGGGTCTAGATATCAACAAATGTGAGGCTAGGATGAATATCACAAAGATTGAGCCTATGTGGACAAGTTGACTTGGTCAAATATGTCAAACTTGCAAGACTTATCATCTACATAGGTCAAATGACCATTCTACCCCTTGCATTTTCATCCAAGACCACATGAGGGGGTGCCACGTGTCGCCCTCTCATTCGTCCATAAAATTCCGTAACCCTCGTGGGCCCCACAAAACGTAAAATTCCTCGGGTGGGCCCCACGTGACCAAATCCGTAAAAATAAATTCCATAATATTAATAAGTTCCATACTCTTCAAATAATGCATTTTGAGAATCCAATTCTCAATAACGAACATTTTTCCTTTCCGACGTCCGGAAGATTTTCCGTCGGAAGAACAATTCTTCCTTTCGTACTAATGTCCAAGTCTTGTTTCCTTACGTACATTCTCTTATACATGTCCTAGACTTACGGGGTGTAACAGACTGGGCCTGAGCCCTCGTGACTCTAGGTGTCCCACTAGCGACTCACGCCTTGCCCTTCGGGCGGGTTGCCGCTACGTGGAGGCATAAGCATTCTGAGAAAGGAATACGTTAGAGGGTCCAACTTTAACACAACTCTAAAGCACGATCTCGAGTGAGAAGAATGAAACCAATCCTAAATATCCTATAGCCTCACGATTATTGGTGTGGTGCACAACACACCGATAATCAAGAACTACTAGATACGGTGCATAGACACTTTCAGAGATTAATCGCTCGATACCACTTTTGTCACGACCCGTTCGGGGCGTGATCGTGCCTTACCCGGGCACCCAAGCAGTCATACATCAGAGAAAATCAGCGGAAATATAAAACAAGACAAGAAACATTATTAAAAAGGAGAAACAGTTTATCTGAAGAAAAGCTTGCCTTTCGGCATATATAAACATTGTTTTGCAGTTACATCCCAACTGTACAATAGGACTACAGACCTCTAAGGAAGTAAACAACTATGGCGGGACAGGGCCCCGCCATACCCTGAATGTACAAAACTATCTACAATACAGGGAGATCATACCCAAAAGTAGAGCCTCCGGAGAAGATGGAGCTCCTGACACCAACGCAAAGATCCTAAGGATGTAGATCTAGCACCTTCTTGCCCTTACCTGCGACATGAACGCAGCCCCCCGAAGGAGGTCAGTACAACAGGTACTAAGTATGTGAAACTGTAAAGTACTTAAATGAAATCATATCATTTTAAAACCAATTTTATAAATATGCACGAAACAACCAATGTAACCTCACATAGTGCCACATCATAAACAAGAGCAACAATAGGTAAACTGTAACAGGTCTTTTCTAGGCTGCGAATGATCGAAGCAGGGCCAATTGCCCGTAGTATCACTACGCAAGCCTAATCCTGGGCTCCCGTAGTCCGCATAGGCCACTCACATAGGCCCGCATAGGGTATAACCCCGCATCGAGGGTAGCTACTCCTCGGCATCGTCCTGGACTCGTAGTCCGCATGGCCACATAGACCGCATGAGGTATAACCCCGCACACTAACCGGAACTCGTAGCTCGCGCATAGGTCCCTGGACCCGCATGAGGTATTCTCGAATCATGGTCCTGCATCACTGAGTCTACCCGCGTCGGAGGCGACTTAACCCCCGGTAACATGTCAAGAGGTGAGTGATATAATACCAACATAACAGCTTATCGTTAAACAACATAAGCACAACAAGAATACCCTCTTATACAAACGTTACAAGTCACTACCACACATAGCATCATATCATGTCTACTTATCAAACCATTTTATTATTCTTTCATAAATCAATATTAGTCTGTTATAAACACATAAGTAAACTGTTCCTTTTATAAATCTTAAGTTGTTATACCTAACTTCCCATAAAGCTAGTATAACTCTTAAGCTTTTTGTTTAAAAACCAATTAGTTCTCTTCTGTTAAAATGATTCAGTATTCTTTTGAAATGCATCAAGACTCTCATTATTCAGGCTTAAGTCAAAAGACATTGCCGTAATTATTATTCAGGCTTAAGTCAAAAGACATTGCCGTAGTTATTATTCGATTAACACGTATGCGTCTATCTTACTATATATATATTTTAAAATATCATGCTTTAGGAAGAATCACATACCTTCTCGGCGAAATCCACCTTCCAAGTCGAATATGTCGCGCGCAGAGAATCAGCCTATAATAGTCAAATACGTCTATCAACGTCTAGACTATTCTGTAAATAGTTCTAAGCAGAGGGTTCTCTATTCTACGGAAAATTGGGCAGCACTTCCCTACCCGGTGAGCTACTCAAGTCTACTGTGAAAATAGTCCTAAGTAAGTATAGTTCAATTATTCTTCTTTTAAACTCTTCTACTGTGATAACAGTTCAATTCTATTCTGTAATATCCTTCTAAGTATTTAATACTTATTTCTATACTTCTACAGTATGTATTCTCTAATTACAAAAGAAGGACAAGTTTATTTACCTCGATAAGCCCAATAATATCCTAGATATAAGTCGATACGGAGCAAGGCTTAGCTCCTAATTTGTACACTCCGATAGCTCCAAGGAACCCTTAGAAGTTCTTCACAACTTCTACTAAGTACTAAGGGATTTGGGCTAGGGTATTTTAGGCATTATAACAATACTAGAAGGCAACTTTTCTACCAAGGGAGGGGGGTAGGTTTCGGCTAGGCTAGGGGGTTGCCTCGGCGAGCTTCACTCGAAGGGGATGGTGTGTTGGACGAAAAAGGCTCAAGGGAGAGGAGAGGATTTTCAAGACTTGGAGAAAGATTTGTGGATGAAGAACTCTTCATCTTAAGGGGGGTATTTATAGGTCAAGAAGTGGCCAACCAATGGCCAAGATTAAGCCATGTGCTAGGCAAGTGTAAGGTCAAGATTAGTGCAAGTGTACCTTAGCCAACTTGCACACAAAATATCCTACCAACTACTTGACAAACAAGGCCATTCAATCGGCCCTAATGTCGTCCCACATCCATCAATGAGAGGGTGACAAGTGTCGCCCTCTCGTTGGTCCAAAGTGTTTCGTCTCTCGGAAAAATCCGCAAAAATTAGAAATGACATAGCCGAAATTTATCCTACGCGAGTCTTGTTAAACGTTTCGTCGGAAAACGATTCTTTGTGTGAGTTGTGCCCAAAAAAATGTCCTAGGCCTAAACTTTTAAGGCTACACTTTCGTACGTACGCCCTTACGTACATACTCTGGAAATACGGGGTATAACACGACGAGTAAGAAAAGAGGCGTAGATGTGTTAAGAAGATGGAAGTGTCCTTTTTATAAGTAAAGATGTGAAGAAAGTATCCTTTGGACCATGGGTGAAGCTATTAGTATTGTTATACGCTTTAGAGATGATTCTTCGTTGGCTTGGATTTGAGTTTTCCGCGTAAGTTATATTATGGTCATTGGTGGCATGATTGGTTTCGTAAGTATAGTAGTGAAGACTATACCGACACAGGTGTGCTTGGAGACTTAGAAGGAACATTCGGGACGAATGTTTCTAAGGGGGGAAGAATGTTACACCTCGTAGTTCCAGGGTAAGTATACGAAGACGTTCGTACGAGAATACGACACAAAAATTGGAAAGGAAGAAAGATGTGATTTTTCGACGGAAAAGTTTCCGGATTTTATGAAGGAAAAAGGTTCGTTAATGGGAATTGGATTCCCAGATTTGGTATACGGACATTTTAGAATATTTGAGAATTATGGAATTTTATTTCCGGAATTGGTCACGTGGGGCCCACGGGGAAAATTTACGGTTTTGTGGGGCCCACTTTATTTTCGGATTTTTGGCATTACGAATATTTTCGGAAGATGAAATATTTTGGACGAGTAGGGGGCGACACGTGTCACCCCCATGTGGCCATGTTGGCCTAATGGCTAGAGGACATGTGGTCTTGGACGTTTTAGTGGACAAGTGGCAAGCCACTTGTCCCATTTTTGTGGTGGACATATGTCCCATTGTTGTGGTGGACACTTGGTTGGAAGACTCCACTCCCACTTGGACCAAATCCTCACCTTACACTTGCTTTGATCCTAGCCATTGGTTGGCCTATAAATACCCCCTTGTTTGCAAGGCTTTATTCATCCACTTAAGAGTTTCCAAGGCAAAAGTTCTCCCTCCCCACTTAGTTGTTCTCGTCCAAACACCCCCCCCCCCCTTTGTGTAGAAAGGTGACCGTTTTGGTTAGCCTATTTTCTCATTGTATATCTTGTTTCATGTGTAAGTTTTTATTTCCACTAATTTTCTCTGATGTTGTATCACTAGGGTGCCCGGGGTAAGACATCAGTCGTGGGCCCGAGATCGGGTCGTGACACGATGGTATTCGGGTGGATACGGCAAAGATCGAGGCAGTCAGGACTTGGCCTAGACCTACTACACCGACAGAGGTGCGCAGCTTTCTGGGCCTTGCGGGTTATTATCGGAGGTTCGTGGAGAAGTTTGCTTCTATTTCAGCCCCTTTGACTAAGCTGACTCAGAAGGAAGCTAAGTTTCAGTGGACGGATGTTTGTGAGGAGGGCTTCCAGCTACTGAAGGAGAGATTGACGACCGCCCCAATTCTTACTCTTCCAGAGGGTCCAGACGGCTACGTGGTTTATTGTGATGCGTCGGGCATTGGGCACAGGTGTGTCTGATCACGGCGAGGTAAGGTTATAGCTTACGCATCTCGACAGCTCAAGAAGCATGAGAATAACTACCCCACACATGACTTAGAGTTGGCAGCAGTGATTCATGCCCTGAAGATCTGGAGACATTATTTGTATGGAGTTCATGTGGATATTTACACAGACCACAAGAGCCTCCAGTATATCTTCAGCTAGAGGGAGCTGAACTTACGACAGAGACGGTGGTTAGAGCTACTCAAGGATTATGATGTCGATATCCTATACCACCCAGGGAAGGCCAATGTAGTGGCAGATGCCCTTAGTCGTAAATCGATGGGTAGTCTATCATATGTGCAGCCAGAGAGGAAGGGCATGGTCCGCGAGTTACATCAGCTAGCGAGCCTTGGAGTCCGATTGATTAGTTCTGATAGTAGTGGGGTTCGGGTTCGAGAGGTTGCCGAGTTTTCCATCGTCGAGGAGGTGAAGAGGCGACAGTATGAGGATCCGATTATGACACGGTATCGTGATACGGATCTTCGTGAGGGGAAGGGTCCATTTGAGGTAGCACCTGATGGGGTGCTAAGGTTTGAGGGCAGGTTGTGTGTTCCAGATATTGCAGGACTTCGACAGCAGGTTCTAGGGGAAGCACACAACGCGCGTTACTCTATCCATCCGGGGTCGACAAAGATGTACCAAGACCTCAGATCTGTGTATTGGTGGGATGGCCTGAAGAGGGACGTTGCAGAGTTTGTTGCTCAGTGCCCGAGTTGTCAGCAGGTCAAGGTAGAGCACCAGAGGCCTGGTGGGTTGTTGCAGATGATAGAGATTCCGACGTGGAAGTGGGAGGTGATCAATATGGACTTTATTACAGGGTTACCTCGCACTCAGAGGAAGCATGATTCCATCTGGGTTATCGTCGACAGGCTGGTTCGATGTGGGCGAGGTGCAGTTAGTCGGGTCGGACTTGATACAGCAGGCAGTGGATAAGGTGAAGCTTATCCAGGAGCGGTTATTAATGACTCGAGTCGGCCAGTCGTATCTGGATCATCGGCGTCGACATTTGGAGTTTGAGGTTGATGATTGGGTTTTCCTGAAGGTGTCACCCATGAAGGGTGTTATACCCCGTAGTTCCAGAGTATGTATATGAGGACGTACGTACGATTGTGTAAGCCATAATTAGGTTAAGGACAAAATTGTGAACTTTCAACGGAAAAGATTCCGAACCTTGTGAAGGAAATTTTACGTTTTTAATATTTTAACCAATTACAGATTTTTTTCAGAGAGATGAAATATTTTGGACCAATAGGAGGGCGACATGTGTCACCCTTAGGTGGCACATGTTGGACGAAAATTATGGGCAAGTGGCCAAGTCAATTAGTCAAAGTCTTGGAAGATATTTTTTGTGGGCAAGTGGGGGATGCCTTGGACGGTTTTTAGGTGCAAGTGGCTAGCCACATGGCTCATTTTTGTGGTGGACATATGTCCCAAAGTTGTGGTGGACATATGTCCCAATGTTGTGGTGGACACTTGGTGGAAGACTTCACTTGCTCAAGCAACCAAATCTACACCTTACACATGTTTTAATCTGGGCAATTGAAGGTCCTATAAATACCCCCCTTAAGTTGCAAGACTCTTCATCCACTTAACAATTTCCAAGTCTCAAAACTCCCTCCCCTTGAAGCTCTCGTCAAACTCCCTTCCCCTCTTTTGGAAGTCTCGTCCGAAACAACACCCCCCTTGGTAGAAAAATTGTCTTCAAGTATTGTTGCTATCCCAAAATACCTTAGCCTAAATCCCTTGTTGTATTCCAAAGTTACCTCTATACTAAAAGCCCGGAAATACTACTTTATATCCTTTAGTCACAAAACGAAACCCTAGAAAAATCTTCATAGTTGGTTGAAGTATTAAGTAGAAGTTGTTTAGAAACTTCTAAGCGTTTCTTGGAGCTATCGGAGCGTGCAAATTAGGAGCTAAAAGTTGTTCAGGATCGACATTTAATCTTGGATAATTTTGGGCTTATCGAGGTAATAATCTTTGTCCTTCTATTGTAATTGGAGATTACATATTGTAGTAGTTTAGAATTAAGTATAAGATTTATAGAAGGATGGTATAAAAGAAGAGAATTGAACTGTACTTACATTGGGCTGTATTTACAGTAGACCTGTGTAGTTTGGCGGGTAGGGAAATGCTGCCCAATTTTCCGTAGAATAGAGAACCTTCTGCTTAGAATATTCTACAGAGTAGTCTAGACGTTGATAGACGTATTTGGCTATTATAGGTTGATACTCTATGCGCGACATATTCGACTTGGCAGGTGGATTTAGCCGAGGAGGTATGTGATTCTTCCTATCCTCTTGAGCATGATACTTTTGAAATATATATAGTACGGTGAGCGTACATGTGTTAACTAAACTTGGTTTTACTTTGATGTCTTTTGACTTGAGTTTTAAATGATAAGAATCTTGGAAATATTTCAAAAGAGTTATGAATCATTTTGAAAGAAAAGTAATACTTGGGTTTAAAAGCTTAAGAGTTATACTAGCTTTATGGGAAGTTAGGTATAACGACTTAAGAAAGATAAAAGGAACGGTTTACTTATTTGTTTATGAAAGTCTTGTATTGATTTCTGGAAAGTGTAGTAAGATGGTTTGATAAGTAAACATGTTATGATGCTACGTGTTTTAGTGTCTTGTGATGTTTGTGTAAGGGGGTTATTCTTGTTGTGCTTACGTTGTTAAACGATAAGCCCGTTGTACTGCTATTATATCACATACCCCCCTGACTTGTTATGATGCCGAGGACTTGCCACCCTCGATGCGAGGAATACCTCATGCGGGTCCATGTGACCTATGCGGAGCTGCGGGAGTTCCAGGATTGATCACTCCGGGTGTGTTACGCCGATGCGAGGAATACCTCATGTGGTCCATAGGACTATGCGGACTTCGGGGGTCCAGGATGATGCCGCGGGTTAGCTACCCCCGATGCGAGGAATACCTCATGCGGGCCTATGTGGCCTATGCGGACTGCGGGAGTTCCAGGATTAGGCACGCATAATGATACTATGGGCGAATGGCCTTGCTTCGATCATTAGCGGCCTAGAAAAGACCAGTTATGTTATATCTATTTTGCTCTTGGTTATGCTGTGGCACTATGTGCGGTTACATTGGTTGTTTAAATACATATTTGTAAAATTGGTTTTAAAATGATATGATTTCATTTAAGTACTTTACAGTTTCACATACTTGGTACCTGTTGTACTGACCTCCTTCGGGGGGCTGCGTTCATGCCGCAGGTAGAGGTACTCCTGTTGTTGATCCCCGCTCCTAGGATCACCGTTTCTGCTTTTGGGAAAGCCTCATTTCTCCGGAGGCTTGCCTTTTGGGTATGATCTCCCTGCCATTGTAGCTTTATGTACATTCAGGGTATGGCGGGGCCCTGTCCCGCCATAGTTGTTTACATTCCTAAGTGCGTAGTCCTGTTGTAAAGTTCGGAAGTAACTGTTCACTTTTGATGTTTATATACATGCCTAAAGGCAATCTTTTCTTTGATAAAGCGCTTCTCATTTCATAATTGTTTCATGTCTTGTTTTTATATTCCGCTGGTTACTCTGATGTATGTCTACTTAGGTGCCCGGGTAAGGCACCAGTCACGGGCCCGGGTTCGGGTCGTGACAAAGTGTGTGATGAGATTTGGGAAGAAGGGGAAACTCAGCCCAAGGTACATTAGGCCTTATCAGATTGTCCGCAGGGTAGGCAAGGTTGCCTATGAGTTGGATCTGCCGTCCGATCTGGAGATAGTGCATCCGGTTTTTCATGTTTCTATGCTGAGGAGATGTATCGGAGATCCATCTAGAGTGCACCCGATTGATGATGTCCAGGTGACAGAGGGGTTATCGTATGAGGAGAGTCCCATAGCGATACTCGATCGTCAGGTTAGGCGACTACGGACAATGGTTGTGGCTTCCGTCAAGGTCTTATGGCGGAACGAGAACAGAGAGGAGATGACGTGGGAAGCAGAGGAGGACATGAGGCAGAAGTATCCTCACTTATTCCTAACACCTCCAGGTAACTCACTTTCTGTCACGACCCGACCTCGGGCCCGCGACTGGTGTCTTACCCCGGGCACCCTAGTGATACAACATCAGAGAAAATCAGCGGAAATAAAAACTTACACATGAAACAAGATATATAATAATAAAAACAGGTTAACCAAAACGGTTACATTCCTGTATATATACATCAAAATCGAACAGTAAATCCTTTACAAACCCTGCCCACAACAGTACTACAGACCTCTAAGAATGTAACCACAACTACGACGGGACAGGGCCCCGCCATACCCCTGAATGTAAGTACCTACAACAACAGGACTATACGAATAAGCCTCGGAGAAAGCGGAGCTTCCCGACGAATGTGATCCTATGGCGAGGATCAACAAGCGGTGTACCTCTACTGCGGCATGAACGCAGCCCGAGGAGGTCGATTACAACAGTACCAAGTATGGCGAAAATATTGTAAATGAAATCATAACGATCTATATAAAAAAAGCGAGAGACATGTATGATAACCAAAATACAATCCATAATATATAAACAAATATGTCGATCGGGGACTCACGCCTCAAAGTCATCACTCAAATATAACCATGGGTCTCACGCCCAACATCAATCATGCGTGGAATACCTTCGCCAGCGGCGATCTATGATGTAATAACACCAAAGTACATGAACACGTGTCCCACGTGTGCGTAAAAACGTCGGGCAAATGCGATAGCCTCTACCAGATCCACCCTGCATCACGTCGCTGACCGGGGCAAGTACGAAAGCTAACTACCAGAAACAACCTGCATCACGAGACTTCGTCCTAACACTCACAAACTGCGTAACGAAGCTGACCGGGGCAAGTGCGATAGCCTCTACCGGATCCACTGCATCACGTCGGCCAGGGGCAATCGTGGGCTAACCACGGATCCACCTGCGTCACGAAACCGTCCAAACACCGACTCGCGAAGGCGACACGGCAAGTCGAAGGCCTGCGGATCCACCATGCATCACGTCGGCCGGGCAAGTCGTGAACCAACTACGGATACCAAGGTCGTAATCACGAGACTTCGCCACACTGGCGAGCAGGCAATCTGAAGGCTAACTACGAGAACCGAATCAGCCACGGCCAGGGGCAAATGCGAGCCAACTACGGATACCAAAGCCGAATCAGTAAGACCTCATGGAGAGCTAGTCCATGGAACAACAATCCTAATGGAACCATACCCGTGGGCCACCCAACGTGTCAGTAGGTCCAAGGATATAACAAGTTAACAATCATAATGGAAGCATACTCGTGGGCCACCCATCGTGTCAGTATGTCCAAAGCAAATAACAAGATAACACTCCTAATGGAAGCATACCTGTCGGCGTTAGGGGCGTGGTCGTGCCTTACCGGGCACCCTAGTGATACAACATCGAGAGAAAAACCAGTGAAATAAAAACTTAAACATTTAAATAGACATGGATCAAGATAAAGAAAATAGGCCAACCAAAGCGGTTGCCTTTCAACATATATATATGTATAGACATTTGAGCAGATTACAATCCTTACAACCACCTTGGCGATTGCTACGGACCTCTAAGATTTTTACAACAACTATGACGGACGGGGCCCGCCATACCCCAGATGTACAAGAACCTCTGACTCGGGTAACATGCAAAGATAAGCCTCCAAGGAACGGAGCTTCCCAATATTCGAAGGTGATCCTATAAGCGGGGATCGACGGTAGATGTAACTACTGCGGCATGAACGCGGCCCGAAGGAGGTCGATAACAGTACCAAGTATGTGAAATCGAAAATCAGAAATGAAATCATAGCAGTCTATATAAAGCAGGAGACATGTATGATAACCAAACTACAGTACACCACATATAAACAGTCATATCAAGTCAGGGACTCACGCCCTCCAAATCATCACTCGTGCCCGTGGAATTCCTTCCTCACTGCCGGCAGTCTATGATATAACAACACCAAGGAGTATATGTGAACACCAGGTCCCACCTGTGTCAATAAAACCGTACGGGGCAAGTATAACTACCAGATCCGACCGTACCAATAATACTGTACAACCATATCATGAAGCTGACACGTGGCAAGTGCACTAGCCTCCACCAGATCCACCTGCGTCACGTAGCTGACGGGGGCAAGTGAATCGGCCAGGCACCCGATCACAACCGTAAGTCACGAAGCTCCATCCCAACACTGACTCGCGAAGCTGACACGTGGCAAGTACACTAGCCTCCACCAGATCCACCTGCGTCACGTAGCTGACGGGGGCAAGTGAATCGGCCAGGCACCCGATCACAACCGTAAGTCACGAAGCTCCATCCCAACACTGACTCGCGAAGCTGACACGTGGCAAGTACACTAGCCTCCACCAGATCCACTTGCGTCACGTGACGCGGCGCAAGTGAATCGGCCAGCACCCGATCACAACCGTAAGTCACGATACCGCGCGAAGGCGACACGTGGCAAGTGCAATAACCTATACCGGATCCACTGCGTCCACGTGGCGGCGGGGCAAGTAAACAGCTACGCGCGATCACAACCGTAAGTCACGATGCCGCCATAACCAAAATGGTCACATGTCCACAGAATCCATCAATGGTGTAGACATGCCCGTGTAACAATGCTCTTCGAAGCATACCCGTGGAATCTCCCGTCACTGCCGGTACGTCCAAGTAAGTTCTCAACAAGTCAATCGGCCCTCCATCGAGAGACGCGGTAGTATAGAAACACAATTTTTGCACAACAAAGACTATCACCATAAGCATAGGCAAGTTACCCAACACCAAACATAGGTAAGTTACACAACAACAAGCATAGGGAAGTTATACATAACTCAAGGTACTTTCATTTTATGTCAAGGTCCGGGTTTTAACCCTAAAGTACTACGTACGTTAAATTCCTTTTAAAGAGATCCATTCCTTTTATAAAAGTCACCCGATACCCGTAGTATAAAATAGAGTGACTCACATTTTTAGGTAAACCAAAACACTTCCCTTTTCAACCACATTCTTTTCCCTAAGGTTCCAGTTTGCCTAATTTCAATTACTCAAGTCTCTTTATTTTAGAAAAGTTTCATAGTTCAATGTCTTAATCTCTTTTAAAACAATTGAGTAACATATGCCATAGGTGTGAGCAGTTTATTCTTGTTTATAAACAATCTTATTAAGCAGCCATGATCTAGGAAATAAAATATCATTTTGTCTCATCTTAGTTTCTATGCAGATGGAGGTTTCTACTGGTTTTAATAATACTTCATTTATTCAATACATTTTCCTTTATTAACGCTGCAGTGGTTTGTCGATACTCATTCGATTTCAAATCAAGAAACAGTTCTACTTTTAAAAACCAAGTACTCATTACTCACGAATGAGGTTTCACACAAAATTCATATTAATTCATTCAAGTCGAGTCTCTTATCTTTTAAGATCAAGTCTCTTAACTTCTAAAAATCAGTAAACCATTTCTCTTTACCATTCTTAAGACGTTATACCTAACTTCCCATAAATCTAGTATAACTCTTATGTTTTCAAAACCAAGTATTACTCTTCTTTCAAAACGGTTTATTAATCTTTTGAAAAACTTCAAGATTCTTTATTATTCAAGCTTAAGTCAAAAGACATTGCCGTAACACTACATTCAGTTAACACACGTACGTCTACCGTACTATATATATATATTCCTTTTAAAATATTTCAAGGTTCTTATTATTCAGGCTTAAGTCAAAAGACATTGCCGTACAACTATATTCAGTTAGCACACGTACGTCTACCATATTATATATACATATTATTCAGGCTTAAGTCAAAAGACATTGCCACACGTACGTCTACCGTACTATATATATTCTTTTAAAATACTTCATGCTCAAGAGTATAGGAAGAATCACATACCTCGCGACGATTATCGACTATAAGCAAACGCTCATGGTATAACCTACTAGCCTTGTCCACCTTCTAAGTAGCACATGCTACTTGCAGAACATTCAACCAATAAAGGTTATCAGTCTACTGTAAATACAGTTTAAATCTTGTACTCTAATATTCTTCTGATGTGATTTCAGTTCATGTCTATTCTGTAATATCCTTCTATTACAGTTCAATTCTCTTCTATGAATCTTATATTCATTTATATACTACTACAGTATGTAATTCCCAATTACAATAGAAGGACTGTAGTATTTACCTCGATGAGCCCAAAAATTATCCAAGGTTAATGTCGATCCTGAGCAACGTTTAGCTCTTACTCCGTGCGCTCCAATTCGCTCCAAGAAACCCTTAGAAGTTCTACACAACTTCTACTTAGTACTCCAACCAATTATGGAGATTTTCCTTAGGGTTTCGTTTAGTGGCTAAAGGAAGTATAATAGTATTTTCCGGGCTCTACGTATAGAGGTAACTTTGGAAAGTACTACAAGGTATATGGGCTAAAGTATTTGGGCATTATAATAATACTTGGAGAGTATTTCTATACCACAAAAAGGGGTATTTATACGAGACAACTAGGCAATGGGGGGTACCTCGCCAAGCCTCCTCACTCGAGGAGGCTCTCGGCCAAGGCTTCTCAAAAGAGGGGTTTGGGCGAACTCAACTCACAAAAAGGGAGGGATTTCAAGACTTGGAAAATGATTTTAGGATGAAGAAGTTCATCAACTTAGAGGGTATTTATAGGTCAAGGAATGGCCAACCAATGGCCAAGATCCATCAGTGTTAGGCAAGTGTAAGGCTAGGATTAAGCCATGTGCACCTTATCCATCTACCACACCAACTTGCACAAATATCCTACCTAACCAATGCCACCTTTTTCGTCCATTTGCCCCACTTCCTTCCAATGTGAGGTGACACATGTCACCCTCCCGTTGGTCCAAAATGTTTCGTCTCTCGGAAAAATCCGCAAAATTAAAAATGACATAGCCGTATTTTTCCTCCCGCAGTTTAGTAAAACGTTTCGTCGAAAACGATTCTTTTAAGCACTTGTGCCCAAATTTTCGAACCTTGCCAAACCTTAAGGCTTAAATTTTTATCGTCGCCCTCACGTGCATACTCGTGAAATACGGGTATAACATTCTCCTCGCCGAAACATTCGTCCCGAATGTTCCTTCTCAAGACGGACAACGATGAAGTTCTTCTTAACAAGTTGCCAATGCCACACCTGGCCACAAAATAACACACGTTCTCTTCCTTCCTTACTCGTCGTGCCCTCCTCGAACACTTGAACTCTTTTAGTATAATGCACCACACTTTAGTCATCGCTTTAGTTTCCAAAACTTTGGAGTCACCACCTCTAAACTTGGTCCTCTTACTAGCCTCAATCTCCCTTAAGGCTATTCCCGGCCTTCACGATCCGCTTCTGGTCGAACATATCCACGAACTCATACGATGGTCATCTAAACTTGGGCCTAGCACCCTCGTGACCCTACCACCTGGCGGGACCACCCAGAGCTGACCCCTCCTCGAAACAGGCCGCGGGTTGGCCCGCAACATGGCCCCAACCCGACCCACTTAACGCATCAAGCTCTTGTTTCCTGATCCGGAACAATCTTACCTATACAGGTCATGAAAGCTACCACTTCCTTTTACACTACCCAAGGAATTTTCCCACAATTACTCCACGCATACTTATACATTCTGACAAAGATCACCCGCAAAGTCTTGTACTCAAGACGGCCTTACCTCTAAGGTCTCAACTGTATTATTCTAAGGTTCATCATTTTCTCACCCCCAGGCTTACCCTTTTCACTAACCAGGCTTCTAAATCACATTTTAGCACAAAGCTATCCGAACATAACACTTAACACATTATCAACATATACAAAACTCTAGAGGGTTAAGGATATACCTGAAAATAGGCGGTTGGCAGGACCGCTAAAGCTCGAATTTCCACGCGACCTCTACCGTGGCCGACGTATGAACATCCTGTCTAGCTATGGAAGGTGAAGAACCCGCAATCGCTCTAGTAGTCAGGCTATCCACCGGTGCTACCACAGTCGGACAATCTCTCGTCAAATGGCCCGCCGGCGCAAGTATAGCAATCTCCCAAACCAAGACGACATTCCCCATGGGCTTTACCACAATGGTCACACCGAGATACGGGTGGCCTCATCCGTGAGCACTTACTCCCGAAAATCTGAAACACAGGAGCCCCGACTGCTCCCGAATATCCAGAAGGTCCCGGCGTGGAGGACCACTCTGTCTTGGCGGAGTACATAACTAGTCTGCTGAGGCGGTCCGCCTCGAAAGTCACCAAAGGACCACTGTTACGGCCTCTTCACGATCTTGGTCATTCCGTCGATTTCTCCGCTCCTCACATCCAAGTGCATAAGCCTGCATGCGGGCAATGTCCATGCCCGACTGAAGAGCTACACCCGAACAACTTTCTGCTAGGTAATCATCGAGCCCTATAACATATCGGTGCACTCGATCCTCCATACTAGCTACTAACGCGGGGACGTATCTGTCACGACCCGAAACCGGGCCCGCGACTGGTGCCTTACCCGGGCACCCAAGTAGTCAAACAACATCAGAGAAAATCAGCGGAAATTAAAACTCATACATGATAACCAATGAAAAGAGGAAACAAGCTAACAATCGGTTACCTTTTACGAAAATAACTAACACACGAGCCATTACAATCCGCCTACATCGATTACTGCACCTCTAAGAATTTTTATAACATCTCGGACGGGACAGGGCCCCGCCATACCCCTGAATGTACAAAAAGTTCTACCACTTCAGGGAACCGTACCAAATGACAAAGTCTCCGAAGGAATGGAGCTTTCGAGGCGAGCGATCCAAAGTGCGGATCAACAAGCGATGTATCTCAACTCGCGGCATGAGCGGCCCGAAGAAATTCGGTCTAACAGGTACCGAGTATGCGAAATAGAAAAATACTGTAAATGAAATCATAATAGTCTATAAGGAAAACAGGAGACATGTATGATAACCAAACTACAGTACACCACGTATATACAGTTCAGTCAAATCAAATCACATCAAGTCAGGGACTCACGCCCGAAAGATCATTACTCAAAGTGGACGCATACTCGTGGGCTACCCAACGTGTCAGTATGTCCAACCCAATAACAAGATAGTACTCACTGTGGACGCATACTCGTGGGCTACCCAACGTGTCAGTATGTCCCAACCAATACCCAGATAATACTCACTGTGGACGCATACTCGTGGGCTACCCAACGTGTCAGTATGTCCAACCCAATAACAAGATAGTACTCACTGTGGACGCATACTCGTGGGCTACCCAACGTGTCAGTATGTCCCAACCAATACCCAGATAATACTCACTGTGGACGCATACTCGTGGGCTACCCAACGTGTCAGTATGTCCCAACCAATAACAAGATAATACTCACTGTGGACGCATACTCGTGGGCTACCCAACGTGTCAGTATGTCCCAACCAATAACAAGATAATACTCACTGTGGACGCATACTCGTGGGCTACCCAACGTGTCAGTATGTCCAACCCAATAACAAGATAGTACTCACTGTGGGCCCGCGTGGGCTACCCAACGTGTCGATATGTCCATCATACCACCCGATATCCGGCCCTCCATCGAGAGACTCGGTAGCACAAAGTCAAACACTTGCACAACAACAAAACTATCACCACAAGCACAGACAGGTTACACACAACTCAAAGTACCTTCGTTTAAGTCAACAAACCGGGTTCCAACCCCAAAATACTACATTCTTTCCTACCTTCAAAGACCTCTCTTTACGTAGAAACCATACGATACTATCACACATAGTATCACACACATTCATGTTTAAAACACGTACTTCAAACACAATTAACATAACGTCAAGTATACTTTTTAAAAGTCCAAGTAATTAACTCCTTTAAGGTCAAGTATTCCTACCTTTTAAAACCAAGTCATTTACTTTTCCCTTAAGAAAGTTCGATATTTGAAAACAAGTGATTTATACTTTCAAACTCAAGTTACTTCTCTTTTCCAAAATCCAGTACATTATCCTTTGCAATCCATTAAATTCATTCTTTGGAATTTTAAGAAAAGTCAGAACTTGTTATCAATGATTCTCATTTAAGCAGCCATGATCTAGGAAATGTAATATCATTTTGTCTTATCTTAGTTTCTATGCAGATGGAGGTTTCTACTGGTTTTAATATAATCAATTAGTCGAAACCATTTCCTTTATTAGCGCTGCAGTGGTGTGTTCGATACTTGTTCCCACTTTCGAAATCCATTTCACATTCTTATGCCGTTATACCTAACTTCCCATAAAGCTAGTATAACTCTTAAGTTTTCAAAAACCAAGTATTACTCATTACTCACGAATGAGGTTTTACAACTTTTGAATACATTACAAAACTTTCACAATTCTAAGTTAAGTCTCTTATCTTACAAGATCAAGTCTCTTAACTTCCACCAATCAACAACCGTTCTTTTATTCACATAAAGTTGTTATAACTAACTTCCCATAAAGCCGTTATAACACTTTATGTTTTAAACCAACCAATTACCACTATAAATATTTATGAGACCAAGAGGACTCATTCTTTATGCACGGAGTGCCCATTACTAACGGATAAGACTTACTACTTTGACACATAATGAAGCCCTTTACACTTCATAACACGTCAAGACACAATTTGGAAAATCAATTTCCTTTAACACACGCGTCAACCGCACTATATATTTCACAAATAGTCATGTCAAGAGGATAGGAAGAATCACATACCTCGCGACGATTGCCGACAAAAAGCAAAACGCCCCACAGTATTGAACCCTTCAAGTAGGATACGCTACTCGTAGCGCCTCAATCCTATAAGGGTCATAAGACATCTATTAACTTCTAGTTCCGAACGTAGAATAAGCTAAAAGCAAAGCCCCTGGGTTCTACGGAACTTACTACCTTTATCCAAGGTCGAAAACAGTAACCCATTCTAAACCCTTTTCAATTCTCTTTCAATTCAAGTTTTAGGTTAACATGATGTCTAACCCTAAACATCTTCAACTACCACAATTCCCTTCTATACAACATGCAACGACTAACTTTGTCACCAAAAGGTAGTTACAATCTTAAGGCTAACATGCCCACTTCGGTTTTCCACAGGACAACAAGATCCAAATCCATGCAATATAAAACAAACCTCGTGCTCAACTCTAAACTACTAATATAAAATTTCGTGCTCACATCTATACTACTAAAATAAAACAAATTTTTAGCTCATAACCAAGAGAAAGGAAACTTTTACCTTAAGGAATAGCCCACAAAGCCCCTTTTCTTCCACCTCTTCCACAAAATCGCCCACCAATTACTCCACGAGTTTACCCACACTTTTTCTTCTTGCCGCCCCAACAATCTCCTCTAAAGCTAGGTTTTCTTCCAAAACTAGAGAGAAGGAGAGGGTTTCCATGGAAGGGTTTTGAAATGAAATGAAATGGAATGGCCAAGTCTTCCAAGACTTGGCCCTAAAATAGGACCACTTATCGATAAAGGATGGAGGGACACTTGTCACCCTCCCATAGGTTATAAACGAAATATCCTGTTTTTCGCCACTTCGCAAAAATCCGCCGCGCGCCGCGCGCCACACACGGCGGCGCTCCACTTCCAAAATAAATCTTCCGCATGTCGCCGCTGCCTCAGATTCGGCGCGCGGCCTGCAACCTCGTGACTTCAAGATAATCGGCGCCAGCGCATCCGTCCGGCCAAGCGCTGCACTTCGCAGACGAGAATCGCTGCACTGATCACGCACCAAACTTGAAACTTCCATAACTTTTGACTCGATGTCCAATCGATTTAACGGTTTGTTGCGTTGGGATCTAGATTTAACTGCTACACATTAGGCTTTTTAAACACCTCGAAATTCTTAACAACTGGGGTACAACACTCCAAGGTAAACTAAAAATCCGGCCCAACACATGTTGTCAACTTATCTATCTTCTAGAATTTACGGTGTAACATTCTTCCTCTTAGAAACATTCGTCCCGAATGTTCCTTCTAAGTCTTCGAACATACGCGCGCAGATAGTCTTCACTACTATACCTACCAAAAACTCATTTATGCCTCTCATGGCCATAATATAGAAATCACGCATCTCCAAATTCCAATTAACGGAAATCACCTCACGTGCAAACATCACTATTTTCTCCTCCTTGGTCTAAAGGATACTCTCCTTACTCGGCGCACCTTCCTTGTACACTCACACCCTCTCTAGTACACGCCCACAATCGACCATCGCCTGCTTTCTACCACCTGGAGTCACTACCTCCAACTCGTCCATCTTACTAATCCACGCCATGGAAGCTACCACTTCCATCGCAAACTACCCATGGAATCATCACACAAAACTCCATGTATACCATACACTACAAGGATTAACGAAGAAAGGCTTCTACCCAAGACGGCCTTACATCTAAGGTCTCAATCGTTATAAATTCTAAGGTTCAAAATTTTTCTCATCCCCAAACTTACCCTCTTTATTAACCATGCTTCCAAAACACATTATATACACACAAAGCTACCCGAACATAGCACTCAACACATCACCACAACATCAAAGCATACAATACTCTAGAGGGTTAAGAACATACCTGTCACTATTGCTTCACCTCCCTTCTTGTCGCTCTACTCATGTTCTTTCCCGGCACGACGCACAAAAGGAGGAGGTGAATCGCCCATCGATCCCGGCTGAATCTCAACCTCCGCGCTATCTCTCGTGGGACAATTCCTGCAAAATGGCCTACCGGGCCGCATGTAAAACAGATTCCCTATTAGCACGACACTCCCATCGCGAGCCTACCACAATGGTCACAACGAGGTAAGGGTGGTCCCATCCGACTAACATCCCTGATCCCCCAAAAACCCGAAACCTTGGAGCCCTGACCTGCTCCTGAATTTCTCGAACGTCCTGACGACTGAGGTGGAGCACTCCGTACTGGAGGAGGCGCATAACTAACTCGCCGAGGCCGCCGCCTGGGTCACCAGGACCCCGCCGCTTGGCCCTACTCGCTGATCTTGGTCATTCCGTCGACTCCTACGTGCCTCACATCCAAGTGCATGAGCTCGCACGCGGCAATGTTCCATGCCCTGAAGAGCTACTCCGAGCAACTTCTCTGCCAAATAGTCATCAAGCCCTGTGACATAGCGGTGCACTCTGTCCTCCATGTCGGCTACTAACGCGGGGACGTACCGAGCTAGTGAGTTAAACTCCACGTTGTACTCCTGAACCGTACGCCTGCTCGCCAACATCAAAAACTGTTTACCGAGTCCTCCTCATCCGCGAGGCAAGAAATGTGCAAGAAATGCCTCCGAAAACTCGTCCCATCTCGCTGGAAGTGCATGCCCTCCCCGGGACAGCTCCCACGAATCAAACCAGTCGACTGCGGTATCACGCAGCCGATGCGAACCTAGGACCACTGACTCGGTCTCCGATGCCTTGATCACTCTCATGATCCGTCAGAATCGCTTGATGAACTCGCGGATCATCCTCGTGCCTCGACCAGAGAACTCGGGCGGCTACAACTCGTAAAGTCCCGCAGCCAAACTATCCGATCTCGTGAACCATCGTGCTATCGAACCGCCAAGGCCCACTTATCCTCGTGTTCGCCACAACCCCGCCAATAATCGGGCCAACTCTTGTAACCCATCTCTCCGCCTGCATCGCGACCGAGGCTCGTGCATCGTGGTCTCAGAGACTGCCGCCGCTCTACTCGCAGCCTCCTCGCCGCTTTGCCCGCTCGGGCCTCGTTGCCTTTCGCAGGCATAATCGTAAAACGAAACACGCCGAGGGTCCAACTTACAACACGGCTTCAAGGCACGATCTCGTAATGAGAAGAATAGAAACCAATCCTAAATGCTCGCAGCCTCTCCCGATTATAGATGTGGTGCACAACACATCGATAATCAAGACTCTACTTAGACACGGCTCAGACACTTTCCGAGGACTAATCGCTCGATACCATTTCTGCACGACCAAACGGCTCGCGATCGTGCCTTACCCGCACCCAAGTAGTCAAACAACATCGAGAAAATCACGGAAATTAAAACTCATACATGATAACCAATGAAAAGAGGAAACAAAGCAACCAATCGGTTACCTTTTCTCAAAATAACTAACACCAACAGCCATAATCCTCGCCTACATCAAGACTACGCACTCTAAGAATTTTTATAACATCTCTCGACGGACAGGCCCGCCATACCCCGAATGTACAAAAGTTCTACAACTTCAGGAACCGTACTAAATGACAAAGTCTCCGAAGGAATGGAGCTTTCGAGAACCGAACACATCCAAAGTGCGGATCAACAAGCGATGATCTCAACTCGCGGCATGAACGCAGCTCGGCGGGTCGCATAACAAAAATTTACCGAGTATGCGAAATAGAAAATATCAGAAATGAAATCATAATAGTCTATAAGGAAAACAGAGATACGTATGATAACCAAACTACAAGACACCACGATATACGCCTACCAAATCAAATCACATCAAGCCGTGGACTCACGCCCGAAAGATCATTACTCAAAGTGGACGATACTCGGCTACCCAACGTGTCGAGATGTCCTACCCAATCACAACATATTACTCAATGTGGACGCATACTCGTGGGCTACCCAACGTGTCAGTATGTCCCAACCAATACCCAGATAATACTCACTGTGGACGCATACTCGTGGGCTACCCAACGTGTCAGTATGTCCAACCCAATAACAAGATAGTACTCACTGTGGACGATACTCGTGGCTACCCAACGTGTCGATGTCCCAACCAATACCCAGATAATACTCACCGTGGACGATACTGGCTACCCAACGTGTCGGTATGTCCCAACCAATAACAAGATAATACTCACCGTGGACGATACTCGTGGGCTACCCAACGCGGTCGCATGTCCCAACCAATAACAAGATAATACTCATCGTGGACGATACTGCGGCTACCCAACGTGTCGGTATGTCCAACCCAATAACAAGATAGTACTCATCGTGGACGATACCCGCTGGCTACCCAACGTGTCGATATGTCCATCATACCACCCGATATCCGCCCTCCATCGAGACTCGTAGCACAAAGTCAAACACTTGCACAACAACAAAACTATCACCACAAGCACGCATGTGTTACACACAACTCAAAGTACCTTCGTTTAAGTCAACAAACCGGTTCCAACCCCAAAATACTACATTCTTTCCTACCTTCAAAGACCTCTTTACGTAGAAACCATACGATACTATCACACATAGTATCACACACATTCATGTTTAAAACACGTACTTCAAACACAATTAACATAACGTCAAGTATACTTTTAAAAGTCCAAGTAATTAACTCCTTTAAGGTCAAGTATTCCTACCTTTTAAAACCAAGTCATTTACTTTTCCCTTAAGAAAGTTCGATATTTGAAAACAAGTGATTTATACTTTCAAACTCAAGTTACTTCTCTTTCCAAAATCCAAGACATTATCCTTTGCAATCCATTAAATTCATTCTTTGGAATTTTAAGAAAAGTCAGAACTTGTTATCAATGATTCTCATTTAAGCAGTCATGATCTAGGAAATGTAATATCATTTTGTCTTATCTTAGTTTCTATGCAGATGGAGGTTTCTACTGGTTTTAATATAATCAATTAGTCGAAACCATTTCCTTTATTAAGCGTCGCATGGTGTGTTCGATACTTGTTCCCACTTTCAAATCCATTTCACATTCTTATGCCGTTATACCTAACTTCCCATAAAGCTAGTATAACTCTTAAGTTTTCAAAACTAAGTATTACTCATTACTCACGAATGAGGTTTTACAACTTTTGAATACATTACAAAACTTTCACAATTCTAAGTTAAGTCTCTTATCTTACAAGATCAAGTCTCTTAACTTCCACCAATCAACAACCGTTCTTTTATTCACATAAAGTTGTTATAACTAACTTCCCATAAAGCCGTTATAACCCCTTTATGTTTTAAACCAACCAATTACCACATAAACATTTATGAGACCAAGAGGACTCATTCTTTAAGCACCGAGTGCCCATTACTAACGGATAAGACTTACTACTCTTACACATAATGAAGCCCTTTACACTTCATAACAAGTCAAGACACAATTTGGAAAATCAATTTCTTAACACACGCGTCAACCGCACTATATATTTCACAAATAGTCATGTGAAGAGGATAGGAAGAATCACATACCTCGCGACGATTGCCGAAAAAGCAAAACGCCTCACGCATTGAACCCTTCATAGGATACGCTACTCGTAGCGCCTCAATCCTATAAGTGGTCATAAGACATCTATTAACTTCTAGTTCCGAACGAGAATAAGCTAAAAGCAAAGCCCCGGGTTCTACTTAACTTACTACCTTTATCCAAGGTCGAAAACAAGAACCCATTCTAAACCCTTTTCAATTCTCTTTCAATTCAAGTTTTAGGTTAACCTGATGGCTAACCCTAAACATCTTCAACTACCACAATTTCCCTTCTAGACACCATGCAACGACTAACTTTGTCACCAAAAGGTAGTTACACTCTTAAGGCTAACATGCCCACTTCGGTTTTCCACAGACAACAAGATCCAAATCCATGCAATATAAAACATTTCTGTGCTCAACTCTAAACTACTAATATAAAACAACTCAGTGCTCACATCTATACTACTAAAATAAAACAAATTCTTAGGCTCATAACCAAGAGAAAGGGGAAACTTTTACCTTAAGGAATAGCCCACAAAGCCCCTTTTTCTTCCACCTCTTCCACAAAATCGCCCACCAAGTACTCCACGAGTTTACCCACACTTTTTCTTCTTGCCGCTCCAACAATCTCCTCTATAGCTAGGTTTTCTTCCAACAACTAGAGAGAAGGGAGAGGGTTTCCATGGAAGGGTTTTGAAATGAAATGAAATGGAATGGCCAAGTCTTCCAAGACTTGGCCCTAAAATAGGACCACTTACTGATAAAAAGGATGGGAGGGACACTTGTCACCCTCCCATAGGTTATAAACGAAATATCCCCTTTTTCACTTATCACAAAAATCCCGCTCGCGCCGCCGCTCGCGGCGGGCCAGGCGCTCCACTTACAAAAATAAATCTTCCGTGCCGGCGCCAGCGCCTCAGATTCCGGCCACGCGCTGCAACCTCGTGACTTCAAGATAATCGGCGCGCGCCTCGCATCCAGCGCGCTGCACTTCAGACGAGAATCGCTGCACTGATCGCGCACCAAACTTGAAACTTCCATAACTTTTGACTCTGATGTCCAATCGACGAACGGTTTGTTGCGTTGGGATCTAGATTTAACGTACTACACATTAGGGTTTTTAAACACCTCGAAATTCTTAACAACTGGGGTACAACACTCCAAGGTAAACTAAAAACTGGCCCAACACATGTTGTCAACTTATCTATCTTCTAGAATTTACGGTGTAATAAGATTCGAGCCAATGAGTCGAACTCCACATTGTACTCCCGAACCGCACGCCTGCTCGCCGCAACACCAAAAATTGTTTACCGAGCCCTCCTCATCCGCGAGGCAAGAAATGTGCAAGAAATGCTCCCGAGAACTCGTCCCATATACCGGAAGTGCATTCTCTCCCGACAGCCTCCCACGATCAAACTACCAATCTGCGGTATCACGCAAATGATGCGAACTAGGACCACCGACTCGGTCTCCGTGCCTTGATCACTCTATGATCCGTCAGAATCGCCGGATGAACTCGCGGATCATCCTCGTGCCTCGACCCATAAAACTCGCGCCTACAACTCGTAAAATCCCGTAGCCTCAAACTATCTCGATCTAGGGTGATCCATCAGCATCGAATCCGCTGCGCCCACTTATCCTCAAGTCCGCCACAACCCGCCATTAATCGGGCCTACTCTTGTAACTCATCTCTTCTCGCCTGCATCGGACCGAGGCTCGTGCATCGTGGTCTCTGAGAGATCGCCACGCTTCTACTCGCAGCCTTCCTTCGCTTTGCCTTCTTCGCCCGGCCGCTGCGCGAGGCATAATCGTAAAAACGGCACGCTAAAGGGGTCCAACATATCACACAGCTCTAAGGCACGATCTCAGAATGAGAAGAACGGAAACCAAACCTAAATGTCTCAGCCTTCTCGATTATAGATGTGGTGCACAACACATCGATAATCAAGACTCTACTAGACACGGTGCAGACACTTTCCGAGGACTAATCGCTTTGATACCACTTTTTCACGACCCGCCCGGCCCGTGGATCGTGCCTTCCCCGGGCACCCTAGTGATACAACATCAGAGAAAATCCCGCGGAAATAAAAAGTTAAACTTTTAAATCGACATGGATCAAGATAAAGAAAATAGGCCAACCAAAACGGTTGCCTTTCAACATATATATATGTATAGACATTTGAACAATTACAATCCTTACAACCCTGCCCACAACAAAGGCATGCACTTACGATTTTTACAACAACTATGACGACAGGCCCCGCCATACCCCGAATGTACAGAACCTACTGCACTGTGGTAACATACCAAAGATAAGCCTCAAGGAACGGAGCTTCCCAATATGCAAAGGTGATCCTATAAGCGGATCGATACGATGTAACTCTACCGCTACATGAACGCACTCAAGGAGGTCGATAACAGTACCAAGTATGTGAAATCAGAAAAATATCAGAATGAAATCATAGCAGTCTATATAAAGCGAGGCATGTATGATAACCAAACTACAAGACACCACATATAAACAAATATATCAAGTCGTGACTCACGCCTCCAAATCATCACTGTGCGTGGAATTCCTTCCGCCGTCTAAGTCTATGATATAACAACACCAAGGAGTATATGTGAACACCGTGTCCCACTGTGTCAATAAAACCGTGACGGCAAGTATAACTACCAGATCCGACCGCACCAATAATATCGCACAACCATATCACGGTCGACACGCAAGTGCACTAGCCTCCACCAGATCCACTGCGTCCACGAGCCGACGGGGCAAGTGAATCGCCAGCACTGATCACAACCGTAAGTCACGGCTCCATCCCAACACCGACTCGCGGTCGACACGCGGCAAGTACACTAGCCTCCACCAGATCCACTGCGCCACGTGAATCGACGGGGCAAGTGAATCGCCAGCACCCGATCACAACCGTAAGTCACGGCGCCCATCCCAACACCGACTCGCGGTCGACACGCGGCAAGTACACTAGCCTCCACCAGATCCACCGCCACGTGAGCCGACGGGGCAAGTAATCGCCAGCACCGATCACAATCGTAAGTCACGATACTTCGCCGGTCGACACGCGGTCGCAATAACCTATATCAGATCCACCTGCGTCACGTAGCTGACGGGGGCAAGTAAACAGGCTACGCACCCGATCACAACCGTAAGTCACGATACTTCGCCATAACCAAAATGGTCACATGTCCACAGAATCTATCAATGGTGTAGACATGCCCATGTAACAATGCTACTGGAAGCATACCCGTGGAATCTCCCGCCACCGCAGACGTCCAAGTAAGTTTTCAACAAGTCAATCGGCCCTCCATCGAGAGACGCGGTAGTATAGAAACATAATTTTTGCACAACAAAGACTATCACCATAAGCATAGGCAAGTTACCCAACACCAAACATAGGTAAGTTACACAACAACAAGCATAGGCAAGTTATACATAACTCAAGGTACTTTCATTTTATGTCAAGGTCCGGGTTTTAACCCTAAAGTACTACGTACGTTAAATTCCTTTTAAAGAGATCCATTCCTTTTATAAAAGTCACCCGATACCCGTAGTATAAAATAGAGTGACTCACATTTTTAGGTAAACCAAAACACTTCCCTTTTCAACCACATTCTTTTCCCTAAGGTTCCAGTTTGCCTAATTTCAATTACTCAAGTCTCTTTATTTTAGAAAAGTTTCATAGTTCAATGTCTTAATCTCTTTTAAAACAATTGAGTAACATATGCCATAGGTGTGAGCAATTTATTCTTGTTTATAAACAATCCTATTAAGCAGCCATGATCTAGGAAATAAAATATCATTTTGTCTCATCTTAGTTTCTATGCAGATGGAGGTTTCTGTCACGACCCGAACCCGGGCCCGTGACTGGTGCTTTACCCCGGGCACCCTAGTGATACAACATCAGAGTAATCAGCGGAACATAAGACGATAACATGAAATAACAAGAAGTATGAAACAATAGTCTGAGAAAACTTGCCTTACGGCATATATATATAAATCAATTTAAAACCGAACAGTTACATCCCATTACAACTCTGCCCACAACAGTACTACAGACCTCTACGAATGATATGACAACAACGACGGGACAGGGCCCCGTCATACCCCTGAATGTAAGCACCTACAACAACAGGGGACTATGCCAAGATAAGCCTCCGGAGAAACGGAGTTTTCCCAAACGTTGAACTGTGACCCTAAGAGCGAGGATCAACGACTGGTGTACCTCAACCTGCGGCATGAACGCAGCCGGGCGAGGTCAAGACAACAGTACCAAGTATGTGAAACTGAAAAATACTGTAAATGAAATCATAATAGTCTATAAAGCAGGAGACATGTATGAGAACCAAACTACAGTTCACAATAACTAGGCAAATATGTTAAGTCGTGACTCACGCCTCAAAGTCATCACTCAAATGTAACTATGGGTCTCACGCCCATAACATCAATCATGCCTGTGGAATACCTTCTCATCGCCAGCTTATGATATAAAAGCACCAAGAAATACACATGAACACCGTGTCCCACTGTGTCCTAATAAAACAAGACAGGTAAGTACGAAGGCATAACCGACTACTAACACCTACAAGACTAACATGGTCATAAATCAGATTCATGATATCTGTCTGATCATCACATGATCAAAGCCGTCACTCGCCGCAGATCAAATGCGCGTCTAGCCCTCGAACTCTCCGTAGCTCTGCGTAGGCCAACCTCATAGGCCCGCATGAGGTATTCTCGCATCGAGGGTAGCTACTCCCAAGATCGCCCCGACTCGCACCGCATGGCCACAAAGACCGCATGACCACAAGCGGCCGCAAACTAACTCGAACTCCCGTAGTTCCGCATGGATCCTCGGACCCGCATGAGGTATTCTCGAATCACGGTCCTGCATCGCTGAGTCTACCCCCGTGACGGAGGGCAACCTCCGAGACAAGTCAAGGTGAGTGGTACAATACCAACATAACTACGAGAGTCAAACAACTTTAAGCGCGATGAGGAAAACCCCTTTACACAAAACATCACAAGATACTAACACACGTAGCATCCTAGCATGTTTACTTATCAAATCAACAAGAAAGTATTACAAGGCTATCACAAACCAACACAATCATGTTATACACACAAGGTACATTCTAATATATGATTAACAAGATCGGCATCTATTCCCAAAGTACTTCATACATTATCTTTTAAAAGATACGTTACGCTTACAAAAGTCACACAATACCCGTAGTATATGAAAATAGAGTGATTATCTTTTGAAGTAAATCAAAACACTTACCTTTGTAAAATCGAGTAACAACATTATTTTCCAAACGCCCAAGTTTGCCTAATTTCAAATGTTCACTGCTCTTATTTTAGAAAGGTTTCGTAGTTCATAGTCTTATTCATTTAAGAATATAATTCTCTTTAAACCATCCGAGAAAACATAAGCCTTATATGTGAGTAGGATATTCTTGTTTATAACAATCTTATTACAATGACCATGATCTAGGAAATATCATTTTGTCTCATCTTAGCTTCTATGCAGATGGAAGTTTCTCTCGGTTTTAATAATACTTAATCACAAAATATTTCCTTTTATTAACGCCGCAGTTGGTTTGTCGATACACATTCTCGATTTCCAAATCAAGAAACATTCTTAAGCCGTTATACCTAACTTCCCATAAAGCTAGTATAACTCTTAAGTTTTCAAAACCCAAGATACTTCTTCTTTCAAAATGATTCAAAAATCTTTTGAAATACTTCAAGTTCTTTATTATTACATAACCAGCTTATAGTTCAAATCGATTACCCTTTTAAAACCACAAGTATTGTCTTACCTACATAACGCTGTTATAACCACCGTCCCATAAAGCCATTATAACACTTTATGTTTTAGACCAATCAAATACATTTAACACATGTACGTCTACCGTATTACATAGTTACACACATATCATGCTAGAAGAGATAGGAAGAGGTTCACATACCTCGCGACGAGTATCGACTAATAGCAAAACGCTCCAAGTACTTCCAACCGCTCTACTCCTTGCCAAGTAGATCGCGCCACATGCAAGATTTCAACCTATAAGGCCACAAGGCGCTTATTAATATTTAGATCTCTTCAGAGAACATTCTACGTAAAATTCGCAAAGACCTCCCGCAACAGCAGAAATCTCCTCTCTATCTGGCCGCTACCAAGCCAACCAGTGGGGTTATACGCCTAATCCGACGTACAATTCTACCTCACGTAAAAGCTACACAAGTCTCATCTGAATACGCCCTATGTAATTACACTCAAAGACTCTTCTTTCAAAAGGTTTCTTATTATTCAGCTTAAGTCCAAAGACATTGCCGATAACAACGTTCGATTCTATATATAGTATACTTCAACTATATAGTCTAACAATCATGTAATTTCCAATTACAATAGGACAAGATATTTACCTCGATAAGCCCATAATTATCCAAGTATAAAGTCGATCCCGGCAACGCTTAGCTCCAACTCCGTGCGCTCCAACCCGCTCCATCTACCCTTAGAAGTTCTAACCAACTTCTACATACTACTCCAACTAACCATGGAGATTTTTCTGTGGTTTCGGTTTGGTGGACCGACGGAAGTATAATAGTATAACTGGCTTTTCAGATAGGTATAACCTTAGAATACTACAAGGTATACTAAGGTAATTTGGGCATTATAACAATACTTTGAGAGTATTTCTACCAAGAGTGGTATTTATACGAGACAACACCACAAGTGGTGTATACCTCTACCACCCCACTGTGGGTACTCTCGGCCATGGGAGAGCTCGCCACAAGGCCTCACAAAGGAGGGTGGGACGAAACCAACAAGGAGGAGGAAGATTTCAAGACTTGGAATTTGTAGAATGGATGAAGAAGTCTTCAAAGTGGGGTATTTATAGGTCTAGCAAAGGCCAACCAATGGCCAAGATCATGCCAAGTGCAAGGCAAGTGTAGGCCATGATCATGCCAAGTGCACCTTATCCATCTACCACAAAATATCCTACCTACTACTTGACAAAAGCCAAGCAATTGGCCCACCCTTGACCGCCCAAGTCCTTCCAATGAGAGGGTGACAAGTGTCACCCTCTTGTTGGTCCAAAATGTTTCGCCTCTCGAAAAATCCGCAAAAATAAAAATGACATAGCCGAATTTTCCCTACGAAAGTCAGGAAACGTTTCGTCGAAAAACGACTCTAACCGGTGTCAGGCACAAAATAATTCGCCAAGCCTTATTTAAAAGTTCAAATTTTTCACGCACGCCCCACGTACATACTCCGAAATACGGGGTATAACATTCTCCCCTCCTAGAAACATTCGTCCCGAATGTTCCTTCTAAGTCTCAAAACAAACGCGCGCCAGTATAGTCTTCACTACTATACTTACGAGAACAATCCTGCCACACATGGCCACAGAAACACCCGCGCAAATACCTCCATCCAAGTCCACGAGGAAACACCTCTAATATTACCACAAACACCTCTCTCCGGGGTCTAAAATATACTTCCTTCGCACCTTCTCCTTACAAAAGAAATGATCACATCTATGCTCGCCATACATGCTCGCTTCTCCCTTTACTCGTCGTGATACCACTTTTGTCACTTTGCCGCGAGGTTCTAGTGTCACTCCGGCGACCCAACAAATGGTACCGGTTGCACGCGATCCCCGAGGTCGTCGTGACACTCGAACTCTTACCACATTTACATCGTCAGCTTTCCAAAACTCGGCTACTATCTCTAACGTGGTCATCATTAATCGAACACTCTGGATGGATCTCCGATACTTTCCCGATCATAACAATACGAAGACCGGACGCATCGCCTCCTAATTCGGACGGAAAATGCTAACATATAGGCAACCCGCCTATTCTTCACATGAACTCGTGCGGCCCAAAGTAACTCGCTAAGTTCCTCTGTTTTCCAAAGCTCACACCCAACCCGGTGGTACTTTCAAGAAGACACCGTCAACTCAACTCTAAGCGCCGCCGATTATCCGCACGATTTCTCCGAGCCGCCGTAACCTCTTCTAGACAAGCTTTACTCCTATCCACGGTACCGGAACAAGCTCAACCAACTATCTCGAATCTTGCCAACATCGAACCAATCGACCGTTGACTTACACATCCGCCCCTACAAGGCTTCATAAAGCGACATCCGAACACTGAAATGGAAGCTTAAACAAACCTTCAACAGGAGAAAACAATACTCGCAACTATCCTCAAATCCAAACATCGCCCGAGGCGAATGTGATTCTGAGACTCACCAGTTCCTAACCTTGCTCGTAAAACCTCCAAAAGAAACACCGTACCACTGGCTCCGCTGTCACATAAGGTGAAGGTAGGCACCTGCAGCCTTACAACATTTCTGATAAATCCACACTTCCGAGTAAACGGTCTTTGCTAGAAGACAAGACGGTGACTCTCGCCCGACCATCGTCGAACGATCCACGAATTTGTACGGTTAACTAAACTTGGGCCTAACACCTCGTGACTTACCACAAGGCGACCACCACAAACCGACCCCACCACCATACATGCCGCGGCTGACCCGCAACGTGGCCTCAACCCGACCCAAGAACGCCGCAAAACGCTAGCTCCCAAGAAAACTCTCACTAATCCTGCTACGAAACCTAGCGGTCTTCTTAGCTCAACTACCCTCTTCATTCCACACTACTCGTGGACTTATCCCACAACATAGCTTACGTGCACTATGCACTCCGATAACGATCAAACATAACACTACACCTTTACTCGAGATGGCCTTACCTCTAAGGTCTCTACGTAAAAAAACTCTAAGGCTCACACCTTCTCTATCCCCCAACTCTTACTTGGTTAACTAACCAAGATTTCTAATCACAATTTACACAATGCAATCGAATAACACTTAAGGTGTACTCACCTTATCTCACATACTAACCCCTGTAGGGTTAAGGATATATCTATATCTATCGCTTTACTCCTTAGTCGTTCTAGTCAAACTCGCCTGTAGGCGCATAGCTAGGAAGATGACGAACTACCCACCGATCCTCAAGGCTAAGTCCTCCTACAAGGACACTCTTCGACATCGGACTGACGGTCGTAGGTACAACAAGTTCCAACTAAAAGACATTCCGATGACGTGCATCACACCGCAACCTAAGCCCCGGAGTTCTCACCAACCTCGTGATACCCCAAAGTCCTCAAATCCATGGAAGACCACTCGCGACCGTGGATGTGCATAATCTAATGGCCGTGAGGTGACTCGACTCAAAGTTACCAAAGGACCTTTCGCCCCGCCCTTCTCGCATCCTTTGTTAACCCGTCGATCTCTACGCTTTTGGCTCGCCGCGACAAGCCCGCATACGAGCCATGCTCAAGCTTCAATCAAGAATTACTCGCACAACCCTTTCTAAGATATTCATCAAGACTCGCGGACATCGGTATACTCTTCCGTAGCCAAATCCATAGCTAGTAACAGGTTGTCTCTTTGCAATCTATATTCTCTCGCTCCTGGCCGCGGATCGGTTCATATATCATGGCCGCAGAGGAACTGCGCCGCTGCTAAACTCTGCTGGGCCGTGACGTAGCATAACTCCCCGATCAAGCACCTAACTCGGGTGATGGTTGGGCTGTGCCTCGTAACCCTCAGATTTACTCGCAGCCTCCTGGCCGCTTTGCCCTCCGGGCCGGGTTGCCACGCGAGGCATAACGGTAAGGGAAAGAAATACGTGAGAGGTCCAACTTACAACACGCCTCTAAGGCACGATCTCGAGTGAGAAGAATAGAAACCAATCCTAAATATCCTATAGCCTCATGATTATTGGTGGTGCACAACACACCGATAATCAAGACTTACCGGATACGGTCAGACACTTTCCGAGGATTAATCGCCTGATACCACTTTTGTCACGACGAACCTGCCCGCGGATCGTGCCTTACCGGGCACCCTAGTGATACAACATCGAGTAATCACGAACATAAGACGATAACATGAAATAACAAGAAGTATGAAACAATAGTCCGAGAAAACTTGCCTTACGGCATATATATATAAATCAATTTAAAACCGAACAGCTATATCCCATTACAACTCGCCACAACAAGATTTACATGCACTTCTACGAATGATATGACAACAACGACGGATGTGGCTCCGTCATACACCTGAATGTAAGCACCTACAACAACAGGGGACTATGCCAAGATAAGCCTCCGGAGAAACGGAGTTTTCCCAAACGTTGAACTGTGACCCTAAGAGCGAGGATCAACGACTGGTGTACCTCAACCTGAGGCATGAACGCAGCCTCGGGCGAGGTCGCATAACAGTACCAAGTATGTGAAATCAAAAATATCAGAAATGAAATCATAATAGTCTATAAAGCAGGAGACATGTATGATAATCAAACTACAGTTCACAATAAATAGGCAGTCATGTTAAGTCAGGGACTCACGCCCTCAAAGTCATCACTCAAATGTAACTATGGGTCTCACGCCCATAACATCAATCATGTCCGTGGAATACCTTCCTCACTGCCGACAGTTTATGATATAAAAGCACCAATAAATACACATGAACACCAGGTCCCACATGTGTCCTAATAAAACAGTACAGGGTAAGTACGAAGGCATAACCGACTACTAACACCTACGATTTCTAACATGGTCATAAATCAGATCATGATATCTGTCTAGATCGTCACATGATCAAAGCCGTCACTCGCCGCAGATCAAATGCGCGCGTCTAGCCTCGAACTCTCCGTAGCTCGCATAGGCCAACCTCATAGGCCCGCATGAGGTATTCTCGCATCGAGGGTAGCTACTCCCAAGATCGCCCCGACTCGCAGTCCGCATGGCCACCACGTCCGCATGACCACAAGGGTCGCAAACTAACCTTGAACTCCCGTAGTTCCGCATGTATCCACTGGACACGCATGTGTTATTCTCGCATCATGGTCCTGCATCACCGAGTCTACCCCGCAGACGGAGGCGCCTTAACCTCCGAGACAAGTCAAGGTGAGTGGTACAATACCAACATAACGGCCGAGAGTCAAACAACTTTAAGCGCAATGAGGAAAACCCCTTTACACAAAACATCACAAGATACTAACACACGTAGCATCCTAGCATGTTTACTTATCAAATCAACAAGAAAGTATTACAAGGCTATCACAAACCAACACAATCATGTTATACACACAAGGTACATTCTAATAAATGATTAATAAGATCGGGCATCTATTCCCAAAGTACTTCATACATTATCTTTTAAAAGATACGTTACGTTTACAAAAGTCACACAATACCCGTAGTATATGAAAATAGAGTGATTATCTTTTGAAGTAAATCAAAACACTTACCTTTGTAAAATCGAGTAACAACATTATTTTCCAAACGTCCAAGTTTGCCTAATTTCAAATGTTCACGGTTCTTATTTTAGAAATGTTTCGTAGTTCATAGTCTTATTCATTTAAGAATATAATTCTCTTTTAAACCATCTGAGAAAACATAAGCCTTATATGTGAGTAGGATATTCTTGTTTATAACAATCTTATTACAAAGACCATGATCTAGAAAATATCATTTTGTCTCATCTTAGCTTCTATGCAGATGGAAGTTTCTCCGGTTTTAATAATACTTAATCACAAAATATTTCCTTTTATTAACGCCGCAGTTGGTTTGTCGATACACATTCGATTTCCAAATCAAGAAACATTCTTAAGCCGTTATACCTAACTTCCCATAAAGCTAGTATAACTCTTAAGTTTTCAAAACCCAAGATACTTCTTCTTTCAAAATGATTCAAAAATCTTTTGAAATACTTCAGTTCTTTATTATTACATAACCACCGGTTATAGTTCAAATCGACATCTTTTAAAACCACAAGTATTTTCTTACCTACATAAAGTCATATAACTAACTTCCCATAAAGCCGTTATAACACTTTATGTTTTAGACCAATCAAATACATTTAACACATGACGTCTATCGTACTACATAGTTACACACATATCATGCTAGAAGAGATAGGAAGAGGTTCACATACCTCGCGACGAGTATCGACTAATAGCAAAACGCCCAAGTACTTCCAACCGTGGCTACTCCTAAGCCAAGTAGATCGCGCCACATGCGATTTCAACCTATAAGGCCACAAGGCGCTTATTAATATTTAGATCTCTTCAGAGAACATTCTACGTAAAATTCGGCAAAGACTCCCCTCCCCGCAACAGAAATCTCCTCCTCTATCGGGCCGCTACCAAGCCAACCGTGGGGTTATACGCCTAATCCGGACGCACAATTCTACCTCACGTAAAAGCTACACAAGTTCATCAGAATACACCCATGTAATTACAGCCAAAGACTCTTCTTCGAAAAGGTTTCTTATTATTCGTGCTTAAGTCCAAAGACATTGCCGATAACAACGTTCAGTTCTATATATAGTATACTTCAACTATATAGTCTAACAATCATGTAATTTCCAATTACAATAGAGGACAAGATATTTACCTCGATAAGCCCATAATTATCCAAGTATAAAGTCGATCCCGCAACGTTTAGCTCCAACTCCGTGCGCCCAACCCGCCTCCAACTACCCTTAGAAGTTCTAACCAACTTCTACATACTACTCCAACTAACCATGGAGATTTTTCTGTGGTTTCGGTTTGGACCGACGGGAAGTATAATAGTATAACGGGCTTTTCAGATAGGTATAACCTTAGAATACTACAAGGTATACGGCTAAGGTAATTTGGGCATTATAACAATACTTTGAGAGTATTTCTACCAAGAGGGGTATTTATACGAGACAACACCACAAGGGTGTATACCCTCTACTACCCCACTGTGGGTACTCACCAAGGGAGAGCTCGCCACAAGGCCTCACAAAGGGGGAGTGGGACCAAACCAACAAGGAGGAGGGAAGATTTCAAGACTTGGAATTTGTAGAATGGATGAAGAAGTCTTCAAAGGGGGTATTTATAGGTCTAGCAAAGGCCAACCAATGGCCAAGATCATGCCAAGTGCAAGGCAAGTGTAGGCCATGATCATGCCAAGTGCACCTTATCCATCTACCACAAAATATCCTACCTACTACTTGACAAAAGCCAAGCAATTCGCCCACCCTTGACCGCCTAAGTCCTTCCAATGAGAGGTGACAAGTGTCGCCTCTTGTTGGTCCAAAATGTTTCGCCTCTCGAAAAATCCGCAAAAATAAAAATGACATAGCCGAATTTTCCCTACTAAAGTCGTGGAAACGTCATTTAAAAACGACTCTAACCGTGTTGTGCACAAAATAATTCGCCAAGCCTTATTTAAAAGTTCAAATTTTTCACGCACGCCCCACGTACATACTGAAATACGGTATAATAGCTTTCTCCGTTTTAATAATACTTCATTTATTCAATACATTTTCCTTTATTAACGCCGCAGATGGTTTGTCGATACTCATTCCGATTCAAATCAAGAAACATTTCTCCTTTTAAAAACCAAGTACTCATTACTCACGAATGAGGTTTCACACAAAATTCATATTAATTCATTCAAGTCGAGTCTCTTATCTTTTAAGATCAAGTCTCTTAACTTCTAAAAATCAAGAAACCATTTCTCTTTACCATTCTTAAGACGTTATACCTAACTTCCCATAAAGCTAGTATAACTCTTATGTTTTTAAAACCAAGTATTACTCTTCTTTCAAAACGGTTTATTAATCTTTTGAAAAACTTCAAGATTCTTTATTATTCAGGCTTAAGTCAAAAGACATCACAGAACACTACATTCGCTAACACACGACGCCTACCGCATTATATATATATTCCTTTTAAAATATTTCAAGGTTCTTATTATTCAGCTTAAGTCAAAAGACATTGCCGCATAACTATATTCGCTAGCACACGACGTCTACCATATTATATATACATATTATTCGTGCTTAAGTCAAAAGACATTGCCACACGACGCCTACCGTACTATATATATTCTTTTAAAATACTTCATGCTCAAGAGTATAGATTAATCACATACCTCGCGACGATTATCGACTATAAGCAAAACGCCCACGGCTATAACCCGCTAGCCTTGTCCACCTTCTAAGTAGCACATGCTACTTGCGTAACATTCAACCAATAAAGGTTATCACCATCAGAATACAAATTCTATGTAAATACATTTAAATCTTCTACTCTAATATTCTTCCATGTGATTTCGCTCAAGTCTATTCTCAGAATATCCTTCTATTACAGTTCAATTCTCTTCTATGAATCTTATATTCATTTATATACTACTACGATGTAATTCCCAATACAATAGAAGGGCAGAGTATTTACCTCGATGAGCCCAAAAATTATCCAAGGTTAATGTCGATCCCGAGCAACGTTTAGCTCCTACTCCGCGCTCCAATTCGCTCCAAGAAACCCTTAGAAGTTCTACACAACTTCTACTTAGTACTCCAACCAATTATGGAGATTTTCCTGTGGTTTCGTTTAGTGGCTAAAGGAAGTATAATAGTATTTTCCTGCTCTACGATAGAGGTAACTTTGGAAAGTACTACAAGGTATATGGGCTAAAGTATTTGGCCATTATAACAATACTTGGAGAGTATTTCTATACCACAAAAAGGGGTATTTATACGAGACAACTAGGCAAGGAGTGGGGTACCTCTCGGCCAAGCCTCACTCAAGGGAGGCTCTCGCCAAGGCTTCTCAAAAGAGGGGTTTGGACGAACTCAACTCACAAAAAGGGGGAGGGATTTCAAGACTTGGAAAATGATTTTAGGATGAAGAAGTTCATCAACTTAGAGGGGTATTTATAGGTCAAGGAATGGCCAACCAATGGCCAAGATCCATCCAAGTGTTAGGCAAGTGTAAGGCTAGGATTAAGCCATGTGCACCTTATCCATCTACCACACCAACTTGCACAAATATCCTACCTAACCAATGCCACCTTTTCGTCCATTTGCCGCCCCACTTCCTTCCAATGTGAGGGTGACACATGTCACCCTCCCGTTGGTCCAAAATGTTTCGTCTCTCGGAAAAATCCGCAAAAATTAAAAATGACATAGCCGTATTTTTCCCTTCGCAAGTTTAGTAAAACGTTTCGTCGAAAAACGATTCTTTTCGGCACTTGTGCCCAAATTTTCGAACCTTGCCAAACCTTAAGGCTTAAATTTTTATACGTACGCCCTCACGTACATACTCAGAAAATACGGGGTATAACAATACCCGTGGGCCACCCAATGTGTCAGTATGTCCAAAAGGAAATAACAAGATAATAATCATAATGGAAGCATACTCGTGGGCCACCCATCGTGTCAGTATGTCCAAAGCAAATAACAAGATAACACTCCTAATGGAAGCATACTCGTGGGCCACCCATCGTGTCAGTATGTCCAAAAGGATCGATATAGTGGAAGTATACCCGTGGGCCACCCATCGTGTCAGTATGTCCATCAATCAACCAGATAGCCGGCCCTCCAACGAGAGACGGGGTAGCACAGAAATACAACACTTGCACAACAAAGGCTATCACAACTAGCATAGGCAAGTTCAACATACTTTTATACTTTCATTAACATGTAAATTGATTCACCATTTATAAAAACTCAAGTACTCCCATTTTATGCCAACAATCCGGGTTGTAACCCTAAATTACTACGTACATAAATTCTTTTACAAAGGTCACACGATACCCGTAGTATCAAAATAGAGTAACTATCTTTTTTAGTAAACCAAAACAATTTCCATACTTTCTTTTTAAACCAAATCATTTCTCCCTTTAAAGTCAAGTTACCATTTAAATCCCATAATAAAACCATCCTTTTGTTTTCATAAAGTCGTTATAACTAACTTCCCATAAAGCTATTATAACACTTTATGTTTTAAACTAATTTAAGACAAAACCATGCCTTTCTTTTAAACCAAAACACTTCAAATTCTCAAGTCTCTTTTCTTTTAGAAATCAAGTTCCAATTACCCATTTCTCATAAATGCGGTTTCACAACTTTTTAACACAAACCAAGTCCTTAATATTTCACATCAAGTCATTTATAAGTCAAGTCTCTTATCTTTTAAAAACCACAAACCATTTCTTTTACCTACATAAAGTTGTTATAACAAACTTCCCATAAAGCCGTTATAACACTTTATGTTTTAAACCGACCAAATTTGTTTAGCACGCGTACGTCTACCGTACTACATAGTTCACAACAACCATGCTAGAAAAGATAGGAAGAGGTTCACATACCTCGCGACGATTATCGACAAAAAGCAAAAAGCTCCAAAGTATCAGAACTCGCTAGCCTTTTCCACCCTTCAAGTAGAATACGCTACTCGTAGTACTCCCACCTAAAAAGGCCACAAAACGTCTATCAACTTCTCAATCTCTTCGTAGAACAATTCTAAGTACAAGGTTCCTTATTCTACGAAAAATTCGGCAGCACCTCTCCCCCCGCAACCACATAAATCTCCTCCTCAATCAAGGCCCGCTACCAAGCCAACAACTCCAAGGGGGGGGGGGGGGGTTACACGTCTAACCGGACGTGTACAATTCTACTCCACAATAATATTACAGGTCTACTGTAAATACAGTCCAATGTAAATACAGTTCAATTCTTAACAAAATTCATTCTATATATAGTATACTCAACTATACATTACTACAACATGTAATCTCCAATTACAATAAGGGGATAAAGATCATTACCTCGATAAGCCCATAATTATCCAAGATTTATAAATCGATCCTGAGCAACATTTAGCTCCAATTCCTTACGCTCCAACCCGCTCCAAGCAACCCTTAGAAGTTTCTAAACAACTTCTCTTAACACTTCAACCAACTATGAAGATTTTTCTAGAGCTTCATTTTGCGACTATTGGAATAAAGTAGTATTTCCGACTCTTAGTATTGAAATAACTTTGGAATACTACTAGGAATACTAGGCTAAGGTATTTGGGATAATACAACAATACTTGAAGTATTTTCTACACAAAGTGGGGTGGACGAGAACTACAAAGGAGGGAGTATTATTTTAGCCTTGGAAACTCTTAAGTGTGGATGAAGAATTAGTCTTGCACAAAGGGGTATTTATAGAGAAATCAATGGCCAAGATCTAGGCAAGTGTATGGTGAGGATTGGGACAAGTGCTGGTAGTTTGCCAACCATATGTCCACCACAAAATGGGACAAGTGGCTTGCCACTGTCCCCACAAAAACGCCCGTTGTCCAATAATATCGGCCATAGGGCCACATGGGGGTGACACGTGTCGCCCCCTACCCGTCCAAAATATTTCATCTTCCGAAAATATCCGTAATGCCAAAAATCCGAAAATAAAGTGGGCCCCACAAAACCGTAAATTCTCCCGTCGGCCCCACGTGACCAATTTCGAAAATAAAATTCCATAATTCTAATATATTCCAAAAAGTCCGAATACCAAATCTGGGAATCTAATTCCCATAAACGAACCTTTTTCCTTCACAAAATCCGGAAACTTTTCCGTCGAAAAATCACATCTTTCTTCCTTTCCAAAATTACCGTCGTATTCTCGTACGTACGTCCTCACATACATACCCTGGAAATACGGGGTGAAACATTCTTCCCCCCTTAGAAACATTTGTCCCGAATGTTCCTTCTAAGTCTCCAAACGTACATGCACCGGTATAGTCTTCACTACTATACTTACGAAACCAACTATGCCACATATTGCCATAATATAACACACGCGCGAAACTCAAATCCAAGCCAACGAGGAACCACCTCTAAGATGTAAAACAACACTAACTCCCATTCCTGGCCCAAAGGATACTCTCTTCGCACCTTCACTTCACAACAAAAATGATCACTTTTATTCTGTTAACACATGTTCACTTCCATCTCACACTACCCATGGAATCATCCCACAATATATTTCACGCATACCACGTACTTCGACAAAGACTAACCGTAAAATCATTCACTCAAGACGGCCTTGCATCCAAGGTCCTAACTGTTATAAATTCTAAGGCTCACAATTGTCTCGTCTCCAGACTTACCCTTTTTCAACTAACCATGTTTTCTAAATCACAAATATACACAATGCTATCCGTATATAGCACTCAACATGTATCCACCATAACAACATATACAAGTCTCTTAAGGGCTAAAGATATCTCTGTAACTACTACATTACTTTCCCTTTGTCGCTCTAATCATAATCCTGCCCTACAGGGCGCCTAGCTATATAAGGCGATGAACCAGCCACCGATCCCGAAGGCTGAGTCTCTACATCGCGCACCTGCCTGACAAACTCTCACCAAATGGCCCCGTTGGCCGCAAGCATACAAGCCGCCGGCAAGACGACACTCCCATAATGTAGTCTATTACAATGGCCAACGAGGTAGGGTGACCTTATCTCGACTAACACCCCTTCTCCCAACAATCGAACCCGCAATCGACCCAGTCGGGTCATCCTCTCAGAACCCTCCTACTTGGACATCCTCCCATCACATAGCCTTGACGGCCGCAAGTATAAGAATCTCCCAAACTAGCACGACACCCTGAGGATCATTGTCACGACCCGACTGCTCACATCGTGCCCTACCAGGCACCCCTTTGGCATACATCGTAGAATAGCAATGAACATACACAATCGATAAAATACTTAAACATAAAATAACAACAAAGCCGATAAGGCCACCTTCCGTAACTTATACCAATAAAACAAGACATTTTTTTTCTTTACAACCCAATCCACTATGTGACTACTGCACTTCTAAGAATAACAACTCAAGTGACAGGCCCCGCCATACCCCGAATGTACAACAACATACAATACTGTGATAAGCCTCGAAATGAGGAGCTTCTCAACACCAACAGTGATCCTAAGAGCGAGGATCAAGAATCAGACTTCACTACCGCAGATGAACGCACTTCGGCGAGGAGGTCGATAACATGTACCAAATATGTGAAATCGAAAGCATCAGAATGAAATCATAAGTCTAAAATAAACTGGGACATGTATGATAACGCACTAATTAAAGCATTGTGCCTTACTAACAATGAGAGTAAATAGGAGTATACTTACAATATAAAGTAGGAAAGCTCACGATCAAAGCAGGACCACCTGCCCGCAGTATCAATAAGCAATCCTATTCCTGGGACTATTTCACCCGCATAGATCACGTGGACCCGCGTGAGGTATTCCTCGCATGGGACTATTTCACCCGCATAAGCCCTTACGGACTCGCATGAGGTATTCCTCGTGATAGGTCGGACCCGCCCGCATGGGACTATTTCACCCGCATAAGCCCTACGGACTAGCATGAGGTATTCCTCGCATCGTGGTTAGCAAATCCACGGCAATATACAATGCCACAATCCCGGGGAATGACCCCGCAACGAATAATATATCACTAGCCCAAATCCGGCTATCACACATAACATAAGCTCTATCGACTTATCATACAATATATAAGCAAGTTAAGAAATCCCCTAACTTCTTATTATTCTTGTTTATATACACTCTCATTTTAGTTTACCTAAGGCACTAACATGTTCTTAATAGAAATCCGGGAATTTAACCCAAAGTACTACGTACTTCTATTCTTTAAAACCAATGACTCTTTTTGGTAGAAAAACATCCAAGATACTATAAATCCTAGTATCAAGTTCAAATTACATTTCAAGGCAAGTCACAACACCCTTAGAAATAAAGTTAAGTTTCTAAATCAAGTGACTTTTCTTATAAAACTTTAGGCAATTGATGCCTTCAAATCGAATTGCCTTCCATAAAATCAAGCCATTTATCTTTCCATAAAGCCAATATAACCAACTCCCATAAAGTCGTTATATTCACTTTATACCTTAGTCAAGTACAATTTCTTTCCAAGGACTTATACGTTTTAAAACTAAACAAGTATCACATTCTTTAAAACTCTTCAAGTCCCTTAACATACTTAAGTTACTTAGAGTAAACCACTCTTTAAACTTTCCATAAAGCTATCATACTAGCCTTATACATTAGCATTTTACATTCTTTCCTTATAACCAAGAGACTTAAATTTTCCCACAAAACAAGTATTAAAATACTTTCAACATACTTAAAGTCTCTTAACTTTTGAAAACCAAGATATCCTTAATAATTAAACAAGTGAGTTAATTCTCTAACTCAAACAACTTGGGCATTCTTAAAATAAGCCAAGGATATCAAATAGACTAGATTGTCAAAATCTCAGACGCTCACCGTACTATACCTTTACAACTTAATCATGCTCAAGAGATAAGAAAGTTCCACATACCTCTTCGGTTTAATCCACTTGCTAAGTCCAATCGCCGTACGTAGTATGCCAACCTATAATGACCATAGTACGTCTATTAACTTCTAGCTTCAAACGTAGAATATTCCAAGTGCAAGTCACTAAATTCTACGGAAAATCGGACAGCACTTCCTTTGTTTTTACTTACTTTGCCACCTTTTTCAAGGCCGAAATACAATAACCAAACAGCCCCAATTGGCTCACAATTATATAGAAGATAGTCCAATACAAATGACTAACTAAACAGTCCCAATTGGCTCACAATTAAATAGAAGATAGTCCAATACAAATGACTAACCAACTAATACAAACTACAAGTCCAAAATCGGCCACCTTGAGTTCAACAAAACCAATTCTTATCAAATTTCCATTTCAATCCAAATTGGTAGCATAATAAGATATCAAGTCGCATTTGGTTATAACTACCATTATCTTCAAGTCAATAACATGCGACGATTCTAACAACGATTAAATTGTAATTCAACTTAGTCATGGCTTACATTACATTTCGGATTTCCAAGGCTATAATCAATCCATAATCCTTATAACTTCAATATAACAACTCCATGCTAGCAACAAGTAAAGCTAACAACAACAATATAATTATGTAATCTTGTAACACCTTTAAAAGACAAGATTATACCTTAACGATTCTTAATCCAACTCCAATCCGAAGTCGCTTCCTTAGTAGTTTAGAGCCTCCAAGACACCTCAATCCGCTTTTGAGACCCTTAGAACAATACCAACAATTTAACCTTCAATTCTCCAAACAAAACCTAGAAGGACCATTAGGTTTTCGCTTATGACTAACCCGAAAACAATCTTTTCCCAAGATTTTTCTATTGAGATGTGTTTACAATACACCTAAGAACCTTTGTTTAAAGTGTGGAATCAAATGGACAAGAAACGAAAATTTTCTTTTTCCTTTGTGAAGAACCCGAGACCCCCCTCTATGTGTTCTTCAAATTTGTGCAAAAATTTTCTAAGTGTTATGTCTTCTCTTGCTACTAGTATTATATATAGGGTCATGGAGGTTAAGATGCATCCATTGGTTGGCTTGGATATTCTCTTAGCAAAATATCAAGACTTATTGACCATTTGACTTAGTCAAGATTGTCAAGCCACAACTTGCAAGACTTTAGTCATGTAAGACTTATGGTAATGACCATAATGGCCATGCCATTTCGTCCAAGGCATAGCTAAGGGGGGGCGACACGTGTCGCTCTCCCATTCGTCACAACACTAACGTTTTCCGACAATTTCCATAATTTCCGATCAATTTTTTACAAGTCTCAAATCTTAACACTCATGAAGTTCTTACTTATGTTCTTAAAACATGTCCTGTAATTACGGGTGTAACACTTACGCACGCTCTTATAAACATATCCCAAATTCCGGTGTAACATTCTTCCCCTTAGAAACATTCGCCCCGAATGTTCTCTGAGTCAAACTTAAGATAGCGACATAGTCTCCTTACAACCCCTACGTACCAATAATGCCACACTTGGCCGCATAACAATACTCGTACTAAGAAAATATATATATCACTGAACCCCACGTGTCCACATCGGTTATCTGCATAAAGCTTCTGCGGACTCTAAGCTTACAAATAATCTTTCTCGGATAAGCTTCGCCTTATCCACACTCACAATCAAGTCCGACCAAATAATCCGAACCTCGCCTATGTCGAACCCATCGACCGGCGATCTACACTTTCTTACATACAAGGCCTCATACAGGGCCATCCGAATACTGGAATGGTATCTGTTATCGTACGTAACACAACAAAAGACAATTAACCCTCCCTGTTACCCCTGGAATCAATAACACAGGCCCGCAACCTATCCCCAAAGGTTCGGATAGTACGCTCTGCTGTCCGCTTGGCCCGAGGTGTAATGCAACATCGAGACTCACCTGTCCCTAATCCTTCCCGAAAACCTCTAGAAGTTATCCGCAATCGAGCTCATCTATCCGTAATCATAAACGTAGGAACCTCGTGCGCCTCACAATCTCTCTCGCTATACAAGCTAGTATAAACCTCACCAGTAAGTGGTCCCAACTGAAAGAACACAAATGGTTTCACAAATTAATTACCATGACCCTGTGGAGTCGCACTTCCTCCGAGTACGATGCCACCTCGTAACAAGATCCATAATAATTACCTCTTATATCTAGGTTGGGATTTCAATCGCTCGCAATAGCCCACGGGCTTCGTACACAACCATGACCTGCTACTAACTCGGACACTAAGCAGTAAACTCCGCTATGTCTCTCGTCCGATCATCTTACCCATACATACATCTGAGGCCACGACACGACTTAGTCGGCCCCAAACAATCAGAGCAATAAGCACTGCGTGCCTCCCCTAGAACCTGCTGACTAGTCCTGCAGCACCGGGTACACGCAATCTATCCTCATCTCATAGCACCCCATCTGGTGCTACTCAAATGCTTCTTCTCTCCTGAGAGTCAGAATTCGATACCAGATCATAATCGATCCTCTTATCACGCCTCTTTACTTCCTCAACAATGGAAGACTCGGCAACCTCTCGATCTAGACTTCATTAACCTTGGAAACAAATAATCGAACCCCTAGGCTCGGTAACTGAAGGATCTCACGGTCCATATCCTGTCTATCTGGCTGCCCATCTGGCAGACTACCCTTAGGTCCACCACAAAGAGTATCTCAGAATCGTCTTGGCTTTCCGGATGGTATAGATATCAATATCACAATCCCTGTGTAACGATAGCCACCATCGCTGTCGCAAATTCTATCGCCTCGGCGCAAATATACTGAGGCTTTTGTGGTCCGCATAAATATCCACACGAAGTGCAGATATACGCCTTGCCCCCAAATCTTCAAGGCATGATTTAATCGCCGCCACTCTAAATCGTGAGGGCGCAATTTCTTCTCCGCTTCCCTAACTACCGAGAAAACATAGGCTCTATCCTTATCGGGTTGCGTCAGCACACAACCTAGCCCAACACCCAACGTGTTATCATAATAACCTAACCCTCTAGTCTTACAGGAGGGGTTAGAACTGTAGTCGTGGTCAACTTATCTTTCGATAACTGAAAGCCTTTCTCATTCCTGCGAAATATTCGGGTATCCTTAATCTCACTTATGGTTCCTGATTCCCTTTTTGTTGCAACCAAACTTGGTCACCAACTTAGACTTAATTCCTTTGCTTGCCTCATGGCTAAGACTTACTGTCAATCACATTTTGGGGGGGGGGGTTTCCTTGATCTCGTCAAGTAGTAACCCGGTTTTCCTTTCCCAGTTTGTAGAGCCTAAAACTAGGTGTTACCACATTTTCTTGAAATGTTCTTACTGCCCATTATCAACTAATGGTATTTACACTCGTCTGGGGTAATCATGACCCGTGCAACTTACATCAATATCTTACGATACTTCCTCGACCAATTCGTACGTCGTTCTTAATTACCCCAACACAACACTTTTCCCACGGTTATCTACAACGGTAACCTATGGCATGACGATACCGAAGACCTTACCAGTCTTATATCCTTCGTCTAACAACATGGGTACACGTAACCCCATAATCCGCAAAACTGTCCTTTTACGTGGGGAAGAGAACTTATCTCCCTTTCATAAACTTTCTCGAGTCACAACCCTAATCACAGGTCCTCTCGCGTTCGAATTATCTAATTATCACGCATCGCCTTAAAGTCATGTAGATTTTCAAAACCTACTAAAGTTGCCCTCACTTTCCGCAAAGATTCGTGATTTATTTTATTCTTGCTTGGACATTTTCCTAACTTATCCGGTCGTGGCTCGACCGCCACACCAAACCAACTCCAAGTACTGCTAGGCACTTAACATAAATTCCTTCAAATTCAATTATGTCAAAGAAGGAAGAGTAATTCACCGTTACCACCACTTCTCTTCCTTTCCACTCGATAACCGCCATCGAAACCGTACCGAATCAATCTCTCTCAGTAGTCCACGTTGGCATAACAAGAGGCCAACTAGTCCGCATCAGAGTAACCTCAATGTCCGTCATAATTTCATCGGGTCCAACGACTTTATCGTTATCAGAATCATCTACCCGCCACTACCACCCAACACTCACGTGTAGTCACCGAAAGGTTCTCATGGATTCCTTTATTTCTTTACCTCGTTGCTCTCTTTTTCATCGGGTCGCATTTCTCAGACTTCCAAACTTATTCCACTACATACATAAATTCCATACTAACTCGCCTCCACTTTGGAGTTACAAAATTAAACAACATAAGGCCGCCCGGCTCGCAACTGTTCCGGTGGAATGCGCCCACGAACCCAGAAACGATTAACTAGCCTCGGCCTTACACTGCGTGACTCGCCACGTGAATGACTACTACCAACTGATCCCATTTCATTTCAAGCCATGGGCGACCCTTAAGAGATCCCTAACCGACTCAAGGCCGCACTTAACTCTCACCCTGGCCCGACTTAACTTTACTACCCGAGAAGGCCTTATATGCCTAAGGTCTCGACGGTTATCACATTCTCGTGCTCGCAATTTCCATGCTCCAAGCCTAACTTATCACCCCGTGAACCGGTACAAAACTCCTCGTGAAATCATAGCCGTGTTGTCTTGACCACAACAACTATACTTTCTTCGTCCGATCTCGCCTGCATAATTTCCTTAAGCATACCACGTAGCTTAAGTTGCTAACATAGTCTTCCACTTAGTCTCTTAATTAACTTCCTATGGTCCATTACATTCTCACACATCTCATCATCACCTAATTATCTCAAATTAGCACGTAAACCTTGATGAGAGTTCCTTAATCGCCATACCTTCCCGGTATTTATTTAGTCCTTACCCAACTCGTAATCTAAAATCATCCTGTGCAACACACGTGACCCCAAACATAAATCAGATAGTTGTATGTCACAATACCCACTATACTACAAACATTACCAACCCGATACGCAATCCACATAATCCTTCCCGGTCACTTCGCTTTCTCGTAGTCGCAAACAATCATAACTTGTTGTGAGAGACGACCTAACCATACAAATTTCTATCGCACGATCTTAGAGTGAGAAGAATGGAAACAAATCCTAAATGTCCTGCACCTCCCGATTATAGATGTGGTGCACAACACACCGATAATCAAGACTCTACTAGACACGGTCAGACACTTTCCGAGGACTAATCGCTCGATACTACTTTTGTCACGACCCGACCCAAGCTCACATCGTGCCCTACCTGCACCCTTTTGCATACATCGAGAATAGCAATGAACATACACAATCGATAAAATACTTAAACATAAAATAACAACAAAGCAGCCGATAAGGCCACCTTCCGTAATTTATACCAATAAAACAAGACATTTTTTTTTCTTTACAACCCAATCCACTATGTGACTACTGCACTTAAGAATAATAACTCAAGTGACAGGCCCCGCCATACCCTGAATGTACAACAACAGACAATACTGTGGATAAGCCTCCAAATGAGGAGCTTCAACAAATAACAAAGGATCCTAAGAGCGAGGATCAAGAATCAGACTCTACTGCGCAGATGAACGCACTTCAAGGAGGTCGAGACAACATGTACCAAATATGTGAAACTCAGCATCAGAATGAAATCATAAGTCTAAAATAAACGGGGACATGTATGATAACGCAATTAACGGTACATTGTGCCTTACTAACAATGAGTAAATAGAGTATACTTACAATATAAAGTAGGAAAGCTCACGATCAAAGCAGACCACCGCCCGCAGATCAATAAGCAATCCTATTCCCGGGACTATTTCACCCGCGTAGATCACGTGGACCCGCGTGAGGTATTCCTCGCACGGGACTATTTCACCCGCATAAGCCCTTACGGACTGCACGAGGTATTCCTCGCATAGGTCGGACCCGCCCGCACGGGACTATTTCACCGCATAAGCCTTACGGACTCGCATGAGGTATTCCTCGTGATCGTGGTTAGCAAATCCACGCAATATACAATGCCACAATCCCGGAATGACCGCAACAAATAATATATCACTAGCCCAAATCCGCTATCACACATAACATAAGCTCTATCGACTTATCATACAATATATAAGCAAGTTAAGAAATCCCCTAACTTCTTATTATTCTTGTTTATATACACTCTCATTTTAGTTTACCTAAGGCACTAACATGTTCTTAATAGAAATCCGGGAATTTAACCCAAAGTATTACGTACTTCTATTCTTTAAAACCAATGACTCTTTTTGGTAGAAAAACTTCCAAGATACTATAAATCCTAGTATCAAGTTCAAATTACATTTCAAGGCAAGTCACAACACCCTTAGAAATAAAGTTAAGTTTCTAAATCAAGTGACTCATTTTCTTATAAAACTTTAGGCAATTGATGCCTTCAAATCGAATTGCCTTCCATAAAATCAAGCCATTTATCTTTCCATAAAGCCAATATAACCAACTCCCATAAAGTCGTTATATTCACTTTATACCTTAGTCAAGTACAATTTCCTTTCCAAGGGACTTATACGTTTTAAAACGAAACAAGTATCACATTCTTTAAAACTCTTCAAGTCCCTTAACATACTTAAGTTACTTAAAGTAAACCACTCTTTAAACTTTCCATAAAGCTATCATACTAGCCTTATACATTAGCATTTTACATTCTTTCCTTATAACCAAGAGACTTAAATTTTCCCACAAAACAAGTATTAAAATACTTTCAACATACTTAAAGTCTCTTAACTTTTGAAAACCAAGATATCCTTAATAATTAAACAAGTGAGTTAATTCTCTAACTCAAACAACTTGGGCATTCTTAAAATAAGCCAAGGATATCAAATAGACTAGATTGTCAAAATCTTGTACGTCTACCGTACTATACCTTTACAACTTAATCATGCTCAAGAGATAAGAAAGTTCCACATACCTCTTCGGTTTAATCCACTTGCTAAGTCCAATCGCCGTACGTAGTATGCCAACCTATAATGACCATAGTACGTCTATTAACTTCTAGCTTCAAACGTAGAATATTCCAAGTGCAAGTCACTAAATTCTACGGAAAATCGGACAGCACTTCCTTTGTTTTTACTTACTTTGCCACCTTTTTCAAGGCCGAAATACAATAACCAAACAACCCCAATTGGCTCACAATTATATAGAAGATAGTCCAATACAAATGACTAACTAAACAACCCCAATTGGCTCACAATTAAATAGAAGATAGTCCAATACAAATGACTAACCAACTAATACAAACTACAAGTCCAAAATCGGCCACCTTGAGTTCAACAAAACCAATTCTTATCAAATTTCCATTTCAATCCAAATTGGTATCATAATAAGATATCAAGTCGCATTTGGTTATAACTACCATTATCTTCAAGTCAATAACATGCGACGATTCTAACAACGATTAAATTGTAATTCAACTTAGTCATGGCTTACATTACATTTCGGATTTCCAAGGCTATAATCAATCCATAATCCTTATAACTTCAATATAACAACTTCATGCTAGCAACAAGTAAAGCTAACAACAACAATATAATTATGTAATCTTGTAACACCTTTAAAAGACAAGATTATACCTTAATGATTCTTAATCCAACTCCAATCCGAAGTCACTCCTTAGTAGTTTAGAGCCTCTCCAAGACACCTCAATCCTCTTGTTGAGACCCTTAGAACAATACCAACAATTTAACCTTCAATTCTCCAAACAAAACCTAGAAGGACCATTAGGTTTTCGTTTGCGACTAACCCGAAAACAATCTTTTCCCAAGATTTTTCTATTGAGATGTGTTTACAATACACCTAAGAACCTTGGTTTAAAGTGTGGAATCAAATGGACAAGAAACGAAAATTTTCTTTTTCCTTTGTGAAGAACCCGAGACCCCCCTCTATGTGTTCTTCAAATTTGTGCAAAAATTTTCTAAGTGTTATGTCTTCTCTTGCTACTAGTATTATATATAGGGTCATGGAGGGTTAAGATGCATCCATTTGGTTGGCTTGGATATTCTCTTAGCAAAATATCAAGACTTATTGACCATTTGACTTAGTCAAGATTGTCAAGCCACAACTTGCAAGACTTTAGTCATAGAAGACTTATGGTAAATGACCATAATGGCCATGCCATTTCGTCCAAGGCATAGCTAAGGGGGGCGACACGTGTCGCTCTCCCATTCGTCACAACACTAACGTTTTCCGACAATTTCCATAATTTCCGATCAATTTTTTACAAGTCTCAAATCTTAACACTTGCGAGTTCTTACTTATGTTCTTAAAACATGTCCTGTAATTACGGGGTGTAACACTTACGTACGTTCTTATAAACATATCCTGAAATTCCGGGGTGTAACAATCATCCTCAAATCTCTATCCATAGAACTCTGGCGAACTGCAACTCAAGAAATCCCGAAGTCTCAGACTATCGGATCTAGGGTGAATCATCGCACGCCGAACCACCGGCCCCATCCGCCCTCATTCCCACCACCACCCTAGCTAGTAATCGCCATCTCTGAACTCATATCCTCGCCCCGGCCGTGAACCGAGGCTCGTATCGTGGCCTTAGTAGAAATCATTGCGCCTAAACTCTGTGGGCTAGCGGCATCATAAAACTCATCGTCGTAAGTACTATCTCGTAATGACCGGGCGTGCCCTCAGAACCTCTCGTGTTCTACTCGTAGCTCCTCTCGCCGCTTGCCCATCTGGGCCCTGGTTGCCTTGCGTAGAGGCGTAACGGGTACATAAGAATATGCCAGAGGGAGTCCAACTTATAACACAGCTCTAAGGCACGATCTCAGGGTGAGAAGAATGGAAACCAATCCTAAATATCCTGTAGCCTCCTGATTATAGATGTGGTACACAACACACCGATAATCAAGACTCTACTAGACACGGTCTGTAGACACCTTCCGAGGATTAACTGCTCTGATACCACTTCTGTCACGACCCGACCTCGGGCCCGCGACTGGTGCCTTACCCCGGGCACCCTAGTGATACAACATCAGAGAAAACCAGCGGAAATAAAAACTTACACATGAAACAAGATATATAATAATAAAAACAGGTTAACCAAAACGGTTACCTTCTTGTATATATACATCAAAATCGAACAGTAAATCCTTTACAAACCCCGCCACAACAAGATTACGCACTTCTAAAATGTAACCACAACTACGACGGGACAGGGCCCCGCCATTATCCTGAATGTAAGTACCTACAACAACAGGGGACTATACCAAAGATAAGCCTCCGGAGAAACGGAGCTTCCCGAACGCTGAACTGTGATCCTATGAGCGAGGATCAACAACTGGTGTACCTCTACCTGCGACATGAACGCAGCCCGGCGAGGTCGATAACAGTACCAAGTATGTGAAATCAAAATATCAGAATGAAATCATAACAGTCTATATAAAAAAAAACAGGAGACATGTATGATAACCAAAATACAATCCATAATATATAAACAGTCATGTCCAGTCAGGGACTCACGCCCTCAAAGTCATCACTCAAATATAACCATGGGTCTCACGCCTACAACATCAATCATGCCCGTGGAATACCTTCCTCACTGCCGGCAGTCTATGATGTAATAACACCAAAGAGTACACATGAACACCAGGTCCCACCTGTGTCGTAAAAACCGTACGGGGCAAGTACGATAGCCTCTACCAGATCCACCCTGCATCACGTCGCTGACTGGGGCAAGTACGTAAGCTAACTACCAGATCCACCCTGCATCACGAGACTTCGTCCTAACACTGACAAACTGCGTCACGAAGCTGACCGGGGCAAGTGCGATAGCCTCTACCAGATCCACCCTGCATCACGTCGCTGACCGGGGAAAGTACGTAGGCTAACCACCAAATCCACCCTGCATCACGAAACTTCATCCAAACACTGACTCGCGAAGCTGACACGGGGCAAGTACGAAGGCCTCTACCAGATCCACCATGCATCACGTCGCTGACCGGGGCAAGTACGTAGACCAACTACCAGATACCAAGGCCGTAATCACGAGACTTCGCCACAAAACTGAACGGGCAGGGCACGAAGGCTAACTACCGTAACCAAAGCCGAATCACCACGGCCGGGAAAGTACGAGAGCCAACTACCGGATACCAAAGTCAATCGGTAAGACCTCGCGAGAGCTAGTCCATGGAACAACAATCCTAATGGAACCATACCCGTGGGCCACCCAACATGTCAGTAGGTCCAAGGATATAACAAGATAACAATCATAATGGAAGCATACTCGTGGGCCACCCATCGTGTCAGTATGTCCAAAGCAAATAACAAGATAACACTACTAATGGAAGCATACCCGTGGGCCACCCAACGTGTCAGTATGTCCAAAAGGAAATAACAAGATATTAATCATAATGGAAGCATACTCGTGGGCCACTCATCGTGTCAGTATGTCCAAAGCAAATAACAAGATAACACTCCTAATGGAAGCATACTCGTGGGCCACCCATCGTGTCAGTATGTCCAAAGCAAATAACAAGATAACACTCCTAATGGAAGCATACTCGTGGGCCACCCATCGTGTCAGTATGTCCATAAATCAACCAGATAATGGCCTCCCAACGAGACGCCAGAGACGTAAATACAACACTTGCACAACAAAGGCTATCACAACTAGCATAGGCAAGTTCAACATACTTTTATACTTTCATTAACATGTAAATTGATTCACCATTTATAAAAACTCAAGTACTCCCATTTTATGCCAACAATCCGGGTTGTAACCCTAAATTACTACGTACATAAATTCTTTTACAAAGGTCACACGATACCCGTAGTATCAAAATAGAGTAACTATCTTTTTTAGTAAACCAAAACAATTTCCATACTTTCTTTTTAAACCAAATCATTTCTCCCTTTAAAGTCAAGTTACCATTTTAAATCCCATAATAAAACCATCCTTTTGTTTTCATAAAGTCGTTATAACTAACTTCCCATAAAGCTATTATAACACTTTATGTTTTAAACTAATTTAAGACAAAACCATGCCTTTCTTTTAAACCAAAACACTTCAAATTCTCAAGTCTCTTTTCTTTTAGAAATCAAGTTCCTTACTGTGGAATTTAAGAAAAATCAATACTTGTTATTAATGATTTTATTAAAGCAGCCATGATCTAGGAAATGTAATACAATTTTGTCTTATCTTAGCTTCTATGCAGATGGAGGTTTCTACTGGTTTTAATATAATTAATTATTTGTCAATACATTTTCCTTTATTAACGCTGCAGTGGTTTGTTCGATACTTATTCTCATTTCCGAAATCAATATAACTTATTCCTTTTTAAAACCCAATTACCCATTTCTCATAAATGCGGTTTCACAACTTTTTAACACAAACCAAGTCCTTAAATTGGTTTAAAACATAAAGTGTTATAATATCTTTATGGGAAGTCTCTAGAAAGGAGTTAGAGAGAAGTTTCTCTCACTAAGAAAACGCTCTCAACGTTTCCCCTTAGTTTCTCCTTCGGTTTTTCCTCTTCTTCCCCTTAGATTTTCGTTTGTTTCACAATGGTTTAATTGTTATTGTTCACAATATGAAGAAGTCTAAACGCTACACACGTTCTAGCAATGATTCAGGAGGTTCAGGCAGTTCGGCTAAAACTAGAACAAGGAAGAAAAAAAAGAGTGGAGGCAGTCCAACAATTGCCGAGGAAAATCTTATTCCGGCAATCTCGGACCCGTCTGTCTTGGTTCATGTCACGCCAGACTCGCGATTTCCATTAGAAAATGTAGTAGATGATTCTATGCTACAAAGGATACATGAATGGGGCAAAATATAGAAATTGAAAGCTTGGACATTAGTGAATTTGAAGGCAAAACTTCCGTGAGCGGTGTCTTTTCCGATAGCCATTGACGCCTCTAATGCTTCTATGGTGGTCGACCATTCCACGGCCAATTAGTTGGTAATGGGATCATTTCGAAGAACAAGATACCACTCTAGCATTAGTACCTCGTCACTGCACCGAAATTCACTCGGGTTAGCGGAAAAGGGCTTAATTGGTCCGACATTCTTTGTTGGAGGAACAAGGTGCGATGGCATTCTTGGGTCTAAACCGGTCGGACGTGAGTCGAGTTCATGGCGGTCGGGCAGGTGTTCATGGGTCCAAGAGTAATCACGTCTTGCTTGATTCAAAGTCATTGAGCATTGAAGGTAGTCCTATACCCAAGAAGTTTAACGCGGTGTCAAGAAAAGGAACTTTAATGCCCCGAAACGATGTGTCTCTCCTATTACTGCCTGGGCTTGGGTCAGATGGACAAGGCGGGTCAGGAGGTTATCAATGAAACTAGAAATATGAACTCTATGCATGGATCTAGGTCAGACGTGGGATACCAAGGGGTTTCTACACCCAAGGACTCTAACGTTATTATTGAAGGTGCCGAGGCGTCACACATTAATGTGGCGGGTACCAAGGATACACTCACAACCACGGGCCTTTATGATGGCCTGATTTCCAAGACGGGACAAGGGGATAACCTAGGGACATTAACTACTCCCGTTATACAAAGAGTCAAGCCAGTTGAGAGTTCTAACGTTATTATTGAGGGTGCCGAGGCGTCACTCATTAATGCTGCGGGTACCAATGATTCACTCACTAGCACGGGACTTTATGATGGTCTGATTGCCAAGACGGGCCAGGGGCATAACCAAGGGACATTGAATATTCCCGTTATACAAGGAGCCAAGTCAATTGTGAGAAACAAAGCTAAGTCTATTTCCAAGGAGCCTAGGAACTACATGGCCATTAATAACGCAAGAACCGAGGGGTCTGCCTTGAATGATGCGGGAACCAAAGAGCCCTCTCGTGTATTAAGACAACAACCACTGATTCCTTTTAATGTCACAAATGAAGCCTTCCCTACTTTAGCTAGTTTGCTAAGTGGAGTCAATCTCCAGAACCAAAATAAGCCTTTCGTCTTTAATACTCCCCCAGATTCGAGTAAAGTCTTTAACTTACCCCCTCTCTCATCTAATAACACTTCACTACTTTCTGGAAAACAAAACACTCCACCCCTTCTACCTACTCTTCCTTCTTTTCCTCCAGAAACCCAACACAAATTCCCTTCCCTTCCAAATGGCACGCGAATCATCCCTCCTATCGCGGGCACTAGCTCTTTTCCTTCTACCCATCCCCCTATGCCTATACCTCCAGAAATACCCACCAATGATTTACACACTAATGCATCTTCTAAACCACATCATATTCCTACCACGGCTACAACTCATAACAACCCTTCCCCAAACCATGGCAAAGGTACCCTCCCTCCCAAAAGGACTTACTTTGAGTCTTTGTGGGAACCAGGATTGAGGCTAAAGGCATGAAGTTACAATTTATTGAACAACAAGGGGCGGAAGTAGATATAGAAGCTGAGGATGAAGTCCCTTTCATAGAAACTTGGGGCTATTGCCTAATAGGATGCTTCACGGGTCCTTTCCCGGGAAGAGAAGCATTGAATACGATTGTGAAAGGATGGGGAGTTAAATGCCAGATTATACCATATGGCAAAGGTCGATGTTGTTCAAATTCATGACGGAGGAGGAGCGCACTAATGTACTTCACGGAGGCCCTTATATGGTTTACGGGAAAACCATGATGCTTAAGGCTATCAATAAAGGAGTTCTTATAACGGATGATTTGTTTATGGACATTCCTATTTGGGTCACTTTCCTGACATTCCTTTCTATTTGGAGTGCCACGCCTTAGTAAGATTGCTTCACGTGTAGGAAAACCTCTTTACACCCCAATATACTAAGGAAAGGTCTAAAATGAACTATGCAAGAGTTCTAGTGGAAGTGGATGTTAGCAAGGAGCCGATAATGGATTTTGTCGTCAATCTCCCCGATAACAGAAGGTATACTCAAAGGGTAAACTATGAGAATTACCCGTACTTTTGCTATCATTTTGCGGCTTTCGGACACAACCATTTGAAGTGTAGGAAGCTGAGGGATGATGTCAACAATGAAGAAGCTCCAAAAACATGCAATACTGAGGTACCCCCTAACAACAAGGATGATTATACTCGTTTGAAGGTCAACAAAGGTACGGGTGGAACCAACCCTCCTCCCCCTCATCCACCAACTTCTCAACATCCCGTAGATGCTGATCACTTGATGGACATTGAACAAACTGAGCACACAACACCTCCTGGTACCGGAAGCTTGGGTGAATTATCACATGCCGCGGGTCCTCCGATTTTGGGTCATTCTGGCCCATCATGTTTGCGGGATTCTCTTGCCAAGTCCTCATTGCCTAATTCTCACAATGGCAGTTCACAACATGTTAGGATGAGGGGTAAGTCAAAACATTCTGATTCTGAAATGCCTATGAACCCGTCACCTTCATTGGAGGAAGTTACATACAACGGTGCTACGGATAAGGCTCACCAGTGTCAAGTAACGTTAACTTTGAACGCGGGAGCATAGCTTGGTACACGTTATGGCTTCCAGCAACAAGGATGATGGATGGCAAGAGGTTTTGTCCAAAAGAATGGGCAGCGGTGGAAAGCGGTTACTAAGCGGAGGTGCTAATAAAACCTCCTTTGTTTCCTAATGAAAATACTTTGTTGGAATGTCTGTGGTCTTTGCGGACAAAGGGATAGGGCTGCCACGCAAGCTCTAGTGTGTAGTATCACAAAGCAGCATGACGCGGCTATGATTTGTCTATTGGAAACTAAGCTATCTCGGCCAAGGACATAATCTTTCTCTACTAAAAGATTCAAAGGGTTGAGAAGAGGTCATTGCAAGAATCAAAACAACTTCTTATAGAGTTCTCTATGATTTTATCCCCTCCTGTAATGGCACCTTTTGAGTGACCACACATCCCCTCTATCTCTTCTTGTTTGCATTACGTTGAGGCTTGAGATACCTCAATGATTGATTGTAGCCACTTCCTTTATCGTTATTAGTAATAATATTTGCATTTACCTAAAAAAAAAAAAAGTCTCTTATCTTTTAAAAACCATAAACCATTTCTTTTACCTACATAAAGTTGTTATAACAAACTTCTCATAAAGCCGTTATAACACTTTATGTTTTAAACCGACCAAATTCGTTTAGCACACGTACGTCTACCGTACTACATAGTTCACAACAATCATGCTAGAAAAGATAGGAAGAGGTTCACATACCTCGCGACGATTATCGACAAAAAGCAAAAAGCTCCAAAGTACTGTAACCCTGCTAGCCTTTTCCACCCTTCAAGTAGAATACGCTACTCGTAGTACTTCCACCTAAAAAGGCCACAAAACGTCTATCAACTTCTCGATCTCTTCGTAGAACAATTCTAAGTACAAGGTTCCTTATTCTACGGAAAATTCGGCAGCACCTCTCCCCCCGCAACCACATAAATCTCCTCCTCAATCAAGGCCCGCTACCAAGCCAACAACTCCAAGGGGGGGTTACACGTCTAACCGGACGTGTACAATTCTACTCCACAATAATATTACAAGTCTACTGTAAATACAGTCCAATGTAAATACAGTTCAATTCTTAACAAAATTCATTCTATATATAGTATACTCAATTATACATTACTACAACATGTAATCTCCAATTACAATAGGGGGATAAAGATCATTACCTCGATAAGCCCATAATTATCCAAGATTTATAAGTCGATCCTGAGCAACGTTTAGCTCCAATTCCTTACGCTCCAACCCGCTCCAAGCAACCCTTAGAAGTTTCTAAACAACTTCTCTTAACACTTCAACCAACTATGAAGATTTTTCTAGGGCTTCATTTTGCGACTATTGGAATAAAGTAGTATTTCCGGCTCTTAGTATTGAAATAACTTTGGAATACTACTAGGAATACTAAGCTAAGGTATTTGGGATAATACAACAATACTTGAAGTATTTCTACACAAAGTGGGGAGGGTGGACGAGAACTACAAAGGAGGGAGTATTATTTTAGCCTTGGAAACTCTTAAGTGTGGATGAAGAATTAGTCTTGCACAAAGGGGTATTTATAGAGAAATCAATGGCCAAGATCTAGGCAAGTGTATGGTGAGGATTGGGACAAGTGTGTGGGTAGTTTGCCAACCATATGTCCACCACAAAAATGGGACAAGTGGCTTGCCACTTGTCCCCCACAAAAAATGTCCAAGTGTCCAATAATATCGGCCATAGGGCCACATGGGGGTGACACGTGTCGCCCCCCTACTCGTCCAAAATATTTCATCTTCCGAAAATATCCGTAATGCCAAAAATCCGAAAATAAAGTGGGCCCCACAAAACCGTAAATTCTCCCGTCGGCCCCACGTGACCAATTTCGAAAATAAAATTCCATAATTCTAATATATTCCAAAAAGTCCGAATACCAAATCTGGGAATCTAATTCCCATAAACGAACCTTTTTCCTTCACAAAATCCGGAAACTTTTCCGTCGAAAAATTACATCTTTCTTCCTTTCCAAAATTACCGTCGTATTCTCGTACGTACGTCCTCACATACATACCCTGGAAATACGGGGTGTAACATTCTTCCCCCCTTAGAAACATTTGTCCCGAATGTTCCTTCTAAGTCTCCAAACGTACATGCACCGGTATAGTCTTCACTACTATACTTACGAAACCAACTATGCCACATATTGCCATAATATAACACACGCGCGAAACTCAAATCCAAGCCAACGAGGAACCACCTCTAAGATGTAAAACAACACTAACTCCCATTCCTGGCCCAAAGGATACTCTCTTCGCACCTTCACTTCACAACAAAAATGATCACTTTTATTCTGTTAACACATGTTCACTTCCATCTCACACTACCCATGGAATCATCCCACAATATATTTCACGCATACCACGTACTTCGACAAAGACTAACCGTAAAATCATTCACTCAAGACGGCCTTGCATCCAAGGTCCTAACTGTTATAAATTCTAAGGCTCACAATTGTCTCGTCTCCAGACTTACCCTTTTTCAACTAACCATGTTTTCTAAATCACAAATATACACAATGTTATCCGTATATAGCACTCAACATGTATCCACCATAACAACATATACAAGTCTCTTAAGGGCTAAAGATATCTCTGTAACTACTACATTACTTTCCCTTTGTCGCTCTAATCATAATCCACGCCTACTGGCGCCTAGCTATATATAAGGCGAACCACCACCGATCCCGGGCTGAGTCTCTACATCTGTGCTACCTGCCTCGGACAAACTCACCAAATGGCCCTGTTGGCGCAAGCATACAAGCCGTCGGCGATGCGACACTCCCATAATGGAGTCTATTACAACGCCACAACGAGGTAGGGGTGACCTTATCGACTAACACCCCTTCTCCAACAATCAACCCGAATCGACCCGTAGGCCGGGTCATCCTCTGTAACCTCCTACTTGGACATCCTCCCATCACATGGCCCTGACGGCCGTAAGTTTAACAATCTCCCAAACTAACACGACACCCTGAGGATCATCCTCAAATCTCTATCCATAGAACTCTGGCGAACTGCAACTCAAGAAATCCTGAAGTCTCAGACTATCGGATCTAGGGTGAATCATCGTACGCCGAACCACCGCCTCCGTCCTCATTCCTACCACCACTTTAGCTAGTAATCGCCGTCTCCTTGAACTCATATCCTCGGCTCCTGGCCGTGGAACTGGAGGCTCAGGTATCGTGGCCTTAGTAGAAACTGCTGCCGCTCTAAACTCTGCTGGGGCTAGCGGCGTCATAAAACTCGTCGTCAGAAGTACTATCTCAGGTAATGACCAGGCCTGTGCCCTCGTAACCCTCTGTGTTCTACTCGTAGCTCCCTCTGCTGCCTTGCCCATCTGGGCCCTGGTTGCCTTGCGTAGAGGAGTAACGGGTACATAAGAATACGCCAGAAGGAGTCCAACTTATAATACAGCTCTAAGGCACGATCTCAGAGTGAGAAGAATGGAAACCAATCCTAAATATCTTGTAGCCTCCTGATTATAGATGTGGTACACAACACACCGATAATCAAGACTCTACTAGACACGGTCAATAGACACCTTCCGAGGATTAACTGCTCTGATACCACTTCTGTCACGACCCGACCTCGGGACCGCGACTGGTGCCTTACCCCGGGCACCCTAGTGATACAACATCAGAGAAAATCAGCGGAAATAAAAACTTACACATGAAACAAGATATATAATAATAAAAACAGGTTAACCAAAACGGTTACCTTCCTGTATATATACATCAAAATCGAACAGTAAATCCTTTACAAACCCTGCCCACAACAGTACTACAAACCTCTAAGAATGTAACCACAACTACGACGGGACAGGGCCTCGCCATTGTCACGACCCGAACCCGGGCCCGTGACTGGTGCCTTACCCCGGGCACCCTAGTGATACAACATCAGAGAAATCAACGGAATATAAAACAATAACATGAAACAACATGAAGTATGAAATAATAATCTGAGAAAAATTGCCTTTCGGCATGTATATATGAAAACTTAAATTCGAACAGTTACATCCCATGACAACCCCGCCACAACAAGATTACTACGCACTTACGAATGATATGACAACCACGGCGACGGGCTCTGTCATACCACGAATATAAGCACCTACAACAACAGGGGACTATATCAAGATAAGCCTCCGAGGAACGGACCTTTCCCAAACGCGAATCGTGACCCTAAGAGCGAGGATCAACGATCGGTGTACCTTTACTGCGCGCAGATTAACGCAACCCCGGCGAGGTCGACAACAGTACCAAGTATGTGAAATCGAAATATCGTAAATGAAATCATAGTAGTCTATATAAAGCATGAGCATGTATGATAACCAAACTACGATTCACAATAAATAAGCGATCATGTCAAGTCGTGACTCACGCCTCAAAGTCATCACTCAAATATAACAATGGGTCTCACGCCACAACATCAATCATGCCCGTGGAATACCTTCCTCATCGCCAGCCTATGATATAAAAGCACCAAGGAATACATATGAACACCGGGTCCCACTGTGTCATCATAAAACCGTCACGGGGTAAGTACGAAGGCATAGCCGACTACTAAAACCTACGCACCAACAAGTCATAAAGCGTATCATGAGATCTGTCTGCATACCACATGATCAAAGCCGCCACTCGCCGCAGATCTAATGTGCGCGCTAGCCCCGAACTTCCCGTAGCTCCGCATAAGCCACTCCGATGGCCCGCATGAGGTATTCCTCATCGAGGGTAGCTACTCCCGGCAGCGTCTGGACTCGCCCGTCCGCACGCCACATGCACCGCGTGACCACAAAGGTCGCACACTAACTGGAACTCCCGCAGCTCGCATAGGCCACAGGACCGCATAAGGTATTCTCGAATCATAGGTCACACAGCACTTTGAGTCTACCCCGCACGGAGGCGCCTTAACCCCTAATCATGAGTGATATAATACTAACATAACAGCTTATCGTTAAACAACCTAAGCACAACAAGGGAAAACCCCTTTACACAAACATAACAAGATACTAACTCACGTAGCATCCTAACATGTTTACTTATCAAGTCAACAACAAAGTATTACAAGACTATCACAAATCAACACAATCAAGTTATTCACACAAGGTACTTTCTACATTATGTTAACAAGTTCGGGTTTTTTAGCCCCAAAGTACTTTATGTATTACTCATTTAAAAGATCTGTTTCTTTCACAAAAGTCACACAATACTCGTAGTATATGAAAATAGATTGATTATCTTTTGAAGTAAATCAAAACACTTCTCTTTGTAACATCAAGTAACAACATTCTTTTCCAAACGTTCAAGTTTGCCTAATTTCAAATGTTCACGTTTCTTACTTTAGTAAGGTTTCGTGGTTCATAGTCTTATTCATTTAAGAATATAATTCTCTTTTAAACAATCTGAGAAACATATGCCTTATATGTGAGTAGGTTATTCTTGTTCATAATCAATCTTATTAAGCAGCCATGATCTAGGAAATATCATTTTGTCTCATCTTAGCTTCTATGCAGATGGAGTTTCTACTGGTTTTAATAATACTTAATTATTCAATACATTTTCCTTTATTAACGCTGCAATGGTTTTGTCACGACCCGAAACCGGGCCCGCGACTGGTGCCTTACCCGGGCACCCAAGTAGTCAAACAACATCAGAGAAAATCAGCGGAGATTAAAACTCATACATGATAACCAATGAAAAGAGAAAACAGGCTAACCAAGCGGTTACCTTTTCTGAAAAAATAACTAACACTGAATAGCCATAATCCTCGCCTACATCGCATTTACTGGACCTCTAAGAATTTTTATAACATCTCGACGGATGGGGCCCCGCCATACCCCGAATGTACAAAAGTTCTACAACTTCAGGAACTGCAAGTGACAAAGTCTCCAAGGAATGGAGCTTTCGAGAACCGAACAGCGATCCAAAGGGTGCGGATCAACAAGCGATGTATCTCAACTCGGCAGATGAACGCAGCCTCGGGCGGGCCGGATAACAACAGTACCGAGTATGCGAAGAAAAAAATCAGAATGAAATCATAATAGTCTATAAGGAAAACAGGAGACATGTATGATAACCAAACTACAGTACACCACGTATATACTGCCTACCAAATCAAATCACATCAAGTCGTGACTCACGCCAAAGATCATTACTCAAAGTGGACGATACTCGTGGGCTACCCAACGCGTGTCGGTATGTCCAACCCAATAACAAGATAGTACTCACGCGGACGATACTGCGTGGCTACCCAACGTGTCGATGTCCCAACCAATAACAAGATAATACTCACCGTGGACGATACTGCGGCTACCCAACGGGTCGTATGTCCAAACAAATACCCGGATAATACTCATCGTGGACGCATACTCGCGCTACCCAACGCGTGTCGGCATGTCCAAACAAATACCAGATAATACTCATCGTGGACGCATACTCGTGGGCTACCCAACGTGTCGAGATGTCCAAACCAGTTTACAAGATAACACTTAATAAGCATACCCGGCTACCCAACGTGTCGATATGTCCCAAAGGATCAATATAGTGGAAGCATACCCGGCTACCCAACGCGTGTCGATATGTCCATCATACCACCCGATATCCGCCCTCCGTCGAGAGACTCCTAGCACAAAGTCAAACACTTGCACAACAACAAAACTATCACCACAAGCACAGTAAGTTACACACAACTCAAAGTACCTTCGTTTAAGTCGACAAACCGGGTTCCAATCCCAAAATACTACATTCTTTCCTACCTTCAAAGACCTCTCTTTACGTAGAAACCATACGATACTATCACACGTAGTATCACACACATTCATGTTTAAAACACGTACTTCAAACACAATTAACATAACGTCAAGTATACCTTTTAAAAGTCCAAGTAATTAACTCCTTTAAGGTCAAGTATTCCTACCTTTTAAAACCAAGTCATTTACTTTTCCCTTAAGAAAAGTTCGATATTTGAAAACAAGTGATTTATACTTTCAAACTCAAGTTACTTCTCTTTTCCAAAATCCAAAGACATTATCCTTTGCAATCCATTAAGTTCATTCTTTGGAATTTTAAGAAAAGTCGAACTTGTTATCAATGATTCTCATTTAAGCAGCCATGATCTAGGAAATGTAATATCATTTTGTCTTATCTTAGTTTCTATGCAGATGGAGGTTTCTACTGGTTTTAATATAATCAATTAGTCGAAACCATTTCCTTTATTAGCGCTGCAGTGGTGTGTTCGATACTTGTTCCCACTTTCGAAATCCATTTCACATTCTTATGCCGTTATACCTAACTTCCCATAAAGCTAGTATAACTCTTAAGTTTTCAAAAACCAAGTATTACTCATTACTCACGAATGAGGTTTTACAACTTTTGAATACATTACAAAACTTTCACAATTCTAAGTTAAGTCTCTTATCTTACAAGATCAAGTCTCTTAACTTCTACCAATCAAAAACCGTTCTTTTACTCACATAAAGTTGTTATAACTGACTTCCCATAAAGCCGTTATAACCCCTTTATGTTTTAAACCAACCAATTACCACATAAACATTTATGAGACCAAGAGGGCTCATTCTTTAAGCACCGAGTGCCCATTACTAACGGATAAGACTTACTACTTTACACCTAATGAAGCCCTTTACACTTCATAACAAGTCAAGACACAATTTGGAAAATCAATTTCCTTTAACACACGCACAACCGCACTATATATTTCACAAATAGTCATGTCAAGAGGATAGGAAGAATCACATACCTCGCGACGATTGTCGACACTAAGCAAAATGCTCCACAGTACTATCTCCCTTAAGAAGAATATGCTACACGTAGTACTTCAATCCTATAAGGGCCATAAAACGTCTATCAAACTCTAGTTTCGAACGTAGAGTAAACTAAGTACAAGGCCCTACATTCTACGGAAATCGACAGAACTTCCTTTGTTTCTATTAACTTGCCACCTTCACAAGGCCGAAATCAACAAGGCTACAAGATCCAAATCTAAGCCAACTTAACTATAATTTCGGGCTCACAAATCTATACAAACTTAACTATAATGACCTCAGCTCACAAATCTATTCAAACTCTAAATATAATGCCTCGTGCTCACAGATCTATACTACTATCACAAGTACTAACTCAAACCCAGGAGGAAACTCTTACCTTTTAGAAAAGCCCACAAAAGCCCTTTCCTACCACTTCTTCCGTCAACTCAACCACCGCTCCCACAAGTTCACCAACACTTTTTCCTTCTTGCCGCTCCAACAGCTTCCCTAAGGCCAGTTTCTCAAAACCTAGAGGCGGAGAGGGTTTTCTCGGGAGGGTTTGAAATGAAATGGCCAAGTCTTCCAAGACTTGGCCCTAAAATAGGCTTCTATCATTGGTCAAAGGATGGGAGGACACTTGTCACCCTCCCATAGGCTCCTTATAAAATATCCCTGATTTTTCTCCTTTACATGAAAATCCGCCAGCGCCGCGCCACAGCCAGCGCGGCGCTAACACTTCGAAAATAATTGCACGCTGCACGCGCCGCGCCCTCAGATTCGGCCGCGCGCCAACACCCAGCACCAAGATAATCGCGCGCGCGCCTCGCTTCTCCGTGGCCGCCACAACCCCGAATCAAGTCACCGCTACTGATCAAGCGCGCCAAACTTGAAACTTCCATAACTTTTGACTCGATGTCCAATCGATTTAACTGGTTGCGTTGGGACCTAGATTCAACGGACTACACACTAGGCCTTTTAAACACCTTACAATCCTTAACAACTGGGGTCCAATACTCAAAGGTAACTCAAAATCCTTCCAACACATGTTTGCCAACTTATCTATCCTCTAGAATTTACTGGTGTAACATTCTTCCTCTCGTAAACATTCGTCCCGAATGTTCCTTCTAAGTCTTCAGAACACACGCGCGGTATAGTCTTCACTACTATACCTACCAAAACTCATTTATGCCTCTCATGGCCATAATATAGAAATCACGCATCTCCAAATTCCACTAACGGAAATCACCTCTAACGCAAACATCACTATTTTCTCCTCCCTTGGTCTAAAGGATACTCTCCTTACTCCTCAGCACCTTCCTTGTACACTCACACCCCTCTCTAGTACACGCCCACAATTCATCCATCGCCTGCTTTCTACCACCTCGAGTCACTACCTCCAACTCGTCCATCTTACTAATCCACGTCATGGAAGCTACCACTTCCATCGCAAACTACCCATGGAATCATCACACAAACTCCATGTATACCATACACTCCGACAAGGATTAACAAGAAAGGCTTCTACCCAAGACGGCCTTACATCTAAGGTCTCAATCGTTATAAATTCTAAGGTTCAAAATTTTTCTCATCCCCAACTTACCCTCTTTATTAACCATGCTTCCAAATCACATTATATACACAAAGCTACCCAACATAGCACTCAACACATCACCACAACATCAAAGCATACAATACTTGTAGGTTAAGAACATACCAGAACTATTGCTTCACTTCCTTCTTGTCGTTCTACTCATGTTCTTTCCCAAGACGACGCACAAAAGGAGGAGGTGAATCGTCCACCGATCCCGGGTGAATCTCAACCTCCGCGCTATCTCTCGTGGGACAATTCCTTGCAAAATGGCTACCGGGCCGCATGTAAAACATTCCCTATTAGCACGACACTCCCATCGTGGAGCCTACCACAATGGTCACAACGAGGTAAGGGTGGTCCCATCCGACTAACATCCCCGATCCCCGTAAACTCAAACTCGAGCCCCGACTGCTTCCCGAATTTTTCGAACGCCCCGACGATCGAGGTGGAGCACTCCATCGGGCGGAGGCGCATAACTAACTCCTTGGCCGAGGTTGCCGCCTGGCGTCACCAAAGGACCGCCGCCTTGGCCCTACTCGCTGATCTTGGTCATTCCGCCGACTCACGTGCCTCACATCCAAGCGTACGAGCTCGCACGCGCAATGTCCATGCCCTACCAAGAGCTACTCCCGAGCAACTCTCGCCAAATAGTCATCAAGCCCTCGTGACATAGCGGTGCACTCTGTCCTCCATGTCGCTACTAACGCGGGACGCATCGAGCTAGTGAGTTAAACTCCACGTTGTACTCTCAACCGCACGCCTGCTCGCCTCAACATCAAAAATCACCCGAGTCCTCTCATCCGCGAGGCAAGAAATGTGCAAGAAATGCCTCCGAGAACTCGTCCCCATCTCGCCGGAAGTGCATGCCCTCCCGACAGCTCCCACGAATCAAACCACGATCGCGGTATCACGCAGCCGATGCGAACCTAGACCACCGACTCGGTCTCCGTGCCTTGATCACTCTACGATCCGTCAGAATCGCTTCGGATGAACTCCTGCGGATCATCCTCGTGCCTCGACCAGAACTCGCGGGCCACAACTCGTAAAGTCCCGCACCTCAAACTATCCGATCTCGTGAACCATGCTCTTCGAACCGCCGCTGGCCCTATCTCGTGTCCGCCACAACCACGCCAATAATCGCCAACTCGCGTAACCCATCTCCTCTCGCCTGCATCGCGGACCGAGGCTCAGTCTCGTGGTCTCTGTAGACTGCCGCCGCTTCTACTCGCAGCCTCCTCGCCGCTTTGCCTTCTCGGGCCTGGTTGCCTTCGCAGAGGCATAATCGTAAAACGAAACACGCCGGAGGGTCCAACTTACAACACTCTAAGGCACGATCTCGTAATGAGAAGAATAAACCAATCCTAAATGTCCAGCCTCCTCGATTATAGATGTGGTGCACAACACATCGATAATCAAGACTCTACTTAGACACGGTCAGACACTTTCCGAGGACTAATCGCTTCGATACCACTTCACACGACCGAAACCGCTCGCGATCGTGCCTTACCCGCACCCAAGTAGTCAAACAACATCGAGAAAATCAGCGGAGATTAAAACTCATACATGATAACCAATGAAAAGAGAAAACAAAGCTAACCAAGCTTACCTTTTCTCAAAAATAACTAACACCGAACGCATAATCCCCGCCTACATCGATTTCTGCACTTAAGAATTTTTATAACATCTCTACGACGGACAGGCCCGCCATACCCCGAATGTACAAAAAGTTCTACAACTTCGAGGAACCGTACAGTGACAAAGTCTCCGAAGAATGGAGCTTTCGAGAACTGAACAGCGATCCAAAGTGCGGATCAACAAGCGATGTATCTCAACTCGCGGATGAACGCAGCTCGGCGGGTCGATAACAAAAATTTAGTATGCGAAACAAAAAAATATCAGAAATGAAATCATAATAGTCTATAAGGAAAACAGAGACATGTATGATAACCAAACTACAAGACACCACGTATATACAGCCTACCAAATCAAATCACATCAAGTCGTGACTCACGCCCAAAGATCATTACTCAAAGTGGGCGATACTGCTGGCTACCCAACGTGCTCGGTATGTCCAACCCAATAACAAGATAGTACTCACGTGGACGATACTCGTGGGCTACCCAACGTGTCGGTATGTCCCAACCAATAACAAGATAATACTCACCGTGGACGATACTGCTGGCTACCCAACGGGTCAAGATGTCCAAACAAATACCCGGATAATACTCACCGTGGACGATACTCGGCTACCCAACGTGTCGAGACGTCCAAACAAATACCGATAATACTCATCGTGGACGATACTCGTGGGCTACCCAACGTGTCGGTATGTCCAAACCAGTTTACAAGATAACACTCCTAATAAGCATACCCGTGGCTACCCAACGCGGTCGATATGTCCCAAAGGATCAATATAGTGGAAGCGTACCCTGGCTACCCAACGTGTCGATATGTCCATCATACCACCCGATATCCGCTCCGTCGAGAGACTCGGTAGCACAAAGTCAAACACTTGCACAACAACAAAACTATCACCACAAGCACGAGCAAGTTACACACAACTCAAAGTACCTTCGTTTAAGTCGACAAACCGGTTCCAATCCCAAAATACTACATTCTTTCCTACCTTCAAAGACCTCTCTTTACGTAGAAACCATACGATACTATCACACGTAGTATCACACACATTCATGTTTAAAACACGTCTTCAAACACAATTAACATAACGTCAAGTATACCTTTTAAAAGTCCAAGTAATTAACTCCTTTAAGGTCAAGTATTCCTACCTTTTAAAACCAAGTCATTTACTTTTCCCTTAAGAAAAGTTCGATATTTGAAAACAAGTGATTTATACTTTCAAACTCAAGTTACTTCTCTTTTCCAAAATCCAGTACATTATCCTTTGCAATCCATTAAGTTCATTCTTTGGAATTTTAAGAAAAGTCAGAACTTGTTATCAATGATTCTCATTTAAGCAGCCATGATCTAGGAAATGTAATATCATTTTGTCTTATCTTAGTTTCTATGCGGATGGAGGTTTCTACTGGTTTTAATATAATCAATTAGTCGAAACCATTTCCTTTATTAGCGCTGCAGTGGTGTGTTCGATACTTGTTCCCACTTTCGAAATCCATTTCACATTCTTATGCCGTTATACCTAACTTCCCATAAAGCTAGTATAACTCTTAAGCTTTTAAAACCAAATATTACTCATTACTCACGAATGAGGTTTTACAACTTTTGAATACATTACAAAACTTTCACAATTCTAAGTTAAGTCTCTTATCTTACAAGATCAAGTCTCTTAACTTCTACCAATCAAAACCGTTCTTTTACTCACATAAAGTTGTTATAATCGACTTCCCATAAAGCCGTTATAACCCCTTTATGTTTTAAACCAACCAATTACCACATAAACATTTATGAGACCAAGAGGGCTCATTCTTTAAGACCGAGTGCCCATTACTAACGGATAAGACTTACTACTCTTACACCTAATGAAGCCCTTTACACTTCATAACAAGTCAAGACACAATTTGGAAAATCAATTTCCTTTAACACACGCGGCCAACCGCACTATATATTTCACAAATAGTCATGTCAAGAGGATAGGAAGAATCACATACCTCGCGACGATTGTCGACACTAAGCAAAATGCTCCACAAGACTATCTCCCTTGAAGAATATGCTACACGTAGTACTTCAATCCTATAAGGGCCATAAAACGCCTATCAAACTCTAGTTTCAACGTAGAGTAAACTAAGTACAAGGCCCCTACATTCTACTGAAATCGGGATGTAACTTCCTTTGTTTCTATTAACTTGCCACCTTCACAAGGCCGAATCAACAAGGCTACAAGATCCAAATCTAAGCCAACTTAACTATAACATTTCAGCTCACAAATCTATACAAACTTAACTATAATGACCTCAGCTCACAAATCTATTCAAACTCTAAATATAATGACCTCAGCTCACAGATCTATACTACTATCACAAGTACTAACTCAAAACCCAGGAGGAAACTCTTACCTTTTAGAAAAGCCCACAAAAGCCCTTTCCTACCACTTCTTCCACAACTCAACCACCGCTCCCACAAGTTCACCAACACTTTTTCCTTCTTGCCGCGCCCAACAGCCTCCCTAAGGCCGGGTTTCTCAAAACCTAGAGAAGGGAGAGGGTTTTCTCTTGGGAGGGTTTGAATGAAATGGCCAAGTCTTCCAAGACTTGGCCCTAAAATAGGCTTCTATCATTGGTCAAAGGATGGGAGGGACACTTGTCACCCTCCCATAGGCTCCTTATAAAAATATCCCCGATTTTTCTCCTTTACCCGCAGAATCCCGCCTGGCGCTGCCGCCACGGCCAAGCGCTAACACTTCGTAAAATAATTGCACGCAGCATCGCGCCATGCCCTCAGATTCCGGCGCGGCGCTTCAACACCCGCAGACCAAGATAATCGCGCCATGCCACGCTTTCTCCGCGCTACACAACTCCCGAATCAAGTCATCGCTTATTGATCAAGCGCCAAACTTGAAACTTCCATAACTTTTGACTCCGATGTCCAATCGATTTAACTGGTCGTTGGGACCTAGATTCAACGGACTACACACTAGGCCTTTTAAACACCTTACAATCCTTAACAACTGGGGTCCAATACTCAAAGGTAACTCAAAATCCTTCCAACACATGTTTGCCAACTTATCTATCCTCTAGAATTTACGGGGTGTAACAGGTTTGTCGATACACATTCTGATTTCCGAAATCAGTAAAACATTATCCCTTTTAAAAACCAAGTACTCATTACTCACGAATGAGGTTTCACACAAAAATTCATATAATTCATTTACGTTAAGTCTCTTAACTTCTAAAATCAATAAATCATTCGTTTTATCTCTCTTAAGCCGTTATACCCAACTTCCCATAAAGCTAGTATAACTCTTAAGCTTTTAAAACCAAGTATTACTCTTCTTTAAAAATGTTTAATTATCTTGAAATACTTCAAGATCTTTATTATTCGGGCTTAAGTCAAAAGACATTGTCGCATAACCACGCTCAATTAGCACACGACGCCTACCGTACTATATATATATTCTTTTAAAATATCATGCTCAAGAGGATAGGAAGAATCACATACCTCGCGACGATTATCGACTATTAGCAAATCGCTTCCACTGGCTATAACCCGCTTAGCCTGGTCCACCTTCTCAAGTAGCACATGCTACTGCAGAACATTCAACCTATACAGTTATACAAGTCTATCAAAGTCTAGACTACTCGGAGAATAAATCTAGATACAAGATCCTACGGAAAATCGGCAAAGACTTCCTTATCCACAAACTACACAAGTCTCATCAGAATACGTTCTACGTAAGTACAGTCCAATTCTCTTCTTTAGATTCAGGCTTAAGTCCAAAGACATTGCCGCAAAACTATGCTCAGTTCTATATATAGTATACAACAACTATATATTCCTACAACATGTAATTTCCAATTACAGTAGGGGGACAAGATATTTACCTCGATAAGCCCATAATTATCCAAGTATAGATGTCGATCCTTAGCAACGCTTAGCTCCTACTCCGGGTGCTCCAACCCGCTCCAAACAACCCTTAGAAGTTCTACGCAACTTCTTCTTAATACTCCAACCAACTATGGAGATTTTTCCTTAGGGTTTCGGTTTGAGACAAAAAGGACATACGGTAGTATTTCCGGGCTCTACGTATAGAGGTATCTTTGGAATATTACAAGGTATACGGCTAAGGTAATTTTGGGTATAACAACAATACTTTTGAGAGTATTTCTATCAAGAGGGGGGTATTTATACGAGACAACACCACAAAGGGGTGTATACCCTCGCCTACCCTACTGTGAGTGGGTACTCTGGCCATGGAGGGACTCTCGCCCAAAGGGCCTCCTCAATGGGGGAGGGGGAGGCTAGGACGAGACAACCACACAAAGGGGGGAAGCTCTCAACACTTAGAGATTTAGGATGAATAACTCTTCAAAGCGGAGGGTTATTAATACCTCAAGCAATGGCCAACCAATGGCCAAGATCATGCCAAGTGCAAGGCAAGTGTAGGGTCAAGATTCCTCCATGTGTACCTTATCCATCTACCACACAAATATCACAAAATATCCTACCTACTCCCACTCTCCATTCGTCCACTTTACCGCCTCTGGTCCACCAATGAGAGGTGCCAAGTGTCGCCTCTCGTTGGTCCAAAATGTTTCGTCTCGGAAAAATCCGCAAAAATTAAAAATGTCATAGCCGGAATTTTCCTTCGCAGTTATGTAACACGCTTCGCCGAAAACGACTCCAACCGGGTGTTGTGCACAAATAAAATCGGCCAAGCCTACTTTAAAGCCCAAACCTTTCTACGTACGTCCTTACGTACATACTCTGGAAATACGGGGTATAACATTCTCCCCTCCTTAGAAACATTCGTCCCGAATGTTCCTTCTAAGTCTCAAAACAAACGTGCGCCAGTATAGTCTTCACTACTATACTTACTAGAACAATCCTGCCACACCTGGCCACAGAAACACCTGCGCAAATACTTACATCCAAGTCCACGAGGAAACACCTCTAACGTCGCCACAAACCCTTACCCGAGGTCTAAAATATACTTTCTTCGCACCTTCTCCTTACAAAAGAAATGATCACATCTATGCTCGCAATACATGCTCGTTTCTCCCCTTACGCGTCGTACCCTTCTCGTACACTTGAACATCTTTCTCCTAACTTACCACATTTCTGTTACTGCTTCTGTTTCCAAAATCTCTGGTTTACTACTTCTAGCTTGATCATCATTAACTGGGAACACTCTGGATGGATCTCCGATACTCTACCGAACATAGCAACATGAAAGATCGGACGTACTGCCTCCTAAGTCGGACGGCAATACTAACACATATAGGCAACCTGGCCTACTTTTCACATAATCTGAAAAGGCCCAAGTAACTCGGGCTAAGTTTCCTCTGTTTTCCAAAACTCGTCACACCCTATCCGGGGTGGTACCTTCAAGAATTCCGACCGTCAACCTAAACTTTAAGCGTCGTCGCCGCTTATCCGCACGATTTCCGTTGACTCTGAGCTGCCAATGACCTCATCTGGATAAGCTTCACCCTATCCACATTCTACTGAACAAGTATGAACCAACTATCTGAACTTTGCCAACATCGAACCAATCGAACGGCAACATACATTTCCGCCCCTACAAGGCATCATAAAGCGACATTCGAATACTGAAATGGTGGTTATAAAAACACTCCCTTAACAGGAGGCAACAATCTTACAGCTACCCCTGAAATCCAAACACTGGCCCGAGGGCGAATGCGACACTGAGACTCACCTGAGTTCCTCAACCCTGCCTGGTAAAACTTCCAGAAAATGAAATAGCCACCACCTGGGCTTCACTGTCTGCCATAAGGTGAAGGTAGGCACCCCGTGCAGCCTTACAACCTTTCTGATATAACATCACTGCCAAGTAACGGTCCTGATCGAAGAACACGATGGGCTGCACCCATCGGCCCGACTACTGGTTGAACGCACCTACGAACTCGTACGCTGGTTAACCAAACCTGGGCCTAACACCCTCATGACCCTATCACAAGGCGGGACCACCACAAACTGACCCCACCACGATACAGGCCGCGGGTTGACCCGCAACGTGGCCTCAACCCGACCCGGAAACGCGCAAAACACTAGCTCCCCGATCCGGAAAACTCTCACTAATCACGTTACGAAAAACCTAGCGGTCTTCTTAGCTCAACTACCCTCTTTCATTTAACACTACTCAGGGACTTTTTATACAAACATAGCTCACGTGCACTATGCACACCGATAAGGATCAAACATAACAATACATCTTTACCCGAGATGGCCTTACCTCTAAGGTCTCTACGTATAAAGCTCTAAGGCTCACACTTCCTATCCCCCAATCTTTCCCGGGTTACTAACCATGATTTCTAATCACAACTAACATGCTGCTATCAGAACATAGCACTTATGATATGTTATACCCCGTATTTTCAGAGTATGTACGTAAGGACGTACGTAGAAAATTTGAAACTTGTACTAAGGCTTGGCCGAATTAATTTTGTTCACAACACCCGTTTAGAGTCGTTTTTCGACGAAACGTTTTCAGCCTTTCGTAGGGAATTTCCGCTATGTCATTTTTATTTTTGCGGATTTTTCCGAGAGACGAAACATTTTGATCAACAAGAGGCGACACTTGTCACCCTCTAATCAGTGGGAGTGGCGGTAATGTGATGGACGAATTGGCCTTGTTGGTCAAGGGGAGTTGGTAGGATATTTTGTGTGGTAGTTGGTCAAGGACACTTGGGTGAATCTTGGCCTTACACTTGTGTAGCACTTGGCTCAATCTTGGCCATTGGTTGGCCTTCACTTGGCCTATAAATACCCATCCCTTTGAAGACTTATTCATCCATTCCTAAATGATCCTAAGTGTTAAAATCCCTCCCTCTCCCCTCTTGTTGACTCGCCCAAGAGCCCCTCTCCCCATTTGAAAGGCCCCCGTGGCCGAGAGCCCTCTCCCCTCCTAGTAGTGTGGCTGGGTACCCCACATAGCCTAGTTGCTTTCGTATAATACCCCCCTCTCTTGGTAGAAATACTCTCAAAAGTATTGTTATAATGCCCAAATTACCTTAGCCTTATACCTTGTAGTATTCTAAGGTTATACCTATACGAAAAGCCCAGATATACTATTATGCTTCCCGTCAGTCACCAAACCGAAACCCTAGGAAAATCTCCATGGTTTGTTGGAGTAGTATGTAGAAGTTGGTTAGAACTTCTAAGGGTGGTTTAGAGCGGTTGAGCGCTGAGTTGAGCTAAACGATTGCCCAGGATCGACTTTAACTAGGATAATTATGGGCTTATCGAGGTAATTATCTTGTCCCTCTATTGTAATTAGAAATTACATATTGTTAGAATATATTGTTGAAGTATACTATATATAGAACTGAACGTAGTTATCGGCAATGTCTTTTGACTTAAGCCTGAATAATACTTACGGCAATGTCTTGCAACTTAAGCCTGAATTTAAAGTAGAATCGAATCAGAATTACAGAGGGTCAGACATAAAGAGACTTGTGTAGTTGTACCGTGGTAGAATTGTACCGCTAGGGTTAGACGATAACCCCGTTGGCTTGGTAGCCGCCTCGATAGAGGAGGAGATTTACGCTGTCATGCGGGGAGGTGTCGCCGAATTTTCTAGAATGTTCTACGAGGATCTAAATGTTAATAAGCGCTGTGGCCTTATAGGTTGAAGTACTACGTGTGACGCGATCTACTGGCTTAAGGAGTAGCCGACGGTTGGAAGTATTTGGAGCGTTTTGCTATTAGTCGATACTCATCGCGAGGTATGTGAACCTCTTCCTATCTCTTCTAGCATGATATGTGTGAACTATGTAGTACGGTAGACGTACATGTGCTAAGCGTATTTGATTGTTTAAAACATAAAGTGTTATAACGCTTTATGGGAAGTTGGTTATAATGACTTTATGTTGGTAAGAAAATACTTGTGGTCTTTAAAAGGTAAATCGATTTGAACTATAATTGGCTTGTTATGTGTTAATAAAGAACTTGAAGTATTTCAAAAGATTTTGAATCATTTTGAAAGAAGAAGTAATACTTGGTTTTTAAAAACTTAAGAGTTATACTAGCTTTATGGGAAGTTAGGTATAACGGCTTAAGAATGTTTTGCTGATTTCGGAAATCGTAATGTGTATCGACAAACCACCGCAGTTAATAAAGGAAAATGTATTGAATAATGATGTATCGTATTAAAACCAGAGAAACCTCCATCCGCATAGAAACTAAGATGAGACAAAATGATATTACATTTTCTCTAGATCATGGTCACTGTAATAAGAATGTTGTAAACAAGAATAACCTACTCACGTGAGACATATATTACTCAATTGTTCTAAAAGGAATCAAGTGATTAAGTTTGGGAACTATGAAACCATTTGAAAATGAGAAGCTTGAGTAATTGAAACTAGGCAAACGGAACTTAGGAAAGAATGTTGTTACTTGATTTTACAAGGTAAGTGTTTTGGTTTATTTAAAAGACAAATACCACTCTATTTTATATCATGTATTGTGTGACTTATGTGAAATCAACGAATCTTTTAAAAGATTTAATGTATGAAAGTACTTTGAGTTGTGTGAAACTTGCCTATGCTTGTTGTTGTGAAACTTGCCTATGCTTGTTGTTGTGAAACTTGCCTATGCTTGTGATGATAGCCTTTGTTGTGCAAGTGTGGTATTTCTGTGTTACCGCGTCTCTCGATAGAGGGCCGGTTGACTTGTTGAGAACTTACTTGGACGTCTTTGGCGGTGATGGAGAATTCCACGTATGTTTCCATTTTGATTATCGTCTTGTTGTTGATGTCACATGGACATGTCTACACCGACGCAAAGATTCGGCACGCGCCACGCGGTTGATTACCCGATATATGGTTATTACTGCAACATGGACGTGTCTACACCGATGCAGTATTCCGGGGGCATGTGGCCATGCGGCAGGGTTGACCACCCAGTATATTGTTATTGAGGTTACATGGGCATGTCTACACCGGCGCAGATTCCGGTACGCGCCACGCGCTTATTATTGTTGCATCATGGACATGTCTACACCGTCGCAGATTCCGGCATGTGGCCATGATGCGAACATGACGGGCGTGGGCGTGAGACCCATAGTTATAGTTGAGTGATGACTTGAGGCGTGAGTCCCCGACTTGATATGATCGCTTGTTTATCAGGAATCGAGTTTTGTTATCATACATGTCTCGCTTTATATAGATCGCTATGATTTCATTTACTGATTTTCAGCCACATACTGCACTGTTAGATCGACCTCCTGGGCCGCGTTCATGCCGCAGTAAAGGTACACCAGCCGTTGATCCTCGCCTGTGGTCACAGCTTGGGAAGGCTCCGCTTCTCCGAGGCTTGTTCGTATAGTCCTCGTTGTAGGTGCTTACATTCAGGGGTATGACGGGGCCCTGTCCCGTCGTTGTTGTCATATCATTCGTAGAGGTCGGTAGTACTGTTGTGGGCAGGGTTTGTAAAAAGGATTAAACTGTTCATGTTGAAAAAGTTGTTATTTACATATATGCCGAAAGGCAAGTTTTTCTCAGATTATTGTTTCATATTTCATAATATGTCTTGTATCGTTTATGTTCCACTGACACGATGTTGTATCACTAGGGTGCCCGGTAAGGCACGATCACGGGTCTAATCGGTCGTGACAAAAGTGGTATCGAGCGCTTAATCCTCTGAAAGTGTCTACTGCATCAGATCCAAGAGAGTCTCGATTATCGCTGTGCACCACACCAATAATCGTGAGGCTATAGGTATTTAGGATTGGTTTCTATTCTTCTCACTCGAGATCGTGCCTTAGAGTGTGTTGTAAGTTGGACCTCCGACGTATTTCTTTCCTTACCGCTATGCCTCCGCGCAGGCAACCCGGCCCAGAGGCAAGCGCCGGGCGGGCCGCGAGTAGTAAATCTGAGGGTTACGTGGGCACAGCCCAATCATCACCGGGTGGTGATTCATTCGGAGAGTTTCGCGACGTCACTAGCCCCAGCAGAGTTTAGTATAGCGGCGGCAGTTCCTACTGCGGCCATGACATTTGAACCTTCAGTTCCACGACCGGGAACAGAGAATTTAGATTGCAAAGAGGCGACCCTGTTACTAGCTATAGATTTGGCTGCCAGAGTATACCGATGTACCGCGAGTCTTGAGGACTATCTAAAAGAGGTTGTGCAAGAGTAATTCTTCATTGGGCTTGAGCATGGCACGTATGCGGGCTTACGCGCAGCCGAGAAGCGTAGAGATCGACGGGTTAACCAAGCGACAGGTTAGGCGCCAGAGCAAAGAAGGTCCTTTGGTAACTTTCGAGACGAGTCACCTCACCGCAGATTTGATTATGCACGCCCACCGATGCAGTGGTCTTCCACGGATTTCGGGGCGTTCGGCACGCAGGAGTTGGTCGAGCTCCGCATCTTCCGGTTCATTGGCGATGCACGCCATCCCGGAATGTCGCTTTTTAGTTGGTACTTGTTGTATGGCGACCGCCGTGGTCCGATGTCGAAAGAGTGTCCTTGTAGGAGGACTTAGCCTTCAGATCGATGGGTAGTCGCCACCTTCCTTAGTTATGCGCTCACGGCGTGTTTGATTAGAACGATTAGGAGCAAGCGGTAGATATAGATATATCTTTAACCCTCTGAGATCGGTATGTGTGATAAGTGAGTATACCTTAAGTGCTATGTTACGATAACAGTGTTAGTCGTGATTAGATCATGGTTGTTTAACCGAGTAAGATTTTGGGGATAGAGAAGGTGTGAGCCTTAGAGCTTTTACGTAGAGACCTTAGAGGTGAGGCCATCTCGAAAAGGTGTAGTGTTATGTTCGACTTATCGAAGTGCATAGTGCACGTGAGTTATGTTTGGGATAGTCCCTAGTAGTGTGGAATGAAAGGGGTAGTTGAGCTAAGAAGACCGCCAGGTTTTCAAACGTAATTTGTGAGATTGTTCAATCGGGAGCTAGTATCGCGCGTTGCCGGGTCGGGTTGAGGCCACGCCGCGTCAACCCGCGGTAGGTTTGGTGGGGTCGGGTTGTGGTGGTCCCGCCTTGTGTTAGGGTTGTGAGGATGTTAGGCCCAAGTTTAGTTAACCAAATAACGAGTTCGTGGATGCGTCGACTGGTCGGGCCGATGGGGCAGCCCATCGCGTTTCTTCGGGACCGCTTACTACCGTGTTGAGTTATCGTAAAGGTTGTAGGGCTGCACGAGGTGCCTACCTACACCTTAAGACAGATGGAGCCTGTGTTACTACCGCTTTTTCTGGAGGTTTTGCCGAGCAAGGTTAGGAACTCGTAAGTCTCGACCACATTCGCCTCGGGCCGTGTGTACTTCGCAGATAGTCGTGGGGATTGTTGTCTCCGTGGAGGAAGTGTTTAAGCTACCATTTCGGTGTTCGGATATCGCCTTATGAAGCCTTGTAAGCGGCGGTGTAAGAGTCACGGCCGATTGGTTCGATGTTGGCAAGGTTCGCATATTGGTTCAGCTTGTTCCAGCAGATCGTGGATAGTGAAGCTTGTCTAGAAGAGGTTCCGCAGCTCGTAGAAATCGTGCGGATAATCGACGACGCTTTGAGTTCAGTTGACGGTCGGTCTTCTTAAAGTACCACCCTTTGGGTGTGACGAGTTTTGGAAAACAGAGGAACTTAGCCCGGTTACTTGGGCCTTTTAAGTTCATGTGAAGAATAGGCCGTTGCCTATATGTTAGCTTTTGCCGTCCGACTTAGGAGGCAGATGACCGGTCTTTCGTATTGTTATGATCGGAAAGTATCGGAGATCCATCCGCAGTATTCCCGCTAATGATGACCACGTTAGAGATAGTAACCCCGAGTTTTGGAAACCAAGCGATTTAAATGTGGTAAGAGTTCGAGTGTACGACACCTCGTGGATCGCACGTAGTCCGGCACCATTTGTTGGGTCGCCGAGTGACACTAGAACCTCGCGCAATGTGACAAAAGTGGTATCGGAAGAAGCGAGCATGTATGGCGAGAATTGATGTGACCATTTCTTTTGTTTGGAAAAGTGTGGAAGAAGTATATTTTAGACCCCGAGAGGTGTTTGTGGTGATGTTAGAGGTGATTCCTCGTGGACTTGGATGTAAGTATTTTGCGCAGCTTGTTTCGTACACCGTGGCGGTGATTGTTTCGTAAGTATGGTAGTGAAGACTATCTTGCGCGCGCTTGTTTTGAGACTTAGAAGGAACATTCGACGAATGTTTCTAAGGAGGAGAATGTTATACCCGTATTTTCGAGTATGTACGTGGGGCGACGTAGAAAATTTGAAACTTGTACTAAGGCTTGGCCGAATTAATTTTGTTCACAACACCCGTTTAGAGTCGTTTTCGTAAACGCTTTCCACGACTTTCGTAGGGAATTTCCGCTATGTCATTTTTATTTTTTGCGGATTTTTCCGAGAGACGAACATTTTGATCAACAAGAGGGCGACACTTGTCACCCTCTAATTGGGCGGGAGTGCGGTAATGTGATGGACGAATTGGCCTTGTTGGTCGGGGAGTTGGTAGGATATTTTGTGTGGTAGTTGGTCAAGGACACTGGGTGAATCTTGGCCTTACACTTGTAGCACTTGGCTCAATTGGCCCTTGGTTGGCATTCACTTGGCCTATAAATACCCATCCCTTTGAAGACTTATTCATCCATTCCTAAATGATCCTAAGTGTTAAAATCCCTCCCTCTCCCCTCTTGTTGACTCTCGTCCAAGAGCCCCTCTCCCCCGTTGAAAGGCCCCCGTGGCCGAGTGCCCCCCCCCCCCCCCCCCCCCCCTCCTAGTAGTGTGGCCGTGGGGTACCCCCCCCTAGCCTAGTTGCTTTCGTATAATACCCCCCTCTCTTGGTAGAAATACTCTCAAAAGTATTGTTATAATGCCCAAATTACCTTAGCCTTATACCTTGTAGTATTCTAAGGTTATACCTATACGAAAAGCCCAGATATACTATTATACTTCCCGTCAGTCACCAAACCGAAACCCTAGGAAAATCTCCATGGTTTGTTGGAGTAGTATGTAGAAGTTGGTTAGAACTTCTAAGGGTGGTTTAGAGCGGTCGAGCGCCGGAGTCGAGCTAAACGATTGCCCAGGATCGACTTTAACTAGGATAATTATGGGCTTATCGAGGTAATTATCTTGTCCCTCTATTGTAATTGGAAATTACATATTGTTAGAATATATAGTTGAAGTATACTATATATAGAACTGAACGTAGTTATCGGCAATGTCTTTTGACTTAAGCCTGAATAATACTTACGGCAATGTCTTGCAACTTAAGCCTGAATTTAAAGTAGAATACTGAACTGTAATTACAGAGGGCTGTATTACAGTAGACTTGTGTAGTTGTACCGTGGGGTAGAATTGTACCCGTTAGGGTTAGACGTATAACCCCCCCTGGTTGGCTTGGTAGCCGGCCTCGATAGAGGAGGAGATTTACGCTGTCATGGGGAGGTGTCACGAATTTTCTCAGAATGTTCTACGAGGGGATCTAAATGTTAATAAGCGCCTTGTGGCCTTATAGGTTGAAGTACTACGTGTGGCGCGATCTACTTGGCTTAAGGAGTAGCCGACGGTTGGAAGTATTTGGAGCGTTTTGCTATTAGTCGATACTCATCGCGAGGTATGTGAACCTCTTCCTATCTCTTCTAGCATGATATGTGTGAACTATGTAGTACGGTAGACGTACATGTGCTAAGCGTATTTGATTGGTTTAAAACATAAAGTGTTATAACGGCTTTATGGGAAGTTGGTTATAAAACTTTATGTTGGTAAGAAAATACTTGGTCTTTAAAAGGTAAATCGATTTGAACTATAAGCGCTTGTTATGTGTTAATAAAGAACTTGAAGTATTTCAAAGATTTTGAATCATTTTGAAAGAAGAAGTAATACTTGGTTTTTGAAAACTTAAGAGTTATACTAGCTTTATGGGAAGTTAGGTATAACGGCTTAAGAATGTTTTCTTGATTTCGAAATCGTAATGTGTATCGACAAACCACCGCAGCGTTAATAAAGGAAAATGTATTGAATAATGATGTATCGTATTAAAACCAAGAGAAACCTCCATCCGCATAGAAACTAAGATGAGACAAAATGATATTACATTTTCTAGATCATGGTCTGTAATAAGAATGTTGTAAACAAGAATAACCTACTCTCACGTGAGACATATATTACTCAATTGTTCTAAAAGGAATCAAGTGATTAAGTTTGGGAACTATGAAACCATTTGAAAATGAGAAGCTTGAGTAATTGAAACTAGGCAAACGGGAACTTAGGAAAAGAATGTTGTTACTTGATTTTACAAGGTAAGTGTTTTGGTTTATTTAAAAGACATACTCTATTTTATATCATGGTATTGTGTGACTTATGTGAAATCAACGAATCTTTTAAAAGATTTAATGTATGAAAGTACTTTGAGTTGTGTGAAACTTGCCTATGCTTGTTGTTGTGAAACTTGCCTATGCTTGTTGTTGTGAAACTTGCCTATGCTTGTGATGATAGCCTTTGTTGTGCAAGTGTGGTATTTCTGTGTTACCGCGTCTCGATAGAGGCGGTTGACTTGTTGAGAACTTACTTGGACGTCTTTGGCGATGGAGAATTCCACGGGTATGTTTCCATTTTGATTACTGTCTTGTTGTTGATGTCACATGGACATGTCTACACCGATGCAATATTCCGGGGGCATGCGGCCATGCGGCCGGGTTGATTACCCGATATATGGTTATTACTGCAACATGGACGTGTCTACACCGATGCAGTATTCCGGGGGCATGTGGCCATGCGGCAGGGTTGACCACCCAAGATATCATATTGAGGTTACATGGGCATGTCTACACCGGCGCAGATTCCGGCACGTGGCCACGCGGCCTTGTTATTATTGTTGCATCATGGACATGTCTACACCGATGCAAGATTCCGGCATGTGGGCCGATGCGAACATGATGGGTGTGGTGGCGTGAGACCCATAGTTATAGTTGAGTGATGACTTGAGGCGTGAGTCCACGACTTGATATGATCGCTTGTTTATCAGGAATCGAGTTTTGTTATCATACATGTCTCCGCTTTATATAGACTACTATGATTTCATTTACGATATTTTCAGCCATACATACTGACTGCACAGATCGACCTCCTTCGAGGGCCGCGTCATGCCGCAGTAAAGGTACACATCGTTGATCCTCGCTCTTAGTGGTCAGCATTGGGAAGGCTCCGTTTCTCGAGGCTTGTTCGTATAGTCCCTGTTGTTGTAGGTGCTACATTCGTGGTATGACGGCCCCGTCCGTCGTTGTTGTCATATCATTCGTAGAGGTCTGTAGTACTGTTGTGGGCAGGGTTTGTAAAAAGGATTAAACTGTTCATGTTGAAAAAAGTTGTTATTTACATATATGCCGAAAGGCAAGTTTTTCTCAGATTATTGTTTCATATTTCATAATATGTCTTGTATCGTTTTATGTTCCGCTGATTACTCTGATGTTGTATCACTAGGGTGCCCGGGGTAAGGCACCAGTCACGGGCCCGGAATCGGGTCGTGACATGATATACTCATCTTATCACACAATACTAATCTCTAGAGGGTTAAGGATATACCTGTATCTACTGCTTCACTCCCCTTAGTCGTTCTAATCGAATCTACCCCGTAGGGCGCATAGCTAAGGAAGGTGACGAACTGGTCACTGATCATGAAGGCTGAGTCCTCCTACTAGGACATCCTTACGACACGGCTCGACGGCCGCTTCGGAAACGAGCACCAACAAAAGACGACATTCCCCGGGATGACGTCTGCCACACTGTGAATATTGAGGGAAAAACTGAATCCGCCGGGCCGAACATACGTAGCCGTGAACCTAAACTCGGAGTGATGACCAACTCCTGCATACCCAAAGTCCCAAATCCGTGGAGGACCTCTGACCTGGTGGATGTGCATAATCTAATTCTGCCGAGGTGATTCGCCTCGAAAGTTACCAAAGGACCTTGCCGCTCGCCCTCTTCTATCGCCCTTAGTTAACCCGTCGATCTCTACGCTTGGCTCATTACGCATAAGCCCGCATACGTGCCATGCTCAAGCTTCAATCAAGAATTTCCTCTGCACGACCCTCTCTTAGATATTCATCAAGACTCGTGGTAAATCGGTATACTCTCTGGTAGCCAAATCCATAGCTAGTAACAGGGTCGCCTCTTTGCAATCCATATTCTCTCGCCCCCTGGCCGTGGAACCGGCGTTCAAATATCATGGCCGCAGAGGAATCGCCACTGTGCTAAAACTCACGGGCTAGTGACGCCGCAGAACTCCCGGGCGAAGCACTACCCTAGGTAATGATTGGGCTTGTGCCCTCAGAATCTCTCTCAACTCTACTGCAGCCTCTCCGCTTTGCCTCGCCTCCGGCTCGGGCCGCTTTACGCGAGGCATAGCGTAAGGGAAAGAAATACGTTAGAGGGGTCCAACTTACAACACAGCTCTAAGGCACGATCTCAGAGTGAGAAGAATAGAAACCAATCCTAAATATCCTATAGCCTCCTGATTATTGATGTGGTGCACAACACACCTATAATCAAGACTCTACTAGATACGGTCTGTAGACACTTTCCGAGGATTAACTGCTCTGATACCACTTTTGTCACGACCCGAACCCGGGCCCGTGACTGGTGCCTTACCCCGGGCACCCTAGTGATACAACATCAGAGAAATCAGCGGAATATAAAATAATAACATAAAACAACATGAAGTGTGAAATAATAATCTGAGAAAAATTGCCTTTCGGCATGTATATATGAAAACTTAAATTCGAACAGTTACATCCCATGACAACCCTGCCCACAACAAGATTTCTGCACTTACGAATGATATGACAACCACGACGGACAGGCCCCGCCATACCCCGAATGTAAGCACTACAACAACAGGACTATATCAAGATAAGCCTCCGAGGAACGGAGCTTCCCAAACGCTGAATCGTGACCAAGAGCGAGGATCAACGATCGTGTACCTTTACTGCGGCATGAACGCACTTCCCAAGGAGGTCGATAACAGTACCAAGTATGTGAAATCAAAATATCAGAAATGAAATCATAGTAGTCTATATAAAGCAGAGACATGTATGATAACCAAACTACGATTCACAATAAATAAGCGAATATGTCAAGTCGTGACTCACGCCCTCAAAGTCATCACTCAAATATAACAATGGGTCTCACGCCCACAACATCAATCATGCCCGTGGAATACCTTCCTCACTGCCGGCAGTCTATGATATAAAAGCACCAAGGAATACATATGAACACCAGGTCCCACCTGTGTCATCATAAAACCGTACGGGGTAAGTACGAAGGCATAGCCGACTACTAAAACCCACAGTACCAACAAGGTCATAAACTGTATCATGAGATCTGTCTAGACCGTCACATGATCAAAGCTGGCCACTCGCCCGCAGTATCTAATGTGCGCGTCTAGCCCTGGAACTTCCCGTAGCTCCGCATAAGCCACTCCGATGGCCCGCATGAGGTATTCCCCGCATCGAGGGTAGCTACTCCCCGGCAGCGTCCTGGACTCGCCGTCCGCATGGCCACATAGACCGCATGACCACAAAGGCCGCACACTAACCTGGAACTCCCGCAGTTCCGCATAGGCCACACAGACCCGCATAAGGTATTCTCGAATCATAGGTCACACAGACCCGCCTGAGTCTACCCCGCATCGGAGGGCAGCTTAACCCCCGGAATCATGAGTGATATAATACTAACATAACAGCTTATCGTTAAACAACCTAAGCACAACAAGGGAAAACCCCTTTACACAAACATCACAAGATACTAACTCACGTAGCATCCTAACATGTTTACTTATCAAGTCAACAAGAAAGTATTACAAGACTATCACAAATCAACACAATCAAGTTATTCATACAAGGTACTTTCTACATTATGTTAACAAGTTCGGGTTTTTTAGCCCCAAAGTACTTTATGTATTACTCTTTTAAAAGATCTGTTTCTTTCACAAAAGTCACACAATACTCGTAGTATATGAAAATAGATTGATTATCTTTTGAAGTAAATCAAAACACTTCTCTTTGTAACATCAAGTAACAACATTCTTTTCCAAACGTTCAAGTTTGCCTAATTTCAAATGTTCACGTTTCTTATTTTAGAAAGGTTTCGTGGTTCATAGTCTTATTCATTTAAGAATATAATTCTCTTTTAAACAATCTGAGAAACATATGCCTTATATGTGAGTAGGTTATTCTTGTTCATAATCAATCTTATTAAGCAGCCATGATCTAGGAAATATCATTTTGTCTCATCTTAGCTTCTATGCAGATGGAGTTTCTACTGGTTTTAATAATACTTAATTATTCAATACATTTTCCTTTATTAACGCCGCAATGGTTTGTCGATACACATTCGATTTCCAAATCGTAAAACATTATCCCTTTTAAAACCAAGTACTCATTACTCACGAATGAGGTTTCACACAAAAATTCATATAATTCATTTACGTTAAGTCTCTTAACTTCTAAAATCAATAAATCATTCGCTTTATCTCTCTTGCCGTTATACCTAACTTCCCATAAAGCTAGTATAACTCTTAAGCTTTTAAAACCAAGTATTACTCTTCTTTTAAAAATAGTTTAATTATCTTGAAATACTTCAAGATCTTTATTATTCGGGCTTAAGTCAAAAGACATTGCTGCATAACTACGCTCAATTAGCACGCGACGCCTACCGTACTATATATATATTCTTTTAAAATATCATGCTCAAGAGGATAGGAAGAATCACATACCTCGACGATTATCGACTATTAGCAAATCGCCCACTCGCTATAACCCGCTATCCCGTCCACCTTCTCAAGTAGCACATGATACTCACAGAACATTCAACCTATACAGGTTATACAAGTCTATCAAAGTCTAGACTACTCGGTAGAATAAATCTAGATACAAGATCCTACGGAAAATCGGGCAGCACTTCCTTATCCGTCAAACTACACAAGTCTATCAGAATACAAATTTCACGTAAGTACACCCAATTCTCTTCTTTAGATTCAGGCTTAAGTCCAAAGACATTGCCGCAAAACTATTCTCAGTTCTATATATAGTATACAACAACTATATATTCCTACAACATGTAATTTCCAATTACAGTAGGGGGACAAGATATTTACCTCGATAAGCCCTTAATTATCCAAGTAAAGATGTCGATCCTTAGCAACGCTTAGCTCCTACTCCGGGTGCTCCAACCCGCTCCAAACAACCCTTAGAAGTTCTACGCAACTTCTTCTTAATACTCCAACCAACTATGGAGATTTTTCCTTAGGGTTTCGGTTTGAGACAAAAAGGACATACGGTAGTATTTCCGGGCTCTACGTATAGAGGTATCTTTGGAATATTACAAGGTATACGGCTAAGGTAATTTTGGGTATAACAACAATACTTTTGAGAGTATTTCTATCAAGAGGGGGGTATTTATACGAGACAACACCACAAAGGGGGGGGGTGTATACCCCTCGGCCTACCCTACTAGGAGGGGGGGTACTCTCGGTCAAGGGAGGGACTCTCGCCAAAGGGCCTTCTCAGGGGAGGAGGCTAGGACGAGACAACCACACAAAGGGGGGGAAGCTCTCAAGACTTATAGATTTAGGATGAATAAGTCTTCAAAGGGGAGGGGTATTTATAGCTCAAGCAATGGCCAACCAATGACCAAGATCATGCCAAGTGCAAGGCAAGTGTAGGGTCAAGATTCCTCCATGTGTACCTTATCCATCTACCACACAAATATCACAAAATATCCTACCTACTCCCACTCTCCATTCGTCCACTTTACCGCCCCAAGGTCCACCAATGAGAGGGTGCCAAGTGTCGCCCTCTCGTTGGTCCAAAATGTTTCGTCTCTCGGAAAAATCCGCAAAAATTAAAAATGTCATAGCCGGAATTTTCCCTTCGCAACTTATGTAACACGTTTCGTCGAAAAATGACTCCAACCGGATGTTGTGCACAAATAAAATCAGCCAAGCCTACTTTAAAGCCCAAACCTTTCTACGTACGTCCTTACGTACATACTCTGGAAATACAGGGTATAACAGCCATACCCCTGAATGTAAGTACCTACAACAACAGGGGACTATACCAAAGATAAGCCTCCGGAGAAACGGAGCTTCCCGAACGCTGAACTGTGATCCTATGAGCGAGGATCAACAATCGCGTATTTCTACCGCGGATGAATGCAAATTCGGCCGAGGTCGATAACAGGTACCAAGTATGTGAAACTGAAAATACTGTAAATGAAATCATAACAGTCTATATAAAAAAAAAAACAGGAAACATGTATGATAACCAAAATACAGTCCATAATATATAAACAGTCATGTCCAGTCAGGGACTCACGCCCTCAAAGTCATCACTCCAATATAACCATGGGTCTCACGCCTACAACATCAATCATGCCCGTGGAATACCTTCCTCACTGCCGGCAGTCTATGATGTAATAACAGCAAGGAGTACACATGAACACCAGGTCCCACCTGTGTCGTAAAAACCGTACGGGGCAAGTACGATAGCCTCTACCAGATCCACCCTGCATCACGTCGCTGACCGGGGCAAGTACGTAAGCTAACTACCAGATCCACCCTGCATCACGAGACTTCGTCCTAACACTGACAAACTGCGTCACGGCCGACGGCAAGTGCGATAGCCTCTACCAGATCCACCCTGCATCACGTCGCTGACCGGGGAAAGTACGTAGGCTAACCACCAGATCCACCCTGCATCACGAAACTTCGTCCAAACACTGACTCGCGAAGCTGACACGGGGCAAGTACGAAGGCCTCTACCAGATCCACCATGCATCACGTCGCTGACCGGGGCAAGTACGTAGACCAACTACCAGATACCAAGGCCGTAATCACGAGACTTCGCCACAAAACTGAACGGGGCAAGTACGAAGGCTAACTACCAGAACCAAAGCCGAATCAGCCACGACCGGGGCAAGTACGAGAGCCAACTACCAGATACCAAAGCCGAATCAGTAAGACCTCATGGAGAGCTAGTCCATGGAACAACAATCCTAATGGAACCATACCCGTGGGCCACCCAACATGTCAGTAGGTCCAAGGATATAACAAGATAACAATCATAATGGAAGCATACTCGTGGGCCACCCATCGTGTCAGTATGTCCAAAGTAAATAACAAGATAACACTACTAATGGAAGCATACCCGTGGGCCACCCAACGTGTCAGTATGTCCAAAAGGAAATAACAAGATAATAATCATAATGGAAGCATACTCGTGGGCCACCCATCGTGTCAGTATGTCCAAAGCAAATAACAAGATAACACTCCTAATGGAAGCATACTCGTGGGCCACCCATCGTGTCAGTATGTCCAAAAGGATCGATATAGTGGAAGCATACCCGTGGGCCACCCATCGTGTCAGTATGTCCATCAATCAACCAGATAGCCGGCCCTCCAACGAGAGACGCGATAGCACAGAAATACAACACTTGCACAACAAAGGCTATCACAACTAGCATAGGCAAGTTCAACATACTTTTATACTTTCATTAACATGTAAATTGATTCACCATTTATAAAAATTAAAGTACTCCCATTTTATGCCAACAATCCGGGTTGTAACCCTAAAGTACTACGTACATAAATTCTTTCAAAAAGATCATTTCTTTTACAAAGGTCACACGATACCCGTAGTATCAAAATAGAGTAACTATATTTTTTAGTAAACCAAAACAATTTCCATACTTTCTTTTTAAACCAAATCATTTCTCCCTTTAAAGTCAAGTTACCATTTTAAATCCCATAATAAAACCATCCTTTTGTTTTCATAAAGTCGTTATAACTAACTTCCCATAAAGCTATTATAACACTTTATGTTTTAAACCAATTTAAGACAAAACCATGCCTTTCTTTTAAACCAAAACACTTCAAATTCTCAAGTCTCTTTTCTTTTAGAAATCAAGTTCCTTACTGTGGAATTTAAGAAAAATCAATACTTGTTATTAATGATTTTATTAAAGCAGCCATGATCTAGGAAATGTAATACAATTTTGTCTTATCTTAGCTTCTATGCAGATGGAGGTTTCTACTGGTTTTAATATAATTAATTATTTGTCAATACATTTTCCTTTATTAACGCTGCAGTGGTTTGTTCGATACTTATTCTCATTTCCGAAATCAATATAACTTATTCCTTTTAAAACCCAATTACCCATTTCTCATAAATGCGGTTTCACAACTTTTTAACACAAACCAAGTCCTTAATATTTCACATCAAGTCATTTATAAGTCAAGTCTCTTATCTTTTAAAAACCACAAACCATTTATTTTACCTACATAAAGTTGTTATAACAAACTTCCCATAAAGCCGTTATAACACTTTATGTTTTAAACCGACCAAATTCGTTTAGCACACGTACGTCTACCGTACTACATAGTTCACAACAATCATGCTAGAAAAGATAGGAAGAGGTTCACATACCTCGCGACGATTATCGACAAAAAGCAAAAAGCTCCAAAGTACTGTAACCCTGCTAGCCTTTTCCACCCTTCAAGTAGAATACGCTACTCGTAGTACTCCCACCTAAAAAGGCCACAAAACGTCTATCAACTTCTCGATCTCTTCGTAGAACAATTCTAAGTACAAGGTTCCTTATTCTATGGAAAATTCGGCAGCACCTCCCCCCCGCAACCACATAAATCTCCTCCTCAATCAAGGCCCGCTACCAAGCCAACAACTCCAAGGGGGGGTTACACGTCTAACCGGACGTGTACAATTCTACTCCACAATAATATTACAAGTCTATTGTAAATACAGTCCAATGTAAATACAGTTCAATTCTTAACAAAATTCATTCTATATATAGTATACTCAACTATACATTACTACAACATGTAATCTCCAATTACAATAGGGGGATAAAGATCATTACCTCGATAAGCCCATAATTATCCAAGATTTATAAGTCAATCCTGAGCAACGTTTAGCTCCAATTCCTTACGCTCCAACCCGCTCCAAGCAACCCTTAGAAGTTTCTAAACAACTTCTCTTAACACTTCAACCAACTATGAAGATTTTTCTAGGGCTTCATTTTGCGACTATTGGCCATGTGTGGCATTTGCAAACTGTTTAAGTTATAAGGAACTATGCCGTTATCTGATTTAATTGAATCTAGAAGGAACATTCGGGACGAATATTTCTAAGGGGGGGGGGGAGAATGTTATACCCCGTAGTTCCAGAGTATGTATGAGAGGATGTACATACAAATGTATAAGCCCTAATTAGGTTAAGGGTGAAAGATTTGTTTTCCGACGGGAAATATTCCGAACCTTGTGAAGGAAGTTTTACGTTTTCAATATTTTAACCAATTATGGATTTTTTCGAGAGACGAAATATTTTTGGACCAATAGGAGGGCGACATGTGTCACCCCTAGAGAGGCCATGTTGGACGTTTTTCATGGGACAAGTGGCCAAGGCAAGTGGTCAATGTCTTGCAAGATATTTGTTGAGCAAGTGGGCAAGAGGGACCCACACAAACACATGTCCCCAATCTACACCATACACATGCTTCTATCCTAGCCCTTGGTTGTCTTATATAAACACCTCTAGTTGATGAAATCTTCCACACTTAGTATATTTCAAGACTTGAAAAATATTCTTTCTCTCCTTTCTTGAGCTCTCGTCCAAAACCCCCTTCCTTGAGAAATTGTTGTCCAAAAATTCTTAGACTTCTAAGTGTTCTACCTTGATGTATTAGGAAGATTAGTAACCAAAAGTTAGACAAGATTTCACACCCTAGCCTCTAAAAATCCCCCTTGGCCGAGAGCTTTGTAACCTTAAACCTAAGTGTTCTTCACTTTTTTGGAGTTCATTCTTGAATAGAAGTTGGTTAGGAGCTTCTAAGGGTGACTTGTGGTGGATTGGAACATAAAGATTTGGAGCTAAAACTTGCTTAGGAGCGACTTTAAGTTCTTGGATATTTTTGGGCTATTTGAGGTAATGAACCTTGACCTCTTTGTGAAGTTGAATATTTATGTATATTGGAAGTATATTATGGAGTATAAGATATGTGGAGTAAAGTTTGGAAAGATTTGGATCTTGTTAACTTGTTAAAAGAAGAATTGGCATATTAGCCACGACCGGGGCAAGTACGAGAGCCAACTACCAGATACCAAAGCTGAATCAGTAAGACCTCATGGAGAGCTAGTCCATGGAACAACAATCCTAATGGAACCATACCCGTGGGCCACCCAACGTGTCAGTAGGTCCAAGGATATACCAAGATAACAATCATAATGGAAGCATACTCGTGGGTCACCCATCGTGTCAGTATGTCCAAAGCAAATAACAAGATAACACTCCTAATGGAATGTCACGACCCGAACCGGGGCCCGTGACTGGTGCCTTACCCCGGGCACCCTCGTGATACAACATCAGAGAGAATCAGCGGAAATAAAAACATAAACATGAAACAAGAGACATGATAAATAAACAGGCCAACCAAAATAGCTTGCTCAGATATATTCATAAAACCCAACAGCTTATCCTTTTACAAACTCGCCACAATAAAGATTACAGCACCTGCTAAGAAGTGATAATAACTATGACGGACAGGGCCCCGCCATACCGAATGTACTAGAACCTGCACTGTGGTAACATACCAAAAGATAAGCCTCCGGAGAAACGGCTTCCAATACTGAACGTGATCCTATGGCGAGGATCCACAACCGATGTACTTACCGCGCAGATGAACGCAGCCGAAGGAGGTCTGACAATGTGTACCAAGTATGTTAAATCAAAATATCAGAAATGAAATCATAATCTATATAAAACAGAGACATGTATGGTAACCAAACTACATTTCATAACATAAGCGATCATGTCAAGTCGTGGACTCACGCCTCAAAGTCATCCTCACGCCGTGGAACTCCTTCCTCACCGCGAGCCTAGGTACAAACCATGTGATACGTATAACATGTCTCGCCTATCTCATGGACCCGATAGAAACGTGTGGAATACATTCCCGGTTCATCTCATGAACTCGGTAGTCGGATGGAATACATTCCCGGTCCATCCCATGGACGCGGTAGTCGAGTGAAATACATTTCCGGTTCATCCCATGAACGCGGTAGTCGAGTGAAATACATTCCCGGTTCATCCCATGAACCGGTAGTCGAGTAAAATACAGTACTTGCACAACAAGGCTATCACACGCAAACATAGGCAAGTTACACACAACTTAAGGTACTATCATTTTATGCCAAAATCTCTTCGACCTAAAGTATTACATACATTAACTCTTTTAAAAAGATACGTTTCTTTCACAAAAGTCACACAATGTTCGTAGTATAAAATAGAGTGACTATCTTTTAAGTAAACCAAAACACTTCCCTTGTAAAATCAAGTAACACATTATTCTTTTAAAACCAACTACTCATTACTCGCGAATTAGGTTTTTACAACATTTTAACAAAATTCATAACAAGTCAAACTAAGTCAAGTCTCTTATCTTTCAAGATCAAGTCTCTTAACTTTCAAAATCAAGTCGTGTATAAGTCAAGTCTCTTATCTTTCTACAATCAATAAACCATTCTTTTACCTACATAAAGTCGTTATAACTAACTTCCCATAAAGCTATTATAACACCCTATGTTTTAAACCAACCAAATCACTTAGCACATGCGTCTACCGCATACATAGTTCACAACGATCATGCTAGAAAGGATAGGAAGAGGTTCACATACCTCGCGACGATTACCGACAACTAGCAAAACGCTCCAAGTACTTCAACCCGTCGGCTACTCCTTAAGCCAAGTAGATCACGCCACACGTAGTACTCCACTCCTAAAACGGTCATAGTACTTTTATCAAACCTTTCTTACCATTGAAGACTTATACCAATAAAAAGTCCTCTAATTCTACGGAAAATTGGGCAGCACTTCCCCCATTTTTACTCACTTTTCCATCTTTCTCCAAGGCCCGAATAACCGTAATATATATACCATATATATATATAAGGCGTAATAATTAAACAACATAAAGAAGGGGATTACACGCCCAAACGGTAACGCGGTTTACTATCACGCCCATAATAACAACATAAATAAGGGGATTACACGCCCAAACGGTAACGCTGTTTACTATCACGCCTTCATAATAATACAATAATTAAAAAGGGGATCACACGCCCAAACGGAACGCGATTGAACAATATTCCCTTAATGTAAATGTAAATACAATCCAAAGTAAATACATCCAAAGTAAATCGCCCAAAGTAAATACATCCAAAGTAAATCGCCCAAAGGAAATACATTCCAAAGTAAATACAGTCCTTAAGTTGGGGTCCTTGGCCAACTTTGTCCATTTTACTTATCCAATTACTTCATTAGTCATCCAACTTATATTCCATCTTAATATAAGTTATAGTTACTTTGTTAATTACTTCTTCACAAGTAAGATACGTTTTACCATTTTAATGGCAAACGGCAATCCTTTCTTTTAACAAGTTAACAAGATCCAACTTTTCCAAACTTTACTCCATATTTTATATACTCCATAATATACTTATAATATATGTATAATGACCAATTCACAAAGAGGTTAAGGTTTACTACCTCAAATAGCCCAAAATTATCCAAGAACTTAATGTCGCTCCAAGCAAGTCTTAGCTCCAAATCTTTCCGCTCCAATCCGCTACAAACAACCCATAAGCTCCTAACCAACTTCTTCAAGAACCAACTCCAAAAAGTGAAGAACACTTAGGGTTTCCAACTAGTAAGTTTCGCCAAGGCATGAACAATAGGTTGTGGTGTGAAATCTTTTCCAACTCTTGGTACACAATCTTCCTAACACCTTAGGGAAGAACACTTGAGAGTTTAAGAATTGTTGGACAAATTTAGGTCAAGAAATGGGCTCAAAACGAGAGCAAGGTCAAGGGAGAAGGGAGGGAATTTCTTGTCTTGAAATGGTTAAGTGTGGAAGTTTTCATCAACTAAGGGTGCATATATAGGACAACCAAGGGCTAGGATGAAGGCAAGTGTGTGTTTGAGATTGGGGACAAGTGTGTGTGGGTCCCACAAGCCACTTGTCCACACAAAATATCTAGCAAGACTTGGCCACTTGTCCACACAAAATATCTAGCAAGACAAGGCCACTTGTCTTGCCACTTGTTAGCAAATTTCGGCCATGAGGCCACCTAGGGGGGTGACACGTGTCGCCCTCCTACTCGTCCAAAATATTTCATCTTCCAAAATATCCATAAAGGCAAAATCTCAAAACAAAGTGGGCCCACAAAACCGTAAATTTCTCCCGTGGGCCCCACGTGACCAATTCCGCAAAATAAAATTCCATAATTCTAATATAATTCAAGAAGCCCAAATACCAAATCTGGGAATCCAATTCCCATCAACGAACCTTTTTCCTTCACAAAACCCGGAAACTTTTCCGTCGAAAAATCACATCTTTCTTTCTTTCCAAAATTTCTGTCGTATTCTCGCACGTACATCCTCACCTATATACCCTGGAACTACGGGGTATAACATTCTTCCCCCCTTAGAAACATTCGTCCCGAATGTTCCTTCTAAGTCTCCAAACGTACTTGCGTCGGTATAGTCTTCACTACTATACTTACAAAACCGATCATGCCACCAATGGCCAGAATATAACATGTGCGCAAAACTCAAATCCAATCCAACGAGGAATCATTTCTAATCTCACAACAGCTCCCACTAGCTTTAATTTACTCTAAGGCCATTCCCGGCCTTCACGATCCGATTCTGGTCGAACGCATCCACGAACCCGTACGATGGTTACCTAAACTCGCCTAGCACCCTCGTGACCCTACCACCTGGCGGGACCACTCGAATCGACCCCACCCCAAACCTCACGGGTTGACACGCAACCTTGCCTCAACCCGACCCATTTGCCGCGCCAAACTCTTGTTCCCCGATCCGGAACAATCTCACTAATCAAGTTACGCAAACCTAGTGGTCTTCTTATCATAACTATCCTTATATAATTCACACCACTCGGGGACTTATCACACAATTTTTTTTTTACCCCTCGTATACTATGCACTCCGACAAAGGTCAATCGTAAACAAATCTTTTACTCAAGACGGCCTCGCATCTAAGGTCTCCACTTATAATATTCTAAGGTCCACACCTTCCATGACCCCAAACTTACCTCTTCAACTAGTTATGTTATCTAAGTTATACTTAACACAATGCTATCTGTACATAGCACACAATAATAAGATCATCATATCGCGCAAACAAAACTCTAGAGGGTTAAGGATATACCTGTATCTACCGTTTCACTCTAATCATAGGCCCACTGCAGGCGCATAGTCGTAGGAAGGCGATGAACCCGCCATCGATCCGTAGTCGCGTCGCCGCTGCATTCTCCTATAAGCACTTTCTCTCGTCACATGGCCCCGACGATCGCAGTGAAACAAGCACCGCAAAAAGACGACATTCCCGATGGCGCCGCCACATCGCACACCGAGGGGACATGAATCTCGCCGCTAGAACTCACGATATCTGGAACCGGAAGCCTGGAGCCCGACCAGCCCCGAATACCCCAACGCCCCAAGATCGCGGAGGAACACTCAGCATCGGTGAAGGTGCATAACTAGCTCGCCACAGGCGGTCCGCCGCAAGTTACCAAAGGACCTCGCTGCTCGCCTTCTTCGCTGATCCGGTCATTCCATCGACCTCTCCGTGCCTCACATCCAAGTGCATGAGTCGCACGCGGCAATGTCCATGCGGTGAAGAGCTACACCGAACAAGCCTCGCTAAGTAATCATCGAGCGGTGGCGTGGCGGTGCACTCGCCCTCCATAACTGTCACTAAGGCGGGGACATACCGAGAAAACGAGTCAAACTCCACGTTGTACTCCCTAACCGTACGCCCGGTCTGCCTTAACGTCAAAAATCTTTCGGCCCGAGCCCTCCTTATCTGTGGAGGCAAGAAATGTGCAAGAAATGCCCTTGAGAACTCGCCCCAAACTGTTGGGAGTGCATGTTCCCCTCGGGACGATTCCCATGAATCAAACCACGATCATTGATCACGCAATCGATGCGAACCCAATACCACCGACTCGCCTCGAGACTTTGATCACTCATGATCCGTCAGAGTCGCTTGATAAACTCACGAGGTCATCCTCGCCTCGATCCATAGAACGGCGAGCTCTGACTCGAAAGTCCCGTAGTCTCAAATCGCTCGCCGGGGTGAACTACGGTGCTACTTTGGACTGAATCGCCTGATTCAGCCTTCGTCATATTCGCCACGACTCGCCAAGAATCGCCATCTCCTTGTACCCATCTCATCCGCTTCCAGCCGTGGGACCGAGGCTCGTATCAGAGTCTCGCAGCCATCGCTGCGCTCTAAACTCTGCCGGCGGCGGCGCAAAACTCGCCGCCGGAAGCACTATCTCGTGTAACGACCGGGCCTTCGCCCAGAACCCTCCGTGTTTACTCACACTCCTCGGCCGCCTTGCCCTTCCGGGCCCCGATTGCCTCATGCGAGGCATAATCGCACATAAGAATACGTCGAGGGAGTCCAACTTATAACACGACTCTAAGGCACGATCTCGAGTGAGAAGAATAGAAACCAATCCTAAATGTCCTGCAGCCTCCTGATTATAGATGTGGTGCACAACACACCGATAATGAGGACTCTACTAGACACGGTCTGTAGACACTTTCCGAGGACTAACTGCTCTGATACCACTTTTGCCACTTTGCCGCGAGCCTTGCTCCGACGACCCAACAAATGGTACCGGGCTGCTTGCGATCCTCGAGGCATGCCCTACTACGCCCTTCTCGGGATGTGCCATACGAGAGCCACGGTTCGGTTTGTTCCGTGGTAGAGGCTCGCCTCTTTATACGCCACCGAAGGAGGTCAAGACAGTACCAAATATGTTAAATCGAAAATATCAGAAATGAAATCATAACAGTCTATATAAAACAGGAGACATGTATGGTAACCAAACTACAGCTCATAACATAAAAGCGATATGTCAAGTCGTGACTCACGCCTCAAAGTCATCCTCATGCCCGTGGAACTCCTTCCTCACCGCAGTCTAGGTACAAACCATGTGATACGTATAACATGTCTCGGCCTATCTCATGGACCCAGTATAGAAACGTGTGGAATACATTCCCGGTTCATCTCATGAACTCGGTAGTCGGATGGAATACATTCCCGGTCCATCCCATGGACGCGGTAGTCGAGTGAAATACATTTCCGGTTCATCCACGAACGCGTAGTCGAGTGAAATACATTCGGTTCATCCTACGAACCTGGTCGAGTAAAATACAGTACTTGCACAACAAGGCTATCACACGCAAACATAGGCAAGTTACACACAACTTAAGGTACTATCATTTTATGCCAAAATCTCGGTTCTGACCCTAAAGTATTACATACATTAACTCTTTTAAAAAGATACGTTTCTTTCACAAAAGTCACACAATGTTCGTAGTATAAAATAGAGTGACTATCTTTTAAGTAAACCAAAACACTTCCCTTGTAAAATCAAGTAACACATTATTCTTTTAAAACCAACTACTCATTACTCGCGAATTAGGTTTTTACAACATTTTAACAAAATTCATAACAAGTCAAACTAAGTCAAGTCTCTTATCTTTCAAGATCAAGTCTCTTAACTTTCAAAATCAAGTCGTGTATAAGTCAAGTCTCTTATCTTTCTACAATCAATAAACCATTCTTTTACCTACATAAAGTCGTTATAACTAACTTCCCATAAAGCTATTATAACACCCTATGTTTTAAACCAACCAAATCACTTAGCACATGCGTCTCACCGCATTACATAGTTCACAACAATCATGCTAGAAAAGATAGGAAGAGGTTCACATACCTCGCGACGATTATCGACAAATAGCAAAACGCTCCAAGTACTTCAACCCGTCGGCTACTCCTTAAGCCAAGTAGATCACGCCACACGTAGTACTCCACTCCTAAAACGGTCATAATGGAAGCATACTCGTGGGCCACCCATCGTGTCAGTATGTCCAAAGCAAATAACAAGATAACACTCCTAATGGAAGCATACCCGTGGGCCACCCATCGTGTCAGTATGTCCAAAAGGATCGATATAGTGGAAGCATACCCGTGGGCCACCCATCGTGTCAGTATGTCCATCAATCAACCAGATAGCCGGCCCTCCAACGAGAGACGCAGTAGCACAGAAATACAACACTTGCACAACAAAGGCTATCACAACTAGCATAGGCAAGTTCAACATACTTTTATACTTTCATTAACATGTAAATTGATTCACCATTTATAAAAACTAAAGTACTCCCATTTTATGCCAACAATCCGGGTTGTAACCCTAAAGTACTACGTACATAAATTCTTTCAAAAAGATCCATTTCTTTTACAAAGGTCACACGATACCCGTAGTATCAAAATAGAGTAACTATCTTTTTTAGTAAACCAAAACAATTTCCATACTTTCTTTTTAAACCAAATCATTTCTCCCTTTAAAGTCAAGTTACCATTTTAAATCCAATAATAAAACCATCCTTTTGTTTGCATAAAGTCGTTATAACTAACATCCCATAAAGCTATTATAACACTTTATGTTTTAAACCAATTTAAGACAAAACCATGCCTTTCTTTTAAACCAAAACACTTCAAATTCTCAAGTCTCTTTTTTGAAATCAAGTTCCTTACTGTGGAATTTAAGAAAAATCAATACTTGTTATTAATGATTTTATTAAAGCAGCCATGATCTAGGAAATGTAATACAATTTTGTCTTATCTTAGCTTCTATGCATGTTACACCCCGTAGTTCCAGGGTATGTATGTGAGGACGTACGTACGAGAATACGACATAAAATTGGAAAGGAAGAAAGATGTGATTTTTTTTCGACGGAAAAGTTTCCGGATTTTGTGAAGGAAAAAGGTTCGTTAAAGGGAATTGGATTCCCGGATTCGGTATTCGGACTTTTTGGAATATTTGAGAATTATGGAATTTTATTTCCGGAATTGGTCACGTGGGGCCCACTTTATTTTCGAGATTTTTGGCATTACGGATATTTTCGGAAGATGAAATATTTTGGACGAGTAGGGGGGCGACACGTGTCACCCCCCCCCCCTTGTGGCCATGTGGGCCGATTGTGGTGTTGGACGGTTTTGTGTGGGACAAGTGGCTTGCCACTTGTCCCATTGTTATGGTGGACATATGGTTGGTAGTTTACCCACACACATGTACCCAATCCTCACCTTACATTTGCTTTAATCTTGACCCTTGATTTCTCTATAAATACCCCCCCCCCCCTTTGTAGTGAAGACTTCATCCACACTTTAGATGATTTCCAAGGCAAAATACCCCCTCCCTCTTGAGTGTAGCTCTCGGCCATGGGCTGATTTTAGGAGCTAAGGTTGTCCAAAAATTCTTAAAATTTTAAGTGTTCTTCCTTAGGGTGTTAGGAAGATTGTGTACCAAGAGTTGGAAAAGATTTCACACCCCTAGCCTAGAAATGTTGCCTTGATCGAAAGTTGCCAAACTGTAGCCTAAGTGTTCTTCACTTTTGGAGTTGGACCTTGAAGATGTCACGACCCGATCCCGGGCCCGTGACTGGTGCCTTACCCGGGCACCCAAGTAGACATACATCAGAGTAACCAGCTGAATATAAAAACAAGACATGAAACATATGTAAAATGAGACACAGTTTATCCAAGAAAATATTGCCTTTCGGCATGTATATATACATCAAGAGTGAACAGTTACATCCCGACACAACAGACTACGGACTTAGGAATGTAAACAACTATGGCGGACAGGCCCCGCCATACCTGAATATACATAAAGCTATAATGACAGGAGATCATACCCAAACGATAAGCCTCCGAGAAACGGGCTTTCCAAAGCGTAAACGGTGATCCTAGGAGCGGGGATCAACAATAGAGTACTTACACGCGCATGAACGCAGCTTCAAGGAGGTCGACAACAGTACCAAGTATGTGAAAGCGTAAAGTACTTAAGTGAAATCATATCATTTAAAACCAATTTTACAAATACGCATTTAAACAACCAATGTAATCGCACATAGTGCCACAAAGATAACCAAGAGCAAAATAGATATAACATAACTGGTCTTTTCTAGGCCGCTAATGATCGAAGCAAGGCCATTCGCCCATAGTATCATTATGCGAGCCTAATCCTGGAACTCCCGCAGTCCGCATAGGCCACATAGGCCCGCATGAGGTATTCCTCGACGGTAGCTAACCCGCGACATCATCCTGGACCCCAAGTCCGCGTAGTCACCGGACCGGATGAGGTATTCTCGTGACGGCGTATACACCCGAGTGATCAATCTCGAACTCCCGCAGCTCCGCATAGGTCGCATGGACCCGCATGAGGTATTCCTCGCATCGAGCGTGGCAAATCCTCAGCATCATAACAAGTCAGGGGGGTATGTGATATAATACCAGTACAACGGGCTTATCGTTTAACAACGTAAGCACAACAAGAATAACCCCCTTACACAAACATCACAAGACACTAACACACGTAGCATCATAACATGTTTACTTATCAAACCAACTTACCACACTTTCTAGAAATCATTACAAGGCTTTCATAAGCAAATAAGTAAATCGTTCATTTTATCTTTCTTAAGTCGTTATACCTAACTTCCCATAAAGCTAGTATAACACTTAAGCTTTTAAAACCAAGTATTTCTTTTCTTTCAAAAATGATTCATAACTCTTTTGAAATACTTCAAGATTCTTATTATTTAAAACTCAAGTCAAAAGACATCAAAGTAAAACCAAATTTAGTTAACACACGTACGTCTACCGTACTATATATATTTCACAAATATCATGATCAAGAGTATAGGAAGGATCACATACCTCATCGGCTCAATCCACCTGCTAAGTCGAATATGTCGCGCGCAGAGTATCAACCTATAATAGTCAAATACGTCTATCAACGTCTAGACTACTTCGTAGAATATTCTAAGTAGAAGGTTCTCTATTCTACGGAAAATTGGGCAGCATTTCCCTACCCGTCAAACTACACAAGTCTACTGTAAATACAGCCCAATGTAAGTACAGTTCAATTCTCTTCTTTTATACCATCCTTCTATAAATCTTATACTTAATTCTAAACTACTACAATATGTAATCTCCAATTACAATAGAAGGACAAAGATTATTACCTCGATAAGCCCAAAATTATCCAAGATTATATGTCGATCCTGAGCAACGTTTAGCTCTTATTCTGTACGCTCCAATTCGCTCCAAGAAACCCTTAGAAGTTTCTAAACAACTTCTACTTAATACTTTAACCAACTATGAAGATTTTCCTAGGGTTTTGTTTTGTGACTAAAGGAAATAAAGTAGTATTTCCGGGCTTTTAGTATAGAGGTAACTTGGGAATACTACAAGGGATTTAGGCTAAGGTATTTTGGAATAGTAACAATACTTGAAGACAATTTTTCTACCAAGGGGTGTTTTGACAAAGCAACTAGAAAGGGGAGGAGTTTTGGACGAGACTTTACTACAAAGGGAAGGATTTGAGACTTGGAAATTGTTAAGTGGATGAAGAAGTCTTGCAACTTAAGGGGGGTATTTATAGGACATTCAAGGGCCAAGATTAAAACATGTGTAAGGTGTAGATTTGGTTGCTTGTGCAAGTGAAGTCTTTCAACCAAGTGTCCACCACAACTTTGGGACATATGTCCACCACAACAATGAGACATGTGGCTAGCCACTTGCTCTCTAAAAACCGTCCAACCCCTTCCACTTGCACCACAAAAAAATATCTTCCAAGACTTGACTTCGACTTGCCACTGCCCCACACATTTCGTCAACATGTACCACTAAGGTGTCACGACCCGATCCGGGCCGTGGTCGTGCCTTACGGGCACCCAAGTAGACATACATCGAGTAACGGCGGAATATAAAAACAAGACATGAAACATACGTAAAATGAGACACGCTTTATCGAAAAGCTTGCCTTTCGGCGTATATATACATCAAGAGTGAGCAGTTACATCCCAACTTACAACAGACTACGCACTTCTGGAATGTAAACAACTATGGCGGGGCGGGCGCCATACCCTGAATGTACATAAAGCTACAAATGACAGGGAGATCAAACACAAACGATAATCCTCCGGAGAAATGGGGCTTTCCCAAAAGCGTAAGCGGTGATCCTAGGAGCGGGGATCAACAACAAAGTACCTCTACTGCGGCATGAACGCGGCCCGAAGGAGTCAGATAACAGTACCAAGTATGTGAAATCGTAAAGTACTTAAATGAAATCATATCATTTTAAAACCAATTTTACAAATACGTGCGAAACAACCAATGTAACGCATAGTGCCACAAAGCGATAACAAGAGCAAAATAGATATAACATAATGGTCTTTTCTAGGCGCTAATGATCGAAGCAAGGCCATTCGCCCATAGTATCATTATGCGAGCCAAATCTCGAACTCCGCGATCGCATAGGCCATAGGCGCATGAGGTATTCCTCGCATCGGGGTAGCTAACGCGGCATCATCCTCGACCCCGAAGTCGCATAGTCACCGGATATTATACCGTATTTCAGTATATGCGTAAGAGGCGTGCGTAGAAGTTTAGCCTTAAAGATTAGGCCTAGGACGATTTTTGTGCACAACACCCGATTAGAATCGTTTTTCGACGAAACGTTTTACAAAACTTGCGAAGGGAAAATTCCGGCTATATCATTTTTAATTTTCGCGGATTTTTCCGAGAGACGTAATATTTTGGACCAACGAGAGGGTGACACTTGTCACCCTCAAGTGGACGGTAATGGGCGTCCCCCCCTTGGACGATTGGGCATGTTTTGTGGCCTAAAACTTGGGTCCATGTTTTGTGGAGTAGGTTAAGGTGCACTTGGGCACATCTTGGCCCTCCACCTTGCCCCCACTTAGCTTGATCTTGTCCGTCGGTTTCCCTATAAATACCCCCCCTAAACTTGAAGACTTCTTCATCCCTCAAATGACTTCCAAGTCTTGAAAATCCCTCTCCCCTTTAGTTGAGGCTCTCGTCCAAGAGTCCCTGTCCCCCCTTTTCGTGAGGCCTTGGCTGAGGGGTACACCCCCCCTCCTAGAGGCCTTGGCCGAGGGGTACACACCCCCCCTCCTAGTGGTGTGGCCGAGAGGTACCCCCCCTCTTGGTAGAAAATACTCTCCAAGTATAGTTGCTATACCAATACCTTAGCCTTATACCTTGTAGTATTCCAAAAGTTACCTCTATACGTAGAGCAGAAAATACTACCTTTGTCCTTTTTGTCTCAAACCGAAACCCTAAGGAAAATCTTCATAGCCGGTTGAAGTATTAAGTAGAAGTTGCGTAGAACTTCTAAGGGTTGTTGGAGCGGGTTGGGCGCCAGTAGGAGCTAAACGTTGCTCAGGATCGACATTTAAACTTGGATAATTATGGGCTTATCGAGGTAATATCTTGTCTCCCTATTGTAATTGAGTTTATATACTATTGAAGTATAAGAATTAAGTATAAGGTATATACAAGGAAAGTATATAAGAAGAGAATTGAACTGATTACATAGGGTGTATTCTGATGAGACTTGTGAAGTTTGGCGGGTAAGGAAGTCTTTGTCAATTTTCCGTAGAATCTTGTATCTAGATTTATTCTACCGAGTAGTCTAGACTTTGATAGACTTGTATAACCGTTATAGGTAGAAGTACTGCGAGTAGCGTATTCTACTCGGAGGGTGGAAAAGGCTAAGCGGGACTCTGATGCTTTGGGCGTTTTGCTAATAGTCGATGATCGTTGCGAGGTATGTGATTCTTCCTATACTCTTGAGCATGATATTTTAAAGTATATATGATGCGGTGAGCGTCGTGTGTTAACTGAATAATAATTACGGCAATGTCTTTTGACTTAAGCCTGAATAATAATTACGGCAATGTCTTTTGACTTAAGCCTGAATAATAATTACGGCAATGTCTTTTGACTTAAGCCTGAATAATCTTGAAGTATTTCAAAGAATCTTGAATCATTTTTAACAGAAGAGTAATACTTGGTTTTAAAAGCTTAAGAGTTATACTAGCTTTATGGGAAGTTAGGTATAACGGCTTAAGAGAAGTAAAAAGAATGGTTTATCGATTTTAGAAGTTAAGAGACTTATTCTTAAAAGATAAGAGACTTGACTTAATTGAATTTTGTTAAAGAAATGTGAAACCTCATTCGTGAGTAATGAGTACTTGGTTTTTAAAAAGGAATAATGCTTTACTGATTTCGGAAATCAGAATAAGTATCG